>CM077876.1:20549411-22949411 GCA_039720435.1 Amazona ochrocephala
AACTTTGTTTTTTCCGCCCCACATGCACATTTTCTGCGGTCCTCTGGTACTTAACTGCAGCCCAGGCTCGGCATGGGGCTGTTCACACGCGTCAGAGGCAGAAAGTTGCTCAGTGGTACGGTGTTCGCAAAATGGTTTATGCTGCTCTCCCGGCGCTACTTCAACTTGAGCAACATCAGTGATCCCTCTCCGAAACTCGGGGGAATAGCCTGAAGTGACTAAGAGGAGGCAGCAATAGCTCCAAAGGAGCAAAACCACGAGACAGTGAGAAGCCTGCTCACCCCGCAAGAGAGCAACTCCTGCGTTTCTCTCCGGTCCCCGGCCTCTCTCCCCATTCTCAGCCTCTTTGGCAAAGTTTCACCATTAGGTCCGCACTCCGGACCCTTTTTGCTCCCCACAGCCACCTCTCTCCCGTCTCCCAAGAACGAGATAAATAAAAGTCTGTTAGAGGGAGCCCCCCTCAGGAAACTTACGTTTGATCTGCCTGGGTTTGCTCTGTTTCCTTCGGGACATGCTGCTTGGCTGCCACTCCTGCCTTGCTCCAGGTACAGGAGTGGAGCTGGGAGGGGACAGGGGTGGAGGGAAGGGTGACAGGTCAACAGACGGGATTCATAGAGGAGCCGGTGGGCGCTTTGAGGAGCGAGTTTAAATGACAGAAAAACGGGGAGAGAGAGTGTGTGCGTGTGTGACGAAGGAAGAGGGGAAGACAAACGGAGATCGGGGTGGGTGAGACGGAGAGTGAGAATGAGGGGAGAGAGAAGCAGAAAGAACGGAGGGAGGGAGCAGGGAAAGAAGGGAGACAGAGGAGGAAGGAAGGGAGTGAGGGAGTGAGGGAGGGAGGAGGGAGGGAGGGAGAGAGGGAGGGAGGTGAGAGCTCGGCTCCTCGCTCTCTCTCTCCCTCTCTCGCCCGCTCTCCGCCGTTGCCTTGCCGCCGCTCCCCGAGCCGCGCTCCGCTCCGACTGACAGGCGGCGGGAGGTGCCGGCGAGGGAGGGGGCGAGGGAGGGGCTTTCCGGGACGGGGTGGGGGGGCGGAAAGAGGGGGGCGTCCGTCCGTCAGGCTTGACGGGCAGCGGCTGCCACCAGCGACAAGTCCGCATGCAAATCGCCCGCTGCCTCCGGGGCACGGGGCGCTGATGCGGGAGGCTTCAATTGTCCCGGCGCTGCCAGGGCTCCCGGTGGCGGGGAGAGCTGCAACTTTCCTCAGAGAGGCACGGAGCAGAACGGGCGAAGAAACTCCCGGCAGGCAGGCAGGCAGGCAGGCAGGCAGCGGCATGGGTCAGGCAGTCCGCCGCGGTGTCCTGGCAGAGCCGGGAGCCTCGGCCTCAGCGCTGCCCCTGGGAGGAGCAGGCGCTTCCTCCCGCGCGGGCCCCTGGGCCGGGAGATCCCGCGGAGTCCGGGGCTGGGCGGGTTTCAGCCTGCGGCGGAGGAGCGCTGCCCGCGGCGGCGGTTGCACGGCTGCAGGATCCCGGCTTCTCCTCACGGGTGTCGCCAAGGTCCGCCCTGACGAGCGGCGAGCGCTCCTCGTTCGCGGCTGTCGGGCCGCTTGCACCCGCCCGCGGCAGCTTGCGGGTCACGGGGAGCACTGGCCGTGTGGTCATCGCGGTTTGACCGCGTGATTCATCTCTTTTTGACTTTCAGATGAAAGAGAAAGATAACCCTTCCAACTACCTAGGCTTTAATTAGTTTTGCTCTTCTAAATAGCGATAATAGGGATTTCTTTTTTCTTGCACAGTAGATACCAACGTCTGACGCTTCTGTTGCTGGTACCAATTAAGTGTTTGACAAAGCTAAACCATTAGGAATGCTTTTACAGTCTGTCTTTAGGACAAAATTTCTCTTGAACATTCTGGTGTAATGACTTGAGTCATCTCATTTACATACATAGCTGTAAATGATGTGTTACGAACAGTACCTCATTGTATTGCTTGGCATTGTATGCCCCTGACCAGATTCTCAGTGTTGCCAAACAAAAACTTTGCAAAAATTTTGGGGAATAAAAAACCCCAACAACCCAACCACGAAACTCCAAAAGAATCAGCCTGATTTCACTGATGCCAAGTAAGGACACTTGATACCGAAACATCTTTTTTACCGTGCTTCCAGAAATTTCAGATCTGACACATGAAATGTGCACAACAGTAAATGCTTTTACAACTTAACTAGCAGGAATTAAATGATTTATGTTCAGGTGAACTGTTAAGCATTTCTTTAACTCTTGCCTCTGTGATCCAAATCCTCTCAATAGAAACAGTTTTAAGCTTAACCTCTGAAAACTTTCAGTGATTATTTGTTTGGCCTATAGTGCAAAAGTCTTCATGTAAGTGACAGAAATTCTAACAAAGCGATTCACTAATTTTACCATCGCGTTGTGTTAGAAAATAGTGCTCATAAATGATAAGTGAATTTACAGAACCACTTTTTCATTAAAGAGAACATGACAGAAGCTGTGAATGGTATTAAACATTTGCTGTTCAGATACTTTAAAAGACCCTGAGTAAATAATAAATGTTTTTCATTTAGCTGAAGTGATTGTGGTGTGCCAAATTTGTATTTGTTTCCTTCCTTGAGGTGTGTGCTCATGGTTAACTACCAATGTAACAGTGGTAGTGTTTTCAAGCAGATGTTCTATTGAAATAGACAAATATGATTACAGTCCACCAAATGAAAAACTTTGCTACAGTTTTCTTGCAGAATTAGGCTTAAACAGGGGCATGAATGGATGAGACACCCACCTTTCAAATAGAAGTTAATGTTTGGTCTTTGCCCATTCTCACCATTCTTAAATCACAGTCCAGTTCCCTAATCAGAATTAGAAATGTCTCTTCCTTTCATATAGGCTGACAGTTCATTTCTGTTTCTATTTTGTTGCCTGCCTCCCATGCAGTGT
Organism: Amazona ochrocephala; assembly: GCA_039720435.1. Taxonomy (NCBI): domain Eukaryota; kingdom Metazoa; phylum Chordata; class Aves; order Psittaciformes; family Psittacidae; genus Amazona; species Amazona ochrocephala. The sequence continues at coordinate 20,552,299 of CM077876.1, forward strand.
CTTTAGTCTTGCTAGTTTAAATGTAAAAGAATGGAGTTGAGTAACCTGTTTCCAACATTTAGGCAATATACAAACTGCAACTTTTAAAACATTATTCAGCCACTGTAACTTAGAAATTAATACAATATACGTGGTATAAACCGGTTATAAATAAATGACAAAACACCAATGCAAAATGAAGCAGTGCTTGAGTCGGTATCACAAGTAAGTGTTTATTCTTACATACTGTTTAGTGTAAATTACTTAAGAGCATCGTTATTATGCTGACTCCTGCTTTCGTAAATATTTAAGCAGTAATGTAAGGTAAGTTACATATTTTGTCTGTTCAGAAGCATTAAGGCCATATTCTGCTTCATCAGCTCAAAAGAGGGCATATAAAAAATTTGACAATTAAAGGATTATTGCACTTAGTAATTTCAGTGTATTCCAGTGTATTTTGGACTTGTTTATCTAAAGATCAAGAAGTTGTTTATGAAATCAAAAAAGTGACCTACATATACCTGCTGTTTTGAGATTGAATTAACGATGTAAATTAACAGTTTTCCCTAATTCACAGAGGAACTTTCATTTAGTGCATTTTAGTACTGCACGAAAATTACCTGTTCTCTTTAGCAGAATGAGTAGCACATGCTGGAGACCAGTAACGAGTGGTGTCCCACAGGGATCAGTGTTGGGACTGGTCTTGTTCAACATCTTTGTGGGTGACATGGACAGTGGGATTGAGTGCGTCCTCAGCAAGTTTGCCGATGACACCAAGCTGTGTGGTTCGGTTGATACATTGGAGGGAAGGAATGCCATCCAGAGGGACCTTGACACGCTTCTGAGGTGGGCTGATGCCAACCTGATGAAGTTTAACCATGCTAAGTGCAAAGTCCTCCACCTGGGTCGGAGCAATGCCAGGCACAGCTACAGATTGGGCGGGGAGGAGATTCGGAGAAGCCCTGCGGAGAAGGACTTGGGGGTGTGGGTTGATGAAAAAATGAACATGAGCCGGCAGTGTGCGCTTGCAGCCCAGAAGGCCAACCGTATCCTGGGCTGCATCAAAAGGAGTGTGACCAGCAGGTCTAGGGAGGTGCTCCTGCCCCTTTACTCTGCTCTCGTGAGACCTCACTTGGAGTATTGTGTGCAGTTCTGGTGTCCTCAACATAAAAAGGACATGGAACTGTTAGAACAAGTGCAGAGGAGGGCCACGAGGATGATCAGGGGACTGGAGCACCTCTCGTATGAAGATAGGCTGAGAAAACTGGGGCTGTTCAGCCTGGAGAAGAGAAGGCTGCGTGGAGACCTCATAGCAGCCTTCCAATACCTGAAGGGGGCCTATAGGGATGCTGGGGAGGGACTCTTCATTAGGGACTGTGGTGGGAGGACAAGGGGTAATGGGTTTCAACTTAAACAGGGGAGGTTTAGATTGGATATGAGGAAGAAATTCTTTATTGTGAGGGTGGTGGGGCCCTGGAATGGGTTACCCAGGGAGGTTGTGAATGCTTCATCCCTGGCGGCGTTCAAGGTGGGGTTGGACATAGCCTTGGATGACATGGTTTAGTGGGAGGTGCCCCTGCCCATGGCAGGGGGGTTGGAACTCGATCTTGAGGTCCTTTCCAACCCTTACTATTCTATGATTCTATGATTCTATCTTATCCCACATAAAAAAAGAGTTCTCAGCAGGCCATGCCTAGCAGCTGAGTCTGTGCCAGCGCACAGCTCAAGCACTGCGGTGGTCGCTGAGGATGGGATTTTGCTGAGCTGATCTCCAGTGCTGTTTACTGGGAGCTGTTTCTGATAAGCAGTGCGGACAAGGCCACTCTCTTTTGGTGGGCCTGAGGCCTGAGTCACAGAATAACAGAATCATTAAGGTTCAAAGGGACTTATGGAGACCATCTAGTCTATCTCCTCTGCCAGGGCAGGGTCACCTAGAGCAGGTTACACAGGAATGGGTTCTTGAGTCGTAAAGCACGAGTTGAGTGATGTAGCTTCCCTCAGGACTCAAGAGTAGGCCCATCATTTTCTGTTTGCCTCAGGAAGAGGCATTCAGAGTAGATCTTTCAGATCTTACTAATTACCTCTCCTTCCACTTCCCCAGATGCGTAATTGTCTAAACTGCAGTAACTAGAATGATGCCCACACCAAGGCTGCAGTGTCTGTGCCATTCACTGGCTCTTCAGGTTCACCTGTTGGTTATTGCCTGTAGCACCAGGCTGTGGTCACAGTGAGCCTTGCCAGCATGGCCTGGGAATGGTAACCTGTAGCGGGAAGACAGCTACAGCATCTAGGCATAGGGGCAGGGGAAAGAATGTCTCCAGTTTTCACACTGAAGGAGTGGTAGCCATCTGTCCAGAAGCTGTGGGTACAGACGGATAATTAGAAATGATGGAGTAAGAATAGTTTAAAAATGTAACATTCTTCAACCAAAATAATAATTGAATGTGACCAGTGGTGGTATAGGCTCATTTCAGAAGACATATGCTCTTAGTTAATTACAGTATCTCAAGAAGAAGGAAATAACCTCCACAGAGGCTCACTTCTTAATCGTCTTGAACATCATCACTTCCAATTGTCTGCAACTTACTAAGATTCTAAAAAGATTTATATAAGCCCTCTAACTGAATGATTATCACAGTTCAAAACTTTAGTTCTTGAAATGCCTGTACTCTGTCAAAGAAACTAGGAAAATTGCAGCTGAGATTTCCATGATTTTCAAGTGTTAGCAGCTATCTTACACATAGATAGCATGCATACTTTTGAAAACAATGTCCTTTGGAGAGCACTCAGTGATTTTTTTAAAACAACTTTTCCATTTCTTCATTGAAAAGAAGAAATACTAAAATGCTGAAATACCTTCAGAATTATCACATAAATCTGGATTCAGGCTATTGTATACAAAGATATTAATATATAATGGAGATATCCCAAAGTTTAGGCAACAGTTGAATTGCAATAAAATATGCTTGATTTCTGGGATATGCATGCTGTCAGGTTCTTACCGTGTAAAGTGTGATGTTAAAAAAATAAAGTTGTAGAGGTTGTCTTTGGCTCGTAGGTTTTGGTATCCATTGTAAGTACTTGGATTCTTCCATGATCTTAATCACAGTGTTTGGTTCTTTAGCTCTGAATGAAAAAGAATAAAAAGGTGCATTTTCCCAAGTATTATCCATTTACAGTATTAGAAAGAATGTACTGCATGCCTTTCTGTAAATTTCCTTGGTCAATAGTGAAGTAATTAACTAGACTGACCATGAAATTATTACTGCTCAGAATTAATATCCCTATAACTTGAACATAGGACAGCTGACACCTTTCCCAGCTATTTGAAAAATCTAGTTTATTCTAATTTCATAATTTGGAGATTTTCTGTGTGGTCATGCCAGATATACTCAGATTCTAAGACAAAACCCAGACTTAAATCTATAACTGAGCAGCTGAAAGATGATCAGTCTGAGCCTTGAGCTTAGATATAAAGCTTCCTCTGACTTGAAATAAAGAAGAAAAAGCTCTACCAGTGTGTTTCTAGGTGACACAAAGGAAAAGTGCTGCAGGGCAGATTCCTCACATGCACAGTAACCTACAGAAGATCTGGGGATATCCAAAGAGAATGTTGAGACCAATGGATATGCATTGCCCTTTCAACCAGTCCTGTAAACAAGTTAGAACTGAATTACTACTACATTTTTTGTGAATGTTTTACTCCCTAGGAGTGATCACAACCCTAGAGTGAAGTTCCTAGCTGCAGGATTTCAATGGATACAGCAATGTAGAAAGCCAGACACACAGAGTGCTGGAATCAGTGCTGAGTCAGACTTCATGTTGATAGTCCAGACCTTTGCATCCATTCTGGGAGATCTGCCCGTGTTTAGAAGCCAAAACCCATGTCCACTCCATATGGAGAAGGAAGAATGGCATAGAAATAAATGGTGACTTCAGAAACTTTCTGGATTCCTAAGCAGACTTGACTTTTCACAAAAAGGGCAGTCTCTGGGTTTGAGTTAATTTTCGGTTGGTGGAGAGCTTGGTATTTTCTTGGTGTTAGTTTCCTGTCTCTGTTCATGTATTTATTTAGAGCAAAAATCACTGCTCTCATTCAGTAGTTAAGTTATGCAAGATACTTTTCATCCCACATTAAAATTTATATCTTATTTGTTATCCAGAAATAGTGACAAAGATTATTCTTCATTTTCTGACTGGATGCTCTCTGATATTGCTCAGGTAGTCTTATGGATGAACAAACTTAGTCTACCAAACTGCTTAGACTTTTTTGGGCAACTTTAAATCAGAATCACAGAATAGCCATCATAATTCTCTTCATAATAATGTAAAATACTTTTGCACAGGATTGCAGTAATAACCTGGAAAAATTTGCATTTACTTCTGAAAAATTATACATACAAAACAGCTCCTAATTTTGACATCCATGTTCTCCTTATAGAAAAAATATATCTCATGATCAGCAAAATTCTACTGCCAAAGACTTGCACAAGGTAACACGTAGTGTGCTGTGCCTTCAGCTGGAAACGAAAATTCACTAGCTGTGGCTTAGCTAGAGAAACCTTTTTGATGAAAGAAAGCTAAAAACATGGGTGCATGCTCAGAACAAGATACTGTATAACACATATGGCAGCATCTGGAGTGTGGGATGGAAGGATGACCTGTGAGGAAGTATTTCTGGATGCCTCGGTTGTCTGAAATGCAGCCCATTCACCCCCACTGCTTACAGATGGCCACTGAAAACTTAGAAATCTACTGAAACATGTATATAATCCCACATCACATTGCAAATTTCAGCCAGGAGCAAGACTGTGCAGCCCACGGCAGCATTAACTTACTGTTTTGGCACGTGCATTGCCTTCACAGGGGCCAGTTTTGTTACAAGTCAGAGGGCTTCTCTGCATTCCTTGACCTTACCCTCCCCAGGAGCATACTACCCTTAGCACAGTCTGGGCTTCTGAGAGAGGCATATGTCTCAAAGATGCAAACAATAACATAGCTTGAATTTACTTGCAGCTTCTGAGCAGAGAGGGAGGAGTTCAGAAGAAAATATAATAAAAAGGAAGAAAAAGCAAAGAAGAGTAGAATAGCAGAAACCGAGGAGAAAAGGGAGAACAGACAGCTCTTGTGCTTTAAAAATCTTCATTTCTATCTTTATTTCTTTTTAAATAAGCCATCAGCAGTATTTCATGTAGACATACTGAACACTGAAAAGATAACATAAATATTGTCAACTGTTTATGACTTCAGAGTGCAACTTTCATAAGCTAGTGACATGAGTATAACGGGCAGTTTTAGTTGCAGAGCTTGAACTAAAATAACGTTTTCTCCTCTCCTTGGTCTTTCATTCCATTGTAATTGTTATGTCGCACCCTTCTGGGGAGTGATTTGCAATGTCTTTATCATTGCACATAGCCAAATTAGATATTATAGGTGTCTCAGTTTGCCCAGTTTCAGTGATGGAGGTTGCATATACAGTAGCATCTCATACATAGAAGCAACATACGTGGAAGCATAATCGAGAGTTGAAAAATATTAGAAACCTGGAAACGTGTGTTGATCCCCCCATAGGTACAGTAGTACCTAGAATGGATCTATCAGAAGCATAATCGAGAGTTGAAAAATATTAGAAACCTGGAAACGTGTGTTGATCCCCCCATAGGTACAGTAGTACCTAGAATGGATCTATCAGAAGCATAATCGAGAGTTGAAAAATATTAGAAACCTGGAAACGTGTGTTGATCCCCCCATAGGTACAGTAGTACCTAGAATGGATCTATCAGTTTATTATTATTGCTTTATAATCGCATTTATCAGCTTTTGAAACCCAGTTTTTCTTCTGCTATATACCCATCTAAGTAATGTTCTTACAGAAATGCATAATGATAGATGTTAGAGTCTATGGTATAATCTGTACTTGTGTCCTATCTGTTTCTCATATTGTGCAAATGAGGCTTACCCTACTCAGAGCAGTAGCATAAGTTGTCCTCTGTATGTGTCAGAGTTGATATTGTTTACCAATTTAATGAATATATAATACTATGCATCATCATAATATATTGGAATAAATAATAAAACCTATAATAAAAGCCTCAAAGTCTATGCCAGCATGGATATGTTTTGGTTTATAAGGGGGGTGTTCATAATTTATGCAACTCTTCAACTTATGCCATTATCCTATAAACAGAATCAACTTATTTAGAAAGAAAATCTTACCATGCAGTCTTTCAAAAGTGGGACCCCTAAGGTTTTCCACCTTCAGAAGGAGATGCTTACTTTGCACAGCACACTTAGTAAAAGGCCAAGAGGCTGAAGAACAAAGGGAAAATACAGTTCAGAGTCATTCAGTAATTTGTAACCACTTATTATTTTGAGAAAATATAAAAGATTTTTTAAGTCTACCTTTACCACAGTAAAGCTAAATTTTTCTCAAAATTGGTTGACTTAAATATATTCTTGATTTTGCTGGTATTAGCAGTATACATGTTTATCTCCTTCGTGTTTTATCTGGTGACAACAAAATTTAATTCAAATTCTTCTCTTCTTCTTAAATCCACAGCTAACATCCAAAATTCAAATAGAACTTTAAAAGGTAAAACTATAACTAGAGTTTTCTGAAGTGTCTCAGCAACTTAGAATCCCTTCCAGTCTCCCTTTTTAATCCCTTTTGAAAATGAAATTTGAAGTTTGTATCAAGCTGCTTCCAAAAATGTTGCTTTAGAGACAATCCTTTGATTGATACTTGTAGTAAGGAATTATCACATAAAAAAGAGGAAATCAGAGTTCTCAATTGTTTCCCAGTCACTGATTTTAAAAGGATTAAGGTGGAAGCTCTCCAAATAAAAATCCTGAAGGATAACCACTCCCTAGCTGTTTCCATCAGGCAACCAAGGGACAATGTTGACCTCAATTTCATGAAATCATTTTCATCAGTAGAGTGTATAGCATTTTTTGTAGTGTTTTCCAATCACGAAAACAGCGTTCCTTACACACACCGATGTAACTAACTGAGTAAAGTTAACTGTCTGACCTTTCTTTTATGTCTGTTGGCCCAAAAGAAAAAATGCTAGTCAAATTCATATAAAATACTGATTTTTTAATGCTTACTATTAAAAATTCTTTACATTACATATTAACTTCATCTTGTATTACATATCCACTTCATACTCACAAGTAAAATTCTCACTAGTGTTCTAGGTTCCCTCTACAGCAAAGTGAGCAGACATCTGTGTGTGCATAAATTAACCCCTCTTAAAATAGATACCCAGATATAAGATAGCTAAAGATTACTTATATTGATTCTGTGAAAATAGTATTTTATTGACATTTTATTGACCCTGTTTTACTCATGAGTGTGCGAGTACTGAAGCTGCTGTATGGGGATCAGACCAGAAGTCTCTATAGTGCAAAAGACCATGACAAAGAGCAACAAGAAAGGAGGAGAGCTACATTTAGGTGAGAGCAAGCAGGGCAATGAGGTGAGGTGTCATGACATGACGAGAGAGAAGTCACTGCTGTAGGGCAGTTTTGCCAGCCACACAACATACTGCTTGGGTAGCTGGTGACTGGAGATATTAATGAGTTGGTCTCAGCCCTGTGTTGCCAATTTTAAAGGGTTACTGACCAATCCAGAAGTAGGCCATAGCTCTGTTTTCTGTTGTCCATATCACTAAACACTAGAGGCTCTTTAAATCCTGAAGCACAATATTTGGCTTTTGCCATAATTTAGTTTTATTCTTCTGTGAGAAATGTAATCTATCCTATCAGCTGTGTTTCTAGTACTGTCCTGCTCATCCAACTCTGCAGACCATATTTACTCTCATTGAACTCAGCTAACTTCAGTTACTTACTGACTGTAACAAAGACAGTTCGCTGTGTTTGCTCTTTTAAATTTCCTTGTATTAGATATTATTTCATGAGTACATCAGCTGGATGCCTAACTTCTAGAGTATGTCTGAGCATGATATTTCTACAAATCTGTTTACTGCTGAGTCCAGAACACTACTTCTTAGCTGCCACTGGTAAACAAAAAGTATATTGTTGGTACACAGTATTGTGGAGGATAACTTCATTTACAGCAAATACTCTTTTTAAAAAAAGCTGATGACATTTTTGCTTCTGTGCATCGCAAATTATTTTGAATAGATATTAACCTAACTGGAGCAACAGTACAACAGTGAGAATACCAATGGTCTCTCCGGAGGACATCATTATAATATTGAGTGTATTTGTGTATATACTAAATATTTTAGATTGCTTCATTCAAATTAGCTGCCCTTTTTGTGGAAATAGTTCTATAATGAACACCCAACAATCTAATTTGTGGATCCTCTACTCCTACTTGCATTTTCCTGGGTTTTGGACATTGACCAACAACATCCTAGAGAGATTTTTGAAATGTGATCCTTTCCTGGAAGGTTGTTGCCATGACCACTCTCTGGCCATGAAATGGTAGATTTCATGACTCAAATAGCCACAGATGAGCATATTTATTGAATGAGCTTTTTGCACTTATTTTAAATTCCCTTTCACTCAATCAGTAGGGCTGGTGCAAATAAAAAAGGCAAAATTTAATGTGAAAACGTTGCTCCTTCGTCTCTGATTCCCAGAATTACATGCTGGAATAATTAATGCAGAATGTTTTGTACTGTTTTAATTTGGCATGTCTAGTTATTATTTTTATTAGATCATTAAAAGTTCTTCTTCCTTTGTCTTCTAAGCAATTTGCTTCCAAAGTCCCTAATCCATCATTTTAGCCTGTATATCATCCATGTGCGATTCCATGTTGTTTCTGTACTGAGAATTTCAGGATGACAGAACAGAAAATTTACTTCTCTTAAGCTAGTGAAGAAATCAAACCATTTTTCTATATTTTGTCATTATTCTTGTCATTATACTCATGTGTTGCTCCATGAGGTATTCTGTGCTGCTGATGTTTATGGTACTTGGACACCTGGTTTATAGTCTGTCTTTTCTGCTTCTTAGGAAGCATCTGCTTCTGATGATAAAACAAGATATTTGCTATTCTAAAGGGTTCTTAACCTCTTACCTTGTCCTGTAAATTGAAAAATGTTGCCTGAGCTATTGGTAAGTACAGGTAGATTTACTACTGAAATAAATCATAATGAAATCTCCCAAGATGTATTAATTTTTTTTCAAATATCTTTCATTAGTGCAAAGTATAAAATTTCTTCCAAATTAGAGACTGATCAACAATTTTCAGTAGAGATACATCTAAATACTACATGCAAACTCACTATGTTTTCAAACAATGCCTAAGTATAGAAATGGATGTGAATTTCACACAGTTACTGTGTATAGATCAATTGAAGAAAGGGTAATAACAGATTGTGAATTAATTTTCTGAGGCATTCTGAGTTTATACCTATAAAACTCATATCACAAACCCTTGTGCCACTAGGACATATTATGGCTTTGGGGCTACTTAGAGTTTTAAACATTCTGAGTCATAGTGATTATCCTCACAAGCAAGTGGAAAAGCGAGATTGAGTCTGGAACTTGGTGGTATTTGCAGAAAACAGCTTTCATTTTTTTCAGTGCTTCTGAACATAGATATACCAACATCAAAATGGCTTACTTGTGTCTCTTAAGTACAAAACATTTCAAAATATACAGCAAAAATCTGGTGGAGTAGCTGTCAAATGGTTTGAAAGTGGAAGTGCTACCTAGACATCTCCTTGGTTTAACCCTTTGGCAGGTGAGGTCGACCAGCTTTTCATTACCTCACCCAAAATGTGGATTGTGAACCCTTTTCTGTACACGTTCACTGTATAGAAGATTGCCAGCCAAAATATATATGCAAAATTAACATTTCTTATTCCCAAATGACACCTAATGGGTGACTTCGACCATCTATCAACTCTAATACATTCTGCCTGAAGAGATGTGGGCCTGCAGCATCCAATTCAGCAACAGATACAGCAAACCACATATTTAATTAGCCTCCAGCCTATCATTCAGCCTGGGGTTTGGAAAAAATGCCTCTGGATGCAAGACACAGGACCTGCATGAAGAACCACCAGAATATACCTCATGTAAACAGCACTTCGGTCATTTGAGAGGCAGAGAAAAAGGTATGTTGATAGGTGTGCCTTATTTTCTTACCTACTCATCACTTCATATATTATGTTAGATTTCTATTTACTTACTTATATGGTTCTCTCGTCTACCTTTCATATTCTTGTCAGTATTTGTTAATGTATCTCTCTTGTTTTGTTCAACTCTTAAACTCCTTGCTCTGGGATGTTAACCTTTGTCCTGTGCACTGAACTATGAGAATAAAGACATTTCAGTAAGTGACAGAAAGTCAGGTAACCCAAGGAATGCCTGATGAATAGTGCTGATGAGAACCAAGTGTGTTGTACAATGACTAAGACATTAATTGGAGATAACACTGGGAAAAACGATTCAATAAAAGATAATACATAAGAGGCAGTAGTGGCATAGATTTCTAGAAAGGAATGCTTAGGCTGCTAATCAAGAAAATACCTGTCATGGTGAGATTTTACGTAATGAATGTTTCAAAAAATGATGAAGCACATTCATTTATAACTTCAGAAACCAGATAGGACTAAAAAAAAATGTATTTAGATTTCTTGCATCTGGACTACACGGTACATTGAGCAGTCCTATTTCTGGAGCATTTAACTCAAGGAAAAAACTTAACTAGAAGAAAAAATTTAAGCAAAGAGTTGTGGTCAATGGCTCAATGTCCAGCTGGAGGCCAGTAACAAGTGGTGTCCCTTAAGGATCAGTGTTGGGACTGGTCTTGTTCAACATCTTGTGGGTGACATGGACAGTGGGATTGAGTGAGCCCTCAGCAAGTTTGCCGATGACACCAAGGTATGTGGTTAGGTTGGTACACTGGAGGGAAGGAATGCCATCCAAGGGGACCTTGACATGCTTGTGAGGTGGGCTGATGCCAACATGATGAAGTTTAACCATGCCAAGTGCAAGGTCCTCCACCTGGGTCAGAGCAATCCCAGGCACAGCTACAGGTTGGGCAGGGAAGAGATTCGGAGCAGCCCTGCGGAGAAGGACTTGGGGGTGTTGGTCAATGAGAAACTGAACATGAGCCGGCAGTGTGCGCTTGCAGCCCAGAAAGCCAACTGTATCCTGGGCTGCATCAGAAGGAACATGAGCAGCGGGTCAAAGTTGGTGATCCTGCCCCTCTACTCTGCTCTCGTAAGAGCTCACTTGGAATATTGTGTGCAGTTCTGGTGTCCTCAACATAAAAAGGACATGGAACTGTTAGAACAAGTCCAGAGGAGGGCCACAAGGATGATTATGATCCAGGGACTGGAGCAGCTCCCGTATGAAGATAGGCTGAGAAAACTGGGGCTGTTCAGCATAGCAGCCTTCCAGTGTCTGAAGGTGACCTATAGGAATGCCAGGGAGGGACTCTTCAGTAGGGACTGTAGTGATGGGACAAGGAGTAACGGGTTCAAACTTGAACAGGGGAGGTTTAGATTGGATATAAGAAGGAAGTTCTTTACTGTGAGGATGGTGAGGCACTGGGATGGGTTGCCCAGGGAAGTTGTGAATGCTCCATCCCTGGCAGTGTTCAAGGCCAGGCTGGACTGAGCCTTGGGTGGCATGGTTTAGTGTGATGTGTCCCTGCCCATGGCAGGAGGGTTGTAACTAGATTATCTTATGGTCCTTTCCAACCCTAACTATTCTATGATTCTGTGATTCTAAGGAATCTAAATTCTGTTGAAATACACAACTATAAACTATTTTGTTTAATTTTAAAATTTCATTTTGGATTGTATACATTTTGTTAAAATACCTACATATAGAAAATAACATTTCGAATTGAATACAAGAAAACAGAAATTCAGTTCAAGCAGTTGCAGTTTCTAAATTTCAGAGCAAGGCATTTTTAATGAGTTGATCTTAGAACACACAGGTATGCATATACTAAATGCACCTAGTAAAAAAACAAAGCTCCAGAGGATATCTTTTATGACACACAGCAAGTCCAGTTCCAGTATCTCCCTTTTACAGGAACAATTAATTAGTGTTTGCCTGTCCAGAACAAATCCCCCTGTTCTCCAAGAGTATTGTAGTTCTTGAAATCATCACTATTTCATACTGTCTGTTCTGAAATAAGATAGCTCATACACAACTCTAGACTTCAAACGTTTTATGTGGTCTGAATCTTAAACTGAAGTAATAAGCAATGATCTACAAGCCAGCTCAGTTTCTGTTTCTCCAGCTGATCTCCTACAGCATCTTCCATTTTCAAACTCCCTAAGAAAGTCTAAGAGCCCAGTTCTCCTCTGTGAAACTAATCCCATATCTCCCTTAAACGTCAGTGATGGCAGTAGAATGTTTTGAAAATTGGTTCCTTATGTTAAGAGTATAAAATCTTTCAAACTGGTAATGAAATACAGATCTTCATCCTGAATCAGTTCATGACATCACTGTATCCCAGTCGCAATAATGTTAAACTGCTACCAGAGATTCATAAGATCACTGAAAAAAATTCTTTACATTATTACTTACTGGTATTTATATGGCTCATACTATATATACATACATGAGTGCACACTTCCAAAACTTTCCTTATTCTCACATGAAGCTAAATGGCTTCGCAGAGAGCAATATATTTCACTTAGCACAGATGATGTATTGCTTTCTTGTTAGGTTTCCTTACTTGAGATAACTTCTCTGTCTTATAGCCATGACTAAATCTCCAGCTACAAAATGAATTTGATTAAATCCAGCTACTTGACCTTGTCAACTAATGTCCCCAGATGCCTCTTGACTACCATTTTCTATGGGCTTCTAAGAAGTGGAGCTGGAATATTTATACCCTATGCCATGCTCCCTGCTCTCAATTGCTACATCTTCTCCAAAATCATTATTAAAATTAAAAATTATTTAGAAGGATGGGCCTTCATCCCTTTCAGGCCAAGTTATATTACTTAAAATGATTTATTTTCTTAAGCCATTATATCTCATCCAGATGTTACCTTGTCATGCATTTCTCTAAGGCAGCTGTTTAGGACCTGTACCAGTCCTTCTTGAAGTAAAATTAAAACAGTTCTAAGTGAAAATTAGATTGCCTCAAGATGTTATAGTTATTATGTTAGATGCTATTTAGCAGTCACTAATCAAATATTTTTGAACAGTGGCATTTTGATACAGTATCATTTTGGGGTGTGAAATTACAAACTTTGCTTTTTCCCATAGTGTATTTAAACTGCCTTGAATTTCATCCAATGCAATCCATAGTCCCATTCTTCTGCGCTGGAGTGACTTTACTGTCAAAACTTAATGGTTCAAAATAAATTAAAAATCTACAGGGATACCATTGCTTTATTTAGACTAATGTTTAACTATGTTTTCATACTCTGAGACATGTAAAGAAATGTAACGTAGTATCATAGAATAGCTGGGGTTGGAAAGGACCTTAAGATCATCTAGTTTCCACTCCGCTGCCATGGGCAGGGATGCTTCATCCTAGACCATGTCACCCAAGGCTCTGTCCAACCTGACCTGGAACACTGCCAGGGATGGAGCATTTACCACTTCTTTGGGCAACCTGTTCCAGTGCCTCACCACCCTCACAGTAAAGAACTTCTTTCTTATATCCAACCTGAACTACCCCTGTTAAAATTTGAACCTATCACTCCGCAACTTAACCCTACAGTCCCTGGTGAAGAGTCCCTCTCCAGCGTCTCTGTAGGCCCCCTTCAGATACGGGAAGGCTGCTATGAGGTCTGCACCCAGCCTTCTCTTCTCCAGGCTGAACAGCCCCAACTTTCTCAGCCTGTCTTCATATGGGAGGTGCTCATCAATAAAGAACTGTAGCAATTGATTCATTTTCTTCAGTTTGTTATAAAACTTCCAACCAATGTTTTATGTAGAGTTGCAAGTCAGTGATGAATATACATAAACCTTGATTTAATATGATCAGTAAAAGGTGATCTAAGTGAAGAGGCACCAAAATGAATGTCTAATTCAAATTATGACATAAAAAAAAAAGTATGTAAAATTGACTGGAGAGTAGAATAAAGTTTCCAGTCATGAGAGCCGTAAGATTTTAGAAGCTCTTGCAGTAGGAGCAGTGAATACAGGTAATTTAACAGGTTTAAGGGAAACAAATCGTTTCAGAGATGGGTCATAGAAGACAGTATCTATGATAGGAGGGGATTTGGCATAATAATATTAAAATTTGTTTCAGTTATATGCAAAATGTATGTAATTGTATGTCTCAAACAAAAATATTATGGCATTTGTGGCAGAACAATTTATGCTACTTAATTCCACCAAAAACTGAGGGGGAATAGTTTAATCTCATGCAAAATTTCTCCATCATTTGGTATATGCTAAACATCATAAAATGCCAAAATCCTGAAAAACACAAATTTACAAACTTTACCTGAAGTGGTCATATTATATTGGGTTCATTCCTCTGCTGCACTGAAGTAAAAAAGGGAGATAAAGATTCTTTTATGCCTCTACCAGTTCAGCACCATCCTTCAGATAAGAACCCAAGCCAGCCTTCAGCACAAAGCTGGAGAAATCACAGGGGTGCTCTTACATCTGACAACTAGAACAAAACACTCAGTACCCTCTGTCAGCCAGAGCTGGAAGAGCATTCCATGCTGCACCGTCCCTGCTACACATTGCCTCCAGGCATCACAAACTGTCTGAATGTATGTTAATATCTCCCATCCCTGAAGTTGACAGAAAATGGAGTGTTCTATAAAGATTTCTTAGATTCTATGAAAGGAAAACTTATGATCATTTTAATTCCATCCAGGAGTGGTGAATGGCATTATAGGACCTCACAATTGGTCCTTTTGTTTCCTGCAGTGCACTATTTTTTATGTTTTATAAAACACATACATAAACACACACATCCCCCAAGTGTGAGTATGCATGTATTCATATATTTACACACATGTGTATTATAGCCACAAATGTGCATGTATACATTTTGAATTTAAAAAATAAATCCAGAAACTTATTAAATGATGGTAATTCAACTGAAAAGTGGTACTCATTATAATCTCATCACATTATTTTAATATTAAACTCTCTCTCTTTGATTTTATAATGTCAGGTTTGATCTTGCACAGTTTAGGTACAGTATGTTGCCTCTTTCTGTGAACTATCATCCTATCTATTTCCTAAGCTGTTGTTCCACACTTGTAATCATGTTATTTGAGTGCCTTATGTATTCTAAAAATAACCATAATAGAAGTTGCATGTAAGTGCAAGGTGCGAAGTGATGAACAGAACAGCAACACAGCACAACCCATCATAGTGAATGTAAATGGGAGACCAGACCACACTGCATAGCAATAAATGATTATTATTACTGCCATTTATAAAGAACCCCAAGGTGTCAGAGGCACTTCAAAGTACACACAAAGAGACATATTCCCTCCCATAAAGAGTCTATAATCTAGAAACATTGCCAGTCTGTTTCTTCTTGCCTCATAGGAGTAAAACAAAATAGAGGAAAATGGGTTAAGCGCTGCATTATATTGGATTATGCTTAAGCCTATACTGCATCAACAAAGTTTATTCTGTCCCCTCCTACTTTTATAATACATTTTTGCCACAAAGGAAGGAGCCATACCAGCAGTTTGAGACTTGTTGCAACTCAGCTTGCAAGATATCAGTGATTAAGCTCGCTTGCCTAGCCACAACTTGCAAATGAACTTGAATGGACATAAATCTATTTTGCATGTTCATCACAACTTCAACTAAGTCAAACTTTCACTTCCTGGAGTCATCGTTTCCAAGTGAGACCTCCAGCAAAACTTTCCTTTGGCTCCCAGCCATCTGCCTGCACTTGTCTGCGAGTGTGTCCTGTAGCCCCAGACCCTTGAACAATGGGAGTTCAGAAGTTTCCACAAACAAAACTAATCCATCATTTCCACAGCAATTGAAAGTACTCTCCATAAAAGAGAACAGGAAACAGTTCCTGAAGAGGAATATGCCCTCCCACAGAATTAGTACATCAATTCCTCTCCCAAATACATATATCCATAATCAACTTCTCTGCTGCAATGCTGACCCTAACATTGAACAATACTACAGCTGCAAACGAGGTAAATTTAAGCAGGGGTGAGCTGAAACCTTAGAGTTCTATGGAAATTATATTATAGAGATACCATACATCTGAAAGCCAGTAAAGGTGAGCACAAAGACAAGAATCTGATATATAATGATTAAGAATCTTTACTATGTGATTTAAATCCTCCGTATTACCATATCACATGATGTTCATCAAAAGTACATAATCCTTTTCTGTGATGATACTTTACTTTCTTATGCTGCTAGGTAGGTGCCAGGACAAACTCTAACAGCCAAAGGAGAATAGGCATTAAATCTGACTCCTCTGAAGTTAGTGAAATCTCTGCTATTTACTTCAGTGGGATCAGAGTCTCACCTTGAACATTAGCAATATAAAATCATTTCTTTGGAATTGCTCAAGGGTTAAAGTTCTATTTCAGTGGGAAAAAGTAAAGCTAGATCTCATTCTTACTGAGAATGGACTGTTTTCTGTCCAAATACCATCTATAGCTAACTACAATAATAGAAGATATTCTTTTTCTCTAAATTGATTTGCAGTCTGATTTTTGCTCATCTATATTTTTCCTTTTCATATACTCCGCAAGCTGAGAAAAAGGTGAAAAGGCAACTTATTGGGTTGAAGTGTTGAAAAGTAAAATGATTTCAAAAGCACATTTCCCTTTGAAATTGCAAGTAACCCCTGAAGTGTTCATGAACAAGATTAGAAAACACACAAAAATATTTGTCTCCTTTTGGTAATTTTATTTGTGCATATAATAAACTGTGTTTGAGGTCACTTTTACTTTTTTCAGAAAAAATGAGCTTTATTTTTCCAAGAATACAAGACAGCGTTGTTTCATTCTCAGGAACTGCTGTGGGATTTCATGTGCATGCTTACTATAAGGCACTGGAAAGCAGTAATTATAGCATATTTCAGCACATCCTTGACACTAAGGAGACTGCAGGTGACTGAGAGGAGAAACAAAAAAGAAAATACTGCTTTTAGGTCCAGGCCATTTGAGCCCGAATATCTGTTTTTGTCTGCAGGTATTTTCTTTTTTTCATTTTTCTCCATTTCAGCAAAACTGTGGAATTTCTGTTTAAAACCAAAGTGGAAGATTTTTAATCTTAATTCTCTCTAAGAAAATGTGGAAAAATCTAGGTGAAACTGGACAAGAACACAGGCTCTGAGTCTTCTTGCTTTTGTGGCTTGTCTTGCTTCTGCGTTCTCCACATGGGAAAGCGGGAAGATGAATCATCCAACCTCTGCCTTCTCTTGGCTCTAAAGTAGAGAAGCTGGAAATGTAAAGTCTCAGCCTGAGCCAGACCTACCAGGCAGATCAGGTAGCACTGAGGGACCACTGCCTTGAAGGCAAGACCATCCAGCTCTGATCCAGGGAGCATGAAAGCACTATGGCCCTCGTGGTCAAACATGGTGAGGTCTTCCTAGATGGCAAGGTCAGGACGCCGGGCAAAGTCCGTGTGATAGTGCATTCCATTTGTGGGTTCCAGTTACCACTCCTGGAAGAATTTCACAGAAACAGTAAGCTAAAACAGAGGAACCTGGAAGCTGGGGACCACCAGCAGGTGGCAAAGCAAGATGCCCTGTGGGCTGCCAGGAAACTTCTTGGGTTTTGTTGGAAACCCATTTGACAAACAGAGGAGTCATAAGAAACGTTGCAGTTTTGAATGTCAAGTTTGGTTTTTTTTTTTTCAAGGAAAACCTAACACCTTGAAATAATCTTAACCAGTTTCCAAAGGCATGAGAGAAAATAAGTCAAAGGCAGAATACAGGTTGAAGAGTTGCATTTTGTAGTATGGCCCCAGCTTTTCTTGCATGCATGTGTGCAGCAACAGAATTCTGTGGAGTGCATGGTTAGGGAGTAGATGGAGACAAACGTTGTAGCATTCTTCATGATTTTCAGATAATAGTTATTTATAGGTATCAATGTCAGCAAGATGTTGTCACCTCACCTTGTTTACAAAAGTATCAGTGACACCTGCAATATCTGTATTCTCAAAACAGCCACTAGAGGGGAATTTGCAGTCAAGCAGGTGAGGTAAGTTCCAGGCCCCAGGTCCCATCTTCAAAGTGTGATTCTGTGGTAATTAGGAGTAATTTTTGTATTTATTTCTATAGCATATATCTGTAGACTTGATATGTCAAAAAGAGAGCATATATTATTGCTTTTGGTAATAATAATAGTAAAGACCTGCATCTACTTTTCTTCCAAAATTTCCCAAGTGGAAATTTACTTCTTGTTCAGTCTAGCAGTAATGCAATACAGGATTTTATTAAAAGAATCGAATGTGACTGTCAACTGACAAAGCACTGGATATCTTGTACTGGAAAGTAGAAATAATGCTGCATGGGAAATATCAATATGGATTAATCTATGGGCCATGGATTCGACCATTTATTAAATTGGTTTTAGTTGTATAATGTATATTAAAGTGAGATAAATTCACAATTCACATTTCATTGATTTAGCTAAGTTCAATTGAGAATTTGTGTTGGTTTTTGTGTTTATATTTGACTGTTTCTTCCTAGATGCTTAATCAGTGTAAGCTTACACAGCCAATACAACCTGCTGTGAAAGCTTGGATCTTTAATACCGTACCATAAGCCATGCTACTGAGGTAGAAAATTTACTGCTGGCCAGAAAAATAAAAATACCTTCCCTTCAATATTATGAAGTATATTTCAAAAAGATCTCCAGCTGGTCTTCCAGCTAGTTGGTTTCAGAGAGGATATCTCAGACATAGAAAAAAATAATGCAATAATTATTTTTGATTGCCTTTTACTATTGAATACCTATTTTTCAATTAATGGGCTAAAGTGCTGTTGTTATCTAATACTAAGTATACCAGTTCATAACAAAAATGCATATTATCGAGTATGATGGCAACATACTAAAAGTTACGGTGATTCACATCTTCCTTTAAAACAGATAGTTTGATTTTGCTATTTCATATGTATCGATAGTCATTTTAATATTGAATTGCAATATGTAGTGCCTTTATAGAAATTGCTTCCCATTAGTCAGTTATCACATAATATTATAGAAACAACATGACGAAGAAGCAAAGAATTGCACCTATCCAGACTAAAAAAATGTATCTTGAGAAAAGCAAAAAATATAACTACTCAGCTAACTTTGTGTTCACACTAATGGGGCTATTTACCATTGAAAAAAGAATGGTTCTTACAGCTGTGCTTGTAATAAACAGGGATATCATTTTAAGTAGTCTTTGTAGTTTAAATGTATTTAAATTATTATACAGAAATCTGCTTTGCATTGCTATCCATAGGTTAGCAGCAAGATTGTACAAAGACATAATGACAGCATAACCACCATATTGAAGGGAGATTCAATACCCCACTTGGTGGCATTTCTGCCTACTTCTACTGTGCAATTTGGAATTCTATAGTTGGTCAAATTCTGTGAATCAGTGCATCAACCCAACTACTTTTCCTAGTAGCTGGACAGGGAAAATCAGAAGTAGATGGAACTCTTAATTAGTACCTCTAGAATCTAAAAGCTCCTCTACAGCAGCCTATGAACTTCCTAGCGTAACACTTGTCATGCATCTGTTTCTAGCTTTTTTAAATAGGGAAAATCCTGAATAATTTTTGTCCAAGGCACAGAGGATGAGTGTCAGAATGGTGACTCGAAAAAGGTTAGTAAGGGGAAGGGATATATACAGAGCAAACTTCTGGCATGAAGGTAAGAGAAAAGCATGTCCTAGTCTGGGAGAAGAGGAATGGAAGTGATATCTCTAGAAACTCTAGAATGAAGTAAGAAACTAAAGGAGCTGCAAAGGGTTTGCAGATTACAGGGGAGGAGAGAAATTGGTAGCCAATGCACTGAGAGGGGAGAACAAAGGCACCCCAGGGTGCACAGTGGGCTTGACCTATGGAAGTCGTGCACTATGTGACCCTCTTGTTGATGAAACAACAGTAATAAAGGATTATTTTCTCTGGCACTCGAAAGTTTGCCACATAGTAGAGCTTTTGATTGGTAATACAATTAAATTAATATGAAATAATCTTGAAATTACAAAGCTTTCTAGAAGGGCCTTTGATTCTGTACATGACTCAAGGAAATATAAAGTTTAAGTAAATGTGTGAAACTGAAATGAAACAAATCAAGTTAAAAAATCCACCTAACCATAGCCACTGCCACTTTGCTGCAGATTCTTTCTAATATTACTCAGTCTTCACACAGTGCAATTACAGGCTTTAAAGAAATGCTGAAAACAATGGAAATATGCAGATAAATTTAATTTCTTTCAAATTCTACTTTTTGCCCCATTTCTGAGGTAAAGTTTTGTGTAGACCAGCAGAAAATCATCTTCCTGTGCTTCTGGGAATTTGGTCATGATGATAATGATGATGCTTATATTTTCCATTTCTACCTCTGCTTTTCCACTCGCTTCTAAGCTCATGTAAAGGTGGATCTTGGGAACAGTAGAAGTGGAAAAAGCTGTGAGCCTCCAATTCTGCAACATGAGTTGTCTATTTACAATCTGTATGTCCTTCTAATTGGCCTACTGTTCCTCTCCCGAGTGGGAGATGCAAAATACTGGTTTTCTTAGAAAAGGATTCTTTTTGCTCTCTCTTCTCTCCCAACCCCTGCTTGTTTTTTTGTTGCGACTTTTTTTTCCCTGTTGTTTTGCTTCTTCCCTTACTTTCTCTTTCTTGGGTTTTTTTTTTTTTTTTTTTTTTTTTTTTTTTCCCCTCCAGGGTTTTTGCCAGTGCCCTTTTAAAGAGCTGGGAAAAACCTGTTTATTCTTTGCAGTTTGTGCCTTCCTCTAAGCACAGGAGAGGTTTTCTGAGAAGGGTAATAACTTTAGCTCAAGTTAGCAGGTGTTAAGTAAGTGAACTTAACTGAGGTAACTCTGTTTTCTTATGCTATGACATGTTTTGTCAAAACATCTAGCACAAACAAAATCTTTCCTAACTAATTCATATAAGCACCCGATAGTGCAAGAGTGATAGATTATGCACAACTACGCAACAGTGGCTGTGTTATTGCTTGCTTGTGTGTCTATACTCTTTCTTCTTTTCTTTTTTATGACTGATCTAACTCTCAGCTGAAGTTAATGTCTAAGTATGAGCAGCTTCCTGACACTGTTTCATCTCAAGCCTATTTCGCACTGCACTGAAACTTCAGGACTTTCCAGGCAAGTCTAAAGAGACTTGGTTTCCTTGGTTTCACTACCTGGTAAACAGCTGTTTGCAATTCCATTTTAAAGTCAATGTTAAAGAAGCACCAACTTACTAAGTATAACGTGTATGACTTCTCTAACATTCAATGTGTTTGTGTATCTAACTTCCATGTCCATGAGTTGGACTTACCAGAACACTAGACATGGCATTAATTCATTCTTATGTATGTAACTGATATTCACGATTTAGTGCATGAAAGCTATGAGCTCTTAAATTATTATTTTTTTTTCCTATTCCTACCACTGGCCTTTTAGGACATAAATTTCATTTACTTTGAATTTTATATGTGATACAGCATCATATATAAAAGGCAAACCAATTCAGGTTTGGGTTTCTTCTATTGCAATAATTGTCAGCAATAAATTTACTATGCTTATTTCTAAAATGTCATATATATCCATTACTCTACCATTATAAAAGAGATGAAAAAAAGAGAAGACCTCAGAGTAGGTTTTTCTTCAACCTTGCTCATATATGTATTTATCTCTGAAATACAGAGCTGGAAAAAAGGATGAAATAAAGCCATTCGAAAAATTCGCAAAGATGCAAAGAAGACGGAAGACACAATAAAGTAAAACTTACAATATTACAATAATACCTCTAATACTAGCACTTACAGATGGAATTCAAAAACAGGTTTTTTAGAGTATGTTCCCAAGTCCTAATTGATGTGTCTAAGTAGCGTAATTTTCAAAGTCCAAAGAAAATTACATTCCTTTAATTCAATGTACTGTACGTAGGTGCATATTTTATGCAACTTTAAGGTTCACTGGTTTATGTCTTAAACAAATATACATAGCATCTAAAGATCCAATAGGAGTACCCAATTTTCGTACCTGTTTTGGAAGCTTTGTTTATATGTAGAGCTGGAGATAGAGAGCTCAGTCTAGGCTCCAAAACGAAAAATATATATTCCATGTCCTCATGTAGCTTCTATTGGGTTGATTAAGACAAAACTAACTTCTAGCTTGCTCTTTCAGCCTTGCTTGGATAAAGTCAGGGAGCAGTGATTTGGAAGGTACCTCTACAGTAAGCACCATTGCTGCCCATACAGGATAGAGGAGAAAAGATCCACTAACTCCCAAGCTGGTTAACTTCTTGAAGAAACATGCAAATTTTGGGACACAAATAGAATTAAGTATTTTTTGTGTTTTGAACACGTTTTACGTATAGGATCTGGAGCATGGATGAGAAGTAGGCATTATCGCTCCCCCAATTTTTTCTACACAAATAGTGGGTAGATCCACCAGTATAGAATACCTGACTGTTACTTACATTCCCGAATATAAAAGTTATGGCTTGGAGGCTATTAGTATGTAGAAGAATGTATGCAAAAGTTTCTTTCCTCACCTCTCTTTCATTTGCTTTGTACAGATATCACTCTAAATTCCTTTGTTTCTGTCTGGATTGGAAATCCGAGAATGTTTGTTTCTGAAAAAAATCTGTTGATAGTATCATATCTTGAAACCGTGACAGATAAAAGGATTGACTTCGATGAGAAGGGATAACTAGATCTACTTGTTTGTTCAGTCTTTGGTCCCTTTATTGACTTATTTAACAAAATTATCAAGCAACAAACAGTTTGCATTATGTGAACAATCTCTTGGTAACTACACTAATCACAAATTCAAGTTTAAAACAATCATCTGCCCTAATCTACATTAAATCTGAACCTTTTACCTATTTATTTCAGCTGTTCTAAACTGAAAAACTGGATAGGAATGCCAGATGGCCTATTATTTCCTCAATTTTCAGTTGTTATTTTCATATTTTATTCCCATACCCAACAGAAAAATTCACCCAGCCATAATATGAATATGCAACAATTTTGTGTACACTGAATAAAAGAAAATGTAGTTAATTTAAAGTGCATTTCCATCTTTAAAAGAAATGAAATAGTAAACAAACAGTCTTAGCCTTTGCTTGGTAGCTAAATGCAGAAATGTCCCATTTCCAATGTTTGTGTTATCTAAGGGAAAAGTGGAGAAGTTATTTAGAAAGCCTCATTAGAGGTGATTTATTTCCATCCCAGAAATGTATGAATACCTTACCTGTAAGACTCAGCTGTGCAAAGACTATTAGCTAAACATGTGCGCTTAGATGTAATACAGGTTTTAGAAAAGCTGCATTCTTAAATGCATTATTTACATAAATGGGGCCCAACTTATAAAGCAGTGAAGTCTAGCTCATGATTCTTGGGCATTTTGCATAGGTAGTAAGTCAGATGCATAGTGTCTGAACAGCATATGCATTCTTCAGAAAACACATTAAGGAATTCTTAATATAAAGTGCTCTATCAGAAGCCTTTGAAGAATCACTAAAAGGTACACTGATCAATAAATGGGATAGCAAACTAATTAATAAAAACTATTTTTAATACCAGCTATAGAATTTAAAATTAGATAGTTTTGTCTTATATATGTTTGTATACCTGGCAGTTGGAGAACAAGATTAATTTTGGCTTCTTCTTCGCAATCTTAAATACAAAGCCTGCACATAGATTTCTGTATAAGCTCTATATATGGTTTGAGGGTGTATGCATCTAATCCATTGGTTCTCAATGTACCATAATTATTGAATGATCTTCACCACCATAAAACAGCCATAAAAGCGAAGATCTCAGGAGGTTATATTTTGGAGTTGGAGCCCTACTGCTCATATCTCTGCTGCTGCCTCTGAATGGTGTAGCTGGCTTTGCTCACTCTTCAAGTGTGCGCAGATGAAGCTTAGTGACATTCAAAGTACTCCAGAGACTGAAAATATTTGAAGCCCACTCTAGCGCTGCTTTTCTCTCTACTTACACACCTACTGTCACTGATTATCCATTCTGAATCAGGCTCATAATGATGTGCCTCTTTTGGGTAACTGCAAAGTCAGATATCAGCTGCAAATCTTTACTGGTAGTAAGTTCAGGCTTACTTGCAGTTGAAGTATTCTATGAGTGTTCACCTGTTAGAAGTCAGCATTGCTGTCTTTCTGTATTGTATTTAGAACATTTTTAAATTTGCAGTGCAAATTAAATATACTGGCAGATTGTCAGTGTAGTGTTTGGTATTTAAAAATGTAGGCATTTTGCAGTACAGTAGCAATTCAAAATATACATATATTCCGCAGCTGATCATTTTCTAAAGATTTAAAATGTTGCATTCAAATGTCAAATTTCAGGCTGACAAGCTAAAACATGAGAAGAATTTATACATCTTGAATTTTCTGTTTTGTATGTACTTAGTCACTGGTTTTCTATTTGAGCGGTATTAAACATTGGAATTTTAATATTTGAATGTTACATTCATGTTTCTAGGTGTCTTGTCCTGATAACAAAAATACAGCATAATGGAAATCTAAGGGAGGATGCTAGTCAGGTATTGTCAGCAGAATTATTGATGATCAAGGCAACTGAGATCTGCTCCATACTCTCTGAATTGTCTTTCACTCTGATGTCTTCATGATCAACTACAGAATATGACTAGTGAGGAAGAATAAAGAAGGCAAAGAAGAAATTAAACTAAAGGCTGAAAAGCAAACTGTAACAGTCCATTCACTGAAACTCTATTGAAAGGTTGTCTTGATAGACAAAATATTTTTTCTAGCAGAGTTTGGAGGAGGGGCTAAGGTTTTGTATTTGCCTAGTCAAAAAATTTGGAGAAGATAACGATGGGGAGGAGTCACTGCAGATTAGAAAAGACAAGCAATTAAACATCATAATTTGAAAATAATTATTGCTCAACTAGGAGGGAGGAACAACCAGAAAGAAGAGCAAAGGTAAGCAATTATTTGAGGGGAGAAACACATGGAAAACAGAACCGAGGAGACCTGAAAAACCACACAGGAAAAGCCTTGTCATATAGAATCATAGAATCATAGAATAGTTAGGGTTGGAAAGAACCTTAAGATCATCTAGTTACAACCCCCCTGCCATGGGCAAGGACACCTCACACTAAACCATGTCGCCCAAAGCTCTGTCCAACCTGGCCTTGAGCACTACCAGGGATGGAGCATTCACAACTTCCCTGGGAAACCCATTCCAGTGCCTCACCACCCTCACAGTAAAGAACTTCTTCCTTATATCCAATCTAAACTTCTCCTTGTCCTATCACTAAGGTCCCTAATGAAGACACCCTCCCCAGCATCCCTATAGGCTCCCTTCAGATACTGGAAGGCTGCTATGAGTTCTCCACGCAGTCTTCTCTTCTCCAGGCTGAACAGCCCCTACTTTCTTAGCCTATCTTCATATAGGAGGGGCTCCAGCCCCTGGTCATAATCATCCTTGTGGCCCTCCTCTGGACTTGTTCCAACAGTTCCATGTCCTTTTTATGTTGAGGACACCAGAACTGCACACAATACTCCAAGTGAGGTCTCATGAGAGCAGAGTAGAGGGGCAGGATCACCTCCTTCGACCCGCTGTTCACGCTTCTTTTGATGCAGCCCAGGATATGGTTGGCTTTCTAGTAGATGCCACCACTAAAATGTGAAAAATATGTTATATAGGCAGGAGTAAAACTGCCTATAATAATAATTTGGAATGAGGTAAGAAGAAATTAAATATAGAGAGACATAGAAATAATCCACATATGTGAGAAATCTACTGTTGTCTGAAGAACCACTTAGGTTAAAGAGAGTAAGAGGAAATAATGAAGTACAAGCAGCAGAAACAGTCACTTAGTCACTAAGAGCAAGAAGTAAATTCTATACAATGGTCAGGTTGAAGTCTGGACTGACATTGGAAAAAAGTAGCACTGAATAACACAAGCTTGGGAAAATTAGAGGAGGAGGGTGGTTTTTTAAGAAGAAAAAGTTAAAAGCCTGCACAATGTATCTGAGCGGGTCCCCTTTAATCAACAAATTTAGGAAGATCACACAAGCATGAAAAAAGATGTGTGAGATGTAGGTATGGAAGTAGATATTAGCCTGGAGTCATGAATACAACTGAGAAAACTGTTAGATTGTAGGGGAGAAATAAATCTTTTCAACAACCCCCAGAAAACATTGGGTGGGAAGAACAGCCATGCTGGTTAAAGAAGAAAATTATTGATACAGAAATAGAGCAGTGGCCACAAGCATACATCAAAATAAGGAAGGAAAAGAAATTAGACTGTATTTGTAATGCTTAGTTATCCCTATGGAGTACCTGATGAGATTTACAACTCTCCTAGCAGACCAAGATAGCCCTGGCAAGGAGATGAATACCTGAATGTATTCAGTCTGTACAGAAGTCCCTGACAACAAGAAGCTATAGCATCCCTGAGACAGTCACCATAAAGTATCAGTATTTGCTGAGTGCCAGTATGTTGCAGTTCAGAAGTACAAAACCTTCCTTTGTAACTTCGTTTCTGATACTAAACATTAAAGAGAATTATATTTCTGTCTGAGAGGTCTCCTTGCCTTGTCACCCAACTCCAGCAAAAGGCAAAGGTGTGCAAAGCCATAGTCTCCTCCAACAAGGAAGGGTCTAGAGAACAAGTCTTCTGAGGAGCGGCTGAGAGAACTGGGATTGTTCAGCCTGGAGAAAAGGAGGCTCAGGGGAGACCTTATCACTCTCTACAGCTACCTGAAAGGAGGTTGTAGTGAGGTGCGTGTCAGTCTCTTCTCCCAAGTAACAAACAATAGGACAAGAGAAAATGGCCTCAAGTTGTGCCATGGGAGGTTTAATTTGGATATAAGGAAAAATTTCTTCACCAAAAGGATTGTCAAACACTGGAAGAAGCTGTCCAGGGAAGTGGTGGAGTCACCATCCCTGGAGTTATTTAAAAGATGTGTAGATGTGGTGCTTAGTTAGACATGGTTTAGTGGCGAACCTAGCAGGATAAGGTTAATTAATGGTTGGACTTGAAGGTCTTAAAAGTCTTTTCCGACCTAAATGATCCTATGATTCTAAGACATTCCATGCCTGTTATGGGAAAGCATGCAAACATCAGCTGTCTGCAAGAAGAGTAAGGTACCGTGCAGAGAGCAGAGAGCAGCCTGCCTTTGGCATGGGCATGCACACACACACTTCTAGAGAATAATGTGCATCTCACTGGAGGCCTGGGGAAAACAAATTACCCAGGGGTTGGGAGAATTCACACTGCCCTTCAGTAGGTGAGCTGATAACTGTAAATAAGCAGGTTTTTTTTATTATGGTAAATAAATGCTCTGGGCAGTTCCTAAAGCTTTGGGAGTCTCATTACTGTCTCCCTCTCTTGTAAATTCATGCAAACAATGTTATCCATGATACCTATGAAAAAGTATATCAGCAAGTGAAAATTCTTAATAAAAAACACCAATAATTTTTTATTACCACCAATAGTATATGCATGCAAAAATAAAAGCACCATTCTGGGACACAGCCTACTATGAGTATTTAGGGTTCTGACATGTACAACTGAAGGCCACAAATGCCAAAGTCTTGAAGCACTGAAAAATTAATACAGATGTTATTGGGAAAGTTGCAGAACACTAGAAAATGCCAATATACAATAGATATGCAAAAAAAAAAAAGTCAGGTAGTAGTCATATTTTTAAGTATAATCAGAACTTGATGACAGTGTATTGAAAGAATGTGCTTGTGTCAGTAGTAAATAATAGAGAGAATGTGCAGGGAGAAGGATGTTGCACATTTGTAATGCGGGCATTGGTATAGGTGGGGGACTTTGGAAACAAGGAGGATGCACTGAAGACTTTCTCATGGCAAGCTCAAACAGTGAATTTGAATCCTGTTCTCATCCTAATACTCCTGGTTGTCTCTTTTGGCAGAATTTTTCAAGAAGACAATATGTGGATAAGTGTAATTTTGATTTAGGTTATATTTGTTAAACTCTATAAATCATTAAATAAAATTAGCACCTGGACATATAATAATAACATATGTCCTGTCCTACTGAGAGAATGCAAACTCCTACATTCACACTACTTTTGCACTGAGGCCAGCAGAATACAGTGGAAAATTCAGCAAATTTCCAGAATACTAAATGTACTTTAACTTTGTGTCCATCAAAACAACTTATATTCACAATGTTGCCAAGGAGATTCTGCATTTTTTTGTCATAGGGATTATGTATTTAGAATAATGATAATTAAAACAAACAAAAAACAACAAAATAACCTTCAAAACAACTCTTCGAAACTGAACATTAGTCTTTTGATGGTAACAAGCATGGAAATACTAATATTTTTTTTTGAAACAAGTAGGTGTACTTAAAAGTATGTGTGCAAATATATGTGTATATATACCTATATGATCAGTTATTTGATGAATTAGTGTGATCCATGCTGTATCTATTGGCATTTTTCATCATATTCAGTTTTAATTCATTTATTCATAGTTTTAACCTTTGTAAGAACATCAGTTATTTAAATGAGTAGAAGGTAAACCACATAAACAAAACTGCAGTGTTTAATGTTGAAGATAACTGACATGCATGAAGTCATTGTATTAAAATATTGTTTTTCCTATTGTTTAGCACAGATGGTGCTGGTAATTAATATTGTGCTATTTTTTCATCAGGGGATTCCCTAATTACAAAGTCACGCAGTATGTAATAAACTGCTACATTACACTGTATGAATAAATGATTTATGATTTATATATTTATTAATGAGAAATTCATTATCTGAGATGAAAATTATGCAATGTTTTGAAACTTCAGAGATATTCTTGAAAAATCACATTTTTGTAAAATCCATGATTTTTGAAATGCATAATTTTTGAAACACCCTGTTTGTTTCTGTTATTTCTAAAGGCCTTACCTAAGTGTTAATAATCACAAACAGGCCTATCAGAAAATGAATATCAGTAACCTTCTCGCAGAGGGTATTATAGGTTCAATTAGGGATAAATTCTTCTCTTGATCATATAAGGGTAAAACCTGTGTTCTGTGCACCATCTTTATTCCAGGGGTTTGTTTAAATGGCGCCATACTTCTAAAACATTCCTTAAAATCAAACCATATATTCTAGAAACTAATTTCTAAACAGGAGCATAGAAACATGCTCCTACATATGATCACCTAAAGTTATGCTATGTTTCCTTGGTAGTGTACTGTGTCCCTGCCCATGGCAGGGGGGTTGGAACTAGATGATCTTGAGGTCCTTTCCAACCCTTACTATTCTATGATTCTATGATTCTATGTTCATGGGTAGGTAGTATGAGTAACTGCTGAGAAAATCCAGTTGTCA
The DNA here is from genome assembly GCA_039720435.1 of Amazona ochrocephala. Classification (NCBI taxonomy): domain Eukaryota; kingdom Metazoa; phylum Chordata; class Aves; order Psittaciformes; family Psittacidae; genus Amazona; species Amazona ochrocephala. The sequence continues at coordinate 20,581,724 of CM077876.1, forward strand.
TGTGGTAGGGTCCTCTTTGACAAAGCTCCAATCTGCAGAATGCTGAGCTTTTTTTTCTGATGCAGGCAACTGCTTTAGTGTATACACACGTTTCACAAGCTACTCAGCAAGTGAGTAACCATGGAAAAATTATTCTGGGTCACTTTCTAAACAGGCAGACTCCCAGTCCATCCACTGAAACTGCAAATGTAGTTTCAGCTGGTTGAGCCTGCCCTTGGTTTTGGAAGAGCTCCTGTGCCTAAATATGTGTGGCAAGCTGGCAAGGATATGCAAGATATACAAAGTACATGAATTATACTTCAGTTACCCACATGTGGGGATAAGTAACCATAAGCAGTATGAAATTAATCCTTGTACTGGTTCTGCACCTATTCCACCCAGAAGTGGGTTTTTTTCAGCAGCCTGTAACTGTTCACATGCCTTTCTCTTGTACAGTTCACTGCCATGGTGAAGAAATACAGATTATTGGCTGTATTAGACATGAAGAGCCCAAGCTTTTGAACTTTCTCTGCTTTTCATGAGATTGCTTTCCAGAAGAATATCCTCAATGCTGTTTTTCTCAGAATGAGGAGAATGGGTAATTTCCATCTGCTGTGTTTCAGCATCTTCACTTTCATCTCTTGACCTGATCTGGGGAAAGTGAAAACTTCGTCTGTGCAAATTTTGAGAATAAGGGGAAAAAATGCTTACCTTCTACCTAAAAGACAACTACTGGAATGTCTGACATAGATCAAAATCCATTCTGTAAGAAACATGTGGAAATACTAATCTAGAAATGGTTGGGACTGTAGGCAGGAGGAACAAGAATTATATGACTTTACCATCTTCAGTCTGTATTTTAGCCCTAGTAAGTGACCTACTTTATTAAGTAGGTCTTGATTAAGATGCTCTTGTGCTTTTCCAAGACCTGAAAGAGGAAAACTCTTGACTATGTCTTTCCAGCAAACATTTCATGTTTTGAGGTTCTGCAGACTGTATTTTGTTCCAGTCATGTGCAGTTCAGGGCTGACGTTTTGAAGCCAAAGATCTAGATATTCAACATAACTTTTGTACAGAGCAGAAAATGCAATTAAAATGTCCGTATCAATGAAAAGGATACTTTTGTCTTGTGAATCAAGGTGCCCAAGTCCTAAACAACAGCAGCTACTTAGCACATTTTCTGAAGCAGCTACAAGCTTCAGATATTGTGTTTCTTGAAAAAAGTATTTTTTTTTCTGAGCAAAACTGTAATAATATCTACTGCAAAAAAGCAGTATTTCCTATATTCACTGGATTATGAACAAATTCACTTAAAAAACCTGTATTTCACAAGCGTAATGGATACAGTTTTTATACTCAGATATCAATATATTTCTTTTTGAAGATATGTGAAGATGGCTGTAAACCAGATGAATGCCATAATTAATAATTGCACTTAATCATTAATAATATATATTAATAAAAGATAATTTGAATGTACACTTACGCTATACTACATGTTGTCACCTTTAAAATACACATATATTTAAAAAATCAATACCTTTTAGCTATTGCAACTTTTATAATCACTTTAAATTGAGTAATGCTGAATATTATTTACATTTTCATCCGGCATTTTGCAGTTTTCTCTCAAGATTTCTCTGTTGGCTTGCATCCCTAACAGTGAGGACAAAATGATGTGATTATAATATCATTTGCAAATAAATGCCTTTTTGGTTTAAAAATGTGGAATTATTTTCCCTTTCAAATTAATAATATCTGTCATATGTTACATTTTACAGTCTACACATTTATTATGACATTGTTAAGTTTCAATAATCTCTCTGGTATTTTTTGTTCCCACAAAACAAGCATGTATATTTGTGTGGCTTCTTTAAAGTTCCCTGATTTGTTAGGCTACTTCACTTGAACTAGTACATTGGAATTCAGACTGTGTATCTACACCATAAACTTTTTGGGGAGAAAAGCAATATTTCAAAACAGAGTAATGCTGGTACAGTATATACTGTGTATGTTTTGCTGCATAGCAAACAGCAGGTTTTAAAAAGAAACATTTGTCATGAAGCAATTAATCCAGCCTGTTAACTTTTTAATGGAAAGATGTTACAAGAAATGTAATAGTAGCTCCACTTGTAAACTATCTCACAATTCTCAGTTCTCTATTAAATATTACTGTAATGTAAAATATTGTATGTTTCAGATTTGCAACAGAACAATTTAAGAAAGAGCTAATAATTCCTGCAAATAAGGCAATAATAAAGCTCATACTCATCACTGAGACTCTTCTCCTAAAGTGGAAAATGAGTTGCTTAGGTTTCAGGTTTCCAAGGGATTTTTCAATGCTGTTTGCTGCAAGAAAATGTTTAATGAATAGGGGAAGCAAGTGTGTAAATATCCAGCTTTAAGCTAGTATAATAATATTTCTTTCAACTTCATATTTCATAAATAGTGTTGACTAGCTGCATAATGACTATTAGTCCAAATCATAGGGGATTTGTTCTTAAATCAGGTCCTTGAATCACATGGTATCTAGTCCTCAATGTATTTGTATACAAAAGACTATTTATTTTCCAGTAACAGTGAAGGAATTTAAAATGTGTAAAAAAATCTTTCTACTACAATATTTTCTCCTTTATGAGCTTCTACTCTGACTAGGCCAAGAGCATCCTTGCTTGTACCAGAAATAGTGCTGCCAGCAGGGCTAGGGAAGTAATTGTCTCTCTGTACTCAGCACTGGTGAGGCTCCACTTTGGATCTTTCTTCACTTTTGAGCCCCTAATTGCAAGAATGGGAGGTTTAGATTGGATATTAGGAAATATTTCTCCACCAAAAGGGTTGTCAAGCTGCCAGGGAAGTGGCTGAGTCACCATCCCTGAAAGTTTTTACAAGACATGTAGATGTGGTGCTTAGGGGACATGGTTTAGTGATGGACCTAGCAGGGCTAGGTTAATGGTTCGACTCAATGATCTTAAGGGTCTTTTCCAACCTAAATTATTTGTGATTCTGTGATTCTAATTGCTCAAATTATTAATTGTTTCTATGTCTCTTATTTAAATCTAGTTACATGATCATACTTGCATGTTGTTTCTATGAGTAAGGACTAAAGGTGATCTAAAACATTGTGAAAACAATATAAGTTGCAGGGTATTGCTGGGTGTTGCCACTGCAGTCTTTTCTCATGCAAAACTCAAAAAGTCTGTTTTCACACATTTTTTGAGCAAGTCAGGGTTACAGCTGTACATCTAAAAGGACTGTGTGGCAAGGCTCAGTTCATGGCAGTTGTTCTAAACTTGCAGATTACTCTGCTGTATTGAAAACTATTGTAAGACTGAGATCACTGGATAATTTACAACCTCAGATTTATTTGGTCAACACTAAAACACTGACCCAGACTGAAATAATTTGTTAATTACAACACGGGTAAGCAAATGTGCATGTCCAAACACAAATTAGACATCTATATTTTTTAAAGCATTATCTGAATTATTTAACAATTTATTTATGATGGGTTATTTTTTATACACATAAGATAATATAACATAAATGTAGGAAATCATAGTACTATAAGAAAATAATGAAAACTTCATTGTTACAAGAAGATGCTATAGAATATCTGGTTTAGTTAAACAAATGTGCACTTTTTAACATAGATGGTCTTTATCTGGGAAACATATGATAAGGAATAACAATTCAAATAAATTAAAAGTTAATACTTTATCTAGGACCAAGCAGAAACCTAGAGCTAAAGGTAAATGACTTCATACTTAGGGGAATAATATTTTTAGCAATATTATTATCCTTGGAATTGCACCATTAAGACTTATTACATTGTATTAGAATTTTCTTTATGTTTCATTCTGCCAACTATCATACCTTGGGATCAATAAGTAGATAATAAACTTCATTTATTACATTGAACAATTACAAATGTGATCTATGGCTGCTGAATGTGGTACTAGGCTGAAGTAACATTCTAAATGTGTATAAGTAACCTCCTTATGGAGAAAGAAAAGCACTGGAGTTGTTGGACATTTCTGCTCCAAACAAAGCAATAAGAGTGAAACAAATACAATTCAGAGTGATTTTCTATCTTGCGGTCTGCAGCTCTCATCCTTCACTTTTACTGATAGGTTGCAGATTTTCATTATTCTTTTCAAATTATCTTCAAATATACAGCTCTGATCGTATTTTAATCTGTACACCAAACTTTTTACCCAGTACTCCAGTGTTTGACAGTAGCGGGAGTTATGCATGAGGATCTAGGATGCCATACAGCCAGAGGTCCAGCTGGATGTCTGAGTATGTCATTCCAGATGCACATTTGGATTGCTGAGTAATTAGCAACTGACCATTTAATATTGTTAACTCATTTTTTCTTTGCAATTCATGTCCTGCTTTTCAAAATTCTAAAAGCACAGTATATGTGAGTGCGAGAAAAAAATAATAGTAATGAGCTCATTTCTATAGCACTGGATCCATTTTCATGCTGACTGATGATGGTTTCCAAAACCAAGTTTCACTGGCAAACAGGGTCCTGCTAGCGTTGTCCTTCCAAATGCCTGGAGGAAACAATCCCAGGTTTCAAATGGAATAATAAAAAATATGTTCAGTTCTGTGTTGGTTTTAGCTTTACTTTTGTTATGAGCTGCAATGGCCCACAGGAAATTTAGCTTTGGAAAAAATGTATTTTTCTTTGTTAACAGTTTGAAGTTATTTTGTTCCTGCTCATTAGATGCCGCAGATTCAGACAGTTGGGCTCCCCTTGCTCTCTCTCAGTGAGGCAAAGAGACTTACTGCGAGTTATCAAATGTTGGCAACACTACAGCTTTGCCTTTTCTATTCCCAGGCTGCAATCTGCCTTGGAACAGACCCGCAGTGGAAAGTTTTTCCTCTAGTGATTTGTGCTTCATTGTTGAGGCATATCTGTAAATAAGCAGCAGCAAGGTTGTACAGATGTGGCACCAACAGGAAATATTCAACAGCCGATTCTTGTGTTTCACTTGAGCACAAAAACCAGCTACTCCAAGAAGGACCATGTTTTTTTTTTTTTCCAGTAGGCTGGAAACCCTCATCTGGATTTGCATTTTAGTGTTAGCATCTATTTGCCCTTTCAGTTTTGGAATCGTTGCTGCCCTTTTTTTTGCCAAAGGCCATCTTCTATCTTCAAGTCCTATCATCAAGTACTGGAGAGCCTATCTGAATGCAACAAGGATTTGGTACCACTTCATTTGTACATCACTGACCAGTGAATGTTACAAAGCACTCTTTCTGTATTGGGTTTACTCCAATCCTGATCTGAGTCAAAATGCCCCAGGGCCAGAAAGAATGGCTGAATCTGATTCTGATTCTCCTCAGCTCTCAACAAATAACAAACTATCAAGGTGAGTACATAAAGCACATGATGGCATTTCTGGTTCCAGGAAATGATAAATTTTTTCTCTGTCAGCAGCATTAACCAAAGGTTGAGTGTATTTATGGGCTTTTCATGCATATTTCCTTTGTGAATATATTATACTGAGAAAAGTTAGGGTTTTTTCTACTTTTTCTGGCTTCTCTGGCACAATGGCAAAAATACACATATTGTGCCTACACTAACTTCTGTCCTTGAAAACTCTGGCTTATATATATATATATATTTTTTTTTTTGTAATTCAAACAAAACTTTTGTAGCTCTGTACCATCATTTGAGGCAAAAATGGGTTGTTCCTGCAGGTAAATTCAGCATTTTACTTATCATGCCCTGCTCTTTAAGAGAGATTTTGACATTAATGGAAAGTTATCTACAGTCCATTCACTCTGTTTTCATAGAACTAAGGATTACACGTGCTTTAGTTCTCTCCCCAGGTCCAGAGGAAAACAAATGAGAGATGGAAAGGAATGGAAGAAAGCTCCCTGGGTCTGTCACTGTGAATGTCATGGAGACCTTGTTGACTATATTGCAACATCTGAGTACGTCAAATATTCTGCACATAGGAAACTTTCATATTTTCTTAGACCTAAATAGTTATCTTAGACACAGGAACCACCAGTGTGTGATAACATCTGGCAAGTTATTTCTTTACTATTGCTGCTGATAGTTCATCCTGGAGGTTAGAGTTGGCATTTAGGGCACATTTTTGTTTAGGATTTAAAATTAAAATGCAAATATATTCATATTAAAATGAAGTGTGACATCTATCCAGCTGGACTTCTTCTTGTTTCTTGACACTGAATCTGTTTGTTCCTTTGTAGCTCCCTAGAAATCTCTTACTGCTACACATCATAGCAGTAGGTTACATGTGCATGTAATCTGGCTGATCAGTTTTTAGGCCAAAGATCATTTGAGGACACCCATCAAAGCTCCTTTCCAAAGACAGGCTTCCCTTGCATCTACCCACTAATGGAAGGGTAGTTTTTGGTTAGTTGTGTGGACTTAATTAAGATTTTGTGTTATTCTTTACTTAAATTGTTATAATAACAAAATGCCAAGCTCTCTTAATGGAACTTATGTGAGGATTTTTATGGATAAATCAGGCCTACTTATTCTTAAATATCTCTGTGTTTATCTACAGCACTTTTTCTCCTTGGCACCTAAAGGTCTTTTTTTGTGGGCTGCATATGACAACTGGTTTCCTAGGGCTCCTTGCTAAGGTTTACACACTGGACACCTAAAAACATAGCCACACTCATTGCCAGACTTCCAGCATAATGAGAACTTTGTGTTTACTGTTCATAACTTCAGGAAAGGGAAAGCAGGTAGACATAAAGGCTTTCTAATGGTTCTAAATATCAGCCAGCATTTACACTGTAGATAATACATCCATGTCTGGATAAACAATCAAACTCATGTCTTCTGAATGCAGTCTGACAAATTCCTGTACATCTACAGCATTCCATAGGATCCTGATTTGTTGCTTGGCCATATTTGATGTATGTTCAAATCCACAGCTTAGGATGTAGTTTATAACAGGTGGCCTAATAGGCAAAGGGCATGCATATACTAATTTAGAAGGCTTCCCAGCTTCCTTGGTATAGGTGTCATTTCATAACTGCCCAAATGATCCCTAGCACATTAAATAAAATACATATACTGCACAAGACCAGAAACCATAAATTAAACAGAGTGATTATTTTTGGAAGGAGCAAGGAACTTCCTCTAAGCAAAGTTTACAAATCAATTGGTAATTCATTTGCAGTTGCTTTCCAGTTATAAAATAAAATTGAGGACAGATTAATGACAGGCACTGCCATTCATGGATAACTTCCAGTCATTTGCTTTGCACTGAATCTAGGCTTCTAAATGAGGGGAACATTTGTGCTGATCACTGGTCTCAATATTTTTGCCTACCAGTAAAAAAAGAAAAACATCTTGATTTCTATGTGTAAAAAAAAAAATCATGAATATGTTTACTGTAATGCAACAGTCAATGCAATGTACCTACAGATATAAAATATCACTATAAAAACTAGCCATTTGTAGTTGCTTAAATAATTTTTGTAGAGTACTATTATGTGCAATAGGATAACAATATAAAAGGTGGAATATAAATATATAAATAATATAAAAGGTGTATATTTTTAATTTATAGCAACTTACAGCTCAAATAAGTTTAACGTTTTAAATACTTTTGCATGTTTTAATGATGTAAATCCTGAAAGTGCAGTATAAATTCTTATAAGAGCCTTTGCTAGACAAGATCAACACTGATTGTTGTGTAAGCTTAATTAAACTTTAATTTACTACCAAAATTGCATTGAAATGCAGGTGTTACTAAAGGAAATAAGGAATTTGCAATTGACTTCAAAGAGTCAGGATTTCAGTATAACATATGAGAAAGTTTTGAGGTAATATGCAGTTCATGCAATCAGCGTACATTCCCCCCCCCCCCCCCCCCCCCGTAGGTTGGAAACAGTTATTTTCACTAAAAACATTACACAATTGGAAGTGCATATCTCAAGCACTTCTTTAGCTATTTGGTTATTAACTTGTTAGTTACTTACTGAGGCTACAGATACATGCAGAAATGAGACAGACATTTGTTAGAGATTTTATTTATCTGCTAAATACACAATTTCACAGATGAATTAAAAATTTTGATTCTTTTAATTGTGGTTTCAACTATTTCTTTTAGGAGCTAATAGAGTTGAATGTGAACATAATTATTTTTTTCTAAAAAGCATTTTTTTACATTCTGATTTTGCCCAAACTGTAATATTCAAATTTGAATATACCACAAATATCCTCAAGTTTAGTTGTTCCTTAAAACTGTCAATCCATCTGAAGCAACTGGAAAAACCTTTGTTCTCTTTCTGCTGTATAAAAGCATATCCTAATGTGATCAGTAGTCATTCTTGTATGGTGCTATTTATTGCCTGAAAATCTAAACTGGAACACTGACATTTTACTTATTTACTGGTGACATGCATTTTATAACAGGTGCTAATTTTATATGGTAAGATGGTCCAAGTATGCATTAAGCTCATTGTTTTGTATCTGAAGCAGATGTTGCCACAAATATTGTTTTGCTGCACGTCTCTCCTTTTTTGCTCTGGCATGTGCCTGCCAGTTCCTCTGATTTTTTTTTCTGTCTTTTCCATGTATTTTTGAAATGAAAGAGGTCTGTCTAATAGCGACAAAGGTTTCCTAACAGCTAAATCTCCATTTGCAGTCAGTGTAGCAACTTTTCCCCCTCCGTTAACTGAGAGTGTCAAAATTTCCTTCTACAACAGCATAAATTGCTGATTTCTAGCATATGGACATGGAATGCCAGATCCGTTGTGGCTTAGCTGAGGCATTAAATAAATCTCTCAGTATTGCTGAATGCCACTGCTTCCTATAGTCAAGGAAATATAGGGTGTAAATTTTGTGTTAGAGAAACAAAAGGAGAAGAATATTTGGATTTTGGTGATATTCAAGAAAAAAAAAAAAAAAAAGGAAAAAGAGGCAAAGTCCTGGGTTCTTACTAGCTCTTGCTATTTTGCGTGCAATGCCAGGCTGCTATGGAGTACAGCTGAGCCCTCTCAAAAACGTAAGTACAATCCACAAGAGCTACATCGAAATAAAGCACATTACATGTTGTAAATGAGATGAACACAAAATACATAAATGTAGAAAGGATGCTAAGAAATGCAAGTTAACTTTGGGAAAGATAGAAAGTGATGAACTGTTTTTTGGGGATAGTGTATTGGCATTTTAAAAAGCCTTTCATACTGCACAAAGACTAAATATGCCCTGTGAAGTTTCGCTCATGTAACTGTACTAAATAGGAGCCTACGACACTGAGTACATTGTTTAAAGACTACTTCATGACGGTTTAAGAAGAGGATGATACAATCTAAATATGTGATAAAAAGAGATTACTGGTACATATAATATTCCTCACTGGCAGGCATTCCTATCATGTCATATCAAAGTCTAGCAAAATGTTGAAAGTTAGAAATGTTATCTAGCATTAGCAGGCATTTAAGGAACGTCTCTTGAATATTTCCAGCATAAAAAAGTATTTCATGTGATGTAAATGAATGGTAATTTTCTGACTTTAGAAGAGAACTGTGCCAGTACATTTCAGCATTCTGGACCCAATTCTGCAAACATGGAGATGCTTTCAATTTGCTCTGCCTGCCTTCCCGCCTTAGATGGCTGCGATTGCAGCGAAATTAATCCATTTAAAAATCTGCGGCTTAAACTTAAGGATTTTCAGTTTTTTTCCCTTTCTCTTTTTTTTCTTAGAATATCAATAAGTTCCAATTGAAGAGCGGATTCTTTTGCAATTCAGGCATGTGCCGGCGATAACGGGCGAGTTGGCATGAAGAGAGGCAGAGATGGATTAATTATGCAGAGAACATGGAAATTCTGCTTATCATCGGCTAGCAAAGGAGCCCAGCTCACATAATCAGCAAACGAAGGGAGAGAAAAAAATAACAATGCAATGGCACCTTCCAGCCCATCATCAGGATTTTTTCTACCCCCTTGTAATTAAAAAATAACATACACTTATAGCCCTATCTCCTGTGCAGGCAAGGAGTGGATGTCCACAAAATAATTGCACTGCGATATTAGAGCTGGGAACAAGGGCTGTCCATTCCTACTATCCCTTACTCTCTCCCTCCCTCTCTCTTGTGGCCTCTCCTAGGCACTTCCTTTCTGTCTGCATTCAGAATCAGATGAATGTCTCAGGTGACATCCTATCTCAGTGTCCATAAGTCCCAAACCTCACCCTTATCAAGATTCAAGCAAACATGTATATGATAAATATTTGAAGTGCTGAAGCTGTGGGATTTTATCCTGATCACCTATGAGCTATCTGTAGAAAATCACTTTGATGGAAACCTTTCCAAATAGTCTTTCTGAGTTACAAAATAGACTGATTAGAAGGATTTTTGTTTTCTGCTGTTCCTATTTCACTTCTGCTCAAAGAAGATCATGGTACCTGTAAAGTTGTGGGGTTTTTTCTTTTTCATCTCATGCTTTTTTAAGCCCGAGGTAAAAATAAAGAAAAGCAACAGATTTATTATTTAGACGAAATTACGGTTGTTTTACAAGGTTCATCAGCAATATATCTGAGGAGAACTATGTAATAAAAAAAAAGTCATCTGTTTCTTGTTAAAAAAAATTGATTCTACATTTGTTATTGTTCATTTTACTAATGGTATATCTCATGCGAATTAAGATGCAAACAGTATATTTTACAATTTTGCTCCATAGGCTGATGATTTTGCAAACATGTTTGCTGCTTTTGTATCCGTCTATTATTTTTCCCATTGCCCTGAGCATGTCATGCTCCCAAGACCTCCAGAGCCCTGGTGTCCCGCCCCCTGGACTCATTGGTCAGCAAGGGGGACCCAACAAGGAGAATGAATCCCAGAACAACAAAAATTATGCAAGTAGGAAGGAAGAGCAGTAGGCCAGGATTATAAAGCTGGCTGTCTCTGGAAATTTAATTTATTCATTGAGCTCCTCCAAAGCGGGGGACCAGTGTGGGGCGCAGTTTGCACACCAGTAAATGAGCTCCTGGGTACTTTGACGATAACTGATTCTCTACTAAGTTTAAAAAAAAAAATTAATCCCCATTCGGAAAAAGTGATGAAGCTGGAAAAGAAAAATCTGATTTCATTGCAGAGTTACGCATGATAAATCAGTAATAAATTTTCATCAGTATCCTTAAGAAAAGAAAAGCGTTTACAAAACTGGCATCTTAAAGACAAGATACTGTTCCAGACTTCTGCTCTGAGGCTCCATAGTATAAATCCAGGATAAATCCGCTGAACTCATTACATTATATAATCAAAGAGGTGCTAATGTGTACGCGCACACACAGACACACATGGTTTAAGGAAAAGGTTCAACAGGGTGAAGCTTATGCTATTTGTTTCAGCAGAACAAGACCCTCTCTGAAATCCTGTATTAAACTGACCTCATTGAGGTTTCTTTGTCTGTGTTAAATGAAATTGGAGCAGACCAACTCCTGAACACTGACCACAGCCCTTCCTGCACTGCAGGGGTGCAGCAGCAGAATGTGTGCTCCCGTAAAAATTATTTCCAGCCTGAGAAATTCACCTGTGTGACTTCTGACTCTTGGTCACTTATCCCAATGAAGATGCCAGCAAGGGTCATTTAGAGTTCAGTGTTCCCACCAGGCATTTTATGAACAAGAGCTAGTCTGAGACCTTCAACCATTCAAGATCCAACAGTACTTTGTGAAAAGATGGACTCCAGAATTCCTATTCCCATGTTTGCCTCAGTCTTCACTGACAAGTGTTCCAGCCACACCACTTCTCAGAATGAAAAGGCAGGGACTGTGAGAGTGAAGAGCTGCCCACTGTAGGAGAAGATCAGGAACACCAGAAAATCAGAAGATCAGGAAAGACTGAGAACATCTAAGGAACCTGAAGGTGCCCAAGTCCATGAGGCCTGATGACATGCACCTGTGGGTCCTGATGGAACTGGCAGATAAAATAACCAAGCCACCATCTATCAAATTTCAGAACTTGTGGCAGTCTGATTAAGTTCCCACTGACCAGAAAAGGAGAAATACAACTCCCATTTTTGCAAAAGGTAAAAAAAAAGAAGACCTGGGGAACTACAGGACAATCAGACTCACTTCAGTGCCTGGCAAGATCATGAAGCAGATCCTCCTAGAAACTATGCTAAGGCACATGGACAATAAGGAGGTCATTGGTGACAGCCAATATGGCTTGACAAGGGGCAAATCATGCCTGACAAATTTCGTGTCCTTCTATGATGGGGTTACAGCATTGGTAGGTAAGGGAATAATGACTGATGTCATCACTGTGGACTTGTACATTTGACACTGTCCCACACAATATCCTCTAAACTGGAGAGACATGGATTTGATGGGTGGACCATGTGATGGATAAGAAATTGGCTGGATGGTCACACCCAAAGAGTTGTGGTCGATGGCTCAATGTCCAAGTGGAGACCAGTAAGGAGTGACAGTCCTCAAGGGTCAGTATTGGGACTGGCACTGTTTAACATACTTCTTGGCAGAATGGAGTGCACCCTCAGCAAGTCTGCCAATGACACCAAGCTTTCTGGTGTGGTTGATATGCTGGAGGGAAGGGATGCCATCCAGAGGGACCATGACAGGTTTGAGAGGAGGGCCCATGCAAATCTCATAAGGTTCAACAAGGCCAACTGCAAGTTCCTGCATGTGTCTCAGGGCAATCCCAAGCACAGATACAGACTAGATGGAGAATTGATTGAGAGTAGCCGTAAGAAGAAGGATTTGGGGGTGTTGGTTGATGAGAAGCTCAACATGACCTGACAATGTACACCTGCAGCTCAGACAGCCAACCGTATCCTGGGCTGCATCCTGGGCTGCTGAGTGGCCAGCAGGTTGAGGGAGGTGATTCTTCCTCTCTACTGCGCTCTTGTGAGACCCCACCTGGATTACCGTGTTCAGCTTTGGAGCCCTCAGCATTAGAAAGATGTGAAGCTGTTAAGTGTGAGCCCAGAGGAGGGCCATGAAAATGCTCAGAGCGCTGGAGCCCCTCTCCTGTGTAGGCAGGCTGAGAGTTGGGCTTGTTCAGCCTGGAGAAAGCAGCAGCCTTGTAATAGCCTTACAATACCAAAAGGGGGCCGACAAGAAATCTGGAGAGAGACTTTTTACAAAGGCACATAGTGATAGGGGGAGGGACAATGGCTTTTAGCTAAAGAAGGTAGATGTAGATTAGATATAAGGAAGGTATATTTTACTTTGAGGGTGGTGAGGCACTGGAACAGCTTTCCCAGAGAAGTTGTGGATGCCCCATCCCTGTGAGAGTTCAAGGCCAGATTGGATGGGGCTTGGAGCCACCTAGCTAGAGGAAAACTTTGGAGGTACAGCCACCAGAACTAAGCACTCTCTAGATTACCCATGTATAGTTTATACTTTAGATTGGAGGTAAACATCAGTAATACCTTCATTGCAGAGGCAACAGTTGGTCATCTGGCTAAGTACTGTTTGTGAATAGAAGTTGTGGTCAGAATCTAAATCAGCCACCAACATCTCCCTTGAGCCTATAAATAGATCTGTTTAGCTGGGCATATGTTCACACAGAGATGCAGCTACAAGTTCATCGGCGAGTTTCAACTTTAGCAGGCCCTGGTATTAAGCAGGTTTTTGTTGGTCTGCTGTGATAGAAACTTAGCATAGAGAGCATCCTTCTATAATCTTTTACATTTCCTGGAAACAAGTTTCAACATCTTTCACAATAGGAAGCAGATAATAGAATTCTCAGTAACCGTAACAGTAAATGGATTTGTAATCTACCCATGATTAAAATTATTTTCATCATGAAGCAGAATTCTCATTATTGCCATTTTAATATTATCAACTAGAAAGTGTCTCAGTGATTGATACTATAGACAGCAAAACCCTATATTATGGTAATTAAATCTAAAATGAATCAGCCATCCTTATATGTCTTAGTATAGCACCTGATTATTTAAAAACAATTATATTCTGGTGTCACATGGTGGGACACGCTTCTTTAAGAAACACACTGGTATAAAAAGTGCTCAGGTTCAAAAAGTTGAGCCATAGGCAAAACAAAAATGAGAAAAAAAGGAAGATATGTTATTCCTAATTTAAAATAAAGAGGATTTAAATTTGTGAAGAATTTCAGTCCAATCTTTTCATAAAATCTAAAATTTTTGCACAAGTCTGGCAGAAGAGAAATGAACAGATATTCAAAATGTAGGCATCACCTTGTTCATAATATATGCATGAGTGTGTGCTTCCACAGGCACGTAAGAGAGGAAAAAACAAAACCCATTTGCCTTTAAACGTACTGGCTCTGTCTTTGAAGGAAACCAAGCAATTGTTTCATTCAAAGACAGAAGACTTTAAAGGAAGACTGCCCCCTTTTAAATACAAAAGGTACTCCCTGCCCCCTTCCAGCAAGTTTTAGAGTGGCAGTTTAGTGCAGTCTTAAATTAGGGCTGGCTCCTGGATTAGTAGCTCTTTCAAAAAAGGAGATGTCAATATCTGGAAATGCTGAACTCGGCAAAAATATTCTAAAAAAATATTTGTTCACCCTTTCCATATAAGAAGATTTAACAGGGCAGGAGCTTCTCAGCCAGAAGAGTGTTTATACCTTCTATCCCCTTAATCTTCAGCTGTTTTCAGTGCATTTCGCCACTGCCTGCTCTTACAAGCTACTTTTTTCATTTTGGTGAAATTTTAGTACAAAAAAATTCTTTAGTGCCTCCGTTCATTTGCAGATTTCACCAGGCTTGCAAAAGCACACCTGTTGTGCTGTCTGGATTTCCTTTTCTGATCATAGGCTTCTGACAAAGAGGGGGGAAAAGAAAGATTTTTATCAAACACTCTTCACCGGACAATGAATTTTCTTCACCATTTGAATGTATCTGTGGAATGCCTGAGTGATTCATTACAGCAGATTCTGAAGTATGACAATGGGCCGCAGAAATGACTGATGGTATCTTTTTCCTGATTTCATTTCCCTGATCCTCTTCATCCCTTGGCCTGTGTACCTCGATTAATTAGAAACCAGGGATTTTCACTCATCAGCTGATGGGTTTCATGCTCCACTCTGTCACAAATCTGCTGCTTGCACTATCTCTCTTACAGCTGGTGGCTGCTTTAAAAACTTTCTTTTTTCTTTTTTCTTTTTTCCCCCCTTTTTTGAAGCAGTGCTTTGTGACTACAGGTTTAGGCCTTTTTAAGATTCAGTCATATTTTTAAAAAGAGATTAAAAATTAAAGTAAAGAAGATTCAAAATCTCTGATTAAGTTAATCCCTATCCAAATGATACTTGTCCAAAAATGAACTTTTTGAAGAGATAATAATGTAAATGTTTCATAGCTCTCAGCTTTCCAAGTTCTTTTTTCAAGATATAATAATTGAAGTATTATGCAAAGGATGAAAGTATATAAATATGATTTTTGTGAAAAGTGCCCATACGCTCAGTTCACATGCATTTTAGTCCTGCCTATACTATATTGTTAAGCCAATTGCATTTCAGATTTCACTTGTATGAGGCACCTTATAATAGGATCCTGCAATAAATCATTGAACCATTATTGTTTCTGGAGGAAATATTTCATAATTGAAAATATGCTGCCCCTTAGGGTACATACCAAATTAAAATCACATGGTGATATAATCCCTAAGGAAACAAACCATAATTAAATAGTATTTAAAATGCAGAATATTTTGCAATAAAAATCCCCCTTAGAAACTTAAAATAATGTGTGAATCACAGACAACAAACATATCAATTATGTCTACTATAGAAAATGTAACCACTACTAGTTTACTTTCTTATCATTATATATACCCTCCCAGAATTGTTTCATTTAATTTCTTCATTTAATATATTGTCAGCATTAAAACAGGAGCCTTCTTTTTCTCACCCATTTTTTTTATTGTGTGTGCAAAGATCAGAAGCAGCACAGTCTTTTTGGAATGTCAGACTTCATGGATGTGATGTGTTACTGAGAGGGGCAATGCAGAGCCATAGAAATTCACATCTTTTGTTTCTCTGGATTAAAACAGATCAAGTCTACAACATGGTTAAATTTAATTATGATTATTTGAGCCCCAGTATTATTGATTGTTGGCCTAGGTATATAAGTATACGCACAATATACCATGATGCGGTCTTCTGCCAGGCAGGAATTTACTCAGGCAAAAATATTCTCTGCTTATTCCTTTCCTTGCTTTTAATGTTTCCCAAAATAAATGGCTTGTGAGTAGGGCTGCAAGAGAAAATAGAAAATCAATATTTTTGTGCAATGAAAAATGAAGTTAAAGATGTTAAATGAGTTACCTTAATCCACTAATTTTTTTGGTTCCTTTCTATTTTGATATTTTGCTCATCAATAATGAGATGCCTCCATAAGCTAACCTGGTGTACGGAGGATCTTTGCTCTGCAGCAATCTAAACCTTTGCTACCTGCAGGAGAGAGTCAGTCATATACTTCACAGGTGTGCAACTGCACTTGCTCTATCCCAGGGACACTTCCAAGCCGTCACATACATTGAGGGTTGTTTTTTATTTGCTGCCATTTTGATATAGGCTAGGAAGAGGAGGACTAATATTATCCAAAGTACTGCAATTTTTATGGAACATATTCTGCAGCCAGGCATTATCAGCCCTTTGGCAGCTTACAGGTCGTGTAAACATGCTAGAAACTGCATACTGTGTTTCATGAGAATTTGACCATAAACATCTGCTGCTTTTTCATGATGAAAAAATATCATTATTTTGATTAGTCTTACATAATTTATTCTCTGAAATCAAGTCAAACCTGTTGTAAGTATTCATCTATGTAAGTCTTTTGTCATCTCTACCTTGCAATCTCCCTTGTGCACTACTCCCAAACAGCCAGTTCCCAAGTTTGCTGCTAAACCCATTTGCTTGAGTCATTATTCTGAATGCCTTTACTAGATCCCTTTGCTTGATCACATGAAGATCAAGCTCACAGTTTTTCTTCGCTTGAAGATTAGTCTTTGCTGCACACATCAGCTGCTAGTTCAGCCTGTGGCTTTCTCTTCTCCTGGTATTGGTGGCACAGTCCTCACCATCACTTCCAGGACCTACTGGTACCTCCATTTCCACTTCCAGTCCCCAGGCACCTCCTGTGTGATGCAGCCACCACTGCTCTTGACTCCCCTGTGATCACTTCTCCAAAGTGATTCCATGTGTAATTCAATGTGATAATTCTCCAGATTCACCAAACGAGGTGTCCTGGGTCCAGCAGTAGCAGTCATTTCTCTACTTCTTAGTAGCTGGCGCAGTCCTTTGTTTTTGACTTTCGGCCTGGGAACAGCACTGATAACACTGATGTTTTCAGTTACTGCTTAGAATGTTTGGTCTAACCAAGGACTTTCTGAGCCTCATGCTCTGCCAGGGAGGAGGGGAAGCCGGGAGGAAGCAGAGACAGGACACCTGACCCAAACTAGCCAAAGAGGTATCCCATACCACAGCACGTCATGCCCAATAGGTAAAAAGTGAAGGCAGGGGCCCGGAAGAGTTTGATCACTGCTGGGTCGGGCTTGGTATCGGGTGGTGAGCAATTGTGTTCTCTTCCCTTGTATTTCCCTTATCATTCTTATTATTGGTGGTAGCAGTAGTGATTTGTGTTATATCTTAGTTACTGGACTGTTATCTCAACCCGTGGGAGTTACATTCTTTCGATTCTCCTCCCCATCCCCCCGGGAGTGGGGGGGAAGAAAGAGGGAGGAGTGAGTGAGCAGACTGCATGAGAGGCTTAAACCACGACACGAGGCCTTCCAAATTCATCTTCTATCTAATCACATTTTCACTCTCAGAATGGTTGGACACCAAAAAGAAATCAGCTGTTTAATAGAAGATTGAAATGGAGTAGATGATATGAGAATGTGAATTTTCCTTATATTTGAAGTGTTAATACATGCAATAAATAGAAATGCTACATTGTGGACTTTTAGGAGCTTTTAGGTTCTTGTGTTTCAGGGCATGGTGCTCCAGTTTCCAGCTCTAAAATTAGGCAATGCCAGTACCAGTTGATGGATTTGTGGATTTTACAGTGCATCTTACTTTCTCTGACCAGACACCCCAGACTGAGTAAATGATTTACATAAGTGTGTGCGGGTTTTTCGGTTGTTTTGTTTGGGTCTTTTGTTTGGTTGTGGCTTTGTTTTGTGGTTTGTTTGGGGGGTTTATTTGTTTGGGTTTTTTTGTTTTCTTTGATCAGCTCTCATGCTCCTTCTGCTGGGAACAGATCTTTGTGCATGTTTGCTCTGGGGCATATGAATTCAAGTGTATATATAGTTTACTTCAGGTTGCTGTAGCTATTTAACTGAAGTACATGCACATATATTGGGGACTCCAGCTTTCCTATACAGTCAATAAATATAGGAAAAGTCAGGAAACTTCAGAAGGTGAATTAGAGATCTAAAAGCAGCTGTGTGGAGTTACAAAAGGTGAATATTCCTCCCCCTTGCTCCTGGTGATGAGCACAATGAGGTTCTGATCCTGGTGGAGCCTTTTTCTGGGAATGAGACAATGGTGATATTAGAAAATGATAATAATTTTAACTGTCACTTGAGTCTTGAATAATTCTGTGTGTTACAGAAGAAGACCTTTAAGAAACAATCTGTGAAACTGAGCATTTATTTTGTGGAATTGAACCCTGATGACCTGAAATCCCATTATCGTTTCATTTGTTCCCTGAGATTCATTTCTCTGCAGATTTCCAAAGAACAGCACTAGATCAGTACATCTCTCAGCCCAAGCTTACCAGTCATCATCAACACTATCTTTGTATTTGAAAATTACAAAGTTAATTAAAAAGCAAGGATGGATAAGAATTTGCATTTCTGATCAACAAAGTTTTAAAGTTTCTCTTGCTATCAGACTCAGTAAGAAAAAAAATATTATGCCAAGTAATTTTACCTTTTCATTAGGAAGCAGAAGGACTTCCTTAGGGTAGGCAACACCTATTTGCTTTTATATAGAGATGTATTACCTGTATTTTTCGGTAAGCTCAGAAAGACATTATCAACAGCTTCTTTTCCAGATTGCCTAATTCTAAGATTACAGGTGAAGAAAAATGCAAACAAAGGATCTTTCTGCTCTGACGCAGACAGCATTTTGAAAGTATCCCCAAAGGCAGTCAAGGTGTGTGCTGGAAGCACAGGAAAGTGAAGTGACCTGCTGAGGGTAACAAAGTAGGCTGGAAATGAGAGGGAGGAACACCAGCTTTCCAAGCCAGCTTTTTAACTTTGTTCTTGTTAAAGATACATCCCCTAAAAACAAATGCTAGCATAGGTACCCTAAAGTTAATCAAACCTAAACAACTTGAAGATTCCTGAAAACAATATCCTTCACTGCAGTGTCAAGACAAACAAACTCCCCCAAATGAGCACATTAGTGGATGTTTCTGTTTTGTTCATCTGCTGTAGAGAGGTTAAATCTGGACTGCTTTCCCATTAGTAGGACCTGATGTTGCTAGACAGAAGGTTTGGGCACTGTTACCCCTGTCCCTAAGCCCACTACCAAGAAGGAAGACTGTCACTGTTTGTCTAGTTAGATTCACAGCTGAAAGGGAGACAACAACCAAATTACTTCTTCCATCGACTTCCCTGCTCAGCAATGAACTCAAGCTGGTCTGTGTCACACTAATTCTAAGCAGAACCATGAAAAAAAAGCTGTTTTAAACGCCTGTTGTGTGAGAGTGGCATTGGTCAAAACTGCGGGAAATCAGGATTCTTAACAGTGAAGGCAAAGAAATTGCACATGTGCAAATCCACCATTTTTTGACAAATTCATCTTCATCACATTTGGATTTCTTTTTTCTAACTTTGATGAGCAACTCATTTTTATCAGTGTCCTGGGTTCAGCAGCAGCAGTCATTTTTCTCCTTCTTGGTAGCTGGTGCAGAGCTGTGTTTTTGATTTTTGGCCTGAGAACAGTGCTGATAACACCAGTGTTTTCAGTTACTGCTTGATAATGTTTAGGCTGGCCAAGGACTCTCTGAGTTTCATGCTCTGCCAGGGAGGAAGGAGACAGAGGACACCTGACCCAAACTGTCCAAAGAGAAGTATTCCATACCACAGAATGTTATGTCCAGGATGCAGAAAAAACGAAGAGCAGAGACCCAGAAGGGTGGTGGGGGTGCACAGTAGGGGGTGCACGGCTTGGTCAGGCTGGGTGGTGAGCAATTGTGTCCTTTCCTGGTATTTACCTTGTCATTGTTATTACCAGTGAGGGGATTTGCTGCTGGGGTGGGGTGCACTGCTTGGTCGGGCTGGATGGTGAGCGACTGTATTCTTTCCTTGTATTTCTCTTGTCATTATTATTATTCTTGGTAGCAGTAGTGATTTGTGTTATACCTTAGTTACTAAACTGTTCTTATCTCAACCTGTGGGAGTTGCATTCTTTTGATTCTCCTCCCCATCCCCCTGGGACTGGGGGAAGAAACACTGGGGAGTGAGTGAGTGAGCAAAACTTCGTGGCTGAGAGGCTTAAACCATGACAATCAGAAACAGTAAAACCTTAGAAATTCAGAACACGAGCAACATTTTTCTCAGAAGAAAATCATGCAGCACAATCCCAGTATGATTATCATCACTGATAGTGGACTTACAAAAGAAGTCCACTTCTGAAAGGAGTCTGCTGTGAAAGCAAGGCAAATCTTCCCTTGTTATAACCTGCATCCAGCAACGTAAGGTGTAAGGACTTCCTGAGCTGGAAGGTGAGTTTCCTTCCTTGTGCTTAGCAATTCCGGAGATTGCTCTTTTCAACAAATGTGCCTAATTGATTTTTTTTAACACACCAATACATTGGGCTTCCACAACATCCTGGGCTCATCCAGACTGCACAGCTGACTGTGTGAACTGTGTGAAGAACTTCCTTCTGTGTAAAAATGTGCATGAATTTGAATTGGTAAAAGTTCTCGTGCTACAAGAATAGCGAATAAACATTCCCTGTTCACTTTCAACATGCCTTTCATGATTTTATTGGCATTAATTTATGCTTCCCTACAATCGTTCCTTTTCCAGGCTGAAAAGTTGTCTTCTATTCAGTTTTTGTTTTTCTTTTTCCTTTTTTTTTTTTTTAATCAAAAGCTAGCTTGTACTTTTCCCTCTTGTCTCTACTTTTTCTGGTTCTACTATATAATTTTTCAAATTATACTACCAGAAGTGCAGTCAGTGTTTAAGATGTAGGAGTGCTGTGTGGGTATGCAGTGGCATATTTTATGCCTTGCTCTTTATTCATTTCCTAACATTTTTTAATTTATTTTCTTTCTTTGGTTATTTTTAAGCATAGAGATGGTGTTTTCATATAATTGGTGTAAGTCCAGGATCTTTTTCCTAGATGGCAATGGCTATTTTATAGCCTAGCACTTTCTAGATATAGTCAGAGAGGGTTTTTTTAATTACATAACCTTGTGTTCATTGGTATGAATTACATCTGCCATTTTGTTTGGCATGTTGTGACATCCTCTGCAAGTCTCCTTAGTCGATTTTCATTTTAAGTGACCTGAATAATTTTACACCATGAATTCAATACCAAACCCTCTTCCACTTTCTTGATAAATGTTAAATAGCAGTCTCTGCCCAGGTCTGTAAGGAACTACTCTGTTAACTCCCTTGCAATCTAAAAATTTACCATTCATTTCTGCTATTTTTTCATGTCCTAGAATCTGTGAGAACCCCGTTTTTAAAATCCTTTGTTGGAATTTTGTTTTTTTTTAAAACTTTGTTGAGTTCCAGGTATGCTAAGAGAATTTGATCACTTTTATCTCAGTTCACTGACTCCAATAAAGAACTTTCCTACAGGTTGGTGAGACATGACCTGTCTCTGCAAATTCCTTATTAAAATTTTCAAATTATATCAAATAGTAATCATTGTCGTAATGGTATCTTAATATAGAAGTGTCTTATTAAGAATATCTTAATAATATTCTGTGACGATTCTTCACTATGGGTTTCCATGAACTTCTTCAGTATGGAAGATGACTGCTACTTAGCAGTTGACCAGGACTTCTTGAAAACTTGACATTTAAATAGGAATCATGCCTAATACCTTTTTTCCTCTGATACGAATGGCAGGCTCTATACAATAACTAATAAATAATATGATAATGCTGATAATTTTAAAACTTGAGTACATTCAGAACTATTACATAATACCTTGCAAATATTAATTTGATTGGTTTGCTCTAATTTCTAAGAGGTCGGTTTGGCTGTGTGGACAGAGCTGTTGTGAAGCAGAGCCAAGCAACCCAGACTTTTTCTCTAGCTGTTGTTTAAGGGTCTGAATGACAAAGTAGACAAGCTAACTGCCAGGACATTAGGAGGGACTCCTGACTCTTGGTTGAATAAAAATTTTTGGTTGCAAGTATCATTTCCCTTGAAGGAACTAGGATTAATAGATGCATAGCTCTATAGTCTGTGCGTACATTTGCTGTATGGATTAGGATGATGCATTGGGTTATTTTGTTTAGTTTTCATTGGTTGGTTGGCTTTTAGGTTTTTTTTTTTGTGTGTGTGTGTGTGTTGTGTTAAAGGTTCCAGCCTGATTTTTCTTCTGGCTGCAGAACCAGGATGGTACACTAATCAGCTCATCTTCAGCTTTCCCTTTTCACCTTTTAAAATGAGACCGAACATAGCCATAGATGTGGCTGTGAGGTTTGAACTCTGATTTATTGAAATTTCTTGCATTACTCCTTTATTCTACTACTCTGTGCATGTATAGGTAGGACAAAAGTTAAATTCAGCTTTACCAGAGTTATTTTATAACTGAAATTAAGGAAGAGAATGTTTCCAGATGATCCAAGATTAGCGTAAAGTGTCCTTTGAAATTGCAAAGTTAAATAGTCTTCTTTCAGCCACAGAACCCAACATTAGTTTCCACCTTTTGTTAGTACAAGCAAGTCAGCATCTCGAATAATATCATAGAGTTTCCCAAAAATTTTTGGTTGTTATGGCTTATAACAGATGTCATAACAGTACCAGGAAATGCCCTGATGCATTTAGTGCTTATCAAGTACTATTTTCTTAATATTACTCCTGCCTACTACACAGTAGGAAAAAAATGTGGTAGAAGTGGCCCCTGATAAGCCTAGGACAGACACTTCAAAGTCTTAGAAATGTTCTGAAGTGGGAGAAGGCTGATCATAACTTTTCCCACATTTTCAGGGCATGGCATTGTGCAGATGAGGCATGTTTTCCTTCTGATTTCCTGGGCATGTTATAAAGAGATAATAAGAGAAGCAGTGGCTCGTAGGATAGGCCTGACACAGCAGCTACAAGCCAGCTGCATCCATGAGAAAATATGTACAGGAGAACTATATCCCACAGAGCTGTACTGGGATTTGAGTGGTGACAACCACTTCCAACCTAGAAGAAAAGCTGGAATTTCAAAGTATACTACATTAAGTAAGCTATTTTATCTTCACCTGCCAGTTTTATACTGGCATGTGCAGTTATTAATGTTAAAGGATTACAAATTATTTAGACCCCTGGGACAATTTATGTGATAAGCAGAATACGCCCAGGCATATCTATTGTTTAGTTGCATCATATTTAGTAAAATATAGTTCCCGTTCATGAAGTAAACATAGCAATATTGAAATTTAAAAATCAGTTTATTTCCAACAAAACCTCTTTAAAAAAAATCCTATTGGATTTCTGAATCAATTTTTAACATCTGGGCTGTCTTAGATCTGCTTCACCAGTCTAATAGTCTCAGTTTCAAAAGAAAAGAAATTTCACTGAGATTCACCAGTAGATGACAGATGGATTCTCTTGTACTGCCTGAGACATGAAATTGCAGGTGACACCTGATATATGATAATAAAAGAGCACCCATCAAGCAATCGGCCCCTGGCCTTTATTTCAGTGACATCATGAGAACACAGGTGGCTTACCGCTGGAGCCTGGTGCTCCGGAGCAAAATGGTGTGCATTGTTAGAGGCTTACCAAGGAAACTTTTATCTCCCCATCTGTGTGGTCTGTGTTGTGATAATTTTGGAGTGAAGCCATCTTCACTATTCTGCATGCTTAGCTGAAAGTTACGAACAATTTGCTGCAGGGCTCTTTATCCTGTGCTCTCTTGCAAAGGCCAACTTTTGTGGCTTGAAGTTGTTATCAATACTGGAATGTGTCCTAGACCATGATTAAGAGAATACAAGGGGAGAAAAGCAATTCTTCTGCACTGTTCAACTTTCAAATACAGGTCAAGCTAGTTGTAAAACTATAGTTTAAGTAGTCTAAAAACCACAAAGTGATCCTTTTCCTCTTCCCAGTACTGTGTGCAACATATCTGATGGTTTGAAGGAGTAACTGATTTTTAATATACTGGTGGATATTTTCCAAGCTATCAGCTGAGCATTTAATTTAAAAACCACCATTCATGTTGGCAGTCTAACTATTCTTTATCGCAGAAGTCAAGAAGATATTCTGGAAGTATAGTATCTCCCCTATAACATTGCTAAAAGCAAGATGTTTGTGGTTTGTAGCCATCTTTTCCTAGAAAAGCCCGTAAGAAAACCCAAATCCTTAATCAAAGAATCTTTGCCTCAAAGCATGAGACACTGAATTCAAGTCTATGAGACACCTGCTGAGTCTTTGTGGTTCTTACTTGTGACCAAACATTCAGCTGTTAATGAAATCATGTTGCAGGACAGTGAAGAGGTATCAAATCCTCTGGGGTGCCAAATTTTCAAGGGTGCACCCCCAAAGTGTCCTTTTGCCACAGAGGCCATTTTATGAATAAAGCCCCAGCTGAAAAACAGCAACCCATTGTCATGAACACAGCTAAGCTGCTCTCATCTCTGTGAAGGGATTAGAGGAATTGCTTTGATTACTCTGTCTAAGGAAAAGGTGGGATCATGATCAGAATTGCACTGCTAGTCCACTCTCCACAACATCTTCAAAGAAACCAGAATAGCATGTCCCTTATTTAATGCAAAGTACACAATACCACTGTGATGGACTAAAACAGGCTGTGTAAATGAGTTTTGCAGCTAATGTAAGCAAAGGTGCCTTTCTGATGGGATGTGTGCTGTGTGAGATGTGCCAGCCTTCTGTAACAGTGACACATAAAGAGCTCACAAAAGCAGCAATAAACAGCTGACAGATGTGCCTGTGGTATAGGCATGGTTAAACAAGTCACCAAAAGGTATAAGCATGGTTAAACAAGTCATCAAAGGTGGCCTGAAAGGTGATGGTAGCACAGCTTTGTGGCAGTGCCAGTGAGAATGGGCTGTCCAGGCTCCCAGGAGAGTGAGTTATGACTTCATTGCTGGCAATAGAAAGGCCTGTATTTCAGGAGCAGGGGAGGAGTCACTTTGGAAAATACACCCAAGGGGAAGATGCATCAGCAATGTCATCAGTACAAATAAAAGGAAATAGCAAAGCTCAACTCCATGTGTGGATCAGTCCAGCAGACAGACATTATTACTTAATCTAGAGTACAGAGAGATACTGTTCCTAACTTTGTCTTAGGAGCCCTTTCCAAAAACTAATACCTCATTTTATCCACCTTATTTCATTAACAAGGACTTGTTAGCTTTTCCCTTTCAGACTGATATCTTGTATATTTCTCTGTTGGAGTAGGATGTTATTCCTCCTTTGTCCCTCTTGGCAATTGCTCTGCCTGCAGTTCACACTCAAAGCTTCTAATATAAAGAATATATCTTTATGAGTGTGCATCTTCCATTTTGACCCTCCCTAAGCACAGTTTCAACAAAATGCTACAAGAGCACGTTCTCTTCCTTTGTTCTAACACCTTGATGATCTCAATATTTTATTTTTTTCTTCCACTGGTCTCTTGATTTTGTATCTCACTGAGATCAAACTCCTTGTCCTTTCTCAGAAACACAGCTTTTATTTAAACAGATTCCTTTCTTCCACCCACATTCTGGCAGCAGTTGGGGTGAGCACAGTTTTCCCATCCACAAAAGTCTTGATATTTAGAAACATTCCTGTTTTGCATCCAAGCCCCCTCAAACAGACAAGCCAGACAGCACTTCATCCATCCCAGAATGGGCAATGGACCAGTGATTCATGAGTTTCCTTGTGATCCAGGAGGAATTTGATTTTCTGCTCTGCCTTAGAGTTGAACTGTTGGCCTTCTGCAGCTGAAGAGGTAGCCACAGTTGTTTGGTGCTTCACTGCTGTGAGAGAGGTGTTCAGCCAGAAATTCCCTTCTTGTCTGGTATGTATGGCTGTGGGAACACATTTTTGGCAAATTACCTCTTTATGGAGAAAAAAAAAAAAAGAAAAGTCCTTAGTTACTGGAATCCCAACTTTATTTTCTATGATTGAGGCACTCTAGCTTTGCTACCTGACAGGCTGGATTTGTTCTCTTCCCTTTATAGCCTGTCCCAAACCTTGCTGCCTGCAGTCAACCTTATCTTTCCCTATGCTTTTCCAATGGAAACTACTCCTCCTCCTCTTCAGTCTCAGCTGCCTTCAGTAAGCTTTTGCCTTTTCCATTTGCCCTCAATAAAGTCACTAAAGTCATGCTCTTGTTCTGATCATGGAAAGCTAGAAAGATCTGCAGCCTCATGTGGGAAATTTGCCATTGTCCACACTCAGAAGAGCCAGGGTTCTGCTGTTGAATGTTACTGCTACAGATAGGAGAGAAAACAGAGTAGATGGGAGAAGCATTTTAATGATCAGAGCCAGTGAGCAGAGAGTCAGTTACCTGTCCTGTCATCCTCCTCCTTTTGGTGACCTCCCAATACTAGCTTTATTTTTGTGGCTATGGGAATCTTTATTGAGGTTATATTTAGAGCAGTATTTACAGTCTTTCTTACCAAGAATCAGGTAAAAATGTTCTTTCAAATCATGTGTATTACTTTGAAAGCCATATTTCAGAGATGTTAAATACAAGAATGTGGCTACCTTTTTATTGGTGCTATTTTAAACAGTTAGTCTGCCTTCACTGACGTGTGCTTTGACATGTTTGATTGTGTCATGATAATCAGCTTTTGAACAATTCCTGTCTTCGAAGTATTGAAATAGTACAATCATGGAAGGATTTACTTATGCATTATTTCTCTGGTTCCCTGAAGAGTAAGGCAAAATATTGTTTGTGTAAGTCCTAGCTCCCTACAGCAAATATCTTTCCATAAATACTTGCACAAAATTAAAAATTATTTGGGGGTGTTTTCATACCAGGGTTTTTCTTCCTTCATACTTTCTTGAAGAGTCTTTTTATTACCATGCAGATCTCATAAAACATATTTTAATGTTGCACTCTCAACAATTGCAGGTATTTTTTTTCCAGAAGCTTTCACATCAGAAGCTCTGTATCTACAATTTCACACATCCAACCAGAGAGTAAGAAACAATTATATGAGTCTCTAGTGACCTATGTAGCTAAAAAAACAACTGAAATAAGAAATGATGGAGAAAAAAAATTCACCAAAAAAAAAAAAAGAGTTAACAATTTCAAACACAGATTAAAGTAAAATAAACTACCAACAATCACGTAAAGAGACAATAAATTGAAAAATTGATATATAATGAAAATGATTCATTATTTACTGGATTTTTTTCACATGATTGAAAGAGATATACTAGATATGATTTTCAAGAGATTTTGGTTTTGAGTGTTTGTCCTTGACAATGGCAGCAAAATGAGTGTGTCATTTTTTATTAAGCTTAAAGGGACGAGATTCTTCATCATGAAGTACATGTAAGTGGAATCACACTCAGATCCTGGAATGTATCCTTAGTATCCTCAACAGTTTTAGCTGTGATGTTTATTTTCTCATTTGTTCCAGTCTGAAAGAGTAGACTTAATAAATATTTTTCATTAGGGCTCAAGCTGTAAGCAAGCAGATGTGATGTCTGTATACCAACACCTGAGTGTGCAAAGACTGCTCTGCACATGAAAACTGTGTGAATGAAGTGGTCCTGAGGAACTGCTGGTTTATGCTGGGTAGTGTGGTCAGAGCATTCACTTTGCCAGTGAAGACTGAGGCAAAGAAGTCATTAAGAACCTCAGCCTTCTCCAAATCCAGGGCAGCCAGTTCTCCTGAAAGCTTCAGGAGGGGGCCCACATTGTCCCTAGTCTGTCTTTTATTCACAGTGTACCTATAGAATCCCTTCCTGTTATCTTTCACATCCTTACTCAAGTTTTATTCCAACTGGGCCTTAGCTTTCCTAAACTGGTGCCTAGCTTCCTGGACAACATCCCTGTATTCTTCCCAGGCCACCTGCCCTTGCTTCCACTTTTTATAAGCCTTTTTTTTTCCCCTCTAAGTTTCCTCAGCAACAGCATTTTGATAATTGAAAGAACTTAAAATATGTTAATAGAAATAATAAATAATAGAAATAGTATAATAATAATAGTAAAAAGAGAGAAAGAGGAATAAAACCCAAGTAAAACGAAATTATGCACAATAAAGTTGCTCACGACCCTCTGACCAGTACCTAGCCTGTCCCTGAGCAGTGATTGTCCCCTTCTGGCAAGCTCCCCCCAGTTTAGATACCAAGCATGACATTCTGTGGTATGGAATATCCATTTGGCTACTTCAGATCATCTGTCCTGTCTCTGCTGCCTCCTGGCTTCTTGTGTCCCCTTCTCACTGACAGAATATGAGAGACTGAAAAGTCCTTGATCAGAGTAAGCGCTACTTAGCAACAACTAAAACATCGGTGGAGTATCAGCATTGTTCTCAGACTAAATCCAAAACACAGCACTGAATCAGCTCCTAGGAAGAAAATTAAATCTGTCCCAGACAAAACCAGGATGCTGATACATATTTCAGACTTTAAACTTTGACTTTGAAATGGAAGCTTTCCTGTAGGGCAGCTCTGTCAGGCTGAGTAAATTTGGGAAATTTCAAACAAAAGGGATTCCACTGCCTGTGAAGATGAGCACAGGGAAAACCAACATGGTGTCACTTCAAGGGTCACCCAACCCCATTAAATTGTTCTAGTGACTTTTCCTTTAAAGATCTAGTGCCCCCATCCTTGAAAAGAGTCTTTCCAACTCTTATACGAATCAGCTTCTTTGGGTAAGATCACATAGATGAGCAGCTTTACATCTGGAGCCAGCAGCAGTGCCTAGTATGCCCTGTGCTCCTGTGCACCCAACAAGAGGGGCAGCACTCCATATGTTCCTGAGGCCTTGGTTTCTATAAGTACTATTTGTGTACACATACTTTTTGCACAGATAATATATGTAGAAATTGCAGATTCTGCAAGTAACATCACAACTGCATGTAAATTCACAGCAAGCTGAGGTTTGAATGAAAAGTGCTGTGAGGTGAAGGATGCTGAAAAGCAATCCTGGACGTGTATCAGGAAACAATAAACACATATTTATATTAATTATTTCCATGCCTCCATTCCATATCTACAAAATGAGCATCAATCATACTTCTTTTCAGAAGACTGGTGTGAAAACATCATGGTGTCATCACTGGTTATAAAATTGTAGCACCATAGCAAAGCTCATGAAGGAATATGTAGCTCTGCCTAGACAACAGGACAGGGCTTCACGGATAAGGGAAAAACAGTCTAGCTAGCCGATGACCAAATATGCAGCAGATAAAGCGGAAGCTATTTAATCCAAATGCCTTTTCATTAAAGATCTGAACTGTGATGAAAGGCAATGTTAACATCCGACCAGTTTCTAAGTACTAAAGGTAGACTCAAGTCTGTGACTTGAGTACTTTGTATTAATGTATACTTCACCCAAAAAGTAAGATTATTGAGTGCACTGCATATTAATTTCATATTAGATTTGCTTGGTTCTGTATTTACCTGTGAAACCAAATACCTGTGTGGTTTGTTATATCACCACTTTCCTCTTGAGAGAGCTGTAGAAAGCATGTTTCCTCAAGTTCAGAGTTAGTTCCAATACACTCATTCTCTACAAGCCTATGAGCAATTTTGAGCGTATTCTACATAAAAACTGTGAACTATTTTATCTGATGTCACAATCCCACAATAATCAATTGAGATTCACTCACTGAGGTACATCATCCATTGAGCCAGCTAGTGCTTTGTCACCCCATTTTTAAACAGCAAACCAGAGTCAGTTTTTCTAGCAAATTCTTGCCTTTTCAAATTACTGGTTAATAACACAGTAGCAAAGATAAACTTCATAAAATAGATTAAATACAAAAAATGTAATTATGTTTTAAATTAAATGTAAATGTTTAAAAATATAAAACTTTGTAAATGTGTTTTTGCATTTTGTACTGAAGCCTCCCATATATATGTATAGAGCAATTGATCATACATAAAACTGTCTCACAAATTTCAAAGTAATAGTTTGTGTAATTGTATTGAATCAGAGGGGTCCTGTTACTTTGTTCATAGCTGAGAAAAAAAGCTTATATAATACCGAAATGAAATGTTATTACAGTCTCACTTACTCATTCTTGGAATTGGCTTAGTGATTACTTCAACATCGACATCACTGAAAAACATTTGACATCTGGCCTAGAAAATCAGACAGCAGACCACAGAGACTTTGATTAAAAAACTTCATGTAATTTTCTCCAATCAGTAAGCTGGCCTATTCTTTTATTAGAATGAAGGTTTCTCTCATCACCTGCAAATTTCTAGGAAGACCTCAGAAAAGAAGGAAAAAAAGCAGTTCTACCACTTTTATAATAAATTTCCATTCCAGCAAGCAATTACACAGACTGAAGTGGAGCATTGGTTCCACTGACAAATTTTCTTCTGTTTGCAAAGGGTCAAACATTTGATTTCCACAAGTGGTTTTGCTATTTAATCTTTTGTCAGAGCTTACTATTTCATTCTTTTCTGTTTAACAGTTCCCTGTGAGTTTTACACAAGATGCAAACCCATTTTCTGGAAAAAGCAAAATATACAATCTTTTTCATGCTTCCTGTATGTCACTGAATAATCCAAGCTAGAAATAATATAGGCCACTCATGCTCATGTTTTTGTATCCTTCTCCAGAGCACAGTCACTCTATCATGAGAAAGAACAAACCATTAGCACAGTATTACAACACACATTCAGAAATTAACTGCACAGCAGTATCATCAAGAATTAGCGTCTTGGTCTGAGACTTTGGTTCACAACATGAGAGCAACGCAGCAACAAAATCATGCAAAAAATACTGCAGTAATAGAACCATAGAATCACAGAATAGTTAGGGTTGGAAAGGACCTTGAGATCATCTAGTTCCAACCCCCCTGCCATGGGCAGGGACACCTCACACTAAACCATGTCACCCAAGGCTCCGTCCAACCTGGCCTTGAACACCGCCAGGGATGGAGCATTCACAGTTTCCCTGGACAACCCATTCCAGTGCCTCACCACCCTTAAAGTAAAGAACTTCTTCCTTATATCCAATAAAAAACTTCCCCTGTTTAAGTTTGAACCCATTACCCCTTGTCCTCTTACTACAGTCCCTAATGAAGCGTCCCTCCCCAGCATCCTTATAAGCCCCCTTCAGATACTGGGAGGCTGCTATGAGGTCTCCATGCAACCTTCTCTAAAGTTTCATCAACTTTCATGTTGGCTGACCAAGCCCCTTTTTTAAAAAACCATAGCTGTTCAAATCGAAAGCCAACAGCTGATGTGAAAACAAAGTCCAAAAGTGCTTCCAGTAATACAGATGATTATTTCTCACAAAGTGAGAAAAAAAACAGCCACACTGCCTTTCCTCTTTGAATCAAATTCATATGATGAAACTGGATAATTAACTTATTTTCAACAAACTAATTTCAATATATCTTTTTTCAGCGCAAAGAAAGTTGCTGAAGCCATTTCAAATGCAGGACCCCATCTGTGGTATATTGTAAGATATCATGCTACTATCAAAACAGCCATAATCAAATCCTAATAAAATTACAAAGTTGGAATGGAAAGAAATAACTGTGCTTCTTAAACTGCGCATCACAGCATAACTTTTATAAAAGCTAAAGCTCAAAGAAGTCTTGAGAGCAGAACTGCACCAAGGAGAGGGAATAATTTAACTCCTGGAAACAGAACAGGAAATCTGTCTGCCACTGTGAACTGAGGACTGTATTTAATGGTGCGTCTTACATGTTGTGACCAGAATTGGTCATGGTTGATCCCAAATGCTCCAGTGCAGAGAACTTCCTCTTGCTTCTGTTGTGTTTGTTAGAAGCAGCCATGTTGGTTCCTCCTTTTTAACATAGCCGTTTAATTATACAACATGTTGATACTTCCAGCTATTTCAGTCTTATTAGTGGAATAAAAAAAATTCCCATATGAAAATGTGCCTAATAGCCCAAACACAACATCTCAAAACATACATTAACCATAGAACATTTATGGCATAGAGCTTCTTTCCCTGTGTATGGGGAAAGAACAACTTGCTTGCTATCAGAGCACAAATGCTGATTATTGCATCCTGGATGTGTTCTGTAATTCCTCCTTTAACTTCAGCTACTAATTCTAAAATACCGTGCTTAATTTCCCATTCAAGCATTACTCTGTTTGATATGCTCAAAATGTTTTCCATTCACACTACAATCCATTTCACATCAGTCATTTTTTAACAGTTGATGTTCCAACATCCCTCTAGCAGAGGCTAGGTCAGTTTCTACTTTTGTAATAGTAGCAAGACAGAATAAAATCAGAAAATTGTATCCTTTTCTCTATATTAGGGAAAATGGGGAGAGAAGTGCAAACAGTGGAGGTTTTTCTTGTGTGATACAGAGAACAAGTGAGATACACATGGGGGTATGATGAGCTGTATGTCATCTTTGCTTTGTTGTCCTGCATGGCTGCATCTCTGCAGTAGACTATGGCAGAATTGGACATTAATAACTTTACTCTCACTAATTGGTTATAGACTTTATAGTACTAATCAATAAACTAATTAAGCTGGGTCAGTTGGTCTCCTGAGTCCTTCTTAATAACAACAAATACACAACTGTCAAATCCATGGGTCACAGGCAACAACAGAAGGAAGTGAGCGGCGTACTGGGTGATGCACGCAACCTTGGAGGGCTGTGAGTGTGGCATGGAGGCCTGAGGGGGAGCTGCTGCTGCTGAGAGCACACATGCAGAGAGGAGAGAAGGACACCTATAGAGATAGAGAAGTCATTTGAAATGTGGGCATGACAGAAAGCCAAAAGAAAAGGCTTTTTGAGCAGAGCTTTGGATAGAAAGACCCCAGAAAGCGCTTCCCCTTCTTGTGCTCAAGGACTTAAAGTCTTTTTTCAAAAAGCATATAGAACAGAATTAAAACCAAATCTGCCTCTGTTACTGACTTCACCCTCTGAGCAGATCTGGGCTATGATACTTCAGCAACTGTCTCAAGGGCTTGAGTAAAGAAAACCAATAGAATTTGTTTTCTGTATAAGTGTAGATATGTGTATATGAAACTATCACTTTTCTGCTTTTCTCTTGAGTATGTGCTACCATTCCTGCCTCTGGGACACTGAACTTTATATAAATTTGTTTCTGCCTGAAACTACAACCACAGCCATTTTTTGTCCCCCTTGAGTATATTGCACACATTTATGTTAAAGTGCTTGATAGTGACAATGCATTATAAACATGATGACCCTTTATGCTATATCTGCTCAATGCAATGACTCTGGTAAAGGCTGAAATAAAAGGAATTATACAATCAGATGATCTGTGATCATATTGAATTGGAGTAAATGATGAGTATACTCCTTCCACACCTGGGCCACTATCATTCTATTTCAAAATATCTGAATATGAATTAAGTGACGGCAAATGTGTTTTGTCTTCAAAGTAGAGCAACATGCGTCTGCTGAGCTCTACATGGTACTTACAAAAGGTGTAACAATTCTTCATGTAATTGCAGTAAATGATTGGCACACTAAGCTTCTGAACTAAGCAAGTGATATATTAAGACTAGACTAAGAGAGAGCTCTCTTGTTTCACAATTCCACACGCCAGTACATGCTATCAACTGACATGTTTCTTTTCTTCCCATAATTCTTTTTAAATAATTGTATCACTAGCAAGTGATACCTTACCACAAAGAGCGAAAGATGTCATTATTTGTCTCGGACGAATCTTTGAGTATGGCTTTCCTGAACTTCTGTTGTTTTGCAGTCATAAAGGGAAAATAAATGCACCTCCAATAAAATTTTATGTGTAGTCTAAACTATTCCATTTAACTGGTTTGTTTTAAACAATTGAAGAATTTAGCTAAATGTTAACTTCTCTCTCAGAATACAATTAACTCTTCTGCAAACAAAACAGTCTTCATTTTAGGTCGGGGTTTTTTTTGTTTTCTGCAGAACAATGCGAGTGATTTTTTGGTTTGGACATAATTGAAGATAATTAAAAATTCACTATGGGTCAACCTGAAATATTTTTTTTTTCCAATTTTAACCATTTTTAGAATCACAGAATCATTGAATAGTTAGTGTTGGAAAGGACTTCAAGATCATCTAGTTCCAACCCCCTTGCCGTGGGCAGGGACACCTCACACTAAACCATGTCACCCGAGGCTCTGTCCAACCTGGCCTTGAACATCGCCAGGGATGGAGAATTCACAGTTTTCCTGGGCAACCCATTCCAATGCCTCATCGCTTTTAAAGTAAAGAACTTCTTCCTTATATCCAATCTAAACTTCCCCTGTTTAAGTTTGAACCCATTACCCCATGTCCTCTCACTACAGTCCCTCATGAAGAGTCCCTCCCCAGCATCCCTATAGGCCCCCTTCAGATATTGGAAGGATGCTATGAGGTCTTCACGAAGCCTTCTCTTCTCCAGGCTGAACAGACCCAACTTTCTCAGCCTGTCTTCATATGGGAGGTGCTCCAGTGCCCTCATCATCCTTGTGGCTTCCTCTGGACCTGTTCCAACAGTTCCATGTCCTTTTTATGTTGAGGGCACCAGAACTGCACACAATACTCCAAGTGAGGCCTCACGAGAGCAGAGTAGAGGGGCAGGATCACCTCCCTCGACCTGCTGGTCATGCTCCTTTTGATGCCGCCCAGGATACGGTTGGCTTTCTGGGCTGTGAGTGAACACTGCCAGCTCATGTTCATTTTCTCATTGACCAACACCCCCAAGTCCTTCTCTGCAGGGCTGCTCTGAATCTCTTCTCTGCCCAACCTGTAGTTGTGCCTGGGACTGCTCCAACCCAGATGTAGGACCTTGCACTTGGCATGGTTAAACTTCATTAGGTTGGCATCTGCCCACCTCAAAGCATGTCAAGGTCCCTCTGGAAAAGTTAATTTCAGGTGTAACAGATTTTTTTTTTTTAACTTACCCTTGTAGTATTTTGTGTCTGATATTGTTTCGACCATATATATTTTGTATTGATACTAAATTTGATTCAAATTTGTAATTAAATCCTACTTTAAAACAAAATATATTTAAGAAACAGAGAAATATTTAATGTAAAGTGAATATATTATTTTCTAAGCTTTCTTCAAAACTTAATCTCTGAAATTTTCCTTTCCTGTTTAGAGATCTTTTCTGTATACTTTGAATTTCCATTCTTTAACTTGGAAAAGGTAGTGTGCTAATTCGGCAACTATACCGTCAAGATCTTCCTACCTTTTCTTCATTTTCATCTAAAAGATGGAAGGAAGTTGTTGTCAGAAGTGGTAGACATTTATTATGGAGGCTTGGTTCAACTGGAAAGTGATACATTGGAATTTTTGCTATGGGTTTAGTACATATTTCCAATACTTTGAATAATATTTTGTTAGCATATGAATCTCTTATGGAGGGTTTATCTTTGACAATTTCATAATCTGTCACTTGGGAGACTGTATATACAAATGCATTAATTCTTTGTTTGAGGATCTCATGAGCATCCTAAGCACGGGATCCAGCAGAAGAGTCCTGCCTAATCATGTGTTTACAAAGTTTCTGTTTGTTTGCATACTGTATGGTTGCCAAAATGTCTGGATTCAGGACTGTGACTGCACAGCTGAGAGACAGACTGTGATATTTTCCATTCAGGAAAGTGCTCTACGGTTTGCTGTTCCTAGAAAAGTTTCTCTCAAGCCGATTTTTAAAAGACTATTATTGTAAAGTTCTCTCAAGAAAGAGAAGATAATAATAAAAATAATTCCCTTTATAATGTGAAGGCTTTCTCATTAATTTTTTTTTCAAATGCTGGAGAGTATTTTGAGAGAAGCCTCAACTCTGTGTGACTTAGGTACCTATTAATTCCTTTCATTTAGTTGGATTTCTTTTAATGATAGCTCTATTCCTGGAAAGAGTTTTCCATGTTAGAAAATGTTTACAATTCTAAAGTAATCTTGATCTTTTTTACATAAGTAAAGTTTGATCTTTATTCAGCTGAAAATAATTTGGCATAACAAGGCGGAGAGCAAAAATTTGCAGTTAGCATTGAGCATTATGATGGTAAAAGGAAGTGAGAAACAAAGGGATGTATCTTGATGTAGAGGTACCCAGGCTTTAGCTCAGAGACAGCAAGCTGACTTCTTTGCCTTTATTTACCAAGTACATTAAAACACCAGATGACCTCCTCCCACACTAATGTCAGCTTGCACCTATTTAAATTTAGCTGGCATTTATGTAACTTACAAGTTACAGTGTAAACAATTCTACGAAATATCACATCCTTCTGTAAACAAATAAACCCAATTCATTGGGTTTCCAGTGTATTGGAAATTATTGCAATTAACATAACAACAGGGTTTTTTAATTTTCAACTCCTAACATCACTGAAAATTCTATTTTCCTGGCAAAAAAAAAATTATTCAGATAATTTTTGCAGGCATGATTTCCTTCTTTTCCAATATTTGTAAGTTCTTAGATACATTGCATAGCCCATTGTAATTCCCTCCCAGAATACTAGCATAGAGACTACAAATTCTTCAGCATCCTAACGTGGCCCATAAGTTCATCCAGTAACCAATGTCTTCAAGATCACGTTGCTGAAGGAGTTCCTATCAGTTCTTCAAATTACAGTTTGCAGCCTCTGTTGTTACATGCTTGATGGTCTGTCGCATTTTTTTTCTTGTTGATATGGTTATGGTACTTTCATGTAGTGGCTTAGAGGAATTTCTACCAGCACAAGTGTAAGGAATTTCTTTTTGGTCATGTATCTGAGAATTTTTTAACTGAAAGCTCAGCCCTCTGTTAGCATTCTGATCCAGTGAATCTGTAGCAGTTAGAGGAAAGAATGCCACCTACTGAATTATCAATACCAATTCAGTTTACATCCCATGTATTTCTCTACAAGTCCCTTATCTTAATAATGATCAAGTTCAATACTAGATGGCTCTGATATTTGGCAAGACTGAAGAAGTGCGACTTCATGATTCATGTGAGGGTGGTGGGGCCCTGGAATGGGTTGCCCAGGGAAGTTGTGAATGCTTCATCCCTGGCGGCGTTCAAGGTGGGGTTGGACATAGCCTTGGATGGCATGGTTTAGTGGGAGGTGTCCCTGCCCATGGCGGGGGGGTTGGAACTCGATGATCTTGAGGTCCTTTCCAGCCCTTACTATTCTGTGATTCTGTGATATGATGTGCAGCTGAATTTTTAGGCTGTCAAAAACAAATATTAAAACAAATGAGCATTAGTAAATTTTGCAATATTTTGCATTTCCTTCCTGCAAGGACTTAGCAAGTAGAAATTTGGGACTTTTATGAGGTTAAAATGCTGAGAATTAAAGTAACACCAATGTGGATTTTTTATTTTTTTTATGTTTAGAAAACCAGCTACTGATGAGTCACAGACCACATATATCTTTTACATTGCATAGTGATCAGAGCAGCTACAGTAGAAGGCACTTCTTAGCACTTTCATCTTTTCATAACTTTATTGAGGCAAATGATTAGTGATAAAATTATTTTAATGTGCCTTGTAACTGTGAGTGATGCAGCTGTGAGACAAGCTGTATTGCATCCTTCCCCATGTACCATCAATGATATTGCTAACCAGCTTCTGCTCAAAAATCTCTAACTGGTGATAATTTAGCCAAGATGAATACAGTTAAATCTCTTAAACTTGTAGGAAGTGTAATTTATTTCAAAATAAGCCTGTAAACTGAGCAGGCCTGATCTTGAAACTAACAGAGTACCTTATTATGCAAAAATATGAACCAGTGCTATTTTGCTCCAGTTCAGATTGACTTCAAGAAAATGCATGTGCCAGGAGATAATATGCAATAAGGAGTGGTTTTATGATGGTTTTTGCTGGCAATAATCCCAGTTCTTTATTCTGTTATTCTACACAGCTTTACCCAATAGTCATACCAACCTTATGAAGTTTAACCATGCCAAGTGAAAGGTCCTGCA
This sequence comes from Amazona ochrocephala, assembly GCA_039720435.1. Taxonomy (NCBI): domain Eukaryota; kingdom Metazoa; phylum Chordata; class Aves; order Psittaciformes; family Psittacidae; genus Amazona; species Amazona ochrocephala. The sequence goes on from CM077876.1 coordinate 20,619,885, forward strand.
TCTGGGTCAGAGCAATCCCAGGCACAGCTACAGGATGGGCAGAGAAGAGATTCAGAGCAGCTCTGTGGAGAAGGACTTGGGGGTGTTGGTCGATGAGAAAATGAACATGAGCCGGCAGTGTGCACTCACAGCCCAGAAAGCCAACCGTATCCTGGGCGGCATCAAAAGCAACATGGCTAGCAGGTTGAGGGAGGTGATCCTGCCCCTCTACTCTGCTCTCGTGAGACCTCACTTGGAGTATTGTGTGCAGTTCTGGTGCCCTCAACATAAAAAGGACATGAAACTGTTAGAACAAGTGCAGAGGAGGGCCACGAGGATGATCAGGGGACTGGAGCACCTCTCGTATGAAGATAGGCTGAGAAAATTGGGTCTGTTCAGCCTGGAGAAGAGAAGGCTGCGTGGAGACCTTACAGCATCCTTCCAGTATCTGAAGGGGGCCTATAGGGATGCTGGGGAGGGACTCTTCATGAGGGACTGTAGTGAGAGGACATGGGGTAATGGGTTCAAACTTAAACAGGGGAGGTTGATATTGGCTATAAAGAAGAAATTCTTCACTGTAAGGGTGGTGAGACACTGGAACGGGTTGCCCAGGAAAACTGTGAATTCTCCATCCCTGGCGATGTTCAAGGCGGGGTTGGACATAGCCTCGGGTGGCATGGTTTAGTGGGACGTGTCCCTGCCCATGGCAGGGGGGTTGGAACTAGATGATCTTCAGGTACTTTCTAACCCTAACTATTCGATGATTCTATGATTCTATGTTACAGCCATCCATGTTTGTATGATTTTTTTTTTTTGGAAAGGATATTATTTGTAAGGTCAGGCCATCATTTTGGGTGTAGCATCAAATGACCTTTGCTACACTTGATAGCATTTTTTATACAGCAATGCCACTCAAAGGAAGAAACAGAGTGGAAATCAGTGCAGCTTTCAAATTAAGTAGATAATGGCATTAACATCTGCTGTGTAAAACAAGGAGAGCACAACTCCCAGCCTCAATTTTTTTGAAATTAGGTCACATCATAAGAGAGTGGAATCCCTCTTCTAAATGATACATCTGAATGCAATAGTCCTTTTTCATACACTGTAGCATTCAAGATAATTTAGAATAAGTCGAACTTTACTTGTCATTTAAATATGCACATTAGCACTAAAAACCACAAAGAAAGCAGTAGTCGCATTCTGATCAAGAAGAGAAGTATTATGCTGTGATTCATATGGAAATGTGTACCCGACAAATGATATTGAGTCCATACCATTATTTTGTGTGCCTGTATTAAGCATTAAAATAAGCTTCCATTAGTTAATTTTTATTTTTTGTATACAACTCAACAGCAGTTATTGCTTTAAACATGAGTATATAAAATGTCTGGATGCTGTTAATAGAGTAAAACATGGACACAAATAGTAATAATGAGAAAATACCTTCTTTTTGAACAAAGATGGCATGCATTTCAAGGGTACTTACTTACAGTAATCTATCATCCAAATGAAAAGATGTGCTCGATAGGGTGCTGGAATATTGCAGGAGAGGGCACTGATCTGTTAAGCCACATATAATGCTGTGTAAAACAGAGGAAAATCAGCTGGCAACAACTCATGTATTGATAGTAAAGGAATATTTTTTTGTGTGGAAGTGAGGGCCCTTGTGTGTGCCCTGGCCATCATCTCTCGCAGCAGAGGCACGGAGGGACCTCAGAGGGGACAGCAGGACCATGCACTGCTGCTATCTCATGTGTGTCAGCTGCAAGCGCCCTTAATCTCACTCACTGCTAGGTGAGTTTGTGATGACAGTCCAGCACCTTTCAAAGCTATAAGGACCCAACAGTACGGTCAGATAATATTTTGATGACTTAGAAAAAGTTTTAGCAACAGCCTAGTCTGAAGGAATGTCTAAGGGCAGACAGCAAATGTTGTTGACATTAAAATTAATTTAATGTTAATTTATAAAAGTAATAAAAATTCCCTTGGAATTTGTGTTATTTCCTGTCAGAAGATGAGTAAACAGAACAAAATCATAGCAGGATTAACAGTTGCTTGTTTTACTTTAAGTTAATTCACATTTTGCCATTAATGCAAGAAATCTTTGTCTGTTCTCCACCTCTGAAGTGGTGTAAAAATAGCTGCTACTCACAGGGTTGTTGTGACTACAGATGGTTAAATTATTTCTCTTGATTTGACAAAGCAGGCTTTGTTTATCTAGGCAAGTCATTTGCAAACAGAGTTCACACTTCACAAATATATTCTCTGCTCATAATTGTTTAATGAGCAACATTTACAAACAAAGACCAGTGGTGGAGCTGGTTGTGACTGATTTCCTCTGCTTAGGGTTTCCACTGGGTTGTTGGTCATTTTAGCTGCATCATTTTTTTTCTGCTCTTTTTAACAAATCAAGTGATTTAAAGAGGAAATGACACCTATTAAGTAATGACAGTGAGGAACAGGTGTGTTTTCCAGTATGATGAATTTTTGTTATTCAGAGCTTATTGTATTTTTCTGTTCCATCTGAGAACAGGCATAGGTTTTGATGGAGCTCACTGACTAGCATTGAGTGCTGTCCCAAAACCCCCCAAATACTTCACAGAAATAGCAGCAAACAAAGAACTAGCAAAACAGAATCGATGCTGAGAATTTAAGTAGCACTTACGAGCTTGTCCTCATAATATGTCCTGAATTTACACCATTCCTGTGAGAATTAATAGAACATGTAGAAGATGTGTGTTACCATTACCTTCTTAATATATCTCATTGTTGTGTTTTGTTTTTTTTTTTACATGAGAAGACTTGATTCTTTTCCTAAGCTTATTTGTTACTATCTGGAGAAATGCTTATGAATACTGTTAGCATGGTCTTTCTCTGAGTTCCAGTAAAACAGTGAGCACTACTGTTTGATGATAAGATAACTCCCAGTATTTGTTCAGAATTTAGTCACTACTACTACCCTTTGCAGGCCAATCTCTGTCTCTTGGCCTTAATCTCCCTCCCCACATGAAATACTGGGAAAGGCAGAAAATGAAACAGAACTTTCAAACTTCCATCAAGCAAAAAAGCAACAACCAAAAAACCCTTAATTCTTCTCTCGTTATGGTTTGTTGAATCTTCTTTTGTCTAGTTGTATAATAGGAATAATGTTCATGGCACTGGAGTATACACACAATAAATAGCTTCTGTGGTTATCAAACACCTCAGCTTCACTCCAGCATTTAATCACCCACAAAAGCCATTTCTTTGCCTTGTATACTTCTCTGCCACAAACATTATCCTGTAGCTAGCATACACCCTGGAGTGCCAGACCTTCATTTTTGCACCCTGAAAGCTGAATTGCAGGAATGAAAAATCCAACTCTCAGTTTTTAAAATAACAGTCTAAAAGTTAAAAAGAGGGTAATAGTAATCAAAAGCCCCAAGCCCCAAGCCACTAATTTGGTTGAGGAAAAGGGTTGTCTTAAATGGTCTCCCAGAATTACCTGCTGGAAGGACTCCATAGAAAAAGCATAGTTATGATAGACATATGCTAGGAGATTATGATAATATCTGTGTTCTGGGAGGAATTAACTTTACTCCCATGTTAGAAACAACCCTAGCAAAGACAACAGTATTCTGCATAACAACTCAGAGAAGTTATTCTTTGACAGACCCAAAATGTTAATGGTTTAAAAGGCATAAAGAAGCATAATATGAAATTAATATTCTCCTAGTTCACGTCCCTGCCTTTTCCACATCTGTCTCTTCACAGCTCCTCAGGTTGCCCCTTCATGGTGTAGACAGCACTGAAGTATTCCTGAGACCCTGAAAACTGGCGAACTTGTTCTATTCTTGGGCAGACCTGTGCCTACAACCTGTATGCTCCTGATCAGTCCTCTTCATTTATGCTTTAATCTCATCTATGTCTGACCAACAGTGTCTGGTCAATCTAAGCTACACCAGTTCCTGAATGGATATTTGTGCCTTCTGAGTACTTTGAAGTCAAAAGGGGAGAGATGAGAGAGAACTGAGCCAGTGGAAAAGCTAGACATTGAAAAACACTTTCTCCATTAAAATAAGAAAGAAAATATTCTGGGATAGTAATAAAACAAGGAAAATTTGTCTGAAGAGAAAGAAGAAAAAAATGAAGGAAGTGTGGAAGTAGACAAAAAGAAAGATAATGGAATCTCAACAGAGAGAAAGAAGTAAAGAATTTGGGTGACCAGAGAAAATAATAGCTCAGAGAAAGGAAGAGACATAATGCTATAAAGAGAAAAACAGAATATGACAGATGAAGAAGGAAAAACTATACCCACAGTGACTGGAAGCAGAACTGAAGTTTGGTAAGAAGGGAAAGGCATTATAATACTGGAAAGAGGGACAAAGAACTGGAAATTAAAAAGGGACGTCAAAAGAGAAAGAAAGGATGAAACAAAAATATTAGAGGGAAGAACAAAGCAGCTAACATTAGGATGGTGGATGTAATTTTTAGTACTTTGGCCACTAAAATTATGCTACTGTATGGGGACTACTGTATTATACATGCTATTGTATAAGCTATACTTGGAAGAGAAACACCATGTGCATAAAAGCAGAGAGTCCTTGTACTGCAGCTTTTCTCTTTTTCTACATCCTTCCGATTTCTTCTGAATTTGTTAACGTGAGTTAAATGAAACAACTATAAGGTGAAACAGCAAGGCGAGTGAGTATTCATTGCTGCATGTTAGCAAACATCCCCTGATTCTTTAGGTGTATTTTAAAGATAAGAGTCAGGGATTTTTATCTGCATGAGAACGGAGGCTGCTCCAGGTCAAAAACTTAGCATAGGAAACAGTTCAGGGGCAGATATTATTTGAGCTGTTTCTTCTAGAAAATGCCCCATTCGCAAAAGCAGAGGTTGTTGGAATGTTACCCAAATAAAGTTTTCTATTTTACTTTCCAATATCTGTGTTGTCGTGTTTCATCTTAATACAAGGCTAACAGAGAAAGACTTGTTATACTAAGAAGGTTACACATTCACTGTGATAGATAGCATGATGCTTCACAGCTTTACCAGTTCATCATCAGAAAACTACAACAGAGACAGGTAGAGTGATGTTAGGCAGAAATTCTTTACTGTAAGGGTGGTGAGGCACTGGAATGGGTTGCCCAGGGAAGTTGTGAATGCTTCATCCCTGGCGGCGTTCAAGGTGGGGTTGGACATAGCCTTGGATGGCATGGTTTAGTGGGAGGTGTCCCTGCCCATGGCAGGGGGGTTGGAACTCAATGATCTTGAGGTCCTTTCCAACCCTTACTATTCTATGATTCTATGATATGCCAATTCAGATATGCTTTTAAAAAGTTAATTTTAATTTAAGATACCAGCAGGTGAAGAGAGGGATTTACACCAGGTAGTCACCCTGCCCCCTCTCCTGCCTAGCACATATCCAGCTACAGGAAACAAGGAAGGAAGTCATCTCAAGGGGGAAGTGAACAGAGAGATTTATTTGCTGCTCTGTTGAACTTTGTCATGTTAAAGCATCCTGCTATCTAATGGAGTTACCAGTCCTGATTCAGTCAGTTCTCAGGGGTCCCCTATAGAGTGAATAGGAAGGGCTGGGTATGCAGAATCACATTCATGAAAGCAGAAAGCTGACCTTTTTAAGGAAAAGGGGTTTATTTATGTTAATCTCATTCAAGTGCCTTAAAAAAATCACATTACAGAATCATTTTCTTGCATTTATCCATTCACTGGCCCAAATAAATATTGCATTATGTCACATAGATTCACATGGTAGGCAGAGGAGGTCCCACTGCAGGTCACCTTACAGGCAAGAGCATTCTCTGGGAAGCCAAAAAGTGTGATTTAAGAGCCCAACAGGAAGGGGGGTTTTAAAGCTGGACCTTTAGCAGTTTCAATTAAAAAAATAAAACAAACACTGAACTCTTAGGTAAAAAGGTGGGTGCAGTCACTCTCTCCTCTTATTTTGTGTTACTGGAGCCTGCTAGATCCATCCCCGCTGGAGGTTCCTCCTCCCACAGAGGAACACCAACCTGTGACTATTTAAGAGACTATATATGTGAGCTAGGTGCTTTGGCCATTCTGGATTTAGGAGTTCCTTGCTTTCTCAAGGTATCAGGTAAGCCGAGGTACCTATAGCATTAGACGAAGTGATACAACATCATAAGATATCAGCAATATCCAAATGTTGGATTTAGGTGCCTAAGAGACATTGAGATCTTTAATTCCCCCCTTGTAAATTGAGCCCTGTGTTTCTTCTCCCATGAAACTGTCTCTGTCAGCAACATTGTTCCTTTCAGAAATGTTCATTTTGGGGTGCTTTTTTTTAATTTTATGTAACCTGCTTTATATTCTTTGTTGCTTCAATAAACTTATAAAATTGCTCTGTTATACAGAAATGTAAGTCGCCTAAGTAATCTAACTATCTTAGCTCAGTTCAGTACGCTCAGGGTGAAACAGCTGCACAAGCTTTAACCCTTTGTGCCAGTCTCTGTTTATTACCCTTACTAGTTTGACTCACAAGCTGAAATAACTTCCTTGTCCTCAGCTGTGCACTTTCCTGCTAAATGTTGTGGCTGTTCAGCTCACTTTAATAGCTTTCATTTTGCATTCACATTGGCTTTTCAGCACCTTGTAAATGGGTCTGGAAATACGGCCTCTCATTTAAGGATGCCAGACTGCTGATTTCAGTTATATAGGTTTTAGCCAAATTTCAGCTGTTTGAGAAAAAATAATGTTCTATGTCTTGATTCCACCCTATGCAGGATTTTTTACAAGATGTCAGCCAAGCTAATTGAGCTGTGTTTGAGAGCAAACTGAGGGATGCTATACTGGTTTTGCTCATACTGAAACATACTGGTATCACTTCTGTGAGGAATGTCACCTTTTCTTTGTACTGAGGCATGGACTCCAGCTTGGACTAAGTGGTCTTTTTATCTAGCCCACAGGCAAGACAAAGTCAGCCTGCATAGGGCTGCCTGTCATCCCAGCTTGATTTGCTGTTGAAAGTCAGCCCACTGGAGAGGTAATATATGCAGGTGTAGGTGGTGGTGGTGGGGAAGCAGGCTTTAATCTCCCTATTTCCCCCCATGGGCTACTGAAATCCCACAGTAACTGGGATAAGAGGGCAGAGCTTATGTGGGAATAAGCCCTTTTCCTATTAATGTGCAGTCAATGCAACTTTGCTGATCTGAGGTCTGCACCATGACTGCAAAGCAGTTCTGCTTCTATTAAATTTGTCCCAGCTCTTGCTGTGACCTGCACGCACTGATACTCTGCAGGATGTAGGCTCCAGGGATGATGTCAGGGAGGTCAGAGGTATCTGCATCCGAGCTTTGATGTGATCAGCTGAAACAAGGAGGATCAGGAACCTGAGCACAGACTGCAGGATGAAACAGTGGCACCAAGTGACACCAGACTGGGGATGGGGTGAGACAGGTCAGAAGTCTGTGTGCAGAAGAGACATGAAATGACATTAGTACTACAGAGTAAATGGTTGGACTCCAGTAAAATGTATTACATGAAGTGTCAGGATTATTGAGTGATGCTGGGCAATCACTTAAACCAGACTTTCCGCAAGATGTCAATAGCTACATTTTATTAATTTCCTGGATACCAATTTCAAACTGGGGTGTTTTATTTGCAGAAGTGGTACACAATTATGTCTGACAGAATTGAAAGGGGGTTTATATCTGTACAGGCATGCTGCAGAGTGCTCCCAAGGACTCAAAAGAATTAGATTCTAGATATAAGTAGTTGAGAATTCAAAATTAGAGCAAGATTTCTATTTTCATATAAAGTTATTTCCAGTTTTAGTCTGGAAATAACAGCAGCACCATAGCTACCCACTTAAGGAGACTTATTGAGAACAATCCCCACTTTCAGAAGAATAAATTGGCAAAGCACTCAGACACGTTGCTGGCATGGCAGGACATAACACTGTGGGTGTTGTATCTCCATGTTATGCCACTGCAGGAGTTTCGTGGCTCTCCCCACTGCTGTTATCCTGCTAGCAGCGAGCACAAGACATGAGCCACAAAACAACTAACTCTGCTTTCAAGGAAGGTATGAAAAGTGTGCTGTATAATCTCACAGAAAACAGCAAAAAATGAGGAGACAACAAAATACAGAGTGGCTTGTTAAGTGGGGGTTGTCCATCAGGTATGAAGGATGCAGTAAGGCCTTGTGTATGGCTGGGGATTAACCACTCAGTTAAGGGCTGTACCAAAATGAATACAAAAAAATGAGGCAAATCAATGTTGCCCAAGCCATCTTCTAGCATTTGAGTGGCTGGTTCTGAAAACCTTAATGAAGTTTTTTTCAGAAGCTTTCTCTGTGTGTATGTGCATGTATGTATGAAATTAAATTCTTCACTTGGTCATTTTTATAAACTACTTTTTCCTCATTAATCCACATTTCTTATTTAAAATTAAATGTAAAAAGCATCCTGATATCAATGATAATGGTGTTTTATTAAAGAATATCTTCTAAAGATGACACCTGATATTTATAGTGTCTGCACTCATTGTAGTGGCATCGTAATTCTGTAATTATTTAATATAATAAAAGGTATTATTTCTCTGTGTAAATCTTACTGCAATCCAAGTAACCAATTTGGCTCATTGATTCCCCCTACCAGGAGTATTCATCCACCAATGATTTCCTGTAAATCTAAACTATGATAATAAGGACACCAGGCCACGTTAGCTATTTGTTACCTTCATCAAAGGCAAAGTATAACGTCAAGGGTGCATTTGACCCTATTATCTTTAACTCAGTGTTAAATTTATAATAACATTCATGAGGATGTTCAAGTACAACATGACACCAGTCCCAGATTAAAAGCATTAGTGACAAAAATCAACATATTATTGGTTTAATCCGCAGTAACAAAAAAGACTTCAGGCTCTTGCAGAAAGCTAGCAAAATCAGCCTAGAAATGGATGAGAAATTCTGAAAATGCAGCGAACAAAAGTAAGTGTTAGTGAAAAGAAAGCACTGCAGTAAAGCTAGGCTGTGTTCAAGTAGCAGCTACCAAAATTCTTCCCTTGAATAGGAAAGATAAGCAAGATTTGGTGCTTCTGTTTATTGGGATTGTGTTGATTAATGCAAGAGGGGTTTTGGAAAAACCGTGTAAGATACTACATTTAAACAGGAAACAGATGGCCCTTAACTGGGCATGCAGGTGAGGAAACAGTGGCTTCCTAATTTCACTAAGCCAGCAAAACAAGAAGAAACTTAATGCCTTGTTTGTTCCCTTCAGTCCAGTATGCACTGGATTTGATATTACTTTTTATCTTGCTTAAATATATTTTAGTTTTTTTTTTTTACACACGCTCATATTTAGAACAAGACTACAGTCTGACCAAAAGCTCTTTACTCACTAGCGTCCTTCCTAATCACATATATTTTCAGAGATGCAAACCACTCCTGCTGAATTTCACATACGATGGCATTAGGGCAAACAACAGAAATCCATGCAAAGTTAACTATTTGCAAGGGATGATGGTCCTGGGAGAAACCACAGTAATTTATAGAATGCATTAAAACTGGATTGCAAGGAAATTTATGATAGGCAGCCACACAATAATAAAAAAACAAAGATTAATTAACATAAAAATTCTAGCTGTCATATTTCTCTAAGTAGAAATAATTACAAGGCACTTTTATTTCACTGAATGAACCTCCAAATGGTCACAGAGTAGTCAACATGAAAATGAAAGTCACCTTTAGACTAGCAAAAGAACTGGTCACAAACTATCTGGGTGGGCTGGTAATAATGCAATTACTTTGTAAAGTGCAGCTCTACCGGAAACAGTATGAAGTTAAGGAGATAAGAAAATTGAAATGATTTTTAAAAATCCGTTTTCCATGCAGTTTTGGAAATTTATGATAAAGGTAACACCCAAAAAAGCAAACTTAAATAAGATAAAAGGAGTGAATTAAGGTGAGAAAAGAAGATTTTTTTATTTTTATCTTTTTTAATGACAATTAGAGGGCAATTCTGTATGAAAACTATTATAACCCTGATCTGTATAACAGTGTGTACATGAATACTTATATATATATATTTACCCCACACAAACAAACAAAAACATCAAACACATAATGCCATATCTTAGATGCAAAATGGAACACCAATTTTACAGCCAAAGAAAGACTTTCCCCAGAGGTCTGAGTTTGCTGTCTTTTGTATAGCTCTGAATCAGGAGGTATCCCACTGAAGTCAGTCAAATCCCATCTTGGAGACTGGCTAACTAGAAATACGAATATGTACCTCTGGCTGACTTGGAAAAGCAACCTGACATTTTGTTTTCAGTCCATTCTGCATCTGCAGCCTGTGACTACTGGTGCTGTATAAGATATGCCACTGAAGTGGGAAGTGGAATGTTTTATAGAGAAAACATCTGTGTTTGACCTGTCCTGATGATTTTAGCAGACTGCCACAGAGCACAGTTTCCAGTGGTGTGCAAGCACAGGGAGGCTGACCTGTATGCCCTGCTTTCATCCTCTTTAATTAAGCTGGAGAAGATACATTCCTTGTTGAAATTGATAGCTGGTGGCAGATCCAAATGAATTTTCACATATTTCTGATGATATACAATGCAGTCCTGTTGTTTATGGAGCAACATGCTGTATGCCAACATGATGCACCATACCATGTGAGACTCTGGCAGACTTACAAAGAAGCAATTTTAATAGCTTTCTTTCAGATTGGAAGGTAGGTATCTGATCTAAATGTTAGGTGATTTCTCTTGAAGTGCACATGAATAAAGGTTGATGATTTAAACATCTGCAAATGCTTTTAATCTTCAGATATTTTAGTGCCAATTTCTTTTTGGTGAATATAATGGATTTCAATGTTGAGAACAGTGAAGAGGGTGGGGTTTTCACATACATGCAACTGCAAGCATCTTTAATGACTCTTTAAATTTAGTAGAACAAAGCTGCTTTCTTCTCTGATTAAGCCAAATTGCAGTGAGGGTTTATTTACACAGACACATTTAAAGATGTATTTCTTCCTCTGCATTGTATCTGAATGTAATATTATAGTTAGGAAATCCAAATTGACTTTGTCGACTGTTCAAAGTCTACTTTGAACTCATTATACTAACTTTATCATCAATTCTTAGTTTAGCATTTTACACATAGATGTTTTTATTGGACTCCAGGTCCCAAAATTTTCACCTAAAATTTACTTATATTTCTGATTTTATTTATGTTAATTTGGTTAAAGGGCTAATATTTCAAGTACATGAAGAAAAGCAGTGTGGCACTGTGGCTAGACCACAAGTCCAATAAGAGAAGTGTGCATGAAATAAGTCTCTGGTTTTGTAACGTAAGGTTTCCTTTATATCTCTTCCGTTAGCATAGTTTCTCTGTCCTATCATAGACTTCCAGCTTCCTTCTGGATCCTTATCCTACGAGTTGCATTTTCTTGGACTCCATTAATGTCCCTTAAGCATTTGAGAGGATCATCTCATATTTCCCCTCTGCATTTTGGACTGCAAATCAGGAGTCAAAGGTATTTACTCTTCTTCTATCACAACTGGGTTCTTACTTCAAGTTTTTCAGCCTTTCAGATGAGTTTGTTGCTATTACTTTCACAGGGCTGCTGTGATATTTAAATAACCGGGTTTTGATATTAATTATGGGAGCAGTGATAATGCCCCCTCACCAGTGCACATCTTGAGGCTGTACTTTCAGACAACAGATCTGCACCAAAAGATCTCTGATGCCTTGCTGGACATTAAAGCAGCAAGGCACTGATCTCTGTGCAAAGTGTCACATTTTCGAGAATCACCTCACCAATTCGCAGTTCTTAAAATTTGGCCTCAATTACATGAATTGAGCATTTTGGAAGGTCCATCCTGATTTGTATTGAATGTGCACATTAATCAAACATGGAGAGCATGGCATGCTGACAATACTTTGTTCTGTAAAAATGTATTTGTGCTGATTATGCCTGAATTTGTTTTGCTCTGAACCAGCTGTGAACTCACACTGGTGAGTGTGAAGTAGGTATGAGATGATGCCAAATCAGAACAGCCCTTATTTTATATCCATTTTCAACCAGTGATAAACCTACACGACAACAATAAAGTACATGTGCTCTAATGGACCAAATCTTGCATATGGTTACGTGTCTGTGCATGTTCATTTGCAGAAGGACAAAGCATGCTGAGAGGCTGTTTGGGCCTGTGCTACCACTGCTCAATGCAACTGAGCAGTTGAACAAAGCCAGCCTCTTCTGAAATAGGAGCAGGAGTGACTACTTAAATGAAAAAAGATAGATATCATGAACAGGTTACTTAGGGCAAGCTCAGGGTAGAGTGGAACAGCCATGTAAGTTGTAGTAAATAAAGGAAATGTCATTCGTAAGTCTTAAAATACAATGCCATTAATAACTTCAGTAATAAATAAAATGTGCTGTACTATCTGCAATGTGTAAACACATTGAAACTATTATTTTTGGTGACTAGTTGTAAAGATTCCAATGCATTGACGAAATAAAAGCATAAAGTATCTTGGTACTGATGTGGCTTTTGCTTCTCCAGGCTCCCTTTCACCTCCTGTTGTTCAGCAATTTCTATAGAGGTTGTAAAAACTGAAATTCCCTATCCTACTAGCAAGACATTAACATGCAAAATGGAGTGATATGAAATGCGAAATCTTTATGAAATGCACTATCTTTATGAAATGCGCTATATTCCTGTAATCCTCACAACAGCAATATTCTTTAATCATACCCCCTACATGATTTTACCTTGCCCAACATTGTATTTGTGATGTGGTAAAATTAATGCGTAAGACAACAGTTCAGCAAAAACTGTCCAAAAATTTGCAAATAAACTCAAACTGAAATATAAATATTAATTTATGGTGAATGTTTTTTTTAAAATTTAAATATATCTTGACTTTCTTTGTTTTCAAAATAGAATTCTAGGCTGTAATTTTGGAAATAAGGGGAGATCATGAATGCTGAAAAGATATATCCAAATACACTCAAAAAAATTGATAGGGAAAGAAACAAATTAAAGATTGGTAGTGATTTGTAAGTTGCAATGAGCAATTCAAGAAACATTGAAAATATGAGCAGCAGTGGTATATGCAGTATTTGAACATCCTATCTTTTGTGACTGTGCCATCAAAGTCCAATACAAACACAATATGCTGTACCTAGAGAATCACTTGGTGCAAAAACACTACATATTTTACAATCTAGATGTTCAGTTATGATGAATGTCAACAAAAGCAGCCACAAGAATGACCCTCCTGACTGCACTTCAAAATCTTGCCAAGAAATGTATTCCCTATACTGTCATAAACAATCTATTTGCCTTCATTGTCTACTGATAAACACTTCCCATCCATTCTTTTGAAGCACGTAATATTGACATACTCTGAGATAACAATAGGTATTCTAAAATAAAATTCATTTGGGTTAGCTCCTATGTTCAAGGTCTACTTTCACAATAAATAAAGCAATTATTAATTATCGTAAGCAGTCATCAAATACTGTGAAGCGCTTCGGGTGTCGCAACTTTAGAAACACTGCTGTGTGTTAGCAGCATCATCATTTTCCTGTTGTGACACAGTTTTCTTGTGCAAAGCTGATACTCTTAAATTGGCACCATAATCTGAAAAAAAAAAACTAACCAGGAATATTATTTCATCAAACAGCAGTCATAAAGTGACTTTTTTCTTTAGCTTAATTATAAGCTCTCGAGTCAGAGCATCCTGCCAGTTATCAGTAAACAACTGATCCGTAGACTCTCAGAGACCTGTATCTCTAAACATATTTGTCAATCAATTTGCCTACTTTGTATTAACAGGTATACTGGCCATGTTTACAATGTCAAGAATGTTTACTGAATTAAGCATAGTTGTCATGCAGATAATAGTATTAAACCATAGGTATTAATATTGACTCACGACAGTTCCAAGAAATGCTTTTAATGCAAGATATCTTACCACAGATAAATGGAACATGGTAAAAAGCTATTTAAAATATGGAATAGAAACATAGAATAGTAAGGGTTAGAAAGGACCTCAAGATCATTGAGTTCCAACCCCCCCGCCATGGGCAGGGACACCTCCCACTAAACCATGCCATCCAAGGCTATGTCCAACCCAGCCTTGAACACCGCCAGGGATGAAGCATTCACAACCTCCCTGGGCAACCCATTCCAGGGCCCCACCACCCTCACAGTAAAGAATTTCTTCCTCAGATCCAATATAAACCTCCCCTGTTTAAGTTGAAACCCATTACCCCTTGTCCTCTCACCACAGTCCCTAATGAAGAGTCCCTCCCCAGCATCCCTATAGGCCCCATTCAGGTATTGGAAGGCTGCTATGAGGTCTCCACGCAGCCTTCTCTTCTCCAGGCTGAACAGCCCCAATTTTCTCAGCCTATCTTCATACAGGAGGTGCTCCAGTCCCCTCATCATTTTCGTGGCCCTCCTCTGCACTTGTTCTAACAGTTCCATGTCCTTTTCATGTTGAGGACACCAGAACTGCACACAATACTCCAAGTGAGGTCTCACGAGAGCAGAGTAAAGGGGCAGGAGCACCTCCCTAGACCTGCTGGTCACACTCCTTTTGATGCAGCCCAGGATACGGTTGGCCTTCTGGGCTGCAAGCGCACACTGCCGGCTCATGTTCATTTTTTCATCAACCCACACCCCCAAGTCCTTCTCCGCAGGGCTGCTCTGAATCTCCTCCCCGCCCAATCTGTAGCTGTGCCTGGCATTGCTCCGACCCAGGTGGAGGACTTTGCATTTAGCATGGTTAAACTTCATTAGGTTGGCATCAGCTCACCTCACAAGCGTGTCAAGGTCCCTCTGGATGGCATTCCTTCCCTCCAACATTTCAACCGAACCACACAGCTTGGTGTCATCGGCAAACTTGCTGAGGACGCACTCAATCCCACTGTCCATGTCACCCACAAACATGTTGAACAAGGCCGGTCCCAACACCGATCCCTGGGGGACACCACTTGTTACTGGTCTCCAGCTGGACACTGAGCCACTGAGCACTACTCTTTGCGTGCGGCCATCCAGCCAGTTCTTTATCCACCGAGTGGTCCACCTATCAAATTGATGTCTCTCCAACTTAGAGAGAAGGATGTCATGGGAGACAGTGTCAAAGGCTTTACACAAGTCCAGGTAGATGACATCAACTGCTCTGCCCCTGTCCATCAGCTGCATAGCCCCTTCATAGAAGGTCACCAGATTGGTCAGGCAGGATTTCCCCATTGTGAAGCCATGCTGGCTGTCACAAAGCACCTTGTTGCTTTTCATGTGCCTTAGCATGCCTTCCAGGAGAATCCGCTCCAAGATTTTGCCAGGCACAGAGGTGAGACTAACTGGTCTGTAATTCCCTGGGTCATCCATTTTCCCCTTCTTAAAAATGGGGGTTATATTTCCCTTTTTCCAGTCATCGGGAACTTCACCTGACTGCCATGATTTTTCAAATATGATGGACAGAGGCTTAGCAACTTCATTTGCCAGCTCCTTCAGGACCCGTGGATGGATTTCATCCGGTCCCATGGACTTGTATACATTCAGGTTCCTAAGATGGTCTCGAACCAGATCCTCTCCTACAGTGGGCCCAGGGTCTTCATTCTCACTGTCCCTGCGTCTGCCTTCCAATAGTTGGGTGGTGCGGCCAGAGCATTTGCCGGTAAAGGCTGAGGCAAAGAAGTCATTAAGAACCTCAGCCTTCTCCAAATCCAGGGTAGCCAGTTCTCCTGATAGCTTCTGGAGAGGACCCACGGTGTCCCTAACCTGTCTTTTATTGGCAATGTACCTATAAAATCCCTTCCGGTTATCCTTAACATCCCTAGCCAAATTCAATTCTAGGTGGGCCTTAGCTTTCCTAACCTGGTCCTTAGCTTCCCGGACAACATCCCTGTATTCTTCCCAGGCCGCCTGACCTTGCTTCCACCTTTTATAAGCCTCTTTTTTCCTTCGAATTTTGCTCAGCAGCTCCTTATCCATCCAAGGAGGTCTCCTGGCCCTCCTGCTGAACTTCCTTCTAGTTGGGATGCATCGCTCATGAGCTTGCAGCAGGTGATCCTTGAATATCAACCAACAGTCTTGGGCCCCCCTGCCCTCCAGGGCTGTATCCCATGGAACCTTACTGAGCAGATTCCTGAAGAGGCCAAAGTCTGCTCTCTTGAAGTCCAGGGCAGTGAGCTTGCTGCACGCTCTTCTCACTGTCCTGAGGATCTCGAATTCGACCATCTCATGATCGCTGCAATCAAGGCTGCCCTGGAGCGTCACATTCCCAACCAGCCCTTCCCTGTTGGTGAGGACGAGGTCAAGCATGGCACCTCTCCTTGTCGGCTCCTCTATTACTTGCAGAAGGAAGTTGTCTTCCACACAATCGAGGAACCTTCTGGATTGCTTGTGCCAGGCCGTACCATCCCTCCAACAGATATCAGGGTGGTTGAAGTCTCCCATGAGAACAAGGGCCTGCAAGCGTGAGGCTGCTCCTATCTGCCTATGGAGCGCTTTGTCCAGCAAGTCCCCTTGGTCAGGTGGTCTGTAACAGATCCCCACAATAATGTCACCCGTCGCTGTTCTCCCTTTAACCCTGACCCACAAACTCTCTGTCGACTGCTCACCTGTCCTCAGACAGAGTTCCATACTCTCTAGCCTATCCCTAACATAAATAGCAACTCCCCCTCCCCGTCTGCCAGGCCTGTCTTTCCTAAAGAGCCGGTAACCTTCCATTCCAACACACCAGTCATAGGAGCCATCCCACCATGTTTCTGTGATGCCTATGATATCATACCCCCATAGATGTGCACACATCTCTAATTCCTCTTGTTTCTTCCCCATACTACGGGCATTTGTGTAGAGGCATTTGAGCCGAGATCCAATTGAAGACGGCTCATTGGCTGGAGCAGCTGGAATATCTCTACATTGCTCCGAACGTGTACTGTAGGTGCTGCCAACCGACTGGGTGTGGTGGGATGGAATGTTGCCCCCCTCCCCAACACATCTAGTTTAAAGCATCCTTGACCAGCCTGGCAAGCCTCCTACCAAATCCACTCTTCCCCTTCTTTGTCAGACCAGCTCCACCAGCCCCCAGGAGACCTGGCCTACTATATTGAGTCCCATGGTCAAGGTACCCAAACCCCTGACTATAGCACCACCCTTCTAACCATTTATTAACCTGCCCAATCCTCCTAGCCTTTTCAAGGTCCTGCCCTGTATCCTGGAGAATTGACGAAAAGACAATCTGAGCTCCAGAGCTCCTAACCACCTCTCCCAGAGCCCTGTAGTCCTTCTTTATGGTCTCCGGGCTACTGCTATCTATATCAGTAGCACCCACATGGATTACCAGGAGTGGGTAATAGTCAGTGGGACCGACTAGAGCAGGCAGCTTCTCAGCCACATCCCTGATCCAAGCCCCTGGTAGGCAACACACCTCCCTTGAGGCTGGGTCAGGCCGGCAGATGGGTGCCTCTGTGCCTTTCAGATTAGAGTCCCCGACTACTACGACCCGCCGCTTTTTCCTGGCAGCACCAGTAGTGACCTTCTTTACCAGTGCACCAGCTGGTTGCGCCTGATGGGATTGCTGTTGCTCACCAGCCCCCTGCAGGATAGCAAAGCGGTTCTGGGTGGGGACAACAGACGTAGGAGGAAGCCCCTTGCTTTTAATTACCCTCTTCCTCCTTTTTTTGTTGTTTTTTTCTGTTACCTTTTCCCAGCTTCCTGGGTTAGCAGCCTCCTTTCCTGGGTTAGCAGCCTCCTTTCCTGCATGGGCAACAGCAGACACTCGAGGCCCCGGAACAGTCTGGTCCCGGAGCAAGCGGTGCTGCTCCCCCTCAGCTTCCCTGACACCTTTCAGCCTGGTAACAGCTTCCTGCAGTTCAGCCACCTGCTGCAGGAGGACCTCCACCAGGGAGCTCAGAGTGCAGCCCTGCCCATTGCTCACCCTTCCCTTAGGATACCCCGAGCTCTGCACTACAGCCTCCCTTCCCGTCGGCTCCGTCTGGGTGCCTACGCTGGCCACCACCGGTGCAGCCAGAGCAGAGCTCCCAGACCGAGCCTTGCCCGTATGGCGAGTGTTCACCATCCCGCTCACCACCCCGCTCGCCTGCCTGCGCAAACTGCCGCGCAAACCGCTTCGAGCCCGCCCTGAGCCTGCCCTGTTTGCCGCGCTCCGGGTCGCTTGCGCTCCCTGGGGCAGGTTTTTAACCAGTCAGGTCTGCCGCTGCTCCTCCTGATGCCGCCCCCTCTGAGTCAGCCGCTCGCCTCCACGGAGCTGCAGGCTTCTGGGCAGGCCTTGTCGAGGACTTGAAGCTCCCTCGGGGTAAGTTGCTGCCCTGAGGTGAAGCTCATAGACGCCGAGCCTCCCCCCCCCGATCAGGCGCTGCAGGCCTCCCCTCGCGAGACAGTCACCTCAGCAATGGGCCGGAAATGGCTGATGATGCCCTGGTTGAATAATCATATCGTGCCATATTACACTGCTGTCTAAGTCAAATAGTTGCTTCAGAAAAAAAAAAAAAAGAGGTTCCATGTACACTGACATTGCATCTTATGTTAGTGATGAGTCAACAGTTATGAAGCACTTCCTAAATATGATTTCAAGGTTATTTTTCATCTTTTACATTGAAGGTTTTCTGAACATGTATCACATCTTGTTCAGCCCATAGGAGAGAGGAAAATTCTACCACACCCCATTTACAGCTTGAAAGAATAAAAAAACTGGCACATCTTTATTAGTCATAATTATAAGAATGATTGCGTAAGCCAGGCACTGGAACTCTGTGTCCTTATACTGTGGTCTATCTACTGGACTATCGTCAGTAAGTCTAATAATACATAGAAATATATTTATGACAGTTTCCAAAGAGGCATGAAGAGCAGTGTCGAGATTTGTATTTTTTCCAGACACAAAGATAGAAGTAATGAGAGAAACAAACACAAATTCAGTTTTGTTTTTCTTCATCCTGTAAATTAGAAATGAGTATTTCTAAAAGCATCCATTTTGTCTGATACTCTGCACAATATTCATTCTAAGACGCTACATTGCTAAGGCATCTATCCAAGTCACAATACCTGAATTACGCAGTGTATTCCCAAATAAATACTCAGAGCCTCAGCACCTGTAGCTTGAAGTCTATAAGGAAATGTATTCGTGAGTAAGGTGAAAATCTCTTAGGAAAACTGGCAGTATCTCCCAAGAATCAAGATGTAGGGAAAAGTGTGTCATTTTCTCACCAATAATCTGCACTTTTATCTTACATGAAACAATTTTTCACAAAAAGAGTCTACACTCCTTGTATTTGATAAAGAAGAATTAGAAATAGGTCCAATTTCCTTTTGAAAAGCAGGCTTCTTCTGCTTTTGATTGGCCTTTTCTGTGACCCTCTATACAAGAAGACAGATAATAAATATAATGATTTGTATTGAAAAGAAAACTGTAAGGATAATGGCCCAAACAGTGTAGTTTTTTATAATGTTACCATAGTAAATAATAGCAGCATGGCTCTCACAGTTTTGGCTGTATCAATGTTTCCATTCTAATTCCTGTTTTTCATAAGTTTATAATTTCATTTTAATAAATTTTCTCTTAGCTGAACTGCAACATAGGAAGTTTCAACAAGGAACACTCTTGCTTTAATTTAAAAAATAATCATTTTTTTGGCTAGTCACAAGCCATCTGTTAATCAAAAAGAACAATTTAGTTGTTTATAACAATGTTTTGCACTATCTAACAGAAAAAACCCCAACAGCTTCAAATGAAGTAATGAAATCAGGCAATTGATTAACCTATAGCAAACTGTCATCAGTCTTGATTATGAAACAAGTTCTTTTGCTCATCTGTTATATGTACATTTTGACTACACATACTAATACCTCCTCCAAGCCCCCATTCTGCAGTTAAGCATATGCTTAAGCGTTCTCTTGAATAGGAATGTTCAGGCCCTAGGAATATATACATATTTAATTAGATGGCAGTGCTTGAAGATAATTCAATCCTCTCCAAACAGCATGTGGTTTTTCTGACTTCATGTCTATCAGCAGTGCAATTTTGCATTTGTGTATTAATGATCAAATATTGCTTTCTTCCCTCCACACCATTCCTTTATCTTGATGGTCATATTTGTTAATCGAGGAAAGGTGAAGGTACGTCTGCATATCTGCTTAACCCTACAGCGCCTCCACACAAAGCACTCATAAATTTCACTAAGTATTTTGTGTTGCACTGCCTGAGCAAAATTATTACTTGTTTACCATGAGTTTCCTTGATTGGTCTGTGTCGTAGCTCTGGAATCACTGAAAGGCAGAGATGTATGTTAATGGGGAAAGTTACTCATTAAACAAAATCACAACAGATCTATTTTACTAGAAATTAATATACTAGTGTTTTGTAGTACTACACTAATCTATTTTATTTTATATGGTTAGATATTAGTGATATAATTTATTAGTGACATAATTCAACAATCAAAATATAAAAAAGATACTTCATCATTGAATAGCAATATATAGATATCCAAGGTGCAAGGAACTGCAACATTTTAAGCAGCCACGTTTAGGGAAGCTCAGATTGTCATGTTTGGAAAAGATGTCCTCTGAACAAGCCAAAAAAACCAACCTAGGCAAGAATCAAGGACTCAAAGGCCTCCAGCAAGAGCTACCAATGATTACTCTGCAACAACCCTTCTTGTTTCTTCTTTTCAGAAAGTGAAATATCTGCTGTTCTACACGAAAAGCAGTTGTGAATCTGTCTAGCTGCAGCTGCTGAGACCATCCTGGTCTTCTGTAAAGTTGGGTAGGATAACTCTGTGGAGGGGAGGTGGGATAACTCTGCTGTCTTATTGAGGAGAACCAGCACTGTAACAGTGTTGTGCAAAGATTGCTCAGGTGCTCAGTGGATCATAAGGTCTCTGTGAATATACTTCACATACAGGGTTCTGAAAGATTTCTGGTCTAAAAATAGGATTCAGGCTTTATTCCGACATCCTGAATGCCAGACTCATTCCTGGCCTTTATCCTGCACTAGAGCATCTGCAGTTACTCATATTCATCAGAGCCACTGCCTTCCCACTGCTCAAGGACACTCCACGCCAAGCAAAGCTGGTTTATGCCAACTGCCTGTGCCTGTAGCTAGAGGCTCGGGGGTGAATTAAAGAGGCAATGCAAGGCTATGGGGTGGCAATATGGGGGACATGCTTAGGTCGTGGGACTCTCTGCTCATGGACGTGTTCCTCATCAGATCCTTTTCGTCACTGCTTGCTCTGATGTGCAGTCCCATGTATATGGGAATCTAACAACTAAAGACAGCACTGTATAAGGGACATCACAGCTAAAAGCAGAATACTAATATTATCACTTGCCTGCATGATAAACAGCTCTACAAATGTTAATTTCTCCAGTGTTACTAGAAGTATGAACAGTACATATTGCTTCAACGCTGCTACTCAGGGCTTGTGCATTTAGAGGGAATATGTTTAGGTTTTATATTTATTTACTAGGGACACAAATTTTAACAACATGAAATATTTTGCTTGTATGGTATGAACACCAATAGTTTAACATAAACTATGGAAGGAATCCAGGCTGTGTTGACATATTTTATGAATGTTATGGGATGCCAGATTGGAGGTGTACATCTGTGTGGGTTGGCCAGTCATCCCACCGCCGTCTGTGTATCTGTATGCTTAAATGAATTAGCTATTATAAAAACACTGCATAAACAAGTTTAATGCTGTACACTTTCATTTTGCTGATATAAAAGTATCTGAATCACAGTGAAGCAAGCTAACAATGATATTAAATTGCTCTTTCGCTACTCTCATGTAAAGAGTTGGAAAGCTGTGCACTTTAAATCATTTCATCTCCAACACTGAGGACCCTCTCTCTCCCTTTGATTCCATCTCCCTTTATTTCATTGGCAGCAATCTTGCGGTTCCTCATAGCAGAAAGTACCACTGCATAATCCTGCAGTCGAAATCACTTCCCAGTGACTGCCATCCACAAGGTCACTCAAGGTCACTAAAATCCCTTCCAACCAGCCCGGGCCTGAAGCAATGACTGCCAGAAAGTGGCACCAGATTGCCCTGCTATCAGTGGCAGGATACCAATATAGAACTCAGGAGCTATGAGATACCTTAGGGATTCCTTGTACCTGAGGCCATCATGCTGGCTACTGAGGCAGACATGGAAACTGTAAAGAAATCTTTTTCCTCCTGTGCATGTGAAAATGCTGCTACAATAACTCTTTGCTGCTCCCAGTTTTTACACAGCACATGGCAACAAAGACTTTGAGTTCTGTTATTGTAGCTTTTACATTTGTCAGGGGATAAACACAGGAACCTTGGCGGTTAATGAACGTGGTAAGAAGTGGGGTATTCAGCACTGAGAGAAATAATAGAGTAACAGGGAAATAAAGTGTTTCTATTTTATTGTATAAATAAATATTTACAAGCTTGGCATTTATGCATCTTGTTCTGAACACACTGGTCAAATGGAATAAAAGAATGGATTAAAAGAAAAGTATTTGTGTTTACTTACAGAATTTGATTTCTGAGTCAAATTAGAAACAATAAAACATTTTGAACTTTTTTTTTTTTTTTTTCAGCTAACAGTTTGTAGGCTAATTTTGAATTTGAATTCATTCCAAGCATGATAGCTTAGATTTGCCCCAGATGGACTTTCAGTTCTGTTCAAATCGCTTGACAGCACCATAACAGCCATTTGTATCTAAGTCTGCAGAAATGGGCTGGCACTTGCAGCCTACTAGCATTGCTGATCTTTTGTACGGGAAAAGCACCCATAAATCACAGTGCATTAAAAAGGCACACACATCTCAAGCAAACATCATGGAGAATCCATTGTCCTGTAGATAAGTATACAAATAAGAGCAAAGCATCACTTAAGTTTTATATAAGGCACATATTTTTTGGAATGCAACCAATGCAGTTTCACATGCTGTAGTTTTTCTAATCTGACTGACTCACAGTCTTGTGATAGTGAGATAAGCTAGGTAGGCAAATTTTTACAGAGTTGCAATTACTGAAATTGTCATTACGCTGCTCACTGTAAAATAAATATAGATAGAAGTGAAATTATGCACAGGCTAGAAGTAGAAAGTGTTTTGCTTCTGTTTGCTAAATTAATCTCTTCCTAAATGGCTGCAGGCCAGGTAGGTTAGCATTTGTGGTTTCAAAGGTTTTCAGCGCTTGCAATGAGCCATGAAATTACTGCATGCTGCTGAAAATGGCAGCTGATGAAAGGAAAAGAGCGAATCCCAAAGGCAGAAAGACAGGAGGAAGCAAAATTACAGGCAGAAAGTCTGATTTTTGATGTTGCTCATTGTGAAATGTACACCCAAACTTTTAATAAAACATAAAACATTAATAAACCTGCTAACAATTCCTTACAATTTCTTTTGAAGTCTCAGTATAATTTCTGAATACTTATTAAAACAGGCACTGATTCAATGGTGGCTGAGCAGTTTCTGTCTGTCGGATATGGTATATTGGTATACTAGTGACTTTTGAAATTAGATTTTTATTGATGTTTTTTTAATTGAATTATCCAAAGGATTGATACTTTCTGTTAATAATGTGACCCTAAACTGTTGAATTGTTGATCAAGTTTAACTAATATTAAATTAGATATTCAATGGTAAAACATACTGTCTGATCAATTCTGCTTCACCATTCCAAATCTTCTCAACTTGGTTGAGAAAATAAATCTGGCTTCAGCTAGTCATGTTGCTAACTGCTACTTTATTATACGATGTGCATGCCATAGGAATGCTGGCGTTACTTCTGGGGAGGCATGAAACAATGATTTTAACCACTGTGAAAAGGAATCATGCATAGAAATCTCTGGGATACTTCAGTATAGTACCATTTTAGGTTTAAAGGAACATACAAATATGAAAGTCTTTTGGGTTAGTATCATGCCATCGATTTTTTTGGCTGAATTACCCACTATTTTCAGAGACTCCCAGTGTAGTAGAATCATCTGCAATCATTAAGACACAGTATGCCGTATAAGAAATTTCTTTGCAAAGAAAAGAAAATAGTTTGTAAGGATATAACAGTAAGAAATTGCCTTTCTATTAAAAAATACTGAATGGATTAATGAAATCTCCTAGAATCTGGTTATATTCTTAAGGGCTCTGTGCAGGCAGGTAACTTGCTTACTGTGATCAACCATAATGTAAAATAAGGTACTGCCTGGTAGAAATAAGCCTGCATCTAATATCTTTGGGGGCTGGGAAACACACTTTTCTGATATGATTGGTTATGTAAAGTCATGTCTGCTTTTGCAGGCCCTTTAAAATGAACAGATCTGAACCAAGCAAGGCAAGCAGGCAAGGACTGCATTCAATACCATCTAGAAAGAATCAGACATTAAAAGCAGGGCCACGTCCTAGAATATCATTGATAGAGGTGACTGGGTTTACAGGTTTCTGTACCTTAACATAGAACTTCTAACCTAATTTGTCTCTAAAACATTTATCTGTAAGTGCAATGACACCAAAATTAAGTTAAATGTAGCCATGAGAAGTAGGACTGCAATACAGGACGTGGTGAGGGGGTAAAGAATTTCAGCAAAGGAATGTGGGACAAAGCAGTTCTGAAATGTCACAGGCTCCTCAGGGTCTGTATAGGGAAAAGAGTACTTTGGATTTTAGGGCACTGTTCACCTAAGAAGGAAGCACACAGGAAACTGTAAGAAGTTGTCGTGGTTTAAGCCTCTATAACTCACGCAATCGCTCTCTCACTCACTCCCCTCTTTCTTCCCCCAGTCCCGGGAGGATGGGGAGGAGAATCAAAAGAATGCAACTCCCACAGGTTGAGGTAAGAACAGTTTAGTAACTAAGGTATAATACAAACCACTGCTGCTACCACCAATAATAATGACAAGAGAAATATAAGGGAAAAGAATACAACCGTTCACCACCTATACCCAGCTTGACCACACAGTGCGCCCCCACCCTTCCGGGTCTCTGCCCTGTTTTTACATCCTGGACATGACGTGCTGTGGTATGGAATACCTCTTTGGTCAGTTTGGGTCAGGTGTCCTGTCTCTGCTTCCTCCCGGCTTCCCCTCCTCCCTGGCAAAGCATGAGACTCAAAAAGTCCTTGGTCAGACCAAAACATTCTAAGCCATAACTATAAACATCTGTGTTATCAGCGCAGTTCCCAGGCCGAAAGTC
The DNA here is from genome assembly GCA_039720435.1 of Amazona ochrocephala. Taxonomy (NCBI): domain Eukaryota; kingdom Metazoa; phylum Chordata; class Aves; order Psittaciformes; family Psittacidae; genus Amazona; species Amazona ochrocephala. Next base: position 20,645,046 of record CM077876.1, read on the forward strand.
TAAAATACAGCACTGCACCAGCTACCAAGAAGGAGAAAAATGACTGCTACTGCTGAATCCATGACAGAAGTGCTGCGAGGTCACCTGCATTAAGGCAATCACATTGTAATTTGAATGGATACTTAGAAAAATCATAGCCTTCCTGAACAAGGTCCAAGCTGCACCCTGAAAAGCAGAACTGCAATGGCGCAATCTCTTCTGTACAGAAAATGCAGTGGCCAGGTAAAACTGCAGGAGGAATGCCACAGGTAAGAAAAAAGTAATTGCTGAACTGGAGTCACAAGCATGTATATATGCACAAATTGGGATTTTGTGTGCATAAGTTCAGTATGTGGTAATGCATGTGCAAAATGTCATGCCCTTATCTATTTACTTGCTCATTCATACTGCACTAATCACTGTCTCAGGACCTAATTTTGAAGACTATAAATATTTTATTATCCACACAAAAATCAGAGGTAGTAACTGAGCTCAAGCTGTGCCCTGAGGAAAATAAAGCAAATTGTGCCACATAATAAAAGATAGATATAGAAAACCATTGCATGGACATAATTCATATTCATATTGAGGAGTCCTATATTATATCTAGAGTAATCACATTATTCATTATATACTGTATGCTATAGAAAGTGTGTACTACACATTTTGCAGCCTAAGAAGCATTCTTAATTACATTTTTTATTAAAATTTGTAAAATAAGAAGCAAGCATAGAACATGACTCCCTCTCAGTGTGATAGGAAGAATTTACTGCTGCACTACAAAAAAAGATAGCACAGCACATGTCCAACATTTAAAAACAAAATTGTGTATACTCAGTCTATGATCTTCCTTACCAGACTGAAATAATCTTACACGCCTATAACAGAAGACAAAAAATGCCAGCATATGCCAAGTCCCACATGCACAAAGAATAGTATTGAGCTTCATGGAAAAGCAAAGACTATGTCTTATAAACCCAGAGATGTTTCTGATTTATAAATCTTAATAGTCAAGCAGCTTTTCCCTCATCCTCCTGAAAGAGAGAGAGAGAGAGCGCGCGAAAGGAAGAAAGAGAGAAGGGAGGTGAAAGGAAAGGGGAAGGGGAGGAGAAAAGAAAGGGGAAGGGGAAGGGGAAGGGGAAGGGGAAGGGGAAGGGGAAGGGGAAGGGGAAGGGGAAGGGGAAGGGGAAGGGGAAGGGGAAGGGGAAGGGGAAGGGGAAGGGGAAGGGGAGGAAAGGAGAGGCAAACAGAAAGGCAGAGAGAAGAAAGAAAGAAAGAAAGAAAGCCTTTTTTAAAATACATGGGAAAAAATTAGTCAAGAATAACAGGAAAAGCTCCTGGTCTGAATAAACCTGAGTTTTGGACTGAATTCTGCTGAAGTTCCCATTTAAAGTATAAAACCAGTGGCAGAAACGAACATATAAAAATTCTACAACTGACGCAAACTAAATGCTGGCAATGTACCTCTTTCTTTCCAGTCATGTAAAAATGAAGAATTTTTTGTATTGATAGTCCATAAGGAAACAATGATGTGTGTCATAAGTAAAGGTACAGAGCTATGCATTATTTGATGGATTATTCTGTAATGAATGCATGGGGAATACCTAAGTGAAGTTGGGTGGAGAAATAAATGGATTCCATATGTAGCGTGTTATAATTTGCTGCACAGAGTGGAAAGCTAATGCATGCAGGACTTCTAGAGGAAGTTGCAATTTATGTGCAGTTTCTATGGGGAACAAAAAGGAAAGAAAGCTTCTAAATCACTCACGCTGTAGGCTATGTACTCTGTCCCTGAGTTAAGAGAAAGGACTTTAGGCTCCTCAAACTACCCCACTTTACTACTGAGAAAGTGTTAGGTGAAGTCAGTAACTTCATATGACTTAAAATTGTGTTTGAATATACACTGCATGTGTGGGCTGGGAACAGACCTTACTCTTGAGTGTTTTGCTACAAAAGGTTTAAGTCAGATAGTACACATTGCTTACTACCACCAGTTAGAGAATGAAATATTGATCACAATGTACACCATGGACATGCACACTGCAAAATTCAATAGGCCTAGACTACTGTAAATCAAGGCAGTCCAGAACTCTGCCAAAATGAGAAGAAGTATTTTCTGATTGGAATGCCACTTTTATCTGTGGTGCTGTGGGCTCACATCGTCCCTCAAGAGGATTAATTTTGAAGATGGAGAGGTTTGACTAAGTGATTTGTTTAAAAGTGATTAAAATCAAAGGTATTTCTCCATGTGTAGCCGGTGGAGTTTCACAGCAAATGGTTTCATAGAAACATAGGTTTGTTTCAATCTATTTGACCTCCTCTCTCTCAGGCAGTAGATTAGAAATGAGAATAAATCTCAAAACTAATCTCCAAAGAATTGCCATGACCTGTATGGTTTCACCAGCAGTCTGCCCAGGGAAGCTCAAAGATCTCTATTCTGCGTTACCTTAATGTTATCTTTGAAAACTCTTCCATTCCCATGGGAAGCATGTTAATTTATTCCCTTTAGGATTCAACCATCTTTCTTCAGCCATTGTTACTAACACAGCTCAATTTAATTTTTTTTTAATTGCAGGTATTCTGCAGCAGAAATTGTAATTAAAAGTAGAAACCTTGAGAGATATGATATAGCTTTTCCTATGTGAATAAAAACATCTGAAATCTGGCATCACTGAGTTTGGGTCTGAAGCTGAACCATATTTCTTACTCTGGAATAGGATTGGCAGCATGTGCCCAGATGACTTCTTTGTCTGCTGATATATGTGAATATTCTTAAATTAAGGTGGTGTAGGCTTACTGCAGCTGTTATTGGAACACTAAACCTTGACAATTCTCAAAGAGTCTGGAAAAGGGCTGCAGGAATTACTGAAAATGTAGAACTCACCTTAATGGTAGAGAAATATAAAGCTTTATTTCTTTAGGTTGTCAAAGAGAACGTGAAAGATTAGAGCCTACAAGTACTGAGGCAGAATATTTCTGCTTGCAGAGGGATCTTTCCACTTTCAGTCAAATGCTGGATGAAATTTAAAATATGGCAGGCAAACCCAGAGAAATTCCACGTGGGACCAATATAATGTTCTGAACACTGGAAATAATTAGCTATAAGAAGCTTTTACATAGGGAGGTGATAGGCATCACCTGGAATGATACACTTAATATCTTTCTAAAGGCTATGCTTTATCACAAAAGCATTGGAAACAGTGGATGAAATTATAGCTTCTATTCTATGCAGAAAGTCAAGTTAAATTATCATTATGTCTCTTCTAGGTTTTTTTTAAATGCAGATCTACAGGAAAACAAAAGAACAGGTGGCAGTTATAAGAACAAACAAATCAGAGAAAAAAATTAAGCAAGCCAAGCCAAACCTTTGTGAATTCCTCTTGTTGATTATTCAGGCCACATGTTCTCTTTTCAAAATTTGCCAGACCATTTGTGCTCACATAGGAGTCCATCATACTCAAACAGATCACATTTTTCCACTCATAAAGTAGGGGCCTTTTGGATGGTTTCTAGTCAAAAGAAATAAAAAAGACAAAAGTGCTTCACCAACTGGTAAGTGCAGCAGGCTAAAAAGTGGGTAAGGCTCCTCAGTGCCTGAAAGCAGCAGCATACATGGGAGTGGCATGGCAAAGGACACATCCACCTGCAGCCCAAACAGCCAGCACCTGCTTCCTGATATGCTAAAAGGAACCAGTCCTCAGCACAAGTCAGAAGTAAAACTTCAGCTGACATCCTCACATTACTGGTTACACTCCTTAGCTGTACATTTACCTCAGCCTGGCTAGGCTGGTTGGGGGAAAACTCTGCTGGAAATGTTTTAGGTTGCTACCTACAACTGTTATTCTGCTCTCAGTTAAGGCAATTACCTGCACATACTGCCACTGCTGGCTGGCTGCTTGGCCAAGGTGCCACTCCAGGTGGACACCACCTGAAGACACAACCAGAAAAACACCGCTAAAAGACAGAGTGACCTAAAGGCCCACCTTCCTCTGAGACACAAACACAAAGACATTCTCAGGATGCAAGAAGCAAAAAATAACTTAAACTCACTGAGAATGCACCCACACACACATTAGTGGCAATATTATATCAAAGGGAATATATGCTGGTTTTCTTTTTGAAGTATTCCCCCCAAAACACCAACTTTCCTGTTACTGCCCCTGTATGGCACTGTGCAGGAGCAAAAGGGGTTAAAGTGCATTCTAGCCTGGCTCTGGGGATTCAGCAGGTGCTGCAGGAGGGGGCGGAGGACTGTTGAAGAGATGGAGAAGCAGAGTTCCAACCCAGCTGCCTGTGTGCTCTGGGCTTTGCTGATCAGCAGGGAGGGATGGTTTTGTTACCTTGCTTGATTTGTGTCTGAAAGGTCTTCTCTTACAGAACAGACCTTACTACCTTCTGCTGTATTTATTTCTACTCAGTTATTTTACCAGCCTCTGTTTCAGCACCTGCCTGTGTCATGGCTGGTGAATGAATGGGTGGAAAGTGACAGGGTGATGCAGTCATTAAACATATGAGAAAAAATAAAATCTCCAAGAAAAAGCATAATCAAAAGGGCATTCTGAATGGTTAAACACAGGCAAATGTGGAAAATCTGCACTTGCTTTTGTCAAACTAAATAATGACATGCACTACATATTACAATGCATCTTTGAGCGCAATAGCATGTCAGGTAAATTAGTGGTTAGGCACATATTGCTTGCTATTGCAAAAACACTGCTTGTTTACAGTATTTATTCTGAGCTTTTACATCTTTACAAAATGTCTGCATGTTTAAACTAAGAAAATATTAACAATTGTACAAAAACAGAAGATATCAAGGAATAGAAGATCTCAAAACTCTGGAAGACAATGTCTCTTTATCAATAGCCTCAGCAAAAAATCAATTTGTCAAAACCCAAGAACTACATTCAAGATATTTTGAAAGACTATAAAGATGTTTTATGAAGATGACACAGGAAAAAAAAATCCCTCTCATGAGCAGGGAGTTCAACTTAGAATTTCAAATTAACTTATTGTATGATGCATTATTTAATAAATGTTAGCATTAATTTTTGAAGAGTTCAATTTGCATACTATTACTGGGCCAAACGGTTGATGAGGATCACACTTAAGGAAAGATGCACTGTTCATTTGGCTAAAAAAGAAAAATCAGATGAAGTCAAACTTTCATCATTACACAGAATAAAGGTGGCCTATAACTGCCAAAAATATAGAGCTCTGTGACAGATGTATTTCAAATTTTGCAAATATTTAAATCAAACTTCTTGTAGTCCGACCCTATGCAAAAGCTCAAGATCCTCTCCTACACTCAGGTAAAATATTTTAAAAACAAAAACTCCTAGCCTAGGAAAGAGATCCAGGGGAAGAGAAATTAATTTCATTTAGGATTAAATCAGTTTTCATTACATTGTCTATGACTCATTTTCTGATCTGTTTGATGAAAAATAAAACTAAAATATTTGAGCAAAAGTGTTAGCATTAATTTACCTTACCAGCTATGTATGTTATACCAAAAATGTTACAGCTACAAATAAATATTGGCATTTAGAAGAAATGAACGGTAAAGGCTGGTAGCTGTTACAGATTCATGGATTATTATGCTGGAAGAGATGATTGTGACCCTCTGGTCTGACCTCCTGCATAATGCAGGCCCCAGGACTTCTCTGAATTAATTCTTGACTGAACTAGGGCATCTCCAATAGACTTGGAGTTCAAAGGCTTCCATCACCTACCCTGACCAGCCACCTTTTCCATGGCACACAGGGCTACTCCATGCAGTTCCTAGTTTACCACATGACACCTTTGCTTTTGAATTCAGAGAAAAGATTAAATTAAATACTTAAACATTATTTTTCATAACCATAAAAATCCTTTCATGGAAAAAAACACACCAATAAGTAAAAAATGTCGTTTCCAGTCTTTCATCAAAAACAGGAAAATGTAAATCAAAATGTAGTTTTCAGAGAGGAAGAAGGGAAGAGTTATGGAAAGTAATGGTCTAGTAAAAAACTTCATCTTTGACTTCAGCTGTTCTCTATTAACCTCAGCACAAATGCCTTCAGGGACATGAATCATAGTTTCTTTTCTGACGTACATTTTTGGAAGGGCCTAAATCCCCAGTTGCCCTGGCTGGACTCCACCGTGAGGGGCAGACGGCTCCTCCCTCCTCTTCATGTCTCTTGAATCCTTCATGCTTTGTCACAGACATGAAAGGAGACTTCAGATGCTGTTAAGAGATTGATGCCGAGTGCAATATTAACGTAGCATCTGGCAGTTCTAGCTTTGGACCAGGACTCCATTGTACTTGAGATTGCACCAAAGAGCAACAGAATAACTGTGCCACAAAGACAATGTTTAGGAGGGAAAAGGAGGTTAATGTGCTACTTTGGATCATTCAGTGTCATCTTCTCTTTATCATGAGAGGCAGCATAGAAGAAAGCATAAAAAAATTGAAAGTTGGCCTAGTGGGAGTCAACATCAGCCTTTAGATATTGAATCAGGGCTGAGAGGGGGCAACACTGGCTGGGTGTTGCACATGAAGACAATTAGGGCTTTTTTGAGGTGATAAAGAGTAGGAAGTCACTAAAGATCTGTATAGAGAACTCTCTTGAACACCTGCCATTCCTTCAAGGATCTACAAAATAGTTGTTACAAAGACTGATATTATCTCATTATTTTCTTGACCTTCCCTGGCTGCCTGCATCATCTGTTGTTTTTTAGAGATACTATGCCATAATATGTAAAGCTGACCCTTGTCTTGGACATGAAAGCTGAAAATCTGAGGCAAAGATTACGTCCATGTTAGTGACTTAAGTAGCAAGTAGAATGGTGCTGCTGCTCACAGCAATAACAACAAAAAATGTCGGGGGAAGAAAGGAAAGAACTTTTTTTAGTCATTTTGCAGTTGAGTTAAAAGCTGCATCCATGAAGAGACATAAAGGTTTAGCTTTTTAACACAAAGATCTATTTCAGGACAGAGCATTAGAGATACATGTATGTGATTCATCTGCACAGAGACGGTAGCTGACGCTGGGTTATTTAACTAAATTGCCCAGATATCAGATGCTGAGGAAATGTTACAGTGTTAACATCTTTGAAGAGTGGAGCTGACACGCAGCATAACACTGGGAGGCCAATGTCCATGGAAGCTTTATTTGGTATGGAACGTTATGGTTCATTTTATCAGAATGGTACACCATACTCATAGTCCATGCTTTTCCCTGGCTACCCATCTACTGTCAGGTCAAAGTGTTGGTTATAATCTTTAAATCCCTACAAAGCTTTAGGGCTTGCAATTCTAGAGACTGCCTCTCTATTTTATGATCTCACATAACAGTTAATCCTAGTTATGGCTGTTTCAGGAAAATGGGAAAAAGAAGCAAAGGATGCTGTTTAATTAAGCCACAACTCAATTCATTCTCATCAGATGTCTTTCAGTAAGGAACTAATATCTGCACCATGAAGTAGTCATTTCCAACTGAAGAGGGCTGCCACTAACACCACCCCACTAAAATACTGGAATCATTTGCTTATTAGATATTAGAAACTCAACTCTATTTCATTATTTCTTTAAGATACACTTTCCCCTAAAACCATTTCTAACGAGGCTTTATGAGGAAATCTTTTCCACCACAAAATGAATAACTTCAGTATAGAACCCCATAAGAAAATCTTTGGTTAACATTAAATAGGGGTCGGTGCTGGGTCCGGTCTTGTTCAACATCTTTGTCAGTGACATGGACAGTGGGATTGAGTGAGCCCTCATCAAGTTTGCTGATGACACCAAGCTGTGTGGTTCAGTTGATACGCTGGAGGGAAGGAATGCCATCCAGAGGGACCTTGACATGCTTGTGAGGTGGGCTGATGCCAACCTGATGAAGTTTAACCATGCCAAGTGCAAGGTCCTACACCTGGGTTGGAGCAGTCCCAGGCACAGCTACAGGTTGGGCAGAGAATTCAGAGCAGCCCTGCAGAGAAGGACTTGGGGGTGCTGGTAAATGAGAAAATGAACACGAGCCGGCAGTGTGCGCTCGCAGCCCAGAAAGCCAACCGTATCCTGGGCTGCATCAAAAGGAGCATGACCAGCAGGTCGAGGGAGGTGATCCTGGCCCTCTACTCTGCCCTCGTGAGGCCTCGCTTGGAGTATTGTGTGCAGTTCTTTCCTGTAGGAGTGGTGAGGCGCTGGAATGGGCTGCCCAGGGAAGCCATGAATGTTCCATCCCTGGTGGTGTTTAATGCCAGGTTGGACAGAGCCTTGGGTGACATGGTTTAGTGTGAGGTGTCCCTGCCCGTGGCAGGGGGTTTGGAACTAGATGATCTTAAGGTCTTTTCCAACCCTAACTATTCTATAATTCTAAGATTCTATAAATAGGTAACCCCATGACTGACTAATGAGCCAGGACAAAAAAACATACCCCATACTGAACAGTTTAAAAATGAAAGGAAAAATATTTTGAAAGCATCCAGTGTATAATATAGCCATCTGATTATGTTGATCTCAGGGATAGGGACCACCGATCCAAGCATGTGAGCAGGTTCAGACTTTGGAAAGACAGTAGTTTTTATCCTGTTCATATATAGAGCTATATCCAGTAGCACAGACGAGCCAAAAGGGAAGAGGGGAAGTGGGCTGGAAGTCAAGGACCATTAAAAGACATGAGCTTCTTATTCTCTGTCAGTATTGGAAAAACACATTTTGTAGGAATTGTGTCCCCTCTCATGGCAACAGGATCTTCGCATTGGTTCTTGGAAGTTCTCTTTGAGTTTCTCTGGACTTCAACAAAGAAGATTGGGATAGCAAGAACTGTATAAAGTAAGTTCAATAGAGACAAGTGTCAATTCCTACAGGCTAGGATCTGTGCGGCTGGGGAACAGCCTTGCTGAAAGGGACCTGGTGGCTCCAGTAAACAAGAAGCCAAACATAACTGAGCAGTGTGTGGCTGCAGCAACAAAGCAAATTGGATCCTGACCTGTATCCACAGGGGAAGCATCAGGTTAGTATCAAAGATATCACTTTGAAGTAGTCTTCTGTCTCCTGGTATGAAACTGACCAAATTTGGTTTTATTTCTATAATGTTTGCCTATTTATAAAATAAGGATGGTGAAACCTTTCCTCATTAAAAAAACAACTTTGATATCTAGCTTGCAGAATGCTATGTTAGTGCTAAGAATTCATGTTAATCTATTTGTGTTTTGAAGATGCAAGCTGAACTAATAATACTCTCTGCATAAAGTTTTGGAGATTCATTTGAAGTTGTTATACCTGCAAAATCTGGTAGATGTCTCATTTCCAGTGAAGAAACTATGGGAATGTATTTTAGACATAGAAAGTTTTAAGCACATTTAAGCAATAGGTACTTGAAAGCCTGAAGAAGAGATGGCTGTGTGGAGACCTCACAGCAGCCTTCCAGTATCTGAAGGGGGCCTATAGGGATGCTGGGGAGGGACTCTTCATTAGGGACTATAGTCACAGGGCAAGGGATAACGGGTTCAAACTTCAACAGGGGAAGTTTAGATTGGATATGAGGAAGAAATTCTTTACTGTGAGGGTGGTGAGGCCCTGGAATGGGTTGCCCGGGGAAGTTGTGAATGCTTCATCCCTGGCGGTGTTGAAGGCCGGGTTGGACAGAGCCTTGAATGGCATGGTTTCGTGTGAGGTGTCCCTGCCCAAGGCAGGGGGGTTGGAAGTAGATGTTCTTAAGGTCCTTTACAACCCTAACGATTCTATGATTCTATGATTAAGCTTTAAAACTCAGAAATGAACATTTATAATGTAAGTAATTATACAGTCTAATTATGGTGATGCTACTGGGTGATGCTATAATTAACAATGTATTCTTGGACTATGAATGCAAAAATAACTAATAAAACCAAATATAAAGAAACATAAAGGTACAAAGTGAACATTTTTTTCAGGAATTATCCATCTATGATAATAGAGTTTGATTCTTATCTGTTGAAATGTTACTTCACTGACCCTTTATAGATCTGTTCTTCCAATAACCCTTGTTACTTACTGTAATATTCATTTATTCTCATTTCATTCCTCAAGAAAAAGCCATTAACACACAACAGTTCAACGTGATCTAAAGCAATCTAGTTAAAACAGATACTTTGCTAAGGTCAATTTAAACTTTTTTTCTCTGTCACTAACAGACTAATGGGAATTCTGAAAGGCATTGCTAAACTGTTAAACATATGATCCTTGATAACATATGAAACACTGTTTTGTAATTGAAAGCTACTAGTTAGTAGTTTATAAGAAAATATTAATTTGGTTTTCTTCTGCTGCAACAATGTCAGATGACTGTCACGTTGACAAAAGACATCTAATGAGAATAAATAATCTAGTTAGGGTGTTGTCATCTGAGATGTTGCCCCCCATTAAGATGGATTGCATTACCAAGAGGTGTTTCAGAGGATTCCGGAACCAGCAGTCTTTAGGAACTAACCTCTCACAGCCATAGAGTGAGTGATAAAGCATATCATGTGTAAGTCAGCTGAAAATCTCCATTTTAGCTATGTTTACTGTTTTTATCATCTCAGCTGTATTTACAAGCTTTAATCATCTATGCATGGTATTGACAGATGAAGTATCGAGTATTTAAAGCATAGGCTGGTATCAAAGTTGCACTTCTTGTTTTGGAGAAGGTATTTAAATGTATAACTATTTTTTTATACTCCATGGGGCGTTGGGACTAGATGATCTTAGGGTCCTTTCCAACCCTAACTATTCTATGACTCTATGATGCAGTCCTGGATATGTGGCTAACTGCTTTGTTTCTCACAGGACTGGCTTCCTTCAGAGCAGGTCAGCCACCTCTCTGGTACAGAATTCTTGGCTCCAGGCCTAGATATCTCTGTACTGCCTCTGGCAGCCACAGGTTCTAGGACTTTTCTTGCATTGTGATGTTTTTTCAATTCAAAGCTCCTGATCTATTGTAAGAGTTGTGCCACAACCCACCAGATTGGTGTTTTCAATAGCACAACACTAAAAGTATCTTTTGCATGCCTGGGAGCATGAATAAAATTTTAAGGTTATACTAATGTGGACGAGAACTTTGAGGGTGTTTGGGACATAAAGGATGTTCTTTTATTTCTTTTTATATCTAGCCCATGCTGTTCATCATAAGGACTCTGAACACTCTGGGAAGGACCAAGAGAGAAATACAGATTCAGCTTGACTCACTGACAGCACAGCCAATGCCAACAACACTGCTAGGATATAACCCTACATCTCTATTTTCTATGCGTATGACATTATTCAGAAACCTAATAATCAAGGATAGAAACTAACTGGCAGATAAGATTTCACTGCAAACATTGGAAACCAAAAGGGCAAGGTCACTAAACTGAGTTCATCTGACTTAAACATGGTTTAATATAACACTAAGAAAGTGAAACAGTTTGAAGGAACAAACAAGTCTGTTCTACTATTGTGTTAGCAGACCCTAACTTGAGGAACAAATTGCACATTTTCTAAGAGCTTTGGGCCTTTGCCATAGACAGGGCAAATAGCCTTTGAAAATCCAAGACGTAAATCCCATCTAAGCGTTAACAGGTGACAGAAGTGAATGTGAATGCTCATCTCCACTATTAGCACTCTGTATTACTGGCTTGACTGTATGCCATGACCTGAGGTCTGCCTTTCAATATCAGTGCAAATCTTTTCATATCTCAGGAAATCTCTGCTGTACATGTGTAGAAGAAGGAACTTTCTACTTATACTGAATGGCACGATAGAGGAGAAAAATCACAATTTGCATAATACAAGCGTTGCATGAATGATGCCTGATATATTTTATTAAAGTAATTCCTATTTTTAACACAAATGAGAAGCAGAGAAAAATATTTATCATTATTTTTTCAGTATATTTCCTTTGTTTCAATGATTGCTTAAAATATTTTCCTTACTTGCATTAAACCTTAATAAGATCCTATAGAAATTAAAAACAGGGGTTATAAGTGAGATATCAATTAACATAAGAATCAATTTAATGGTAATTTAAATAGCTAACTTATAATTTTTGTATAATGAAGTGGCCTGTGGGCTTGAAGTCCTAATCATGACTAATTAATTTAAAGGATGTTACTTTTTATTATCATTGAAATGTCTGACAGGTGATAAAACATTTAGGGTTGCAGTCACAAACTTTTTACATTAGCTATAATGTAAGGCGACAGGTTATATAAGCCCTTTCTCTGAAAAATGAATATTTAAGGAAAATAATGTTAAACAATTTGGATCAAATTCAGCCATGGTAGAAATGGGCGAGTCCCATGAAGAAATTTTGTTTGCTGGTGTGAAGGCTCAGTTTTATCTTACCTTTCAGTAGGAACTGGATTGTGAAAATGTGGGTATCTATCTTGGCTATATATATATATAGAGTCCTATTGAAATGAGAAACTGAACATGAGCCAGCAGTGTGAGCTCACAGCCCAGAAGGCTGAACATATCCTGGGCTGCAGCAAAACGAGCGTGACCGGCAGGTTAAAGGTGATCCTGCCTCCTACTCTGCTCTTGTGAGACCCCACTTAGAGCACTGTGTACAGTTTTGTGTCCTCAACATGAAAAGGACATGGAACTGTTGGAACAAGTCCAGAGGAGGGCCACGAGGATGATCAGGGGACTGGAGCACCTCCTGTATGAAGATAAGCTGAGAAAGTTGGGCCTATTCAGCCTGCAGAAGAGAAGGCTGTGTGAAGACCTCATAGCAGCCTTCCAGCATCTGAAGGGGGGCCTATAGGGATGCTGTGGAGGGGCTATTCATTAGGGACTGTCATGACAGGAAAAGGGGAAATGGGTTTAAACTTAAACAGGGGAAGTTCAGGTTGCATATAAGGAAGAAGTTCTTTACTGTGAGGGTAGTGAGGCCCTGGAACAGGTTGCCAAAGAAGTGGTAAATGCTCCATCCCTGGCAGTGTTCAAGGCCAGGTTGGATAGAGCCTTGGGCGACATGGTTTAGTGTGAGGTATCCTTGCCCATGGCAGGGGAGTTGAAACTAGATGATCTTAAGGTCCTTTCCAACCCAAACCATTCTGTGATTCTGTGATTCTATGGATGGATGTATCATACAAAGAAGTCTTCACCAGACAACGCTTTCACAGTCAAATTTTTCTTTTTTTTTTTTTTTACCTTCTGTGAATCTGAATTAATTGAAAAGGTGACCTATTTGAATCCTAATATGTGGTATATTTAAAAAAAAATTATGGGTTGGAGTAAAGTCAACCCTAGTTCTCTCCCCCTAAGAAAGAGTAATTGTGACATGCAGTATGTTTATTGTTATACCACTTAGGCATTGTCTATATATTCCTTTGTGATTTCAGCATCATGGCATTCTGGTGTGCCAAGTCTGTTGGAGCCTGCTCTCTCCTGTTTCCCATCAGATTCCTGCACCAATGTCACTGAGGCTAAAGGGGTTCTTCATGTTCTTTAGTGATTTTGCTTATATGTAATCCAGGTTGTAGGAATCTTTAGTAGCAGGGAAAGGGGGCAGGTCATTGAGTTCATGAGAATAACACATTTCAGATGACTGTAGTCAGTGTTGGGTCGGTGGCGGAGTAAGCCTTCAAAGGGCTGTCTAAGATGCTCCACTCTAGGCGAATTGTGAGCCCTCTCCATGCGGTCAGGAGGTTGTCCTTATGGGCTTTTTGAATAGTCTGTCAAGGCAGCTTTTCCAAAGTAGGTATCAACTCTCAATGCCTAAAGTAAGGAAATAAAGCTATATGGAAATTGAGATGAGTCTGTCTCTGGAAGCTGCAAGCGCAGTGCTGTACTGGGCTGTAAGGAGCACCTGTAATCTGAACAACTCATGTAACTGGATAAGCTGTCAGAAAATTTTAAAGATTTGTCAGCCATTACACCCACCTCACAAAACAAGTTATGGAGATCTTCCCCTCTGGTCTGTGAGGGAAACCCTACAGGGAACCAGCATACAATATTTTGTGAGGCTAAAGGAGGAAAATTAATTACGTGACTGAAGTGAAATCCAACATCCCAGTTAGACCACTGCACATAAGATTGAGGAGTAACATACAGTCTATCGTATTTTACAACAGCCAGGAAGAGTAACTTGGATTTTTCCTTACGTGTTTCAGATGAAAAGAAAGGATTGCTTTTTGCTGGAGTCAGTCAAGTTCTTGATGACTAGACTATCACTCAATAAATGCAATCCCCCTCTTTTTCATACTGATTAGGAAGATAAATGTGATTAGAAATTAGATTTTACAGAAGCAGTAATCATCTTTCTTTAGAATACCTTAACTTTACCAATATATATTAAAAATTTCAAAAAGGTTTGGCAAGATGAGATAATTTTTCATTGAAAAATCATTTTATATAACAAAATTTGATAGCAATAATGAAGGACAAGTTATACAAAATGATGAAAATCTGAGAAAATAATTTGGGGAGAAAAACAGACAGTGTAGAGGCAGGATCAATAATGAAGCGTATTTTGAAATCACTACTACACAGATGAGGAGATGAAGCTTGTGTAGAGACCCATGAGGATGTACATAGAATCATAGAATCATAGAATAGTTAGGGTTGGAAAGGACCTCAAGATCATCGAGTTCCAACCCCCCTGCCATGGGCAGGGACACCTCACACTAAACCATGCCATTCAAGGCTATGTCCAACCCCACCTTGAACACCGCCAGGGATGAAGCATTCACAACTTCCTTGGGCAACCCATTCCAGTGCCTCACCACCCTCGCAGTAAAGAATTTCTTCCTCAGATCCAATCTAAACTTCCCCTGTTTAAGTTGAAACCCGTTACCCCTTGTCCTCTCACTACAGTCCCTAATGAAGAGTCCCTCCCCAGCATCCCTATAGGCCCCCTTCAGGTATTGGAAGGATGCTATGAGGTCTCCACGCAGCCTTCTCTTCTCCAGGCTGAACAGCCCCAATTTTCTCAGCCTATCTTCATACGGGAGGTGCTCCAGTCCCCTGATCATCCTCGTGGCCCTCCTCTGGACCTGTTCTAACAGTTCCATGTCCTTTTTATGTTGAGGACACCAGAACTGCACACAATACTCCAAGTGAGGTCTCACGAGAGCAGAGTAAAGGGGCAGGAGCACCTCCCTCAACCTGCTGGAATGTTAGGAAAAAAACACAAGTGTCAGTAGTAGCCATATGGGCCATTTCTACATCAGAGAAAGGATGAAGAAACTGCCATGCAGACAATTATGTGTGGATGAGTAGGAGGAAAGACCTATATGACAATCATGCCACATCAAATTAACTTGTAATGATCACTTTTAGCACAATGGATTCCAAAAATTAAAATTCCCTATATTCACCTACAGTGAAGAGGGCACATGCCAAACCCTTTTGAATTGTCCTAAATGCAACCAAGGCAAGGGAAGAATCCAAACGAAAAACAAATTTTGTTTGAAGAAAGATATGCAGCTAATCATGTTCAGTTATTTTCGTATAAATTACATGTTCTCTGCTTTAGCTATATTCTGCCACAGTTAATAATTAAAACACAAACACATTAAACACTAATTGGCATACTTTGTAATTACGCAAGTAACAAAAGTGTTTGTTTTGTAAACATATGTGAAATTCTTTGTACATACCGTAATTACAAGATCATAAAAATCAGAGAGTATCTCTAAAGAAGAGTGATCTAAAAGGAAATAACTTGGATAAAGAAGGAAAGAAACATGTTATAGAAAGAAATGAGCTGTGCTGAAGGGGAGGTAGGACCCAGCCTAAGGAAAACACTAGGACCAGAAAGGAGAGTGATCCACAAAGCAAGTGTTAAGAGGAAGAAGGAGATATACCTGAAGATTTGGAACAGAAGGGAAAAGAGAGAAGGTCCTCAGCAAGTCAGGAATAAAATGAGAACTTCCATCTCCTCATCAGCCCCTCTTTGCCTTTGATGCTATAGTTATCCTCCTCAGTTTGCTATTAAAAAGCGGACAGCTTGGGTGAACAAACAAGCTGACCTTCACACACTCAAGACCCCTTCCACCTAGGCAACTGCTTTCATTTTCCTTTTGTCACTCTCATTGTGTTTGGTTTTGAATCTTTGTATTCTTGCAGCTGGACATCATTTAATTTGAAACAGGGATGTTATTTGACAAGAATACTTTTCAAAAGAAAGTGGAAGATGGAACAGCTGGACTTCTAGCCCCAGAACTTGATATAATCAGTGGTTGTTGTTCACTACTTTTCAATTTCTCTTAATGCTCAGCATTTTCTTCTCATCTAAGAGTAAAATCTCTGTAAAGCATAGAGGCTGGGCTGATTTTTCTCTCTTGCCTGTCACACATCTCCCCAGAGGATATTACTGCCAACTCTTTTTCTCAGTGGGACTCTCCTGGTTCTAGAAACAGCCTTCTCTGTGCAAAGAAGCGAATATCTACCCAGGCCTTCAGAGCTCAACCATCGCCCACCTTGTGGCTATTTTAAAACATTAGCCTAGTTTTCTACTCAGAAGGGACAACGTTTGGACACTGTTCTAATACATAATTAGACTTGAGTGAAACATTTCAGGGTTTTTTTGTGATTTTTTTTTTTTTTTTTAAATTCAGGTCACCCTGCCTTCAACTAAAACCATCGCCTCCCCTTCAAAGACACTTTGAAAACCATCTCTGTCAACACACTTCTCAGCATCCGAACAAACAGCCAAGCTGCTTGTATTGACTTCTGCTGCTGTTTCAGCACATAAAACATCTCATTTCATATCCCGTCTTCACCTGCTCTTGTAGACATGTAGCCTCATTTCAATGTTTCCTTTGATACCCAGTCAGTCATCAGCAGCTGAAATCTTTTCTCAAAGCCGTCCATGCACAGTTCATGTATCCTGGTGAGCCTGCTCATTGATGCTTATCTCAGCACTGCTTTCATTGAACTAGGCTTTTACATTCACACCAAGACTGCTCTGAAGGTATATATATGTACATATAAGCAGTGCTGCAAAGTGAAAAAATTTCGAAATGAAGTACTGCAAATGCACCCACTTTGAAATCTTTAAGGTCCAGCCACTGTAACAGAAGTCTGTGTTCAGATCTACATAGATTAAAGGACAACATCAATTTCACATTGAGATGGACATCAAAATTATACACATAGGACACTTGGATTTACTTAATAGCAGAATTATACATTTTGCTTGTGCTCTGTTCTTCTAATAATTCCCAACTTTCCGTTTTTTGTGTATTTGTTTGTTTTTAACAGCTGCTGTGTGTTAGGCTAATGTTTTCTTGGAATTCCCTATTATAAGTTTGGGACTTTTTTACTGTGTGGTAACAGCTCAGAGCCCAGTACAGTGTTTGTAAAATTGGGCTTGTTTTATTCCGAGTGCATTACTCTGCATTTCTTCACACTGAATTTCATCTCCCATGCTACTGCCCAATTACTCAATACTGCGAGATCCTTCCACAGGTCTTCAGAGCCAGCTTTCATTTTTACTACACTGAATAATTTAACGTCATCAAGCTTTATCAGTCTCTACCACCTTTTCTAGATCCTGTATGAGTATAATGAACAGGACAAGCCTTAGTATAGGTCTCTGTAGGGTACACTATTTTCCTCCTCTTATGACCATTTACTCCTACCTTTCATTTACTGTCTTTTAAGAAGACATTTATCTGTGAGAGATATTTATCTGTTCTTGCTGAAGTGATCACAAGGTTTTACAAGAAATACTGGTGAAGAGTCTTTGGAAATGTCGGGAGACTATCTGCTGATGGCTTATCCTTGTACACATGCTCAACGACTCTCTCAAGTAGATTACCTAACGGGACTTGTGATACACAAGTTCCCAGTACAAAAGCCATATTAACACATCTGTCTATAATTGTCAAATTGTTGGCTGATTAATTTCTTTTATAAAAATTTCTACAAAGCTTCCCAGCCTGGCCATCAGACTGGCAGAACAATGAGGACCCTGTTTTAACAACTGCACTGTATTTGCAAACTTACTTTTCACAGGCCTGGTAGAACCTCAAAGTGACAAGTTATGCTCTGCAAACAGGTCAAAAATTCCATGGCACAGTTTTAGCTAAACATACAAACCCTGTCTAAAGTTTTGCTATTATTAAGAATATCAATGCATTTTGAAATCTCTTTTTCTGACACTTTGGTTTCAGGTAGACTTTCTAAGACATCCCTCATGAAGTTTCCAGCACTGGAGCCTCTCTACCTCCTCCACAGCAAACACAAATGCAGTTTCTTTAGCTTTCTTGCTGCAGCCAGGTTTTCCGTGAGTGTTTCCTGCACACTCTGGTCTGCAGTTGGTCCTCCAGATCATCAGAAAGACTGGTCCTGAAATACTGGAAAAAGAACTGGTGGTTAATTTTTATGGATTTACCAACTTCCCTTGCCATTTTACTGTAACAACCCTTTCTTTGTCTCTTTAGAGTGTTGTTGTGTGCTGTGCACCACAGATGCAGTGTTGTTAATTAATCTGTGACACCTGCAAGCATTTTACCTTTTGATTATCTGTGTCACTTTAAAACTGGAACTAAAGGCATAAACAGCATCCAGGTTAGCTGGTAGCTAAGAATAGATCTGAAGATCTCCTCTTTGAGGTTATAGGATCAGATGGGTGACTAGGGTTGACCTAGTAATGTGCTGAGCACCCTTCATGCTTAGCTGATGATCTACTTCCCTCCTTGTCCCCTTTTCTTCCCTAAGGTGTGCCCACACTTATCCCTTACTCTCTGTTTTTCCACTAGGCAGTTTTGACAGAAGAACCAATAAAGATAAAGGGGTTCTCCTGACACACAGAGAGAAAACAAAGCAGAACATTTTACCTTTATGAAAATCAATTACGAGAGCTCACAGCTCAGGCCATCCATGCCTCTCCATGTGCTGCAGGCTGAGAGGACATATGGCAGAACTTGCATGTGTGTATGTCTTCTGCCGACATCCTTTTCCATGTTTATGCCATGCACCATTGTCAGACCAAGCCCCTACCACTGAACCATTGAACTGTTATAGCTGGGTTTACATTCTTACCTTTGTTTAAATATCCACTATTACGTTTCATTGAGTATGAACTTGATGAACTCCTTAAAGACAGGCATGGTAAATAAACATCACTTTTGCCATCCACCATTTCCTGCCTGTGTCTCTCCAGTGAATAATAAAATGGGAGTGATTGTATTTAAATTTGATACAAGTAAATCATACTATCTTTTTGATCAACTTTCGTTAGACATTTACCGGAGAATCGACAACAAGGGAGAGGAGAGTAAGGCAAAAATATTATTAGAAAGGACTGTTTCAATAGTTCTTTTCATTCCAATCTTTTACCCTGAAGAACATAGCATAGCCTTGGAAATAAAAAAAGGAAAACATAATAAGGGTTAGAAATACTTGCCCGTGGGAAAAAAAGGAAATGAAACAAAGAATAACAATTTGCCACCTGCATTGTTTGCCTTTGCCAAACAGAAAAATAGTCCTCCTTGGTAGGGCATATTAGGTCAAAGAGGATAGCAAAAATGCAACCAGAGTCAGTAAGGATTAAGCTATACAAAAAGAAGATACAAAAATAGAAGGAGTGTCAGCTTTCTGCATATCTCAGCTATATCACCTGCTTCTTTCACTGCTTACATCTGCTTCTCTACAGTTTTCATCCAGCTACTTTCTCTTCTGCTGTATACTGCTTTTGCCTTTCCAGCTTCTCAGAAACTGGACTCATTGTCCAAGTTCCAAGACATCAGATGGGAGTTTCTCTTTCACTGAATATTTGCTTTCACATATCTTAACTCCTTTTCTACACAGGCTGAGATGGCTCAGCACTCTCATATTTTCAAAAGCAATACTTTATGGAATGAAAGTATTTCCTTTACTATCATGTGACTTTTTAATCTGTGTTGTACTCATGAAAATTTTCATGGGAAAAAAACCCCACACGGTAATCCTGAAAGAATATCTTTTAACTGAATATGTCAGGCACATCTACAGGGGATTTGTTCAGGAATCAGAGCCTTCTACAGCTCTTCATGTCAGATGATACTCAGTTAAGGTGCACTACATGAAACAGTAGTTCAGCTTTTCTCTCATCAGCAACGTACATAGTAATTGATAGCTGAGGCAGTTTGTGAATATAATAGAGCCCCAAGAGTGATTTTAGGCTTGTATTCACTACATGGCCATCTGCTGTTATTTTAAATAGAAGTTTTATTAACTTTTACATTTTAACCTTAGTATTTCTACAAAGGTCACAATTAAATATTAACACTTTGGCTTGCAAAAAATTAATCATTCCTTTTCTACTCATAACACTTTGCTTCTGAATGTTGTAAATGTGATAAAGAAAGTGCTAGAGTGCATGGGAGGTTTCATCAGCAATCTGGTCAGCAAGGTTAGAAAATGTATTTGTATATCACTTCTTTCTCTCAAGGGAAGAGTAATTAGAATGTTTTGTGATGAGAAGAAAAATCATGCACATTTTAATTCTCATGTGCACATTTATTTTTTTTTACAAATACAGACAGGTCTCTTTCTGAGCACATTATGAACTAGAATTATAATATTGGAAGTACTAAAGTTGACACATCCAAAAAGGGTTCACTTTAAGTTGAAATGCTAAATGGAATAAACATCTGATGGTTTTATTGGAATCGGGATTGAAGTGCTGTTCACATCTGGAACACTTACTAGATAATGTAATTTAAGGTATGCAATGTTTAGGGGTGCATTGCGCCAAATAAATTAGAAGAATCCCAAAAGAAGAACTTGTATTTTGAAGATAACACCCTTGAATGCCCAGTTTAAGTTTTCTTGAATATGATTTAAACTTCTAAAATGATTGCTTAGGGGATTTCTTTGCTTTTTTGATAGAAACCGTGAAGCCTATAAGCAGATCCAACTCTGAAAAGGTCGAGGTCAGTATATGGTGAAATCATGATTTTATTGCTTCATAAACTACTATGCAAAACTAGCATTCATGAAATAGCTTCTGATTTGTAAAACATAGGCTAGGGATTTCACAAGACAAGAGAAGATATTGCAAAAAATGGAGCTAACTAAATGGAGGGGGTACTGCAATGACTCTTGGATATCAGATGAGAATTTTGTCACCATAACTCATCTAGAGAAAACACAAGTAAAGGGCAGAACTCAGAGCAACCCTATCACCAGAAAGGCAGTATCTCTGATGCTTGAAGTCATAGTCTTGCAGCACTAGCACATCTTTCAGCACTGAAGACAATAGCAACCTGACAAAAGGAACCCATAATCAGTCTCCCAAAGGCAAACTAAGTGTGAGGAGAAATAGAAGTAGGTAATAGTGAGTGGGAAACATGAGTATTGCAGTGCATCTTATGTTTGCTACATAATACTTGGGACTGTGAAAAATGTTGTATTATCCTTATCAAAGAGAGCTGAGTTAAGCCAGTAAAGAGGTTTTAAAAATAGATTTTCACATGCATGTCTTTTTTTTTTTTTTTTTTTTTTTTTTTTAATAAATGTAACCATCTTTGAAAAATTTAGAAAATGTGGAGCAGGTAATTGCAATTAAAGAAAACAAAACATAGCACTTACTATAGCATGGTGCAAGATATATGGCTTGCTATGGAAGCAAATTCCAGAAAAAATTAATCCACTGAATTTCATTTTATATGTCACAGCACCTGGACTGCAGAACACCATGATACAATGCAAAGGATTTTAAACCTAGTTCACGTGAAACGTGGTAAGGATCTAGAGGACATAGCAATGCACTAGGGTACTAGTTGAAGTCTACTGTTTACCGAAATAGAATATCTTGTCCCCAGTGGAAGGTAATACCTAGTCATTTTCTATGGAATGTTCTGTCATCAGTAAAATATTTTGTTTCCTGAAACACAAATATCTTGCCAGGAAGGTTTTGAACAGTCTAAACTGTGAACATGTAATCCATGACTTCTCCTTGTTTCACAATAAGTGGGTTGTACTTCCAAGATACTTCTTTTCTGAAGAGGAAATGAGCCATGTTAGCATGCTGGGGAAAAAAAAAAAGACATGGGAAAGGAGATTGTCCTACCCTGCTGCTGCAAACACTGTAGCTGTAGCTCTTGTTTTCCTTGGCAAGGAAACAACAAAGCCAGAGCAATGAATGCACCAACTAACCCTGTTTCCTGAGCATGAAGAGACTCCCCATTAGCTGTCAGCAGCAGCAGCAAGTTTGTCTAAACAGTGCCATGAAGCGCTGAGTCAGTATCCCCACACAGGGCAGCCTCCATTCCCGGTTGGCTATGGCTGTGGTGTGGCACATGCCTTCCCAGGTTAGCTGCCTGGTTGTTCTGCCATTTAGACAGCCACAGCACTGCCAAAGTACTGTTTATGTGCCTCAAATTCTGCAGTTAATCCATCTGATGCTGTCTCATATATATCTATACATAAGGAAGAGATATCTCTCCTTTGCTCTTATGTTTCAAGGGAAAACAATAGGACACAAATAATTTCCAGGCAATTACCAGGATGTGTAGAAAAGTTGTGCTGTGAGCTGTCTCCTGCAGGGATGAATAAAAAAATCTTTCTATGGAAACGTGTTACTAGGGAAGCAATGAAACAGACTGGAGTAAGGACTCGAATGCAGGTTTTAACCATTGTCATTGGATACTCCATGAGGTCTACAGAAAGGAAAATGTGACTGACACCCATACTTGTCACTAGAGTTCTTACCAACTCACATAGAGTTTTGCTAAAGCTGCTGAAACTAGAATCAATCTAAGGTCTCTTTGAAATCACTGGAGAAACTCAGACACCAAAGTCCTAAATCATCCTCTGAAAACATCTCTTTGACTTCACAGTGTGGAGGCATCTGTAGCCCTAATTTAGACATCACAGCCAGGTGCCTAACATTAGATAACTGAGTAACAGCTGTGTTTGAAGCTAGCAAATCATAGATGAGGTGAAGAATGCATTTAATAAATGTATTGAAAAAAAAATACACAGTTTTACCACTTAAATATAAGTATTAAGAAGCCAGATTAGTGGAAATCTTTTCTTTTGCTTTATAATGCATATATTCAGTTACTGTGAAGATATGCTGTTCTTCTATGCATAACATCTTGAAGCCCTGTATGCAAAACATCATGTTATCATTTAATATGCACACCTCGAGCATACGTTCACATCACCATTGCTTTTGCATGGGTGCCTGTTACACAGTGTTCACAATGTTGTGTAGCACATGGTCTCTAAACCCAGGTGCTCCTGGACTAACTGTTCTATAAATTTTCATATATTATAGTGAAATACGTATAAATTGTCACAGTTAAAAAATATTGTAAGGAATTTTCTATAGAAGGCTTTTAATATATAAATGACCATGATAGAGGGGCTCTAGTTGGCAGAACCCTCAGGATGCTTTGCAGTCTTGTGCTTTCCCAGTTCCTCAGGGTCTCTGGTGAGCTCTGCCCAGTGGTTCTCTTGACTTTGACTACAGACCCTTCCCTGTGGATTACCAGTAATCTGCCTAAAAAGACAGGGCCTTCAGGCTACACAGTTGTTATCTTTGAAATCCTGAGGTCACTATAGCTTTGGGATTGGGAGCATATGAAAAAGTTTTTAAGGTCTATTTTTGTCAGTTCTGCTTACCTCTGATGGTAGCTTCATTATAGGCTGATGTAAATTCACATTGCCTTTAAGGTCTTTCCCTCCATCCTCAGCTAACTCCTGTTATTCTGTGCTGACACTAGCATTTGCACAGCTGTTCTGAGCACTGGGTATGTTGAAAACTAACCTGAAAACTAACCTGGTCAGGTCTGAGTCTTGGTGTCCTGGGCATCCATTTCACACAGGGCACACATTAATGTCAGATTAAAGTGACAGCCTAACTAGACAAACCTGGACTTGGACTAAGCTATGCTTTAAAATATCATTACACAATTTAAGAGTTAGGGAATTTCAGAGGAGTAGTGGAGTCCACAATTTAGACTCTTCCTGCCCCTAATCTAAATTCTTTCCATTTTGAAAACACTTCCAATACTTTAAAAACAAATTACACAAATTGGATAAGGATCTGTAACTGTTGTCAGACCTATTACAGAGACTGACACGAATGACTAAATAAGTTTCATCTGTGGATTCACAAGGAACTGTTACCAACATACAAATTAGAGATGCATAGAAGATGTAAAATATTAGAGTTTTCCTTTTATTCATCACTAATTCTTGCCTTCACAATACAGGCATGAATTTCCTTCTGTGTTAGACATGCAGTATTCATTCTACTCCCGAATCAAGGATTTGAATGGTGCAGCCTTCTATAATCGGGATTTCCTTAAAAATATTGAACATTTTTTACTATTAACTGGTATCTCCTAAATCCAAGGGCAACATTCCAAGAGCTTTGATTTGCCCCCAAATGATTTGGTTCCCAGAATGTTTCAATTTCTGGATTTAGCAACTCTGAGCTGTGGTGCAGAAAAATATATTTTAAAAAATCTTTGAAGCTAAGTGCAGAGAAGAGCCCAGTAGCCAGCTAGAAATTGCAGCACGCTTTATTTTACTTTTTCCAGCACCAGGATTCCAGCCCAGAAGGCATACAAACATCCAGTGTGTGCCAGAAAACACAGCGAATGAACTAGATATCAGGATTTAACTTTTTCTAGTAATAAAAAGGCAGAGAAAATGTGGCTGCTGATGTTATTTTGGTAATTATCAGCTTCCGTATTATCTTTCTTTCTCCCATTGCTGATGGACACAGCCTACTGAACTCTACTTTCAAGTTTATAGTCCTAGCCATAGGTAAAACTGTGTTACTGTTATAAAGCCTTAAATAAAGGTAATTTTCTTTCTATCCCCATCTCCTCATCTTCAGCAGAGGGGGTAAACCCTTCAACTAACAGTAGCTGTGTGCCAAGGATCTCAGTTTTCAAGCCTCGCTTTGCTACTTTATGTGCTGGCAAGAAACTCAAGGGGATGATTACACTTAGCCCTGGAGGAATCTGTATGATTACCCAGGAACTCCCACCTACTCTGTAAAGAAGTGATGTAGGTATTTTCTGAGAAGTCTTTCTGGGAAGAAAGTGACCATATTATAGAAATTGGAAGCACTATCTGGTGGATTTCTAGGAACATACTTCAGGTCCAGTCTTATTTAACATTTTCATTAATGAGTTGGAAGTGAAAGTATCTAGCCTGTAATTACATTTGCTGATACTAAATTGAAAGGAGTTTCAAACTTCACAGGGGACAAAGAAATAATGCCAGGGGACTTATGGTACCAAAGCAGGCAGAAAAATCACAAAATGAGTAGGAAGGATGAGAGTAAGGGGAAGAGGAAAGGAAATAGAAGATAATTTTTACTTTTTTTATTGATTTGTGTTTCTATCCATTAATTGGCTTTGCGTCACATACAGACAGACACTATTTCCAGATATTGAGTAGCCAGTCAGATATTATAATTAGGTATTTGGCAAACACCTAGTAGGAATATGAAGAAACTGCAGGATGGGAATCAGGGGTGTGTGGCTGTGGAGACAGTTGTGGGTTCATTGCCTCTAGGAAGCAGTTTCACAAACAGCAGAAGTGCTTTGCTTCTGATCTGGTTTGTGAAGTCCTCACCTTCAGCATCTAGGCAGTGGGGTCCTGTGATAAAGGTGTATGGAACTGGACTGGTAAATCTGGGGACCAAAAAGTGACTGATGGCTCTTGATAGGGAAGTGAACCCAATTTGTTCAATTGATTAATGTGGAATTGAAACAAATTTGGTTTTAACACTTAGTCTTTTCATAATGTGACCCTTGTTCAATGGTGAAATGATGATTTGTTTTCTTTTATTGCTTAGGAATTTTTGTTGGCTTAGTGGCAGAAAAACCTGTGCCTATATGCACGCATTTGCACATCAGGAAATAAAACCGTTAACAACAATGGAAAACAAAAAGAGGCCCTTTGCTATTCACTGCAGAAAACCTTCACCATGCTACTAATAAAGGCACAAGATGTCAGAAGGCAGAGCAAGTACTGCATGTTAAAATATTAATGCTAGTAAACATTGATTTGTTTAGATTTAATATAGAGGATTAAGGAACGAGGAATGAAGAAATGGGCATCAGGTTGTGCCCCAAGGTAAAATGCAGCTTCGTAGTTATGAAAATTTAATTTGACTGCATTGGGAATAATTGCTCCTGCTTGGTAGCAGGCTTATGCCAGCAAGATAACAGTCACGCAAATGGACATCACCCTGCATACACTCTTAAGCAGCTGCATAACATTCTTGACTGGAGAAAGATGTCTCCCATTGTTACAGTAGAACTACGCACCTGAAAAAGGCACTAAATCAATCTGCATAATACTCTAGTGCAATATTGCTCTGTAATGAAGCTTCCTTTTGTTCTCATATGAAAGTCTCCTTAAACGCCAAAAACTTTTTCTTCTAAAAATGGAAAATCTAGTGAATTGTTAAAAAAACCCAAACTTTTTGAGTCTGATGTTCGTCTCGTCTCGTCTCTTCTCCTCCCCTCCCCTCTCCTCCCCTCTCCACTCCACTCCACTCCACTCCACTCCACTCCACTCCACTCCACTCCACTCCACTCCACTCCACTCCACTCCACTTACTCCACTATAATAATGCTCTTTAAAGGTGTGTTGATTCTTCCTTCTATAAAACAAATAAATTCTATTTGCATTCAATGTAGGATAGAAAACCTTAATAAAAGAGCTAAGTCCTTGTGCTTAATCTGCCAGTTTTTTTGTTTCTAAAATTTCCTGCTAGCCCCCCCCAAAAATTAGAAAAAAAAATAAATTAAAAAATAGTTATTTCTTTCAGATCAGAGATATAACAGAAAATAAGTGAGCAAGGAACTAGCATCCCAGCTGAAGACTTAGAGAAGTAAATGTACTAATTCACTGTCTGCATTTCCTATAACACTTTTTTTCATTCACCCTTTTCCTCTTCTGTTTTCCACAACCCTTTATGATTACTGAGAAAACGTCATTAATAACTGATACAAATAATCATCCATGAACATATAGATAAAGTGAGGATGACAAAATATCAACTTGCAGCTGCTCAGCTGAAAGCCGTATCCACACAACGGGTAATTACTTCTAATTTAATTAGGACTCCTGGTATTGTTTCTATCTCCTAGATTACGTTATAACATGTAATGTGTTAAAGCAGGAAGAACTGTGAGAAGACACAGAAAATATTACCTGTTTTGTCTAGAAGTATCATATTTCAATGGCTCTCTAAGCACCTACTGATCACTGGCAATGATCAGTGCTTGCATCCTGCTCTTTTTTAGCACTTTGGTACATTCAATACACTCAAATAATATGATTTACAATGACACATTTTAGCTTTGTAAAAGTAATGTAAATCAACATATATATTGGGCAAAATTTTCACAGATTTTATGCTCCAAAAAATGCAAATTTTTAAAACAAACTTCAGGTAATTAGCTGCAGAGCATAATCATCAAGCTCAAAGAACAGAATACATGATTTACAGAAATCAGTTCCAAGAATAAAATCATTATGTGAAATACAAAAGGACAAACTTCCTACTGGTGTAAACAGGAATAGTTCCTTCATCTTCACACTCTTACATGACCAGAGAATACATCAGTTCTTAGGAAAACAGTAAACTGAATGAAATAAAAATAGCCCCTAAAACCAGATAAAATTTTGAAATATTCATGTAACTAGGCAGATTTCAGTGCTGTAACTCTGGCTTTACACCATTTGATAGTCCTTCAGTCTATTATGATATACAATTTTTTTTTTAATATAACCTGACTGTACTAGGAAAACAGCATCCTATTTAACAGAGTGCATAATTTTTATCTTTAACCCTCTATTATGTGGTCCTTTACATTTTATTGATCAGCAAATCCCAATAAAAATATTTAGCTAGAAGTGCAAATATTCTTACTTTGTTATTTTTTTATGTTGAACAACCAGATCTAACTTTTTCTTATATATTCATAGAATCATAGAATAGTAAGGGTTGGAAAGGACCTTAAGATCATCTAGTTCCAGCCCCCCTGCCATGGGCAGGGACACCTCACACTAAAGCATGCCACCCAAGGTTCTGTCCAACCCAGCGTTGAACACCGCCAGTGATGGAGCATTCACAACTTCCCTGGACAACCCATTCCAGTGCCTCACCACCCTTACAGTAAAGAATTTCTTCCTCAGATCCAATCTAAACTTCCCCTGTTTAAGTTTGAACCCACTACCCATTGTCCTCTCACTACAGTCCCTAATGAAGAGTCCCTCCTCAGCGTCCCTAAAGGTCCCCTTCAGGTACTGGAAGGCTGCTCCGAGGTCTCCACGCAGCCTTGTCTTCTCCAGGCTGAACAGCCCCAACTTTCTCATCCTGTTGCTCAATAATTGGTGGCATTGACTTTCAAAGTTCCTTTGTCTTTACTGCTAATGTTTGTAACGCCTTTGGGGATGATTTTATCCATATAATGACCTGAATTTTCCTCACTTTGTGCAATCAAATGAAAGTGAACCTGGTACTAGTGTTCCAGATGTAGAACTGTTTGATAAACATCTTTCCTATAATGTGGTCCTTGAAATTCTGGCCTAGAAAAATTTTTTTTTTTTTTCTTGGTATGAGTTCAACTGAAAATGAGGGTAACTTTCAATTTAGACCTGAAGAACTGTAGCCAAACCATCAGGGTTTTCACTTGTGGCTCTTTTAGTAAATTGTTCTGTGTATTGAGCAAGTTCAGTTCTCCAAGGTTTTTGCTCACAACTAAAGCTAAATATAAGCCCTCATAGCATATACAGCAAACATTCTGTGTAACCTGAATAATATAAATATGAAAACATCAGCCCTTTACGTTGAAATGAATAAGTCTACATGAAAATAAGCTTCAGGAATGACCAGAACAAATATTTTGTTTCAAGACATCCACTGCAAACTGAACATCCATAAATCCTCACTGGCCTTGACCCAAAAAAGAAAATTCCATATGAAACCAACCATATAAAAAACCCAACAAACACACACACAAAAAGAAAAAAACAGCTGTCAACTGCTGCACTTCATATGCTTTCTACTAAAATGATTAATCTTCTGAGAACAGCTTTGTGAATTTTCTCTGAACTCAAGTGAATGAATCATGTACATTGGCAATCCTGTCCTGAAACAAGTTTTCTCCTGGAGTCATTCATACCACTTGGACGTAATACTTAATAATATTCCTGGTAAAGGAGAAATATTTTTTATACACTTGTAAAAGTATGAATATTAATTCATTTAATTCAGACACTTTAAAAATAACTAAATAGCAGGACACTGAGGGACATGAATTCCAGAACATCCTGATGAACGATGCTATCCTTCCCTGAGATGAGTGTGTTCGAGGACTGATAAAACCCTGCAAACAGGAGATAACTGACAAACTTAGACCTTTCAGAACTGTGCTGGCATCACAAGACACCATAATTCTTTAGAGACTAAGACTAATTAACAGAAAGAGATGAAGAGCCAGGGCCCAGGTTTAATGGGAAGTTCAGAGCCACTTCTTTGAGCCTAAACCCAAATGCCGTCAGTAAGTCTTCAGGGCAAGAGTTATTGCACACAGAGTTTTGGAGACATTTTCCTTTTCCTGTAATTCAATTCCTGTTTAAATTCTGTCTAGTAAAGGTATTCCAGAAGCTGGCAATAGGTCTGTTTATCCTGAACTGTTTTTAACCTGCTTATAAACCAAGGTTATCCTTGAAGGGAGCATTGAAATTTTAGGCTGTTTTGCTTAACAGGGAGGAAAATGAACCAGGCTTGAAAGGACTAATAATTATACCTCTTTGTAATCCCCTTGGTGATAAGCATTTATTTATATCAAGGCAGAACAACATACATGTCATAAGTGCACAAAATTTCATCTCAACATGAGTCTATGGAAACAGGCTGAAACTATTTATCTCAAGTTGGAAGGAACACATAAGGATGATTGAGTCCAACTTCTTGCTGCTTGCTTGGGCAATGGTCTGCTCTTCACAGGAAGGTACATCTGCTTACTCAGCTCATCTTTTTATTTCTCTCAGGTTCTGCTTCACTGGTTGTCCAAACTGTACATATGCTGATTTGCTCCTAGAAAATTTTCTTCCAATTATTTCCCTCTGAGGTGAAACTCCCATGTAGTCTTGTGTGTTGTTTGCACTAGGATGAAAGGAGACTGTACTGAAGTTCTAGACTGCATCTGTGAACTACATACTTACAAATACCCTCCCTGCTTCATGTCTTGACACTGCACAAGTATGCATCACATCCTCATCATATTGCTATAAACACCATGTTATAGACCACGACAGAGCTGTCACATCTTAGTCACTTCAAATTGAAAATAAAATGCTATTTAAGAGTATATTTCAAAGGGGTGCCTATGAAAATATCTGGATCAAGTGCTGCATGTCATAGTTGGGTGGTAGTTGACCTTGATCAGTGTAGGACACATTTTCATAGAAACATAGAATCAACTAGGTTGGAAAAGACCTTTAAGATCATCAAGTCCAACTCTTACCCCAGGACTGCCAAGTCTACCACTAAGCCATGTCACTGAAGGCCACTCTTCCCCAAGTCAGTAGCACTGACCCAAATGCAGGACCCAGCATTTTGCTTTGTTGAACCTCATACCATTGTCCACAGCCCATTGACCCAGCCCATCCAGATCCCTCTGCAGAGCCTTCCTATCCTCCAGCAGATCAACACTCCAACTCGTTGTCATCTGCAAATTTCCTGAGGGTGCACTTGGTCCCCTCATCCAGAGCATCAATAAAGATGTTAAACAACACTGCTGTAATACCAGGCCCTGAGGGACACCACTAGTGACCAGTTGCTAACTAGATGTGACACCATTCACCACCACTTTTTGGGCTTGGCCACCCAGCCAGTTTTTTACCCAGCGAAGAATCCACCTACCCAGGACATGAGCAGCCAGTTTCTCCAGGTGAATGTTGGAGACAGTGTCAAATGCTTTACTACAGTCCAAATAGACAACATCTGCAGCCTCTCCTTCATCAATCAGGTGGGTCACCTTGTGCCTTCCCCTTTCTAATTTTCTTCCCTGCATAACCTAACAACATCCTTGCACTTCTCATGGAGCAACAGTCCCTTCTTCCACAGGTAAAAGACTCCTTGTTTTTCCCAAGTTCCAGCAGTATCTTCCTATTCAGCCGGCTTGGTCTTTTCCCCACTGGTTTTACTTTTGACACATGGGGACTGCCTGCTTCTGCGCCTTGAAGATTTCATTCTTTAAGAGTGTCCAGGCTTCCTGGGCCCCTTTGCCCTTCAGTACTGTTTCCCAAGGGATTCCCTCAATCAGCATCTTAAGCAGGTCAAAGTCAGCCCTCCAGAAATCTAAGGTAGGAGTTTTGCTGACCTTCCTCCTGACTTCTCCAAGGATTAAAAATTCTATCATTTAATGATCGCTTTCTTCAAGATGGCCTCCAACCACCATATCACCCACCAGTCTTTCTCTGTTCATGAACAGCAAATCTAGCTGGGGGTCTTCGCTAGTTGGCTCACTAACCAGTGGGGTTAGGAAGTTATCTTAGAATCATAGAATAGAGTCATAGAATAGTTAGGGTTGGAAAGGACCTTAAGATCATTTAGTTCCAACCCCCCTGCCATGGGCAGGGACATCTCCCACTAAACCATGCCATACAAGGCTATGTCCAACCCCACCTTGAACGCCGCCAGGGATGAAGCATTCACAACTTCCCCGGGCAACCCATTCCAGGGGCTCACCACCCTCGCAGTAAAGAATTTCTTCCTCAGATCCAATCTAAACTTCCCCTGTTTAAGTTTAAACCCATTACCCCTTTTCCTCTCACCACAGTCCCTAATGAAGAGTCCCTCCCCAGCATCCCTATAGGCCCCCTTCAGGTATTGGAAGGATGCTATGAGGTCTCCACGCAGCCTTCTCTTCTCCAGGCTGAACAGCCCCAATTTTCTCAGCCTATCTTCATACAGGAGGTGCTCCAGTCCCCTGATCATTTTCGTGGCCCTCCTCTGCACTTGTTCTAACAGTACCATGTCTTTTTATGTTGAGGACACCAGAACTGCACACAATACTCCAAGTGAGGTCTCACGAGAGCAGAGTAGAGGGGCAGGATCAACTCCCTCGACCTGCTGGTCACGTTCCTTTTGATGCAGCCCAGGATACGGTTGGCTTTCTGGGCTGCAAGCGCACACTGCCGGCTCATGTTCATTTTCTCATCGACCAACACCCCCAAGTCCTTCTCCACAGGGCTGCTCTCAATCTCTTCTCTGCCCAACCTGTAGCTGTGTCTGGGATTGCTCCGACCCAGGTGTAGGACCTTGCACTTGGCATGGTTAAACTACATGAGGTTGGCATCAGCCCACCTCACAAGCGTGTCAAGGTCCCTCTGGATGGCATTCCTTCCCTCCAATGTATCAACCGAACCACACAGCTTGGTGTCATCGGCAAACTTGCTGAGGGCTCACTCAATCCCACTGTCCATGTCACCCACAAACATGTTGAACAAGACTGGTCCCAACACCGATCCCTGGGGGACACCACTCGTTACTGGTCTCCAGCTGGACACTGAGCCATTGAGCACTACTCTTTGCGTGCGGCCATCCAGCCAGTTCTTTATCCACTGAGTGGTCCACCTATCAAATTGATGTCTCTCCAACTTAGAGACAAGGATGTCATGCGAGATAGTGTCAAAGGCTTTACACAAGTCCAGGTAGATGACATCAACTGCTCTGCCCCTGTCCATCAGTTCCGTAGCCCCTTCATAGAAGGTCACCAGATTGGTCTGGCAGGATTTCCCCATTGTGAAGCCATGATGGCTGTCACCAACCACCTTGTTGCTTTTCATGTGCCTTAGCATGCCTTCCAGGAGAATCCGCCCCACGATTTTGCCAGGCACAGAGGTGAGACTGACTGGTCTGTAATTCCCTGGCTCATCCATTTTCCCCTTCTTAAAAATAGGGGTTATATTTCCCTTTTTCCAGTCATCGGGAACTTCAAGTAACTGCCACAATTTTTCAAATATGATGGACAGAGGCTTAGCAACTTCATTTGCCAGCTCCTTCAGGACCCGCGGATGGATTTCATCCGGTCCCATGGACTTGTATACATTCAGGTTCCTAAGGTGGTCTTGAACCAGATCCTCTCCTACAGTGGGCCCAGGGTCACTGGTCGAGGATACTTTAAACTAGATGTGTTGGGGGAGGGGGCAGCATTCCACCCCAACACACCCAGTCGGTTGGTAGCACCTATAGTAAATATTCGGAGCAATGTAGAGATATTCCAGCTGCTCCAGCCAATGAGCCGGCTTTAATTGGATCTCGGCTCAAATGCCTCTACATAAATGCCCGTAGCCTGAGGAACAAACAAGAGGAGTTAGAGATGTGTGCATATCTACGGGGGTATGATATAATAGGCGTCACAGAAACATGGTGGGATGGCTCCTATGACTGGTGTGTTGGAATGGAAGGTTACCAGCTCTTTAGGAAAGACAGGCTCAGTAGGCAGGGAGGGGGAGCTGCTATTTATATTGGGGATAGGCTGGAGAGTATGGAGCTCTGTCTGGGGACAGGTGAGCAGTCAACAGAGAGTTTGTGGGTCAGGGTTAAAGGGAGAACAGTGATGGGAGACATTATTGTGGGGATCTGTTACAGACCGCCTGACCAAGGGGAGTTGGTGGATGAAGCGCTCTATAGACAGATAGGAGCAGCCTCACGCTCGCAGACCCTTGTTCTCATGGGAGACTTCAACCACCCTGATATCTGTTGGAGGGATGGTATGGCCCGGCACAAGCATTCCAGAAGGTTCCTCGATTGTGTGGAAGACAACTTCCTTCTGCAAGTAATAGAGGAGCCGACAAGGAGAGGTGCCATGCTTGACCTCATCCTCCCCAACAGGGAAGGGCTGGTTGGGAATGTGACACTCCAGGGCAGCCTTGATTGCAGCGATCATGAGATGGTTGAATTTGAGATCCTCAGGACTGTGAGAAGGGCGTGTACACCCTCCAAGAACCCCCTGGACTATTTCTTCTCTGATTTATTTTATTTCCAGCAGACATCTAGTAGGTTGAATTCCACCATGACTGAGAGCAAGGGCTAGTGACTGTGGAACTTCTAGTTGTGTATTCCATTTGGTCTGTAGGTCATGGACTGTTCCCACAGCACTGTAGATACAGTCAGAAATTATGAAACACCAAAGCAAGTACATCTTGTCTTTTACTTAATTAGGAAGTGCCCCTTAGCATTAATGAAAGTTATCTTCAAGGAGGCCATGGGCTTTGTCTACATTAGCAACTATTACTACAAGAATGGATCTGTGTAACAAAAGGGTTATTTTTCCAAGCACAGTATCCATGAGTGTTTCAAGAAAGGCTATCTCCTGTCTTTTCTGCAGCCAGAACACCCTTTAGTGGCTGGACCATCCCAGGAGTAGTCCTTTTAGAACTTCTAGTTAGTTTCCTCAAAGGGAATCAAGTTTGCATGCTCTGAGACCTCTCTTCAATGTCACATCTGGGTATAGTCAGGGGGTTCTCCTCAAAACCACACTCACCAAATAAGAGTGGAAAGATGTACCTCTGGCATGACCATCAGTGAACAGGACAATAAACCAGCCTATGATTAAATGTGATGAGTTAACCTTGGCTTACAGTCAAAACACAGTGGGTCAAAGGGAGAAAATAGGATGAGAAAGCCTGTGGGTTGAGATAAAGACAGGGAGATCACCTCCCAATTATTGTCATGAGCAAAACAGGATTGGACTTGGGAAAATAAATTTAATTTATTGCCAATTAAAATATATTCACTGCTACTTGGCCATGCTCATTTTGAAAAAGAATGGTGATCCCATCCCTGTGGCATATAATTTCTTCCTATCCATATTTCAAATCTTCCAGACAGACTATTGAATGAGGAAGAGATGTCTCTTGCAGTAATGATAGCTAATCTTGTAGTCATGATCTAGGTTTCACAAACATTACTGATCAAAGCAGCCATTAATACTGTCTTTTTTATCAATTGCTTTTGCTACCATGGATCACAAAGTTCTGAGGCTTCTTCCTCTGTGAATAAATGAATGCTATAGTGACTTTACTATAGCTTCTCTGAAAGAAGGAATAGGTAATTGCTCGCCATTTGTGAGATTTTAATCTTAACCTTCCTTATTCAATTACTGGTAAAACTGGTGGGATGGCCAAACTTCCAGCCTGTAGATTATACCTGAGCATATCTCTTCTTCCACAAAAGGAGTCCAGATAATAGCATTTCTTCAACAGAGTATCTGAAGGAGAATGACTAGAAAACAAAGAACCCCAACAACAACAACAAAAAACCCAAACCAAACGACAACAATAAAAAATGAAGTAAAATCCAAACCAACCAACCAACCAAACAAAAAATCCCCAACAAACAAACAAAACAAAACAAAACAAAAAAAAAAAAAGACAATTGTCCAGAGATAAGTTCAGGTAAGATAAAGGTAACATCTTATGGAAGAGGAAAACCACTAACAACAACCCCCCCAAAAAAACATTTCCATTGAACAAAGTCTATCACAATTTCTGGAACCAAGTAATCTTTTACTGTTCAAGTACATAAGAAAATCTGTAGCGGCTCATAACAAAATACTTTATTAGAAAGTATCTCTAGAAATATTTCAGAGTCCATAAAGTTGTGCAACAAAATCTTAAACCTCAGTAAACAGAAAAACAATGCCAAGTAGATTAAAGATGGTGGAACAGAGGTTTAACAACAAATAAAGCTAAAACTAGCAGCAGAAATGTTCAGGAGATTCCTTAAGAAAAAAATTGGAAAGGCCAGAGATGTTATCTGTGATTTTTGACTTCAGTACTTTGTATTTTGCACCCAAGAGTAGAACAAAACTCCAGGGAGTTCTCTCAGGAGTAATTATTAAGATGCATATCATAGTAGTGATAATTATGGAAAACAAAAGCACTGGCCGTCAAGTAGTTCCCAACTCCTAAATAATCACATCTCTCAATCATGTACAAACTGTTAGGTTGATCATATCAGAACAAATCTACTACAGTGTGGTTACCAATGCAAATTTCACACCGGAAGGAAAAGGATGCGAAAGAAATAGGACTTCTGGCGACTGACTTCTGATTCACATGGTGGTTATGAATACTGCCAAAGCCAGGAAATCTCAGGACAATATGCAAAGACTATGAGGTCTTTGATTTTGTCCCCCATATACGAATAAAGAAAGCATTAAGAACCTATAGCACAATAGCATACTTCTTACAAATTTACATGAAACAATCTCAAAGACAGATCTCACCCTCCAAAACTGCAACTTATACCCAGGCCTACCCCTGGGGAAGTTTCCTGGGGGACTTGTTATCATCCTGATTTTCATAATTTGCAACCTGCCATTATTCAGCCTTCAGAGGAAACTTCGAATGGAATTTCAATGCATCTTACAAAATACTACTAATAACCACCCCACATGTACAGAATCTCAGATGATTACTACGTCAGGTAAAATCATCCTAACCTCACAAAGATCATTTTGTCTCTTCAAAAATCATGCATCTCAGACAAGTTACTTACACCTAACACCAAAGATGCAATCAAACTGTTAGCCCTCAGTGAAAACTGTCCTCTTAAATGCCAAATTAGCAGATACACCCTCTCTTCAAGCACATAATGCCATGGTCTATCCTGACTGTATCTTGCAGGGACTTTCTTTAATAGAACTGATGTAGTTGGAAGAATAACAGAGAAAGTGACTTACCCTACAAAAAGTATTACATTCATCATTACCAAATGCTGAAAAATTAACTATACTTAGAAGAAAAGCTGGAACAAGTCTAAAAAACTTGTGTTTAAGGAGTTGTCTTTTATGCAAGCTTTAAAGTTGTTGGGTAAGGGAGTAATTGTGGAAAACATAGTAAAGAAATTGAATCATCGGAAAAAAAATCAGTTTTGGAGGCAACAGGCCCTGATACAACAAATGGGTGAAGAGGCACTAAAATGTCAATAAAGACCCTTCTGGGTAAGATAGCTCAGCTAAAATAATTCACTACAGTCCGGGCTGCAGTTTCACACTCTTAACACACAGAGGGAGAACGGATAACACACTTGAAAGGCTATAAAACATAATGCCATAATGCATCTGGCACAATGTGCAAACCACAGATAGCATCAACATTGCCCTTCGCTATGATCTGTGTGGCCAATATTCCCCTTGTAGACATCACAAACAATGAGATCAGAAGCCTGATCTTCTGGCAGAAGAAACAGAAAGGGAAGAACCTTGGGGATCTTATATCTGGATAGATCAGTAAAATGCAGAAAAAATGGATTCCAGAGACTTCAAGATCATCATCACCATTTTCAACACTGCCTGGCCATAAACTTAATGTTAGACAGAAAGAGAAGTACAATTCCAGGATTTCAGCATGATCACTTTGAATATAAATCTTCAGGAGAATGCTGAAAAGAATAGGAAGGAGAATGATCAGAGGAGTACTGATCTTTACAACTTTTGTGTCTCAGCCTACTACCCACATAAACCAAGTGATTATTGCAAGCTGCAGCATATTATTCAAAGGTGATACCTTCTTCATTCCAAAAGAAATCATGTTAAAATTTTTATCGGTTCTCTGTTGGCAAAATCTACTGCCCTGACCCACTGTCTTTGTGTTAAAAAAGTTGTGTAAACTGAATGCAACTTCACACAGCCTAAGACAGTTATCGTTACATGATGTGGACAATATGCAGAGAAGGGTGGAATAACCCAGGAAAAAAATGATATTAGCTAGTACTCTGAGTATTCGCTAATAAAAAACCCCAAATAAATTTCTGACTTTGGAGCTCCTTAGCATAGATCAAATTGAAAAGAAAACACAAAACCTTTTATCTACCAAAAAAACCCCCAAAACCACCAAATCAAAAAAAAACTCACTCCCCTCCAAAAGAAAAAGAAAAAGGAGGAAAAGAAGGGGGAAAAAAAAAAAGTGAATGAAAAGGACTGTAAATGATCATACTTTTGGGCTTAACTATCGTACTGTGCTGCTTTCACAGTGGTGAAAGTCTCAGTGCTGACAGACATTTACCCACCGGCTGTATGTTGATATGTATATTGAATTTCTAGCAAAAAAACATTGAAAAGCTTTCAACGAAAATCAATCATCACCTTTATTTCACATGGTGGACTATATGTTTCTTTAATGACAGAAAAACATGACTGACTTCAGCAGTTAGTTTGGATTTGGACAGACAGGATCTAGCTCACAGAGCTGAGATGCAGTAATGTTAGTGTGGAGCACCACCTAAGAAATCAAACGTAATCCCTGTCCTCATTTTCTGCTATTTCCCATTTTGTATGATAGTATCCTTCAGCATATGTCTTCTATAGCTGTTTCAGTGCCAGTGTGCTTAGTGTATGCCATTTCCAGACTAAATTTTGTTAACACAAGCAATGATTGCAACAGTACACTGTATTTGATCAATTGTGGCTGCTGTTCTCATTTCTCTTCTCCAGCATCACTATCAGATGGTCCCGTCTTTTACACAACTTGAGAAGAAATTATTTCATCTAGAAGAAAATGATACAGTAGGTCATGGTTCTGTGCCTTCCTACCTGCTGTTTAGCTAACATAGGCAGCAGTATAGACATCTGCTGATGCACACACGCACACATAGAATCATAGAATCATAAAATCATAGAATCATAGAATAGTTAGGGTTGGAAAGGACCTCAAGACTATTTAGTTCCAACGCCCCTGCCATGGGCAGGGACACCTCCCTCTAAACCATGTCACCCAAGGCTCTGTCCAGCCCCACCTTGAACACCGCCAGGGATGAAGCATTCACAACTTCCCCGGGCAACCCATTCCAGGGCCTCACCACCCTTACAGTGAAGAATTTCTTCCTCAGATCCAATCTAAACTTCCCCTGTTTAAGTTTGAACCCATTACCCCTTGTCCTCTCACTACAATCCCTTAGGAAGAGTCCCTCCCCAGCATCCCTATAGGCCCCCTTCAGGTATTGAAAGGCTGCTCCGAGGTCTCCACATAGCCTTCTCTTCTCCAGGTTGAACAGCCCCAATTTTCTCAGCCTATCTTCATATGGGAGGTGCTCCAGTCCCCTGATCGTCCTCGTGGCCCTCCTCTGCACTTGTTCTAACAGTTCCATGTCCTTTTTATGTTGAGGACACCAGAACTGCACACAATACTCCAAGTGAGGTCTCACGAGAGCAGAGTAGAGGGGCAGGATCACCTCCCTCGACCTGCTGGTCACGCTCCTTTTGATGCAGCCCAGGATACGGTTGGCTTTCTGGGCTGCAAGCAAACACTGCCGGCTCATGTTCATTTTCTCATTGATCAACACCCCCAAGTCCTTCTCTGCAGGGCTGCTCTCAATCTCTTCTCTCCCCAACCTGTAGCTGTGCCTGGGATCTCTGCCCAACCCCTGTGCCCGGGATTGCTCCGACCCAGGTGTAGGACCTTGCACATGGCATGGTTAAACTTCATTAGGTTGGCATCAGCCCACCTCACAAGCATGTCATGGTCCCTCTGGATGGCATTCCTTCCCTCCAACATTTCAACCGAACCACACAGTTTGGCATCATCGGCAAACTTGCTGAGGGTGCACTCAGTCCCACTGCCCATGTCACCCACAAACATGTTGAACAAGACCAGTCCCAACACCGATCCTTGAGGGACACCACTCGTTACTGGTCTCCAGCTGGACATTGAGCCATTGAGCACAGCTCTTTGCGTGCGGCCATCCAGCCAGTTCTTTATCCACCAAGTGGTCAATCTATCAAATTGATGCCTCTCCAACTTAGAGAGAAGGATGTCATGTGAGACAGTGTCAAAGGCTTTACACAAGTCCAGGTAGATGATGTCAACTGCTCTACCCCTGTCCATCAGTTCCGTAGCCCCATCATAGAAAGCCACCAGATCGGTCATGCACACACAACTGGCTGAGAGCACAGTATGGCACAAAGTAGCTTGCTATGAGTTTACTTTGACAGACATGACCCAGTAAAGTAGCATAGTATTGTAGAAGTTGCAGATATCTTGACTAGGTTGAGCTATGAGGAATCAATATGGATTCAACACTCACTGAATCATTATTTTATGATTAACAAAATTTGAGGAAAAAAAGCAGTTAATTTATAATCACTGATATGTATGACCTGTAATTAACTAATTTTCTGTCATCTGTTTCAATTTAAGAAAGATTTAGAAGTGAAGTACTGCAGTAAATTTTCCTTTTATTACAACTTCATTATTTTTACAGAACATATTCCACACAATGTTATAATAAAAATTTAAATCTAAATGAACAAAAAGCCCAAACATAAACAACCCACATACTGAAATAAGTCCTCTTAGACTTTGATTTTTTTTTTGTTTTACTTTTTTACTCACTTGTAAAAGTCACTAAGTTATAATCAGTCTCCAATCATAACATTTCTACTATATTCCTGTATAATAATTCTCTTCCCATCTAAAAAAATTCACACAAGACAAATAATACTTTATAGTTAGCGCCGCAGATGCCCAAGTGGAAGATTCGTGTTATCTAACTTCAGTTTTCTGAAAACTGATGTCTAACTTGAGGGCTCTGCTAAAAAAAGGAACAATATTTAAAAACTGGACAGCAGAAGGAAAGCCCACTTTGCACCTGTGACATGAATAGCTAGCTCAAGGCAGGAATACTTGATCCACAGATGAATTTACTCCTGAACCAACGTGTGCTATACAGGTTGACAGCAAGCGTGACTGCTTTTTGTCTGTCTGTAATGGCTTACTGGAAACTTGATTTTCTAATATATTTGTTGACTATGTATGATACACTAAGATAAACTGATAGCCAATTTTGGAGACTATAAGTGCACACACGACAGACTGGGCTTTTAGAATACTTTACTCAATCTCCTGTTAGTCTTGGCAGCTTTGGGGCTTCTGCCATCACAACAGGACTTTAGTTTTTCTGAAGCTTTCAATATCCTGGATATTGACTTTTAAATACATTGTCTTTCTGGAAGGCAAGAGAAGCACCTGCCACAGAGTTTCCACTTCTGTGTTTGGGTTAGATTTAAACAGTTTTGCTTCAAAGGATCTGCATAACCACCTTAGGAGACTCCTTATTCTGGCAGCAATGCTGGCATTCATGGCACCTTACAGCAAGAGCTAGCTGTAAGTTCTTTTCATTGACATCTTAGTAATTTCAGGTACAATAAAATGCTTCTGGTTCACACTTAAGAGTTCTAAGACACTGTTCTTGGTACCTTTACCCTCTTAATTCTATTCCTCTATTCTATGTATATTTTCTCTTTTCTCTCCTTCCCTCCCTGTAGTTTGACTTCAAGGTGAACAAGCATAAACACATGCACACAGGTAACAACACCCTATAGCTCCCTTTGGGTTTGACAGATTTCTACCTGTTTGGTGTCTCTGTCAGCATCACAGCTCCAGTCGGACTTGCTCTTCACTGCAGTCCTAATGGGCAATTTCAGGCTCATGATGAAGAGTAAGACAAACAGGCAAATGGCCGTAAGCAGGCAAGCTTGAAGGGGTTTCATTGCCAGCTCATTATAGCTCCACTAATGAGATCTCCATCCAATTTGTGGATAGCAGAGCTCAACTCAAAAAAGGGACAGAGCTACCAAT
The DNA here is from genome assembly GCA_039720435.1 of Amazona ochrocephala. NCBI lineage: Eukaryota > Metazoa > Chordata > Aves > Psittaciformes > Psittacidae > Amazona > Amazona ochrocephala. Next base: position 20,686,579 of record CM077876.1, read on the forward strand.
ACAGTAGGATTAGAATGCCTTATTAAAAAAAAAAAAACAAAAAAAAAACACAAACCACAAACAAATAAACAACCCTTTGTTAAATTAGGGCCCTGTGGTTAGGGCAGTGACCTTATACACTGACATAATGCAAAAACAATTGCTGGATTATTTACATTACACTCATCAGCTTGGCATAATTGCTGAAGTGATATAAAACTCATACAATTCACTTAGGCACTATCAACTGCATACTTTATGTAAAATCCGCAGTAAAGTACAGTTAGGAAGATTTTTGCTAGCAAGGAACAACCAATACTATTTGTGAAAATGCATTTACAATGAATCTTAGGATGCATAAAGCAAACTGCAAAAAAAGAAATGGCAATCCTGTGACACTAAATTAGAAACCTTTGACGAAATAAAAAGGCATTTCGCAATTCTGTGGTTATACATGAGGGACTGAAATGCTGAAAACGTGAAGAGGTTCTAGAAATTTAGCTAAAGTCTCTTTTTCATTAGCTCAGAGATCTGCCATCTGCACCCCAGGACTGCTAACCTTCAAGTCTCAAATAAAGTGGTATTTATTATTTGTTTAGGTAAAATTATTTCTTTTTGTTAACACAGTCCGTATGTAAACCCCCTTAAAATATGGACCTACCTCTTCAAATTTTGAACTCACTAACAAAAGGTGATCACTTCATTATTCAAATACGTGGTTATACATTATACAATAGGCCATTTTTAAGCACAGATCTAGCATGCAGCCTTACTGAAAATAGTTAGACATTTGTTTCGTATCTACTAGAATTAGATCTTTTTCCCTGAACTGCATTGCCTTTGCCTTCACCACAAAGAATGTAGATGTTGCTCTCCATGTTGAGGGACTTACTGCACCAAACTTCTGGGAGTACAAGTAGTAGCCAAACTGAGGACTAACATTTGTCCTCTCCGAACATTGCTCTGTCTCCATGGAGGAAGATATTTCTGACTAAATCCACACGATTTTTTCTTTTTTTAACTGCAAAGCACTGTAACAGGATTTTTTTTCACAGTAACAAAACCTCAGTTCTGTAACCAAATGGAGTCAGCCTGGTTTAATCAGGCTATCAGTCACCCTGCAGAAGCTAGAAAGGAGGCAAATAGTTTTTTTTCCCCATCTCCTGCAAATGCACAGAATATGCCATCAAAATTTCTCAGTGTTGCAGTGTATCTAATTTGGCACAGGCCTTCCACCAGAATGTAGAAATGCTGGGCTCTGTTATTTTAACCCAATGCAAGTCATTTGTAAGCCATGCTAGGAAAAAGGCAAAGCTACATTTAGGGACCTTCTCAAAAATGCTGGAGGGTAGAAAGATCATTAGAACATGTTACCGGACTGCTAATCAATCAGGCATCAGCCAGTATTAATTGCAACACGCTGGAGACTCAAAGGGCCTGCCAGTCTTTTAAGGCAGGCTCTCAAAGTGGCAAACACGTGCCTTTTTTCACTCACTGCACATGAGCAAGACCAGCTGCTAGCTGGAGTGCCCTAGTAAGCAATAGTCTTGGTGGAGGATCATCCATGGCTACAATTCTCTGAGCAATAGGAGAGCTGTGCACCACTGGCAATCGTACTTGGATTTCTTGAGCAGCTTTCCCGTGTACTAAAAGTGGTCTTCTTTGCAATAAATTATAGCTTGATTTTAAAGATCTTTTAGAGAGCAGCATGCCACATAAGAAAGCTAATAGCCTTCAGAAAAAGCAGAAATGGAAGACTTCATTAGAATATCAGTGTTCGCAATACTCTGACACAAACTGAAACAATTCTAGGTTGGTGTCTAAAATAAAATAGCCTAACTGCAGGGGCTGCTTGTCTCATTAGCCTTTCCTCAGGGCAAAACACTACCTGCCTTGCTGCTTAACCCACAGATATGCTGGGAGATCTTTTCAATATCATACCTTGGGTATTTTAAAGCATGATTAGTTTCATTTCTACCCTGGTCCAGGGGCTGCCCGTTTGCCATATTACTATGTTCTGGCATAATAATACTCAAAAGAAAGTGGAGTAATTTGCTGTTTCTTCAGAGCCTGAAAGTAGCTCTAACATTTTTGCACAGATAAGTGCAACAGTTTTATAGTTTGATGAGGAAAGAAACCACCACAATCTGCTTTGGCAGCATGTTCACTGTGATTTTTGCAGTGTGTGAACACAGCAACGAGAGTGACAGGGTTGGGGTATTCCTCAGCCAAGCAGAGTAAGTCAGAAACAGGTTCAGCCCTGGTGGAAAATCTGTGTCTTTAATTATCATCTCTTTATATATTCATAAAATCTACTGCCTATTTGGCACAGTGCTAATATCTACCTTTATTTTTTTTTAATTTAGCTTTCTCATGTGTTTGTTAATTGTTTTTCATCTCAACATAAATGAGGTGAGAGCCTTGGCATGTTCCTTGTCTAGTTCAAAGAGAAAGGAATGGTTTACAATGGCTTTGTTTGCATGTTGCTTTGGAATCACAGTCAGTTGACTCTCATGGTGAAAATATTCAGACATGGAAATGCTCCTGATTCTACAGCATTTCAGAATATTTCCCAGCAAGTACTTAGGTCAATAGAGTTAAATTAGATTAATAGTCCCAAAACTATTTTGTATTTATGCACGTGTCAAACACCATTACTGTCCTCATTTTCAATAGCACATCACTGAAGGCAGACATAGAGACCTGTAGGTATAGAATTTAAGAACTTTGGGGGCATTAATATTTTCCCAGGGAATTAGGTGAATATCCATGCACTTTATAGAAAAACAGGTCAATAACTCACTTCAAAAATTTATTTTTTCTCCAAGAATCTGATGGTAGCAGACATTGTCATAGCAAGCAAATATGAAGTAATTCAGACTATAGCTGAAGCCCAAAGAAAGTCTGTTGCAAGGTACCCTTTAAGGAGCAGGTTACACTTCCTAACACTTTTTCACCTGCAATAATTTGTTTGTGGATTTTCCCGGTCTTGAACCAGGGGCACTACTGTGCCTGTATAAGATAGGATTATCACAATGCTTGATTCATATGCCATGTAAAGGACAAACATGACAGTGTAAACCTCTTCTGCCAAGGACATTCTGCTTTGGTTTTCATGTAATTGCTACTGAAGGAAGGGATTTTTCACCACGAATGAACCAAAGGTGTAGGAATCAGGTTTTTAAAGCAAGCATTTTCTTGCAAACAAATATTTTGTTCCATGACTACAAAATTAAGGACAAAAAGTTCTCATGAGTTCTAGTTCACAGCTGTGTGGTAAAATAAAACTATAATCTGCTTGTCAGCTTGTCAACAGTCTATGAAAAAAACCTTTAAAATAAGCATAGTTCCCTTCTTTTCTTTACAGCTGCTTTATGAACATTTTTTGCATTCAGATCTTGCACATAAATACCTTACTTGTCTTTACATTAGCACAGCTTGTGTCATGAGGTGACTGTCTCGAGAGGGGACGCCTGCAGCACCTGATCGGGGGGGGAGGCTCGGCATCCAGGAGCTTCACCTCGGGGCAGCAACAGGCACCGAGGGGGCCTCAACCCCTCCACAGGACTTGCCCAAGAGCAGGCAGCTCAGCGGACTCGAGCAGCTGACTCACAGGGGGCGGTGTCAGGAGGAGCGGCACCAGCCCTGACTGGGTAAAAACCTGCCCAGGGAGAGCGGGGAACAGGCTGGGTGCGAAGCAGTTTGAACGGGCAGGCACTCGCCATATGAGCAGGGCCCGGTCTTGGAGCTCTGCTCTGGCTGCCCCGGCGGTGGCCAGCCTAGGCACCCAGACAGAGCTGATGAGAGGGGAGGCTGCAGTGCAGAGCTCGGGGTGTAGAGAGCGCCTGCACTGCTCTGCTGAGAGGATGGCGCGCAATGGGCAGGGCTGCTGTGCTGCCTGGTGGAGGTCCTTCTGCAGCAGGGGCTGAGCTGCGGGACGCTGTCAATAGGCTGACAGATGTCAGGGAAGCTGAGAGGAAGCAGCACTGCTTGCTCCAGGACCAAAGTGTGCAGGGGCCTCGAGCATCTACTGTTGCTCATGCAGGAAAGAAAGCCACTAACCCAAGAAGCTGGGAAACAGTAACAAAAAATGCCAACAAAAAAAGGAAGAAGAAAGCAATTAAAAGCAAGGGGCTTCCTCCTAAATCTGATGTCCCCACTGAGAAACACTTTGCTGTCCTGCAGGTGGCTGATGAGAAAACACACTCACACCAGGAGCAACCGGCTGATGCACTGGTAAAGAAGATCACTACTGGTGCTGCCAGGAAAAAGCAGCGGGTCGTAGTAGTAGGGGACTCTGCTTTGAAAGGAACCCATCTGTCGGCCTGACCCAGTCTCAAGGGAGGTGTGTTGCCTACCAGGGGCTCGGATCAGGGATGTTGCAGAGAGGCTGCCTGCTCTAGTCGGTCCCACTGACTGTTACCCACTTCTAGTGATCCATGTGGGTGCTACTGATATAGATAGCAGTAGCCCTGAGAACAGAAAGAAGGACTACGGAGCTCTGGGAGAGGTGGTTAGGGGCTCTGGAGCTCAGATTGTCTTTTCACCAATTCACTAGGATAAAGGGGAGGATCTTAAACAGGCTAGGAAGATTGGCCAGGTTAATAAATGGTTAGAAGGGTGGTGCTATAGTCAGTTTGGGTATCTAGAACATGGGACTCAATTTAGTATGCCAGGTCTACTGGGGGCTGGTAGAGCTGGTCTAACAATGAAGGGGAACAGTGGGTTTGGTAGAAGGTTTGCCAGACCGGTGAAGGAAGCTTTAAACTAGATATGTTGGGAGAAGGGGACATCATTCCATCCCAACACACCCACTCAGTTACCAGCACCTATGATAAATGCTAGGAGCAATGTAGAGATATTCCAGCCGCTCCAGCCAATGAACCGGCTTCATTTGGATCTTGGCTCAGATGCCTCTAAATAAACTCCCACAGCATGGAGAACAAACAAGAGGAATTAGAGATGTGTGCACTTCTACAGGGGTATGATATAATAGGCATCACGGAAACATGGTGGGATGGCTCCTATGGCTGGAGTGTTGGAATGGAAGGTTACCGGCTCTTTAGGAAAGACAGGCCTGGCAGGCAGGGAGGGGGAGTAGCTATTTATGTTAGGGATAGGCTAGAGAGTATGGAACTCTGTCTGAGGACAGGTGAACAGTCAATAGAGAGTTTGTGGGTCAGGGTTAAAGGGAGAACAGCGATGGGTGACATTATTGTGGGGATCTGTAACAGATCGCCTTATCAAGAGGACTCAGTGGATGAAGCGCTCTATAGACAGATAGGAACAGCCTCACACTCGCAGGCCCTTTTTCTCATGAAGGACTTCAACCACACTGATACCTGTTGCCTGTGCCGGGCCATGTTATCCCTCCAATCTGGGAGGTTCCTCGATTGTGTGGAAGACAACTTCCTTCTGCAAGTAAGAGGAGCTGACAAGGAGAGGCGCCATGCTTGATCTCATGCTCACCAACAGGGAAGGGCTGGTTGGAAATGTGATGCTCCAGGGCAGCCGTGGTTGCAGTGATCATGAGATGGTTGAATTCGAGATCCTCAGGACAGTGAGAAGAGTGTGCAGCAAGCTCACTGCCCTGGACTTCAAGAGAGCAGACTTTGGCTCTTCAGGAACCTGCTCAGTAAGGTTCCATGTGATATAGCCCTAGGGAGCAGGGGGGCCCAATACTATTGGCTGATATTCAAGGATCACCTACTACAAGCTCAGGAGCGATGCATCCCAACTTGAAGGAAGTGCAGCAGGAGGGCCAGGAGACCTCCTTGGATGGATAAGGAGCTGCTGAGGAAAATTCGTAGGAAATAAGAGGGTTTTTGGAGTAAGAGCACCGATCCCTGAGGGACACCACTCGTTACTGGTCTCCAGCTGGACACTGAGCCATTGACCACAACTTTTTGCGCCATCCAGCCAGTTCTTTATTCACTGAATGTTCCACCTATCAAATTGTTGTCTCACCAATTTAGAGACAAGGATGTCGTGTGGGATTATTGAATAACTGCTGAGATAGACAAACATGGATTCTTGTGTGAGCAACCAATTTGTGTGATTTAGGCAACATTGCTTGGACCAGACAGTGACACCTCTACCCATGGCAGACCCACACTCGTTCTCACTGGTTTCAGTGATCCCACTTGTTTCAGACTGAGATACTGCTCAGCAGTTATGATGGTCATAGTTTGGCCAATTAAGGAAAACAACCAGGGACTTCTGAAAATGTAAGTGAAATTTTCGATTTCCTGCTGTTTTCTTCATTTGCTGTTGGGACATCTCATTTATCTGACTGTAACCAGACATATTTAGTGTGCTACAGATTTTGCGAGATGTATGCAGAACTGAATCGTGGAAGTTGCAAGGGGCAGAAATAGGGAAAGATAAAATATGGGATTTTGAGAGCAATACGGAACAAACAAGGACATAAATAAAATATAGCAGAGGGCTGGTGTTGTGGAACAGCAATATCCTTCCACTTGATAAGCACTTAAATAGTTAACAATTGTGGCACTTCTATTATCTTCATGTTTCACAATGGACAATCCAACTGAATGAACCAGTTTGTCTACATCTCTGCTACAGATAAAATTTCAGGCTCCCTGAAGATTCAGAAAAGAGTATTTTTATCAGCTCGTACCTGGTGCATGTTTTAAAAGATCACAGTGATGAACATGTGGTAACTGTTTTGATTTTTTAAAGTTTTTTGATTCAACATCAAGGAAATGATTCTGCAACCAGTGATAATTATGCAGAGAAAATCCTGGGGTTTCAGTTTTAAACATAAAACAGTGTAATAATCCCTATAGGATTGATGACTGCAAAAATCTAGGTTAACCAGACCCACTCATCCCAACCAGTACTAATTCTGTGATCTTAGGTTGTAGGCTTTCATGGTTTTATTTTCCAAAACCTGACATCTCTGCCTGTAGCTATCTCAAGTGGCTGACTCCTTTCAAGTGAATGATATGGACAAAGATTTACTGCTGTATAAAAAGTTGCCTAGAAACCATTTATACCATGGTTGAATCAGCTTCAGTTTGGTCACTGTCATTGCAAGATACAAGACTTTCAGGGAATAAGCAATCCTGGAAACATAATTTTCTCATTTTTTTATTTGTGAGATCCTGTCAGTGTTGAAAGTGGCAAGGAAATCCAGAGACTGGTACGAAAGGACTTCTTGAAATGATACTACATGCGTTGTCAGTCTCGTCATGTCTTTTCTTTTCTTGACCTCCTCATGTAGTCATACATGGAGAAGTTGAATCTGAAGGGGTTAAGAGGATTTTTGCAGGCCATTACCTATCTTGGCCAGCAACACATGTTTCATACTTGCTCTTGTCATCTAACAGCAAATCTGCCCAGTCATAAGGGTAGACATGCTGGCCCATTTGTAAAGGATATGTCGTCTCATCTAGGCTCCCTTTTCCACAAAAGGCTTAACCAGGTGGTCTTCTGAGGTCCCTTCAAACCTGGGCTATTCTATGATTTTATGATTCTATGATACTTCTCTTCCGTTAGGCTTCAGCTATAGTCTCATTTCACAGGTTTTGCTACTGTTGAGTTTTCATGCTCAACTTGTAAAGAATCCAGAGTTCCCACAGAGGGCACTCAGTGTAGGCCACCTCCACTTTCACTTCTAGGTGAGGTCTGCTATTTGTAGCATCCACTGTGTGCCACTCAATTTAAGGGTTTAAGGCAAAATAAAGACTATGTAGTGACTTTTTAAGCATTTGTGGTGCAGAAAATAAAAATGAAGAGGATGTTAATAGGATAATTTTATCCTGGCAATTTATTAAGTTTGGAGAACATGAAGGTTATAAACTAGGGCTGTTTCTTAATGTACGTGAATGATGGACAGAAGGGATGAACAACAATGTGACAAAATGTTCAGATGACGCAACATCACTCAGAATAACCAGCACATACAAAGATAAACAGATTAGAGAGCCATGAAAATCTAAATGAGGGGGCATCCTAAGAAAAAGTCAGGTAAGTGTCAACAATGGACAAAGAAGGAAATAATATAGAAGAACGAATAAAGAATAGGAAAGGCAAATATCCTAACAAGTTATATCAGGTCATTATACAAACAAGTAGTACGTCCTCAATGGGAACATTGTGTTCAGCTGTAGTTATCCTATTTTAAAGCAATGACAGTAGGTAGAGAGAAGATTTACTGAGAGCTGATTGCTATTATTAGAGTCATTAGAGAACTATTTAATAAGATGCTGAAAAAAATGTGCCAGGCTATTCTAGAACAAGCAAAAATGAGGGTCAAGTCAGAAAAATAGTAAGGAGTAAGAGATAGTGGTTTTTGCTAGTTGGCTCACATTTCATTCATGCTTCTAGGCAATACATACAAAATATTCACAGAATAAGCAACTGTGGATAATGGAAAAATAGGGTTGTGAGGAGATCATCAAATCCTCCCCCTGCCCTGACAGAGGATGTAACATGTCTAAACAGTACATAAGTGTCGTTTTACATGATATGAGAAAACACAAACTTGGATTGCATAAATTTCTTCATTTGCAATATCCATTGCTTAAGAATCTGTTACAAAGTCATGTCTATTATATAACCAAAATCTTCTTTACAGAAAATAGTCCCAGTTTCTGAACCCACCTATATTGGACATGAAGAAGAAATCATTTTAGTATTTTTGTAACAAACTTTTACACATTGAAACGCTGCTACCATGTCTTTGTCTGTCTGTCTTCTCCTAGACTAAACAAACCAAATTCTTTCAGCCCTTCTTCATACACCATGTTTTCTAAACCTCTAATCACTCTTGTCACTCTCTCCTGGACAACCTCCAAGCACAGTTTTTATTTAAGCATGGTGCCCAAAACTGGATAAAGTATTCCACCAGCAGTAGATAGACCATAATAATTACCTCCCAAATCTCCCATCCAACAATCCTTTTTCCGCATCTTAGATTAAGATTTTTTCTGTTTTAAACAGCAGTACATTTCTGCCTCACTTTCAGTCTGTGGTGCTGAAGAGATTTTCTGCAGTACAGCATTCTTTCTACTTACTGTCCATTTTGCATTTATGTATTTAAAAGAGGGTATATTTAGTTTAGATATGTGGAATAAATTCTTTACTGTGAAGGTGCTGAGACACTGGAACATGTTGCCCCAAGAAGATGTGAATGTCCCATCACATGCAGTGTTCAAGGCCAGGTTAGACAGGGCTTTGAGCAACCTGGTCTAGTAGAAGGTGTGCCTGCCTGTGGCAGAGGATTTAGAACTAGATAATCTTTAAGGTCCCTTCAATTTTGTAACTGTGCTTTCCAGTTCTTAATCTAGGTCATAAAAATATATTGCATATGTTTCATTTTGACTACTAGTTTTATAGAGTGCTATTGATATATTCTCTTTGAGCATTGCTTTTCAACCAGTTTTTCTTCTACTATGTAATTATTTAATTTAGTTAATATTCCCTTTATTTTCTTGGGAGTGTCATATGACAGCATTAAAATCTTTACAAATGTCAAGATAAATTATCGTGATCTCCTCCAGTTTATTCCAATTACTCTGACAAAGAGAGAAAACAGATAGGATTGAGATAATTTTGTCTGGACAAAGCCATGTTTATTTCTATGTGCTCACAGATTATGGGCTAATAATAGGATCAATATAAAAAAAAATAAGTCTACAGTGTCCTATGTTCTTTTTTATATATATATATAAGTCAAGTATTCTGTTTTCCATTCCTTGGCCATGTGAGTGCCCTCCATATTGTATGACTTCCTAGCCATAATCACTTTTCCCCTCCATTAGCATTGTGTCCTTTGTTGTTTTTTGGTTGGTTTTTTTTTGTGTGTTGTTTTTTTTTTTTTTTGGTGTGTGTGTGTTTTTTTTGTTTGTTTTTTGTTTGTTTGGGTTTTTTTGTGTGGTTTTTTGTTTTTGTTTTTGTTTTTCACTTTTTGATTGCATTAAAGATTTCCAGATGTAGCCATGCTGGTTCTGCGTTACTTACGGTTCACGATAGTTTACTGCCATGCCTTTATTCTTGTCTCTCTTACACATGGCCTGCTCTTCAGAACTTCATTTTTATTCTCAGAATTCTCTCCCAACAGACTTACCTAGCCATAGTTTACTGACACTTTCTTTTCAAAGTTTATTGTGATTACTTTCCTCGTCTTCTTCCTTTGGCTAAAATCAGTGACTTTCCATTTAATGAACCTTCTTTCCACAAATTTGTCAAAGTCCCTCCCAAGTAAGTCAAACCTATACTGACTACATCCAATTTTTTCTTTTTTCTCCCAAAATAAGAGCTCTTTCCCTCAAAGCAATCCAGAACAGAAAGAACAATATGAAGAATAGGAATTGACTGATCTATTTCAGCCTTTTTTTACAGTACAAAAGAAAGAAAAAAAAATATATTGAAATTTGGTAAGTTTCAAGTTAATGAAAAGATGTTTTACCCCCCACGAAAAGCACTTTGTGGAACTCATTGCTGCTATGTATTGTAAAAACAAGGAGTCAAGCTCACATGAGGATTGGATTTAATAAATAATAGTGATGCAAAATTTTATGCTTTAGGGAAAAATCCAGCCATTGTAATGTCTTAGACTGGGTCCTCTGAAAACATATTTTCTTTTTTCCCCTTTTTTGCACTTTTCCCTGAAATATCTGGGGTTAGCCACTGTCAAGATAAGAAAAGTGGACTCCTAATCTGATCCAGTTCTTTTACTTCTATGGATAATCTTGGCATTATGCTTGTCTGCAAATTCTTTCTAATCTAAACACCAGTAATTCAAATGCAAACCGTAAATATAAAACCATTGGCAGGCCAAAAAAGATTTTGAGGAACAACTTGATAATAGCATAAAAACTAATAGCAAAGCCATCTTCAGACATCAAGAAACCACAAGTGTGCCAGAGTGTCTTTAGAGCTGATAGATGATGAAGGTGCAAAAGGGGGGCTCAATGAAAATTAAGCTTCAGCAGTGAAAAAGCTTGGAACTCCTTGCATTAATGTTCAGTCTCCAGGGGCAGAGAAGGAGTCCAACACTGGAGTCTTTCTTCGAAGGGGAAAAGTTTGAAGAACTGTCCTAAACAAAAGTGTAAATTGAAGAGGTTTTAGAGTCTGTGGAGAAAATGCACAGTAACAAATCTCTAGGACCAGATAGTATTTACCCAAGAGCTCTAAAAGATCTCAGTATGTTGCTGAACCATGGTCTGGTACTGACTGCTTAATTCTGGTTCTGCCATGGCAGCATGGGAGGAGGCAAACATAACATCAGTTTCTAGAAAGGGCTCCAGCAGAGACCCTCGGCACTATAGAGCAGTCAGTCTCATTTCTCTATTGGAAAGCTGGCAGGAACATACAAGTAGGTTAATCACTGCATATGAGGGAGCAGAAAGAAAGAATCGAGATACTCTGACAGTAGATGAAGATCACGAGAAGGTATCCACACATCTCTATACTGATACAAGTGAATTTCAATGAATCCAAAATAAGATAGATCAGGAAGATCTTACTAAATGTAAATTAAATTGTGGCAATAGAATATCAGATGGCTGTTCCCCTTCAAAAGGAGATTCTGGAGACACTGTGGCTGGGTTGTGGGTTTCTAAACCTCGGGTCACTGCTGCAGTGCAACCACTAGGTGCTGATGGCATGTTAAGGAGCTGTTGAATGGGCTCTCTCAGGAAATCCCGGATCTATGGTGAGTGGCAGGATATACCATAAATGCTGTTCTCTCCTTGCCTTAGGTTTCTTTGCTTAGCTTGGTGGGGGGGAGGGGGGAGGGTTGAGCCTGCTACTAGAAACTACTGGACATCAAGACAGCAGGGAGATGGATGTTTCATCATCTCCAGTACAAACATGCTGATGTTCACATGAATTATCACAAGCCAGTTCTGAATTCACACTGAAGAAGCATCCACCCAATTCCCCAAATCATACAGTGATGCACTCCCCTCTGGAGCCTCTTTTGTTTCTGGCCGAACATTTCTTGAGTTACCTGAGAATTTATGGCCAGTTTCTTAAAACTGCATGTAAACACATTTTTTAATCAGCTAATACACCAGATAAATCCATGTTTAGGCACCTGAAACTACAGATAAAAACATGCTTAGGTGCCTAAATACCTTTAAAATACAGCCCTATACATCTTTGAAGATGATGCCAAGACTTCTGTGGACATCATTAACATAGGGCTGAACTTCAAACATATTTAGCAGAATTCAGATAATGTACACAGCCCATCTTGGCACAAGCTCCTCTTAAAGGTCAAGAACTAAAAAAGGAAATTCCCTACAAAGATGGAGTGTACAAAGAATCTTTTGGGAAATAGAAAGACAGTTCTGGGCCCCCCTTTATCTTGATGAATAACAGAAGTGCAATGAAAAACAAGGAGAGACAGATAAGAGAGATAAGAAAACAGATAAGAAAAGAAACGTTTTAAAAGAAAGTTTTTAACATGAAATGCCATTAGAAAGCAATATGACACTTGGGAAGTGAAAAGAATATAAGAAGTTTCAAAAAGAGTATTTTGTATTTTTTTATGTGATAGAAACACCTGAAAAACTGCTCATATATATGAACTAGCTTTAACCTACACAGGAGGCCCTTTACAGAAGAAAACTCAGAGATCTATCCCTTTTCAGGCAAAAATGACACAGAAGACAAGAAATAAAATGTTATCAATAATTTCTTGCAGACTTAAATTGCAACAAACTTTGAGAAAAAAAAAATTGACATGCCCAAATTCTGTCCTATTTATTTCAAGGCACATACCTTTTTGTAACATGGTATGAATATGGAGGCATATTTCAATTAATTTGTTTGCAGTGGATACTAATTTATGATAGGAGAAGCTCCATTGTCTGCCCAGTTCCCTATGCATTACAAAAAAGGTTTGCATCGTTTGCTGCAGACTATGGTATTCTGGCACTAATTTTACTGATTAATCTCTGACTTTGGTCTTGAGCCAGGATCATTGGTGACCAAATGACTTTTAGAAATCCTTCTGCTCTCTACATCTCTCTGTGAAATTGTTGTGATGGATGTATATGGCATTAAAATAATTCCATGCCTATGCCCCTAAAATCTGTAGCAAATTTACTTTTTTAAAATTTCAGGAATAGCCTTTCTACAGATATTAACTAGTTTTCCGGTGAACTAAATCTGATCTGTCTGTGATTGTGTTCTTTCACTTTTGACTCGCACTTTTTGTTGCTATTTATGATAGTGCAAAACACATGCCCTACTGTACTGAAGTAGAAGCATTCCTCATGCAAACTACGGAGGTACAAATAAATTCACACAGTGTTCAGCCAATAAAACATTGAGGTTTAGGGGCTGTTCAAGATGATGGGCATTTTTATTATGTTAACAGTCAGCAAATACATTTCTTCAGAGAGCACTCTAATGATGGAAAATATCCTGATGAAATGGACTAAGACAACACCAGAAGGAACGAAGGTGGTAGCAACTCTCTGTAAATCTTAATTTATTAATAAACCTGAATAACCTGAAGGATTTGTACAAGTGAGGTCAGGAGCAACCACAGTATGTGGTTGTGGTTAACACAGACTATCATTTCCACAGCTACACTAGTTTATATATTTGACTGACTTTCTTGATATTCAAGCTGATTTTTATTTCGCATTTTATTGGTGTTAAGGCAGCTACTTAATTGCACATAGATAGTGATTATCAGTTCCATGTTATTACATTCAGCAAAATAAATGCTGATAATTGTCATGGACTTTTGATGTTATTTCACTTATCAGTTACACCATTTCTGTAGTTTTTTACATTTGTAAATATGACACTACTTATGTTGTGGAAGTGTTAATTAAAGAGGAAAAGAGAACTTAGAAAAATATATAATCCCTGAAGCATGAGCAGCAAAAAAAAAAAAAGTGGAGTGTCTCTGACATTGCTTTAACTTAGTCATATATTCAAATAAAATTGAGTTTCTATTCATTTTAAATTTATAATAAAAGACTTAATTCCTTTGTCTCTTTATCAATGTTGATTTTATTAAACTTAGTTTTCAAAAATGTTTGTTGAATAGTCAACAGTTATCATAAGGTTATGAAAATGAGAAACAAACACAATGTTTTCTTATATTCCAGACTGGAAAATAGTACATTATCTCAGAGCCCACCCCTGGTAAATGCTTTCCTTGAGTTCTTCTCTTTTTTTCCAATTTTCTTATATAATGTAATTAAGAGGAGCACTGGAATTGAAATATAGTGTTTATTTATAAAGACTGACTGGTCTCAGGAGAGTATCTCAACATATTTTGTACTTTAATACTTGGGTGAAATTCATTCTTGGCTTAACACTTGGTAGATACACCCAGGAATGATTTTTGTCCATTCATTTTGAAGAAATATATTGCACTGATTTATCCCTCTTTTATTCAGCTTGGCGTCTTCCAAGACTTAGAAAGATGTAGGAATACTATTGACTATCACTTTAAATTTCATTCCACTCAAAAATCCTTTGAGTAAAGTAAGGCAACTAAATTTAAAGTTTAAAATAAGACAATCCTTGCAGTAAAAATCAGTCACTTATCAGTATACTTCCATGCAGCTCATTCGGAATTCAGAATTTGGAACACAAATTTAGAATATTGAACATGGCATTATTCATTACCTGGCACACACTCATTCGAGGCAGTTAGCCAAACAACCTATCTCTCTACTTACAGGTGAAACAACATTTTTGAGAATCTTAAAAATTTGAAAACATTCATAAATCAAAATAAGAGGGTTTCTAAGAAGGAAGCTAACATCATGCCACTTTTAAGTGTACCGGATAGGAAAACAAGTGAGCATTTTAAAAGGTTTCTCTGACAGGCACTTCCACTTATTCAGACAATATCAATTAATGTCTGTAGAGTGGACTTACTGATGATTATATTTCAATTGGTGTGTTTTCCAGATGCAAAGAGACCCTATTTTTCCTCTTTTTGTTCTAGACTGCATCAAAAAGAACAATTAATATTGAGGGTTAGGACATGAATTGGATTATAGAACAGGTGCTTAAAAAGAGGTTTGACAACCTGTCAGGTCCAGAAACTTTTCCAGTGGTCATCACTACCCCTCACAGTGATTTTTTCGTACCAGCAAGCTATATTTCTCTTTTCCATGGCTGTACTCTGAGAAGCTTGTGACAGGACTGCAGTGGTGGGAAGGGTTTGTGGGAAGTGGCCCAGAAGACAGAGGCGTGGCCCCAGCCACCTAACCTGCTCTGGGGGAATGGGCAGCCTGTCAGTCCACACTCCTGCCTCTTAGCCATTGCAGTCCTTCCAGCCCCTGGACCCTTCCTTGTCTTTGCACTTAAAAACCATAAGTGCTGTTTCCCGAGGTAGTAGATGGAAGCTAGCACTTGCCATGGGTCCAGAAGGAGCATTCCCATTCTGATAAGCTGCTGTAGACCCAGAACTGTATCCTCTCCGCATTGTCTCCTCAGAGCACCACAGAGTTTCGGAAAAAGGAGAAAGATATGGGAATTTGAGATGAACATTTACTTTGTTACAACAGTGACTGCTGAATGAAAGTAATGAAGCCCAAATGGCACTTAATACTGGTCAGTTGTGATTTCCAGGGTGGCCTCTCACCCACACAGGCAAGAAGATACAAAACTAAGCTGTCAAGTAGCCTAGTGACCCTTGATTAAACTCCCTTCAGTCTCTGCTATGCAATAAACAGAGGCAGGGTTAAATTAATGGCTCTGAGGCATCATTCTGCTACAGTGTCATAGAATCATAGAATTGTAGAATAGTTAGGGTTGGAAAGGACCTTAAGATCATCTAGTTCCAACCCCCCTGCCATGGGCAGGGACACCTCACACTAAACCATGCCACCCAAGGCTCTGTCCAACCCAGCCTCGAACACCGCCAGCGATGGAGCATACACAACTTCACTGGGAAACCCATTCCAGCACCTCACCACCCTCACAGTAAAGAATTTCTTCCTCATATCCAATCTAAACTTCCCCTGTTTAAGTTTGAACCCGTTACCCCTTGTCCTCTCACTACAGTCCCTAATGAAGAGTCCCTCCCCAGCATCCCTATAGGCCTCCTTCAGGTACTGTATGAGGTTTAGATAATCAGTTATGCCCTATGGACAAGTATTAAATGATTGGCTCACATCAGTGCTTCAAAAAGATATTGATTGTAATAACTTTTTGAGAAAGTCAAAAGCAAACACTTGTGACTAAAATATATCTACATGAATATTATGTTCAGTTTATGATACAGTAACAACTATAAGATCCAGAATGCAAAGTCCAAAATTCATGGGAAAAAATAATTCATAACAAAGAATTTAATCACATCTGCAAATATTATTCTGTCTGCTTGGAATCCTCTGGAGTTTCAGCTGGATTAGTTCTCCTTCACTTCCTGTCCTAAACATTTGTTTTATGTTTCTGTCTCCTGTTAAACAGAAATTGCCTTTCACTTCAATGGATGCCAGCATTTCAGTGATGCATGAAAAGTTTCACATATGTACCCTATACAAAGTTAGACAAAAGCATAATGATAGATAAATGGGGAAGTACTTGGTATGTTCATTAGTATACAGAAAAAAATGTCAACCTGTACTATGCAATGCTTATAACCTGGTTTGGGTTAATACCTGTAGAAATGGGTATAGCTGCTGTAATTTCAATAGAGCTAGACTGATGTATACCCTTCTATACACAGAACATGACATTTATGTAGGTCCTTTAGTTCAAAAGGATCCTAAAGTGCTTTGTGTTTTAGTAAAAATCTCTTATCTGTATTATAGCTGGGTGAATAGTACTTAAGGAATACATTATCTGAGAAATTTTGCCATTTCTCATCAAATATTGTGTTTTACAAGTAGTTTTATGAGGTGTTAGAGTAATTCTATGTGTAGCTGAATGCTACACATACTTAAATAAAGAATTCAATCAACAATGGTAATATTTATCAAAAGTGTGTTCAATTATTCCTTAAAAAATGTGTCTAGGTTCAATCAATATCAGAAATACTAATACAGCTCTAATACTGTCCACGTTGCAATTTCAATCAGCCCTTTTTTTTCTCCGGGAGAATAAATGTCTGAATGGTGTCCTATGCTCATTTTACAGACCTGAGATTTGAAATACAGACCTCTACTCAGATTGTTTTCAGGTACACAAAGAAAGAATAAGTCCCCTCTAGGAACTTTCACCTGCTTGCAATTGATAAGTTCCAGTAAGTAGAATACATGCCTTAGACACCTAAGCAGAACCAGTTGAAAAGAGGCAATGACAAAAGGTGGGTGCTCTATATCCTGCTGATCCTTCCCCCCCTCAGAGCTCCTCTGGGCTGCCTTTGTCCACTCAGGGTGCACAGCCTGGCTCTCTTCCTTTTCTATCTTACTTTTTCTTTTAAACTAATGTAGCTTCTACTATCACAACCTACCTCTTGTAAAATATCATGGTGATTAGTCCCTCAAACAAGAAAATTACAGACTTCTTTCAATGCCCAGCTCACTTTGAAGGGCTTTAAACATGCTTCCCACTGGCATGAAAGTAGAATGGGTGGCTTGGGAAAGGTGGGGTTGAATTTTAGACACTGCTGAAGAGCCATTTCCGTATTTGAGCAAACTACAGAAATAAATCCTAAATCAGGTCTCAGAAGACAGTCTTCCCTCTTCTCTGCTCTCCCTCCTTCCCTTTATTCCCTCTCTCTCTCTGACCAAAGAAGTCATGTTTTACTTTACTTTGTACATCTTCAGCACCCACAGCAGTAGGCTAGGAGGTGAAATCTAGCCCTATAGTTATGTACTAATTTCTTGCCCACTCTCTGAGTCAGTCAGTGTCTGTCTAAATAACAATGTACCTCTGATATAGACATGCCTCTTTTATGAGGAGTAGTAATAGTGCCTTGCTAGTTACTATTGGGGGTACTATGGCTGCTACAAAAGCCTTCATAGTGTCTTATCCTGGACAGATACTTACAGCTGAAAAGACAAGGATATATTCAGTGTTTTAAAAATTGTGTTCTACCATGATCTTACCTAATTTTCTCTTATTGGGACTATTCTGCATACATTTAAATAATGATCAGATCTTCCTTCAGCTTTATCTTTTCACAGTGCTCAGGCAGCCAGAATGATATCAAGGTACTGAAATTCAAGCATTATTCTTTTTTAAACCAATCTTTCTTTTCTGTAAAGTGTATGGTTCAATTTCATGTAAATTAATTTCACTCAGGAAAGTATTTTTTCACTTCAAGTATCTGTTAAATACTTCTTTTTACACCCAACCTGCTGGTAAAAAAAAATAGAAAGCAAACAAATGAGATGATTTGCAGTGAAGAGATGGGATGCCAAAAGAGCATAGTGTATAATTGGAAGAGCACAGGAGAATGTTTAAAATAAGTTCAAGAACAGCGATAATGCTAAAGATGATGTTATCTGTTGGACAGAAGAAGCCATTAACATATACCAGAGTGTTTTCAACCACTTAATCAGAAAACCCTTTTCCTGAGCACTGTTTCTTGTCCATGTGCCATGAACAAACATAAATATTTTGGATTTCCTGCATCCTTCACTCTGATAATGGGCTCTTAACTGTAAGGCCTTGCCACCTCAAAGAAAGAGCTAAAAACAAATGATAAAACATGAACCATAGAGATGATTTCTAGAGCAGAGTTAAGGAATACAACTGCATGTTCAAAATGGCTTTTGCACTACACTGTTAGTCCTAATTTCATATGAATGTAATTTAAAATGGAAGACAAGGAGAAAAAGGCTGTGGAGGAGGATGAAACTGCACCTAGCGAGCTAAAATTACTAAATTATCACTGACTGCAGTTGTATATGTTCAGCAACACAGAAACAAGAGCTTAACTGTTCTATTTTTATAGCAAATACCTAATTCTAGTTTCCAATGAAATCACATTTGATTTCATAGAAATACAATTAGAGAAAGACAATCTTTTTTTCCTTCTTCATACACATTTTACATGTGAGAGAAATATTCAAGAATGCAGATGTGTACTTATTCTAACAGAGATTTCTCAGAGGACTTCAGAACGTCATTGTCTCTGCTGCTGGAGTTTTTTCCACCAGTTTCTGGTGATTCAAGGAGCAAATTTAGGTGACACTAATTCTTCTATAGAAACAATGACATGTTAATTTCTATAACTATATATCTCCATCAATTCTTCCCAAATATGTGCTTCACATATTCACTCTTCTTCATTACAGCTGAATGGCAGACAAGTATCCTGCCTCATGCTTACAGCACTGCAATAATGCATCCGAATATTGCATCAGGAAAGGGCAGGACAGCATTCATTCTATAATAGTCCCAGTATATTATCAGAAACATCCCAAGTTTGGCAACAGCAGTATGGCTTCAGGAGCAGTTTTCAGATAATTCTGACAGCACTGATGCAATGTTTCCCTTGGTCCAAATGAGCTGTATCAGTCATTTGAATAATAATGAACTGGAAACTACACAGTGTGTTTCAACAAATAAATCAAAGCAGAATACATGGGCATCAGGTGAAACTAACTTTAAGTGATCATTACATGGGAAAAAAATAGATCCATTTTAAAATGGTTTTGTACTGCTTCAAATGACCAGGAGACAAATTTGTTTGCTATGTTACAACGCGTACGGAAATCACCCACCACACAGCAGATTGATCACTAGTCAAGATTTAACTTCCTAGAAGTTATATAAAAAATAAATAGTGCCGAATAGTCAGCTGGGGTAAACACCAACAGCTCACCGAACAATACCAATTTGCATCAGGTGAGGATCTGGCTGTTTAATTAGTTCAGGAACTTCAATGTGGTAATTTGCATAGTTTGAAAGTATACACTTTTGGACAAAAGTTGTTTTCAATTCTGAATTAGTCTGCAAGAATATAAAATGTATATAAATAGAAAAACAAAAAAAAAAAGGGTAATGCTGGCAATGAACCAAAGTCACAGAAAATAATTACTCAGTTCCATTAAAATATTTGGAAACCCTATATCATTAAATAATTGTGCACAACCTGCTTCTTCTCAGATACCATGCAATAATTATCAGTTTTATACTTAGGTATAGGAGGTCATGAGTGATTTTTATTGTCATCACAGAATGTATTTATGGGCTCACACTTGTATTCCAAGTAAAAACAAATAAAACCTTGGATACATGAAGAACGTAGAATGCAGAATTGAGTCAATTCAGTGTTTTCTCTCTATGTTCCCTTTATGTGTCTGAGTAGCAACAGGAAAACAAATGTGAGTTTCAGATTTATGATGTTTTCCACTTGTTTTTCTTGCAGGTGAGATGTACATTTTATAATATAAGGGTGACTTTTTTTTCTTTTTTTCTTTTTTTCCTGAGGAAAATGCTGAGGATATCTGATGGCTCATTAGAGGGGCTGTTTTCTCATCATAAACATTTCCTCTCGTTACTGAGAAAACTGCTACTAATCAAACGTATTTCTGAAGTACCACAAAAGGATTTGGCATTAAATTTCAAGATAATGGTTGTTAAGTGCAGCTTGTTTCATTCTTAGTCTTCATTTTACTCTGTTACTGCTTTATTCTTTTTCTGTACACTGGAAAATGTGCTGCATTGTTTGTTATGGAGTGTGGGACATAAATATAAATCAAACCTGTTTACAGACAATTTTGATTTTGGGGAAGGAATTACTTCTCAAGCTGTTGGACTTCAGTGCTATGGAAATGAACAGAATGCAAAGTTGGTTTGTTTTCCGTTTTAAAAGATGTTGGTTGAATCACATCAAAATCTCAAGACAATTCCAAGATGAACTGACTCTGAGAGTAAATGACCTCTTCATCTCAGTGATAAAGTTCCAGCCAAAATATTCTCTCGGCCTGAGACGTGATTCATTAGAAATATGTGCATGGTGTGGAGCTCTACTTTCTATCTGGCAGAGTCCAGCCTGCAGACTGATAAGAAGCAAATGCAAATGTCCTGATAAGAACTGAATGCAAATATTTATGATATGATATTCCCTGGGAATTATGTGCAGATAAAACAAAGTGTATTATTTTCCCACTTCTCTTTCAGGTTTGCCAAAATGCCCTTTTTCGCTTTCGGAATTTGCATTTCTTCAAAATTGATTCGGCTTGCGTATTATGTTAAGCTATTTGTTTGCTAAGGATGGTAATTAGTTACTGTAATTACAGCAATGACAGTTGCTAAATTGTTTTTAAAGCATTACAGTGAGCCTGTGCCAGAAGATTGCAGTATTTTTTTGGATTTAAGCAGGGGCTGGAAAAACTCCCACTCTAAGGCCAGCATGGGATTTTCAACTACAAAGCTGCTTTTCCTGATTGAAATATTTTTTTTAAGAAATCATTAATTTGCATTGATTGTAAGTACTAACTTTAAATTTTGGTTTATTCACAGATCACAGAAATATTAGTGATAGTGGGCCCTGTGGGAAAGGAGATACAAGGGGGACTCCCATAGTAAATACAAGTGAAAGCTGATAGGAGAGGAAAAATGGTGTAACTATTACTCTGAGCCTGTTAATTAAACTCTTTAGCCTGTTTTTAGATAAATTAAAAACAATTTTAAAATGGCTGATTGAAAGTCATTCCTGAACTTTTCTGAGGTGCTCAGAGCTAAGTAGGAAACTCAGAAACAGCTATATTTACCAAGTCCTTACTGTATAGTACTTTCTGAAGAAGAGCAGAAAAAGGGAATAGACAGCTCTTCCAAATAAACTCACAAAATCACTTTCAAATAGAGGGGGTTTTCTGTGCTGGGTTGCAACTGTAGTCACTGGTTTTTCATTCTTATTTACGGACTAACACTGGACACTTGTATCCAGAATATGTTCAGGGTGAATATTTGGTGATAAACCCAGCAAGTTCCAAGTTTCATCCTTTCCTCCTTCCCCCTAGCATTTCCTCCAAAGGATGCATTGTCACAGCAGGAAGAGTGTGCAGCTCAGCAGTGGAAGAGCCTCAGGCATTATAGCATGAGCTCTTCCTCTTCCAAGACATGTGGTCTCGGGAGATTAGCTGGTGTGTGTGTGGGAACCCTAAGGCTTTCACCCATCTCTTCATTCTGTTCCTCCTTCCACTCCACCCCCGTATAATCTCATTCCCCACAGTTTATAGGAATAGACATAATCACTGCACTTTTCTTCCTTCAGAGAAAAGGCAGCTTCCTTTGAGGCTACAGTTCACCTCTGTGACTAGGAAGCAGAACACTGGCAACCTACCTTCCATCACCTTCATCCCTCTCTTGGATGCCAATTCACCTAGAGCCCTAATGCTTGAAGAGCTGGGATTTATCTGAAGATTCCTCCCACCCCCAAATCCAGCCTTTCTTGTCTGGTCCTCACCACAGTCCCATTTTAGCTTTTGATCACTCCTACCCTTCCACTGCAGATGATCACTGTAAAATGCCCATAAGCAACACACACTGCTGTGTTTCTGTGTGTGGGTGGAGTGTGCTCTTCTGCTGAGCTGTCACTGTATTTAAACACAGCACTGTATGAAAGCAAAACATGCTCCATTGTTTGCAGGCCCATGTTTTCATTTTGACATAGAGTCAGTCTATCATAGCTTCATTGTGCTTTGCAGTATCATTTATCTAGTCTGTAGTTAGTTGGTGTTTCCAGCTGGTTAACTAAATATCCAGTTCTTGCTGCAGAACTCCAGCTTGAATCAGCTATTGTCCTCATGCTTACACAAAATTTCATTATTCTGATGATATAGAAGTCTTACATTTATTTTGGGAAAAAAAAAATGGAAGAAAGATTCTGTGCTGTATTGTCTTCATGAAGTAGCCGAAGATCCAGGGAAATGCAAATCCCATGATATCACCAGGTCATTCAACACAGGAGAATCTTGCTGTTTCTAATCATGAGGGAATAGCATGCTAACAGCTCATGAGAAACACATGGTGTGACATTTTGAGGTCACTTTTCTATCCCCTATATAAACTTAAAATAGTGGATTTTGACTGAGCAATATTGGATCAAAGAACAACTTCAGGAAACATAAGTTAAGATTCAAATATCAGCTAAGTGATTGCTTAGCTACAGAAAGAAAAACATCTCTCCTGAAGTGAGAGAGTTTTCTTGTCCTGAGTTTCAAAGGCTTATTCTTTGCAAAGTTTATTGGCTTATATTTGCATTATACTCTTCACTTTGAAATTCCTACCAAGGATTTACTTCCAAGGCCCTACACTATTTATGTATACAGTATATCAGGATATAACAGCCCCATCTGCCAGTAAGCAGATTTGTATCTAATTTATACTTGTATTTGCATGATAGTGTTTTTAGAGAAGGATGGGAGCATTATTTTGGATCTTAATTTATATGTGTTTTCATTTTAAAATGGAAAATAAGTTAATAGTGTAAGCATGTACGATATGTCATAGACTATTCTCAGAATGTCTATTAAAAGAGTTGTGAGAGATTAATGCAAAAACCCTAATTACTCATTAGGCTTTGCAACAATTCAGAACTATTGATAAATCATTTATTAGCACATCTGGTAAGCATTTAGTACCATTTATTGGCCATATAAGTCAATATATAAGTTCCAATCAAGTGAATGAGAACTGTTTATACATTGTCATGATTGTTGCAGAAAGTGAACTGCTAGCTACATTGGGTTTCTGAGAGCAACACAGTAGCAGAGTATATTTATATTTAATGTACTTAATAAACTAGTAAATGTATTTGATTACTACAAGACTAAGCATGACTGTAAAATGAAATTCTGACTCTACAATAGCTTTCTTTTGTTTTGTGTGTGTGTATATATATAATGGTATCATTTGCATTGCGCATGCTGAGCCATAAACTGTACTACTTGTGAGTTTAGCAGACATTGTATAGCTAAATGCATAGTTAGATGCATGTGAAAATATGCAATGTAAAGCACACAAAAGTGATATGCTTATTTGCATATACATACGAAAGATAGCAAGCTGCTCCTTGAAATCAGGACCAAGGCTGTGGGAACATGCATTTGTCCAACTCAGAGGTTAGCATAGCAGGTTTTAAAGGACATATCCAGGTTATATATTGCCAGCTTTATTTTATAGTAAAATTAGTTGTGTAAAACACTGGAGTAACAGGTCAGTGGCTGCTTTATTTGTTCCTGAGTTACGGGAGAGTGACTGTGTCAGGGAAGAGCCCTGGAGGCAGGGGGATATTGCACTGTTCTCAGCAGCTGAGGGGCTCTCAGGAAAGCCGCTTCTGAAATCCAGTCTAGGCAAGAATCTAAAAAGCAGAAACTCATAGAAAGGATGTTGGAGACTGCAGGTCAGGATGGGCTGCTGGAAAGAGCAGAAAGGGGAGAAATGCACAGCTAGGGTTTTGAGGTGCTGGAAAGAAAAAAGAGCCTGGGGATTAAAGAGGATTGTGTAAAATTGGTGCAATCCAGATTATAGTTTCTGAGTTGCCTGAACCAAGTGGGGAAGCAAAGGTGGACCTGGGAGAACTCAGGTGGTTGCAAGAAAGGGCGTTCTTCCCTCCTTATTACTTCCGTGCACTCTGACTTCATAAATTTGCTTCTTCTCTGTATAAGAATTTGCCTGATTACCCTGGTTTAGATTACATTAAAACCCGGCATTTTGGATTAAAATTCTGTTTTGTGTGGGGGTTGTCTCTTGCAGTGTATAAAATGTAGGCAGGTGCTCCTCCAAGGCCTGACTAAATCAGGATTCTGTCACACTCTGTAACTGTTTTTTTGTTTGATTTGAGTTGTTTTTTTGATATTTTCCTAAACCCCTCAGCTCTTGGAATCAAACAATAACAGAAAAAATTCATTAAAAAGCAGTTCACAGGCGATGCAGAGGCTAAGGAAATCTTGAAATGCACCCAACTGAAACCAAAAAGCTCAAGAAAAAAAAAAAAAGAGAGATCAAAAATGGGGAGGAAAAAAAAAAAGAAAACAAAACCCTAAACTGTATCTTTAAAATATCTTGTTATTTTTAAACTAGTCTCAGGCTTTTGCAAACTTGAGGTTGCGTGCTAATGGACCCCGCGATCGCGAGTAGGTGATTGCCTGTGCCGACCCTGAACCAGGTCACCGTGCCTCTCAGAGGCAGCAGAGGTTGATAATGCCTTAACTGCTTTAGCTCTGTTCTATCAAGGGACTGTGAATACAGAGCATCACAATAAATTAAGAAGTAGTTTTACACTCCCTGAATAATAAAGCAAATGATTAAATAGATTTCTCTGATGCGAAGCATTGTCTAAGGTGCTGTCTTCCTGTGTGCATCCTGGCAAATGATAGGGATTAAAATCCCACACAGTATTTAATTAACACTAGTGCTCTGGCTACAATAAAAGTTGAACAAATAGATACAATGGTTAGAATTGGATGTTTATTTTCTAGCTTGAAACACATGAAAAGGATTAAGTTAATAAATGACTGCAACCCTTTCACTTCACCAAGACTGATAGACCCTGATTATTGTAACAACTGTTGGTTTTATTCTAAATCAAATATAGAAAAAGATTATACCAACACTTAAGTCTGATGCTCTGTGTTATTGTATTGTGACATGACAAAATATGGATGCCTTGACTCTGCCTAGGTGTTTGGAATCTGCTGTACTTTTATTAATAATGTTTCTTCTTGCATTTCTGTCACTGCCTACCACAGGTTTGCTGGAACTGACCATCTATCAGGGAGGACTGAAAAAAAAGAATTATGAAGTGTGGGTCATTATCAGTGAACAACCCGTCATCAGTCCCGTGGTGAGCTGGTGACTGGATACAGCTGTGATGGGGACAAGGGTGGGGAGCAGACTGCAGAGACACCATAGGATCTTTTCCCCAGCTAAGGCAGGTCATGCTAATGGGATCTGAATGGGGAAGCAAGAGTACACGTCCATTTGCGCTTCCTCCTGCACCCACAGTAAATCCTTCACTGACCTTGTTATAAAGTCAGAGCACTCTTACACTACTGCCTCATGTGTTGTGGAAGTCCTTGATTCTTAAATCTGTAATTTCATTCCAAAAAGCTGTATGTTCTATGTTTCAGCCTTCTGCACCAGAGTTGAACTACAGATATTATTTTGGCATGAATTTTCCACCTGAAATCTTTTTTCTCCAACTCACAGAATCTTCCAGATGATCAGATTAGATATTTTCCTCACATACACCATGAGGTCAAACTCAGTTTTAACATGTGATTTTACTGCCACTCCTCCGTTCTGTGACATGGAGCAAGCACACTGTGCTGGAAGATGCCAAGAGGGACCAGCTACAGCCTCTTAACCACAGAAATTCTAAATATCTTTTTCTTATGCTAAATGCTTTGCAGAAGCATGCTGAATTTGATGAGTTCTCATAAATACACAAAAAGAATTTCAGCAAATTGGAACAGGCTGTAAGGACACATTAGTCTGACAGATTCAGTGGCTCTGGGGCAGTACTGCCTTGGACTACCTTGGCCACATGGACTAGAGAGCTTCAGGTTCCATGCCATCTGACATGAAGATTTTATAGGTCTTTTCCAACCTGGATGTTTCTATGGTTCTGTGATTCTGTGACTGCAGCTTAGAGCTGCCTACACCAGCTACTTGTGATGTCACAGTCAGGAGAATGGAACCTCTGCTGTCCTTTGTTTGAGTTGTTGTTGTCCCCTGAGCTTTGAGTCAGGGGACTTCCGTGAACCAAATAATATCCCCAGAACAATGTAGACCTTTCAGACAAGTCGGGTTTCCCCAGTCAAGTTTCATTAGTGAGAGACAGATTCTGTGTCCTTTGACTGGGGATGGTCTGATGAGTTCCCAGTAGCTGGGATACCTGGCTTCTCTATTTCTTCCTAGGAAGTGTAATAAAACATATCAATTTATCAAAAAAAAAAAAAAAAAAAAAAAAGAACCAAAAAACAAACCTATGTATCCATTTAGTGTACACACAGTAGACTTCTGCTTCAGATGAGCTAAAGCACTCTTTAGGCTATACTAATTAGGTTCTCACTAACTACAGTGAAAGCTTAGGCACTTAGGGCCCATGTGAACGCCTGCCTGTAGAGTTCTGAATTTAGGCATCTTAAAGTAAAGCTGACATCACAAAGAATAAGTTATACCAGTAGTGTGTAGATATTTACCACCAGTTCCCCTTATTTGTATTTGAAATCAAATAAAGGGGAATTGACAGTGTGATCCACTCTTCACATCTGCATCAAACCATTTGATATAAAAGAAACTATGAAAAAATTAACATGAGCCAGCAGTGTGTGCTCACAGCCCAAAAAGCCAACCGTATCCTGGGCTGCATCAAAAGAAGCGTGACCAGCAGGTCAAAGGACGTGATCCTGCCCCTCTACTCTGCTCTTGTGAGACCTCATTTGGAGTATTGTGTACAGTTCTGGTGTCCTCAACGTAAAAAGGGCATGGAACTGCTGGAACAAGTGCAGAGGAGGGCCACGAGGATGATCAGGGGACTGGAGCACCTCCCTTACGAAAATAGGCTAAGAAAGTTGGGGCTGTTCAGCCTGGAGAAGAGAAGGCTGCTTGGAGACCTCAGAGCAGCCTTCCAATATCTGAAGGGAGCCTATAGGGATGCTGGGGAGGGACTCTTCATTAGGGACTGTAGTCATAGGACTAGGGGTAGGGGTTCAAACTTAAACAGGGGAAGTTTAGATTGGATATAAGGAGGAAGTTCTTTACTGTGAGGGTGGTGAGGCACTGGAATGGGTTGCCCAGGGAAGTTGTGAATGCTCCGTCGCTGGCAGTGTTCAAGGCCAGGTTGGACAGAGCCTTGGATGGCATGGTTTAGTGTGAGGTGTCCCTGCCCATGGCAGGGGGATTGGAACTAAATGATCTTAAGGTCCTTTCCAGCCCTAACTATTCTATGATTCTATGAAACTATCAAATTTGCTTATTTGCAAGTATTTTAGTTGAGAGCACAACACCATTTGTGGTAAAATAGAATAATTTACAAATTAATCATCTAAAGAAAATTAATGATAGCTTTTTTATGGCTGCGTACAGGTATAAGGAATGTACATTTATTTTAACTTACATCTATAGCTTTAGATTGCTAACTGCATGTTGCATATTGTTTTAATGTGCAATGAAGACATATGTAAATAAGATAAAGCTAACAAGCTCAGGTACTTCTAATAATTCAACTATGGAAAACCAGGGATCAGAATTATCTAATATATCCTGCTTTTCTATAGTCTGTTGGGTAGGCACTTCTTTATAATTTTACAATGAGTTATGATTAGGATTGTGCTACAAATAAAAAGACAATTTGTATGTGTACAAAACACAGCAGAATTTAGCAAGGAAGATAACCTTTCTGATCAAATCACTAACAAATGTGAGTGTAGCCAAAGCTAACATTGGATGAACTCTGAAATGTCAAAAAAACCCCAAGTGCTTGCTGGCACAAATTTGAAGATGGCTCTGTTGTGTTCCATTAAGAGGATGAATGTGTCCAAATCACAAGTCCTAAAATAGTCTCAAACTCCATCAAAAGAAATTCATTCAGTCCAGGTGCACCCCTTTTCCAATGAAGTTTTGATGGTAGATGATAGATGGTAAATATAAATTAGCTGTACTGGATCAAAGACCAGCTGTAATGATGGGGAGAGAAGAATGGCTGCATTCATCATATCATAAAGCAGAGAGAGACACAAAATGGTACTAGCTAAGCTGAGCTGGGAATATGTGAAGGGGAGAAAAAGGAAAGGGAAACTAAGATATAGAAGAGAGACTATGAATCATCATGCACAATCAGTATCCATATCTTTAAAAAAATGATTACAGAAATGTGAAAAAGCTATTATTTTCCAAAAGGACACTGCAGATCATTTACGATCATTTCATTATCCTTGTTCTGAAACCCCTAAAAATATTGTGAAAAGAGGTTGTAATCTAAGCTTGGTTTTGAGATGCCGCATGTTTCAATATTAGCTTTATTTTTTTATCAAAATATAAAATCCAAATACAAACTGTTGATAAGGTTTTGCTAAGAAAGAAATCTGCCTGCAAATGAAAGCAAGACAACTTTTGCACAATGAGAAAAACATATATATTATGGAAATTCAAGCCTTTTTTGATTTTTGCATATGAAACTTGATTTGTGAAATCTTGTACTGGAAGGAAAAAGGTCAAATAGGCGCAGTTCTACTCTGACAAGTATTTAGCAGAGCTAAACAATCCATTTCCCACAAAGCTCAAGATGTTGGAAACAACATGAATTGTGTCCTGCACTTCTCCTGGACTTCATTCATCTTTCATCAGTAATTCACTTTCCTTAGTCATCTGTCCCTTTACGCAACAGCTTTACTCCCTCTTGATGTGCTTAATGATTCATATTTGTTATTCAAAACAATTAGAGTTAAGATCCAGCCTCTGAGTTTCATTGAGCCTATGGCCACAGGCCCCAGAACTTGAAGGGCATTGGGAAAGTAAAGGGGAATCTAAATTGCTCAAGGTAAAATGCTTGGCCCCTTGTTGGATACCAAAGTCTGAAAAGAACATAACTTTTTTCTCTAATGCTGAGAACTGGCCAGAGAAAGTTGATCTGAATGGGTAGGAATCACTTATGCTTTCATAGTCTAGTCACAAAAAAATATGAGTGTGTCAAATATAGCATATCCTAACTACAGTAAATATGTATACTAGACATAACTGATTAATACAGGAAGTCAGTCTCTTTCTTCCTTTTCTGTATAGCTGACTGTTGTGAGGGTTTGTACGTTAACAGAGGCAGAATTAGGGAAGTTTTACTAAGTTTGTACTTCACAAGCCTTTGTAGCATGGACCTTCTGTGTTTATACACCACTTACAGAAGTAGGGTGCTGTCTTATCCTAAAATTAAAACAATTTTAATAGCCATAATAGTCATGACAGTGGTAATAACAGCCCATCAGGCTCACCTGACGGCTACGTGTTAGCACACCTGGTGATATTTGAATTGATACTGTACTCTTTGAAGCATTTGAAAGTCATGCAGGATTTATGTGGTCTTTCTTCAAGGCTATGCTGAATAGACACAATGGATCTAAAATTAATAGATAATTCATTTCCACACTTATGCAAAACTGTTTAACCTCAACACACAATAAAGCCATTGAAGATTTTATTTATGAATTTCACTGTGATTATGCCTTCATTGTGAAGAAACTCTGCTCTGACCTACCTGTACCTAGCAACAGACTAGTTCCTCCCAGGTACCTGTGGGCTACCTTTTTGATTATCCATGACATAATTTGCACGTTAAACAAAACAGAAGTATTTTATGCTTCTTCATATGAGAAAGTGATGATGAAAGACAAAATTAGAAACCCCCTCTTCGACAGTAGAGGTGCACTTAAAAGTTTAAATCTGCTTCTGATTACCTAGTAAATAAATAAGTGTATTTGTCCTAATGATTAACTATTCAAGCTTATCTGGAAACAGCACAGAATTAATTGCAGCATGGTTATGGGCTGACTCTTTCCCAGGTTTATCACTGAATCACAGAATTATTAGGGTTGGAAAGGACCTCTGGAGATTATGTATTCCAACTCCTCTGCCAAGGCAGAGCCACCTACACCAGGTTACACAGGAACATGTCCAGGCAAGTTTTGAATGTCTCCAGAGAGAGGGAGACTCCACAACCTCCTTGGGCAGCTTGTTCCAGTGCTCTGCCACCTTCAATGTAAAGCAGTTCTTCCTTATGTTGAATTGAAACTTCCTGTATTTTAGGACCATTGCTCTTCATCCTGTCACTGGGCACCACTGAAAAGTGTCTGGCACCATCCTCCTGGCACCTGCCTTCAAGATATTTATATGAATTAATGAGATCCCTTCTCAGACTTCTCTTCTCTAGACTAAACAGCCACAGCTCCTGCAATCTCTCTTCATAAGAGAGGTGCTCCAAAACGCTGATCATCCTTGTGGCCCTCCACTGGACCCTTTCCAGTAGCTCCTTGTCTTTCTTGTGCTGAGGAGCCCAGAAATGGACACAGTACTCCAGAAGTGGAGAGATGTGGAGTATTATGAAGATTTCTACCCTGGTGTATATGTTTTAAGACTTTGCTTGTGTTTACTTCAAAAATAATGGGAAAAAGATTGGGTGCATAACACATTTTGTTATATTGATTTGGTTTACTGCAGTATGGCTAAAGTAACAAAACATGAAGAAGTTTTGCTTTATAGCATCTAGATGCCAGAATAAATAGACATACTCTAACACAACAGCAATAACTTTGTCGGTGTAATATGATGAGTTATTTTCCCTATCAAGTGGTTTTTGATCCAATGTAAACCAGTAACAACACCATTTTGATGGGTAATGACTTAGGCCATAACTCAAAAAAAAGAGTAACAGCATGCTTAGTCTTCCTGTGTACTCTACATACCCTAGAAGACAATTTCAGTTGTTCATGTCCCGTCTCCTCATGAAATGAGCCAAGCTGTACCTATCTGGTAATTTTTCATGTCTTTTAACCATTGCCTTTGGCAACACTGATGAAACTGCTTTCTTTGAAAATAAACGCTCAAAACTGCCTCGGCACATGGGTGTCCATATTGCTGTTGCAGCCATGATGGTCTGAAACTGTAAATAAAACAAGATTTGTGAATGATCTCAAAGAAGAGGCTGTGTACCTGAAAGCAGGACTGTTTTTTTCAGCTACAAATTACCTTTTCTTAAAAGTTTTGTCCTTCATGGGCTGGAATGCATTTGTATATCCTCATGTCCATTGATTCTGATCTTTGTTATCATTCTCCCAGGAAATCTGAATATGTTTTCCCGTTAACTCCCACACTGAGGTCTTTTTCCTAAGTTGTCTCTTTCAAATCATCTCCTACAAGGGTGTAGATGAGGAAAAGGTAGGATTTTTTCCAGCATTTGGCAATGCTTATATGGAAGCATATTGGAGCTCCAGACAATTGGATACAATTTAAAGCCATTTTAATGCAATCTTAAATTATGCTGTCAGGGATCTCGTATGAGCTCAGGAATGATCATTGACAAAGAATTGTTTCCCTGCTCCTCATCAGTATCAGATCACACTTCATCACCTAGTTATATATTTAGATATATTCTAAGCAGTGAAAAAACTCATGTTTATCTCAGAAAATAATCAAATTCAAATGAGTGAGAGCTGTGATTTTCACCTGATGTCTGATTTAAGAAGTCTCAATGAACTTCTGATTCTAAAAATGTGATGACCACTTTATAATGTGATGACCACCAAACAATAATTTCAAAGGTTGTAATTTCTATTCAGACCCCTTTAATTGCCCGCAATAAAACAGTAGTTCAACAGAGTTAAATTTGCCTATATTTCTTACTTTCGTACACTTTACCAACATCTGCACAGTTGGCTTGCCAAGCTACTCTTTCTATTGAACTGAAATACACAGCCTAGGAAACACAAGTAGTTCTTTTTTTTTGCTGAGAAAAACATCATTCTGTTGGTTAATAGTAATCAGAAGTTATTGAAGTGTTTACTAGATGGCTAAGCAATGAGACTTACTAATAGCTCTTCCTTCAGAAAGGGTTATCAGTCTCTACTTCACTTTCATGTTTTGTGTCTTTTATCTGAAAAGCACTTTTTAGGCCTACAATTCATGACAAACATAATGAAGGTCCATACAGATTTCAGATTGCTAATCAACTCACTTAATTTGTCAATGAATGCCAACCTATCATATCTACTTAATGTATAGCATGCTTAAAATAAGCAGAACTGCAGTGTATATTAACACAAAGGGGGTATTTCACTGCCAACAAAAGACTGTTGTACACGAGTTTTTAACAATGTGTTACTGATTCCCAAATGGTGTGTTACTGATAGCAAAACTAGCCTTTATAATCGTTCCTTGAATGCCTAAAACACAGCGCTCTTGCGTTTGCTAAGAACTACATAGCTGTTTGAGCAAAGAATTCTGTACCAGGATTCAAAATATTTGATAGCTAAAACCCTATACTACTGAATTAGTAGTGACTAAATCCTTTACCAAAAGATGCACAACTAAACAAGGAATTGCAGACCTCCCAGGGCTGCAAAGATCATGTAGTTATCATAAATTAAGATGAAGCTAGGCCATCTATATCAAACAGATTTGGGACACATGCAGATACCCTGCTTTTACTGTGGAACTACTACATCTGCTGTTACTAGGAATCCAGTTTTAGCAATGTTTTTAAAGGGTATGAAAGGCTATTATCAAGCTTATTGTAATTTCTTTTAATTTCAGAATGCTTGTGTTTGAGCTGCCAAATGAACAGCCTTGTTAAATGCAGAGTTAAAATTTTAAGACCAAAACTAGACATTCATGTACTCTCTTTGAACACTTGTAAAACTTAGTAGCTTTACTGCAGGATGATCATGCTAAAGGAAATATGACAAATGTCCATGTGGCACTTTCTACATGTTTTAAAAGTGAACACTGCTTAGTATAGGTGCAATTCTTGTGAAATTATCATGTGGTTCTGCAGCTAGTCTGAATTTCTGTAATCCCATTTTGTATTGGCGAATGCACATATCCTAAATATCTGGTCAGAAATGCTGAAACAATAACATAGGTTGTAGTTTAAGAACACTTCTTATGCAGGTATCATAATTGTTCCCTTGGCAGTGAGGGTTCGAGATTCAAGATGCTTTACACACAAGCTTAAAAGTATGATTCCAAACTTACTTAACAAGTTAATGGCAAATCCTTTGTTAATTAGGAATTTTTCTATTATGTGAACTGCCTTACTGATTTTGGACAGGGATAGTCACATAAGAAAAAAACACCTTTGTGAGCAGAATTAGTAGGACAGATGCATGATTAAATGCTTAAGATCCTTGTGAATAAGGAACATGCTTAAAACAGACTCTTTCTACTGCAGACAACTTAACCAAGGAGCTAAACTATCCTCTTCCAAAATGCAAGAGTCACAAAAGACACAAGGATAGGAAGGATCATGTCAGTGCAAGGCTCTGTCTTGAAGTCCATATATTTTGGCATTAGACTTAGCTTCGCTATTGACTGTGACTTGGAATAAATTGCACAGCTCCTTAGTACTGGAGCTTCCAATTCTTTTTCTGCTGGGTGCTGAGACACACAATGCTAATGCTTATAGAACAATGTGAAAGTTTTAGACAAAAACTAATATGAACTTACGTTACATTATTTCAAGGACAAAAACTTTCATTAAATTATTCAATGCAAATCTTATATTCAGACCACCCACCAACACATATAATTAATGCCTTAATACTTATCATAACTACTTTTTTATCATATTTTAACATCAGTAATGTGTTGAAAATTGAGTTGTTTAGGAAGATATGGTAAGCCAAGCCGCACACTACAACTGCTATTCCCAACACCTGCCCTTTTACAGCTAGTGTTCTTCTTGGGGTTTAGGCCTGGGCAATAAATATTAAAGAAAAAAAATGAAAAGAACAAAAGATTGGAAAACTGGGAAAATTAACAGAAATGCAAACCAAGAATATTAAGCCGATATTAGAATTATCTTCAAAGCTTGCCTGTTGGTATTACTGGCCTTTAAGCATACATTTGCAAGTTACATAAAGAAAAAAAACCCACAAATAAATGTTCCAAATCCTAATTGTTGTAACTTATCCATGCATTCCAGCAAAAATGTTCATGCTCTGCAGAAATGTTTGTTCACTTGCTGCAAACCATGTCACAAATCTTCAGTGCAGCAGCTAATATTTTACAATTGATCAAATAAACTGGGATATGTATTCTAAATATGTGACTTAATGAAAACAACTTAAAGATTTATGCTCCATTTAATGTACTTAGCTGAAGTCTCATGGGATTGCCAAAGGAGATAAAAACTGCAACATGGGTTAATGCTTAGTTATCTTTTGGTTAACTCATATAGCTTAGTATCAAAGGACATGAAAGGAAAACCTTTGATAAAAATTAGCCTATTTTAAAATTCCACAAAGGACAGCTGCCTTTAAATATAATATAATGTAAACTTTTATACTTCCAAACAAGATCTCATAGCTAAACTTAATTTGCAATTTCTAGAAAAGAACCGTATTCTTAGCTGATTGGTATCCTATTAAATATACAAGTCAGTTTGGGGAGAAAAATGAAGAATGTGAAATGATAAGTAGTGGTGATATCTCTACATATTTTCCAATTTCTGTCTTCACTGGCTTTTGCAAGGCAATAGTGAAAAACAAGATTCTGCAATGTAGAAAATTACTAAAGAAAGAGGAAGAAATAAATTATGAGTCAATAGCCGTGTAGGTCTGTGTCAAATTCTCAACATTTTGCTGACTGAAATAGCAGTATAAAACGTATTTCCTTCAGTCCACTGAAGAACAGTGTTATTGATTTTCATAACCATATCACCTTGTGGGTGAATATTTCTGTGGCCAAGTGCTATAACACTGCTGTTATAAATATTAAAACAAAAACTGCTTCATAAATTACACCTGATTGGTTCTGTGCTTGAAACCAACTTGAGCCCTCTCAGAAACCAAGGTAGACCGTGTACTCCAAATCTGTTTTCAGTCTTCTTAAATGTATCTGTGTTCAAATCCAGCAGAACAAACAAACACGCATATTATTAAGTACTAGTGACTGAAAGACTGCCTTTCTGAGACAGATCAGTCCAGATACAAAGCACCAGAGATTGGAACAAAATGTGGTGTGAATAAACATAGAGGATCAACCTGTAGAAGAATAGTCCTTTCTCAAATGTTATATTATAGGAAGAAAATATCTAATTGGGAAAAAACACTTAAGGTCAGAAAAAGAAAAGACAGCATTTCTCTGTGTTTGTTCTGCTGTTTCAGGAAGAAGGAGGAGCAGGCTGGCCTGCTCCCTGTGTGTGTGCTTGTCTGATAAATTACTGCTTGTCCCTGAACCCTACCTCATATTCGTTTTGGCATCTCACTTTCGCAGAAATGGGAGAAAATTATTATTCTGATATTATTCCAAGGTTTATTCACCCTACTCAGCATGAAACTGAACTTGCTGCTTGACAATAGTATGTTTCTCCAAATCAAAGTAGTTACCACTGAAGTCTAGTGGCTGCTGTCAAATACAGCTTTTGCTCTTGAGAGATTTGGGAGATCCAAGAGAAAAAAAAACACCACCACCTTTGGAAGAGCTGCAGGACTTTGTGTGTTGTAATATTCACTGTGAAACTCCATTTTAATATTTGTGGTTTTAAAAGGATGGAGCTGAGGAAAAGATTTCTTTCTGGCTGTCCAAGCAGACAAGGAGAGACAAGAGGGCATGCTGAGAGGCTGTATCAATAACGCTAGCCTTACCCCTTGATGGCTTAATGTCAGCAGGGCTGGTCTTGTTGAAATTAATCCAGTCACAATAATGGCATAAAGACATGCATTTATACCTCTATTGACTTTTCACGTTCACAGGATAATTGTTGTAACATTTTCTTAAAGGCCAAAGACCTTTTGATGATAAATATATCTCATTACATGGAATTTTATATGTAATCATCACATGAATCTCAGTGTAATTCGATGGCTGTATTTACCGTTATGTTAATCCTAGCATAACAAGCCTTTAACCTATGTGGCTTAATTATAAGCATATCATCAGATTCACTGTAAAAAAAAGGTGGGTTTTTTTACACCTGCTTTTAAAACACCTTTCACTCCGTTAACACTTTTGTGAATAACCTGTCAAAGACTGCATCTTCTCGGATCCTCGCCTTTCTTGAACACAAATCCCACAAATGTGCAACACCATTCACTCTGCTGATGTGAAGACAGGTGGAGCTAGAGAAGCTCCTCAGCGGAACTTCTGAATAAATCTATACCTGGCAAGGACACCAACTGTGTTTCATTTGAAATACCTCCCAATTTGCAATGTATAATTGGTCAGTTCTGATGAGATTTTTCAGTCAGCAGTGGTGATTACATTTTCATTGCTTATGAACATGATGTGTAAGATGATGCTTAAAGCCTTCCTAAAAAGGAGAACTATTGGTACCAGCTATCTTAGTAACCTTAAACTGTAAACAGTTAGAAATGAACAGCAGATACAAGGAAACACTGAAGAAACTGGATTTATTTTGATTAGAAAAAACTCAGTTGCAAGAGCCTAAACTGTAAATACATGTGTAAATAATCAAATGTTCTTGCTGGCTTCTGAAAGAAGCATGAGAACACAGAATCACAGAACAGTTGAGGTAGGAAGGGGCCTCTGGATGTCCTCTGCTCCAGCCCAGCTGCTTAAGCGCAGCCACCCAAAGCCAATTGTCCCGGACTGTGTCTATGTAGTGTTTTAATATCTTTAAGGAGGGAGACTACACAATCTCCCTGGGTAGCCTCAGCCACCCTCACAGTAAAAAAGTGTTTCCTTACTTTAAGGTGGATGCTCCTGAGTTTTAGCTTGTGCTCATTGCCTCTTGTCCTGACACTGGGCACCACTGAAGAGATTGTTAGCATTCAACAATCAGAATTGTGAAATACTGGGCTTTGATGGAAATTACATAACCAGAGGTTACAAGAGCTGGGTATAAAATACCAGCTGGAGCTTGTCTAGTCCCCTACGATTCTCCTTCTGTGAAAGTGGTTATACTGTACAATCTCCTGAGGTGCCTTTCACCCTCACAGCTCAGTAATTCCATTACTTTCCTCCATTTAGTTTCCTCATACTATTTCTTTTGATCACGTTTAGAGCACTACCTTCAGTTGAGCATAGATGTACCCCTGGGAGCCAAAGCTTTTATAAACTAGTGCTTGTACCATATGGCCTCTTTAAAACATAAACAGATTATAGGTATTCTTTAAAACATATACTTCAACATGGCAGAAAATAAACTCCATAAACCCAATACTTCTTTCATGAAAAGGCCTTTTCATATGATAATATCAGTAATATATTAAGAAGAAATCCAGCAAAATATCATTTAAATCAGGTTAAAGACCCAGTATGTACATACACTATATGTATTCGAGTTTAGAGTGCGAATGTTATTCAGCCACCAGGCTGTAACAATCTAAGGAGCGTGACCAGCAGGTCGAGGGAGGTGATCTTGCCCCTCTACTCTGCTCTTGTGAGACCTCACTTAGAGTATTGTGCGCAGTTCTGGTGTCCTCAACATAAAAAGGACATGGAACTGTTGGAACAACTCCAAAGGAGGGCCACGAGGATGATCAGGGGACTGGAGCACCTACCGTATGAAGTTAGGCTGAGAAAGTTGGGGCTGTTCAGCCTGGAGAAGAGAAGGCTGTGTGGAGATCTCATAGCAGCCTTTCAATACCTGAAGGGGCCTATAGGGATGCTGGGGAGGGACTCTTCATGAGGGACTGTAGTGAGAGGACAAGGGGTAGCGGGTTCAAACTTAAGCAGGGGAAGTTTAGATTGGATATAAGGAGGAAGTTCTTCACTGTGAGGGTGGTGAGGCACTGGAATGGGTTACCCAGGGAAGTTGTGAATGCTTCATCCCTGGTGGCGTTCAAGGTGGGGTTGGACATAGCCTTGGATGGCATGGTTTAGTGTGAGGTGTCCCTGCCCATGGCAGGGGTGTTGGAACTAGATGACCTTAACGTCCTTTCCAACCCTAACTATTCTATGATTCTATGATTCTATATGAAGTAATCTCTTGACCGTCAATGATTGTGTCCAAGATTTTGTCAAGTATGGGGAGGGTCCAGGGGGCTAAGAAGGACAAATACAGTAACTGTTTTTAAAAGAGCAGAAGAAAAGGACCTTGGAATTACAGGCCAGTTAAAGATAGCTAGAAAGACACATCAGCAAGTTATTAAACAATCCAGCTGAAAGCACCTATGAGATAACAAGGTGAGAACAAACAATCAGTATAGGGTATATAATTTTTTCTTTGACAGGATGAGTGGATATCAGCATAGCAGAAGGCAGAAGATTGGATAAATCCTGACTTCAATAGGGCTTTTAACACTGCTCTGCATACTGTTTTCATAAGCAAGTGAAATATGGTCTGGATGATTTCATAGAATCATAGAATCGTAGAATCGGGTTGGAAAGGACCTTAAGATTATCTAGTTCCAACTCGCCTGCCATGGACAGGGACACCTCCGTCTAAACCATGTCACCCGAGGCTATGTCCAGCCCCTTGAACACCACCAGCAATGGAGCATAAACAACTTCCCTGGGCAACCCATTCCAGTGCCTCACCACCCTTACAGTAAAGAATTTCTTCCTCATATCCAATCTAAACTTTCATGACAAGATGTGCGACCAAGTGGTTATAAAACTGTACCCAACATAATTATTACTACTGATTCTCTGTCAGACTGTAGGGTATTTCAAATAGATCATACACATGTCCCCTGTGGCCCTGCTCTAGTGTGATTTTCACTGATAATCTTAATGTTGGGATGGAGGACGCAATTACAGTTTTTACACCCGACATTAGTGGGTAATGTTCAAAGAGTAAGTGGAATGTGACAAGAGCTGCAAAGCATTTTGGCAGTTCAGAGAGAATACAAGAAGCTCTTCAAATCCTGAGAAATTATTCACAAGTGAATTTGAAATGCAGTCAATATACATGCAGAATACTAAAATTAGAGAAGTTGCATGAACAACTGTCCAAAACTATAAATAGGCGAGATTAGTGAAAAAACAAAAAAGGTATAGTGGGCCACAAACTAACTGTTTCTTGCTGTTACAATAAAGTCTGGCACTCAAGTGGAAATCAGAAGTGTTGCGCATAAACTACTGGAAGTGATGCTCTTGATGTTCTGTTCTTGAGTATTGCTCAGACCTCAGCTGGAATAGTGTTTTGCAATTTGGTCACCACATTTTCAGGAAAGATACAGACACTGTAGAGAGTATCCAAAGGACAGCAGCAGTAATGATAAGAGGTTTGGAAAATGTGACCTACAAGGAAAAAGGTTGAAGGAGTTGGATTTGTTTAGTCTAGAAAAGGGAAGACTGAGGGGAAGCATGATAATGTCATCAAATACATAGAGCTTGTTAGAAAGAGTACAGTGATCAATTATTCTTAGGGCCTGAGTGGGATTTGTGAAAGAAAGGAGTGGTACAATTTGCAGCAAAGGAGACTCAGGCTGCATTTCCAATTGAAAGGGCAGTTTAGGGTTGAAATACTTCACTGAAACAGGTTGCAGGTTCTCTTTCACTGACAGTTTTTAAGAACAAGTGAGATATGTCAGGTTTGTTTTATGTACAGTGAGGACAGGAAATTAATTATATTATGTATGTAGACACCTCCTAGCCCTATATATCTGTGATTCCCATGACAATGAAACACTGATTCCACAGACACACAAAAAGATACTGCAGGATGTATCTATAGA
Organism: Amazona ochrocephala; assembly: GCA_039720435.1. Classification (NCBI taxonomy): domain Eukaryota; kingdom Metazoa; phylum Chordata; class Aves; order Psittaciformes; family Psittacidae; genus Amazona; species Amazona ochrocephala. Next base: position 20,726,769 of record CM077876.1, read on the forward strand.
CTTTTTCTTGACAGTCATTTGTATGACTGCATTGTAGAACTGTCCTGTGTGTCCCAGAACTTAAAGAGCTCAAATGTCTCCAGTAAAGGTCTCTACCATGCTTGTTCTTCAAATAAGTACTGTGAGTGTACACACATGGATGAAATGAGTAAGAAGATGTCTTATTTACTCTTCACATAAGTGAAATGAACATCTTTTGGAAATATGAAATGGAGAAATACTTTGTTCCTTAGAGGAAAAATGATTGTTCATCAAACCATGAGCCAATAAGTGATGAAAATGAACATAAAGAAAATGTCCACTGGGTTGGTAGTCTTCTATCTCATTACAGTGAACTAGACACCCATAAAATTCTGTGATTTTGTAGCTGATAATCAGCACATAAACCAAGACCAATATACAGTCCATGATCGATGGCAGTAGTTCACTGAAGCATCTGAACCTTGGAGACTAACATAACTATTCTTCCCATGTTCAGATGAATGTCTAAGAATAAATAAAGCCAGGGTGATATAAGCCAGAATATGAACTAAGTACTGCTTTGCTCTATGCATACATAAGCATTTTTTTGTGTTACCATGTGAAACTTTCTAATGGTAATGAAAGCTAACTGTTCCCATGTTTCTCAAAGGGGGAATAGACCTAATTCAGTAAATCAGTAGACAGGGGTGCCTGATGCTGTCTTACTGATACCAAGTACTCAACATTCAAGAGTCAGACCCCTGCAGACCATAAAATTGGCTTAAAATATGGTATTAAAGCATCATATAAGGTTTCTTTCCTTTGTATTCTGGGTTTTGAGCCCGTAGTATGTATAAAGTTCACATTTTCAGTCTTTTCTCAGCAACCATTAGAAACTCATTAGCTTTTCAAGTTTTGTAGAAAGGAAAAAGTAAGAAAAAATATGTATTTGCAATCAAATCTTAATCAATAGCAGTTCTCGCAATACTCCATTCTTCCATGCCTTGGTCAACATGGTGATAGCCTGGTTTTGGCACTGTAATACAGGCAACTACTCTGCTTCACTGACAGTGCACTGCTTAGCAAAGTTTTCACTCGTGCTATGTAGTTTTCTTTGTGACAACACCTGGGCATGGCTTATGTGACAGCACAAGACAAGGACCAGCTTCAGGATGAAACAGAAAAGAAACTAAAATCCTTAAGTAGGACCAACAGTGTGCTTTTTCTGTAAGTTTTACTTTCATTTGCCTAGGAAAGAGAAAACCCTGTAATGTGTGTGCATCTCCAAACAAAGCTAAGTGACCAGCATAGTTCAAAATCCAGATGCTGAATGCTCCACTTAAATAGCATGTAAATAAAGAAAAAGAAGGAAAAAAAAAAAAAAAAAAAAAAAAAAAGGAAATCCTGCTACCATGAAATTCCCACTGGCAGTATTTAACCTTTGGATTTTCACACTGAGCTTTAATGAGCAGGAGGATTGTAACTGGAGAAAGAACTGCAATCAGTTGAAAAAGGAAGGAAAATGTCACTTTGGGCTTCTCCCATGCTACCATTATGGTCTGTGATGGAAGACAGGGCAAGCTGGATGCCAGAGCCTTCATATAGAAAATAAGAAAATACAGTGAATACATGCAAAGGGAGATATTTATGACATATATAACTATATATGGCATATTAATAAGTAATTCTTATGCATACAGATCTAGATGAGTGCCACATTTAGACATATATTCACATAGAGATACAGACACACACAAGCACAAATGTGGGATATATTTGTATTCCACAGCCCTTTCCTCATTTCTAGAGCACTACTCTCAACAGCAGCACAGTTGTGGCCTTTCTTGAAACCTGTTTGAATTTTCCCTTTACTGGTGAGGACAATAAATTAGCTTTAAAGTAACCTCTAATTGGGGATTCCATTTCATGCAAAACAAAGCTAAAAGCCAGCAGGTTACCCGAGGAGCATTAGAGAATGTGGCATCTCCACTGATGCAATGGGTGGGGAGAGGAAGCTATTAACATGTCTGTAACACTTTGCTTTATACACAACTACCCTGCTTTTAACTCCAGCCTTGGTCACAAAGGTCAGGCAAGACAAACCTGACTAATAGTGTCACTTTCCTACTGCCTCTCAGCATTCACCCCTGCTCCAGCATGACAGCCCATAGCTGGAGGGGTAGCATAACACCTAGATGGGAAAGCGGGGAGAAAAGCTAATTGGGGCTTTTCATTAAATGGTAGATGTTAGGAAAATAAGTGTCATACCACCATAGCTATAAAGCTGTTGAAAAGAGAGTTACTTAGTTGTCCATGAAAAACTGTTATGTTAACACAATAATGAATAGGACAAGGCCCCTTATTGTCAAGCAGGTGGTGAACTTTCACTCCACGTGAAGGCACTCGAGTGCCCGAATTGCTCTAACCAAGTGTAAAGAAGCTCACAAAACATAGCTGCTAATCCATTATTTCAAGTTTCAAATAAAAGTATATGTGATAAAACACTCCGACAGAAATTGACTCTTCAGAAGTTCCAATTCATAAGAGCATCCTCTAGACTGCTCTATGCAGTAGGACATTAATATAAAGGTCTAAACTACTGGGGCATGAAGCACTCATTCAATCACATCATTTTTGAATATGAATTAACAGCAGAATTTTAATTTTTTTTTCAGAAATTATTTTAAGCTTTCCACATCCCTGTGGATGTATTTGTACCTGTCACTCAACAGAAAAAGGAGCCATTGTGTAAAGAGTTCTTCTCAAGACCAGTCCACTGACCTACCAACAAAGAACAATGCACAGGAGTGAGGACGGCAGCCAATGCCTGCCACTTCCACTTCTCCCCAGCTTCATCACTTTCACGCCCAGCACTTCAATGTGGTTAAGGAACCAGCACTCCCTACAGAAAACTTTTAGCAGGGAGGCAATGTGAATTTTCCCCCAAAGCTTAGTGTTTTGGCCATAGGTATTGCAGTAACTAGAACGGAATACGTGACTTGGAGGAATCTGGGCCAAGCTTACCTCTGCAGAACTGAATCCACTGTCCATCTCTTAGCCTCAGAAAAATACCTAGGCCCAGAAGGGCTATACTTCTTCAGCAGAGGAGCTTGGCATCCTTGAGGCCTGAATCCTTGAGGCATAACCCTTTTCCACCCCTCCTCTATGGTAATGCGGATTCCAAGAAATGGAAGGTAAGCAGTGTTAATTTTATAGGTGAGTGTTCTGATTTATGTTATTTTAAATCTTTTCAAGATTTCGAGCATTTCAAGATCCAGTTTCCTCTTCCCAATACAGCTTTTTTTATCAAGTACAGCATTGGGTCATTTCCATTCATGGAGATCTGAATATACCACCCTTAACTAATGGGATAGAATACTTTATGCTAAATGCAGTTGATATAAGTAAATTTATTATTCATGCTTATAATGCAATCATTAATATAGAATCATAGAATCATAGAATAGTAAGGGTTGGAAAGGACCTCAAGATCATCGAGTTCCAACCCCCCTGCCATGGGCAGGGACACCTCACACTAAACCATGCCATCCAAGGCTATGTCCAACCCCACCTTGAACGCCGCCAGGGATGAAGCATTCACAACTTCCCTGGGCAACCCATTCCAGGGCCTCACCACCCTCACAGTAAAGAATTTCTTCCTCAGATCCAATCTAAACCTCCCCTGTTTAAGTTTAAACCCATTACCCTTGTCCTCTCACCACAGTCCCTAATGAAGAGTCCCTCCCCAGCATCCCTATAGGCCCCCTTCAGATATTGGAAGGCTGCTATCAGGTCTCAATGCAGCCTTCTCTTCTCCAGGCTGAACAGCCCCAATTATCTCAGCCTATCTTTATACGAGAGGTGCTCCAGTCCCCTGATCATCCTCGTGGCCCTCCTCTGCACTTGTTCTAACAGTTCCATGTCCTTTTCATGTTGAGGACACCAGAACTGCACACAATACTCCAAGTGAGGTCTCACGAGAGCAGAGTAAAGGGGCAGGAGCACCTCCCTCGACCTGCTGGTCACAGTCCTTTTGATGCAGCCTAGGATACGGTTGGCCTTCTGGGCTGCAAGCGCACACTGCCAGCTCATGTTCATTTTTTCATCAACCCACACCCCCAAGTCCTTCTCCGCAGGGCTGCTCTGAATCTCCTCCCCGCCCAACCTGTAGCTGTGCCTGGCATTGCTCCGACCCAGGTGGAGGACCTTGCACTTGGCATGGTTAAACTTCATTAGGTTGGCATCAGCCCACCTCACAAGTGTGTCAAGGTCCCTCTGGATGGCATTCCTTCCCTCCAATGTATCAACCGAACCACACAGCTTGGTGTCATCGGCAAACTTGCTGAGGGCTCACTCAATCCCACTGTCCATGTCACCCACAAAGAAGTTGAACAAGACCGGTCCCAACACCGATCCCTGGGGGACACCACTCGTTACTGGTCTCCAGCTGGACACTGAGCCACTGAGCACTACTCTTTGCGTGCGGCCATCCAGCCAGTTCTTTATCCACTGAGTGGTCCACCTATCAAATTGATGTCTCTCCAACTTAGAGAGAAGGATGTCATGGGAGACAGCGTCAAAGGCTTTACACAAGTCCAGGTAGATGACATCAGCTGCTCTGCCCCTGTCCATCAGTTCCGTGGCCCCTTCATAGAAGGTCACCAGATTGGTCAGGCAGGATTTCCCCTTAGTGAAGCCATGATGGCTGTCACCAAGCACCTTGTTGTTTTTCATGTGCCTTAGCATGCCCTCCAGGAGAATCCGCTCCAAGATTTTGCCAGGCACAGAGGTGAGACTGACTGGTCTGTAATTCCCTGGCTCATCCATTTTCCCCTTCTTAAAAATGGAGGTTATATTTCCCTTTTTCCAGTCATCGGGAACTTCACCTGACTGCCATGATTTTTCAAATATGATGGACGGTGGCTTAGCAACTTCATTTGCCAGCTCCTTCAGGACCCGCGGATGGATTTCATCCGGTCCCATGGACTTGTATACATTCAGGTTCCTAAGGTGGTCCCGAACAAGATCCTCCCCCACAGTGGGCCCAGGGTCCCCACCCTCACCGTCCCTGCGTCTGCCTTCCAAGACTTGGGTGGTGTGGTCAGAGCATTTGCCGGTAAAGACTGAGGCAAAGAAGTCATTAAGAACCTCAGCCTTCTCCAAATCCAGGGTAGCCAGTTCTCCCGATAGCTTCTGGAGAGGGCCCACGGTGTCCCTAACCTGTCTTTTATTGGCAATGTACCTATAAAATCCCTTCCTGTTATCCTTAACATCCCTAGCCAAGTTTAATTCTAAGTGGGCCTTAGCTTTCCTAACCTGGTCCCTAGCTTCCCGGACAACATCCCTGTATTCTTCCCGGGCCGCCTGACCTTCCTTCCAACTTTTATAAGCCTCTTTTTTCCTTTGAATTTTGCCCAGCAGCTCCTTATCCATCCAAGGAGGTCTCCTGGCCCTCCTGCTGAACTTCCTTCTAGTTGGGATGCATCGCTCCTGAGCTTGCAGCAGGTGAGCCTTGAATATCAACCAACAGACTTGGGCCCCCCTGCCCTCTAGGGCTGTATCCAGTGGAACTTTACCAAGCTGGTTCCTGAAGAGGCCAAATTCTGCTCCCTTGAAGTCCAGGGCAGTGAGCTTGCTGCACACTCTTCTCACTGTCCTGAGGATCTCAAACTCAACCATCTCATGATCGCTGCAATCAAGGCTGCCCTGGAGCATCATATTCCCAACCAGCCCTTCCCTGTTGGTGAGGATGAGGTCAAGCATGGCACCTCTCCTTGTCGGCTCCTCTATTACTTGCAGAAGGAAGTTGTCTTCCACACAATCGAGGAACCTTCTGGATTGCTTGTGCCGGGCTGTACCATCCCTCCAACAGATATCAGGGTGGTTGAAGTCTCCCATGAGAACAAGGGCCTGCAAGCGTGAGGCTGCTCCTATCTGCCTATGGAGCGCTTCGTCCAGCAAGTCCCTTTGGTCAGGTGGTCTGTAACAGATCCCCACAATAATATCACCCATCGCTGTTCTCCCTTTAACCCTGACCCACAAACTCTCTGTCGACTGCTCACCTGTCCCCAGACAGAGTTCCATACTCTCTAGCCTATCCCTAACACAAATAGCAACTCCCCCTCCCCGTCTGCCGGGCCTGTCTTTCCTAAAGAGCCGGTAACCTTCCGTTCCAACACACCAGTCATAGGTGCCATCCCACCATGTTTCTGTGATGCCTATGATATCATACCCCCATAGATGTGCACACATCTCTAATTCCTCTTGTTTCTTCCCCATACTACGGGCATTTGTGTAGAGGCATTTGAGCCGAGATCCAATTGAAGACGGCTCATTGGCTGGAGCAGCTGGAATATCTCTACATTGCTCCGAACGTTTACTGTAGTTGCTACCAACCGACTGGGTGTGTTGGGATGGAATGATGCCCCCCTCCCCCAACACATCTAGTTTAAAGCATCCTTGACCAGCCTGGCAAGCCTCCTACCAAATCCACTCTTCCCCTTCTTTGTCAGACCAGCTCCACCAACCCCCAGGAGACCTGGCCTACTATATTGAGTCCCATGGTCAAGGTACCCAAACCCCTGACTATAGCACCACTCTTCTAACCATTTATTAACCTGCCCAATCCTCCTAGCCTTTTCAAGGTACTGCCCTGTATCCTGGAGAATTGACAAAAAGACAATCTGAGCTCCAGAGCCCCTAACCACCTCTCCCAGAGCCCTGTAGTCCTTCTTTATGGTCTCCGGGCTACTGCTATCTATATCAGTAGCACCCACATGGATTACCAGGAGTGGGTAATAGTCAGTGGGACCGACTAGAGCAGGCAGCTTCTTGGCCACATCCCTGATCCAAGCCCCTGGTACGCAACACACCTCCCTTGAGCCTGGCTCAGGCCGACAGATGGGTGCCTCTGTGCCTTTCAGATTAGAGTCCCTGACTACTATGGTCCACCGCTTTTTCCTGGCAGCACCAGTAGTGACCTTCTTTACCAGTGCACCAGCTGGTTGTTCCTGGTGGGAGCGCTGTTGCCCATCAGCCCCCTGCAGGACAGCAAAGCGGTTCTGGGTGGGGACAACAGATGTAGGAGGAAGCCCCTTGCTTTTAATTGCCCTCTTCCTCCTTTTTTTTGTTGTTTTTTTCTGTTACCTTTTCCCAGCTTTCTGGGTTAGCAGCCTCCTTTCCTGCACGGGCAACAGTAGACACTCGAGGCCCCGGAACAGGCTGCTCCCGGAGCAAGCGGTGCTGCTCCCCCTCAGCTTCCCTGACACCTTTCAGCCTGGTAACAGCTTCCTGCAGTTCAGCCACTTGCTGCAGGAGGACCTCCACCAGGGAGCGCAGAGTGCAGCCCTGCCCATTGCTCACCCTTCCCTTAGGATACCCCGAGCTCTGCACTACAGCCTCCCTTCCCGTCGGCTCCGTCTGGGTGCCTACGCTGGCCACCACCGGCGCAGCCAGAGCAGAGCTCCCAGACCGAGCCTTGCCCATACGGCGAGTGTTCACCATCCCGCTCACCACCCCGCTCGCCTGCCCGCGCAAACTGCCGTGCAAACTGCCTCGAGCCCGCCCTGTTTGCCGCGCTCTGGGTCGCTCGAGCTCCCTGGGGCAGGTTTTTAACCAGTCAGCTCTGCCGCTGCTCCTCCTGATGCCGCCCCCTCTGAGTCAGCCGCTCGCCTCCGCGGAGCTGCCGGCTCCTGGGCAGGCCTTGTCGAGGACTTGAAGCTCCCTCGGGGCAAGTTGCTGCTCCGAGGTGAAGCTCGTAGACGCCGAGCCTCCCCCCCCCCGATCAGGCGCTGCAGGCCTCCCCTCGCGAGACAGTCACCTCAGCAATGGGCCGGAAAGGGCTGATGATGCCCGGGTTGAATCTGCCACAGGTGCTCCTGACGCCGCCCCTTCTGAGTCAGCCGCTCACCTCCGCGGAGCTGCAGGCTCCTGGGCAGGCCTTTAGAGGACTTGAAGCTCCCTCGGGGCAAGTTGTGGATAAAAAATTGAAACCACAAGAAATTTTCTAGAAAATATACCTGTGAATTCAATAACTTTGGGAAACAGGAAAATTGATGCATATTTGCATAAAATACAACAATTAATGCAGAACATAATTTGGTTTTAATTAATGATCTTTGTTGGAAAATGAAAAATATGTTTGCTCATGGTATATACAGGACCACTTCTCTACTTTATAGAGAAAGCTAAAGACAATAGAATTATAAAATCAAATCATTCAAAACATGAAAAATTTCTAAAACACAGAGAAAGAAAAAAAAAACCCAAATAATTAATAGAATAGCTCAAGAATAATCCACCAGATCCAAAATAGTACTCTTAGGCATTCTCCCTGAAGGTAAAACTTTATCTTCTGTTAGGTATAAATTTCTGGTATCTTATTTTTTCTACAAAAATAATGCAATATATAACGGAAATGGGAAAAAAGATCACAATGGCACTAAAAGGATTTCAGAGGTGTTACAGAGTGCCCTGTGCAAAAAGCTGGCTAGACAAAACAGGACAGAGAATTGAATCATAGAACTGAACCTCCCAACAAAACAGATTGTTTTCTGGGCGAAGGAACATGTTATTCCTCTAAGGTACCCACATGGGACAGATTTTCCAGTTCTTTCCCTTTACAGTCTTCTAGCAATTCCTTTCAGATTTATTTTTCTCTTCACAAAAAAAAAAAGAGAAAGAATATAACAACTGGAGTGTTTGCTTAGACTTTGTTAATTAGAAATTCAATTTGAGGAATTCATTAATTTGAAGGTAATTTTAATTTATTAAGTTATTTCTAGGTTTAAAATCAGGCAAAATACTTTTCACTTGTCCAAATGATTCATTTTACTTTCTGTAAAGAGAATCTGGATTAGATAGACATTTTGTAGGTGATACACTAAGAAGCAATTACACACTCAGTAAGGACTATTATAAAGCATACAGACAGAGCTGAAGTTTCGTGAGACCTCTGAAACACTGCATCCACCCTTGCATCCCAATACAAGGAGGACACTGATAAACTGGGGCCAGTTCAGTGTAGGGCCCTCAAGCTGGTCATGATGGAGCATCTGCCCTGTAAGGAGAGGCTGGGGGAGCTGGGCTTCCCAGCTAGCAGTTGGGAGAAAGGGAGGCTTCAGGCGCCTAGGAAAGTCCTACAAGTACCTGCTGGGGAGGTCGTGCAGTCTCCATCCTTTTTGTTTTTCAAGAACAATCTGGATAATACCCTATATACTAACAATAATACAGGCATACTACCCAAACTGTCATTACTTACACTGATGACCATATTTTGTGCGGATTAATCAATAGCAATCTGAAGTTTAAGGAAATTTAGGCTGAAATGTGTCCCCACTTCATTCACAGGCAATAGACAGGCTATGTCAGAGAGGAATTCAGAGCAGCAGTCTCTGGCTTCAACCCTTCAGGGTATTGCTTCTCCCTGTGGAAGAGAGAAGACTGTAAAAGGAAGACAGATTTCATCATGGAAACTGATCTTCCTTAGTGTCTCTCTCTCATTCCTCCTTCTAGGTTTCATGTACTCAACTTAGATCAGTAGGATTCCACATCAGGTAAATTTGAATTTTGCTGTTGTATTTCCTTTTCTTCCACCAGGAGAGTTTTCCTAGCGTTGGATGCAGATCCTTGAGAGATGTTTCATTGCTTCAGTGTAACAGTGGCAATTTCAAAGGGGCCCCTCCTACTACACTATTTAAAATAGTCCTGCATAATGGTCCTGCATAATGTGTCCAGTTGTGCTATTAAAAGAAAGCACTTACTTTTCCTTCATAGAGAGTAGCTACTGAATTAGGTCCAAAGCCTCCTATTACTTCTGTGAGTCAACTCTATCTATTCAATGAGGCTAGAGCTGCCAGAAGGGAGGAATCAGTCCCCAGTTCAAATATATGACAAATTTAATAATCTGCATGAATGTAGAAAAATGAAATTTTCTTTTTTTCTGTGAACATTTCATTTTCAATGGTGTTTTTGATACTTACACTCCAGAAATCAATTAAAGGGAAGACTGTGTCAATTAACAGGCACTGCAGAATTAGCACAATGCACATCTGGATTCATTTCAGTGGAGCCAGTCTGAGTTTACAGCATTGAAGATGAGTACAAAATTTAGCCTGGGTTTGCTGTTTCACTAGAAATTTTCAGCTAAAAAATTACATAATGGCCATCTTCATGACTCTTTTCTTGCCTGTATTACAGATCAGTAGACAGTGTCTGAGAGTCAGGCAGGTTTCTCAAGAAAATCAGAGCAATACTTCTCACTACAGAGCTGGAATACTGTTGTAAAGTACAAAAATACAGGCTGAGCGCAATAAGAATCATCTTGCATCAGGGGATTTATCTTTATAGTGAACATTGATCTGCACTCTTTAAATGCCACTTACCATGATGGGACAACTAAAAGGCCTTTTGTTCCTTTATAGTATTTTCAAAATAATGTAGATACTTGGTGAATCTTTTCTGCAGTGGAAAATTATTTTGGAAACAGCTGTTTATATTTGGCCACTGTCTCAGAATGCCAGGAAAGGTACATTTTTCTAACTATAAGACTATTTGTAATGTGGAAAAAAAAACACCACAAAACATAATTTGTTAAATATAGCCTTTGAACTTGCAAGCAACAAGAACTTCTTCCTTTTTTCCTGCTAGTAACAAAACAAGGAATTTCTACAATATGGAGGTAGTAGATGCTATCAGTAAAATATTAGACCCCACAGGGAAATGACCAGATGAAAGTATACATTTTTGCAAGGCTAACTTGCTATAAGCTGCAAATACTGCAAACCTTGTAAAAGAAAAATCATTATAAAGAGTGATGGGATATTCTCAATACAGAAATCTTCTAAAACTTCAGACATACTTCAGTGTAGTCTGCATCAGCAATGCAACCCCACTTAACTTCAGAAATGCCTGTGTACATGGGAATACATGTGAATCTGCCTTTGGGTATTCAACCTATATGGGTTTCCTGTTGGACTGTGCATTTGAGGCTTTATTCCAGGCATCATGCTGAGCTGGGGAAGAATCCCACTGACAGAGACATTTTGTGAAAATTATTTTGTGAAAATAATCCTGACAGAGCCAGGATTATTTTTTCAGTTCAGGTCTCTTTCCCACCCCTTGCTTCTCAGGCCAGCACATTTTTCATGTCCTAGGTGTCAATAAGCACTCCTCTGGGTCTTGCTTTGCTGAGAAATCAGAATTCAACACAGGAACTGGAGAATCTGGGAACAAAATTGGAAGGTGTGTAATGGTGTAAGGTGTTGTTCTGAAAGAAAGCAATCACTTTTTCCTCGTTGTTCACATGCTGTTTAGACTCATAGAGCCTTAGCAGTACTTATTAGCTGCAGGTTAAAAAGATGTGTGTGGCTAAAGTGGATGAAAACTGGCTAGGAACAGAAATGAAAAGCCATCAAAAATCTACCTCAGCATAGAAAGAAGAGGTTTGGTGCTGATAGTTGCCCTGGACTAGCTAAAATGGGCAATAATGGGAAAGATACATGGGATAATCTACTGCCACACAGTCCCACACAGATTAGTATAATTATGACCAAGTTACAGCATACCTATCATGCCTTGTCCTTTCTTTTCTGGTTTTCATGATAATGTATTACAAGACTTTGTGGTAATAGCTGAAAAAATAGAAAGTAATTTTCTAAACCATTACGATTTTGAATACATTACCCCATCTCAAATTCATTCCAACATCACTACAGGATTAAAGGAAAATAGGAATGCATGCTGAGCACAGAACTGTGGAAAAATAAAAATAAGGCAGCTGACCACTGTCACAAGTGTCATGGATAGAATCCCTTCTTCTTAACTTTTGTTATTCCAATTTGCATGTAATAGATTGTGGCATAAACTTCTTACTCAACTACTCAGTGTAAATCAGTGAGATTTAGGCACCACTTAGACATTGCTAAGAATATACATGGTGGATACAGAATCATGTCCCAGATTTTTCTGGAATGGCAGTAGACACTTCCTGGGCACGAGATTTAAAAAATAATCAGAGGATATATGAGTCTATGCCTTAAAAGCAAGACAGTATATCATACAAAATATATATGAGTGAGGATAAAGGTCCTATTGAAACAGATTGCATGCTGGTATGGCAATTCTGTGAATAACTATTTTGAAAGTTAGTTTAGAAAATAATTAAATGTAAAGTCATTTTAATGTACAAATGTCTGACAGGAACTTGAAGTCCAACCCTTAACCCTGAGAAAAAGATAAAATAAATTTAGATTAAAAAAGGATTTGAATTTCTCTAAAACCCACAGAAAATGTTACCATTTAGTAATGACATTCACTTCCCATTTGACCCCAGCTTGACATGCTGAATTGCTCTGAACATCCGCCACCATGTACAGAAAGTCTTACTTCTTAACTCTTGCTATTCTAATTTGCACACAAAAGTACATTAAAAGGGATGTTAAGGCTGTGACATAGAACTATAAAAGCATCATATTCATAAGTAATTAGGAAACATACTATACAAAATATTCTTCAGTGCAAAAGGGCTGCTAATATATCATGGAGAAGACAGAGTTCTATAGTAAAGCAATGGAATTTTCTGATATGTGATGCCATGTCCCCATTTAAAACAAACAAACAAAACACACAAAAAAAAAGAGTAATTGCAGCTGGTAAACAATGTGTGCTTGTAAAATATTATGGTCAATTTAGAGGCAAGGCCAGCACCATTCGTTTTGTGGAAAACCAAAGGACTGTGCGCAAATTCTTCTGTTCTCTTATGTAAACTATATTTACAAGAGTATGAAAGGCACCTTCAATTCTTTCCTTTATCTTTCCTCATAGATTCCTCCAAATCCCATTGAAATCAGGTGGAGAGAAAAAGGGATCAAACAATGCAGAGGTGGGAGCACTTGACTCTTCATATGTATGGGTGATTTCTTTCCTGCAAGGAAGGCTGAATGTGCTAGACTGATGTGAACAAAGAATCAGATACTTACTTTAATCAGCTGAATAGTTATATCTCCAAGCCTCATTTTGCTCCTACCTTTTCCCAGAGGTCTTTCACCAGTAGTTTCTCCAAGCCAAGCTTTCAGTGTTTCTGCAGATGCAGCCCTGCCACAATGTAAGACTGTCCAAGTTGGAGCTACCACAATTACAGCCTGTGCCCCCCTCCAGAATCACCTATTTGTACTTCATTCACAATGGCCACTCAGTTAAGGGAGCAATGATATGAATTATAACAAAACAGTGATTATTTTTTTAACATCTTAGTTCATCTCCCAGATCAGCACACAGAGCAATTTCATGACTGGGAATAAGCAGGCAAGAGCTGCTGAAGGGAAAGCCATTACAATTCCCACTGAGATACGATTGTACCACTGCAGAACTGGGTCTCCTCTTACTCCTTTTCTGTGTTCCTGCTGTTTCTTGCCCTTGCACAGATTTTTCAGTAAATAAAAGACAGTGAAACTCTTTGTACCTACATTTTGCAAATATATTCTGGGTAGAGACATATCTCTCCAGTCAGAAGGCAAACTGCTAGTTACATAAAGGAGTTAAACGGTTTCTTCTGGACTGCATGCCACTAAAGATGGTGGTTACATATTCCTTCTTCAGAGGAATCTGACTCAGCCTAAAGCACAATTGTTGGCATTTGTTGATGGTACTTTGCATTTTTTTCTGGGAAATGAAAAACATAATTTATTTTTTTTCTAAATGAATAGATCAATCTTATGCCTACTTATTGTGTTCATTTTTTCAAGTATTTAGATGATCTAGTATTTGTAAAAATGTTTTCAGTTCTAAAATTATTGTAAAAGCAGGAGCTGTCCAGGAAGGAATTTCAGAACTCTGTACTTTTTTATTCAGTATTTTCATATAACATTCCCCAGTCACTATTTTTCATGTATCGTTTTTCTATTTCAAAAATGTCTTTGAAAGAGCAGAAAAAGATCATATTAAACTGTGGGGAGTGAAGGAGCGATATGCCATATAAATTCAGCTGAAAAATATCAGTCCTTCTACCAATCAGGAAAAAACAAACAACCAGTTGTCTCTAAATAGAAACCCAGTGAAGATACTTCTAATAGTTTCAATAGGATTTAGTGTCAGGGATCAGCAAGCATGAGGCTGCCAAACAAGGGACAACAAGTCACAGGATGATGACATCAACATTGGCAGTAGCCCTCCCCAGTGAGATGCAGGCAATATTCTTATGAGAATAATAGAAGCAAGAGGCAAAAAAAGCCCTTGTGCTAGTTTTTCCCTCTAGGTGCTAACAGAAGACATGTTTTACCCTAGCTGATTTTAGAATCATACAATCATAGAATCATAGAACAGTTAGGGTTGGAAAGGACCTCAAGATCATTGAGTTCCAACCCCCCTGCCATGGGCAGGGACACCTCCCACTAAACCATGCCATCCAAGGCTATGTCCAAACCCACCTTGAACACCGCCAGGGATGAAGCATTCACAATTTCCCCGGGCAACCCATTCCAGGGCCTCACCACCCTTACAGTGAAGAATTTCTTCCTCAGATCCAATCTAAACTTCCCCTGTTTAAGTTTGAACCTGTTACCCCTTGTCCTCTCACTACAGTCCCTCATGAAGAGTCCCTCCCCAGCATCCCTACAGGCCCCCTTCAGATATTGGAAGGCTGCTATGAGGTCTCCATGCAGCCTTCTCTTCTCCAGGCTGAACAGCCCCAATTTTCTCAGCCTATCTTCATATGGGAGGTGCTCCAGTCCCCTGATCATCCTCGTGGCCCTCCTCTGCACTTGTTCTAACAGTTGCATGTCCTTTTTGTGTTGAGGACACCAAAACTGCACACAATACTCCAAGTGAGGTCTCAGAGAGCAGAGTAGAGGGGCAATATCACCTCCCTCGACCTGCTGGTCACGCTCCTTTTGATGCAGTGCAGGATACGGTTGGCTTTCTGGGCTGCAAGCGCACACTGCCGGCTCATGTTCCTTTTTTCATCAACCCACACCCCCAAGTCCTTCTCCACAGGGCTGATCTCAATCTCCTCCCCGCCCAACCTGTTGCTGTGCCTGGCATTGCTCCGACCCAGGTGGAGGACCTTGCACTTGGCATGGTTAAACTTCATCAGGCTGGCATCAGCCCACCTCACAAGCGTGTCAAGGTCCCTCTGGATGGCATTCCTTCCCTCCAATGTATCAACAGAACCACACAGCTTGGTGTCATCGCCAAACTTGCTGAGGGCACACTCAATCCCACTGTCCATGTTGCCCACAAAGACGTTGAACAAGGCCGGTCCCAACACCGATCCCTGGGGGACACCACTCGTTACTGGTCTCCAGCTGGACATTGAGCCACTGAGCACTACTCTTTGCGTGCGGCCATCCAGCCAGTTCTTTATCCACTGAGTGGTCCACCTATCAAATTGATGTCTCTCCAACTTAGAGAGAAGGATGTCATGTGAGACAGCGTCAAAGGCTTTACACAAGTCCAGGTAGATGACATCAACTGCTCTACCCCTGTCCATCAGTTCCGTGGCCCCATCATAGAAGGCCACCAGATTGGTCAGGCAGGATTTCCCCTTAGTGAAGCCATGCTGGCTGTCACCAAGCACCTTGTTGTTTTTCATGTGCCTTAGCATGCTTTCCAGGAGAATCTGCTCCAAGATTTTGCCATGCACAGAGGTGAGGCTGACTGGTCTGTAGTTCCCCGGCTCATCCATTTTCCCCTTCTTAAAAATGGGGGTTATATTTCCCTTTATCCAGTCGTCCGGAACTTCACCTGAGTGCCATGATTTTTCAAATATGATGGACAGTGGCTTAGCAACTTCATTTGCCATCTCCTTCAGGACCCGCGGATGGATTTCATCCGGTCCCATGGACTTGTATACATTCAGGTCCCTAAGATGGTCTCGAACCAGATCCTCTCCTACAGTGGGCCCAGGGTCTTCATTCTTACAGTCCCTGCGTCTGCCTTCCAATACTTGGGTGGTGTGGTCAGAGCATTTGCCGGTGAAGACTGAGGCAAAGAAGTCATTAAGAACCTCAGCCTTCTTCAAATCCAGGGTAGCCAGTTCTCCCGATAACTTCTGGAAAGGACCCACATTGTCCCTAACCTGTCTTTTATTGGCAGTGTACCTATAAAATCCCTTCCTGTTATCCTTAACATCCCTAGCCAAGTTTAATTCTAAGTGGGCCTTAGCTTTCCTAACCTGGTCCCTAGCTTCCCGGACAACATCCCTGTATTCTTCCCGGGCCGCCTGACCTTCCTTCCAACTTTTATAAGCCTCTTTTTTCCTTTGAATTTTGCCCAGCAGCTCCTTATCCATCCAAGGAGGTCTCCTGGCCCTCCTGCTGAACTTCCTTCTAGTTGGGATGCATCGCTCCTGAGCTTGCAGCAGGTGAGCCTTGAATATCAACCAACAGACTTGGGCCCCCCTGCCCTCTAGGGCTGTATCCAGTGGAACTTTACCAAGCTGGTTCCTGAAGAGGCCAAAGTCTGCTGTCTTCAAGTCCAGGGCAGTGAGCTTGCTGCATGCTCTTCTCACTGTCCTGAGGATCTCAAACTCAACCATCTCATGATCGCTGCAATCAAGGCTGCCCTGGAGCGTCACATTTCCAACCAGCCCTTCCCTGTTGGTGAGGACGAGGTCAAGCATGGCACCTCTCCTTGTCAGCTCCTCTATCACTCGCAGAAGGAAGTTGTCTTCCACACAATCGAGGAACCTTCTGGATTGCTTGTGCCGGGCCGCACCATCCCTCCAACAGGTATCAGGGTGGTTGAAGTCTCCCATGAGAACAAGGGCCTGCGAGCATGAGGCTGCTCCTATCTGCCTATGGAGCGCTTTGTCCAGCAAGTCCCCTTGGTCAGACGGTCTGTAACAGATCCCCACAATAATATCACCCATCGCTGTTCTCCCTTTAACCCTGACCCACAAACTCTCTGTCGACTGCTCACCTGTCCCCAGACAGAGTTCCATACTCTCTAGCCCATCCCTAACATAAATAGAAACTCTCCCTCGCCGTCTGCCGGGCCTGTCTTTCCTAAAGAGCCGGTAACCTTCCGTTCCAACACACCAGTCATAGGAGCCATCCCACCATGTTCCTGTGATGCCTTTGATATCATACCCCTGTAGATGTGCACACATCTCTAATTCCTCTTGTTTGTTCCCCATGCTACAGGCATTTGTACAGAGGCATTTGAGGCGAGATCCAATTGAAGCCGGCTCATTGGCTGGAGCAGCTGGAATATCTCTACATTGCTCCGAACGTTTACTGTAGGTGCTGCCAACCGACTGGGTGTGTTGGGATGGAATGATGCCCCCCTCCCCCAACACATCTAGTTTAAAGCATCCTTGACCAGCCTGGCAAGCCTCCTACCAAAACCGCTCTTCCCTTTCTTTGTCAGACCAGCTCCACCAGCCCCCAGTAGACCTGGCCTGCTAAATTGAGTCCCATGTTCAAGGTACCCAAACCCCTGACTATAGCACCACTCTTCTAACCATTTATTAACCTGCCCAATCCTCCTAGCCTTTTCTAGGTCCTGCCCTGTATCCTGGAGAATGGACGAAAAGACGATCTGTGCTCCAGAGCCCCTAACCACCTCTCCCAGTGCTCTGTAGTCCTTCCTTATGGTCTCTGGGCTACTGCTATCTATATCAGTAGAACCCACATGGATTACCAGGAGTGGGTAATAGTCAGTGGGACAGACTAGATCAGGCAGCTTCTCGGCCACATCCCTGATCCGAGCCCCTGGTAGGCAACACACCTCCCTTGAGCCTGGCTCAGGCGGACAGATGGGTGCCTCTGTGCCTTTCAGATTAGAGTCCCCTACTACTACAGCCCACCACTTTTTCCTGGCAGCACCAGTAGTGATCTTCTTTACCAGTGCACCAGCTGGTTGTTCCTGGTGGGAGCGCTGTTGCTCATCAGCCCCCTGCAGGACAGCAAAGCGGTTCTCATCAGCCCCTTGCAGGACAGCAAAGCGGTTCTGGGTGGGGATAACAGAAAGCCAACCGTATCCTGGGCTGCATCAAAAGGAGTGTGACCAGCAGGTCGACGGAGGTGAACCTGCCCCTCTACTCTGCTTTTGTGAGTCCTCACTTGTACTATTGTTTGCAGTTCTGTTGTCCTCATCATAAAAAGGACATGGAACTGTTAGAACAAGTGCAGAGGAGGGCCACGAGGATGATCAGGGGACTGGAGCACCTCCCGTATGAAGATAGGCTGAGAAAATTGGGGCTGTTCAGCCTGGAGAAGAGAAGGCTGTGTGGAGACCTCATAGCAGCCTTCCAATACCTGAAGGGGGCCTATAGGGATGCTGGGGAGGGACTCTTCATGAGGGACTGTGGTGAGAGGACAAGGGGTAATGGGTTTAAACTTAAACAAGGGAAGTTTAGATTGGATCTGAGGAAGAAATTCTTCACTGTAAGGGTGGTGAGGCCCTGGAATGGGTTGCCCGGGGAAGTTGTGAATGCTTCATCCCTGGCGGCGTTCAAGGTGGGTTTGGACATAGCCTTGGATGGCATGGTTTAGTGGGAGGTGTCCTTGCCCATGGCAGGGGGGTTGGAACTCGATGATCTTGAGGTCCTTTCCAACCCTAACTATTCTATGATTCTATATTTCTATGATACGCCTTTTTTCACTCACTGATAGCTGAAATACATGTACTCATCTCCAGCAGCCTTTCTTCTTCATTTAATGTTTCTAGAGTCTTTTTTGTATCCTAGGTCCCATATGCCTATGTGCATCTCCCCATTCAGTTTGCTTTCTTCTATCACTCCTACAATTCTTGTTCTGTAACCATAAGTTCTCTTATGCTATCACACCGATATCTCATTCTTTCACTCTAAGGTCTCTTTTTCTCTCACTCCTAAATATCTCTTGGTTTACCGGGTTTTGCCCACTCTTAGGTCTGATGTTGTCTGTTGTCTCTTGTGATCTGTTATTGCAGGTGTCAAACAACTGGAAAATTAGTTATTTTGTTTGAGAGATAAAGTAATTTTGTTATTTCCTTGCCCACATTTCTAACCTGTGCTCCTTTCTATAGTTTCTTGTTTCCTGCAGTATCTCTCAGCTTCCTATACAATAATATTCTTCACATGCTGGCTGATGCTTCATCTCAAGATCATTAATCACACTATTAAAGGCTGGAGCTACTATTTAAGAGTACCACTGCCCTCCTCAGGAGAGAATGGCAAGCATAGAGTGTGTCCAAAATACCATCTATTACAGCCACACCTTATGGACAGTCTCCATCTCACCTGGCAGAAACTCTTGGTTGTCAATGCAAGGGTCTGAGAGGACAAAAGCATGACTGTGGTATGTCCCATATATTGGTGAGATAACCTAAGGAATGAAGATTCTTAGAAACCCTGCCCAACTATTTTCAACAGCCAGTGACAACTGCTTCTGGATAAAATACAATGAATTAATACTCCCTCCTTAACTTTACCACTTGATCAACAGTAGACAGAAAAGTTAATCCTTTGCTCTTCTTCTGAAAGCCCTCATCATGCAATTTCTTCCTATGAGTTTCCTTTCTGTCTCTGCTATTTCTTCTCTCCCTAAGCAAACATTCCTTGTTTTTATGAAATGCTTTCTTTGGAAGATCCTCACTTGCAAAGATGCCTGACTGTCTAGTCAGAAACATTTGAGTCTTATATTATGAAATAATTTAGTGGATCATTTCTTCTGTAAATCTAATGCAGTAATCTCTCCACTGAGAGATCTGCACCTTCTTTTTCTCAGCTTTTTCTTTACTGCAGAGACTATGAAGTGTTCTAGTCTTCTGCAAAACTCACTTTCCCAGGGTCAGTAGCTGCTGCTGAACCAGATCGAAGAGAAGAAGAAAGCCTTCAATGTTTTCTCAGTGCCACTTAGTCTACTGAACTGCATCCTTAGTTTGCTGCTATATGGTCCTGAATCACCACTACTCCAAGTCAATTACACTGGAGTATGACAAATGCCAAATAAATGGATTTGAAAATAGGAAGCATTTTTAACAAGGTAACATTTCTTTGGGAGCCTTAATGTTTTTCTCTTTATCTAGAAGATACTGGTTAAATGCATTATGAAAGATCAGTTAGCAGCACAGAGAATTAGGACTGGCCACATCACTCTCATCAACGTTAACAGACATGCCCATCTATAAAGTCAGTCCTTTACCTTTACAACTAGTGAAGTATTCTGAGATAAGACCATCACAGAGGGAAAGCGAGTAATATTCACTCTTCTTTTTCTGGTTTATCCTGGAGTGACTCCACCAACATCAGCAATGAGTTGTCTCTTTCTTTTTGTTTCCCTGTAAATAAGCAAGAGAGTGGCCAGTTTTATTTCTCATTATTTATAAATAACAATGTGAAGTGTTATCTCAGAAGGAAATTTTAGTAGTGAAGTTACATATCCTTTACAAGAGGGATTTATAATGGGAAATATATAGAAATAAGCTATACACTTGGTTTTGTAATTAAGCTTTTTAAATATCCGATAATTCAGTGTTATTTATTTTTCCTTTCTTTGATGAACTGATAAATGTCACTTGAATATTTGCATGAGCACTCAGTAGAGAAGATGGTTTTCTTCAAAAGAAAATAGTGTGCACACTTATTCCTCCTCTACTGCATATAAATTCTAAATAGTACCTTGGCAGAATTATGAAATAAAAATGAATGTTTTTAAAAGCATTTGTGGAGTCTGGGGAATAAATGATAGAATTTTCTTATATTTCTCATATATGCAGATAACAGATACATTTAATGCAAGAAGGAAATAGAATTTTAATAGAATTTTTAACTAAAGATCTTGAAACAAAACTAGACATACATTTTAATTGAATTTCTGGCTCAAATTACAGCAAACCATTATAAATCATTAGGAATCAGTTTTAAAACTGCTTTCACTTTTGCCCATATTACAAACACAGAGGTAAGCTTTTACAGCTACAGATAAGTGTTAATAAATTACCCGAATTTCAAAATTAATGGCTGCCCGGCTGCTTTGGGGAGATATCATTGTGTTTCATGAATATTTTGATTTTGTGATTAGATCAAAATGCACTGAATTCCTAAACAGTCATAACTAAGGTCTGCTGATCATAAACTGTTCTTTTTTAATAAATTATATTCCTCACAAATCTGCTGATATGGAATAATTAGAAATTGGTTGCCTGCATTTACTGTAATATTTGCATGACTTTAGATCTCCACCTACTGATCTAGTGGCTGGCAGGAAATGTACATTTTGTACATTTCTAAATATACCTTGCCTGCAGAGATAATGGTTTATATTGTGATGTTAAGAAGGTTTTTATTTGCAAAAAACAAAGAGGTGTCACTTGCCAGTTCTGGAAGACATTGATTAGGCTGTTTATGTCATTCCTATTCAGAACTTATTATTTACAGCTTTCCTGTTTCCTTTCCTTTGTAGGAGATAATGATCTGTCTCTTGTAAACTGCTTAAAGTGCCTATTTTCTCCTTTTTTTAGGGAGTCTTGGAATACATTTTATAGAAGGCAAATATATTGAAATGGAATGTAAACGGTGTAAAATACAGCATATTAATCGAAAAAGATATCTGTCAGTATAATCTTTAAATTAAGTGGTATACAAATATTTATAGTTAGGGAAAATGAGAATTGCAAATTCATTTTTCGTTGTATAAGGCACATGTATCTGAATGTGATCCTGTAAGACATATATACTCCATAATTAAATGCACTTACATTTTAGGAACTATTCAGTTTAACAGTACTGTACATGTGCCTATGTGGTTTTTGCTGCAGATCTTTACCAAGGGAAGGGAGTGTGCATTGCTGTCTGACATTCAGGTCTCGAAATGGACTAAGCAAACAGTGTCCCTATAGATTCTTTATAAACAGGTGTTTTAGGGAGTATTTCAAATACAGAAATGTGTTTTCCCTTTTCTGGCATATGCAGTCAAGATTTCACACATTTGTTAACGCTTACTGTATTAACATCATCAAATGTTAAAAACAATACATTAAACAGGTAAGCTACAGCCAACTTTATAACATATTTAGATGATGGGAGAAGGACAATATTTGGGATATTCACATGATAAAAATAAAATAATCCTCCATAAAAAAAAAAAAAAGGCAAATAGAAATTGTTACCATTGTCATGGTTCTGCAATCTAAATGATAGATCAAGAAAAAAATATAGATGGCAGGCAAAATCTTCAGCCAGTTTACAAGACTCCTAATTTATTCTAATGATATTATCCCTTTTTGAAGACAAGGTGACCATGCTGCTTATTTTCTCCCCATTGCTATTATAGTTCTTGCTGTAGCCCAGTGAACAGCTTCTTGCTCCCACACAGGACAACTGGTTCTGTAAACTAGAAGATATGTAAAGTTGTCAAGGATGAAGCTGTTAATTGCTCCCAATCATGCTCTTTTAACATTTCATCCAAGTTGTTGCACTGTTTATTTTATGGATATTTATCCCATTCTCCCTTGCAGTGTGGCCTACTTGTATGAAAACTTAATACTGAGTTTCATCAGCAATGTATCATATACTAATTTCAACTCTCCCCCAGATTGTATTTTCCTTTTTAAGACAAACACAGTGCTGAAGAGCAGTGCCTCCACTTGTTGACTCACATGTATGGATTAATGCTTCATCATAGCCCTCAAAACTGCCACAGAAACATAAATCTATATGGCAAGTGCTCCTTCAACCCTGAAAAGTCTTATAATTTGGCCAAGCATAGATTAATAAATGTGGTGAGGAAAACATGGAATTATATGAGTTACATCCTTTCCGCTGGTCATACTGGAAACCAGACTCTTTGACAAGGTTCTGCCTGGCTCACTGTCTGCAAGTCTGTGATTCAGAGCCTGGTGGTGTTGGCCTTATTTCAGCACTGTTGTTTCTATCACATCAGTAGCTTCTGGTCAGGGCCAAACCCAAATGGCAGGGTATGTCATGTGGAGGGGCTTTCTCCATCTGCATAGGCAGAGCACATTGCCTAGACAAGGCGGCATGTGACCCACTGCCACTATAGACACAGAATAAACAACGGAGAAAGAGGCTCTCCTAACACCAAACCTTAGATACTTTAAATTGGAAGTGTTTGGTTCTAACAAAGGTTTCTTCAGCAAATGTTTCAGGCAGGAAGTTAACTTAGGCAGCCCAAAGTTTCCTCTAGAGGAGACACTGTCTTTATTAGCAATATTGGAAGCTGAGCGAAACCAGCTTCCTGACACAGGCCTGCAAATCAGGCACCTAAAGTTGGCCAAGGAGATTACTGGTGAAAACAAAAGTTAACTGCACAGATAACTAATAGCTGTACACAGCAGCACACAATGCAAATCATTAATAATTAAATTGGATGTTTAATTATGTTTTGTGTTTGTTTTTTTTTTCTTAACTGTTAAATTAGAATCAGGGAAATAGTCTGAAAAACAAGACTGAAACAAAAGCAAAGAAATAACTAGGCTGATGTATCTTCCAGAATTCCTGATATCCAAGGAAAGTTTGGTGCTCTGCGGAATGGAGACCTACAGATAGGAGAAAGTACATGGCCTAGAGTCAGACAAAATAGCGTTTTACTTTGAAATCTATGTTTGACCAAGATATCCCTAAAAAGTACTATGTAGGACATGAGAGCTGCTATGGTTACACTAGGGAAGATTGCCTTATTTAAACCTAAAGATTTCTGTGAGAATCCTAATTCTACTCTCAGCAGATATTGCTAACTCCCATTGATGTTAGTTCTTCATGGGACAAAGTTTGGGGCAGAGGATTGTTAACTGCTATAATTCTTATGAAAAGAGAATATACATTTCTTCTTGCAAAGAAATAACAAGGGATAATCTGAAGTGCTCTAAGCCACCAACAGGAGGAAGAATTATTATCTTTTCTTTTCACAAGAAAAAAGAACTTACATTTAAGCTAATATTGACAGATCTCTGCAGACCAGAAGAGAAACAATCCCGCAGCCTAAGCAAAGCAAAGAGATCAGTCTCTGACATCCATTCAGAGACCAGCTGCTGGTGAAAGGGAACAGAAGAGCCGAGAGCCAGAGAAACAGATGTGTCTGATGAGACATTCAGGGCATATTCCTGGGACCCAATAAGTAGGCCCAGCTATTTAGCAGATTTTGTAAAGTACCTTTTGTGTGGAGAATAAATAGACTAAAATATGATCCTGAAGATTTCAGGATCATACATGGCATAAGAAACTTGGGGAGCATCAGTGTTCTGCTGCTGAATTATTTGTACCTGCGCATGTTTGCATTAGCGATAGTGACTTCAAAGTGCTGTGGTGGCAGTCATTCTGCATAATGCCAAACAGCTGAGCGTGTTTTAACAAGGGGGCAGGATTACATTTTCAACAGTTTCGGTGCTATTTGCTTTGTGCAAATGCTTAATTGTATGCTAAATTGACTGTAGACATGATCTATTAAAGCTTGGTTTTTCAAGAGTACCTCAGGGAGTTAGCGTCCACCTCCCCGTGACATGCAGTATGATTTGGGCAGGGAACTCCCTCAGGCTTGTGTGAATATCCCAGCCTCATTGTACATTTCTGGGCAAACATGTGGTAATCATTGTCCTCATTGGGGTGCGCTAATTAGGTAATATTTATATTGTGTTCTGCAGACTGTGAAGTAGGAGTGCTAACTGCTGCTATTATTATTACTGAATTACAAAACAAAGCTGAGGAAACCTCTCCTGGACCTCTCAAGTGACAGCTATGAGTCACAACCCTGTCTGCAGGGGTTGTGTTAAAATACTCAGTTCCAGGAATACCCTTGGCAATTTTTGAACATTGTGTGTCTACCCGTGCTCATGACCCCTGCCCCTGGGATATGGAGAATTGCACATGTGGTGTGAAGAGTCAGCATCATTCCTTTACTCCCAAGGAAACAAAGGACAAATGCCTCTGCCTTGATCATGGTGAAATGCAGTGTTAAAGACAGAGATCCCCAACTTCTAGTATTGTCTAGTAGTACCTAGGACTGCAGGACTACTTTAGTATATAGTTAAACTCAGTGCTTAGTCTGTGTCATGCAGACTTTGGAGGTCTGGGATTTTGCTTATAACTTTCCTAAGTCCTTCCTCAAGAAGCAGATTGATCCTCTTGGTGTCTTCTGTTCCCACCTGAGCATACAGAATCTGTTCTCTTCCATCACTGGTCTGATCCCCATCTCTGCTGAGCTGAGATTCCTGGACATGATGATCACAAAAAATGACCTGGTCTAGCTATTGGGAAGTTTATTTTCCCCTTTTGCATCTATTTGGTAAGGATCACAAGACAAGGAGCAGTCAGGATTAAATGAATAGGAAATTCATGTTAGAAGACATGGAAATACTGGGTATGTTTATACTGCAGTTCTCCATAGATAAATACAAAATAGGACAATTGCCAGAGGCAACTGAGACGTGGGTCTGGTAACATTTGGCATGTTTGAAGTCCCTCTTCCTTTGCCTCCATCCCATCAGGGCAGAGACAGCAGTGTTCGGAAATGAACAGTGTCTTTGGGACAGGCTGAAACAAGCCAATCTCTACTTAACAGTCATGTGGCATTAAAACCTTCCATCTCTCGCCAGAATAGGCCAGGAACATCCCTATCATTATCTAGTTGAAATAGTACACTTTCTGTTCAAATCCATTCTTGTGCCTGATTTTGTGCTTATTAATGCACATATTATTATAATGACACAGCAAAGCAATATCACTCTGCAGTGTAAAATAAGATCAATTTTGGAAATGAAACCCTAGCATCTTGGAGATGCAACAAACACTTGGAGACTGCAACAAATCAAGAGTGTCCCATAAAGTGGGAGAAACACAATTTTGCTTCATACATGCTTGTATTTTTAGAGTAGCCACTGATAATGGCCAAAGAAGGGTAAATTATAGGTCTGCTGAAAATGTCAAATGTGCAAAATCTTGATGCATTACCTAGATTCTGCCTCACCAGAATGACAACTGAATATGGTAAAAGCAAAGAGTATTTTGAATAAGGGAAGCATTACCTATGAATATTTATTCATACGCATATGTGTGATAAATTTCTTCAAACTGCAGCTGGAATCATGACTGGCATGTGGAAAAGAGCTCACAAATCTGAAATAGACCGAAGTTAGGTAGTGCAAATCAAGGGAAAAATGGATATCTTTAAATATATTCAACTCAGGAGAACAAATAAATCCAAGAACAGACCCCCATGGCAGAACAGTGGTCATCCTTAAGGCACCTGTGTTAAGTATGAGATGGGACGCGTACCCACACAACAAAGAAAGATGCTGAGGGAGGTGGGAGGTGTCCCTGGCCATGGCAGGGGGGGTTGGAATAAGACGATCTTGGGCGGCGCCAGGAGAGGCAGGTTCAAACCGGGCATCATTGGCTATTTCGGGTCAATTGCTGAGGTGAGTAGCTCGAGAGAGGACACCTTCAACACCTGATCGGGGGGAGGCTCGGCGTCCAGGAGCTTCACCTCGGGGAAGCAACAGGCACCGAGGGGGCCTCAAGTCCTTGACAGGACTTGCTCAGGAGCCGGCAGCTCAGCGGATGCGAGCAGCTGACTCGGATGGGGCAGCGCCAGGAGGAGCGGCACCAGCCCTGACTGGGTAAAAACCTGCCCCAGGGAGCGCGGGGAACAGGGCGGGTGCGAGGCAGTTTGCGCGGGCAGGCGGGCGGGATGGTGAGCACTCGCCGTAGGAGCAGGGCCCGGTCTTGGAGCTCTGCTCTGTCTGCCCCGGCGGTGGCCAGCCTAGGCACCCAGACAGAGCTGATGAGAGGGGAGGCTGCAGTGCAGAGCTCGGGGTGTAGAGAGCGCCTGCGCTGCTGTCCTGAGGGGAGGGTGCACAATGGGCAGGGCTGCACTCGGTGCTCCCTGGTGGAGGTCCTCCTGCAGCCGGGGCTGAGCTGCGGGACGCTGTTACTAGGCTGAAAGGTGTCAGGGAAGCTGAGGGATAACAGCACTCCTTGCTCCAGGACCAAATTGTGCAGGGGCCTCGAGCGTCTACTGTTGCTCATGCAGGAAAGGAAGCCACTAACCCAGGAAGCTGGGAAACAGTAACAAAAAACAAACAAACAAACAAAACAAAAAAAAAAAAGGGAGGAAGAGGACAATTAAAAGCAAGGGGCTTCCTCCTAAATCTTGTCCCCACCCAGAATCGCTTTGCTGTCCTGCAGAGGGCTGATGAGGAAACACACTCGCACCAGGCGCAACCAGCTGATGCACTGGTAAAGAAGATCACTACTGGTGCTGCCAGGAAAAAGCGGCGGGCTGTAGTAGTAGGGGACACTACTTTGAAAGGAACAGAGGCACCCATCTGTCAGCCTGACCCAGTCTCAAGGGAGGTGTGTTGTCTACCAGGGGCTCAGATCAGGGATGTTTAGATTGTTCAGATCAGGGAAGTTTAGATTGATAATGAGGAAGAAATTCTTTAATGTTAGGGTGGTGAGGGACTGGAATGGGTTGCCAAGGGAAGTTGTGAATTCTCCATTGCTGACGGTGTTCAAGTCTGGGTTAGACATAGCCTTCGATGGCATGGTTTAGTGTGAGGTGTCCCTGGCCATGGCAGGAGTGTTAGAACTAGATGATCTTAAGGTCCTTTCCAACCCTAACTATTCTATGATTCTATGTTGCAGAGAGGCAGCCTGCTCTAGTCAGTCCCACTGACTATTACCCACTTCTAGTGATCCATGTGGGTGCTACTGATATAGATAGCAGTAGCCTGGAGAACATAAAGAAGGACTACAGAGCTCTGGGAGAGGTGGTTAGGGGCTCTGGAGCTCAGACTGTCTTTTCGTCCATTCTCCAGGATACAGGGCAGGACCTTAAAAAGGCTAGGAGGATTGACCAGGTTAATAAATGATTAGAAGGGTGGTGCTATAGTCAGGGGTTTGGGTACCTTGAACATGGGACTCAATTTAGTATGCCAGGTCTCCTGGGGGTTGGTGGAGCTGGTCTGACAAAGAAAGGGAAGAGTGAATTTGGTAGGAGGCTTGCCAGACTGGTTGTTGTGGTTTAAGCCTCTATAACTCACGCAGTCGCTCTCTCACTCACTCCCCCCTCTTTCTTCCCCCAGTCTCCGGGGGATGGGGAGGAGAATCAAAAGAATGCAACTCCCACAGGTTGAGATAAGAACAGTTTAGTAACTAAGGTATAACACAAATCACTGCTGCTACCACCAATAATAATGACAAGGGAAATACAAGGAAAGAGAATACAACTGCTCACCACCCAAGACCAAGCTCAACTGAGCATTGCACACCCACCCCTCCGGGTCTCTGCCCTCCGTTTTTACATCCTGGGCATGATGTGCTGTGGTATGGAATACCTCTCTGTGGTCAGTTTGGGTCAGGTGTCCTTTCTCTGCTTCCTCTCGCCTTCCCCTCCTCCCTGGCAGAGCATGAGACTCAGAGAGTCCTTGGCCAGACCAAAACATTCTAAGCAGTAACTGAAATCACTGGTGTTATCAGCACTGTTCCCTGGCCAAAAGTCAAAAACACAGCACTGCACCAGCTACCGAGAAGGAGAAAAATGACTGCTACTGCTGAACCCAGGACACTGGTCAAGGAAGCTTTAAACTAGATGTACTGGGGGAGGGGGGCATCATTCCATCCCAACACACCCAGTCACTTGCCAGCACCTATAGTAAACATTCGGAGCAATGTAGAGATATTCCAGCTGCTTCAGCCAATGAGCCAGCTTCATTTGGATTTCGGATCAGATGCCTGTATACAAACGCCCATAGCATGGGGAACAAACAAGGGGAATTAGAGATGTGTGCACATCTACAGGGGTATGATATAATAGGCATCACAGAAACATGGTAGGATGGCTCCAATGACTGGTGTGTTGGAATGCAAGGTTACAGGGTCTTTAGGAAAGACAGGCCTGGAGAGGGGGGGTTGCTATTTATGTTAGGGATAGGCTGGAGAGTATGGAAATCTGTCTGGGGACAGGTGAGCAGTCAACAGAGAGTTCATGGGTCAGGGTGAAAGGGAGAACAGTGATGGGAGACATTATTGTGAGGATCTGTAACAGATCGCCTGGCCAAGAGGACTCTGTGGATGAAGTGCTCTATAGACAGATAGGAGCAGCCTCACGCTCGCAGACCCCTGTTCTCATGGGAGACTTCAACCACCCTGATATCTGTTGGAGGGATGGTACGGCCCGGCACAAGCAATCCAGGAAGTTCCTTGACTGTGTGGAAGACAACTTCCTTCTGCAAGTAATAGAGGAGACAAGGAGAGGTGCCATGCTTGACATCATGCTCACCAACAGGGAAGGGCTAGTTGGAAATGTGACGCTCCAGGGCAGCCCTCATTGCACAGATCATGAGATGGCCAAATTCGAGATCCTCAGGACAGTGAGAAGAGTGTGCAGCAAGCTCACTGCCCTGGACTTGAAGACAGCAGACTGGCTCTTCAGGATCCTGCTCAGTAAGGTTCCATGTGATATAGCCCTAGAGGGCAGGGGTGCCCAATACTGTTGGCTGATATTCAAGGATCACCTACTACGAGCTCAGGAGTGTTGTATTCCAACTAGAAGGAAGTTTAGCAGGAGGGCCAGGAGACCTCCTTGGATGGGTAAGGACGTGCTGAGGAAAATTTGAAGGAAAAAAGAGCCTTATGAAATGTGGAAGCAAGGACAGGCGGCCTGGGAAGAATGCAGGGATGTTGTCCGGGAAGCTGGGGACCAGGTTAGGAAAGCTAAGGCCCACTTAGAATTAAACTTGGCTAGGGATGTGAAAGATAACAGGAAGGGATTCTATAGGTACATTGCCAATAAAAGACAGATTAGGGACAATGTAGGCTCCCTCTGGAAGCTATCAGGAGAAGTGGCTACCCTGGATTTGGAGAAGGCTGAGGTTCTTAATGACTTCTTTGCCTCAGTCTTCACCGGCAAATGCTCTGACCACACCACCCAAGTATTGGAAGGCAGACGCAGGGACAGTGAGAATGAAGACCCTGGGCCCACTGTAGGAGAGGATCTTGTTCGAGACCATCTTAGGAACCTGAATGTATACAAGTCCATGGGACCGGATGAAATCCATCCACGGGTCCTGAAGGTGCTGGCAAATGATGTTGCTAAGCCACTGTCCATCATATTTGAAAAATTGTGGCAGACAGGTGATGTTCCAGACAATTGGATAAAGGGAAATAAAACCCCCATTTTCAAGAAGGGGAAAATGGATGAGCCGGGGAGCTACAGACCAGTCAGCCTCACCTCTGTGCATGGCAAAATCTTGGAGCAGATTCTCCTGGAAAGCATGCTAAGGCACATGAAAAACAACAAGGTGGTTGGTGACAGCCAGCATGGCTTCACTAAGGGGAAATCCTGCCTGACCAATCTGGTGGCCTTCTATGATGGGGCTACAGAACTGATGGACAGGGGTAGAGCACCAGATGTCATCTACCTGGACTTGTGCAAAGTGTTTGACACTGTCTCACATGACATCCTTGTCTCTAAGTTGGAGAGACATCAATTTGATAGGTGGACCACTCAGTGGATAAAGAACGGGCTGGATGGCCGCACACAAAGAGTAGTGCTCAATGGCTCAATGTCCAGCTGGAGACCGGTAACAAGTGATGTCCCTCAGGGATCGGTGCTGGGACCGGTCTTGTTCAACATCTTTGTTGCTGACATGGACAGTGGGATTGAGTGTGCCCTCAGCAAGTTTGCCGATGACACCAAGCTGTGTGGTTCTGTTTATACACTGGTGGGTAGGAATGCCATCCAGAGGGACCTTGACACGCTTGTGAGGTGGGCTGGTGCCAACCTGATGAAGTTTAACCATGCCAAGTGCAAGGTCCTCCACCTGGGTCAGAGCAATGCCAGGCACAGCTACAGGTTGGGCAGGGAAGAGATTGAGAGCAGCCCTGTGGAGAAGGACTTTGGGGTGTTGGTCGATGAGAAAATGAACATGAGCCGGCAGTGTGCGCTTGCAGCCCAGAAAGCCAACCGTATCCTGGGCTGCATCAAAAGGAGCGTGACCAGCGGGTTGAAGGAGGTGCTCCTGCCCCTCTACTCTGCTCTTGTGAGACCTCACTTGGAGTATTGTGTGCAGTTCTGGTGTCCTCAACATAAAAAGGACACGGAACTGTTGGAACAAGACCAGAGGAGGGCCACGATGATGATGATGAGGGGACTGGAGCACCTCCCATATGAAGACAGTCTGAGAAAGTTGGGGCTGTTCTGCCTGGAGAAGAGAAGGCTGCGTGGAGACCTCATAGCAGCCTTCCAATATCTGAAGGGGCCTATAGCTGTGGAGGGGCTCTTCATGAGGTACTGTAGTGATAGGACAACGGGAAACGTGTTCAAACTTAAACAGGAGAAGTTTAGATTGGATATAAGGAAGAAATTCCTTACTGTGAGGGTGGCGAGGCCCTGGAATGGGTTTCCCAGGGAAGTTGTGAATGCTCCATTGCTGGCGGTGCTCAAGGCCAGGTTGGACAGAGCCTTGGGTGGCATGGTTTAGTGTGAGGTGTCGCTGCCCATGGTAGGGGGGTTGGAACTCGATGATCTTGAGGTCCTTTCCAACCCTAACTATTCTATGATTCTATGATTCTATCTTAAGGTCCTTTAAAACCCTAACTCCTCTATAATTCTATCTTAAGGTCCTTTCAAACCCTAACTATTCTATGATTCTATGGAAAGTTAATGCTTTGTAATGCAGAAGCAATAGAGATGCTG
Source organism: Amazona ochrocephala (assembly GCA_039720435.1). Lineage (NCBI taxonomy): Eukaryota > Metazoa > Chordata > Aves > Psittaciformes > Psittacidae > Amazona > Amazona ochrocephala. The sequence continues at coordinate 20,758,364 of CM077876.1, forward strand.
TTGAAGATAATCCCTCCTGAAGCTAGGGGTAGTTTCCAGCTGCTAGGTGGTCTCCCTGTATGTTATGGTAAGGTGTCATGCAGTTATCCATTAAGATACAGTGGATATTGCAGAGGCAAGGGCAATGCCACTAATTATTGCTCTTGCAGCTGCCCTGTCACATAGGGTTTTTCTGCCTGCTGTATGGGGACAGGAGCTCACTGTCCCTCTGGCACTATTCCTTCTCTCTTTGATTAACTGCTTAGCCTGTTCTGGGGCAAGCTCGTTAGGCCAACGTTTTCAAAATTAAAGCACCTCAACCAGACACTTGAACCCATGTTAGGCACTTCAAAGAGTGGACAGATCATGTAAGAGCTAAAGCTATCACAAGATTGATTTAGAGATATTTGTGCTCAGCTGCTCTAAAAACTAGGCCATTTTTATTTAGACTCCTAAAGCCAAAATCAAATAGCTAGCTTTAAGCAACTTCATCCTGAACCTTGGTCCTAATCTCTTTTTTTAATTATCTGCTAAGTAGAGGGATGTAAATAGTTGCTGTGTACATAAATCAGTGTTGTTTCAAAGATTAGTTAGGACTTCTAAAATGTTATGCAATATTTTAAAGCTTGTCCATTTTTATTCTGTATGGACGGTGAAAATAAAAGGTAATCACCTTTATTTAACTTATTCTATCACCACATCACAATACTATTCAAGTTGTACATTAAAAATGTTTTCCACATGAGTGGACTCTCTGTAGTGCAAGAATGGAATTGTGGGACGGTTGCTGTGGATCATGGTTATTTCATTTTGAATTTAAGCTTCTTTAAGTTTCTGTTAGAGAATTCAATGAAGAAGTTTTCTACTTGGTAAGAATGGAGTTTAATGAAGTTGGGATGAGGAAGATCAAGAAAACTTTCACTCATACAGAGGAATGTTAGCATTTACTTTATGAATAAATTATATGAAGGCCAAAAAAAAAAACAGAAGTAAGTATTTCATGTGCAGTTTTATCTAAACAAATTATGGCTAAATCCGTATCTTGGAGTAGTGGGAACATATATAAAAATTTTTCTATCTTCAAGGAGTTTAGAATCAGAAGTATGATGAGAGATTTGCATAACAGTTGGATTACAAAGTTTACTTAAAAATCCTGGAATTTTGCCAGTAAATAATGAGTAGATTTTGGTAAAAACATATAATAATTAAAAATTTTGGAAGAAACTATCTACATAGAATAATCCATTCTTAAATTTCTCCAAAAGAAGTTAAATTAGTTCACTGGGCCCGCTCACACACAAATTCTGATGTAGGGGTAGACTGAACTTGCTTTGAGAAACACTGCATACCCACAATTGCGGCGATCCAACTGGAACTACATATAAGATTAATTACTTGCCAACAAGAAGCACATAATCAAGCTCATAGTCTTCTTGTAACAGTGATTGCCTCTGTTCTGCATGCCACCACTGACCCAAAATTGGAAACTCGGTATTTCACAGTTGCACTATTCCAAAAAAACTCAATCAACTTTTTGCTAGTGTGAAGTAATCAAAATTTGTGATGCAGCTTTATCTTTAGTCATGAATATTAATTTTTATTTATTCACATTAATTAGCCTTTTCAAAAAATGCAATTATTTAAAGAAAGTAGAGAAAATTACAGATTTGAGGAAATCAGTCAAAGGAACATGGTCCAACAGAAGGTCAAATATTAGCTGCTGCTTGGTCTGTTTCCTAGTGATTTGAGATCCAAGAAGTATATTTTATACCATTTGTCCTGATGGCTAAAAAACCTTTAGCATCTCCAGGATATAATCACAACCTTTCAGTGTGCTGGGGAGTAATTGCTGGATGATTTGAGGTCCTGGTAGACCTTAGCATCTCTGACAGTTGGGAACACCTCTGTCACTTAAAAGTATCATAAGGGGGTATGTTTTAGTCCAGGAGTCTAGAAGGATAATAAAAAAAGGGAAGATGATATATAGCTTCATTAACCGTAATGAAACATTTGTCATAAGGAGTATTAAGTATCACAGAAACATGGTGGGATGGCTCCTATGACTGGTGTGTTGGAATGCAAGGTTACAAGCTCTTTAGAAAAGACAGGCCCGGCAGGCGGGGAGAGGGAGTTGCTATTTATTTTAGGGATAGGCTGGAGAGTAGGGAAATCTGTCTGAGGACAGGTGAGCAGTTGACAGAGAGTTTGTGGGTCAGGGTTAAAGGGAGAACAGCGATGGGTGACATTATTGTGGGGATCTGTTACAGACTGCCTGATCAAGAGGACTCTCTGGATGAAGCACTCTATAGACAGATAGGAACAGCCTCGCGCATGCAGGCGCTTGTTCTCATGCGGGACTTCAACCACCCTGATATCTGTTGGAGGGACGGCACGGCCTGGCACAAGCAATCCAGGAAGTTCCTCGATAGTGTGGAAGACAATTTCCTTCTGCAAGTAGTAGAGGAGCCGACAAGGAGAGGTGCCATGCTTGACCTCATGCTCACAAACAGGGAAGGGCTGGTTGGAAATGTGATGCTCCAGGGCAGCCTTGGTTGTCGCAAACATGAGCTGTCTCCCCACAGCTCATCCACAGTCTCTAGTTTCCTTCAAAAAACATCTTTATTACTTGCCCAAAAGGCTATTGTTTTGTATCTCCTGCATTTCGAGAAACAAAATTTTTTGCGTTTTGATTTTGCCTGGCAAAATCTTGGAGCAGATTCTCCTGGAAGGCATGCTAAGGCACATGAAAAACAACAAGGTGGTTGGTGACAGCCAGCATGGCTTCACTAAGGGGAAATCCTGCCTGACCAATCTGGTGGCCTTCTATGGTGGGGCTACGGAACTGATGGACAGGGGTAGAGCACCAGATGTCATCTACCTGGACTTGTGCAAAGCATTTGAAACTGTCCCACACGACATCCTTGTCTCTAAGTTGGAGAGACATCAATTTGATAGGTGGACCACTCAGTGGATAAAGAACGGGCTGGATGGCCGCACACAAAGAGTAGTGCTCAGTGGCTCAATGTCCAGCTGGAGACCAGTAACGAGTGGTGTCCCTCAGGGATCAGTGTTGGGACCGGTCTTGTTCAACGTCTTTGTTGGTGACATGGACAGTGGGATTGAGTGTGCCCTCAGCAAGTTTACAGATGACACTAAGCTGTGTGGTTCGGTTGATATGCTGGAGGGAAGGAATGCCATCCAGAGGGACCTTGACATGCTTGTGAAGTGGGCTGATGCCAACCTTATGAAGTTTAACCATGCCAAGTGCAAGGTCCTCCACCTGGGTCAGAGCAATGCCAGGCACAGCTACAGGTTGGGCAGGGAAGAGATTGAGAGCAGCCCTGTGGAGAAGGACTTTGGGGTGTTGGTCGATGAGAAAATGAACATGAGCCGGCAGTGTGCGCTTGCAGCCCAGAAAGCCAACCGTATCCTGGGCTGCATCAAAAGGAGCGTGACCAGCGGGTTGAAGGAGGTGCTCCTGCCCCTCTACTCTGCTCTTGCGAGACCTCACTTGGAGTATTGTGTGCAGTTCTGGTGTCCTCAACATAAAAAGGACACGGAACTGTTGGAACAAGTCCAGAGGAGGGCCGTGAGGATGATGAGGGGACTGGAGCACCTCCCATATGAAGATAGGCTGAGAAAGTTGGGGCTGTTCAGCCTGGAGAAGAGAATGTTGCATGGAGACCTCATAGCTGCCTTCCAGTGTATGAAGGGGGGCCTGTAAGGATGCTGGGGAGGGACTCTTCATGAGGGGCTGTAGTAATAGAACAAGGAGTAATGGGTTCAAACTTAAACAGGGGAAGTTTAGATTGGATATAAGGAGGAAGTTCTTTACTGTGAGGGTGGCAAGGCACTGGAATGGGTTTCCCAGGGAAGTTGTGAATGCTCCATTGCTGGTGGTGTTCAAGGCAGGGTTGGACAGAGCCTTGGGTGGCACAGTTTAGTGGAAAGTGTCCCTGCCCATGGCAGGGAGTTGGAACTCGATGATCTTGAGGTCCTTTCCAACCCTAAGTATTCTGTGATTCTATGATTTGTGTTTGAAAGTTTGCCTATCAATTTTATATACCCAAAGTAAGAAACTGTTGTATGTTTAAGGTACTCCGCAGAACGATCACACTAAAAATATGCAAAATCCAAAAGAACATAATGCATACACATTTTTCCAGGTATTAAGAAATCCATCCTGTACATGATAGCACAGGTCTCTTCAGATATATATGTACCAATAAGACTGACTGGATTCAAAGCATTGCATGTTGTAAGGGAAATACTAGAGAGTAATATGTATTGATTGAAATTACATATTGATTTTTGAACTAAATGAGATTTTGATATCTTTTCAGCATCCTTCTAGATCTAGAAAGTTATTTTAATTTGGTGGCTAATTCATGTATTCCCAGGGTGTAATGTAAAAAAAAAATCATGTTGGTAACGTAAACTGACCTCCCACATGAAGAAGGTGTATGGAGGTTAATATTCATATCATCACAGAATCATAGAATGGTTTGGGTTGGAAGTGGCTTTAAAGATCATCCAGTTCCAACCCCCCTGCCATGGGCAGGGACACCTTCCACTAGAGCAGGCTTCTCAAAGCCCTGTCCAACCTGGCCTTGAATATTTCTAGGAAATATTCTTTACAACTAAGCAGGATTATAACAAAGAATGCCCAAATTCTGTAATTATTTCATTGAAACATTCTATAAGACCCCTAATTTCAGGCAAAGTCATAGGTGATAGTAATAAGTACTTTTTGTATTGCACCATGAAACAAATCAATGGAAATTCTCCATATTGAGACAATGCTGGTGGTAATAATTTGCTAAAAGTTTTACCATTTCTGCCAGAAGGATTAAAGGACCACAATTACAGACCTGGGGAAGTATATACTCTAAAAGTCCTTCATGTACCTGAAGAGAAGGAACACCAAGTGACCTTTCCAGCCCTTTAAAAACAATATTTCAGCAGTGCTGGATACGCAGGCTCCTGCCTCTGATTGAAATCTTTTGGCTTTTTGGAGTGGGTATCACAGTTGGAACAGAAGAGAACCCCACTTGTCCCTACCTGTCATCATTCCCTCCTTGCCTTAACAAGTGGCTTTGGGATAAGTCTGAAAAGAAATTGCATATCATCCCAAAATTGCTGTAGTATAGGGAAATCTCCAGGGACTATTATGGTTGTGTCAAAGAACTGGATAGCCATTTCTTGAAAAGAAGTGAACTTGCTAGTGACTTAAGTTGGGTTCTTAAATTTTCTGAAGTAGGAACTGTCTTAAGAATATATTAAAATTGGATCCATTTTTGAGGCCCGAAATTTTGAAATTAAGACTGAATTGGTCCTCAGAAATATGTCAATATTTTCCTGTGTTAGATGTTCATTTGATTTAAAACATTTAATGAAAAAAGTTGGTGAAAAATATTTTAAAATATTTACAAAATCTGGTTTAATTTTTTCAGTATGAATGTTTTACTTGTAAAGGAATGATTTATACATATATATTAATCTCAAAATACAAATATGCTTTAAAGATACCTGAAACATTCAAATTTATTGAAAAAAAATTTAAATGGCTGTTAAAAAATTTTAGAAAATGATCTCATCGTTTAAAAATAATTAACATTGTTTTACAAAAATTATAAAATATCGGATTTTTTTCCTAAACAAAAAACCATCATTTTAGTTAGGCACAAAATCTATTGTTCAGCTAGCTCTAACTCTGGAAACAGCTTTAAGCACACATGTATCAGTAGCATTAACCGTAGTTTCCATATAGTACTTGGAAGTTTCTTTTTTATGTGGCTAAATTTCCCTGAAGATGTCACTCCACCAAAGCTGTGCAAAAAAGATGGTTATATTAAAAGCCAGATAAAATGAAGAAATGAATTTTGAATAGGCCAGAAGTCTCAAGATGGGACTGGGATGCGCCCTTTTTGATCATTAAAATATATTTTCTCTGTCTTCATGAAGTTCTCTGCCTCCTAGAAAATTCTGGGATAATGAACAGTCTTCAGAGCAGGACATATTTGGTTTAGCAAAGGACTTACTAAATATTTTATAAAACCTGATGATGCCAAAACTAATTGGTAGCTGTTTGTATTTGAAATCATATATGCAGAACTAATCAAAAGGAAATGATGGTGTTGAGATGCCAGTAAGTACAAGCAGAGCATGGTGTTGACTGAGCAAACCAGTGGTTTAGATTTTAACTGTCATCTACCTGATAGATACCATTACACTGACCTCAAAAGTAGCTGCAAAGTTGTGAGCAACAAGTACATTATAGTCCAGTCATTCTCTGGTGTTGAAACTGTTCTGAACACCTGGCTTCTAGTGATCTGCAATGGGAGCTTCAGTGTGAAATAACACGTGTCAGATGATCAGTCTTAAAAAATTCTGCTTCTCTACAGCTTTACAGAAATATGCCTTTAAAAATATATATCTTAAGGGCAGCACCAGAATGTTTTAAAGAATGCTAACATGTTTGTAAACACAATGAAAATGGTATTTCCTACTGAGCAGTATAAGATCATTTAAATAAAATATCTGCCTTTGGACATCAGACCCTGCTGGTGATCCCAACAGGATTTGTGCTCCATTTTCCTATTGGAAAACACAGTATATATGAACATGTTTTATGAGAACTGATAAAAAGAGAAATCTCTAACACATGACATCTGTACAGATTTCTCCTTTTTAAATCTGTGCATCTTAATAGACTTCCAAAATTCATCCCTGAAAATGTGTTGACTTGTTCTAAATGCCTTATGCTAAGAGGCGAATATCAGCATGTGAATTCATTACTTTAATAGAACTAAAGTTTGACAGAGGTAGGAGAGCAGAATGCAAATGTCAACATTGCTGGAGGTACCAGCAAACTGATAAAGCCCATTTATTTATATGACTATATTTTCAGTAGAGCAGTGTCACTTGAATATCTTCAGTCACTTTATGTTTATTCTAATTTTTTTATAAGGTGACCTCCATCTAACACCAGAACCTGATGTCCTAACTCAGTAAATACTGAGTTCTCATTCAATAAAATATTATTTGGGCTAAATATTTAAAACAATAAAAACTGTGAACAGGGACAGGTTTGCAAGATGCTGAGGCCTTCTGCACAGCTTGAACACCATTCATTTGGTGTGAGAGCTGCAAGTGACAGACCATGAGCAGATGAAGGTGACCAAAGAGCTTCCAGAGGTTTTGGCTGCGGGTTTTGGTGGGAAACCTAAGCCTAAGGGCTTTGCTGGACAGCCACACAGTGCCACCAGCTTTTTCACCATTCTGCTCTTACAGGCCTGCATGTTCTTGTGCAGTCACTGCCCTCTAGACTGTGCAGCTCCTCTCTCTGACCCCATTGGTAAGCAGTAGTTATATCTTTCCTAAGTACTGTGGACAAAGCAAAGAAGCTTTTTCTCTTCCAAAAGAGTTTCTATTCCCCACACCTTACTGCTGCCCCTTTTCACACCTCTTCCAGTTCAGATTTATTTTTTTTTTGCATATCAATGCCAGAATTTTTTTACAAACAAATGAGATTGTTCCAGAGTTTGAAGATTCCAGGTTGAGAGAAAAGCAACACAATAAAGAATCATAACTAGTTTATTAATACAGGAAGAATATAGAGGTAACAAAAGATACAGTAAAGGATACCTCTGATGTTTGGTTGTCTTACCAACCCCGAGGATCATATAATGATCAGGAAACCAGCTTCAAGAAACATCATTGCACTGTGAGGTGGCAGGCTCAACCTTAACGGGCACCCCCGCGGAGGCAGCGTTGACCTGAGTGGTATGAGGTTCTGCCTCACTGCATTGCATGAGGCTCAGGCTTTTATGCTAACAAAAATGCACACTCCTTCTGACAGAGGGGGCCGGCCTACATCGGAAGAAGTGGCCAACTATATCCAGAAAGGTCTCCAAGGGTATGGACTTTTCCAGAGAGTTCTTTCAGGGGAGGAACCAAAGCTGGAATTTCTGAGAGCAGCAGGACTCTCTGGGGAGGAGCCAAAGTGGGACCTTCTGGGGAGGAGCCAAAGTGGGCAAACAGTACTTTTCTGTCTTTTGGTGTTTCACCACAGACCATTATCTATTGTCCCTGACACAGAGATCTTATTATCCTAGTATGTGGTGGCCCTAGTACCTTTTCTCTCTCATAAATTCTCTTCCGTATTTGTCGTCTTCATGGCTGCAGCATCTCCGCAGCCTGCAGTCATCCTGGGATGATCTGCCATACTGATCTACTACAGGCATTCCCAGCTGGTGATGTCTCAGCTTTCAGAAGGAGTTTCCTTCTCCCTAATGAAGACCAAGCTGAAACTGGTGCATCATTTCAGAAATGGCCCTATGAGATATGAACTGTAGGTAGCTATCAAGTAGCTGTGCTTCAAACTACTTTCCTGTGTTATAAACTGCCCAATTTGTTAAAATCACCATGCATTTTAATTTATCTTTCTTAAATAAAACATACTTAGAGCTGATTTATTTTTTTTACTTTACAAATATTGTTTTTATGGCCTATCAAGAATATCAAGAAGACTTAAATATATGTACCCACAGCAACCATATCTACTAGTATTTGTATAAGCCATTATGGAGGCTAACGAAGGGCTGTTCACATTAATTTTGGTGATATATATTCAGTAGCTTAATTTATGGTATTTGCAACACTGGATAGGCTACTGACTAGGAAATTCTAGCTATGTGAGATACAGCACTGAAAAAAATCTGAGGGAACACATTTTTAAACGCAAGGTCTGAGTGCTGATTGACATGCTTTGTACGATAGTAAAATCTGGCAGGTGCATTAACTTGCATTCCTCTGATCTGTACACATCCACACTTGTCTTCTTAGGGTACTTGGTAATAAGCTTCTTTAAAGATCCCTGAGTAAGCACTGAAGATAATATCTGGAGTATGTAGCACTCAGTCCTTTTAGAATGGCTTTTTCCTTCTCCTTTCGTTTTCTTAAGAAAATGTCAGTTTAATCATATCTTAATGCTTTGATAATGCGTTTCTTTACATAGCTGTAGAACACTCACTTCAGTGTTTTAGAAGAATTAATGTAGATGCAAAAATGCCAGTTAAATGAGATTTCTCCCAACAGGCTAAGAAAACTGAAGTGCAAGGCTTCAAAACTTGCAAGACATTTGCACAGCAACATAAACGTGCCTTAACAGGCCAATCTGCATTTATCGTTGCAGAAGAAATTATGTTCCTATTTGGCAACTTCAGAGAATCTATATACAAGCTCGCCTACTGTCAGATGCTGTAGCTAGCTTTTTCGTTAAAGTTTACTTCTTATTTATACCTAGCAGTCCACAAACATCACCAACCCAGGAGCCCCAGTGACAGTTCTTTGGGACCCAATATTAGCTACCAGTCCTGGCCAAACTTGTAACAGCGTGCCCTTCTGTTGCTGGATAAAGTATTGTATCGTGTTTTCACTGGCTCCCTCTGTACCAATATGTATGTTACAAAACAAGAATACTCTTAGAAGACAACACAATGAAGTCCCCATATAGGCTGTCATCAAAGAGCAGGCACACTATAGACAGTGTTGAGGGAAGAACCTTCAGAAGCAGGTGCACCTTCCTCAGCTGAGTTCTGCATGGTTCACAGGCTTCCAACAGATACATCTCAAGCTTGTTATATATGTTAGCAAAAGTAGCCATGATTTTACCTTTCACTTAATTTCTTCTTACAATACATGCTCAACAACAAACCCAAAATTTTCTTATTCACTTACAATATAAAATTAAATATTGCAAATGTGTTACAATGATATCTTAGAAAATCATAGCATATTAATTCATACATACACAGCAAAATAACCAACAGGGAAAACAAGAACACAACCTTTTTTTTCTGTTCCCTGACCCAGGGAGGGTTTATGATGCTTGATATTTAACTCGTGGAATCTGCATACTTAGAAGATTCTAAAAAATTCCTTCTTCACCATTACTTTTGACTGTAATCTGCTTTTTATTATTGATTCGTAGACTCAGCTCCTCTAATAGGAATAACTGAAAGGTTTTGTGAGTCTTGTTTATTAGTTTCTAAGATTAAGAGTCCCTTTACACTTTCAATTTATGAAGAGCATAATTTATGATGTACTGCAATATACATTGTATAAGATAAATTGACATCTTACATGTCTTCAGCTATAGTCATTTTCTATAAGTAGAAAATACTCCTAATTCCTTGTGCTTCTTGTAAAAAGTAAATATCTACTCTGAATATCCAAATGCAACTTGGCAGAACACAACATCAAGTAAGATGATCCTATCTTTGGTATTTTGTTTGAAATGCCAGCCAAGACTCTCCAGTGTTTCAGTAGGCGCAGAACAAAACCAAGGAAAATCCTCATCCACGCCCATACGAATTCAATGAAATTAATTTAATGGATGAATGGATTCATGGATCTGGAATATTTGTGGTCTGATATTATTTTTTAAAAAAATCTTACTGCAAATTACTTTCATATGAATAAATGTTTGGAGAATGTGTCCTTTTTATGCCCTATGTCAAAAGCGGCATGATCAAGGCCATAATTGTAATAGAAATAATGAAGCACAATGATTCAGAGAGTTCATCTTTCATTTATGCCCTTATCTAAGGCCTGTGGAAGTTAATAAAAATTTTCCAATGATACAGTAGTCTTTGAATTAAGCCCTTACACAGGCATGAATAAAAAACAACCATGAAATCTATGAAGTTTCACAGTTGTTTAACAAGTGAGAATGGAAGAATCAAGCCCTCATTAGCTGTTGAAGAACCATTGTTTTCTACCCAGGAGGCTTAAAAAAAAAATCATGTATTATACAAAAATATATTTAATATCATTATTTGAAATGCATTTTGCAAAGCAGTGATTGCAGCCTTAAGCCACTGAAGATGCACTTCAGGAGAAACTATGAGCAGATTACGATTTATAGAATCACAGAATCATGGAATACTTAGGGTTGGAAAGGACATTAAGATCATCTCACATTTCCAACCAGCCCTTCCCTGTTGGTGAGGACGATGTCAAGCATGGCGTCTCTCCTTGTCGGCTCCTCAATTACTTGCAGAAGAAAGTTGTCTTCCACACAATCAAGGAACTTCCTGGATTACTTGTGCCAGGTCGTACCATCCCTCCAACAGATATCAGGGTGGTTGAAGTCCCCATGAGAACAGGGGCCTGCGAGCGTGAGGCTGTTCCTATCTGTCTATAGAGCACTTCATCCACCGAGTCCCCTTGATCACGCAGTCTGTAACAGATCCCCACAATAATGTCTCCCATCACTGTTCTCCCTTTCACCCTGACCCATGAACTCTCTGTCAACTGCTCACCTGTCCCCAGACAGAGTTCCCTACTCTCCAGCCTATCCCTAACATAAATAGCAACACCCTCTCTCCGCCTACTGGGCCTGTCTTTCCTAAAGACCCTGTAACCTTGCATTCCAACACACCAGTCATAGGAGCCATCCCACCATATTTCTGTGATGCCTATTATATCATACCGCTGTAGACGTGCACACATCTCTAATTCCTCTTGTTTGTTCCCCATGCTATGGGCATTTGTGTAGAGGCATCTGAGCAGAGCCTCAATTGAAGCCGGCTGAATGGCTGGAGCAGCTGGAATATCTCTACATTGCTCCGAATGTTTACTATAGGTGCTGGCAAGTGACTGGGTGTGTTGGGATGGAATGATGCCCCCCTCCCCCAGTACATCTAGTTTAAAGCATCCTTGACCAGCCTGGCAAGCCTCCTACTAAATTCACTCTTCCCTTCCTTTGTCAGACCAGCTCCACCAGTCCCCAGTAGACCTGGCCTATTAAATTGAGTCCCATGTTCAAGGTACGCAAACCCCTGATTATAGCACCACCCTTCTAACCATTTATTAACCTGGCCAATCCTCCTAGCCTTTTTAAGGTCCTGCCCTGTTGACCAAATTACATCTTCTGTGTTCTAAGAGACGGCTTTGCTCCTGTACTGATGAAATCGGTCACCATTTTATTTTCTGATATTTCAGCTTGATTCCACCTCCATTGTTTAACATCCATTCTTTTGTACTGTTTCGTATAAACAAACATGCAATTCCATTCTTCCTGGTCCACATCATACCCAAGACAGTGCAGGCTGGATACGTCTTTACTGTTCTTGGTTTATATTAGGTAAAGGGAAGGCCACCTAACATCGAGAAGTAGAATCATAGAATCATAGAATAGTAAGGGTTGGAAAGGACCTCAAGATCATCGAGTTCCAACCCCCTGCCATGGGCAGGGACACCTCACACTAAACCATGCCATCCAAGGCTATGTCCAACCCCACCTTGAACGCCGCCAGGGATGAAGCATTCACAACCTCCCTGGGCAACCCATTCCAGGGCCCCACCACCCTCACAGTAAAGAATTTCTTCCTCAGATCCAATCTAAACCTCCCCTGTTTAAGTTTAAACCCATTACCCCTTGTCCTCTCACTATAGTCCCTCATGAAGAGTCCCTCCCCAGCATCCCTATAGGCCCCCTTCAGATATTGGAAGGCTGCTATGAGGTCTCCACACAGCCTTCTCTTCTCCAGGCTGAACAGCCCCAATTTTCTCAGCCTATCTTCATACGAGAGGTGCTCCAGTCCCCTGATCATCCTCGTGGCCCTCCTCTGCAATTGTTCTAACAGTTCCATGTCCTTTTTATGTTGAGGACACCAGAACTGCACACAATACTCCAAGTGAGGTCTCACGAGAGCAGAGTAAAGGGGCAGGAGCACCTCCCTCGACCTGCTGGTCACGCTCCTTTTGATGCAGCCCAGGATACGGTTGGCTTTCTGGGCTGCAAGCACACACTGCTGGCTCATGTTCATTTTTTCATCAACCCACACCCCCAAGTCCTTCTCCGCAGGGCTGCTCTGAATCTCCTCCCCGCCTAATCTGTAGCTGTGCCTGGCATTGCTCCGACCCAGGTGGAGGACTTTGCATTTAGCATGGTTAAACTACATGAGGTTGGCATCAGCCCACCTCACAAGCGTGTCAAGGTCCCTCTGGATGGCATTCCTTCCCTCCAATGTATCAACAGAACCACACAGCTTGGTGTCATCGGCAAACTTGCTGAGGGCGCACTCAATCCCACTGTCCATGTCACCCACAAAGATGTTGAACAAGACCGGTCCCAACACCGATCCCTGGGGGACACCACTTGTTACTGGTCTCCAGCTGGACACTGAGCCACTGAGCACTACTCTTTGCGTGCGGCCATCCAGCCAGTTCTTTATCCACTGAGTGGTCCACCTATCAAATTGATGTCTCTCCAACTTAGAGAGAAGGATGTCATGTGAGACAGTGTCAAAGGCTTTACACAAGTCCAGGTAGATGACGTCAACTGCTCTGCCCCTGTCCATCAGTTCCGTAGCCCCTTCATAGAAGGTCACCAGATTGGTCAGGCAGGATTTCCCCTTAGTGAAGCCATGCTGGGTGTCCCCAACCACCTTGTTGCTTTTCATGTGCCTTAGCATGCCTTCCAGGAGAATCCGCTCCAAGATTTTGCCAGGCACAGAGGTGAGACTGACTGGTCTGTAATTCCCTGGCTCATCCATTTTCCCCTTCTTAAAAATGGGGGTTATATTTCCCTTTTTCCAGTCATCGGGAACTTCACCTGACTGCCATGATTTTTCAAATATGATGGACAGTGGCTGGAAAGACTAGTTTGCAGACTAATAATTGGACTTCCTTAGTAATAAGTCAAGATGCATAAATCCTTCAGAAACTGAAAACTAGGAAGTATTTTAGAATTCAGAATAGAAATTAGAGTAATGGGGCTTTAGTCTTTGCACTCCAGTATAGATATTCTTACAACAAATTCTTTGCCTGGAGAAGACATGCTTTATTGGCATTCCCAGAAATACAGTTTCACTTAGATGAGAGAACAAAGCTTGGATGCCTAATATAGAGTAGCAGTAGAAAGGAAATAGAAAGAACTGCTACTCTTGAAACTAAGAAAATAGAGAATTTGGCACAGACAGAGTCTTTCTAATAAGTAACTTACAGGCGCTCTTTCTTAAAGCTAATTTTTAGCTGTTCTTCAGACTCTTCTCAGCCCTTTAAAACTCAGTAGGCCTGAGCCTGTGATTGTGTTACATAGAGCCATGGGTAAAAAACATGAACCCAAAGATATTTAAATTTGGAGTTCTTGCTTTGCTCTGTATCCAAATGTTATCTTTGGTTCTCATCTAAACAACAGGATGAATCGAGACTGCAGATTTTAAAAGTATGTTGCAAGTTTATCTTAAGTTTGTAGGACTTAAGATGCTTGAAATTAGACTCTAAAAATTTGCATTTCCTTCTCCCAAATTATGATCTATGGCTATGTTTGGTAGGGAGGTCACTAACTAGGGTTATTATGTTCAGACAAAATGCACTGAAAACAACAGAAAATACTTCATCTGGCTGTCTCACATAAAAAAGATGTCAGAGTTCTGACAAAAAAGAAAATCTTTTTCATCAAGTCTAATAAATGAAAATCCAGCCTTCCAAATTTTATCTGTACCTTCTTCACAAGCTCTTTTTGTCCTCCATTGAACCAGAAATTGTAAATAATACTGAAACTGCAAACGATGCATCAGATTAAGGATGTGACCTCTTTATCATTACGCACATCTAACATTCATTTTTTCCTGTTGCGCATTACGCTGGCCTTGCAATGAACAGTAAGTTTGCAGGGCATGTACCACAGCATCTGCATATCATGTTCTTCCAAAGAAACTCCAGTTGTGACTGGACTTAACATTGCAAATATCAAGCAATCTTAAAAACTTGGTAAACTATTATGGATGTTAGTCTATCTGATTAACCAAGTTGCCTCCAACTGTGTTAGCTTGTACTATTTCATGCTGCATAAAGCTGTCATTATATTTGAATGCTGGGTGTGGATTTGCCACTATAAAACTACCAAAAAGGAATAAAGATACCAGATAATTCAATTAACTCAGTTTTGTCCTGTTTCAATTACAGATCCTAGATACTCTAAGGAAAATCTCTCAAGCACTCCACGGATGAGATGTTTCCTATGGTGAAAATTAGGGGAGAATAGAATCATAGAATAGAATCATAGAATAGTTAGGGTTGGAAAGGACCTTAAGATCATCTAGTTCCAACCCCCTGCCATGGGCAGGGACACCTCACACTAAACCATGCCATCCAAGGCTATGTCCAACCCAGCCTTGAACACCGCCAGGGATGGAGCATTCACAACTTCCCTGGGAAACCCATTCCAGCGCCTCACCACTCTCACAATAAAGAATGTCTTCCTCATATCCAATCTAAACTTCCCCTGTTTAAGTTATAACCCATTACCCCTTGTCCTCTCACTACAGTCCCTCATGAGGAGTCCCTCCCCAGCATCCCGATAGGCCCCCTTCAGATACTGGAAGGCTGCTCTGAGGTCTCCACGCAGCCTTCTCTTCTCCAGGCTGAACAGACCCAATTTTCTCACCCTGTCTTCATACGGGAGGTGCTCCAGTCCCCTGATCGTCCTCCTGGCCCTCCTCTGGACTTGTTCCAACAGTTCTGTGTCCTTTTTATGTTGAGGACACCAGAACTGCACACAATACTCCAAGTGAGGTCTCACGAGAGCAGAGTAGAGGGGCAGGAGCACCTCCCTCGACCTGCTGGTCACACTTCTTTTGATGCAGCCCAGGATACGGTTGGCTTTCTGGGCTGCAAGCGCACACTGCTGGCTCATGTTCATTTTCTCATCGACCAACACCCCAAAGTCCTTCTCCGCAGGGCTGCTCTGAACCTCTTCTCTGCCCAACCTGTAGCTGTGCCTGGGATTGCTCCGACTCAGGTGGAGGACCTTGCACTTGGCATGGTTAAACTTCATCAGGTTGGCATCAGCCCACCTCACAAGCGTGTCAAGGTCCCTCTAGATGGCATTCCTTCCCTCCAACTTATCAACCGAACCACACAGCTTGATGCCATCTGTAAACTTGATGAGGGTGCACTCAATCCCACTGTCCATGTCACCAACAAAGATGTTGAACAAGACTGGTCCCAACACTGATCCCTGATGGACACCCCTCGTTACTGGCCTCCAGCTGGACATTGAGCCATTGAGCACAACTCTTTGTGTGTGGCCATACAGCCAGTTCTTTATCCACTGAGTGGTCCACCTATCAAATTGATGTCTCTTCAACTGAGAGACAAGGATGTCATGTGAGACAGTGTCAAATGCTTTGCACAAGTCCAGGTAGATGACATCTGGTGCTCTACCCCTGTCCATCAGTTCCGTAGCCCCATCATAGAAGGCCACCAGATTGGTCAGGCAGGATTTCCCCTTAGTGAAGCCATGCTGGCTGTCCCCATCCACCCTGTTGTTTTTTATGTGCCTTAGCATGTCTTCCAGGAGAATCCGCTCCAAGATTTTGCCAGGCACAGAGGTGAGACTGGTCTGTAATTCCCCGGCTCATCCATTTTCCCCTTCTTGAAAATGGGGGGTAGTTTTTCCTTATGAAAAGTGAGACTGCCAGAAGCATTCAATCATGCATTTATTGGGTCCTTACCCAATAAATCCTGTATTGACATTAATTGTCTTGCCAACTATTGTCTGATTGCTAAAACTCCCATTTCTGGATAAGATTAGTGAAGAGATGATAGATAGCAAATATTGTCTAGCAGCATCTGCTCTTAATTTTTAGTCAGACTTCAGACCTTAACATGGCATCTGAAGGGCATCAGTTTCAGTGACTGACAGTCTCCCTAGGGCAATGGACAATGTTCAGTGTCCTTACTAATAACTCCAGGTCTCAGTGACCTTCTATCTTCGATTTCAGTAAATAAACAGTACGTAACAGTTAGGTGTTGTTTATTTGACTGTGGAACCTGATGAGGGCTAAAAAAATTAGTTTCTCTTTTCTAATGCTGGAGAGAATCCTGATGGGTTATGATCATTTGCTTTTCCTCTGCATGGGGCTTTGCTAGGGCTGCCTCTGAAGTACAGCCCTGATGGACTTAATGCTTCTTATTCTGTACTAAGGAGAAGACAAACTAGGGAGCTGGAAAATCGTCTGAGCAAAACTGGACTTATTTGCAAATATAGAACTGATTGTGTTCCATTTGGCCTCCTATTTTTCTGGATCCTTGCCCTGAATTCATTTCTTCCAGGTAAAGGTCTTACTGGCATGGAGGCAATGCTGGGAAAGGAAAGCCTAATATTGAACATGTAAAACTTGTAATTGCTCCATTTAGCAAGAGTAACTTCCTGCACTTTTCTAAGGTGTAGGTATGGGGTCATGCTGAATTCATTCTGTTTCTAGTTTCCCAAATAAAATGGATCCACGTACAGATTTCTGTTCTGCAGTTAGGATAGAAGCAGATGTCATCATTCTCAGCCATACTTCTCTTTTGCCTGTGCACCTCACAACATGTCGCACATATGATGTTAGTTAAATTCAACAGTCAAAGGCCACCTAATCAGGAGAAAATTCATATCTCTCTCTTTTCCAAACCCATCCACCTACTGCTGTGCTGAGTGGAGCCAGCCAAGGAAAGAGTGGTTTGGGCAGTTCAGAGAACTTGTTCTCTCATAGCTCTCTCATAGTCCAATGTGTAAATAAAGTTTCAAAACTCTAGGATGCAATGCAGTTAATGCATGAGCAAAGGGTGTTAGGTGCTAGCAGTGGTGTCTCAACTCATTCCAGTTTTGCAGTTTCCTCCCTCCCCGCCTGAGGAAAAGCAGAATTCTCTGTGCCTTCTCCTGGGTCATGGTTGCATGTTTATTCAGATGCAGCAGTGATGGATGTCTTGAATTGAGGAAATACAAAACAAAACAAAGACACACAAAAAACAGAAAGAAGGTTAAAATAAGGATTCATATAACCACTGAGATCAAAGTAAGAAGCCATAGATTTAAAACCTCCATGAGAAAAACAGAATCTGAAAAAAAACCTTTGGTTTGAGGGAAACATCAAAAAATAACTTGCTGCTGTCTCCAGGATTTATTTTATGAACGTTAAGTATTTGTGTACTATTGTGGACCCTGAATATCAGATTGACCTTCCATTTCCTTCTCCCTTCCCTTAGTGAAGGTGTCCTGTGTGATGAACATTCCCCAGTTCCAGGTAGTTATGATTTAATGTGGTTGTCAGTGACACTATTCACCAGCCTTGGTCAGAGCCTCCCTCCTTTAACATCTGGGACACTTTAGGTTTGTTTGAAATCTAAATCCCACTGAAATCAGTGAATGCAGCATGCAGCAGCCTTCCTCTTCTGGCTTCACAGATTCAAATGGTTACAGGAGACAGTTTATATATACTCTCAGAGGGAAATCTAATCATATGTGTTTAAATATAATTATGAGACAATTCCAATGCATTCTTCAGAGTCGGCATAAGGCATTTCTTGCAGTACATCAGTGACTGCGTAAGGCATTTCTTGCAGTACATCAGTGACTGCAGTTCATTATCCTGAGAGATTTAGGGCATGTCATATAACAAGAAGGGAGCAGGAGAGTAAGTGAATTTGCAAATAAATAAGGAACAGTACGTAGAGAGTTACAGATATTAAAACATTATGGATTCCTAACAACATAAACCAAATTTTAGTGAATTTGAATCTTGGATTCCTCTTTTACTTCCCCTTTTTGCATTATATCCCAAAATGACCACGAATTTACTCGGAATTTAATGAGAAATCTGAGAACCTGAAGAGAACAGCGCAGAAAAACAACCCAATACCACAAGGGCACACAAACTGCAAATTCACATAAGGTATTTGCACCTATAATTCAACTTGAGACAAATCTTAAACTCATCTCCAGGCAGAATAAGGAAAAAATACTCTCCTCAGATATGTTGACCAAAGTTTTATCTTGCAGGTAGCATTAAGTTCTTCTAAAATCACTGGAAATATATGCCAGTAAGAATAATTAAGGGAGGCTAGCATAACTGTCGGGAAATACTAGTAGCATATATTTTTCCAGCATAATGAGAGGTTCTTACAAATAAGAGCATGTATATCAAATTTATAGAATTCACATAAAAAGCTAACATAGCCAGAATGTCATGAAAAATATTGAACAGTGTTGTGCATTATCCTTTGCAATGCTCTCTGAAGGGAAATGCAGGAAGCTCCATCACTTCACTCTCTTAAGGCTGGATTAAGGAAAACACAAATGCAACTTCGGGAAAAGAAAATTGAGGTTGGTATACATGGAAGGCTAAACATTTCTAGCAACAGATCTTGTCCATTTCCTGTTCTTTTTGTTTTATTAAGGGGACAAATACAGAGATGCAGAATTATGCATCATCACAGCATAGAGTTAGTTTCCATAGATAGAATTTACATAGATTTTAAAAATCCTGGTGCTACCTTGGAGAAAACTGAAGCTATCAGAAAACAAGCTGAAACTTGGATAGTATGTACCCAGTTTCCAGTCTCATTATTCAGTTCCATACAGTTGCGAGAAAATAAGCATGGACTTGCCTATTAAAAGTCCTTGATTACTGCAAATAACTGCAGGGCCGCAGCCCCATTTAGCTGTTTCTCTTAAAAATTTCTTGAGCTTTTGAACTGTTGCTATTAACCTGCATTTTTTTTTTGCCTTCTGCAGCAACTACTCTGTCAGTATTCCTGTTGTGGAGAATGCATAAGTATCTCAATAACATGGAAAACTACAGTTTCAAGCCAGTATTCAATGACAGCCATTTTATTCTAAATAATATTTGTATGCATGTTTTTCAGGTACAGCTTTCTTTTAACAACAATCTATTGATGAAACAAATTCTTTTATAAGACACTTCATTGCAGAATCTCTTTTCTTTGTTGTCACTGCCATTGTTATTTGGTAAAAAAATCAATACTAATGGTTAAACTGTAACTGAAATATGCATCTGTATTCACAAATCCAATATTTAATAATCTTTTGTACCCAGCAAATCATGTAATCACGTCTCACTTCATTCCTCAACAAAATGCGTGATGTCCTCTGCCCTGCCTTACATAGCTCAGCATCAAGCTTTGAGACTTAATTAGTTAGAGACAGTTAAGCGTTTTAAAATTCCCAGACAAAACATGTAGAGGCAAACTGAAATCAGCCTTGGTTTTTTGCAGGTCTCTTCAGTTGCCCTAAATATACACAGAACATTTATTTGGTTCACCTTCTTTTTATTATTTTCTGATTCTGGCAAGGTTTTTTCCTTCCGCTATTTTAATATCTCAGGTTTAGGAAAGGGAGAATAAAAAAAATCCCCTGTGGGCATACATTGTGTGTAGCAGAAGCTGAGATACCACAATATAAAGGTAGAGTCAAAGAAACACACTTACCTAAATAAAAAGGTGCTGGCAGGGAAAGTCAGTGAAAACCTTTACCCGTCTTTTCTTGCAAATAATAAGAAAGGTATCAAAAGATTTCAACATTTCAGTATTTCAAAATAACTGGAATTCATAAGTCTTAAGAAAAAGGACTTTACTAAAGTGAAGTAAGTTCAGTCTTTGCAGTGTAATTCAAATTGCTCTTGTAATTCAGGTCCTGGAATTAACCCACTGAAGCAAAGCTTGAAAAGATTTAGATTTACTCAGGCTACCAACAATACAATAATATCTTACAATTTCACAACTCCCTGTCTATTGGTGATACTGCCAAATGGCAGTAATCTGTCAGTTTGAGGCTCAGAGTTGCTAATTGTTAAAAAATTAACCTGGACATCATTGCTGAGTTTCTCTGGCTGAAAACTTATACAGATGAGCACTTTTTAATCAGGATGAGATAACTGAGCTCTTCATTGAGACACTTGGGGAATGATTTCTACTGTGGCGTTGAAGTCGCACTTTTTAAGGGAGAAGAGATGTGTTCAGGAGAAAATTCCTGCATTGTCCGACCATTGACTGTGATGAAAGAAGACTCTCACACAGTATTGTCCTGCTTGAGGTACAATTCATGTCACCTCTGCTACCACTTTATTTCCTGGGGATGAGTCCCTTAGGTATTGAGCACAGGGAGATTATTTTATTATATTATTAAGTATATTAGATATCATTGTATTATTATTGTTAATAAAAATACTAATTATTGCTAATTGCAGGGAGAAGAGTGTGGTGCAGACCAGGGAGGGAGAGGTGGAATGGAGGAAGGGGATGGGAGAAAGACCTATTAGAGGATATCAGCATGTGGCACAGCCTTCCTTTTGTGGGGCTGTTTGTGGTTTTCCACACAAGCAATTTAGGCTAACTCTGCCATTGCTTCTTTATCAAATTTGGCAACAGTTCAGACAGTAAAGTAAATCAGGTTTAAAGCTTCATTTTTAATAGGTATGCTTTTTTCCTGCCTAACAAATAGTTCTACAAACTGAGTAATGCTATTGCAACGGAAAACTTCAAATTTCCCCAACTTATCCATCTACTTTTAGAAATGCTCATGATTATTTGGAAATCCATCTGAACCTCCAGGGGACACTGAAGCCAACTCTTCATTGTCTTAACCTCCATGTCCAATGGAAAGTCAACTTTAGCTAACAGGGTCCCTTGGCTGATTTGGATCCAGCTCTCTCAGAGTCAAAGGAAGCTGCAGTAATGTACTAAAATTGATGCTATGTAAACAGCTAAAATAATAGGAAAATATAATGAGCTCAAAATTACACAGAGAGAGAGATAATAAACAAAATGCTTTGTGCAGATGCTGTTCCCACATGAAAAAAGAAATATTACTGGGAGTAGCACAAGGAAAGCATTGCTGGTGAAATCAGAAATCTTTCTAGCGTTTTATATGATGCCCCTACAGGGGTAATATTTGTTATCACAAAATATCCATAATTTTTGTCTCATAAATAAGATATAATTTACTATTAGAATATTGTATTTTCTGCTAAAAACATCCTATGCAGAGCATTGCAGTTTTACATATATTTAGCTTCCTGCTTTCTCTCTTTTAAAACATTTATTAACCAGAAAGACCTCAGTGACATGTAAATTTCATTTTCTGTTCCCTGCAGATTAAATACATCTGTTTTAGACATCATTCAGTAAAGAAATAATTTGAATAGTTCATTTTATTAGAAAAAGATTTATGTCAGCATTCAACTATGACAAGAGAGGGGATAGTGGCATGTGCACAATACTGGAAACAGATTTTCCATGAAAAGTATCTGTACTGAACAGAATTGTGCCAGAAATAACGTGGGCTTTCTATGAACAACCTAATAGGTTGTGGACAACACTGGTCTTTCCAGGTAGAGATATTCTGTTCCCTCTCTGGGCAATTCACTGAGTCTTCTGAATTAGCAGCTGGCTGAATCAATGTACATTTAATACACATTAGGAGAATGTGTACAGCAAGGTATATGGGAGTCAGTCCTGCCTGGCTATATGGAGCTCCATGTGTCAAGGACAGAAATTTTATTTTCTTAAGGGTTTAATTGTACTGTCTCAGGAAATGTCCCTTTTATTTTATTTTTATTTTTCTTACAGTTTGCAACAAAACCAGTAGGCTAGACATCTCTATCATAAAGGCATACTAGATATAAAGCATAGTAAATACAGGAATAGAATGTTAGGCTGCAGTATACTGTGTTATATGATCTAGCAGCGTATTTTAACACACTGGATATGAAAGGTGATAAAGTCCCATGCATGCCTAGGTAGTTTAGGGAGTGATAACAGAATACAGATCCCATCTTATCTAGGTCACTAGTGTGAAGGCAACCTGGTTTTGTGATTGAATGGCTTTGCTATCCAACAAATTTTTGGTACTCTATATAGGTTGAGACCATGAAAACCTTATATCTTTAAGAGAAAGTATTCCCCCTAACACCAGCTGAACCCTGGTTTCTTCCAGGACTGGACAAAAATGACTACTGTGTTTGTAAATATTTGATTCTTTCAAACGTCATGATACTATGTGTGCTGTCATGCATTCATAATGTAAATATTAAATAATTATTCACTACCTGGGAATATTCACACCAAGTTAAGAAACATGATTGAGCTTGTCAAAATTAAAGTATGCTTTCCAGAACTTGCTTGAATACAGAAGGTGTGAAGCTTTCTTGAGCTGGAGGACACAAGAAAAAGGTGAATTGGAAGAAAGCATATATCTGTTGAACAGCTCCTTTGAGGAAAAGAAATAATCACAACATTCAATAAGCTGTTAAGGTTGTTATGAAAACATACTGGCAGGTGGATTCAGAAGGGAGTGGTTTCTCTGCACCTCTGATGCAGTCATACCATGTCAGTAAATCTCAGCTGTGGGTCTAGAGACTAAATTACCACAAAACCTCAGATACAAAAATACTAAATAAATGTATGTCACACTGGCTGAGCATATTGCAGCCCTGTAATGTGTTCCTGTTCATACAGATATTTAGTGATAATGAACGGCGAGTGCAGGCTGGTACAGAAAAACAGAGTACCAAAGCAGAGGCAGAAAAAAATGAACTTCAGTACAGCCATCATCAAAGCTTGATAAAAGAGCACACATACATATTTGTGTAAGTTGAAAATCCTTGCTTATGCAAGAGATCTTTTAAAACATATACAGGATTAAAATACACTTGCTTTACATACTTATCAGATAATGAAATAACTCTCAAGAAATAAAAATAATACGATAAATATAAATATTTCAGATTGAAAAATTGGATTAATAAAATAGAGGTAGAATAGAAGCAAATTTGGAGAAGAATGGTAAAGGCTTTTTAAGTACTAATTATGGCATTCATTAATCAGCATTTGTTTTTTTTTTACAGCCAAAGACACATATAAATCTGCCCTTTGGAATCTCAAAAGATATAAATCTCTGCATTGCTCTGATTCAACAACACTAAAAGCAACTGGTAAGAAACTGAAAATCTGGTTTCTTTCTAAATCCTCATACTCAGCTTTGAATTTTGCTAACTATAACTACAGATTAAAGAAAACATTGCAATACAGTTACAAATATGACCACTGTTACTCATGAAGGAAATCTTGATTTTGTAAAATTATTATCTCAATGCATCGGAATTCTCTCTTATATAATTCTGTTGCAATGTCCTTGAAATATTTACACAATATATTTCCTATATATAAAAATATTCAATTCTGTGTAATTATGTTGAGTACATATATAAGTTAGTAGTAGGATTAATGAGCTAGTGTTTACGTATGTATTATGTTCTGTATATAAATATGCAATCACAAATCAGAAAGCTTTATAAACCACAGTTAATTTTACCCCAATTTTATGCTTGTGTTTGGAGGCCTTTACGATATGTTACTAAGGTATATGAATATTTCCCTATTTTCACATTAGAAAACTGGAGTAATAAATGAGGTTTTGACTACATTTTCCTGTCTGCAGTGTATTGCATCACTTGATTACAGATGTCCTGAGAAGGACATTTGTGATAAGAAGGTACTATATGTCTCAATTTAAGGATCATTTCCCAATTAAATAAACCAAATTAAACTGGCTATAGCAAATACCAAATGGGAAAGTCCTTTGTACGATGCCAAACATCTGCATTCCTCCTTTTGTTGTGGGTGCGATTTCCAACTGTGTGTACCTCCTGAAGGATTTACAGTAAATGAGAAGTAGAGAAGATGGCCACTCCATTGTGTGAGGGCAGGCTAGGATCCATAGTCCATTTATTTTTCATTAAAGAAATCATTTATGGCAAGCCTTGGTTAACCCATTCCTGCTCCAGGCAATCCCCGTTTTATTCAATGTAAAGCAGCCTTAACGAAAGCAGGCTAAAGAAAATCCTTCTGAGAACTGTGTATCTAAAGCTGCTTCCCTTAATTAAATCCTTGGCAATTAAAAAAAAATACTTATTATGATATCTCTGAATTAGATGCAACCACATTCATCCTAAAGGGCTGCAAACTGTATCACAGAGTGTGTGTATGTGTGTGTCAAGCCCACAAGGAGGTGAAATAATCCGTCAAAATGAATTTTGGAACAATCAGTAGAGTTGCCTTTTAACACTAGATTGAAAAAGGGTGCATAAAAATGCTGCTTGGCATGATTATGTTTGTCTTTTAAAAGAAGGCAATTCAGGGAGCTGTCATTGAATGGAGTTTGGAGAGAAAAGCCCAAATCCAAACTGCTGGTGCAGGCAGGTAAAGCATCACAGCCCAGCTCACAGGATTGGGCCCAAGCATGCTGCTGCTCTCGCAGAGTGCTGTGGGAATAAATGTGCTGGCAATGGTTTCATCACCCACACTTCTAGTTAAATATTGTTCAGTTATTAAGGCCTGTAAAAGTCAGAGAGACAAAAAGAAAGAAGAGATCTTGGAAAGATCTGAGGGGGAAATGGCATTTTTTTATTAGTATAAAGATTACTTAACTTTGGAGCTTTACTAATGATAATTTCTGTGACCAAAAATGTCCCCTTATGATTACTCAATTATGCAAACCATCCCATTTCAAGGCTAGTAAAGACCTATTTAATGACATTTTTCATGCATCTCATGTCTTTAATATTTTATTTTTCCCTTTGCTCTGACAGAGCAATCTGCTCTGCAAAAGCGGCACTGTGTGCCATCAAATAAAATCATCCCCCATTTCAAGAAACAATTGTTTATTTATAAAACA
The DNA here is from genome assembly GCA_039720435.1 of Amazona ochrocephala. Lineage (NCBI taxonomy): Eukaryota > Metazoa > Chordata > Aves > Psittaciformes > Psittacidae > Amazona > Amazona ochrocephala. The sequence goes on from CM077876.1 coordinate 20,783,877, forward strand.
TTCTAAAACCTGATCCTTTTAAAAGAACTGATTTGGTGTTGAGCTTGTTTCTCTGCAGCACGAATTATTCCTCCACTGGCATGTTTCAGTACAGAGTGTTCCAATATTAATGGCATGAGACACTGAGAACAACAGACCCACTGCAAGGTTGTGTTTTTTACTGTCTCTCCTTCCTGATGCCCAAAGAATGATCCCATTTCACCTTGGATATACCCTGTCTCTACAGATGCAGCAAGAAATCCTTCAATGCTTTCACTAATTCCTTTCTGGGTATCTTCTGGGCAGACACTATCAATAATCCCAAATGGCATGTTACATGGTGTGGACTAGCATGCCCCTACAAAATGAGCTGAGACAACCAACTCATTTTAGTTAAGGCCAGACTGTAGCACTGTCCAAAAGCTTGAGGTCAGTGCCACATGTGCCACTCTGCAAAGGCATTTGCAAAGCCCAGTTTACTGCAGAAAGGAGAAAGAATCCATCAAGAAAGGAACTGTTTAAGACAATGACTCAAAATATATTCATATTTTATGGCTTAGCTTGACATTGCGTGAAAGAGGTACTTATTAAACAAACAACAACATGTTAACAAGAGAGATTAATTTATTATTGTGCGTACAAGTCAGAGAGAGATTTGGTGAAGATTGAGGGAAAGTGGCTTTCACAGTTGTATTACTCAGATTTAGTTAGCACACAAAGATCCCATTTATGTCATAACAATGCTTGGGTCATTAGTACTGCTGCAAGTGAGCAACTTCAATGTCTTTCCCCTTGTGATAATCTGTGCTACATAGCGGTAAAACAATTGTCACTGTAAACCACATCCTGCACTGAAAAGTCAGAAAACAATTTCAATGTGCCATTGGAATTAAATAATTAGGACGAAGAAGAGCATGTGCTCTACAGTTCCAGATGCATTTCCTTCTCTTTTGAAAGATGCAGCGTAATCTTAATTAAACTTGTACGTTGAAAAGTAAATATTTATTTACTGTAGATTACCCTTCCCAAAAAGCTCCAACCCTTAGTAAAAATATAAATGCCTGAAGAGTAAACTTACATTGCATGTACTTTGTCCATGAAAAACACATTCAAATAAAGAAAAAGCAGGATAAGAGTCCCTAGCATGGCTGACTCAAGATCCCCATCTAGCGTCCAGATGAAGATTAACAGAACGTTTTTAAAAACATAGTCTACAATTGAAAAACTCCCACAGAATATTTCTTTCTCTGAGGTTTCAGGTCTCTTCATTTTATGGTACACCATGATAATATTTCATTTTATGGCTACTGGTTGGTTTTCTTCACGAGTAACTTCTATTCTTTTATACTCTACTCATGTCCTTGTACTGTCCTCCTCATCACTACTTTATGAGAATCTTTAAGGAGTACACTAAGTGATATGACTATCATATGCTATGTATTTTTTTCTATCTTATCTTTAGTAGCAAATTATATTTAGGATACATTTAACTAGGCTGTATTGCAGGGACATGTAGCTTATAAGTCCAACTGGGTTCCTGTTAATTGCTTTCTGTTGTCACTGCATATGCACATACCAGTCTAAATTTTTACCATACAAAGAAAGACCAGAATCAAGTGCTTTGTGCTCTGGTACCAGCAGGTATCACGGTTTGAGAAGCTCCTTGGTTCTGTTGCTTGGACCTGCCACATTTCCCTCCCATAGAAACAACCAGCCTGAGGCAGGGTGCAATGACCAAGGGATGCTCATACAGCTGATCTTGCAATGAGCAGCAACTCAGTAACAAAAATCAAGCACATAAAAATGTCTAATATTTATCCAAAAATCATACACACTAAAATCAGTCTTTTTAAAGACTCATTAAAGTTGAAGGGAGGAATTTCTTCCTATCCCCCTCATTCTTATTCTACTCCTCTATGCTTCCTATAGTTCAGGTAGAAAAATTGATGAGATTTTAAAATTGCTTTCACAGTATGCACCTCTCAGCCAGCATCCTTCAACCAGCAATGTGGGAAGAAAGAGCAGCATGGACCTCAACACAGCTGTGAAGAGGAAAGAGGCACTCTCACCTCAGATGCTCAAGCTTGGTACTAGCTCAACTAGGTCCAAAAGTGATGGCCCACACCTCCTGACTGCCACATAGGTTCCTACAAAGGCTTGTTTACCAAGGGACACAGAGGGTTGCTATCCTTCCATTTTATGGTCCAAGATGAAGGGGTATAGGGCACATGGTGTTTTGATGGCTCAGAGTCTCTCAGGTGTCAGGTTCTGGACATTTCTGTGCTGGCCGCAATCAACTCAGGAAAAGGAGGAAAAGCATTATGGCACATCAATAGGTCTTAAAAAGAAACCAAAAACTGTTGAGCTGTTGAGAAAGGTTGGGTTTTTTCTTTTTAATATTGTCTCTAACAGGTTTGTAAGAAGTAAACAAAAACTTGTAAGAAAACTTCTTCTTCTGAGATTTTCCTGGACTAGAGCACTCCAGGTGAAATGACCCTGCCAGCACTTGGGGTCTGAGCTCCCTCCCTTCACATGAACTAGAACACTCGATGAGTACATTTATAAAGCTGACCATGGGTTTTATGATTTCACAGAATCATAGAAATATTTAGGTTGGAAAGGATACTTAAGATCATTGAGGTTCCCAGGTTTTTGCAATAGTCCTTATATTTACAGTGGTGAATGCCCCTGGAATCGGTAATATTTCTGAAAGTGGAATCAATTTTTCAAGAGCAGGACTGTGACTAAGCACATTACAGCCATGCTGAACTCAGCGAATGAACAAGGCACTCTGAGCTGGCTCCTAAATCCAAGTGGATATTCTGTAAGGCAAGGATAAAACACTCTGTTTTTTCTATGTTTAAACTTTCAGATCAGGAGAAGGCTTTCTTGCACAAAAAGACCACATACTTCTGCTGCAATATATAGACTACTGAGGTAGGGCTTCCCAGTTCTGGTCAGAGGCTTGTCCCAGAATGCTGTACAAATGCAAGAGAATTAATAGGAGTGAACCCTCCACGCCCCATCAATCAGACAGTTATAGACAGGCTTGAAGGAACAAGACAACTATGGTAGGCAATGGACAAAGTTATCCACCCACCAGCCATCTCATTACTGTCAGATTGTCTTATAGACACCAAGGAAAAGGGGTTTGAAGGATGGAGGTTAAGGAGCATTGTAGGAGAAAGAAGGAAAATGCTCCTGGCAAAAAGGTAAAAGTAGGCAGCAACAGCTGGCACTGATGGAGGTTGGAATCCACCATATCAAAACCAAAGCAAGACTTGGTGGGTGAAAGAGAGGATGAGTACCTGATAGCTGAAGTAAGGAAAACACAGGAGCAAAAGGAGGTGAGAGGGGTAAAGTCCCACCAGCTTCATGCAGCTAATGGACTTTATAGGGCAGAGCAGTGCCTTTGTTCCTCTATGAGATGACTAGAACACCAAGGGCTGAGGATCAGAGCCATGCTTTTGGCTGTTATTAACGCTGTTATTTCTTTCTCACGGTAAGAATCAACTGCACCTTTTAAAGAATAACTGGAAAAATCATAAATTCATGTATCATTACATTATATATGCCAATATTATTGGATTGTTAGACGCATAAATATCTTTAAAACTTTCTAATTTATTTTATTTTTTTAATGAAATCTCATTACTTTTTTCACTGTGCATGTGTGCTTCCTTGAATTTACAAATTCTTAGCTTTTCTTTCTCTGCCCTTACATACATTTAAAAATTTTATTTAACACAAATGACAGAGAAATTACAAACTGACAAAATTGATATTAACAAGCTTCTCATGATTTTCTATGTACTAGTGAAATAATCGCTTTCTCAGTGTCAGTACATCTCTTCCACCCCTGTTCATCACGCCTTGTTATCTGTGCTCTGGTGCTTTTAAGAGGAGCCTTCATATCCAAATTTCTTCCCTTTTCAGGTCAGTTCTGGAACTCCTTCTTCACCACACTTTGCTTCCCTCACTTCCTGTGATTACCCAAATCAGGTCTCATAGCTTCCCATCTCACATGTAAACATCTCCCCATTAGTAGTTCGGCCATGCTACATTTTGTAGGACTATGTGGTGCTGTTTGATAAGATAGTAGGGAAGAAGCTCTTTTCTGATTTAAAGATAGGGTATCACTCCCAACGGTTTGTGTGGCAGTTAAAAAGTTCTAAAAACACTTGGATTCCCATTAGTACTCTGATGTCAGACCACAGATAAAACATGTCAAATTTTATCAACGTGCAAAAATCTCCTCAATTCTTAAGGCGCAAACCAGGCCCTACTATATCAAACATTAATTCTTTAGGTAAACCGAAAGTCACAGAAACGAAGGGAGCTGTAGGGTGGAGGAAACTGTATGACTAAAAGGCATAGGCAAACTCTGGCCTCATTTGCAAACTTTTTATCCAAGAAAGGCTGGCAGAAGCAGAGTGATCTCACTGCTGTTGGCAGGGTGGCCACTTCACAGTGATTCCTGGGTGAAGAAGCTTTCTGCTGTAAAACCTGACAAGTTTTACAGTTATAAATTGATTCCCAGTATCCTCAGTATCTGACTACCAAGCACACTGTCTCACTTAGCCCTTCACGTGAGGCATACTGGGAGAGTTTTCCTGACAGCGTTGTCAGCAATAGTTTTCTAACACAGTGGGCTGGACACACACAAGAAGTATTTGCTTTCTACTGAAATTAATTCTTCTTATAAGCAATGACATTTCCAGAGTGGTGCAGTGAACTTTTCAAAAGTTATCTATGGACATTGCATTTGTGGGAATGGCTTTGGTATTCAGGATAATATGGCCTCATAGTTTCTGGGTATTCTCTCTTTTGGGCACAACAGCAGTATTTAATAGCAGGCTCACAGCCTTTTCTGAGGCTGTCCATGCAGTTTAGAAAAACAGCAGTACTTTTTGCAAGCTTGTAATCTTTCCTCAGCCACCTGCCATCAGTCTTCTTCTGATGACTTGGTATCTTAAGGTTATATTTATGTGGCCCTTACGCAGTGTGGTATCACTCGATACTAATGCAATTACAGACAACAAGGGACAAAAAATGTCTCAAACTCCAAATAAAACCAGAGAACAAAGTGCTCAGCCCTCCACACTGCCAGTCTAAAACTACCTGGGCTGCAGCCACAAAAGCTGTAGTCTCAGCTTTGGGCTGGTAAACTCTCCCTGTGTTCGCTTTGTACCCCAGGGAAATCGTTACTCATCTCTGGCCATGAAAAGTCAGAAGCTGAACTGGAGTTATATTTAAGCCAGACATTGTTTATTCAAAAGAGAGAAGGAGAGACAGAAGTTACTGACAAAGCCAAGAAACAAAATAAAAACCTGACCAAAGCCTTCCTAAAGGAATTTAAATAACATTGTGAAATAGTGGTAGCAGTAACCTTCCATGGTGCTGACTCCCTCCCCTGTATCAGCAATCCCTGACAGGTTGCCCAGAAGGGAGGCTGCTATTCTTCATCTTCCAAAATATTTGGTACTCGCGTCCAAGAATAGGCTGTGGCAGTACTGCCCCAGCTCCCTCATGGGCTCTGGCCAGGCAAGCAGCTCTGAACTCTGCTAGTCTCAGCCACAGCAGCGGCTGCTGCTTGAGAACTGCTTTAAATCAACACATTTACCAGATGTTCGGCCTCACCAGCTTTGGCAGCTGTACCATCTGTCTCAGTCCCCGTGATGGAGTAGCCTTGGTAAGCTGGTTGTAACTCCCATGGGGCCCTCTGCACAGCATACGTAGCTGGGACTCACTACCTGGGTTCTACCAGCAAAATGCAAGCAATTAATCCACCTGAATGCCCAGGGCAACATGGGTAGTATCTGTTACATACTGTTTCCCTCAATCTGCATCCCAGAGGAGGTAATCTTTATTTTCATGTAGAACTCCAAGTTTCAGAAAAGATGACAGCCTTAAACTTAAAATCTGCAAAGGCATTTTAAAGTTCTAGCAGTTCCTTCTTTCTTGTATCTTTTGGCTGAAGTCTGGAGAAATTGTTATCACTTGCCCTTGGAATTCAATGCTTCTCTCTTTCCAGGCTGCCTGAAGGATCTTCTTATCTCTCATTTCCACTGAAGTCACAAGCATTGTGTTCTTGGAAGGAGTACCCTTGAGTTGGTTGTGGGTGAGTATTTTATAGTATCAATCAATACAGGAAACATCCTCATTCTGTGGCAGCTCCCAAATAGCAGACTGTCATTTTTCTAGGAAATCCACTAGATCTTTTCTGTCAGTTCCTGCTGAAGATACTGGGATTTATTCACACTCAGGGTCTGGTTTAAATACTAGCTTGTTCCTTAGAATTTCATCTCTCTGAACATGGATTAAATGGTTTGTTTTAACAGATCTTTGTGTAGCCTGCATGCAGAAGGCTTTTGCGTCTGAGGCATTGATCTGTGCAGTCAATCTGATTTCCCCCACATTGACATAGAGCAGATTTTGCTAGAAGCCAAACATCATCCATAAGACAAATCCAAGGTCTGCATTAGTAATCGGGACATAAAGAAGCAATGTTACTGCTCCTTTCTCATTCTTTTTCTCTCCCTTACCTCAGAAATCAGTGAATCTTTACCAGGGGTGTGGGGGACAGAGTGGGGGAGAAGAGAGCGTTGGCGCAAAAGTTACTGATGGTATGTCATCTAATGTAGTTGATTCAACCCCTCCAAGATACTTTTATGATCCAGAATAAAAGCCCAGGGCTTTAATGGCTTAGCAATACGCAGAGCTATAAATTATTCACTCTACTGGGGGACAGTGTCAGTAAACTGACCGAGGAGGACAGGAGAACTGCATTCTGCTTCTGCCGCCACTTCTGATCTGTGTTGGGCAAACCATCCCAGCTGTTGGTGCCTCCTGGCCCCCTCCTTATTTTGTGTATTTAGTCTGGGGGTGGAGGGACATAGCATGTGGTTAAAAAAAGGTTTCAATCTATTAATTATAAATTCCAAGACAAAGAGCATGTGTGACAGGGTGCAGTGGCTCCTGGATTTGCACCCAAGGGATGCACAACATTTCCCAGCATGGTGTGGTAAGGAGCGCTGTGTACCTGACTACTTTCCTCGTCTCTGCCTCTGAAAGGGTTGCAGTCAGCAGGGAGAACTGCAGGAGACGGAAGAAATTAATTTCCTCCATTTTGGGAACCTGTTCATGCGGAACTGGGGAAGCAGGGAGGGAGCTATATTCTACATTCTGCTTTCTTTAGTATTGCCTGTGAGGCAAGCCTGCTCCTGCTGTTGGGTGCAAAGGGACTGGTTGGGCAAGCTGTGACTCTCCACAAGCCATAGGAGTAGTAAAAGAAGCAGAATGTGCCTCGAGGGGGCAGAAGAGAAGAGGACAGTAAACGACACCCCCAGGCAACTGAATGGCAGCATGTCTGAAGGCTGTGAGGCTAAGAAAGAAGATGATGTGAGGGCAGAACAAGGGCAGACGTCTAATGACAAACTCTTTTCGTGGAGACTTTATTCACAAAAGCTGACAATCTGTACTGAATGCTACACCGTTCTGCTGATGTCCACAGTGCCACTGTATTCATTGACACCTTCAGGTCATATTTAATTGTATTTATTAATTGTCTCCTTTTCCTCTATTATTTTCCTCCTGGATTTAATTTCTTCATTTCTCTTTCTGGTTTTGCTTTCTGTTTTCATTTTTCACTCCTTCTTTCCAAATTGGCTGAGATGATTGCAAACATTTTGTGACAAAATGTTTATCCTTCACTGAGTGCCTAGTAAGATGAAATCACATGTTAGTACATGTTAGTTGCATCACACGAGTGACATTTTCACTGCAGAGCTCACTATCTCACTGTGTCGAAGGGATGAAGCATGGAGAAAGCCACGGATTCCCATTCTGTAACCCTCAGATGCTCAAAATAAAATGAGAAACACGTGCAATGAATTCTGATGTGGCATCCTCATGCCACATCAGGATTATACCCAACCACTCCTTCTCTCGCCAGGTGTGCAGAGGAGCTGTGACCAAGGGTGTGATGGAAATAACTGCACAAATTGTCTACCAGCCAGAGCTCCCCTTCCCCAGGGGCACCACCATAGGAACCTCCAGCTGTGAGCACTTTCTGTACCTTGTTGCAGGCTAGATCTTCATCAGGAATAAATCAGTTTAGCTCCAATGACTGCAGGGAAATTGTATCAGTGTAAATCAATTTTGAGCGTGATAAAATCTTCTTGAAATTAATTGAAGTGGGCTTCATTAGGAAACTTTCAAGAGTCTAAATTGATTAAAATTAGGAGGTTATTATTTTAAATATATTGCAAGAATCACATATATGGCAATTTTTAGATTTTCCCATTTAAGAATTAACCACAAATGAGTAACAAATTTGTCAAACATACTTAATATTTGAAGTCAGTGGAAATATTGTGAATAATTCAATCCTCAAATCGTGTATCTTCAGGACTTAGTAGGAATTTTGTATTCACAGTCTCAGATATTTATTTTTGTTTTGACTGAACGTACAGATCAGTGATGGATTTCTGTTCATTAGAATGAATTTACTGTTGTTGCACATAAGATTTACTATCCCATAAATAATATTAGCAAACTCATTTGTTAGTATAGTCTGTCAAAATTAACACAAAAAGAGTATAAGCACAGCTGAATATAATGTAGTTAGAAACTGGGTATTCACAGAATTTGACCTTTTGAAAGCCTCTTTGTGTGAGCCCAGTTTTAGTATGCTGTGAAGTAGTCAAATCTCGAATATATTTGGGGGAAAATTGTGAATTTATTTTCCTTTACACCTTTATAAATAGTCTCAAAGGGAATTGAAAGTGTATGCTGATGAGACGCTGAGAAGGTAACAGCTGGGGGAGAGGTAGAAACAAAAAGCTGGGCAGAAGGTGGACCTGTGCACATGATGAGAAAATAATAGAGTAAATTCAATCTGCAAATATGCTGTGGGCAGAAGGAGGCAACACCTGCTCTAAGACCACATGGTGAGCCAAGAGTCAAAATGGCCATGGCTGGTTAGAGAGACGGCTGGAGACGTTATGAGTTCTCCTTTTTTCCACCCTCACCCCTAAGCTCTGCCCATTTCTTGCTGTGGCTCTTTTTCCATGTAGGAATTTGTATCAGTCATAGTAGCTTTCTGGAGGTTTTTCAGAGCTGAAGCAGCTCTGGGGTACTACTGCAGTCAGTCCTGACCCTGAGCCTCAGACTGGTGACTAGAGCCTCCCCGGTGAGTCCATGGGCTTTGTAGCTCTCTGGGGAGCCTGAGCTACTCTGCAGATAGGAGTATTTCACTTCTCCTGGTCAATTTGCTTCTTTTAAAGGCTGTTATGCTTTCACTTAAAAAAAACTTCTCCTGCAGTAGAAGTTTCTATTTGCTCTCATTGGATGTTGGTTTTCTCAGGCAGTGGCTGTTTGGTACAGCATTACTCTGGTATTGCAAACAGTATGATGGCTATCTTGAAAGAAGACACCCTTTGCCCCAAATAATTTCAGAATTTGCAGGGAGCCCACCTTCCTGAGCTTCTTGTAAAGGTACGGCAAGAGGTAGAGGGTATAAAGTGCTAGTTTCTTTCTATATACAACTATGAAATATTATGTTAGGTTTTAGAACTAAATGGGGAAAAATCCTTCTGTGTATCTACGTGAGTTCTTTGGCTGTGGTTTTGGGATTTTTTGGTCTTTTGGCTGAAGGACATTCTCAGATGCTGACATTAAGAGTTTAATCATAGAACCATACAATATTTTGGGTTGGAAGCAACCTTTAAAAGTCATCTAGTTCACTCACCTGCAATGAGCAGGGACATGTTCAGCTAGATCTGGTTGCTCAGAGCCTTGTCCAACCTGACCTTGAATGTTTCCAGGGATGAAGCATCCAGAATTTCTTGCAGCAACTTGTTCCAGTGTCTCACCATCCTCACAGTAGAAGATTTCTTCCTTATATCTAGTCTAAATGCACCTTCATTTGGTTTAAAATCATTACCCCCTGTCCTATCTAAAAAGTTTGTCCCCATTTTTCTTACAAGACCTTCTTTAGGTACTGGAAGGCTACTATAGGTTTTCCCAAGAGCCTTCTCTTCTTCAGGCTGAACAGCCCCAACTCTCTAAGCCTTTCCTCATAGGAGAGGTGCTCCAGCCCTCTGATAATTTTTGTGTCCCTCCTCTGTACCTGCTCCAACAGGTCCACATCCTTGTTACGCTGGGGAACCAGAACCGAATACAGTACTCCAGGTAGGATCTCATCAGAGTGAAGTAGAGAGAAAATCACCTCCCTTGACCTGCTGGTCACACTTGCAGCCCAGGATGCAGTCGTCCTTCTCGGCTGCAAGCTCAGGTATAGCTTTTAATCCATCTAGTACTTCTGTCCGTTCTCTAAATTAGAAGTATCATAAAGTACCAGGAAGCCCAGTGCAACAAATTCACATTGTTGTGTGTGGATCTTGATGAAGCTAGTGATACATGCTCAACTTACTTTCAGGGTTTCTGCTGCTCTTCCTTCCTTGATGCTTCAGACTTTCTCTTTTCCTGGATTATTTTTATTGAAAGATGAGAAAAATGCAAAGCCCCACCTTTCAAAGTATGTGCAATCTCAGCTGAGAAATGAGTCATATCATCATGGACACTTTCCAACAAAAGTACAAGATCTGTGTGTGTGATTTGTAATCATAGTTCATACAAGAAAGGATAAACTAATCGTTAGTTGTTGGCAATGATTCTTGATAAAAGAATGATTAAAATACTGTTAAGGAAAAATGAAGCTTGAAAGACCTTTTAGGAAGGAGGGAGGGAGTAGCTGATAAAAACAAAAACTGGGGCAGGTGGGGATGCCCTGGAGAAGCTGTGTCTTCTTGGACTGAGCCTGTGTTTAGAAGCCTTCTGAGATGAGGCTGTTTGTGTAGCCCGCTGTCAATAAATAAAACATTCACAAACTAGGTCAAGATTAGAGCTATGAGACACTAACAAAACTGGATGATGAGCAGCTCTTTTATGTTGATGGATAAATGCAGCAAGACTCATAAGCTGAAACTATTAGAGATTGCTTGTTATTAACTTTAAACATCCAGAGGAAAATGAGGGCCATAAGAAAGAAATCTACGGAAAAAATTCTTCAGGCAGAATAACTGTCAGAGTACTGCTACACAGCATTGGCTGGAGCTCTTCAGTTTCAGGAATCTGAACTTTGAGCAATTTTTATAAGTATTACACAATGTGAAGGGATGTGTTTGGCATATTCAGGCTCTACTGTAGAAAAAAATTGGAAATTAAATGGAAAACCATTCAAATGTTTTGTTTATTGTATCACTATTCAATCTATATGATTCAATCTATACAGCACACAGGATTGTCAGGAATGGCTTGAGACAACTTTTGGGAGCCAAAGAAAGCTTACTATCAGTCAACCTGTGATGGGCAAAGCAGATGCAGCACTGAAGACATGGTATTGAATGAGGCCTATCTCAAACCACTCTTCTAGTTTCCACCAAGTTTCACTGCCATATTTTAGGGGCAGGCAGCATGCTTTGCACACCTTCTGTCCCTAAGGCTGGGAACTGAGATGGTGTATTGCAGCTGTTTTTCAAGACAGTGACTCCTGGACAATCAAATAGGATTTCCTTTTTGAGCTCATTGTGTGATCACTTAAAGTGTAAGTGCCACTCTATAGCATCAGTTGTATGATGGGTGGAGGACACTTGCCCTTTGAACACATTAAACAGGAGACAGTTCATGCAGTAGCCCTTGGGGCAGTCCAGACAGGGCAAGATGTGAAAAATGTGCTCTACATTGCAGCCAGGGAGAATGGTCCTTTGTGGAGCCTCTGGCAGAAACCACCAGGGGAGACTCAAGGTCGAACCCCTGGCTTTGAGAGTCAGGGATGCAGAGGATCCAAGGCCTGCTATACAAACTATTGGCAGGACTGGGGTGGTTTGTGTGACCAGTGAGCTTTCCCAGGCAGGACCTGTCTCTGCATCCACACACAACCAACTTCTTCATGGGGAGCACTGCAGCACCAGGAGCACAGCTACAGGTTGGGTGAAGAGATTCAGAGCACCCCTGCGGAGAAGGACTTGGGGCTGTTGGTCGATGAGAAAATGAACATGAGCCAGGAGCGTGCGCTTGCAGCTCAGAAAGCCAAGCGTATCCTGGGCTGCGTCAAAAGGAGCATGACCAGCAGGTCGAGGGAGGTGATCCTGCCCCTCTACTCTGCTCTTGTGAGACCTCACTTGGAGTATTGTGTGCAGTTCTGGTGTCCTCAACATAAAAATGACATGGAAGTGTTGGAACAAGTCCAGAGGAGGGCCACGAGGATGATCAGGGGACTGGAGCACCTCCCATATGAAGATAGGCTGAGAAAATTGGGGCTGTTCAGCCTGGAGAAGAGAAGGCTGCGTGGAGACCTCATAGCAGCCTTCCAGTACCTGAAGGGGGCTGTCGTGGTTTAAGCCCAGCCTGACACTCGGAAACCATGCAGCCGTTCACTCACTCTCCCTCTTTCCTTTCCCCCGCTCCCAGAGGGATGGGGAGGAGAATCGAAAGAATGTAACTCCCACGGGTTGACATAAGAACAGTCCAGTAACTAAGGTATAACACAAATCACTACTGCTACCACCAATAATAGTAATGATAAGGGAAATAGCAAGGGAACAGAATACAACTGCTCACCACCCGCCGACTGATACCCAGCCTGACCCAAGCAGTGATCTAACCCTTCCGGGTAACTGCCTCCAGTTTATGTATTGGGCATGATGTGCTGTAGTATGGAATACCTCTTTGGTCAGTTTGGGTCAGGTGTCCTGTCTCTGCTTCCTCCCAGCTTCCCCTCCTCCCTGGCAGAGCATGAGGCTCAGAAAGTCCTTGGTCAGAGTAAGCATTACTGAGCAACAACTGAAAACACTGGTGTTATCAGCACTGTTCCCAGGCCGAAAGTCAAAAACACAGCACTGCACCAGCAACTAAGAAGGAGAAAAATGGCTGCTACTGCTGAACCCAGGACAGGGGCTTATAAGGATGCTGGGGAGGGACTCTTCATTAGGGACTGTACTGACAGGACAAGGAGTAATGGGTTCAAACTTAAACAAGGGAAGTTTAGATTGGATATAAGGAAGAAGTTCTTTACTGTGAGGGTGGTGAGGCAATGGAAAGAGTTGCCCAGGGAAGTTGTGAATGCTCCATCCCTGGCGGTGTTCAAGGCCAGATGGGACAGAGCCTTGGGTGACATAATTCAGTGTGAGGTGTCCCTGCCCATGGCAGGGGGGTTGGAACTGGATGATCTTAAGGTCCTTTCCAACCCTAACTACTCTGATTTTATGAGTTCAGGAAGCTGTGACCTGTGACAACGAAGTTAGTAGCAGGCTGGCATGCCTTACTTGAAAAGAGTCAGAGTTGTTCAGCGGGCATGCATTCCCATCGCCTTTCCGATTCCTTTGGCTTATGGTAGAGGCTGCGTATTTCAGCAGGCAGCGCCAGCCGCCTCACGGTATCAGGCGCTGGTCGGGGGTAACAGGTCTCAGGCAAATTTTGGCGTCCGGCGGGCCGAGTGCCGCGAGAGGCCGCTGTGCTGCCGGCGCTGGGCGAGACGAGCCGCCGCCAGCCCGCCGAGCGGGATCGCCCTTCCCGCACCCTGCCCGGACCACGCCCACCCTGCACGCATCCTGGCCGCATCCTGGCCGGACCACGTCCACCCTGCCCGGACCCTGCCCACCCTGCCCAGACCTTAGCCGCATCCTGCCCGGACCATGCCCACTCTGTCTGGACCCTGCCCGCACCCTGCCCACCCTTCCTGGACCCTGCGCTGGCCATGCCCATCCTGCCTGCATGCTGCCGGCATGCTGCCCGCACTATTGTAGGGGCTTTCCCAATGCATCCTCGTGTCCGCTCCGTTTTTCACTCCTGTTGGAAGTAAAAACACACTGGTGGCATTTACATGTTAGGAATTTCTCCAGAAATTCAAACAAGCTATGTTATGTTTTCTTTCTAGTACAAGATTCAATCCCCTGTAAGATAAAAGGATATTGTGTGCATGTATAATCTCTGAAACAATTCTAATCACCTGTGTTATTTAGGCAACCTGCTATTTCTGTGAAGCCAGTGTAGTATTTAAAATGTAATGAACAGACAGAACCCTTCACATGATAAAAACAGGGGCTAATGGGCACAAGTTACTCCTGGGGATATTCTGACTGGACACAAGAGGAAAAATTTTCACAATGATAACAATCAGCCATAGGAATAATCTCTCCAAAGAAGCAGCGGATTCCCCAACACTGGACACCTTTAAGATTCAGCCAGACAGGGCGCTAGCTAGCAGGGCTAGGTTTACAGTTGGACTTGATGATCTTAAAGGTCTTTTCCAATCTGAACAATTCTATGATTCTACCCTAAAAATAATTTTAATAATTTTTTTTTCTTCAGCTTTCTAAAGGGATGACATTTACCCAAAACAAATGTATCTTGTGGGCCTCAGTTCACGGCAGTGTGCATTCAGCGTGTGACTCAGGGGTGCGGCTGATGGAGTGGCTAAATGTGGGAGAGGAGGATAGCAGGTCTAACATCTGAAAGGAGAGCAGTGTACCCACTGTGCCATAAGGCACAAAGCAAGTCAGAAATATGACATAAGTCTCAGAGAATCTGAATTTTATAAAAATGAAAGATGACTAAACTGTCAATTATTGTGCAGAATGGCCACCTTCCTGTAGGATCAGGTTTCTCAGCTACATTAGGTAGGAAATGGTCTCTTATCCTCCTCTTTTTTTAACAGGGTACTTTGATGAGAAACTGTACCTACTCTTGCAAGTAGCAAGTGTGTTCAGTGGCATCTGAACATACAGCCACAATGATGATTAACTGAAATCTGGATCCTGTGAAACCCTGTTTTAAACAGCCATACTCACCACATATCCTGCCCAGCATATAATAAAATCAAGAGGTCACTGCAGTCTTTCTAGTAATTTCAAAAAACTCTTTCTGTCATGAACACTCAATGCTTTTTACCTCCATCCTCATCTCCTCTTGGTCTGCTTTTCTTACTGAAGTATTTAAATGCCTTCCAGGAATACATTATGTGAACTGACTGAGACCTGTAACATGTTGTTCTTTCCGTTCTTCTCTCATCCCTTCCTCATGGAAAAATATTTGTCGAACTTGTTGATTCATGTAGTTACGAAAGGTAAATAGCAGGGCACAGAGGGTTTCACCTTTCATCCAGGAAGTCTTCTATGGACAGCAAGGTAGGGATAGGAGTATGAAAAATACATTCCAAAATATAGACTCCCAGATTTCTTAACATCTTCAAAACCAGAACAGAGGCTAAGCCATCATAGCCATTCCATTGTTTATCTGTTATATCAGCATATAGCAGGAATCAAAGCAGAATTCTGATACCGTGCTTCTATACTGACATAAAGTAGGATAGAAATAAGTGTCAGTAGAATGAAGAGGATATATGCAGAAAGACACTCACAAAACTATTTCAGAAACAATGCTAAAAAGAGCTATTGTGTATGTTGCCCAAAGCTCCAGGAAGTTATCCTAGGGTGCCCCAGCTGAACAACTAGGGAGCACTGTGCTTCCTGGCCAAGCATCTGCTCCGTGCTCTGCTTAGCACAGTGGAAAATGACAGCCTGCTGTCCTTAATGGCCAGATACTGACAGCAGTTAAAAAAAAAAACACAAATGCCAGGGAAATATCTGACTAAGAGTGATTTTCAGAATAAAACTATGAGTTTAATAAAAAGAAATCACTTAATCCAGCAAGGTGGGCATGAAGAGACACGTTAGCTGGCTGCTTTTAATGCTCTGTTGGTGAGCTACCTACCTCCCAACAGAGCACTGGGAGAGCCTAAACGTGTGGATATGTTTATTTAAAACATGTATGGGTAGCAAAAGCTGACACATGAGCTTCTGGCTGCCCTACGCTTACTCCCCACTTTGACCCAGCTGGGTGATTTCTGCTGAAAGTCGGACTGTACCTTAGGGGAATTTGCGGTTCAGCACTGTCTTAGCCTGAAACAAGTGCGCACCTCACATGATCCAGAAAGGGACTGTAATTGCTGGGGTAAAATTAAACTTTGGGGAACACCTTTCTCCTCGTACTGCTGAAGAGCTGCTTCTGTGGGTAATGCAAACCAAACCCATAGGGTCAAAAATGTGAGTGCTGCAAGAGAGCATGTAACGACGACATAGATTGCCTATGTATTTTATACTAAACATTCATCAGATTTAAAGAAGAGAAATAACTCAGGGAACAAATCTTTCTTTTTTTTCCTGTTGAGCTGACGAGTTCTTAGCACTGTTGGTGCTTATTTTGGAATTTGACAAGTGAAAAAACCCATGTTCTTAGACCTGGAAAAATTCAAGTGAGAAGTTACAGGAAACTTTAATGGTCATAAAATGTGCAGTCTCTCAAATTTGGCTGACAAAATCACTTCAGCTGACAGCTTCCGTTGTTAGGAATGTAATGAGTTCAAAAAGAGATGGGAAGCAAATTATAGGCTTTCTGCAAATCAAACTCACCCAGCACATTTCTGCGGTAGGCAGCAGTCACTTCTGCAGGTCTCTGCCAGGCAGAGCCCTGGGTAGGAGGTATGCTGCACCTGCAAGGGGCTGACATGAGACATTTGTGAGATGAATACACTGAATTGACAGAAATACTTTGCAATGATGTGGAGTTAAATTCGTAAACGTTTGTCTTTGGTTCACAGTGTTTAAGAATTTATTTTTTTGACTACATCACCTGGCATGTAGTTTTGAAGGGCTGTTGCATACCATTCCTGGGTAGCATTCTGTAGTTTTCATGGGAACACGCTTGAATTACTTTCAGTTACCTAGATTAGCTGTGACAAATTTATCTTCCCCTCGCCTCCACTTTTACTTAGAAAACCCCTTATTGGTAAAGCACACTTCTGTTGTGGAGCCAGTGGGAAGACAACAGGAAGCAATGGGATGAGACAGTGGGGCAGAGGTAACAAGAGGGATGCCCCGGCTGGTTTATTCAGCGCCTGCTCCACATCCTCCAAGGACTCTTGGGGATAGTCAGGAGTGATGGAAGGTGTGTCTGCATCTGCTGCACAGATGTGAGGGTATGAGTCCCCTCCCGACCTCTTTCTGCACTCAGTAGTGGCAAAAGGTTGTGACTGGCATTGTGGCAATCATTTGCCATCACCATCTGATTTAAAGCTGCTATTACAAGTGGCACGCAGAAGCCATTCCCCATGCAGCTCTATCTAAAGTGGCACTTAACTGTGCTGAGTGAATGCTGATGAATGTTCTTTAATTAAAGCGCTATAATAAAAAAAACACAGAACTTCTGTGCCAAGGTGCTAAGTAATCTGTCTAAACAGATGTCTAATTTTAAGTTCAGTCATATTACAGAAATATTATATAAAATTTGCAAGTAGGAAATACACTTACTACTTTTCGTATACTTTTAATGCAAATCTCCTCAGCCTGCTTTTGGTTTTATTTGATGTTTAGTGAGTTATTCCCCTTTGGTCTTCCAGTTAAGTAACAGACACACTCCGTTGGTAGAAGAATTAAAACATTTCCCCTTTTCTTTTACTGTGATTTAACGCCCTTGTATTTATTGCATCTAAACTACTGGAAACATATATGCATGCAGACATGAAGTTTTATGATAAATGTAGTTTTCAGAAGACATGTGGGATTACTTGTGTTGCAAACAATGGTTTTGAAAAAGAGATAGCTACTTGAACAAACCAACCTTGTTAAACAGCTCTGCAGTGCACCACGAGTCTCTCTTTTTAGAAGGGAGGCTGTGAGCTCCAGTATAGCCTCACCACTGACCTTGAGTACCCCAAACTGAAACATAATCCTGAACTTCATAATGGAGAAACAGCAGCCTGAGCTCTACTAACAGGCATCTTCTACAAAACACAGAGCAAGATTTCACCCTTGAAAATAATAGGTCAAAAATCAAAAACATTTCCAGGAATTATTCAGCTGATATTAACAAATCAGATTAGTATACTGGCAATCTTTCACTGCTTATTTTATATCCTAGTTTTCAGAAAGGAAGTTATAGACCAGTATAGCTGCTGTTCCTTCAGTTGCTAAAACTTTCCCAGCACCTATCAGTCACTAAAATCTATGATGATACCTTCTACTTTTTTGATACAGACTTCTCTTTACCTTTAAGGGTCTGCCCCTTTCACTCCATCTTTGGTGTCACAACTCATCCTGGGGCAAAATGCCAGCTCTGGTAGACTTTTGCTGAAAGGCCAGAGTTCTGGAAAGGGTCGACAGCCGCCTGGGCACTGGGGAGCGTGGGTGCCCTGGGCAGCAAGCTGTGCTTGGTATGGTTTTGGTAAAAGGTTTCTGCAATAAAGCCCTCTACTAAAAGTAGTTTAACTTCAGGTTTGTCCCATTCTGCCACAGTTTCCCAGAAACCCAGAGGAATAAAAACATGTTTTGATTGTGTTTCCCGATAGCTGAAGCTTACCCTAGCTAAAGCTTGTCAGTCACTGCCCTACAGGCAGAATAACATAGGAATGGTATTTATTAAAAAAACAGAGAAAAAGAAAAGGGGGAAGTTCGCTAAACAGGGGAGTGTCAGCCTCACTTACAAGCCTGAACTACAATGAAAGGCTGAGGTGCCAAAAGACCTTTTTGTCTGCCAGTTTTTATGTGAGATGGGTAGCTTTTTCCAAAGGAAAGTGGAAATGACCCTGACAATCCTCCCAGGCCAGCGGCCACAGGAGCCATAATCAGAAAAAAAAAGGGGGGAGGAGGAGGCTGGAAATAACGCTCCTCATGTTCTAGAGGAAAAGTGATTTGGGAAGGTGAAAGAGGGAAGGTTTAGGGTGTAAAAAGTCTGTGCGCAGTGGAAAATTCAGGAAATGTTCAGTTGTCAGAAAGGAGAGAGATGGTGTGTAGGGGTGACCACAACGAGAGGATGGGGGAGATGCATGCAGCTCAGGCAGACAGCCTGTGTACATCAGGAGGGTGAATAAACACAGGTGTGGGGAGAAAGAGAAATTAGGGCAACAGTGAGTGAATCCCGGGAGAAGTGGTGATGGGGAAGAGACTGGTGGGATCAGGAAATGCAGGAGAAGCTAGAAGCTGGAAGAATTTGTGTCCTCCTTTCCAAACGGGCTGAGTGATTGCCAGGTTCTCTGAATGGGCTGAAAGGTTGTCTTCTAGACTACAGCTACTGCATTGTTAGGTTATCTCAGACACATTCTCCTTCCGCCTGAAAACTTTTCCTAGGTGGATTTTAATTTTTTTCTCATGTTTGTCCCAGATTTCCTGTCATGCAGCAACCTGATCAGAGTAATTCCTCAGGTATTGCAGCCTCTGTGCTGTGTGTCTCCAAATCCTGAGCAACTCCCCTGTGGAGCAGTTGCCAGCACTTTCAGGAAGAAGCAGCTGTGCTGTACATTAACTTTTCTGCGGGTGCAGGAAATCCAGGCTGTTCAAGGCCCGTCTGTACTCACAGTGTGTGAACAGTGGGGGTCAGTATGAAGTTGTTGTGGAGGCACCACGCAGCCTGTGCCAGGAAGTCTTTGCATAGGGACCTTTAGAAAAAGCTAGGGTTTACTTGTTTGAGTAAGATCTTCCAACGTTCTTTTTGTCAAGAGCTGTAGAATTAACTAACTCATGCTTCTGGCTGTCGATCAAGTAGGCCCCCATCGCCTCCTGGGAAAGCATTACTGAGGCATGAAGCTAAAAGCAGTGTGTCCAATTTAATACTTTTCTGCTTTGAATGCGCCTTGGCCATTTTCTTATATTTCTGCCTGCACATGGGGATTGGTTATGCCTGTGCCCCAATTTCTGCTCTCTTATATAGTCATGCTCTGTGACCTACCCCATAATGACAAAAAAGAAACCCCTCCAAGGAAATAACTGTTGCTCCACAAAAATACCAGCTAAGCAGTTACAGTTCTGTACATGTGGTAGCAATAAAGGGAGGAGGCAGAGGCCAGGGAGCAGATGATCCAGCAGGATGGGAGGACAGACACTGGCAGGCAGCTGGGTGGGATGTCCTGGAGGCGGTCTGGTTTGCTGTCCTGGCTGGGCTGCCAAGATCAGTGTAATAGCTGCCTCTGATTTATGTCTGCAGTAGCAAAAAAGCTGGGCAGCAAGGAGTAAGTGTTCCTGCATGAATAGTTTCTAGAAGGCAAATGCCTTGAGGAGAGGAGAGGAGAGGAGAGGAGAGGAGGGGAGGGGAGGGGAGGGGAGGGGAGGGGAGGGGAGGGGAGGGGAGGGGAGGGAGAGGGAGAGGGAGAGGAGGGGAGGGGAGGGGAGGGGCGGAGAGGAGAGGGAGAGGGAGAGGGAGAGGGAGAGGAGCTTGAAAAGCTGTCACTCGATTTTATTGTGCCATTGACCCTGTCAGGATGTGAAGGAAGACAACCTGATGTATTGTGTTATGGCTCTACAGAGAGCAGCTTGAGCTTTCCACACTGCTCCTTAATCGATCAAAGTGCAAATGGAAACCCAGTTCCTTGGGCTATGGGGCTGCAAGCAGCTACACAAACAGGCAGCCGTCTCACTCCTTCTGTTACCATGTCCTAATGTTGTGCATTTATGGTGCTTCTATGCTTGAATGGATCTTAAATCTTTGTAAATGTTCATCATCTGGTCTTTAAGCTATGTCAGCCTTTGTCATCTGAAGGGCAATACCTTTATCATCGTAAATTTATGGTAATTGCATGCACTCTTGGCAAATGCACTTCTGCTTTTTCTATGCTCTCCATAGACATTCCTACAGCCTTCTTCAAATCTACCACAAGATTTACCTTCATTATGACTCCCTGCTACCTGATTACAGCTTGGCTGCTAGTGAACTGATTCTATTCCTCGTTTTCTGTAAGGACCAAAGCAAGGGAAAACATAACAAATGCTGTATTGATCCAGTCTGTTACTGTTTTGCAACTTAGCATACATGATTCTCAGAACAGCAAGCTTTCTAAAGCAAGGATTTTCTTTTCTCCCTTTTTTGTGTAGTTTCTAACACAATGGAGTCCAAATCCTTGACGTGTGCTGTATTACAGACCAACAAATTACCATCCTGGTTTTGGTAGTAAAGAGAACAAAGGAGACAAGAAGGAGATGAAGCTTTATTTCTAAGGGCAGTGCAGGGGAAATGACTCAGAGGAACATTCTGTGGTCCAGTGCACTTGCTTTTGCAGGTGGTATAAATGATCTCTTACAGGCTTCTTTGTCTTCATGCACAGTGCAGGACCAGCATCCAAGAAAAAGAAAGCATAGGGTTAAGAAATGGCTAGCACAAAGAAAGGTCTCTTTTCCCAGCAAGGATACTCTTCAGAGTGCTGCAAGGATTTGTCCTTGGATCTCTGTCATTTCTAACTTACATGAATGTATCCAGATAAATATTCCCATGTGAACTGGTTAAAATATGAAGACTGAAGTGTTCTAAAAGCTGAATGAGGTGTATGTGTATTAGCTGGAGAGGAGGAAATATCTGGAACAAATGGATTTTTAGAAATATTTTATGGGACTGCGATGTAATAGAGTACTGGGGAGGAGATAGATACCTTATTTTATTAGACAGTCTTTATCTCCTCTATTATTTGTTTCCTTTCCTACTACTTGTTTATCCTAGGAAGGGATGCAGGAATTACCCTGAACAATGTAGGGAAAAAGTGACACTCATTGAAATTAAATGCCTGTTGTATTTGATAAATGTGTGGGCACAAAGGTACATGCGCCAATGTGTGTTGACCGCTTTGCGGTATCTTTGCTTTTCCTCTTGTTTACTAAGAAGTTATAGTTTATGCTGTGAAAAAGCATATGACTATTACATCCAATTCTGCTGCCTTTTTTGTTTTTAAGTGGAGGCGATTCACCATGTGTTTTGTGTTTTGTAGGAATGCAGTAAGTATGTAGCTCAGAGACTTTCCTGGTAGTCATGTTTCTGTAACTGACAAATCATAACACGCTCATTTTTTATTCTTACTGGGTCCTGAGGATATTTAATCAACAGTGCAGTCTGAACAAGTCTAGAAAATTAGGGATGTTAATTAACAACTATTTCTGTTGCAAAGATTGAGATGTTTGCAGTCAACATGAGTAGAAGACAATTACATAGCTTGAATGGTTTACCATTTGATTCTGCTTCAAAAATATAAATATTTTAGTAACAATGTTACAAATAATAAGCATCTTCCAGCTGATGTTGTAAATAAATCCCACTGAGCCATTCATCATAAATAACATTTTTCAGTCTGCAGTTGTTTTTGTTTACAAACTATTCACAAAGAAGTTTAAGTCTTAGAAATATTTGTCTGAGGACAAGTAGTATTTACGTCAGCTGAAGGTTTTTTGCCCTGCTCTGGCTATTTGTTCCTCACTGTTGGTAATATGGGTTTCATGGAATCCTGAAAAATGGGATTGCTTCTCATCTCTGGTCAGCCGAAACTTAATAAGGGAAAGGGAATCTGAGTGTCATTAACGATAGCTGACTAAGCGGGATGAACTCAAATATATTTTTGAAGTTAACGTGTTAGCTGCCCAAATACCTCAGTTACCAAACAGTGTAATTCCACTTCCAACACTGTTCATGAGTGGTTGTATAACCAAATTGACAATAGAGAAACAGACATTTTCATGAAGCTATTTTAGAAAGCAAATATAGCTATGAGTGAGCAAATTCAAGGAAATTGAATTTGATTATAAATATGGAAATTAAAAAGGCCCTAAAATCAGCTAAAATGTATTTATTTTCATAAGTATAACATTCATACTGTGCTTGCTGCTACCAATGGCTTCTTTTTTATATAAAATACACACCCAACTAGTTGATGCTAAACCATGGTTTTGCTTTTTATGTTACTTCATCATCCAACTTGCCCCGTCTTCGTCACCCACTAATGTTTGTTGATCTCATCCACTGGTTAGTTACATGCTGCCTGTTTGTATGGTGCCTGAAGCTGGCCAGATGCCTACCTTTTGTCTTGCATAATGCTGCTCCCACTTGCTCCAGCCTCTATGCGCACCACAGAACAAATAATTACAGAAGCCGTGCTCTGCTATGTGTGATTTGTTTGAAAATGAAAATTGTCATAGATCTGTGAATTTCAAATGAATTCTGACTGTCTGTACCATGTAGCAATTTATACCAACTGAGTATCTGCCCTTAATACTTGAAACAAGTCTTTTGTTGGGAAGCAAATTGAGGATCCTCAGTGTGCTTGTATATTTTTTTTTATTGCAGTCATGCATACAGTGATTGCAAAAATATTGCTTTATGCATTGAAAAGGCGATACCAAGCACTGATCTTAGAAAGAAGAACTTGTCTATAATGGGGACATCTTGATAATGGAACACTATGGCCTGCTGTAGGCAAGGGCAGAGCTGGTGCTTGGCTAGGACAGCAGACTGCTGAAGGCTGTTATGTGGCTATGTCTTTCCTGCTTACATTGCCTGCGACAGAATAAGGAAGGTCACTGCTGGAAGCAGAGATACAGCGTGAGGATTATACATAGGCAGCTCAGCCCTGTGGGAGTGCCCAGTCCTCTTTGACAGAAGCAAACCCACCAAACTTTGTACCTTCACCAGCTTCCCATGGCAGTTCTTCCCTTTCCCTTAGCCAAAGCCCCAGCTCCTCCATTCTTGGAGTGGCAGAATTAGATTTTATTATTTCATGCATCTGAGGAGCCTTAAGCTACCCCTGTATCCTGCAAATCCACACTGCATGATTAAAAGTTCTTTTTTATCCTTCTCCAACACAGAGCTTTTTCTGTTGATGACCTCACAAAATTTTCTGCATGGCTTCTTTAGCCTGAAAAGCAGCACTTCAGGGATTACTAAACTCCAGTGTACCCCGATTATTATTTTTTTTTGCATTACAGATGATAAAAAATCTGAAAATTATGATAATTAAGGGTAAAAATGCATGATGGTGTAATTAAAATAAAAAAAAACATGTCTCTTTTGATGAGTAACAACGGGTAGGTAGATTACTCCTTGCACTGCATAATGTAACCAGTAGAAAAGTAAACACAGGACTTGATCTGAGAATGAGAATTAACCATCAGCTGATTAGATCATTATAACTATTTATTTTAGCTCATTTGACATGTTTTTCAGTTCACCCTCCCCTAAAGACTTTTAGACTGCATATGCAATCGCCTTTTCACTTACCCGTCAAGGCTAGTGGAGAAGAAATTTAATTAATTCCTACTTAGTTAATGACTGCATGAGCTTGACCTATTATTAATATAGATGATATAAAATCCACATTCTATATCTGGAGCCAGAGACAGGCATCTTTAAAGGTCCATACTTGCTCAGAGCCACCTTGGAGGTTAAGCTGCTTTCTAATTCTTTCTCAAAGATCAACTAGGCAAAGTGAATATACTCATCTTCAAGACCTTGTTCTCTGTGGGATATATGCAACAATTCACCGTAAGTTTTTAAACCTCCAAATTCTCCTTTTAAAAAAGATAAATGCCCTGGCATGAAAAGATGCCTGTAAGACAGCTAATTTAATTCCATTTTACCATGCAGTTTTGGAAAACATTTGCACGGCTGAGTATTTAATAGGTGTATAGATGCTTCAGACGGTCCTGCTGAAATGTATGCAAACAACTTTCCATAATTGCTGGAGTGCTTAAACTTCTGCATAGGGGCAATCTGCTTTCTTGCAAGATTCAGGTAGGTGATAGAAGTCGAAACTTGGCTGTGCTGTGCCTCTGTTTGATCCTTGTCAGACTTCCATGGAAAGGATTTTGGTGTGTCTCTTCAAAACGTAATGACAGTGGTCTTAGGGGCAGTAAGGCTTCACTAAGCATACACAGCTGGTGCTGGAAGGGCCATGTCATCCAGCCAGGACTGAGAAGGAATGGTTCAACATCACAGGATCATTGATGACTTCTTGCTAAGATATAGAATATTGCAATACCTTTGAGAGATCTGAGGTTTCATAGTTTCTGCTTGTAACTAGGTGTCAGTTAAGCCAGCAATTAGTTAGCAAATGGTAGCAAACTTTTAAGACCTGTCTGGAGGAAAAACATGTAAATGCAAAAGAGAGAAGCAGATTTAGTCTTAAAATTATCACTGAGTTTACTACCATCAGTGCTGCATCTCATCTTCTTTATGGCTTTGTGGTCTAGGAAAGAACAGTTGCTTGATTCTGGTTAGGTGTATTTTGAATGTAATTGCCTTGGTTATTCAGCTTGTCAAGCCTAAAAGAAATTTAAAATAACAAACCGTGGCATAGAGCATAGTTATTTTCCATGGCAATCGTAAATATTCACTGTCTATTGTAATTTTCTTTGAATTTACAATTTTGGAGTACTTACCCAAGCATATCTGAGATTTGTTAACTGGAAAGAGGCAGAATAGAAGGATACAGAAAGCTATAAATGATGCAGCGCAAACCCTGAGGGGCATAATTACATAATTAAAAACTTTTAGCCACACAACTTCTTCCAACTGCTTTTATGTGTGCTGTAGTTCAGTGTATCCTATATATATCTACTACAAGATGGATGCAGTTCATCTCTGGAAATGGCATACTGTGGCAGTCCCAAGGGAAGCTTTCACAAAAAATGCTTTTTCTCTGGGGGGACCTTGACTGCCAGGGTTCTCCTGGAGCAAAGCAGGAGGATGGGAACAACAATGGGAATTTTAGGAGAATAGCTGCAGGCCCTAAGTGTGCAGTTGGGAAGACCTTGGCAGAGTTGGTCTCAGTTTCATTTGAAGGGTTGAAGAAGGCAGACAGGAGCTAGGAGGACCAGATGTGCAGGACATAGCTCAAGTGCCATGCAGATGTCTCAGGGCTGTGTTCTTCACTTGTGGCTTAGAGAAGAGTCTGGGAACCATCCTTTAATCTATTACACACTGTGAGATTTCTGAGTGCCATTCACTTCAGCATGACAGAGAAAAGGCTGAGGGCTGACTTATTTCCCAACATAGCCTGTGATGGGAAATTCATGAATGTGGGGTGGTTTGGTGCTGCAGATGAAGATGTGATTAGTAGTCAGTAGCTCATGCTCAACAAAATTCAGTCTAGAAATTGAACCTAGAGGTTTACTTTGATTCATCAAATATGTTGTTTTAATGGTGAGGACAAACAATCAAGGAATGTTGTGAGTTGCCTACTACATTTATTATTTTTTAATAAATAGAAATAATTTTAACAGATCTATGTGTGTTTAAGTGGTTGCTTATTCAAGGATCTCCTATAGTCTTGTCCATAAGAAAAAAGATCATGGCAGTGGTTCATTCTAGTCTTTTAATGTGGAAGATTTTGTTGCTACTTAACATACAAAAGCAAAATTAATATGTATCAAGTAGGAGTTTAATTTCCCACAGTGCCTGCCCTCAGTGTGGTGGGAAGAAGGAGAGACAGGAAAAAGATACACAAATAAATACCATGTGAACTAAAAATAGGATGTGCACAATGTTTCTCAATGGTAGAGAAGCGGTTTGACAAATTCCCACAGAATTGAGAAATAACAGATATCGCCCATTCTCACAAGGTCAGCAGTTATGGGGTGTTTCACCCTCACTCATCCCTCCTGAAATCCACCAAAGGAAACAAAGCATATGGGTGGAAAAAACACAAATACTAAATGTTCATTGCTGCCTTGTGAGATTTGAAGTAGTTTCCAGTTCTTGAACACTCTTCTACACAGCTGATTTTTTCCTCTCTGTGTGACTAGGAGGCACACATCACAGTCCAAAAAGACAATAACCTTTGTTCTGGTGGCTTCAAAACCCACTTGACACCTATGTGTTAGTTCCAGAATGTCTTTGTACCTCATAGAATCATAGAATAGTTATACTGTGACCTTAAATAAAGTCTCTTGTGCTTGTGTAGCCAGTTCGTTTTAATTTTGATATGGAGTACCCCTACCCCCTACCTATGGCACAACAATTCTATTTTGAAATCTTCAAGCTTGTATGAATATTTCTGTGGGGGTTTGAATGTGTGCTACTGCGGTATCCAGTCTATGCTCATTCCAGGATGCTGTTGTACAGCAACAGTACAGAAGCATGGTGAGGAACAGTCCCTTTCCAACATATTAGCTGCTTAAATAGCAAAGTGCACTCCTTTCATCTGACAAATGCATAGTTATGGAACAAACACATGAAGTGAATTGGTAAATGCAAGAATTGACTCTAGGTTTTCTAATTGTAAACTCAAGCCTTTAATCACATGGTAATTCAGCCAATCTCCTGTCTAGCTTTTGGTTGTTCTTTGCTAAACAGGAAGTCTTTTATTATTTTCTTTTACGTGTTTTAAGCAGATATTTTGTGTATTGGTTGCTGCAAAGACCCTTATAGATCCTACTTCATTCAGTATGATCTATTGGTTTAGTATCACTGCGCCAGTGTGACTGGGGAAAGGATGATTAAAAAAGCTTAATAATGATCAGCATATGTAAAAGGACACTTAAAAAAATTTTAGTCTGATATTTTTGAAATGTATATAAATAATAAAAACTTTATGAAATGGGCACTGTTGATCTAATGATACATTAACGCCAAGTTATCTTTAAGAGATTAATTGAAACTTTCAGTGTAGGAAGAGTGTTAATACTCTTATTAGCAATTATATAAAAAGATCACTTAGTATAGTTATAAATAATTGCTTTGTAGAATTTAAAAGCAGTTTGCAACTCTTAAGGGCCGTGCTATATAGTTAATCTTTCCTGTATGACTAGCAAGCGTGCTTCTATTGAAATGCATGTAAATTTGACACATCGGGTCAGTTCTAAAAAAGTGAAGAAAAAAGATTAGCACTAACAGAATTGAATGAACTATGTACTTACTAGCAAAGAACAGTGGTATTTTCTAATCCCTTCTAAGGCTTTTTCTCTGTGTGCAAGATTATGGATATTTTTCTTGAACATAATGATATGTTTTCAAGGGTCCCTAAAGGCTAACACATGAATCTGCTCACCTTTAGGAAAAGAATTATTTCTTAAAATTACAGAGCATTTTCCACACTTCCACACTGGTTCAGAAAGAGATTAGAAAGTTACACCCTACCAGAATAGAGTCAACATTTCTGAGAACAAAACCTATCTCCACGGGAAACTGAAAGTTTTGTAGTGTGTTTGTAAATCACCCCAGAATGGTTTTAAATTGCCAACATTTTGGCTGGTGATTGCACCTAACTGAAACTCTCCCTATAGAAATCTGCTTTATATTTACTTCTGTATGGGTCAAACAGTGATGAACCTGGGTTTTTCCGAAGCTCAATAGTGCTGTTATCAAAGACAGAAAAACTTCTGCTGTTTATCCTAGATTTCAGCTAAACTTCTGATGTCATGTTAGTGAAACTTTGATATCGCTAGTTTTTTCTTCATTGAGTACAAGTTCATTGCTGATTAAATTTTTGGCTTCTAAAACATTTCAATAAATACCTAATAACTGTTTTCTGATTAAAGTAGTGAAGCAGTCTTCAGCAACACATTGGCATGATTCAATAAGGCTGAAATGCTTCAATCTAATTTTTATAATTTTAACTTTTACCTATAACTCTTCCATAAGCTTACTTTAGGTATATCAGGACTAACTTTTTTAAAGGAATCTTGAGTTGTTAAAACGTCCAAAGAAAAGACAATTCCGAATTCTGATGTGCCCATACTTTGGCTTAAGCCAAAATATCACAATTTTTTCAGTAATTTTCATTCTTTACGGTGAGGGTGGTAAGGCACTCTTAACAGGTTGCCCCAAGGTACTGTGGCTGCCCCATCCCTGGAAATATTCAAGGCCAGTCTGGATGACGCTTTGAACAGCCTGGTCTAGTTGAAGGTGTCCCTGCCCATGGCAGGAGGGCTGGAAATACATGTTCTTTAAGGTCCCTTCCAACCCAAACCTTTCTATGATTCTATGATTTCTACATGATGAACAAAATAAGACCAGATTAGAATGCAGTATCCTCATTCCAGGGAATGTTAGAGGCTTAAGATATTACTGTTCTTTCTAGGATGTTTTCTATTTCATAAATAATAAATAATTTATCACACAGGTTTTCTTCTGAAACAAAACCCCCTTAATTTATAAACTCTTAATGTAAGTAACTAATGTATTTTAATTTTTTTTTTGTTTTGTCCATAATCAGTTTGTCCATGCTAATATAGCATCATAAAATTTAGCATATAAGTAATGTTCTTTGCTTTAAAATAAAATACAGACTCACAGAATCATTTAGGTTGGAAAAAACCTTTAAGATCATTGAGTCCATCCATTAGCCCAGCACCGCCAAGTCCATGACTAAACCATGTCCCTAAGTGCCTTGTCTACATGTCTTTTAAATACCTCCAGGGATGGTGACTTCACCACTTCCCTGTGCAGCCTGTTCCAATGCTTGACAACTTTTTCCATAAAGAAATTTTTCCTAATATCCAATCTAAACCTCCCCTGGCACAACTTGAGGCCATTTCCTCTCATCCTATTGCATGTTACATGTGAGAAGATACCAACGTACACCTCGCCACAACCTCCTTTCACGTAGTTGTACAGAGCAATAAGGTCTTCCCTGAGCCTCCTTTTTTTCCAGGCTGAACAGCCCCAGTTTTCTCAGCCGCTGCTCAGAAGACTTGCTCTCTAGACACTTCACCAGCTTTGCTGCTCCTCTTTGAACATGGTCCATCACCAAGGGAGAAATTTCTGTCCTTCTCACAAGGTCTTCCTGTCTAGCATCTCACAGCAGTATTCCCCATTGACCCCATGCCTTCCTGTCACACAGACAATCTGCTGACTGTCTCAGGGATAAATCATTCCAGGTGCCAAGCTGCTAAACTGCCTGCTGACCTCTTGGGTCTACTGACAATGAACGGTGTGCTTGAAGCTGCAGTTGTGTTGGATGCATATTCTAAGCGTATCTTCAAATAATGGTCAGAAATGGCATTCGTTATTTCATATTTACAGAAGGAAAAAATGTTGATGGAATGGAGGCAAGAACTTACAACTTTACACAAAATGGTCCTAAGTAATAATTTCCATCTTTGCTGTTTACTGGTTTAGTTAAACATAAGTGGGAACATTTGCTAATGGCCTTTTGAAGCATCACAATTTGCCAAACTTGTGCACTATGGACAAAGCTATGTTGTGCTTTCTGTGTGAGCCTGAGAACCTCACTTGAGAACAGTTGAGTCAAAATGAGAACAGTTGAGTCAAAATGAGCTTCATATGCATTTTGACACATCTACTGAGGTGCTGGGTTTTGGCGAGCTTTCAGGGCAAACAGAAAATTTCTCTCTGATTCTGTCCCAGAAGGGCTTGCTGCTTTGTGCAGCAAAGGCAGAACAAGATTTGTAGTCAAACGTGCTCAGAAAACTGCCTTCCAGCAACGTGGATGCAGGGACTCTCCACCAGAAAGCTTTAAACTCAGGCTTATCTTTCTGTGCATAGTAAAGGATTAGCTGAAGTGGCATTTCTACTCAAAACCATGACATTGTGATGTTAACTTTTCAAACAGCACAATTTTATTTATATTTTTTTTTAGATGAAAGCTAAAAAAGGCCTTGTCTTGAATACATCTGATCTAAATCAAAATCTTTTGAACATCACTCAAAATGTTAATCTGAAGTCAGTTCAACCTTTAAGTGTTATGGATGGTTTCACAGATTTGTACGAATGTTTTGTGGCCCCTCCTTCCCTCTACAGTCTGAGTTTCTTATTGCCTATACATCTCTCTCATGATGCATTATGATATAATGGCATGGCAATCATGTGCTGCAGGAAAGGCTGCCTACTCCTTAGACAGGAGGGTGGGCTCTAGAATGAGAGTTCCCACAAGGCACTTTAGCATTACAGGCTGCTGCAACTCCGTGTGGCCTTCAGTAAACTTTTCTTCAGTTGTTTTTAATGCAAGAATATTAAATATGTTCATATTTCAGCATTTTTATGCTGAAATATTTCTTTCTAGTTCAGGGACAAAAAGATCTCTTTTGGTTTTTTCCAAAATATTTTTAACAATTTCTTAGAATGTTTTAGTATTTAGTCTGGTCATGGAACACAAGTAATGTCAAAATATTTGAGCTTAGAAAACTTCTGAGTGAATGGTCATGGCAGTCCTGATCAGGCATAGAAAAAAGAAAAGATGCTCTGGAATACATATAAAGAAAGAATTTCCAAAATACAGTGGTGGCACCATGAAATGCTGGGTATACAAACTGGATCAGGTTTTTATGTGAATGACAGAGAACTGCTTGTCATGCATAGTGGAGTTGATAAGACTGAATCACTCAAAATGTCTTTTCTTAGCCTTTTGTCCAGGCTATACTACTACTTGTTTCCTCTGTGTGGATGTACCAAAAATCCATAAATCCTCCTTTGACTCCTGTACTATGCTATTATTTTATTTAGTTGAGTTTCTTGAGAAATTTTGGTTTTATTATTTTATTTTGGTGGCTAACGCAGTTAATGGAAAGTAGCTTGTTAATGTTTCTCACAAATTTTGACTGTCATATACTGCATGTATAGACCAGTATCCAACCAGTTTGGGATTTGGCTTGTCATGGAAATGAAATCATACTGCCTTTGTACAAGCATATGCAGATGTAGGTTCTGTTGTTAATCACTTTTTAGCTCATTGTCCTTGTGGAATTCAGCCCCCAGAGAAAATTACACTCTGTGAAAACAGGTAAGTATAAGAAGGAGATACCATACATGTCCTCAGGAAAAGATGTTGGGTGAGTTCATCCCCTTTTAGACACTAGATAATCGACAGCAGAGGGGTGATACACAAATGAGCTTGCCATAGAAGAAGTTTCAGATGAGCTTGCACATTTCTAGACAAGTAAACCAGAAGTGACCTACAAGCTGTAGAAACCAGACATCATTCACTGTAATGTTTTAAAATAAAGTTTCTCTTCCCCTCTGTCTGATGTTCCCATGGTAGTCATTCATTCAAAGAGGCAAGTTCTGAACCTGAATTAAGGAGCTGATAGAGAAAAGTCTTTCAGTGAGATGTTTGTGTTCCCACAGCTCTCCAAAGCTTCCAGACACCTTCCTGGCTTGAGAGTATTGAAGAAGAAAAGTAACTAAAAATGAATATTAAGTATAACTAATCTATTTCCACTCGGTCATATAGATATCTCAGTACACAACTGAGGGATGTGCTGGTCTCTGTTTATGGTGCAGTGCTATGCTTGGAGCAGGGCTGCTACAGAAAGAAGAGTTGATGTCGGATAGGATGAGGTTTATGAACTCTAGTTTGTTCCCTTTTTGTTTTGATATTCTGCTATCAGGTAGGTCTTCTGAGGAAAAAGAGATGAGACTGTTAGATGGGATTTCTGGGTCAGACTGGTATTAAAAAGAAACTCAAATACTTGCACTTCATAAAGTATGGAGTTAATACCCCATGATATTTTGATTTAAAACCTTGCTTTGTTTCAGAACTGGAAGACATTTTAGTTTATTTCTAATACAAAGATAGGGAGGGGTAGTTCCAGAAGGACCAAAATCCTTTATTTAGAAACAATGCTATGCTATAAATTCTGTGCTAATTAAATTTGCATATTCTGCAAAGACAGATGATCTTAGTGAAGGGTGTTGCTTAGTCAAATGTCACTTTGACTTCAGTGTAAATGTTCAGCAGAAAGCTCTTGTATGAGATTTAGACCTCTTTCTAAAAGTCATGCTTCATCTAGCTTATGAGGGGAAGATGAGGAGGAATTCAGCCTAAACTTGTGAGAGCAATAGGGATGATTTGTATTCATCTCAGTCTGAAAGTCACTAACATTATAAGCTAGTCCTCATCTACACTGTGAACTGAACCTAATACTGATCCAAAGTAAACACTAAATTTGAGAGGAGGTCCAAATCAAAAATTGGATGCCATGCCTTAAGTGTAATGTCTAAACTTTTCCTTCCATGGCTGGCAGTGTCTTAGATTTATCTCTATTATCCTGCTGACAGTGCTCATCGATTTTGCACACTCCAGCTTGATGGACCATTTAATTAACATTAATCTGTTTTGAATATACAGCCTGCATAGGTAAGACGTGTACACTGTAGTAACCAGTTTCTTGTGAAGTATTCTTTATACAATTAACTGTTGATAGCCTATACCTCATTTACAGGTAAGATCCTCATAAATTTCCTGTAGTGTGACAATTCTTATTTTAACTTTTTTGTTGGTGGTGTTTGTTTGGCTTTTTTTTTATGCAAGGTCATTGGCAAAGTTGTAGGTATAATTTCTTACTGTAAAGGCTGACTTCTAACACCAGTCTGGTAACTGGACTATACAGCTGGTTCTTGAAGAGAGGCCTTTGAATTATTTGCCATTTGGTTACTTGGAAGTTTATGGAAAACGAATTTGGTGTCATTCCCCAGATGTCCGGCCTCTTTTACCATTTATGTTAATTGACCCAGTTTGCGGTCAACTCCAAAGAAAGGACAAAAAAATGAAAAGATTGTAGAGATCAAATTTCTCTGTCTCTCACAGAAATGATTGAAAGGTTGTCAGGATGGCGCAGGGGAGCTGGCATTCTCATAATATGCCTTCCAAAAAGATTTCTTCTTGTAGTAGACAAGGAATTTGTGGCAAATATGAATGAGATTTTTTTTGTCTTATTTAAAGAAAAGCTTTCATTCCTGGAGGATATGGCACCTATTAGAGCAGTAGAAATGTACCTTCAAGGTGAGCAACCAACATTAGCCAAGCTGAAAATTATTTTAATGGGTCACAGAGGAGTACTGGCTATAAATTTATTTTTTTTTGTCCTATAATCAGTGTCGGGAGGGAAGAAATAAGGATTCATTCCAAGTTTCTCATGCACATCTGGAATAAAAAATTGTTATGAAGGAAGAACAGGAGTTGCCTAGCTCCTCATACTACAGAACCATACCATCAAATTTGAATCAGTCTTTAGGAAAATATGAATATAATGACTCAGAATGGGAGAAGGTGAACTTACTGGCTGTAAAGAACATTAATATTAGAAATACGAAAATATCTGTAGTATGCCTACCTTTTATGAAAGCTAATCTTTCAAGTACCGGGGTGAAAAAAACGATACCAAGTTTGTGATTTCTAGCTCTTTGCTTCTAAGATTAACCAGGGTTGAAGCATTTTGCTAAGAGAAGTTCAGACATAGGAACACCAGTGTTTCTGGGATGCTGCTTACACTGCATGCTTCTGCAGACTATATCTTTACAGTGGTAATCATGGGAGTCATAGAATCATAGAATCATAGAATAGTTAGGGTTGGAAAGGACCTCAAGATCATCGAGTTCCAACCCCCTGCCATGGGCAGGGACGCCTCCCACTAAACCATGCCATCCAAGGCTATGTCCCACCCCACCTTGAACGCCGCCAGGGATGAAGCATTCACAACCTCCCTGGGCAACCCATTCCAGGGCCTCACCACCCTTACAGTAAAGAATTTCTTCCTCATATCCAATCTAAACTTCCCCTGTTTAAGTTTAAACCCATTACCCCTTGTCCTCTCACCACAGTCCCTAATGAAGAGTCCCTCCCCAGCATCCCTATAGGCCCCCTTCAGGTATTGGAAGGCTGCTATGAGGTCTCCACGCAGCCTTCTCTTCTGCAGGCTGAACAGCCCCAATTTTCTCAGCCTATGAACACTCCCAGGACTCAATATGGGAAGGAACCGAATACCCACCACATCAAAGCTGGAACTTCAGTCAAGCAAGTGCAAGAAATAATTAGCAGACTCCAGATCTGATTTCTGCTGTCATGATTTAAGCCTCTCAGCCACGCAGTTCACTCACTCACTCCCCCCTCTTTCTTCCCCCCCACTCCCAGGGGGGGAAATGGGGAGGACAATCAAAAGAATGCAAATCCCACAGGCTGAGATAAGAACAGTTCAGTAACTAAGATATAACACAAACCACTACTGCTACAACCAATAATAATAATGGTAAGGGAAATAACAAGGGAAGAGAATACAACTGCCCACCACCTGATACCAAGCCGGACCCAGCAGCTAACCCCCACCCTTCCGGGTCTCTGCCCTCCGTTTTTGCATCCTGGACATGACGTGCTGTGGTATGGAATAACCTCTTTGGTCAGTTTGGGTCAGGTGTCCTGTCTCTGCTTTCTCCCGGCTTCCCCTCCTCCCTGGCAGAGCATGAGACTCAGAAAGTCCTTGATCTGAAAAAACATTCTAAGCAGTAACCGAAAACACTGGTGTTATCAGCACTGTTCCCAGGCCGAAAGTCAAAAACACAGCGCTGCACCAGCTACTAAGAACGAGAAAAATGACTGCTACTGCTGAACCCATGACACTGCTTTCTAAATGGATTTACTAGGCAGACCTGTGATCCATATCTTAATCACTGCTTCTTAGAAGGACTTATTATTAAATATAAATCTGTGATTATCATATGGTAATCACTTTCAAAATTTTGGATGCTCTTCAAGGCAAAAGGTCCAATATCTGGTCTAGATCTAAAATCTCTTGGTATTTCACTGCCATTTTTTGGTTTATACAGGCAAAGGCTCCACTGAGAGATTAAGTTAAAAAAGGAAAAGAGAAAGTAGATGAACAATTGCTATGCTCCTTAATTCTGTTCTGGGAACTGGTAGCAACCATGTCAGCAAAAATACTTTCTTTGCTGGTGTAAGTGAAGCTGTGGACATCCATCCTTGTCTTGGCTGGGCTGTACTGACTGGCGATAATATTGTACCCAAGCTGCTCACTGTTTGCCTGCCTCCATCCACAGCCTTGCAGATGAAAATAACCATACCACCACCTCTTACCCATCTGGGTGTACTGAAACCAGAGCCCTGGGTGGACCAAATCCACTGGAGAAGGGAAGGGTCACCTGATTTTCCTACCTGCAAAACAGGAATGGTGACATCTCCCAGCAAAGAGTAGGTAAGAGCTGTGAATGCTATAGCACACTCAACCTGCATGGCTGATGCGTAAAAATGTTGAAAGCTTATTTTAGGACGGTGTGCTACTATGGTTGTTCCTATGGTACAGGAAGGTATTTTTAGTGAAAACAGGTTTAAAATATTCCATAGACATTAACGTGAAAGTATACATTCAAAAAGCCTGCATGTAATGAATATGCAAGAGGCAGTGCAGACACATTTAACTTTGGCTGGTTTTGCAGTCCCTATGTACTCTGAAGATGGCTTTTATATGGAATGTATATATAACGTATCTAACATAATCCAACGCTTTATTCTGTATGCAAGAGCATAGAATATCTTGACTTCTTGTGACAAAAAATTGTAAAAAAGCCTCAGAACTAATGTATTTAAATTGACTGACATAAAATAAAGACTTTTTTTTAAAAGGATCTGAACATTTTCAGCATTACAGACATTAATTCACAGTGCACTTAACTAATGGCAGCTGTATTCGCCAAAATTGTACACTTGGTCCTGTCCTCCCACGTGCTCTAACAGCTAACCAACAAAAGCTCTCAGGGGTTTAAAAATAATCTTACTGAGCTGAGGGCAAAAGAGGCTTTTACACTGATTCTGTGCTACAGGTTTTTTGTAAATCAGTTTGTCAAATCCAACATAAAGCTGCAAAGATAGAGACAATTTTTTAACTCTAATTATGCATTATTAACAAACTGATGGACAGCAGTTGAGTGTTCATTAGGTACTAAGTATTAGTTCTGCAGATCTCATGTTGCTTTTAACATTCAGATATCAAAATAAATCATTGTCAACCTCTGGCATTTTTAATTAGTGAGAAATCTTTATTATTTTGATGGGGCACTGATTTTCTGGAGAACTGATATTTCTCATCATCACTGATGATAATTGATTGGGACCAGCGAGAAGTTTCATTGACCACAGTTTCATTTACACAATTAAGTTTAAGTAGCCAGGTTTGAAAATAGGATGCCCAATTTAAGCACGCTTTTTGACAGTGTCATGTCTAGGACAACATACTGCTCAAAAGACAGACATTTTGAAAAATGTTGTTAACAGTTGGTACACATGATCATAACAAAGGGAAAAGAAGAAATCACCCTTTTTTTCCAGAGGAAGCATTTATGTAGGAATTATATTTATCAGCAGTACGTACTGTGCAAGGACATGTGTATTGGCACATGCTGCCTTACAGTCATGATACTAAAAATTCCAAGAAACTAGCTTGCAATGCAACCAGACAAAATATGCCGATAGCTATAAAAGTAAATGCAAAACTTATGCATTTTTCTGGATGTATTTTAAGTTTTTCAAGGGTTTCCCTCCATGCTGAAGCATTGCTCAGTCTGCAGCTTTGTAGGAGCCTCTTGTCTGTGTGTGACACCTCTACATGGGTAAAGGCATGATGCAGAACTAACTGCAGAGTTTCAACTAGTTTTGAGCCTTACCGGGTCTGTAATTTTAACCACTGTAAATATGGGAGTTCAATTCCCTTGCCCACCTGTGTTGCCATTCTAGCATCAGGCCAATGAAATGTCGCTTAAATCAGGAGCTGCATTTAAAAACTAGAGTAGTCAGTGGTGAATCTAACATGGTTTTTAACTGCAAGCGATCACTAGAACTGAGCTGGTGAAAAGGGACATGGGACTAAGCAAGGAAACAGGGGAAAATAAATAGAAATTAATGGCAGAAAGTTAGAAAAAGCAGAAGGAAAGAAAATGCATGGGGAAATTAGGGAGGAAGAAAGAGGACGAAAACAGAAGATTCATTGCTGGAATAGAAGGATGCATTGAAAATGAACTCACAGACACAGCACAGTGGGGAAAAAAAGGGAAGTACAGAAGAGGAGGGAAATTAATAATGTATTGCTCCATTGCACTTTAGTTCTGAAGTGGATTTTGGAGTTATTATTGCAATATTAAAGTTTTCAAACTGTATTAGAATCAAGCCTTCACTTCACCCTTCACATCCTGTAAGGCATTTCTTAGATCATAGCTTAGTTATTAGGTGCTCATAATCTCCCTACTGACTGGTAGCTTTGCTACAGCTTGACCTTCTTGAGCATAAAATGTCTTCACTCTGGCACAGACTAAATGCAACCACCCCTGCAATCACCTGAAGCTAGCCTCCCTTTTAATCCTATTACTCTGAATTTCCTTTTCCCTTCTAGAAGCTGACAATTTCTCTGTTTATCTTACATCTTTTTGCATCTTCCTATTGATTGTGTTTGAGCCAGGCTTCCATGTACAATTCCTGTCACATTGCTTCTCAATACCTTCTTCTTCTATGAAGTCAAGAAAAACACATTGAAGTGTGTTTGATGGAGCAGAAGATATACTTTAACAGAAGAAGAAAATTTTCCTACCAAGTTCAGTCACCAAGTTGCAGCCTATTGTAAAGTGCATCCTTTCAAGTGCTGTTTGTGAATTTATGCTCTTTGGGACAAGCTTTGTATTTTCTCCTTTGGATGGAAAATATCTACCACATGGGCCAACAAGGTGCTTGGTGACAGCCAGCATGGCTTCACTAAGGGGAAATCCTGCCTGACCAATCTGGTGACCTTCTATGAAGGGGCTATGGAGCTGATGGACAGGGGCAGAGCGGTTGATGTCATCTACATGGACTTGTGTAAAGCCTTTGACACTGTCTCACATGACATCCTTGTCTCTAAGTTGGAGAGACATCAATTTGATAGGTGGACCACTCGGTGGATAAAGAACTGGCTGGATGGCCGCACGCAAAGAGTAGTGCTCAGTGGCTCAGTGTCCAGCTGGAGACCAGTAACGAGTGGTGTCCCCTAGCGATCGGTGTTGGGACCGGTCTTGTTCAACATCTTTGTGGGTGACATGGACAGTGGGATTGAGTGCGCCCTCAGCAAGTTTGCCGATGACACCAAGCTGTGTGGTTCGGTTGATACATTAGAGGGAAGGAATGCCATCCAGAGGGACCTTGACACGCTTGCGAGGTGGGCTGATGCCAACCTAATGAAGTTTAACCATGCCAAGTGCAAGG
Source organism: Amazona ochrocephala (assembly GCA_039720435.1). Lineage (NCBI taxonomy): Eukaryota > Metazoa > Chordata > Aves > Psittaciformes > Psittacidae > Amazona > Amazona ochrocephala. Next base: position 20,822,632 of record CM077876.1, read on the forward strand.
TCCTCCACCTGGGTCGGAGCAATCCCAGGCACAGCTACAGGTTGGGCAGGGAAGAGATTGAGAGCAGCCCTGTGGAGAAGGACTTGGGGGTGTGGGTTGATGAAAAAATGAACATGAGCCGGCAGTGTGCGCTTGCAGCCCAGAAGGCCAACCGTATTCTGGGCTGCATCAAAAGGAGTGTGACCAGCAGGTCGAGGGAGGTGCTCCTGCCCCTTTACTCTGCTCTCGTGAGACCTCACTTGGAGTATTGTGGGCAGTTCTGGTGTCCTCAACATAAAAAGGACATGGAACTGTTAGAACAAGTGCAGAGGAGGGCCACGAAGATGATCAGGGGACTGGAGCACCTCCCATATGAAGATAGGCTGAGAAAATTGGGGCTGTTCAGCCTGGAGAAGAGACGGCTGCGTGGAGACCTCATAGCAGCCTTCCAATACCTGAAGGGGGCCTATAGGGATGCTGGGGAGGGACTCTTCATTAGGGACTGTGGTGAGAGGACAAGGGGTAATGGGTTTAAACTTAAACAGGGGAGGTTTAGATTGGATCTGAGGAAGAAATTCTTTACTGTGAGGGTGGTGGGGCCCTGGAATGGGTTGCCCAGGGAGGTTGTGAATGCTTCATCCCTGGCGGCGTTCAAGGTGGGGTTGGACATAGCCTTGGATGGCATGGTTTAGTGGGAGGTGTCCCTGCCCATGGCGGGGGGGTTGGAACTCGATGATCTTGAGGTCCTTTCCAGCCCTTACTATTCTATGATTCTATGATTCTATTTCAGAAAGTACTGCAAGTCTTCATGAGTAATGGCCATAATACAAAAGCCTTGACTTGCAACCTGGCTTGCTAAGCTTTCACTCTAGGCTACTGGGGTTTCTGAATCTCTCCAATAAAAGGAAATTGAAAACTACTACAAAGGTCATTTGATTTACAACTGAATGAGGTTTTGAGGCTGAGAAGAGACAGCTTGACTGCATCTTATGCATCTCTTACCCACCTTTAGCCCTTCCACTGCTTTACCTCTCCCTTCAGCATAAAGGTTGTACATTTAATTATTTCATACCTTGAGGAAAAGGAAATACTTCACTGCCTTCATCTCCATGTGTGGTATAATGAGGGGAATTAGCAATAGATGGTAACACTGATATCCCCTCTCTAATGCTGCAGAAGGGCCCACCAGTGCAACAGTTCACTGATTTTGTAAATAACAGATTACTGTGTCCTAGTATCTTTGGTGAGCCAAAGCAGGCAACACCAGAAACAATTTGCCCCATCAGGCCTACATTTGTTCATAGAACAGAAGGCAGGTCCTGTCCTTGCCGAGAGAGGAAAAGTTGACCATGCTCAGTGAGAAACTGAATTACAGCAGAAGTCCTGCTGTAATTTTGTTTGGTTTCCATTGTATTCTTAAAATTATTTTGTTGCTTGCTTTAAAGTTGTTATTCAGCTTCAGTGATCTAGCTGTCCAAAACATTTTAAGTAGGTACTTTAAATAATCAGATGAAGATTATAACATGGGGAATATGATTGATATATGATTTCAGACTTCAGTACAGAAAAAAAATGGACATTGACAAGATGTCTGTAAGTCATTAAATTAAGTTTCATTGTTTTACATATAATTAATATTTTTAAGATCACTAAAATAGTCTTGTAAGCTGGTGCAGTTTGAGATTTTCAGAAAATCGAAAACTTCCATTTGTGCTTTAGAAAATTGTCTTTGAACATTTGAATGACTAGCAACTCAAAATTATTTTGTATGTCTTTATGGTATTCTGACATTAATGGAGTTGCCACTTAAAAGCAATCATTAAAATAAATGTGAACAATTAAATGTTTCCTTTGCATAAGGAAAGTCTGAATCCCAGTGAATTACCTACTGTATCTGAGGAAATGTGATGTTATAAATGAGGCTGTTAAAGCCTGCTAAGATATTCAGCCTGTATTTCTTTTATGTGTAAGAGGAAGCAAATATGTGTGTGTGTTTATATATGTTATTTATTTGCCCATGATCTAGAAGCCTTACTGAGTCTGTATGCAGGCATTACTCAAATTAAACATTCATTGGCTTTTGGAGACATTAGGACCACTGTGTATACAGCCCGAAACTCAAAGAGCAAGAGTGTAGGCTATGTCTTTTGTGGCAATACTAATTGTCTAGTCTTATCTTTCATCTTTGTAGTGCATTTATTTCCGCTACTTCAGCTTTCTATGCTGGTCACATCAATTTGGACACACTGAGACGCTCCTGTGGGTCCCACAAACCTTGAAGCCTTGGAGGCCCACCTAGTACAGAGTTTCCCAGCTTTACCTGCATCCCAGTCTTATCCACAGCCCACAGGTATCATACATCACACCATCTAGCCCTTCACCATACTGTTGAGCAACTGCATGACCATGCTGCCTGGTGCTCCCACAGCTGACAGCAAGTTACATGAGACCTGGGACTGGAAGGCCATTTGATGTGTACTTACCTAGACTTACCTTGTCCTCAATATCAAAGGGAATTAATGCAGGTTGTGCCACCTGCTAACCTGTTTCTACCTACTCTACACAGTCAGCAGCTCTGGAAAGCCATCCCTTGGTGCAGCTGCCACTGGGTAATGAGACACCACCAGCTGCTGATGGGACCATGTGCATGACCACACACACCTCTACATCAGGGACAACCATCATTATGTATTATGCATATATGTTTTTGTTACTGACTACACAGATAGCAGAAACAAATGCATTCCATTAGACTCATAAAGAATGTTTTCCCCTCTGCATGTAAATGTCAGCACCTGTGTCTTTTTTTTGTTATTGTTACAACTTTATTGGACAATTAGCTCATGCAATGAATGGACAAGTACATATAGACTGACTTATTTTGGCACCTTATATTGAAGTTATTTGACTTTGGAACAGTCCTGAGGTATTTTATAGTTCTGCAAACACAATTCAAGAAGGAGTTGGCCAAAGTCTCAAGGATGGTCCCATCTGCTCTTAGCAATTTTAGAACAGGGAAACCAAAATGCACAAGTGAGAACACTTGTCCTGCCACAACTTGACACAGCCCACAGCATGCACAAAACCTCAAGAAGGGGAAAGTGTCCTCTCCTTCTGCCAGGAGCTGACTCCTGTACAAAACCAAAGAGCAGACACTTTCAACAAAACACGGCAACTCTGCCTAATTAGCAGCAAAGAAAAACCTCTGTCTTCTACATCACAGAGATGTATCTATCCCTCTTAGGAGAACAACCCTATCCACAGGGACATATGCTTTTTAACTGTTCTTTTTGAGGTACCTGTACCCAATAAGCAAAAATCTCATTATCCTTCCCTCTCCTTCTTGCCCTGGAAATCTTTTCAAATATTCCCTCTGGAAATGAGGTCTGTGATTTCCAGAAGATATGCTTAGTGTGTCCTGTCACTCTTTCAGGTCTTTAAAGGCCCAGATGCTCTTTTCCTCCTGATCCTCTGGATTTGAGTGCTCTCCCTGACAAAGGCTGCTGTATGGGCATGGTGGCTGTGTGCTACAGAAGCCATGAACATGCTGTAATGCGTCTTATCTGATTACAGGCATTTTAATAGGAATGGGCAAAAATCAGGCACAGAAACTTGGCACTGATGTTTATATTTTTCATGTCCCACATTTCATGGCCTTATCCTGCCAGTTTGAGCCTGTACTTGGAGCCACAAAGAAGTCTATCAGGAGCAAACATTCACTATCCTCTGTCTTCCAGTATTCTGGAGAAGAGAAGAAGGCAGGTTCTGCATTAGAAGTCAGGCTCCTCCTAGATCACTACTCATATTCTTTCGCCAAGGCTGAGCTCATCACTTTCCAGACTTTGTCTAAGCAGGATTGCCTGGTGATGATCTTTTGCCCCAGGTGGCAAGACCTGAGTGCCTGGCAGAGCCAGCTGTCTCTCGATGGCACCATGCTAATGGTATACTACCCTGCTGTCTGTCTTAGATGCTTGACCTACATATATGTGGATAGAGAACCCATGGCTCCTTCATATGTCCTTGGAAAGTAAAATGGGCATTTGAGATGAATGCAGTGATGGTGTGTTATGGTTACAGTATATCTGCTTAGTATCGCGTTGACCCATATTAGACCAAAAACGTGGTCTAGCCTGGAATGTTATAGCTACCACAGACTGTTGACCATAGCCTGCAACTAACATGGCTTGAAATTTGCCTAATTACATGCCTGATTGGTGGGGACTAGATTTATAGTCCCTTTACTGTGACAGATTTACTGCTGGGCAGATGAGGGGGAAGAGCAAAGACACATATGCAGAGGAAACTCGGAGATAGGGGAGTCTTTTGGAGAGCCTTCCTCGCCCCAGGCACTCAGGTCTGCCCGCTGGATGCCAGTATGCTCCCCATAAAAAGGGGTGGGCAGAGTATGACCCTTGTCTAAAGATGACATTGTCTTTCCTTCAGCCTTGTTCCCCGCCCCAGCATCATGCATACATGCACCAGCACACTCACAGAGCAGTGCCACAGGGCTGTCTGCACTGGGCAGCTAAGCTTTGTTTTGCCCTGGAGGTGAGGAAAAGTGTTGCTGCCATGGCCACAGACAGGGCTTGCCAAGCAGTAGTATGTATCCATTGCCTATTCTGAACCTTGTGACCCTAGAGGAGGGTCTCCCTTACCCTTTGTGCCTTTGGTCTCTGACTCAATTGGTTTTAGCTCAATTTTACCTCAATTTTCCTTTGCATGTTTCATCCATGTAATAAGTAATAGAGTGAACCTTGCCATTGAATTCTATTAAGTCGTGCCTTTATAAATCATATTAAAACTGCTCTTGCTAATACCTCTGATGGTCATTCTTTGAGCGACCCTAAACCGCTCATTTCATGACAAAATTGGTTTGCTGATCTGTGTGTACCAGGCCTGGGATAAATTCACTGCAACCAAACCATTGTGGGAAACTACTGCTTGTCTTCACTACCTTTACTGCTGTTACAGCAGATGTGAGAAGGTGTGAGCTGCTCCAGCCAGCAGCGTGAGTTACAACATTGGACAGTCACAGTGCCTATGCCTGGTGGCACAGAGTGAGAAAGGGGCAAGATACCTCAGGGGCGGCAGGCAGGCAAACTGGAATCCATGACTGTCTGCAGACGCTGTGAAACAATCTGCCTACTCCAAACTCTTCCTCACAGACATACCAACTTGTAGGCAGCGTGGATGACTCTGAACTAGAGTGATCTAGATCTTCTTCTGCGAGAAGTTCAGTCCAGCAATATAAACACACCCTCCCAGTACATATTGCCACTGTCAGTCTTAAAAGAACTAGTCATGATTTGTTTTGTTTTTCAAGAATCAGATGACAGATATCTGTAGTTAGGAACTTAGCCACAAAGCATGGAGACATCATCAAGAAGATCATGTAAAGCATTCCAATATGTGGGTTTTATGCCCTAAATATTGCAAGTTTTCTCCCTCTCTTGGATGCAGTTTTGTGAGTAGAATCTTTGCTGAAAGGAATTCCAACTGCTTTTCCATCAACGATGCACGGTGCCAGCACATATGTTCCTGTCTGAATCGTGAAATGGAGAAAATGGAATGTGAGACAGCTGTGATGAGGTTAATAGAAAATTAGCATTTTCCTATTGGAGTGTGAAGAGGGAGGTGAAAAGCATTGTTAAGGCTCGATCTCCCACAGGGAATGGGGGTTGTGGTCAGCTGATCACGCGTTGTGTCTTCCACTCCTTCCTCACAGGAGGACTCCTCACTCTTCCCCTGCTCCAGAGTGGGGTCCTTCCATGGGGCGCATCCTTCAGGAACAGACTGCTCCAGTGTGGGTCCCCCACAGAGTCAAGTTCCTGCCAGCAGACCTGCTTCAGCCGGGGCTCCTCTCCCTGGGGGGCCACAGATCCTGCCAGGAAACCTGCTCCAGTGCTGGCTTCCCATGGGGACACAGTCCACTTTGGGCATCCCCCTGCTCTGGCTGCAGCTGTGTTGATTTTTTCCCCACTTCTTGGACACGTTATCTCTGAGGTGCTACCACCACCACTGATGGGCACAGCCTTGGCCAGCGGTGGGTCTGTCTTTGAGCTGGCTACCATTGGCTCTATTGGACATGGGGATAGCTTCTAGCAGCTTCTCACAGAAGCCACCCTTGTAGCCCCCTTGCCACCAAAACCTTGCCAGGGACACCCAATACAAAATCTTAGAATCACAGAATAGTTAGGTAGTGTTGGAAAGGACCTTAAGATCATCTATTTCCAACCCCCTGCCATAGGCAGGGACATCTCACACTAAACCATGTCACCCAAGGTTCTGTCCAGCCTGGCCTTGAACACCACCAGGGATGGAGCATTCACAACTTCCCTGGGCAACCCATTCCAGTGCCTCACCACCCTTACAGTAAAGAACTTCCTCCTTATATCCAATCTAAACTTCCCCTGTTTAAGTTTGAACCCATTACCCCTTGTCCTATCACTACAGTCCCTAATGAAGAGTCTTGAGAAAACTACTTCATATCTTGCTACTCAACATTTTGCAATGCTGCTTAACATTCATCTACAGTAAGTGAAAGCCAGCACTGGTTAACAGAGCATTACAGAAAAAGACTTGTGGTTACTAGCAGGGTGAGAGGGAACGTTTCCAGCGAGAAGGAAAAGAAAATAATTCACAGGGCAAATGTTACCTTTATTTAGTTTGCATATGCTGTTATTTACCTAGTGCCCCAAGCTTAAAATATAAGTGTTTCTAAAGAAAAGGAACTTTTTCATTAATGAAAAGTGCTTTTATGTCAGCAAATGAAAAACACAGTACAAATAAACTGCCTCAAGATTGAAGACGCATCCATAGATTTAAACATTTAAGAATATAAACTGCCCTAAGTTACAGGGAGTAATTTCACTACAGTTGCTAAAGTTTCTTAGTACTCACAGCTGTGTGAGGGAGATATTTTGTTCCAATTAAATCCTTATGCATTCATAGGCATATCACAGGTGATACTGTACTCTTTTGACTGTTGCACGATAGTCTGCTTAATCTCAGAATAAAGCACAAGGAAATATGAATCTTATTGAATAATAGTATTTCTTCAGTGATGTATTCTGAGTATAGGGCTTTATCAGAAAGGCATATACACATATATATATATGCAGCACCTTCTAAATTCCCAGGGCTAATTGTGTATTGGGGCGTTACAGAAGACAAAATGTTATGTTTTTGCATAATGACATTAGGTATGGAGGGACAATTTGGACGGTTTGTCAGCTGGAGGAAGTAAGCTGATAATGAGTCCAGCCACTGCTTAGCTGGAATCTCTCCTGATTCTTCACCCTTCTGTTCCAGAACAGGCATTTGAATCCTTCCCTTTAAAAACAGTCAGGACTGGCGTATGCCTTCCACACTGATGCAGAAATAAACTTGGTAAGAGATAAGTGTTCCTCTTACGCCTTCACCCATTTGTTTGCCATCAATTTCCTGTTTCTTAGGGATGATTTTCCTGCATCATCTGTAGTTGGACCTTGCTTTGGAACCTCAACAGGTATGAAAGAGATCTGCTGTAGGAAGGCAGGCTATCTCTAGTGTTCATGCTTTTCACATACTGCCAGTAAGAAAGGAACCTCTGAGAATGGTGGCAGTGAGCACTGGGGATAAGGCTGGAGAAAAAATAAGTTGTGTAGTGTTCCAGATTAGGCTTGAAAAGATTCTTCTAGTAACCTTTCTACCAGGCTCAAAGATTTATCTTGTTGCTTTTTGACTCAAGTGCTTAGCCAGTATTCAGAGCTGCGCCCAATTACTCTGCTGGTAGGGGAAATTGATTTTTACAATAAGGTCTTTCTTCAGCAAAATTCAGTTTATTTACAAAGAAGTCTATATAGTGTGTTGCTTGCGTGGACATACTGAGACCAAATAGCAACAGCCAGTTCACGTCCTCACATTTTCCAAGCTGTCCCTTTCACTGAGTTTCACCTTAGGACCTGAGTGCTCCTTCCCCACACAACTGCAAACATAACTTTGCCCTCTCTTCCTTGTTCCTTTTGTTTTGGATCAACAGATGCACTTATGTGCTGTCAGTACACCTCCTGATCTGTGCAGTTGAGCCATGCTCTGGCCGTGCCACCCTGCCTTCTGGCCTTTAGCTTCAGGTTCAACTGTTCTTTCATTTAGCAGGAACAAAGGCTGCCCTGCCTGCCCATGGACTTCGTTTGGGTGTTCTGTGCATGACAATCACTGGCTTCTCCCAGCACACCAGAACAAATGGTTCCCCATAAAATGCTGTAACTTAAGTATTCAAAATATCGGTTTGTGTATGTTATGGCTAGGACCTGCAGAAAGAAAAGTATAATAATGCCTATTCCAGTATTTTGCTTCCCAGATTTCTTAATATGTATTTATGTCTAAGTTACACAACATATCCCCTCAAAATGAAAAGGGAGACCTTTGCAGACATGGATTATGCAAAGAATATGAACACCAAGTTTGGGAAGAAATGTGCATGTCCAAACATCTGAGCCACAGTTTTGGTATGGACCACCGCTGCTAACACCTCTGAACTTCAGGATGTGAAAATAGCAGAGGGGTTTATTTAAATTTATGCAAAAGACTTATAGATCCAGATTTTTTAAAAGCACAATTGTATCACTTCAGAGAAAATACTTTAAAGTTTAAAGCAAGCGTGAATCTTAAGTTTCCTAAGGGAAGGAGACTTCTGCTGATCAGAATGTAGGAAAACTTCAACAGGAGAAATTAATTAAATGTCTTATGTGGTATCAATATCGATAAGCTATACTTATAAACATTTGTTGTATTTAACCTATTAGTGTTCACACTAATTAGTTAAAAGCCTAGCTCTGGTGTTGATAGTTTTTTACCGCAAAGACTGTTGCCATCATGTGCACTTATAATGTATAGAAATTTTTGTAATTGGAAGAGCTAGGCAAAGAAAAACAGATCTATATCTCAGGATTAAAATATAATTGTTTAGTAGTAGTCAACAGACTGAGTTTTATCTCTGATACTGCAGATATTTATTAATGTAGTAGCTAAGATTTCACTGTAGCTACCAGTATGAAAAATGTTGATTTTTAAAGTACAGTGTATGAATGGAGCGGAGACAACACCACCAGCTCCTTTACATGGAAAATTTTCATGGTGTGACTTTCGCTAGTTTTCCCACTACTTTGCAGAGCTAGCAATATAATCTCTAAGTATACCATTTAAACTGAATACTTACTAGGAAGACAGTTTCAGGGTTTTTCATTTTGATACTTTTAAAGTCTACTAAAATTAAGAAATTGGCTTTTTCTTTGTTTATTTCCATCATTTTATATGACCTGATTGCTGAAATTTTCTGTATTTGTATTTTTTTAAGAATTATGACAACAGATCAAATGGTAAATGGGTTATCTAACAGATGTTCTACATTTTTCAATTTACCAGTCTTTGATGATGTCTTGTTTCAAACAGTATTTTTCTTATTAAGATACTGTGTGATCCCTTTGTATTTCTGCAACAGTTGTTAACTTGATTTTTAATTTGTCAGCAATTACTCTTAAAGGTCAATTTGCTGAGCTAAATAAATGTAGGTAGTCCTTCTACTGGTGGTAAAACTCAGAGGTCCTGTAGTATAATCAGTGCAAGCTATTCTTCTGAGTTAAAAATGTACAGAGGATGATTCTTACAAGTTAAGCTACTTTGGAGAGGATGAAATACAGTTCAGATAACCTGGCAGATGGAAGACTGGCAGTGTAATGCTATGAAAGTGAAATGTGATTGTAAATTCCCTTCTTGCAGCTACTCATTGCTAGCACTGCTCAGACCTTGGTATAAGTACATGTACAGTCAAGCTGGTGAGGAGGGGTATGGGTATAGGCTCAGACTTTTGTCCTGGCTGCCTCTGTGCACTGGAATCATTATAAAGCTCCTTACAGTGGCCAAATCTGTTTTGTAGCCATCTGGTGCTCATATGTGCCTCATTCCAGATGTACTTCACCTCCTGCATCCACATGCACTGCACTTACATTTTTTTTGTAAGGAAGCACTGGAGTTGCCTGGTGGGGTCTTTCTATTTCACTTCTGGAGCAAAGCCCACCACCCAGCACACATTCATTTCTGCTCCAAGGAATGTCCGAGTGACCACGTGTGACAGACAGAATCATAGAATCACAGAATAGTTAGGGTTGGAAAGGACCTCAAGATCATCTAGTTCCAACCTCCCTGCCATAGGCAGGGACACCTCCCACTAAACCATACTACCCAAGGCTCTGTCCAACCCGGCCTTCAACACCGCCAGGGATGGAGCATTCACAACTTCCCTCAGCAACACATTCCAGTGCCTCACCAACCTTACAGGAAAGAATTTCTTCCTCAGATCCAATCTAAACTTCCCCTGTTTAAGTTTGAACCCATTACCCCTTGTCCTCTCACCACAGTCCCTCATGAAGACTCCCTTCACAGCATCCCTATAGGCCCCCTTTCAGATACTGGAAGGCTGCTCTGAGGTCTCCACGCAGCCTTCTCTTCTCCAAGCTGAACAGCCCCAACTTTCTCATCCTATCTTCATACGGGAGGTGCTCCAGTCCCCTGACCATCCTCGTGGCCCTCCTCTGGACTTGTTCCAACAGTTCCAATAGACATCTCCATAATCCCCTGCAAAATACTCAGAGACTGCAGCAACAAACAGTGTAAAAATGTATGTTGAACAAAATAAAGCATTGTCTGCTCCCACAGGAATTCATAAGTATTTTGTTGTTGACTTCAAATTCATGCAAATCCCACCCATACTATTTCAAAGTAATTGGAAAGTTTTCTTGAAAATTTCTATCACATTTGGAATATTTTTTTTCCCATGATGAAGACTTTCTCCATATTTAGCTAGGGAAGTTCGGATTTTGCTGTTTATCACTGTACTGTCTCACTGGAGAGGGATCTCAAATTCATGCTGCTACTGAGTCTCTGAATTGCTGTTCTCTCCATGACTCCTAATGTCCTAAAAGATTTTATAGTTGTATCTAATAGCTATCATCTGATCTAATTCTGAACGAAAATATTAAGGTGTCATATGCCTTTGCATCTGCATCCTTTGACTTGCTATTATTTGTCCTTACTAGTGTAGATACATATAGATTTTCTTATTTATTACCTTAATTGAGGTTACTATAGTTCAAGATAGGTTTAGCAAATTATAATTACTAGTATTTCTTTATATATAACAAAAAAAAATAATCAATCCATCTTTTTATTTCCAATTCCTTAGATATGATTCTGGCTCTCCCTTAGCTTACAAAATATAATTACAAGTCATCAGTAATTTTATTAGTGAATACCCTGAGGACCATGGGATCCGTATCTTCTAGACTGACTCATCTTTATATATTCTGTTTCTTCATGTATTCCCTTACCTGCCAGATCACTAGATATAATGACATAATCCTCATTACTTAATTATAATTATTAGTCAAGGGGCTTCTACCCCAGACATACAGCTTCCGTGCAGACTGTTGAACAGATTATCAACAGGTTTAAAAAATAAACCATTTGACACTGGGATTATTATCTGCTAGTCACCTAAGAACAGTAGGAGAATAAATACCCTTTTATTATTTGGAGAATGCTATGTAATGAACAAGCACAAAGGCAAGAATGAAGCCTGTATGCACATCCATTGCTAAAATTTATTCACTTTTGAACGCACTGAAGTTTAAAGTACATTTTCTCTTTAAATTACATATGTATATATATGTATATCAAAAAAGTCTGTATGTTCTTTATGCGGGCTGGGGGCAGGAGGGAAGATCTTGAAATTAAACCTGATTTGCAAGCAATTTGCACTAAGTTTCACTCAAGAGATTTCCAGGCGTTTGGTGCACACCAATACATGGGGAGCATTTCCTAAGACATGAAAGTTAATGGCTGCAGTAAAATGAATAAGAGGCCTTATCTTGATGCAGCATATTTGCCTCTACTCTCTGTGACTCTTTACTTCATGGATGAGTCTTCTGCTTTTTCACTGTCCTTGTATTTTGAAAAGAAAGTAGATGAATAGGCTTTCTACTAATGTGTTACATTAAGAGCCTTCTGAATTTCCAGACATAAATTTAATGAATGTACTTGTCTTTTACAGAGGCAGTTCTTCAATTCTATTTACAATACACATAGCATACTTGAAATCAGAATCCTTGAACTTGAATGGGCACTGTGCATTTATGCAAGGAGATATCCACCATCAAAATCTTCCCAGTTTAAATGGAAACTGTGGGCAAAGGGGCATTGCCTCATTCTTTATGTTGGAAACTGAGATTCAGAAAGGCTTTGGTTTTTCTCAAGGTCCCTGAGTATAACTGTAGCAGAGCCAAAAAATTATCTTTTGATTTTGTGCCAGTTTGTGATAGCTCCCATGGAAGTCCTATCAGCAGTACTCCAATCTCGTATTATTCTTACCCTTCCTTTTTTCAATTTTCTGGCAAAGCCTAAATGTCACAAATTGTCACAAAGCTAAGAAGATCTTACATGCTAGGCTTTAGTATCCTATGCAGAATTGTCAGTACTGAAAGTGAGACTTTAGTCTGGTATGTTTAACGGGTAGTTCACGGGGGCAGCAAATTGAAAATATGTGATACATTCCACTTCTCCATGCTATTGGTTGGAAGAGCAAGAAATAAGTAACTAATGATCCGAGCTTTAGAGTCCACAGAAAAGTTGCAGCAATATGCGGAGCTTTCAGTGACCTTTCCTTTGTCAAGGAAACTTTAATCCTTAGAGCAACAAGCACCATGTCTGTACCGAGTCTACCCAGGAGAAGCCACCGTATTCACTGCAAACAACAGCTGAATTGAGGTTTGTCTTGATAAGGTTTTTTGATGTCCCAGATTGCTGGAATAAAGTTTGATAGTTCTGTCCCTATTTTCACCAGGTTTTATCTCCTCCTACAGGAAGAAATTGCCAGACCAAGACAGGGATTTGTTCCCGCATTTTATGTCCACATTCAGACTAGGAAGTTGAAGTCTTCCAAGGAAGCAACCAAGTGATTTTTATCTTCTACTCAGTGTCCACAGCAGCTTCTCTAGAAAGTGTCTATCTATTTAGGGTATTTAGAGATTAACAGCATGGCCAGAGTGTATACTGCCTCTGGACACACAGATTAAGTGTGAGGAAGTATTGGCTTCCCCTCAGTTTTTATCCTTCCAGCTCTAGATCTGTGATGAATAAGGAGGGGGGAGAAGGCACACAGAGGAGTAAAATGAGAGATGGGTGCTGCAGTGTCAGCTAGCTGGGTTTCTGTGATACAGACCTGTCATCAGGAACAGAATTGCAGATAGCGACGCACTGTTTATTACTGACACAGCCTTTGTTTTTATCCTTTTGCCCTGGACAGCCATGAATAAACAAGTAAAATTTGAACACTGTGAAAAAGAACAAAAAGCCCTTCTGAATTTTAAGAGCTTCACATGCTAGTCCAGAAGAAAATGATCCCAGCTGCCAGAATTTCCAGGAGTCCCAGATATCTCCTGCAATGCAATTATGCAGGCTCAATAGAAAACTATCCTGCACATTTGGAGCTAAAGGACAATATAATAAATGACTGCAGTGAACTACATTGCTGTTGCATCAGATTGTATCTGAATTCACTACCAGTGGGTTTTCTGGTGCTGGAAATCTGCCCTTCAGGATCTCATTGGCCTCTTGCTTGTTTGCTTACATCCTCCTTGATACTGCAATACCAGTGTGAGGCTAAGGTAGGTTAGAAGCAGCTGTTTGGTAGCAAACAAACAACAGCCTTTGTCCATTAGCTGTTATCACTTTTTTCCGGTGGGGAAAAATAAAAGCACAAGCTGTCTGTTTGCAGACAAGTGAAACATCAAATGGTGGAACTTTTTACAAAAGAAAAATCTGGGGCTTGGTCTAAGAGTGGTTTCAGGAAAACCTGGTATAAGTGTACCTTTGTTTACTTTGAGGAACAAGGCTAGTGCCTGTAGTTCATGGTACAGAATGTAGCTCTAAAATCTCTGAATGCTGCCATGAAAATATGTCAGTGTTGTGCTACTGCTCGCGTGGAGTGCGTCAAAGACTTCTACAAACCTGACAGAGTATATTGAAAACAATAAATAAGCAGCATAATATATAGAACTAAAGCTTGAAAGGGAAAAATAAAGTGCAAAACTGTATGGCACAGTGGAGAACTAAAATGTAAAGCAACTAAGTCTAGTCCTAAATGTATGTTTTAGTATATTGGAATGCTTCTTCAAATGATCACGCTAATTGTAACCCACCGATCTCTATGGCTACACAGGAACAGGGAATATGTAGCTGTCTCTTCTGCTGTGGATCTCCCACTCTCACTCACAGCAGATGGACCGAAAAATGCAAATGGGATTTAGACACCCAGGTCTTAATTTACTCCTGTGGCTCTAATGACTAGATGTAAAATGTACTGTTGGTATGTTCCCTGAAGAATACGAGACAGAATATGAATGTCATAATCTTAACCTTCCTTTCACATTTTCTTGCATTTTAATTAAAAGATGGAGAAATGCTAAAAAAAAATTAAAATGTAGGATACCTTTCTACACTACAGAATATCACTGCACTGCAAGGTCCAATTAAAATATTGAATTATTAAATTGAGGACATTTTATTTTCATTTATATTGCTGAACATTGTTCTTGAATATACAACTTAATGCCTACATCTTCAGCAATATGCACAAAGTTTTGAAACGCACTTACTCTGTCTTCTGTGCAGTTTAATATAAGTTTGTTTTTACGAATGAAAGCAAGTTTGTACATCAAACTTCAAGTAAAGGCAGTTTTGTCAGAGTAGACTAGAATGGTCTATGAAATGCCTTTGTAAATGGAAATAAACTAAAAAAATTAATTACCTGCTTTGAGTTCTGATTTATGTGTTTATTTTACACACACTTCAGAACTAAAATGTTCAGGTTCATCTTGGGGACCTCCAGAGCTTTGCAAATCCCTGGCACTCTTAATGTAATACCACATGGGTTTTGACTTGGCTTGAATGAGTGAGCATATGATTGTATTACCAACTTTTATGAGTCAAGTCATATGCAAAGTCTTATTGAGAGTCTTACAATTTTTTAATAACCATGTGATTTGGAGCAAGGGAAGGTGAGACCTAGAATGACTCCTAGGCTGTTCAGAATAGGCATTATTAAGTTCAAGGTACCTAAATAAGAGTGGAAGGTATTACAATATATATTAACATAAAATATATACACACATATATATATACACACGTGTGTTTGTGTGTGCCTACTATCATTTTGACAAAATTAGTATCTTGTTCAGAAGTTTAGGAGGAAAATTGTAGCGCTCCTTGGAACAATTTTCCTCAAGCCAGAAACTGTCAGTTACTGTGCCTGTATTTAGCAGCCTAAGGCAAGCTCTTAGAAGCTCTCTTCTCTAGCCATGGCTAACCTGTGGGTTATATGAAGGTCTTACTACAACTAGTTGTATGATCTGACCCAAAGTTCTCATGAACCTTCACCTAAGAGATACCTTTGGATTTAAGACTGGAGTTTCTCTTGGCAAATCCAGTTCAGTCAGGTATTAAGAGCCAAATTATGACATAAAAGGATAATGTATACTGGATGGAACAATGGAAAAAAGGAGTAACTCTGAAGTAATGTAATCCCTTTTTGAACACTAGCTGTTGTAGGGGCTCTTCCTTTTGAAGCTAGCAGCTATCCAACAGCGCTCATGCCCACCTCTACAAGTTTACACCCCAAGGTTTTCTCCAAATTGCAACACATCTATAAAATGGTACTAGGCATGGCTAAGCCAAACAAACCCTCTTGAGAATTTTAAAATGGCAACATCAAACTGCTTATTGTGTAAGAAAAACTAAGCACTTTAGTCTCGGTCCTGGAGAATTGTAGGCATTGTTTTTAGCATGTATCAGGGAAAGAGACTGGCTTAAGTTCCTCAACGCACTAAATGACTGCAAAACTCCTCTGGCTGAGATCCTGCCCTCCAAATCAAAGTCCTCCACTTGGAGGTTATAGGTGCTCAGTACAAATAGATGATCTGGAACTGTGGCTAAAGATTAGCTGTGCTCAATAGGATTAAAAATCTAACTGGGCAAAATATTAACACACCATATTGGTTGCATTTTCTTCCAGTCTTGTCAACATGCAGAACATGACTACCACTATAAAACAAGAGTTCATTCTGCTTCTTTAAACATTGGGCTTAATCTAGAAGTAGTTCACTACTTCAGACTTTATGTTCTTTCTGCCTTAATGACCAGTGGGCACACGACGTGCATGTGCAGCCCAGATGAAGGAGGCTCTAATTTAGCCTAGTTAAAAATCAAGAATATTACCAGTGTCAGTATAGAGCTTGAAAAGATAATTGCTTCAAAAATTGTGTGTAAGAAAAAATAAATTGAATTTTAAAAATGAAAAAGTCCACAAAAAAAATGTAGGTTTTTGTAATAGTTCCTTCCACACTAGTTAATTAGACTCTTTCTTAGGTTTTGAAAACTGCTCATGAAATGTTAACACTGAAGAGATTTTTTTGTTTTCTTTGGAATCATGAAGTCTTTTTTTTTTTTTTTTCTTGGCTTTTTATTTCTTTTGACATATTAAGGGTTTTTGTCTTTCTTTTCCCCTTGGTGTTCAGGTTTGTCTGGTCTAAAATTTAAACAGTATTAACAGTTTAGTTCTTCATTCTATCCACAAATCAGCTGAACAGTTGTGCTCTTTCTCTGACTGGATGATTACTAAGTATTATTTAAAAGTTTTACACAAATATCTTTGCCTATAAATTCATTGTTTTGCTTAGCCTTTAAACTCAGACTTTTCTTGTTAGTTTACTATGTTTTATACAGTAATGCGTATACATGTGTAAAAACCATGCAGAGATTTCAGAGATAGAAGTTTCTTCCAGATTATCAATGAGCAGATCCTGTTCCTTAGTCCTTAGAAGCTAAATTCAAAGGTAAGAGAATGCCTAAGAGATCTCTAATGACTGGAGTGAAACACCAGATTTTCTTCTGAGATGTGATGTGACTATGGTCTCAGATTCTCTCCTATCTTCTGATACTATTCAACCATGTTATCTAACCGCTAATGCTTATCTAGTGCACTGGAAATCCTGTAGTAAAATAATGCTAATATAGTGGTTCTTAAGCCACTTCTGGGGCTCTTACTAAGGATGCAGGCAAAAGAATGAAGGCATCACCATACTTGTTGATCTTTGACTGCCATCTAGGTCTAAGTCACCACAGTTAAGAGTTAAGCTGCTTTAGTTAAGAGTAAGGAAAGAACAAAAGCCATTTTAACACCAGTGGTGTTAAAGTACATGCTGTATGTACTCATCTAAGCATTATGTTATACAGTGTAATTGCAGGCTGAATTATATCACATATTGTCACATGCCTTACTCTAAATTAAAGCTACTTCTGTTTGATTGTCCTTGCAGCAGCAGCAACGTACTTTAACACATGAACAAACTTGGGCAACATGTCCAAAAATGTCTAAAACTACCAAATTAGTTAATAGCAATTCATGCAGCATATGACAGAAGTGCTATTATTGTCAGGGAAACTACAGAGCTTGTGACTGTAACTCATTATTTAATCTGAATGATCAGTTGAACATAAAACATTTGTAATAATATTTAAAGCATAACATACATGTAAGAAAGATGGTCCAGATTCAGAAGACAAACAGGAAAAAACAACTACTATTACATTTGGCATATGAATTGCTTTTAACTGAAGTAAAAAATTTTGTAGGCAGTTCTCAAATCTTGCTTATACACAAATCCTTTTCTCCTGCGGGAGACCCAGTTACTCTGTTTAGATTCTAGGCAAAAAACGTACAAACTGTCTACAAAGAGGTGTTCTCAGCGTGGAAAAAATAAAGCATGTAAAAAGAGCAGGGACTGACTTTAAGTAGTCTGCACTGGTTTGAAGAAACAAATTTGAATCCCAGAAGCAGACAGTGGAGCACGGTGCTTAAACTTAACATGCCCTACAAAATTAGTTTGGGTGCAAGCTACAAGGATGCAGCTATGCTGTGAATGGCTCCAGACATCATTTGCAGTTAACCAAGCTATATTTGGACTGCTTTCCACTGCACAATGTACAACATGCCCTACGTCTGTGCAATCCTTAGCTCAATGTGACCTTACTCAATTGGCCTCTAGACCACACAACGATATTACTCATAAATACCAGAGAAATAAATGATCACTAAACACGCTTGATATATTTGCTTAGCATGAAACAGCAATACTGATGTGTACACCAGCACAATGCAAGCAGATTCTGATGTATGCTATATATTTTTAACACAATGGCCTTGATCCAGACATTTCTGGCACCATCTTCTACTGTCTTCCTTCATTTTGCAGTTACGCTATATGGGGTACTCTAGATTTGAGGTAGCTTCGGTCTAATATTAAAATTAACTTGGAAAAAAATCTAGTTCATTAGCAAACTTTAGAAAACTGCTGTGCAAACAATGATTTCTTAAAAAATAAATAAATCACTGAATAGATGGAACAAACCATTTTTGTCGCAGTCTTCGTATGCTGTACTGCAAAACAAATGCAAATCTCTGAAAGAAATGTACTTCCTCAGCTGCCTACTTTTTTATGCTTTAAGTTTATAAACAACTGATTTTGAAAAACTAGTATCACAAAATAAGAATCTTTAGAATTCTGTGGATGTCCTTCTTATGATAAAGTACTTGAGCTCTTCAGCAAAAAACAGGCGAAGTAAATTCAGCTGTGACAGAGTTCTCACAAAAAATTAAACACTAGTACTGAATATAGCAACATTTCTTGTGACCTCACCTGAAGGGAGGTTACAGGAGAGAAAATAATGGCAAAGGAAAACTACTGTTACTTCATTTAGCTGAGATCCAGTCAACATCATAAACTGTCCCCATTCTTATTGTGCATTAAAATCTAGCTGGGAGGTCGTGACCAGGACTTGGTGTTAGAAAGACACTGTAAGATTTTCTCCCACAATTTTACACTCAGAGGAGGAAGAGAAAAGGGAGTGAACTGGGAAGAACTTTTACAATGGGTAATAAAACTGCTGTTAAATCTGTGGGTGGCATTTGTTAACAGTATAGTCTGAAGTGGCAAAAGAGAGAACTGATGAGGAAGGGGTATGAAGAGAAAAAAAAGAAGAGCAAGGATGGCAAGAAGGAAGCGCATGTGGCAGGCACTGAAGTGAAGCTGAAGTGCCTGTAAAAAACAATCCTTAAAAAGAAAACAATGTTGAAAGTAAAACTGCAGGGGGAGGAGGAGGAATCATGGGCTGATATTGTCAGATAATTCTTGCTGAACTGCTTCAGTAGCTTCATGTGCCAACCTTGAGCTTCAGACAGAAGAATGGCTGCCTGTTAGAACAGTTTGGTTTGGTTCAAGGTGAATCATGTGTGCACTTTCAGGATGCTTTATCTTCACCTGTCTTCAAATACAAAAGAAAGGCAGTGTCAGCTTCTGTTCCAGCTTTAAAATGTTCGCTATTTATAAACTTTTGTTAGTCATCTTCATATAAGACTAAAGAAAAAACATCAGATTAGAGAAAAAAATGCAGTCATTATTAGAATTTCATGCATATAAAGTTATGTCTATGGTTTACTATGTACTTTTCAGGCATAGGAAAAATTATATTCTTCTCCTCAAACATCAAAGAGATTAAGACACACAGCTCCCAGCAGAAGCCAACAGAAGGAGCAAAAAAAAAAAGAGTAAGAGGTTTTACTCAGATAGCTTTGCCAGGAAAGAAGTATTTTGAAATACTTTGAAGTTCTTAGATAGTGTGAACTTGGGAAGATGTTGTTTGATATCCTGAGTGTCTTATCTGGACTAGTAACCCATTATCTTCCCTGGACTTACAAGATCCAGATCAGCTCAATATGCAGGCAAATGGCTCCTGCAGGTTTTTTTTTCTCTAGATCATTACTCAGTATCTCACCTTTTCCTTGCCAAGCTCATTTAGTACTGAGGCAAGACTCTTTTGCACATCATCCTTGGCTTTGAGTCTTTGAGAATGATGACGATTGAAATTAAGCCCATGATGCCAGGGCTTGATGCTTTGCTGTCTGCTGTCATTAACAATCAATCTGGGTGCATGTTAAAGAACAGCTTGTGTATTCTTGTGCAAGTGATCAAAAGCAGCTTTGCCAATGGAGATATTTGGGTTGTTTGGAATAGCATTTAATCAGAAAAGATAATTACTGTTGTCTTCTTCGTTATGTAACCAAAATCTATGGAAAGAGAATTGTGTCACATCTCTCAGTAACATACAACTGGGTGGTAGAAACTGGGTTGACCTAGACAGACAAAAATAACTTTGGGAGGAGCGGAGGAAGGGTATGGATCATGTGCTGATTTGTTTAATGTTGACCTAGCTGTATGGCAAAGACTTTAACAGGTTCCAGCTAGGACTTGCTCCCAGCATGTACAGCTGTAATTACTGTGGGAGGGTTAGAAGTCCCTATGTCCTCATAGGCTCTGTGCGGTCTCTGTTCATCAAATACTTCCTGAGCATCCTTCCAGAGCCTGTTGTTAATAATTAAAAACAAAAAGAGTGATGTGATACACTGGGTAGAAAATAGGGCATCTGAGGTTTCACTGAAGAAGCTGGTGCACCTTTCAAGCAGAAAGAAACCAAAAACCTGTTGCCTACAATGCTGTGAATGCTTTCCTTATTTGTATAATCCTATAAATGAAGATTGCAGGGTTTTCTTCCTTAAAGTGTTAATTTTGTGTGCTTACTCGTGGCTTTTGAGAGGTGGTCACATCCCTCAGAGGTTCAAACTGTCAGAGGACAAATTTTCTGAAGACTATTCCATTGAGTGCTATTAAATTCAATGATACCATCTCGAGTACAGGGTGTTCCTCGGCCACAACTTCTCAGAGTTGAAGAGCATTCATGCTTGTCTTGTTTACCTTCCTTCTTTGGCAACTATTATTTGTGTTGCATCTTCACCCAAATGCTCACCTTGAAGTAAACCTCTCCTCCCTCCCAGAAGAGATATTCTCCCAATACACTTCTCTTCCTTCCCAAATAGATGAGGATTGGGAAATAGGAGTAATCAGAGAATAACAAATGAAAAGAAATGGCCTCAAGTTGCACCAGGGAAGGTTTAGATATTAGGAAAAACTTAAGATGTGTAGATGCGGTGCTTAGGGACACGGTTTAGTAGTGGGCCTGGCAGCGTTAGGTTTACAGCTGGACTCGATGATCTTAAGGGTCTTTTCCAACTTAAATGATTCTATGACAAAAGAGAGGAAGGAGGACAAACAGCATAGAGCACTCCGCCTAGCAATCACCATTCGTGGAGCAAGAACTCTGGTCTGATCCGTCACATCTGTTCTCATGTGTACCCACAGAGCCCTACCAAGAGAAGTTAGCTTTTGTTTTTCTCAGGAATGGTAATACTTTGTTTTTCCAAGCAGATCAGTTGATTCAGTAGACCAGAGGCAGTAAACACTTCTCCCAGCCTGCAACGAGCACTGCAAAATATGAGAAATATGAAAGTAGCACTGTGAATCTCCATTGCTTTTGACACTTGATTAAACAGCTGAGAGCAATAACTGTGCAACAGGAAAATGGTGTCATTAAAGGGTGGAAGACGGGCAATTGCAACAGCACACAAAGCGTCACAAAGAATTTCTCTGAAGTCCGTAATTTTGGACACTATGCATCTACAGCAGTTTGCTCTCACAGTAGCTTTTCGGTCTCACCGGTGAAACGCAGACTTAAGGGGTCAGAAACACAGCGGACCCAGCTGCCGGGGTCTCTGGGCTATATAGATGGGGTTTGATGTCACACACAGTTTTTTTCAGGGCAGAGTCCCAGGGCACCCAAACACTCGTCTGCTTATTCTGCGTGTAAGCCGGGAATCCAAGCTGCCCTGCCGCCGGAGTGACGGGAAAGCTCCTTCTCCCGTCCGAATCCTTCTCCTCGGGTCAGTGACACGGCGGCGCGGTCCGCGAGGACATTTCGGCCCCGACGGGCACGGCCTCGGCAAAGGAGGAATCGGCAGCGGCAGCTCCTGGGACGGGGCGGGAAAACGCTGTCAATGGCTGGCCGAAACCCGTCGGCGGCGGCGGCGGAGGAGGAGAAATAGGCGGCGGCAGCAGTAGCGTCGGCGCTGCGCGGGCCCTCCCCTGCCGTCTGGGGTCCGCTGCTCCGCCCCGCTCGCTAGCCCGGCCCGCGGCTGCCTGGAGCGACTCCATGCGCTCTGGCCGCCAGTGCGCAGCCGCGGCAGAGCTCAGCCGGGGAGGAGGAAGCGGCGCGGTGCGAAGGGAAGGAGGCCGAGGCCGACGGAGGAGGTGGTGGTGTCGGCGGTGGCGGCTCATGGCTACGCGAACGGGCGGACGGATGAGGCGCGGGTGTGCGGGCCGCTAGCGCTTCCCGAGGCGGCAGCTCCGGTGGGGAAAAGGACGAGGCGCAGCTGGCCCCTCTTGAGGCGGCAGCTCCGGCTCCGGGTCGGGGCCGCGGCGGTGGCAGGTCCTGCTTCTCGTCGCCTCCCTGTGGGCTGGTGTTATGGCCCTTTGGGGGAGCGCAGAAGGCTCCCCGGCTTGGAGGTCAGCGCAGTTCCTGCTTCTCGTCGTCTCCTGCTGCGGTAGGTACCGGGGGGGTGACGCCACTCGTCCGCCTCCGTCTCCCGAGCCAGGAGGCGGCCGCCCGCCGCGGGAGAGGGCGAACAAAGCGGCCTTTCTCCCTGCCGGCCTCGGGCGGCGCAGTTGTCCCGGCTGGCTGTGGGGTTCCTCTGCTCGCCCCGGCGCGTCCCGGGACTGCAGCTTTACCCGCGGCGGCCCTGCTAGTGTCCCTGTAGTCCCCCATGCATGGCGGCCGCTCCGAACTCGGCTGCTCCACGTCTCGCTCCGGTTGTTTGTTTTTTGTTGTTTAATATCTGTGGAGGTGGGCTGAAATCTCAGGGAAGTACTTAAAACTGGGGCTGGGATTTGACCCAGCAACACTCGGCTTGCTTTCTCGCAGATGTACGTTGCCGGGAACTCTGTACTTGGCGTGGGGCCGCGCAAACAATCCAGCCCCAAATCCTCTGAGTCACGAATAATCGCAGGCTGTGGATAATGGGGATGCCTGGGAGATGTTCCACGTCCGGCCTGATGTCTGGGGGCAGGGCGCGCCCCTCAGGGGGCACCGGGCTGGCGCTGTGTGATGAGTTTGTGACACATCAGCACAGGCCCTGGAGCTCTTCCAGGGACCTTTGCTTCTGCTGAGCGTGCTCTTGGTTCAGACCAGAATGGCATTTCATTTGTGATTATAAACCCACCTTTGCACTGAACTGCAAACGAAAAATATTTGTGCAAATGTGTCAGGAAATGTGCTTGCATTGGTTTTACACTACATAAGTATATATACACGATAGACCAAAACACAGACAATGAGAGACCTTACGTGTTTTCTCAGAGTCTTGGTTGGTTTATGAACCTGTGAGTATAGGTTGTGTCAGTTCGCCCCCAGTGCCAGAAGCAGCCTTTGGCATAAAGCTGGGCATATGCCTTGCTCTGAGGACAGCAACAGGGCCCTGGTTTAGCAGTTTCTCAAGTAGTTGCCTTAAAACACATTATTGAGTGTATGAAATTGGAATCTCTTCTACTGTTTTGGAAAGCAAACTTGAGTCTGGAACATCAAGATATTTCTGCTTTGTCCATGCAAAGGGCTTTGTCCAGCACATGCTTGTGCTGCAAAGATCAGTGCAAACTCAAAATAGAGTGTACCACGCAAATTTGTGAGAATGTTTTCCATTTCATATTTACATGAGAAGAAGTAAGGTAAGCTTCAAACAGAGCTACAGTTGCACCAGTATCTGTAACTGAATAGCTATGCTTGTGTGGTTTAATTTTTGAGGGGGCCTACTTGCATGAACAGTGAGGTACTGACCAATCTTTTAAATGCACGCAAAGTCAAGGAAGAGAGTTTAAATATCTGTAAAGACTGTTAAAAGTCTGGTATGTTAAAAGCTAAGTTGGAAACACAACTGGAAAGGAGTTGGCTAGTGCGAGAAGTGGTAGAGAAAATCTCAGGTCTGGATAGATAAGTTATCCTCATGTTTGCATACTTAATGTACTTGAGAAATTTTATTTCTGTGCAAAGGTTTTTAACAAACTCCATTTATTTGTTTTATCATGTTCATCACAGAATTGAAGTAAAAAGACAATGATAATTGTGATATACCTCGTCAGCCTCACTGGTAGTTGGATTCAGATTGTGATGCTGTAACTTAAACAGTACTGTCAGCATTTCCACTATGAAAATTAAAACCACAGCATAATCTTTAGTTAGAGAATAAAACAATCAAGTAAAATTCTTGCTGAATAACATTTTTTGTTGACTTTAATCAAGACTTTCCAAAGTTAAACCAAGAATGAAGGTTCCATAAGTTTCTTTTGCCTTGCTGAGAAACGTATCACCATCTGTTATCGCCACTGCTGGGAAGGAGAAGCTGCTGCTGATTCCGGTCAGTGTGCTGCCTCATCCTCATGAGGGGTTAGTTTCTCCTGCCACTTCTTGTTGCAAATGTCTGAAGTCCTGACCAGTTGCGCTGCTCGAAGGAAGGGAACTTTCTCCTGCGCAGGCTAGAGTATCCGAAACAAAAGCAAGCATTGGCTGTGTAGGGTAGCCCTATCTCTAGCTGTTGTTTGTTTGGTTTTTTTTTCTTTTGGGAGAAGGAAGTGGAAACTATGTTCTACTAAAGCATTTTACCTCCCTGTACAACTGCTTTTAGCTCTTCCAAAATAAACTAATTTAATACGGGCATGAATTTGATCAAGGCAGCGCTGACAGCAGAGCTCTGGTCTGTGATGTTGATCCTGAGCAGAGCCTTGTATATATCATTATGATATTGTGTGTTAAGGCTTTAAATGCAGTAGGCAGTTCTCAAGGTAAATGCATACTTGGAAAAGCAGTGGTTGCTTTCCATTATGCTGTTGCACCGCTGAAATGTCTAGAATTTTCCACTAATTAAAATACTAAATTCACCAAGGCTGATATGTGGGCATTGAGCTCTCAAGAGAATGTTTCTCTGTTTCCCTGTACTTAGTGAATTCTTCAAACCTTCCTTCTGATGATGACTATAATTATAAAAATTTGAGAAGGAGGAATACTGATGAGTGAAATATTGGAATAGCACCGACTAAGAGAATTATAGCTCAGTAGCGTGTTGGGCAATGGGCTTTTAATATGTCTGGCCTTACTGTTGACTTGGGAGTTTCATATCCAAGAAATAATTGATTGTATGTGTCTATATAATCCGGGCATGGCTTTTACTGGGACAAATATTAAGACATTTCTGTGTATCTCAGAGGCTCTACCAGTTCTCTGATTTCAGAACAACCATATGTGGCACAAAGGTTTGTTTGTTTGTTTGTTTGTTTTTTGGGGGGATGGGGGGGTGGGTGAGGGGAGGGAAATGCCTTTTGAGAAATTGGTCCTGTTCTTCAGAGCAATGTTTTTAGAACCAAAGTTTGATGGTTGATCAACTGGAAATCAGTCTTAGAATTATTGAGTCATTCAGATTTGAAAAGACCCTCAAGGTCATCAAGTTCAACCATTAACCTAACATTGCCATGTCCCCCACTAAGCCAGGTCCCTAAATGCCGCATCTACGGGTCTTTTAAATATCTTCATGGAAGGTGATTTTATTTATTTTCTTGTTAAAACATGAGCTTAGATTAGAGAACTGAATTCCTAATGTTACATTCTGTTTGATTTTTATTTCACTCTTGGCAGGATGGTGGTTCATATTTTACTGGTGCTGTGATAGAGCATTATCAGGAGCAGTGGGAGAGTAACTGGTGTTCCAGAGCAGAGGTTGAGTTATGAGAAGTGTCTGAGGTGTCACAGTGCAAAGCTAGCCTGCCTTTGGAATGGAATCCATAAGCATGGGTATTTGGCTTCTTCAGATTTCTGGAAAGTCTTATTTTTGTTAGTCTTAACTGTACCTGTCACCCTGATACATTAATTTGAATTTCCATCCCACTTGAATGGAAGAATACAGGAAACTTTTATAATGTTCTGTACAGTTGGTAGTAGTCAATGCAGTAGCAAACTAAGTAAAATTCTTGCTTTACTAGGTGTAAGACAGCAAGGCTGAAACAGTTCAGAGATAGAAATGGGGGCAAATAGAGATCAGTCTTGATCTCCAGGGTGGTGAGTGAGTACGTGAAGCACTAATGACTGAGAAACATTAGCAGAGGTCAGAAAATTATTATTCCACAGAGTTGTAGATAAAACAATGTTTTGTGTAACTACTGAGATTACAGTCCTGTTGATGTTATTCTATCCCATTAAAGAGAGACATTTTACTCTTACCTAAGCTTTGAAACACTTAGCTTTGGGTTAGAACCATCCCAGGTTTCTGTAGTACAAATGTTGCTTGAGATTACAATGAGACTATATATGTGTGTATGTGTATAAATCCTTGTTCATTTAGTTTTAAGATAAGGCAAGTAAAATTGCTACAAAAGTTCACTGATCAGGACCTGAATTTTACTTACATGTCACTTTGCTAATGATGGTATGAGGAAGAATAAATAATTCTTCAGGATCATTCACCTTGTTTGGAAGAATGGCCTGAATCATGTAAGCAAATAAAGTCTGTCAGCCAGTTTATTTGATTTTTTAAAGAAGTTGAGCTATAAAGCCAGAACAGATTGTCCTAAAGGAGTGGCTCGGCTTAAAAAATTGTACTTTAAACTCTTGAATGTCACTCTTCAGTGATACTTTTGTGATATACTGAATAGATATATCTTGCTAAGCCACAAGTTGTTTTATTGGCAAAACTGCTGCATTTAATTT
This sequence comes from Amazona ochrocephala, assembly GCA_039720435.1. NCBI lineage: Eukaryota > Metazoa > Chordata > Aves > Psittaciformes > Psittacidae > Amazona > Amazona ochrocephala. Next base: position 20,849,395 of record CM077876.1, read on the forward strand.
ATTAGAAAGGTTTGCAGTGCTTGAAGTGAAAATTCCCTAATTTTAATGCCATAGGAATTTGTATTGTCTAACAAGTTGATCATATGGCAAGTTGTGCAAGTCCATGCACGCTCAACTGGCTGTTCAGAGCCACAGTTAGGTCTGTAGTCAAAGTGAAGTCCTATGGGCAATATTTAAAACAGTGTTCATTTGAGAGGAGAAGAAAAAAAAACCCACATCCTCAACAACCTCATAGCAAAAAGGGTTTAATCTAAGGTAGTTGACGTGATTGTTATTATGCACTAAATGAGAAATTCGTCTGCCAGAGGAAGAGCAGAGAGGTACTTGTAACCAGAATCAGCACAGAAGCCATCTGACTTCATTCCTGTCATCAGAGCAAAGAATATATTTAGCATGGCTTTTTTGGCTGTTTCTGTCATTGCTAGGAGAGAAAGAGCTCTGCTGGGTGAGTGTTGGAAGGGCCCTGCAGGTTTGTTTGACTCCTTTGCTTTAGTCACTCCTATTTTAGTAGCAAATAGATGTAAACTGCGTGGGTATTATTTTCAGCTAAGTGCTAAATATATTGATTTGTATTTGTCCTGACTAAAGCTTGCGCTTATGATCAGCCTTGTGGTTCGTTAACAGATCTCAAATTTTTAAACTTAGTATCTTTGGTATGTTAAGGACATTCCTCCACAAATCATTTCTCTTTTGCCATAAGCCTCAGTTTCCCAAGCTGTAGACATGCTTTTCATACTTGTTAATACAGTAATTTCCTTACAATATTTTTAAAATTCATTAATACTGTTTGAATTGTATAAACAGTGTGGTTTTGCTTTCCTAGATGTCTCTGCATCTTCTAGTTTCAGTGTTCCATTTGTATTGTCCCAGATAGTTAATGATTATGTTAAATATTGGAACAGCTGAGCTGTCTAGCTGGGCATTAATTGAGTGTGGTTTTCAACAACCTGGAATTCTTTTGGCTTGTATGCAGTTCAGAATTGCTAGCTGTAACATTTTGTGGTACTCATTAGTGCAGAGCTGTCAATTGGTCAGCAAGATTCAGCCTACTTAAGTTTACATGGTTGTAAGAAAACACTGGGTACCAATGCATTTGATGCTGTCGAAGTTGGTTGTAGATCAGAGTTCCTGTGTTTGTCCCCTCAGTAGAAATAGTGGTTTATAGCAGGCTATATGAAACCATACCCTAAAGAGTTGTGCTGTTCTGATTACATTTTTTTTCTACACTTGATCTGTTTGCTGCAGTTGTTATTTTGCTAATGCTTTATTACACAAAGGTTTACAGTTGCATTGAAATATGTAGTATTGATTTTTGTATGTAAGTTTAAAATTATTAGATTTGGCATAATTGACAGATCGGTGCAAATTCTGTCAAAAGCACTATTGTAAATTGTGGTTCAGACTTTTTTCTCTGAACAGATGCTTTAAATTTGGAAATACTGTAAGTTTTGCTACATCATTAATATGTTGACGGATTTTTTTTGTGTGTTTTGTTTTGTTTTTTTATCAAGACAGGCATATTTAGTAACTATCTGCTAGATTTCTTGCCCTCCTATTCTGACAATCTGAATTTTAGGTTACGAGGGAATTCCTTTATATTTTTTAATCTGCTTTGTGAGAAACACTTTTAGAATGTTCCCATCCTGACTTACTTGTTACTAGATCAAAAGTAAGTTAGCAAGCAAGAATTAAGAACCCCCTCCCACCAGTTAAGAAAGCTTAAGTAGAGCATGTTTTAAAGGGGAGGGGAGGAAGTCACATGACAACAATTGGTTTAGTAGCTCAGATTGTTGTAAGATGGTCTGTCTTTTCCTTTAAGCTCTTGTGACTTGCCAGTACTTTCCCAGATACCTTTAGTTGGTTGCAGAATTCTTTGATGTGCAAGAAAGCTGAAAGTGCTTGCTCTTAGTGAACTATAAACTTTCCACAAAGCAGTGAAAGTGAACTAGTTGTGTTTCTCTGTAAGTGGAAAGTACACTTGAACTGTGTATTAGAATGTGAACTGCATGTTTTCACCCATCTGATTCTGTGTCTGTAATTCATTACTACATTTCCCATAACATCTAAGAAGTTTCTTTTGCTAAGTGGAAGCCCCCGGAACTAACTGGGTAACCGGTTGCAGCCGGAAAACTGTAGAGTGATCCTCTAAGAAGCAGCGTAAGCACACTGGCATGTGGTGGAAATCTATAATGAAGTTGTGTGTGTTTAAAAGTTAGGAAAAAGTGACTCTTCTAGAGGTTTCTGTAACTTGGTTTTATTATTCCAGCTTTGTGTGAACCTGTTGGGAGACATAGGTAGGTCTCTGAGAGTGCAGGTTGAGAGAATAGTTCTTTCATGGAACTTCTAGTTGTTTAAGGAACTGCTCCTTTAGAAAGAACTTTTGAGTAACTGAAGGTAAGGGGTTTAGAACAGAAAATGGAAGTTTTGTTCATGCGTCTTGTAGAGGGAAGGCATGCACTTATATTCATGTCCTCTGGATTCTGGAATTTAGCTGTATATGAATTTTTGTAGGACTTTAGCATGTTTTTCCCTACACTTTACAAAGTATATTAGAATCTAGTGAATTAGTATACCCTGGTAGGGTGTTTTCCTTCTATGAAACTCTATTTTGAGTAAAAAAACATTAAAGCTTCAATTATGGATATTGTAGTAACTGGGGCTGGGACAGATAATGCATAGGTCACATGCAGTAGAAAAATCCATATATACGTGTTCCTCTTATCTCATAAAGTAGAGGCTTTAACCCACCACTCCTGTTCTATGCATCATACTCCACAGAGTCGCTTCAAAGATGGAATTATTCTAGAGTCCTGATTAATGTTCTATTTTATTCATAATATTGTTGCATTTACTCCAGTCTGGTGTTCAGCCTGGGGAGGTATCACAGGTCAGCAAGAGAACACCTGAAGAGCAACACAAAGGAATTCCAGCCACTCCAGCCAGTAAGTTGGCTTCATCGGGAGCCCAACTCAAATGCCTGTATGCAAACATGCATAGCATGGGGGATAAATAAGAGTTAGAGGCATGTGCATGCCTACAGGGCTGTGATCTTATTGTCATCACATAGACATGGTGAGATGGCTCCTCCTATGACTGCAATGTTGGAATGAAGGATAGATGCTTTTTAGGAAGGTCAGGCAAGGGAGATGAGGAGGGGCTGTCACCTTCTATGTCAGTGACCAGCTGGAGTGCCTGGAGCTTCATCTGGGGATGGATGGGGAATTGACTGAGATCTTATGGGTCAGGATTAAAGGGAGGACAGGGGACACAACGCTGGGGGTCTGCTACAGGCTGTCAGACCAGGAACACTGAGTGGATGAGGGCTTCTAAAGACAGATGGGCGCAGCCTCATGTCAAAAGCCCTGGTCTTTGTGGGGGACTTCAACCACCCCATTATCTGTTGAAGGGACAGCACAGCAAGGTCTGAGCAATCCAGGAGGTTCCCACAATGCATTGGTAATCATTTCCTCCTCCAAGCGTTAGAAGAGTCAACAAGGAGAGGTGCTGTGCTGGACATTGTTCTTGCTAACAAGAAAGGTCTGGTGTGGAATGTGAAACTGGGGCAGCCTTGGCAGCATGTGGCCGTGAAGGAGTTTGTGAACCTTAGGGCAGCAAGGAGGGTACACAAGCGAGCTTGCAGCCCTGGACTTCAGGAGAGCAGACTTTGTCTTCTTCAGGAATCTTTTTGGTAGAATACCATGCAATAAAGTTCTGGAGGGCAAGAGGGGCCAAGAAAGCTGACAGAGCTGGACTTGTTCAGCCTGGAGATGAGAGAGCTCCAGGGAGAATTCGCAGCAGCCTTCCAGAACCTAAAGGGGCAGATAAGAAAGTTGGGGAGATTTTTACAAGGGCGTATAGTGATAAGACAAAGGGTAATGGCTTTAAACTGAAAGAGTGTAGATTTAGATAAGATATAGAGAGGAAGTTCATTACTGTGAGGTGAGTGGGGCACAGGAATGGGTTGTCCTGAAAAGCTGTGGATGCTCCATCCCTGGCAGTGTTTAAGGCCAGGTTAGATGGGGCTTTGAGCAACCTACTCTAGTGGAAGGTGTCCCGGTCCAGGGATTTAACTCAAAATGTGTGCCAAAACAATGTGGAAATAATTTGTGACTGGACTTAGGAGGGTACATAATTCATTTTTTTTCTACAGTTGATAATGAAAGTATGGAGACAGAACGTTTCTTCTTTCAATAATGTAAACATCAGTTTAAATTTTCTGAAAGAGGTGCCTGTTGGTTATGAGGGAAGATGAATGATAAAATCATCAATCATATTTCTTGATGACAGCATCATGAAGCTGGAAGTACTGACTGAGATGTATTTGGGTAGTTGTGTACCTAAAGGTACTGAAAGGGCAACCAGTTCTGTGGCAGAAGCTCAGTTAGTGTTTGTGGTTAGAGATACTCATGAAGGCTGGAGAGCTGGAATGGCAAAGGAGGGAGAGGTTGGATGTCTTGGGAAGGCATATTAACTGCAAAAGGTGGCAGAATCGTTGTTCGGTGTGGAAGAGCAAGCTATGCCATCTGGGAGAGCAGCTATTGTTTAAGAGTCTGTGCAAGTGCAAGGGAGGAAGGGAACCAATCCTCTTATTTTAAGGGTTGTTAGGGTTGCTGGGTGAGCATCTAATCAGCCTTAAATCTAACTTAATCTAACTTAAAGAGTTACTCTTTAAGAGTTACCAGGAAGCAATAGAAGGGAGATGAGTGCAGTAGGAGCTCAGAAATCATGAGGTCTCTCTCAGGCTCTGTAAGTATTCTTAGGCAGGGAAATGTTACAGAAACATTATATTCTTGCATTTTACCTGTACTTTAAAAAATAAGTGGATGAACAAACAGCAGTTTTGAACATTTTGTAGCTTGGTGTATGGCTTTTTGTCTTTTTTTTTTTTTTTTTGTGATGCTGTTGTGTGTGTCTCTTTCTGGCTGATCCTGGCATTTGACAATTGTGCACTCTCAAACACCTCTACTGCTGCATGTGCCTATGAGCTGTATGCTTCTAGAGTCCAGTTACTACTGACCTCCCTGCTGGCTGTTGATCCAGCTATTGCTGTTTCCAGTGCCTGTTGCCTAGATGTTGTCTAGCTTGTCTCTCATCCAGTCCCTGGTTTTGGGTTATCTGTTGTCTGTTGTGTGTGTACACTGTACCAGAGCTTCAGTGGTGTCACAGTTCTCATGTAAATCACAATCTAATGTACTAAAGCTGAGTGGTAATGTTACAAATCCCTAATAAAGTCCACAATACTATCTTTCTGGTTTTCTTCATCCATTGTGGAAATTTGGGACAGTACTGCTTGTGCAGCCCTTTTGCCTTTACACACTAGATGAATAAGACTTGGGAGAAAGACTACACCTCTGTCCTCTTGCCTCAGTGAGGAACACAGTCTGCTTTCTCTACTGTCTGTTGGAGCCATACAGCTTGCGTGTGGTGCCTTTGAGGTCCATGAGGGACTTCCTTGAAATAAGAGGTCCTGTGTTCTAAATGTGCCGACTAGGAGGAGCAACAGTGCTGCAAACTGTCCTATGCAATAACATCCCCCAGGGATGACTCCTTTGCAAGTCAGGGGTCTGCCCAGAGTGAAAGTTAGGATCATGGCTGGGGAGTTGACAAGCCCCCCCCCACCCCCCCCACATTCCTGAGAGAAAGTTCTAGCAGTACTTAATAGTGACTTTTTGGAATGAATATTATGAAATACTGAGTTGTATATCATCATAAAATGTTAGTTAAAAGCATGGAGGCCAGGAAGGTGTATGTGGGAACTGAGTAAGTCTATATTGAATCTCTTTCACCAGTTTTCTGGAACTGTCTGTAGTTTGTGGCTTTACAAAGGAAGTGAATGTGAGCTCTGAATATAGCCAGCTGAAGCATTGGACATGAAGGAATTCAACATAAAATGCAGTAGCTTTCAGAAATGATTAATGACCAAAATAAAGTTGAATTTAAATTTTTAATCTGAGATCGGGCTTACTGACCATGCTGCACATTTGGGAGATGGTAAAGTGCTCAAAGCACTTAATTTGAAATAAGTGTGCAGTTTCTCAGGCGTGTGTGTTATTCAAGTAAAATGATCACATCAAACAGTTTTTTTCAAGGGAGATGAGCTGCTCTGATGGGAAGAAGGTCTGAACTAGCTTTAAAATGGTGAGCTGTTGCACATGGTTCATAAATTACTGCTGTGAACTTAAGGATCATGCCGTCATATTCTCACTAAGCAGCTCCCTCATGCCTGTACTGAAATACTATGTAGTTTGATAAATTTTTGAAGTGTCTGAAGATAATTTATGTAGACATGTAAACAGAGCCTGTGTTCTGCAGTTTATTTATTGGGTTCCATTGTTTTGGGTCTACTTTTCTCCCTGTTTCTCCCTAGATCTGAAATTTTGCTATTGAACAGGAAGGACATGTACTTAAATGAGTGATATACTTCATTATATAAAGGCACATAAATAGAAATTTGAGTATGTAGGCATTATGTCTGACATTGATCTTGTACTTGTCACCATACTATGTCACATTTTTTGCTATTTTAGAATTCATTGCCTCCCTTTAAAAAGGGTGTAGGAGCAAGCGCTGAATTTTGTTAGCAGGTTGGCTTTTAATAGAGTAGAATGTCTGCCTGTAGATGTAATTTTTTACCCTTTATTTTACAGCTCAATTAGTACATTGAAGCCTAATTTAACCATTTTCCTCTTTAAGCTACATTCCTTATAAAGGAAACCCACAGCTATTTGAGCCTTAGAACCTTTCTGTAGCAGCACAGAGTAAAGCATTCCCTGTTCTAACATGGTCAATATTATTTAAAAAAATTAATAATATCAAGTACTATATTCTTCAGTTAAAACCTGTCAAGAGGTAGGATTTGTGTAGGGCAGGCTAAGAAGTTCTGTCATTAATCCACAACTTGGTTTCCTAAGCCAAGACTAACTTTCTCTGTGCTTAACTAGGGTTGTCTCCTGTTATATTTGCTGACTTGCCTTAGCTGTCCCTAAGTGAAGTTAATCATTGACTTCATCCATAATTCTGTGTCAGCAGAAGTTGATAAAATCAGTGTAATCTTAGGTTTTTCAACGTGCATATGATTTAGTGCAAGTACTGCTAAGTTTTGTGGATGCTATGTATGTGTATATATGTATTTGGAAGGGGGAGTGTGGAATTTTAATCATGCCCAGCCTTGACTTTGCTGTGCTTTGTTGTGATAGGTTTAAATTTTACGGCTGGCATCAGTAAGGTTAAAGTCAGACTGTAGTGATAGGACAAGGAGTAATGGGTTAAAACTTAAACAGGGGAAGTTTGGATTGGATATAAGGAAGAAATTCTTTACTGTAAGGGTGGTAAGGCACTGGAATGGGTTGCCCAAGGAAGTTGTGAATGCTCCATCCCTGGCGGTGTTCAAGGACAGAGAGCAGACTTTGGCCTCTTCACAAACCTGCTCAGTAAGGTTCCATGGGATACAGTCCTAGAGGACAGGGGGGCCCAAGACTGTTGCTTGATATTCAAGGATCACCTGCTGCAAGCTCAGGAGCGATGCATCCCAACTAGAAGGAAGTTTAGCAGGAGGGCCAGGAGACCTCCTTGGATGGATAAGGAGCTGCTGAGCAAAATTCAAAGGAAAAAAGAGGCTTATAAAAGGTGGAAGCAAGGTCAGGCGGCCTGGGAAGAATACAGGGATGTTGTCCGGGAAGCTAGGGACCAGGTTAGGAAAGCTAAGGCCTACTTAGAATTAAACTTGGCTAGGGATGTTAAGGATAACAGGAAGGGATTTTATAGGTACATTGCCAATAAAAGTCAGGTTAGGGACACCGTGGGCCCTCTCCAGAAGCTTTCGGGAGAACTGGCTACCCTGGATTTGGAGAAGGCTGAGGTTCTTAATGACTTCTTTGCCTCAGTCTTTACCGGCAAATGCTCTGACCACACCACCCAAGTCTTGGAAGGCAGACGCGGGGACGGTGAGGGTGGGGACCCTGGGCCCACTGCGGGGGAGGATCTTGTTCGGGACCACCTTAGGAACCTGAATGTATACAAGTCCATGGGACCGGATGAAATCCATCCACGGGTCCTGAAGGAGCTGGCAAATGAAGTTGCTAAGCCACTGTCCATCATATTTGAGAAATCATGGCAGTCAGGTGAAGTCCCCGATGACTGGAAAAAGGGAAATATAACCCCCATTTTTAAGAAGGGGAAAATGGATGAGCCAGGGAATTACAGACCAGTCAGTCTCACCTCTGTGCCTGGCAAAATCTTGGAGCGGATTCTCCTGGAAGGCATGCTAAGGCACATGAAAACCAACAAGGTGCTTGGTGACAGCCAGCATGGCTTCACTAAGGGGAAATCCTGCCTGACCAATCTGGTGACCTTCTATGAAGGGACTACAGAACTGATGGACAGGGGCAGAGCAGTTGATGTCATCTACCTGGACTTGTGTAAAGCCTTTGACACTGTCTCACATGACATCCTTTTTTCTAAGTTGGAGAGACATCAATTTGATAGGTGGACCACTGGGTGGATAAAGAACTGGTTGGATGGCTGCACGCAAAGATTAGTGCTCAATGGCTCAATATCCAGCTGGAGACCAGTAATGAGTGGTGTCCCCCAGGGATCGGTGTTGGGACCGGTCTTGTTCAACATCTTTGTGGGTGACATGGACAGTGGGATTGAGTGCGCCCTCAGCAAGTTTGCCGATGACCCAAGCTGTGTGGTTCGGTTGATACATTGGAGGGAAGGAATGCCATCCAGAGGGACCTTGACACGCTTGTGAGGTGGGCTGATGCCAACCTGATGAAGTTTAACCATGCCAAGTGCAGGGTCTCCACCTGGGTCGGAGCAATCCCAGACACAGCTACAGGTTGGGCAGGGAAGAGATTGAGAGCAGCTCTGTGGAGAAGGACTTGGGGGTGTGGGTTGATGAAAAAATGAACATGGGCCGGCAGTGTGCGCTTGCAGCCCAGAAAGCCAACTGTATCCTGGGCTGCATCAAAAGGAGCGTGACCCGCAGGTCGAGGGAGGTGCTCCTGCCCCTCTACTCTGCTCTCATAAGACCTCACTTGGAGTATTGTGTGCAGTTCTGGTGTCCTCAGCATAAAAAGGACATGGAACTGTTAGAACAAGTGCAGAGGAGGGCCACGAGGATGACCAGGGGACTGGAACACCTCCCGTATGAAGATAGGCTGAGAAAATTGGGGCTGTTCAGCCTGGAGAAGAGAAGGCTGCGTGGAGACCTCATAGCAGCCTTCCAATACCTGAAGGGGGCCTATAGGGATGCTGGGGAGGGACTCTTCATGAGGGACTGTGGTGAGAGGACAAGGGGTAATGGGTTTAAACTTAAACAGGGGAGGTTTAGATTGGATCTGAGGAAGAAATTCTTTACTGTGAAGGTGGTGGGGCCCTGGAGTGGGTTGCCCAGGGAGGTTGTGAATGCTTCATCCCTGGTGGCGTTCAAGCTGGGTTTGGACATAGCCTTGGATGGCATGTTTTAGTGGGAGATGTCCCTGCCCATGGCAGGGGGGTTGGGACTCGATGACCTTGAGGTGCTTTCCAACCCTAACTATTCTATGATTCTATGATTCTGTGACAGGTTGGACAGAGCCTTGGGTGACATGGTTTAGTGTGAGGTGTCCCTGCCTATGGCAGGGAGGTTGGAACTCAATAATTTTAAGGTTCTTTCCAACCCTAACTATTCTATGATTCTATGAAAATGAATTGCTTTTAAAAATGTATAAAAATTATCTGCAGTTTGATAATTAGAAGCCATGAAATGAACTTTAGACCTTAGAAACTCTCAGTGGTGTATTTAATAATTCAAAATTATCAAAAGCTGCATTTGAACGTTTTACCCACCCAGAATTATTGTACAGCATTTATCTCCTTTGTAGGACGTCCATATTAGAAACCTATATGGTCTGTTTTGCTTTGAGAGGAGAAAAGCCGACAGGAATGCCATATGTGCCGTCACTTTTACCTGCAGCAAGCCTAGCAGTTATCTTCTGGGGTCTGCGCTGGCTAAAATACTTCCAGTGAATACACATCTCTTGAGAAATCACATTATCTTGGTGCCCCAACACTGGTAATGACTGAATCGATGTAAAAATTGTCTTGTAATGTCAATGCTATGTTTCTTAGTACTTCTGCACATGATCCAGAAAGCAAAATGAAGTAAATAGTCAAGTGGGTAACAATCAGTGGTGAAGTATAAACAGTATAAGAATTTACAAGTATTCTGTCTTCACAGAGTCTAATTTGTCACAAATGAACATTGCTCTTGAGTTTTGCAGTCTGTAGGAACTTGAAAGTACTTACTTTTAGAAGGTAGTATAGGTATATACTGTCAATAAAAGATGAGGAATGGAAAACTCTGATACCATAAAATATTCCAGATTTTTTTATGCTTCTTTCCCAGAACTGTACCTCTTGCAATGATACCTTCTTCCTTTTTTGAATAGCCAACACACAGTGAAACCAATGTCCTTAAACTGTGGCTTATTATTATTATTGTTTAGGCGGAGTTGCCGGTAAGGAATTGTAAGGAATGTAATCTGCTTTCATCAGTGCACAAGTGTAATAATGCTTTTCATGCAAATTGAAAAGAAGCTGCATCCAAAAGAATATAACTGCCTGTCAAGTTTGGTAAATGGTATTAACATTAAAACTAGTATCTTTTTCACATAGCTATTTTTCAAAGCATTTCTTCATCCCTTTCTTCAAAAAGTCATTTTGTTTCATTTCATACACAGGTTGAATCTAATGTCCAAACAAATAGCTGCTGTTTGAGTTTTGTTCCCCAGTTGGCTATTACTTTGTATGTGGCATCTCTTTGTATAAGAACACTTGCACATCCGGCAGTGACTTGCTGGTCCTGAGCTTTCTTCTTAAAAATAGGCTTATACCAAAAGAATACTATAAACCTAAGTCACGCCTAAGCTTAGTGCGCTTTGTTGCTGTGGCATATTTGGAAAAAATCTTCAACTAATATTTTTCTTTCTAAATAGTCATTAAGTAGTTGCCTAAAAAAAGCTGTTTATCATCTGAGGTTGAAGTATTAAGATAGACTAATAACCTCTCACACTGACTGTGTTCCTGTGAAGTGGTGTTGTTTGCAGGGGAGAAACTGAAGCACAGAAAATAAATAGCTGCCCTATGGTTGTGCATGAATAGTTTGTTACTTCACATTTCTGATCTTACATTGGTTTTGTTTTGGTGTGAAGTGGTGAATATTGGTTTGTCTTAAGGCAGAGTCAGTGTGGGAAAAGGCAGATTTATTAAAGGGATGAGGCAGCAAGAATGTGATTTAGTGATCTGAACTGCTTTTCAGAGAAGCCTTGGTTCTCGGTGTAGGCAAGCTAGTCTGTCCCCCAGAGGAAAGATGAAAGGATGAAGAGTGGTCCTGGAGTATTTAAATGCAAGCCCTTTTGGGAATGACACACTTGCTGAGTTTTCATTGTGGAACTGGAAATACGCTACTTTGAGAGGATTGTGTCTGTTCTACTTCATTTAAAACTCCAACTCCTACCCTTGTCTGTACAGATATGGCTGCCAGCTAGTTTTTCTTATCCCCAAATGCCACTCTTCTGCTCATAAGAAACACAGTCCATTGTATATTTCAGCTATTGTTTCTTAAGTGAATGGGTGCTAATGATTTAAAAGGTTTTAGTGATGATCACCTAACACTTAGTGAGCTCCTTAAAGCTGTCTTTTATTTGAAGCAGACAGGTAAAATATTTTTTCATCATGGATTATTGTATACTGTGTGGACTCTTACATTTAGGAACAAGAAATTTTGCAGTGGAACCTTTATGTTGGAACACAAGTAGAAATGCATTTTTATTTCTAAGTTTCTTATTAACTGGATTCTTGGGGCTGTTACTTGTCTGTCAAATATGGTAGAAACAGTACAAAGTATTTGGAAGTTGTGGGGAATGTACAGATGTGTACAACTGCTGTTATGCAGTGTGATCCATGGGAAACTAGGCTCAAGTTAATATTCAGATTGCCAGATAACAGTGAATACGTGCAAACAAAACAACTGAAACATCTTTTGGAGTGTCTGATTTTGAATTGGATGGACAGAGGAGTGAGCAATAATGATGTAACTTGACCTTCAGTCATCTGGTGTTTACTTGAATGATTCTTGGCAGGGATTTCAGAGAAAGAGTTGAAACGTGTCTTGGTATGGTGTCCCTTATATTTAATAAGATTTTTTTAGGAAGCTGGAGTGCAGAAAGAAGTAAGTTGTTGGAACTGTTCTCAAGATGGAAGTTAATGACTCGTGTAAATGTGCAGTGAGAATGTTTTTTGGTCAAGGAATATATGAGATGAAGAGCTGTAAGAGCTTGTGTCGAGGCAGAAGTGGAGATAAGGTGTACTAGGTGTAGGGACAGGATACTGGAAGGTAATTATGAATGCTGGGGTAAATGGTGATATGATTTTGGAAGTACCTGTTAGATCACATTCTCTTCTCTGACGTGTTTCTTCCTCTTATTATGTTTAAGCCTTTCTTCCTGTTTGTGCTTTTGTCATAGGAACTCTGTCATAGAGAGAGCGTGCGTGTGTTTGTACGCATTCATTTGTGGCTAGTTGCTTTTCCCTCCCTGAGAGAGCTGGTGGTTTAGGAAGGTTTTTCAGCATACTTCAGTGTGAGGCTCTCTGTTTTCTTGGTGAACATCCTAAGACCTGGAGGGGCTGGAAGCATGTGCGCATGTGAATCCCCTTTCCTAGTTCTGCTGGTGGGATTGGTATGTGTGTAAGCCTGAGAACAGGGGTATTGCAAATCAGCAGCCTTACTAGGGCTGTGTTGAAACTGAGAACAATGATAAAGTATCAGGCATGACCATGTTTTGGTGAAAGGAAGCAGCGTATTTCTTTGTCAGTCACCTCCGTAGGGCTTTTTCATTAAGATGGTAATACTAGGTGAAAGTGAACAGGCTAATTCACACCTCTGTAAATTCCAACTATAGAACTTCTTGAAATTTGTTTGCTCTTTTGAATTACTCTGAACTGTCACGTTTTAGTTGTAAATTCATAACACAATGAAACATCAAATTTGGGGTTATTTGACTCTGAGATAAACAAATAAAGCATGTAATATGATTTTTTTATGGACATTACCAATTTCTTGCAATGTAAAACATGACGATTCTGCTGTACTGGGGTGCATGCATGTGGTTGGCAGGGTCTGGATGGGAATGTTTCTTGCTCAACACTTTTCAGGCCACACCTGGAATACGGTGCTCAGTTTTAGTCTCCACTTTACAAAAAAGATGTGGACAGACTGGAGAGGATCCAGAGAAGAGCCACAGAGATGATCAGAGGACTGGGAACCCTGCTGTGGGAGGAAAGGTTGAGAGAGCTGGGTTTGTTCAGCCTAGAGAAAAGAAGGCTCAGGGGAGACCTTATCACCATGCTCCCAGTATTTCAAAGGTGGCTACAAAGACGACAGAGACTCCCTTTTTATGAGGAGTCAAATGGAAAAGATGAGGAGTAATGGGCACAAGTTACTCTTGGTGAAATTCTGACTGTACATAAGAGGAAAATTTTTCTCAGTGAGATCAATAGACCATTTTAATAATCTCCCCAGGGAAGTGGTGGATTCTCCAACGCTGGATGCTTTTAAGATTCGGCTGGACAGATTATTGGGACATCTACTCTAGGTCATGCTTTGCCTAGAAAGTTTGGAGCAGATGATACTTAAAGGTCCCTTCCAACATGGTATTCTGTGATCTGTGCCTGTCTGAGAAAGAAAGGAGGATATAGTTCAAATTCCGTATTACAAAAAAGTGAGATAAATCTGAGGGATGCAGGACTTTTGTGGCATGCTTAGAGCTACTGCAATGTAATAAAACCTGGGACTTTGACCCATACAGTGTGAGACTTTTTCTTACTGACTTTATTTAGAGTAGGCACAGAAGGTGCATTCAGGATCATACAGGCAGCCTTTATTGTATGCTATGGCATTTACCAGTCATTGTCATCCTCTAATTTCTGTAACAAATGCTTCCCTTGCAAAAAGCCAAAATCAGAATCCATACAGTAAATTAGCTGCATGTCTACTTCAATACATTTAAAGTTTTCCAGTGGTAATTTGTGTGTCAGGGATGTAGTTTGACAGCATGGAAGTGATGTACTGAAGTGTTTTGAAACAAACTTTGTCTGTTCTCTTTGACTCATGTTAGATACACTATGCCTGTCTTGAAAGCGTGCTGTACTCTGCTAAACTGCCTAAACTGGCTGTCAAGTCGAATGCTTATTCAACTCTACAGAAAGGATTTCTTTGCTCCATTTTGCAATTGTAGATCATAGTACTATCCAACACTCCTCTTTCTAGTTCTGATAGTAGAAGATTGTGTTTATCTTTTCTAACCACTGGGAACCCTCATGGTAAGAGGCTGCAGTACCCTGCAGTACAGTGCAATATGAAAAGAAGTATTCTGGCTGTCAGATGTGCACTACGTTTTGTCGCATACAAAGATGGCAGTGTTGACTGTCTTTATATGGTGCATGCTGTTTTACAGCTGTTTTCTCATAAGCTCTCCTGCCTCTATAGCTACTTCTTGCACAGTTAATGTAATTCAGACTTTCCCAAATGCTTGCTGAAGTTTCCGCATTTGGAAAGGGACGAGCCTTCACTTTTAGTGTTCAGACTTTTGAACTTTGCTCTGAGTGATTGGGGGAGAGGGGGAAGGTGAGGCACAGTGATGAGTTGTTAGCACAGGGTAGCTGCAAGTCAAAGTTCTGTTTCACTTGAGTTTACTATCCTGTTAATCTTCAGTGGTTCTTTAGTGCTGAGAGTTTTACCACTTACTAACATAAGTCAAGTTTAGCCATTCTTTCGTTTGCTCTTCCTGCTGCCTTGGTAGATCTGTTCATGGGAAACACAAAGCCGTAATGTTTGCTTTCTTCAAACCCTCTTGACTCTGCTATGGTTCCTGTAAAGCATTGCCATTTGATTATATTTTGGCACGTGGTGGGCTGGGATTTCCACTTGTATTATATATTGTGCTTTCTTATTGTCCTTCCCTTTACCTGATAAAAATGTAACATATACTGTTTTCGCAAAGCAGTGAGTTCTGTGGAGCAAGAGCTGTTTTTCTTGTTTGTACAGTTCCTGACATAATAAAGCTATAATCATGATAAAATCATATTTGTGCTGTTATGAAAAAATGCAGCAGTATGTTACTGTGTTCAATGGATAGTATAAGCCAAATAAAGAAGACTCTGAATTTTTTTTAACGTATTTTTCAGACGCTGTGTAGAGTTTGAAATAAAAGGTGTTAAACTTTTCCAGGTGTACTCATGCTAATGTGTGAGACACAGCACCAGTAGCATTCTTGCAGGACAAGAATCAAAGGATTAATAGCAGATAATGTGGAAGGAAGAGAGAAAAAAACCAGAATATCTGCTTTCCAAAGAGAGGGAAAGAAGTACCAGTTTGGGTCTTAGAGATTTACAACTGTTTGTCTCTTCCATTTTAATTCTATAGATACATACAGAGTACTTCTAGACTTCTTAAAATATCCATCAGGCTTCCTGAAGTTTCCTATTTTAAAATCAACATCTTGAATCAATGCAGTAGCTGTAGCAGAGTGTTCATGAAGTACACACAGGTCTTGCATAAAACACTGGAGAGAAAATAAGTTTCAGTAGGTTGTAAATTTTACTGGGTATTTCCCTTATCATTTGCTTGCTTTGATGAAACTAATTTGTTTGAAGAAAAGAATATGAAAGTAGGAAGGCTGCCACACACAGGATTTACATGGGTGCTGAGTGTACCCATGCAAGTATGTGTGCACATATGTTTGTACCAGGAGTATGTTTTGGCTATTTTAAGATCTGATTCTTAATTAAAGAAGTTATTAAGCTCAGTAAAATCAATTTCATTTCTTGTAGGCAGTCTGTCTTCTATTAATGTCTGTCTTTTTTGTATAGAAGCAATTCACAGTGCATTTTTAGGAATGTGGCTGTATTACAACTGGCAAGTTAAAGCAAGTTCATCTCTTACTCTTCCTAAGTCCTGAGGACATTTAACAAACAGCATAGTTTAGGCAAGTCTAGAAAATTAGTATAGCTAATTGGTAGCCTTTGCTATCATAGTGATTGAAATTGTGAAGCTGTTAAATAACAGTAGAGAAAGAGCTATGTGGATTGAGCATCTTTTTAATAGTGAGAATGAAGTGTCTACATGTTGTGGTTCACTCAGTGACATCTCCACTTCTGTCTGCTGTAACTAGAGCAGATCAAATTATTCATAATAAATAATGAAATTAATTTTGCACGTGGGTGTTTGCATGAGATTAACAAAAAGCATTGTTTTACAGATGTCAAAGGCACAGGCAATGAGTGCATTGCCTTAGGAGCTCTCCCCTCCTTTGGCTGTGCCTGTTACTGTGTTGTTGCAGTCCATATGAATGATGGTGTGCTGAGTTACTTCTGCACTTTTAATTAGGTCAGTGAAGCATTAATAAGGAAACAGAGGCTGTGTCCTGTGTTACTAGGAGATAGCTGGGTGGTGGACTGTATGACATTTGTGTAAGCTCGGTTTCAGTCTGAATAGGTGCTAGGGGTCTAAAAACTGTGGTTGCCAGACTTTGCATAAACAAGTCTGCGCAAGTATTTGCAAGGTCTGTGGTTTCTGTGAACCTTTTTTGTAAATCAAAGAAAACAAGCTTTCTTGAGAACTCTGCAGTGCTTCTTAATTCTGTTAGAAACCAAAACACATTAAAGAGTGTAAAAGGTTGTCAAAAATCAAAGTTTTATTTCTAGTAATAAGTAGTAAGAAGGGAAGAAAACAGTTATCTTTCAAATGAGGATATTTTTCCTAGATGCAATAAACATGCTGTGCTTTTACGATTTTTGTATTTGATGTGTGTGTGCAAAATGTGCATGTAAATATACTGCTGCTTCACTACCCCTTCCAGTAAACTGCTTGCATGCAGTTCAGTTGTCATTACAGTGAATGCAGCTGGGATGCTTTGCAGTTAATTCTGATTTTTTGTTGTTACGTTTATGAAGGCAGAGTTGAAGCTCAGCAGGTATGAACTCTTGACTCCAGTATTCCCTGGTTTGCTCAGGCCAATGTTCGAGAAAAAATCTAGCAGATCTGGAGGTGGTGTTTGGATTTTTCAATCCTCAGCTTTTGCTCTGATCAGATTATGACTTTCCTTCTTGATTTCTGCCTGAACTGTAACATCTTCACCCTTCTGTTGAATAGACTTAAATAGAAGTTTTAAATATCATTTTATGAATCCAACAAGCTTTCTGGATTTTGAAACTATTATTTTCTGGGTGTATGTTAGTTGGTGATATTTTTTTTTTCCTCTTTTCCCTTTTTTTTTTTTCTGTTTTTTTTTTTTTTTTTTTTTTTGGGGGGGGGTGTTTGTTTTTTTTGTCTTCTGTTTTGACTTGTTGATCACATGAGGTGTAGGCTTCATAATAAAGAGGCAGCAGTTTAGCAGTGTTTTCCTTTTCAGAAATCCTCGTGATTCTCCTCCACACCCCAATATCAAGTACTCCTACTCTATTTAAGCCTTTTCTGGAAAAATATCAGTTGTAAGTCTGAGTCATGCTGTCATCTGAAACTAGAAGCTTGGATGTTTTGTGGGTTCCTGATAGGGATTCATGGGGTAATAGCAGATAACATTTTCATTTCTGCAAGCTTATAATAGATTAATGATGGCTGCAGTTACTAGCTTATGAATAATGGTTTTGTTTCTTCTGTTAACATTTTTTTTCAAGATGGAATGGAATCAAGCCTTTTGAAGAAAACATGATAACTAGAATATATGACCTGAAGCCCTGCTTTCACCATCACTTACAATAGAGGCATGAAATCTGGATGACTGTAGATGGGGTGGTTTTGTTTGTTTGGTGGGGTATTGTGGTTTTTTTGTTGTTGGTTGGCTGGTTGTTTTTTTTTTTTGGGGGGGGGGGGTGAGTATGGGATAACAGCTGCATGTAGATTGTTGGATACTGCTGTTCGTTCCAGTAGTTTTAAGGAATTAAGAAGGGAAATCAGTCTAAACCTACATGAAGCAAACCCAAAACCAGGATGTTTACTACAACAGCGATTTAAAGAAACTGTAGTAGGTAAAAGTACAAAACACATGAAGAGTATGAATCAAATCTGCAACACTCTTCCCCCTCCTGTATAAGCACCGTGCAGCCCACACATTGAAATTTTCCACTAGTCTGGCACTTCTCAAATGTGAAATACTTTTAGTATCTGAAATGGAATTTTGGAAGAAAGGAATAGTTACTGTAGTTGCACGTGTACAGAGGCTCTGAACAGTCTTTTGTTAAAACTGTGACTTTAAACATAGCTGCTTAATATAGCTAGAGACTGTCTTTCTCTAAGTTCGTAAGTAATACAGCAGGGGAATGTTTTGAAATAGGAGGCAAATTATTTAGTTTGCATTCATGATAGGGTCTGGTAAGTTAAGAATAGGCACCTAAGTCTTATAAAGGAGATAGCTGATTTAATTATGGGTAGGTGATATAATCTCTTTTACAGTTAAGAATAGGCACCTAAGTCTTATAAAGGAGATAGTTGATTTAATTATGGGTAGGTGATATAATCTTACTCTCCCCCAGTTTACTTCCTTTAACTCTGATGTTCTTACCATCTTTTCTTTAAGTTACTTGAGAGGTAGCTGTAATTTAGAAGACTGTATTCACTCTTTGAACTGTTTAATTGGTGTTAATAACCTGTTTTTTCTTCCTACCCTGTCCAATCCAAAATGCTGCCCTGGAGTATCACCCAAGAATATGTACAATTTGCAGGCAATGGTCAGTCAAGTAACTTCCTTTATACCTGGCTGTGCAGAAGTATGGGGTTTGACATGAACAGAACTCTTATGTGCTAAAATCAGGAATCTTGTTGAAGCTGAGCCAGTGTCTCTGCTAGATTTCTAATTTCCACTGCTTGCTGCCAAGTATATTAGAGCTGTCTATAAATAGTTTGTGGAATTTTTGAGTGAGAAGGAAAAAAAAACCAAACCCCTCAGGTTCTTTTCTTTTCCCACTGTTTCAAACTACAACTAAGAAGCTTTAACTTCTTTTTGGTTTTGTGGGTGGTTGGTTGTTTGTTTTTTGTTTTTCATTTTTCTTTTTTTTCCCTGAAACTTTCACACACAAGTTGTTCTTTCACATTAGTTATAAATTTCAAATTTTGTATTTTAATAACAATAGACTTAAGTAAAATTTTTCTTGTGGGATTTAGAGGTGTGATCAAATGTTTGTGGGTTGTTTTTTTTGTTTTCTACCTGCTGCATTAAGTCCGAGTTTCTACAATTACTACTCTAGCTTCCTTTTGCAACCTAGGATAAAGGAACCTCAGATTATATTGCTATTTAGCTGTGCAAAGTTCTCCTGAAAGTGTTTCATGTGCCTCTCTTGTGAGTCTTTCCTGCTGGTACACCCTGAGAAAAAGTTTGTGCTGCATTAAACACAGCCAGGTACAGAACTGCTGGTAGCTTTGTATGTTTAATTGGTAACAAGGGAGAGCTGTCGTTCCCTGTAGAAGTGAGCAAGAAGAGTGGAAACTGGGAAGCTGCTCCTATAGAGCAGGAGTGCAAGAGCTCACACTGTAGACAGCAGCATCTTCCAAACACTGTCTTGATGATTCCCAGTAGTGCTGGGGGTTCTTTTTCAAGACTCTAGCATTGTCTGGCTGGCAGTGTCTACATCAAATTTGCATTATGCTAACATCCCATTATTACAAAATATGGAATTTTGTTAATTTTCCTTTCTGCATTGCGACAGCATTCACAATTGGTGTAATATTAGTGAATAGTGTATGCAGTGCTTAATGAATCCAGAAAGAGAACTTATGTTGCTAGCACTAAATGACTGCATAGGCCCTGGAGCTTGTGCCTGAAGTTGAGGTAGAGTCCCCTTGGCAGCACCAGAGCTGTGGGGAGCAGAGAGCACACTTGGGATGTTGGGTAGTTGGGAGTGTCTGTTGGCACATCTCACAGCCTGCAGGAGCAGATTTGTGGGGCAGTGCAAGTTATGCTGAAAATGCAATGTTTGTGCTATATGCAGTTCTGAAGGGTGTTACTTTGACTAGCTCTAGTGTGGCCCAGAGGGCTGAGTACCCATTACCGGTAGGAGTATGTCATCTAAAAGGAATGAAGTTTGATGGTTCCAAGGCCACAGTGTAATGTGAAGCAAAGCACAAAGTAGAGTGGAACAGGAGATTCAGATGCATGCTCCTCATCTGAAATAAAATAATGTAGATTTGTGCAAAGTCTACCAGATTGGTGCACAGATCTCTGAATAACACCATAAAATTATCAGGAATAAAGGGTATATTATGTTTTGGTAGAAAAGCTAATAGATGGGTTATGACCTAATCATTGTATATTCTCCAAATTCAAAACATTCACATATGTAGTGAACTTCTATTTTTAAAGTACCTGTTTTAATAGTCAGTCACTGAAGAGTGAGCACAGACTTCTTTTTGGAGGGGGGAATATTGTTACAATGCTGAAGAATTTAAAAATAGTAGAATGTTTTTCTTGGGAGATTTTTAAGTGAGTGTTATCAAGACTGTAGGAATAAAGGTATGCACTTTTGCTCACTTCAGTACTGATTAACTTTGGGTTTAGGTCCTTGTTGTGGTTTAAGCTCAGCCAGCAACCCAGAACCATGCAGCCACTCGCTCACTCTCCCGCTTTCCTTCCCCCCGCTCCCAGAGGGATAGGGAGGAGAATCGAAAGAATGTAACTCCCACTGGTTGAGATAAGAGCAGTCCGGTAACTAAGGTATAACACAAACCACTGCTGCTACCACCGATAATAATAATGATAAGGGAAATAACAAGGGAAGAGAATACAACTGCTCACCACCTGCCGACTGATACCCAGCCAAACCCAAGCAGTGATCTAACACTTCCAGGTAACTGCCCCCAGTTTATATACTGGGCATGATGTGCTGTAAGTATGGAATACCTCTTTGGCCAGTTTGGGTCAGGTGTCCTGTCTCTGCTTCCTCCTGACTTCCCCTCCTTCCTGGCAGAGCATGAGACTCAGAAAGTCCTTGGTCAGACTAAACATTACTGAGCAGTAACCGAAACCATTGGTGTTATCAGCACTGTTCCCAGGCCGAAAGTCAAAAACACAGCACTGCACCAGCTACTAAGAAGGAGAAAAATGACTGCTACTGCTGAACCCAGGACAGTTCTGTACAGTGAATGTTGATTATGAAACTTTGTGGCTGTTTTTTAATCACCAAGAGATGAATGAAGACCTCTTTTTCAAAAGTATCCTGCAGTTTGAAGTCCCTCTGAAGGAGGAAAGGACAGTATAAGAGGGGGTGATACATAAACATGGTGTTGGGCAACAGGTTTTAAGCATACAGTGCAGACTGGAGAGCACCATACCTAGTGTTATATATCCAAGAAATAATTTTGTAAGCACAAAATGGTAGATATCAGTGGTTGTAAAAAGTAAAAACAAAAATCTAAAACCTACATAAATTCTGTTGCCGAATTGATTCTTTGGTTCTTGCCTTAATTTTCTAAATAGAGCTACGTCACAGTTGGTCTAAAATGAAAATGGTACTATATGAAATAGCACTGAGTATTGTAAACAAATTTTATGCTTTGTTTTTACAGTGAAATTTTATGTGCTTACTTCCTTCTTTTGTATCATAACCACATTTAAATAAGCCACTATTTAAGAGTTTCATCTGTTAGTAAATTTTTATTCTTAATTAAAAAAATTAATTATACCATTGTAGTATTTACATATACAACACTCATGTTAATGCTTGCTTTCATTGTTTGAAATTTTAGATGTATTTACTGTATCTTCTCTGTAGCAGATGTTCTTGTGTTACAGGGATTTGGAATAAATCTTGTCACTGTTGCTCAGCTGCCTTTAGTGGAGAATTCAGACTCATATCTGCACAGCAGTGAGGGTTGCTGTCAATGTTTCTGTCTGTTGCATGTGTAATTTTGTATTAAAAGAAAGTTATTTAATCTGTTCCTTACATTAAGGATAATTTACATCTTGCTGCACAGTTTAACACTGTTTTACAATTGACCTGAAATTCCTGTGACTCCAGTATTTAACCCTAAGGAAATATGGAAAAGATCTGCGCCTACGTAGTTAACACCAAACTGCAGATTTAAAAATAAATAATACAAAATTTGTCAATAACTCCTGCAAAGATTCTTCATCTAAACTGGAGATTATTGATTGCTTAATGCCTTAAAGTCAATACTGCTCCTTCTCATGATGCTTTTTAATGGCCTTTTGTCATGAATTACAGGAATTTATGCAAAAGTGTGTGTTGTCCTTTGTCAAGGAAACAAGCAACAGCTGGGTGTAGGATGGAAGCTTCTGGTCGAAGATGCAATGCACTGTATTAAAAAACAAACCAACAGTAAAAACATGAAAATTATATGACTGTATCCTGAATTTTGTCTTGAGCAGTTGATCCAAACACATAGTGGTGCACAAATAAGTTAATTTGATTGCATGCATGTCTCTAATCAGAAGGATGCAGTGATTGCAAACTAAGCCATCAGAAGGCAGGAAATGATAAAATGGTGACACTTGTGAAGGCTGTCACTGGTTTCTGTAGGAATCTGGGAATGACACTGCTACTTCACTTTGTTTCTGAACATAGAAAAGTAACGTTGCTTGGCTTCAGTGGACTGTGTACTCTGAGCTCTGCTGCACCTTAATTTGAAGTATTCCTTATAGCAGTAATACTGTCTATTTCATGAACTGTTTCGGGAGGTAGGTTTCAAATGCTTAGACTGCTTGCTTCTTTGTTTGATTTTTTTTTTTTTCCTCTTTCTGTTTTCTACACTTTCAGTTATTTGTCTTTTGAAATTGCATGTGTATCTCTGTGCCTCCATTCTGAGGAGGGGAAAGTCTGAATTTCTGTAGTGCAGTTTAGCAGTGGTAGGAGAATGTGTTTGCACAGGTAGAAGAAAATGCAGGAGAAACCATATACTCAGAGACTTTTCAGGTTTATAAAAGATGAAAGACCAAGCCTAGTCCCTTTTGTACCCCGTGGTCATTTGGGATTATAGAAAGTGGAATTTTTTTTCTCAGTTGCATAATCTCAATTTGCTGTGTACTGCTCCTTCTGCAGTACAGGCATGTTTGGCAGCAGTATGGCCATATACCTATGCGTATGTAGCTCTTTGCTGTTGCTAAAGCATGAAATCCCCATGGCCAATGCATTTAATTTTAAATGCACAGTAGTTTAACAAATGTAGGTGCAAAGTGTTCAGCAGATGAGGATGTGGTAAACCATGTTCCAAAAGACTGAGGAGGATCTTAACTGATATTTTTGGCTCATTAGCTGCACGCGACCTACATGTACATAATTCAGTATAGTATTTTCAACACTGAACGAATGTTTTGATCGTAGGATGGTTTGAGTTGGAAGGGACCTTTAAAGATCATCTAGTTCACCTGGAGGAGGATGGTAGTGCTTGTTTTTCTTTTGGTTTCCCCCATGCCCTGTTCTGAGCTGTAACATCCTAACTGTAGGTTAACCATAGGCACTTTTCTCTCACGGGCTTGGTAGACTAGCATGGCTGTGGTTCAGCCTGACAGGGTGTCTTTAGGTGGAGCTTGTTTGTGCTCAGCTGTGCTTAGATATTTGCAGGAAGGGGCAAGGGTGGGATGGCCACTGGGACTGACACAAAATGTGCTGTCAAAAGGGGTCATTTCCAAGAAGGGTGCTGGAATATAACAGAAATCATGGATATCTATTTCTAACTCCAATATCTAGATTAAAAAGAGCATTGCTAGTTTTGGACTAGGGCATCATAGGACTGGTGTGAAGTGGGGTTTTTTAGTGGAGTGATATGTAGTAAGGCAGCACCAGTTTATTCGTGGAATTTTGTAGTGAAATTCTCATTTTGTTGGCGTCATCCACACACAGTCAGTTAGAAGCAAAGGTTGGTGAAGATTAATGCCAGGTAACTTCAGCTGACAAGAGGCAGTACAAGCAAGTCGATTTTACTCTTTGTAAGGTGCAGGGTGAAGAGGAACTTTCCAAGTACGATGAAAAAAGGAAGTTTGGTCATGAAGTATATTGTCTAAAGTAAAGCAAGTTAAATATGTACTGTGATAAAGGGTGTTTGGAAGCACATTAAATACAGGAAGTGTTGATCTCTTGTGCCTGATAATTGTGGTTCAAGAGAAATATCCTATCCAGTCTGCTTGTGTAGCATTCATTATGCACCACAGTACCTTTTAACTCAAGGTAGTTTAGAAAAGGCTTTCTCTTCATAGCCGTTCAGTTACAGCAGTTGCTCAGTTTATAGAATTCCAAGGGTTTTGCTAATGGCAAAGGCTTAATCTTGATATTGAAGAAATTAGCTTCAGTGGGGATATAAGCACATAATTTTTTTCCTGTGGAGAGTGACTGTTTGGTCTAACAGCAAAAATAAAGGTAATTTAAATGTGGGGTTTATCACTAAGGCTTTTTCATTTATCATTTCAGCAGTCAAGTTAATTTCTTTGTAAAACACAATCTGGATGTAACGGAGTCCCAAGATACATGGTGTTCTTCCAAAATGAAGTTACAAAACTTGATTTTAAAGTCATGGTAGGCAGTGTCGCATGTACCATTTTTTTTAGTGCATTTAACAACATTAATTGCTCCACTGTGCGTTCATATTACTAGTTTTGCTCAAATTGAAATTAAAGCAGGGTTTTCATTTGAGTCTTCATGCTATTTCAAATACATCAGTATTTAAATAAACTTCTTGTTCTTTGTCTGAAACCTCCAAGTTCATGTACTTGGAATGCAAAAGCTTGTCTTTAATCTGAATGTTTTGACTAAGAGGGACATTAATTATTGGGGTGGAGGTGTTGGTGTCTGGCTATGCTTTTTGAAAACTGTGAATCTGAGTAAAAATTAAAGGAGAAGCTCATTTCAGGACTGTAGGCTTAGTTTTATGTTCTGAAGTTATATGCAAGTAATCCTTTGAGTCTGATACTGACCTCACTTTGAGAGCAAGCTGTGCTGCAGAGGCTATGGGGAAAGAGATGGAGGGAAGGTAACATCCTAGAATGCTGCACTGTGGTTAGCCTCCATTAGTCTGAGCATCACTGTTACTGTTTGGGTTACAAATATATAGAACTTGGCAGCTGTTTTTTTCAAACGTATAACGTTTTTGAAGTGTGAAAGTGTTGTGTGTTTTTTTTTTTTTTTTTTTTTTTTTTTTTTTTTTTTTTTTCTCCATACTCTTCCCTTACATTTTTCCTCTGAAGTTTTTTTGGAATGTTGCCACTGCAACATTTTCCTTATAGCTAGCCCCATTCCCCTGGCCTGTTTATTTTCCTATCTGTGATGAAACTCAGAAGATGTTAGTGAGCCAAATACCTTCCAAGGCCATGGAATTTATCTTTCATATAGTTTTGTTTTCCTCGCCAGACTTCATACAGGAGTATAGGGCTCATGGCTCTTGGACCAGGATGTTTGGAAGTGACATTGTGAGGTGGTGGGTTTTCCAGGGTGAGGTATGTGGTATTTAATGTATTTCTCTATAGACCAATAGGGGACAGATGTCCCAGCTGCTGGGAAACCTGAAAGTAAACCTTGTCACCTTATTTCTGTGATCAGTCACCTGTGAGACACAAATCAAAAGGAATTTGTTTCTGCCTGCTCCTAAGACAAGACAGCATCCTAACCTGAAGGACTTGAGTTGGGATAGGTAAAAACTGACAAAGGTCAAAGGGGACTGGCTTTCTGCTGTGAAAATAAAATCAAATTTTATGGACGAGTCTCAGAATCAGTGACCGGCTTCAACCATAATCATTCTTTGAACTTTTGAGTGATTTTTAAAGTTACTCAAAACAGAAAGACACCTTGGAAATTGAGAATTGTTCCATATTGTATATTGTAAACACACTCTATAAAGAGTCCAAGTCATTTTGTAACCAGTTGGCTGATTTATTTTTTTAACTGCAGTCAAGGAATATTTGGAGATATTACCAGCAGTGGTGGTAACAAACTCACGTGCACTTAATTAGAAAGCCATTAAAAGTACTTTTCAGGCTTTTCGTACTAGAGGTTACTTTATAACCTAATGTATAGTTTACCAGTAGTTTAACATATCTCATATCCTATTTACTCATTTATTTTTCTTTTTAAATGCAGTAAATCACAGAATCATAGAATGCTTGGGGTTTTATCTTGAGTTTTGTCCATTTGAATTTTTTAACTCAGGTGCAGTTGCTGACCATATCTTAAGCTTCAGGACTAATGTTGACATATATTTCTCTTTAATACTTCACACTTCAAATAAGTCGTCCATTTGTCATAAGTATTTATAAAAGGATATGAAGGAGATGGATATAGTCCTGGCTACTCAAGTGAGATTTTTTTGTTGTTGTTGGTTTTTGTTTGTTTGTTTGTTTGTTTGTTTTAAGAAGTTACCACCCAAAAAAAAAAAAAGTGATGGAATGTGTCAGTTTTTGAAACACAAACGTGGTTTCTTGCAGTCAGAATGCATTTGTGCAGGAGGTTCTTAGTGTGTGTCTTCCAGCACTGTACTGTCACACAGAGCAGTACTCAACCAGCTCGTGTAACTGATGTGAGCAAACTTTGCATCAAGTTTTGTTTGGTGACACATGTTTCGTTTGAAACCTTCAGGTTCAAATGGGAATGAACAGTAATTATTTCTGTAAAACAGCAAGAAATATGAAGGCTTGGTGGTGACCTAAGAATTTTTTTTTAACATACTCTTGCTTTGCTGTATTAAATAGACTAACAGGAATTTCAAAGATAATTATGATCCCATACCTGACTGGAAATTTCTGATGTGTTATCTGATATATTGATATTCTGGTGGGCTCAGTTTATATGGAACCATGTGACATAGTTATTGAGATCATATAAGGATCATTGCCTAAAAATTTCATAAAGGCGTTGGCAGTTAGTAATGCTGAAATGGCATCTGAATATACTTATTTTAGTGACAGTTCCCAATAAAAAAGGAAGAAGTAATCTGAGGGGTTTCTAAGGTTCGTCCTTCATGTAATGAAGGATTATTGGGAAGGAAGTAATTTAAAAAAAACACCTTATTTTGATACTAAAATACTTGGATCTGAATCAAGGCTTTATTTCCCTGCACATTGCAAGGGTGTTGGAATTAGATGATCTTAAGGTCCTTTCCAGCCCTAACTATTCTATGATTCTGTGATTCATTACACGTTAATGCTTCTAACTAATCACTGAAGTCAGGTTAACAATAAATGTGACATCAGTTTATGTCGAGATTGTTATTGTTATGAATTTTAAATATGCATAAAGCATATTTAGATGGAAAATATAAGTATTACATTTTTGGATAACAAGTTTAGTTTTCTTAATTTAACACATTAAAGTCAATGTGTACAGGATTTGGATTCAAGTTCCTGTTTTAGTATGCTTCTCGTTGTTACTGATTCATAGTATTTTCGTGTTTTGTTACTGTGTTTTTGTCAGAACTGATTACATTAAAATTTTGTGGGTTTTGTTTTCCTGGGCTTTATGTATAGGCAGCTTGTCTGTAATTCAGATTCTGGGGGCATCAGTGGAATGTCCAGATTATTGTTGTCTTCAATGTAATTACTTGGGGGGCTTTCGTATTTCTAAATGTTTGTGAATGCTTTTTTTTTTTTCCTTGCTGTTCATTTTCAGTGTTCAGTAACAACTACAGATACAGTTGTATGTGCTGATAACCCTCCTTTGAAAATAAAAAACAACCACTGAAAAATCCCTACTGTAATTTTGAAGGATGAAATAACAGTAAGCTATTTTTAGCTTAAAAGCAGAGGTCTTGAAATGTGTTACTGTTTTCCTTATGTTGATGGAAATAATAGGAAACAAGACAATCCAAAATGTGCTTCTGTGGAATTGGTTACAAGCAAAATCACTTTACAGCAAAGATGGTGTTTATTTTGTAAACGTAGAGCTGTTACTGAAGGCATGAAATCAGAGCAGCAAACACTCCTTAGCACACCAGTCTGTATGCAAAGTGAAGAAATTAGTTGGAGAGTAGCTTTTTAAAGCTTAAAAGATATTTTACTTTTGAAAATAGTTTAATTGGAAGATAGTTTCTCACTAATAGAGTATTTGAAAGTTTTTGTTTTAAAATACTTCTTTCTTTTGAATGTTGAGAGGAATAGTTACAGCGTGGATTTTTTTTTTCTTTCAAATTGTGACAAAGCAACTTGGTATGTAAATGTATGCAGTGAAATTAGTACATAAAAGGCAACACCCATTACTTTTAAGAGTTCAATAGTTTATTTTTTCAAACAAAACCACTTTGCTGTCCTTCTGGTATTCTGATTGTCAGGTTTCTAACTGTATTGTGTCTTCAGGAAGTAAAAACCTTTTATCTTTGTGCATTTGGTGTTAACCCTGGGAACAATTTGTGAAATATTTTATTTGTAACCACTGCAAGGGACCGTCATTGAGATGCTTACTTAGGTGTATATGTTCTAGGTCAGTTCTGACCATGGTCTTTAACGTTGGCATGAAAGGAATATTGAGTTTTCTTCAAGTATTTGATGTTCTTGTTACCCAGACATATCGCACGTACATTGTAGTCTGGCCAGACAACTGACTGTACATGTATGAAAATCTGTGTAACATGGCAGATCTTCAGTATTACAAAACTTTGAGGGATTAAGAGTTGTGGTTTTAAATTTTGCTTAGTGATGTATTTAAGATTTTTGATTCACTGCTTATGTTCAAAGGAACTTCCTTATGAAAGTAGCTTTTCCTCCTGAAATGCCTGGAAGATTTTATTAAAAATTTATTTTAAATGTTAAAAGATGTTGGGTAAAGGAGAGGAGACTGAGAGCTGTTCAGTGTTAGAAATGTGCACCTATACAACTTTATTTGTCACATCACGTACAGGGCTACCGCCTGTCAGGAAATGTATTCACTTTAGCTGACTTTTACTTTGGTAGAGTGCAAAGTAGTAGGACGTTTGGAGGAATAACTTTTATGTCTCTAACTCTTGATCACATGGGTTTCACTGTTTGTTTTTGCAAGTATACATCCTTTTAATGAATGTTAATGGGGAGTTACTCTTAAAGGTAGCTGGTTTCTGTCTGTATCTGAAACATCTTTCAGGAGGGTTTAGGCTGCGATTGGTTATGAAATAGATGTCTTTCCCTGGATGTTTTTATTTGCTTAGCATTTACTTACAAATTGTGATAGGAGGAAGGGGGGGAGATGGACTGAAATAAACCTTTCTTGAAAAGAAAATAGCATTTAAATAGATGCAAAGTCCACCTTCTAAAATGCCTGAAGTTTCTCAAGACTTTGCTACTGTCTGGTTTTCATTCTTTAACTTTATAGTACATTTAATTGTTCTGGTACACTAACGGTACTTGGGTTCTTTATTTTTTCATTGTATAGTAACTTTTCCTCTAGTTTTTTCTCTTTAAGTTTTTACCATAAAATGAGCATGGGACCTTTAATGTTTAATATTAATTAAAATAACTTCAGTTTTGTTCTTTCTGTTCTGTAAAAGGGTATCTGAAGAATTTTTACAAATTTTATCTTGGAAATTAGCTTATTCATTATGTTTAATTTTAGGAAATGGTGCTCTTGCAGAACATTCTGAAAATGTGCATATTTCAGGAGTGTCAACGGGTAAGTCATTTTTTGTAATGTTTAAATTTCATGCATGACTTAAGTAGTAAATATTGAAAGCCACCTGGTATCTTATGAAGAGATATTTGGCTATAAAAATTATTACTGCCTTTTGCAGCATGTAATAAGGAATGAAGCAACTGGAACATGAAAAAAATTCTCATAAGATAAAATTGATACCTGCATGCTCATGAACAGATTATGCCTTTCTAAGTGGACTGCTTAATTATTTTTCCATACAAACATTGAACTAAGAGAAAAGTTGGTTTAAGTTGAATTGATATTTTCTTTCCATAGTAAAGTTTTTGTGAAATGAAATTTATTGAAATGTGATTTTGGACACTGCTACTATCAAATAATATAAATCCAGGAGTTATGTGTTTCACCTGATTAGATTGAAGCAGTAACTGAAATTACTGTACACTTGACTGCACAGTTTCCTTAATACAAGAAAAAAAGAGTTTTAGAACTCGTGAAACTGAGAAACTGATGAGATGCTGAGGGTGTATGGGGTATAAAAGCACCACATGTTGATCATAAGATCGCTACATTCTCTTCCAGTAAATCAGTCTTGGGCCTCTTCTGGGCAGCAGCTGTGGCTGGGACTGTTCTGTGTGACTGATGTGACTGTTTGTCTGTTAAGGCATTAGGTGAGACCAGTCTATAGCCTTTGTTCTTCAGATGTTAAGCAGTGTCAGCTAAACTGGTGGTCATGTTTTCTGATACAGATACTCAGAATGTGTGCAACTGGGATGATAAACACTCTTCTTCAGTGGGTAGAAGAATACAAGCCTGAGTCTTTTCATAGGGAGGTTTCCAGTAATCCCTGGAAATCACACAGATTTTCACAATTTTCTTCTAAAATAAGAGTCAAAATGTGAACTCATCCTTTTTGACAACAGCTTGCACATGTTGCTGTAGTTACCCCTGTAGTATTGCTTCAAATATTACATTGCTACTTGTGAACATGGTTAAATTTTTGGATGTGTGGACAGTGGGTGGTCTCTGTTACCTGACACTACTTTCTTTTTCCCTTTTACCATTTGCCACGCATACTGTCAGAAGTCTTAATTATAGAAGATCTTTGCTACCCATTCTTGTGCTGCATCATGGAGAAAGTTGTTCCTGTGCAACAGTAGGAATGCATCAAGTATCTCATATAGTATTTTCATGGCACACTGTGATTAATAAATGACGGTACAGGTACTTGCCACTGTTGGAACAGTTGTTGCTGGAATTGCATTGTACGAGATACACAGCCTAAAATCTAGCTATGCAGCTTTCAGGATATGTTTTAACAACCCTTCACCTCATTGTTCAGTTCAACAGTCATGTCACAGGTTGCAATACAGGCAGAAAAGCATCTGTTGGGTAAGACGCGAATGGAATTTTTGACTCTGCTTTCAGTACTTTGGCCAGCATGCTTGAACAGGCAGTGCCAAGAAGAGAACATAATGTCCTTTCTATGCAGGATAACAGCAGCTGGTAGGCAGACCTTTTAACTACTGAGAAGAAAGATCCAGTGAGGACTTCCATTTAAAAGTAAATGTTAAATAAATAAAGCTCTCTAGAAAAGTAGTTTGGTGGCCCTTTGTTGTATAATAACATTCCACCTGGGGAAAAATAAATGTCTTCCTCTTAAAGTTTCTGTCTTAATATAAAGTTAAAATTCTTAACTGGAGAATTTTGAGTTAAGGGGGATGGGGGTGGTTTGTTAATGAAAACCTGGAGAAAGTGTGTAGATAGACCTGGTGGCATTTTCCTTACAGTCTTTGTATGTACATCTTAAATATTACATTTTATGGCTCAAGTATAAAAGATGTGAATGGATTTAGATCATTTTTGAGTTCTTTCAAAGCCATCTGGGTTTACCAAACATTTTTTATTGAACATGCAGATTATATGGTTCATCAAGCGTACCTGGACAGCTTTATATTTATCAGAACAATTTTAGGCACAGAGTTATAAAATAGAACCCAAAATATCTGGCCTTTAATCTTTCTAAATCCAACTTTCACTTGGTTTTGAAAAGAAGCAAGTGATTTTCTTGGACAGTTGGTACTGAGAAGGCAGTTAAAGTGAAATTATTGTCTTGATGGTAGGTTTCCTATCATGCTGCCACTGTAAGGCTACATGACCTACCTTACTAAATTATGTTTCAATAGCACAGACCTCCTTTGCTTTTGGTATTTATGCTTCTGCTATATATTGTATCTGCCAAGTTACAGGTGCACCTCTAATATATGAGCATGCTTTTTCTACCAACAACAGTAACGGAATGCTGTCTCTTGTGTATAAGCTATCACTAGAGAACGAGCATGAAATATTTTCAGGTCTAATTTTGGAGTATGTTGTGCCATAATTATCACAACTGGAAAAGAGATCTCACTTTTTTTCCCCTCCTTTTCCCCCTGCACCCCTTCTTAAAGAACTTCTGCATTGGTGAAAACACTTGTTCATAACAAAAAAAAAAACCAAACCACAGTGATTCCTTTTCACTGAGTGTGTCTCTGTACTGCAGAGCAAAGGGCATTTTAAGTGAAAGCTTTTCAGCTTGACCTGGAGGCAAAGATTCCTCTGCCTTCTTCTCCTGTAGTTCTCCAAGTAAGACTTTCAGTGGCTCCTGAGAGTTACAAATGCAATAATTATCCTCCCTATTCATGGTTTAGACTTTATCGCAACATTATTCTCTTTTTACTCTAAGCTGTTTTAAACACCTTCAGATCATTTATCCAGCTGCATTCATGTCCTTACCATGTCCAATATAATGCACACCTTATCATCTTGTGGTTCACATTGAAAGCTAATTCTTTTATCTTTCCAACTAATCTCTTGGCATTACTGTGAAGATAAATCCCTAATCTCCTTCTCCCTGCTTTTCTGAAGTGACTTTTTTCCTTGACATGTTGTTCACTGTTACTACAGGTACTTTACTTCTCTAGATATTGCTATACAAAATTTTTGCATAGGTTTCTTAATGATTTTCTTGTTGTAACTTGCAAGTTGAATTTGGTACTGTGAAGTCTTCACTAGCTCTCTTCTGTTTACCGGCCAGCATTGCGTAGGTAGTTTACAGTCATGTTCCATAATGTGGGGTGACGAACAAATTCCAGGAAGAAGGGAATAAGGAAAGCTATTGTATGTGTTTTTAAAAAGTCTACAAGAAAATCCAGACACAGCTTATCCTCTCAGCGTTTTTTTTGACCATTATTTTGCACTTCAGCCTGTGAAACATTTCCGGTCCTAATTGGAGTGTTGCAGTCTATAGGACAGAGTTACAGGAACATAACAAACAATTGCAAATAGAGTGTTAATAAAATAGAGGCTCACAAAGGAAAGAGTTCAAAAGAGGTGAGAGATGGGTGAGCAGAATTGCACAAAGAATATAGGAGATATGAGAGGAATGAAGGCAAAGACAACACCCACGTAGAAAGGCTTATGCAGGAGGGATTTGTTCCCACCCAAAAGTCTTATGGCCACCAGCATGAGATTCAAAAACATCTTTGGTAAGTGCATCACTGTGTCTTTGCTTCTCTGTAATGCAGCCTTCCCAATTTGTTTTGTACTTCTGTCTCGATTGCATACTCATCTTTTCTTTTTTTTTTTTTTTTTCCTCTCTGACTGCTCTGGTTTTCATTCTGCTATTTTCTTACGTATTTTTTAGTATTTTAGTACTTCTAATAAATTATTCCAGACCTAGTCAGTTTTCCTGTAATTTTAAGTTCATATAGACATAACTGACTTGTATGGTAAATGCCTGCAGGGACACTAGTAACAGAAATTAAAGTGCTGATTCCCCACAACTTAGCATAAAGATGTTTGCCTCTGTTAATACATATTTGTGTTACAAAATGTAAACACTTTTTTTGTTCTACATTCTCCATGCTTACAAACTCACGAAGAAAGTATGTTACATTATATTCTCAAAAGCTTTAGAAGAAACATCCTAGTTTATCAAGTAGGGAATTGACCTTAAAAGGCTTGCTATTGTCTCTATAAAGTAGAGTGCCTTTAAAACTGTTCTACTTCAAAAGGTTATCCTTGATTTTAAAAATCTTGCTGAGAAATTATTCTCTCTGAAAATGATAGCACTTCTGAAGTGCAGCGTTTACACAGTTGATCTTGACCTTTATACACTTCTTAAGCAAGTGGGAGATTTCTGTTGTCTCCTGAGTTATAAATAAGGGATTTCAGTGCATGAATGTATACTAAGTATTCAAGTACATTATCTAGCTAACCTGAAGGAAGGTTCCCTTGTAATTCCCTTCTCAAGTCTGTTCCCTTTTATTTTTTGAACCCCCACTTTTTCATATGCACACTTTTATTTCAGTTTTGGTTGTTTCTTTTTTTTTTTTTTTTTTTTTCCTCTCTGCAGTTATTGTTCACCCTGTATTTTAGTGCCTGTGATCATTCTTGCTTCCTCATGCCCTTGTTAGCATCTCCCTTCCCATATTGGATGGTGCTGGAAATGGTCATACTTTGCCCTCAGCTCTTGAGAGTTAGCTTTTGTGGAAACAGAGAAAAAGCCATCTTAATTAAAGTAATATAGAAAATATAGTGATATCAGTGGTATTGCAAAGTCAAAAGATCTGAATTTGAATAAAATTGGAAGTTTTCATGGTGCTCTGAAAGTGCTACCTTGGTTATACAGGTTTTCCACGTGGAATTTCTTCCATTCAAACTCATGTAATGAGTAAAAGTTACTGCTCGTAGTACTGCAGGGGTTGGATCGAGTAGATTGTAGTTGTCAGAGTGCACTGTGCCAACATAGGATGTTGCAAAGCTAATTACATAGTAGTTTAAAGCTGTTATAGCAGTGTTTGGAGGTTCCTGTTCAGCAGGTCCATTCTGTATTTATAGCATGCTTAAGTTTTTGGAGGTGAACTTTGTAAAATTGAGTGAACATATTGAATGGGTATTTTATCTTCTAGTGTAAGGTTTTTCTTTGTCAGGCAGCTTTTAAAACTTCCTTGTTCTCTGTAACAAGGTCTCATATGTCAGTTTGTAAATATCTAAATTCAGGTGAATAGACTAGTGTAGTTTCAGCCGAAGGCAACTTATTTTAACCTGAGCACTATTTCAGTAATAACAAAGTAGTGCATGGAATTGCTTGACAAACATCTACGACCTTGGTGCGAAATGTTACGTGCATTCTTCTAGTTTTTTTGCAAGATTTGGTTTGAACCTGTTGAAACAGATGTTAAAAGTAAAATATTTAATTGTGAATAACCAGGTTTGCTTCTCAGTACTTCCATTTCCTTGTACTTTACATGCTGTAAAGTATATCCAGATCATTCATACAGGAGCAGTCTTAGAAAATATCATAGTGTTAGAGCACCACCTATAGGGTTTCCTCAAAATTAAAACAATAAAGTTTCCAGAGAATGTTTGAATAATAATATCTTTCTGTATTTTGAGACTTTTGTTTTCCTAGATGCTAGGACAGGTCTTATGTTCTATAGCTAAAGTATGTTAATATTTAACTGTGCAGCCATGAATGAAGCTTTGATAAGAAACATGAAAAGCTATATAAAGCAATGTGTTCTTTCATCTGTACCTGAAAACAATAAATCTACTGTTTTATTTTTGTTTCTAGATTTCTGTATTTAAGCTAATACAGAAAATTCAGACGTATGCGAGCATTTCAGTCTTACAGTAGTTTTAAACCTATTATTAGAAATGTATTTGTTATGCCATATAGAAATCTTTAACAGTAATAATTCAGGAACATGAATTTTTATTGCTTAAGAGCTAGGTAATTTCAAGGCCTCATAGTCTTGAAAAAGATATCTGAAAAGCTTGATTGTGGATAAAAATAAAAATAACCTGTTTACAAAATATATTATTGCAACTTTTGCGCTATTATAAATGCAGTTCCTTCTTGATTGTGTTTGGTCATGGCATCATTTCTGATTTTATTTTAATCAAATACATATAAAGAACACTCAGAGCTTTGGATCATCAGACAATAATGAAAATATTTTCTCATTTGTAATAGTTCTTTTGTTTAAACTGTAGTGTGTAACTGATTATGATACAGTAAACTTTGAGAGCTCACAAGTTTTGGGTTTGGCAGTGAGGAAGTTGTAAAATAAAAGCACAGAGTGCAGTTATTTTTACTGTGAGTTCTGACCTTTGAAACTTCGTCATAATTTCAAGGTCTGTAGTGAGAGTATTCTGGCCTTCCTATTTATGTGAAGGTTGAGAATATGCGATATGACAGGTGTTGGATATAAGGCTGCTAAGGGAGGGGAATAGTTGTGTGATTTTGTTTGGCTGGCAAGTACATAAGTTGAAATAAAATCAGCGTAGCCGAGAACACTCCAGTAAAAGAAACAAGCAATTGAGTTAAGGCCAATGCAGAAAGGTACATCTATAATAAAGTAAGAATACAAATGGCTGAGTTACTTCAGTTGCATAGAATAAGCCCTATAAGTATAAGCTTTCTAGCCCATTTTCAGAAATGTAGTTGCACAAGTCCCTTTTAAGAATAATCTCTTGTGAACCCAACTTTTAATATCTGTATATGAAAGTGTGCTGCAGTAAGTGCTCTTTGCATTCCAAGCATTTGGAATTGTGTGTATGAAGATCATTTCCATGCTAAGGGCTGAAAGGGGGTATTTAAATGGCGGCCAAGCACTGGGTCTTCCTAAGACAGGGAATTTCAGCTACTTGATTATTTTATATAATTTCTTTTTCACCTTCTAATGCATTTGTTCCGTGTAAGGTATAAATGCGTGACTAAATTGAACTGAATCTTTGTGAAGGCTTAAAAAAAATAGGAAAAAGAAAATGTTTTCATTTTTATAATAAAGGCTGTATCAAATAATCTTTTTTCATCTGTACTATTAATTGACATTAGTATAATGCACTGGCAACATTGGAAAATGTCTTTTGAAGTGTGTTCCATTATGAATTTCTTCAGGCATTGTTTTTATTGCTGTGTCATTTAACTCAGTGTGCTATTTTCCCTGATTAGTCTGGTTAACTTTTTTTTCTGGCCTACTAGCTTTTTAAAAACAAAATTAATCAAATTGTTTTCAATATATATGGATTGTTTGTTTGTTTTTTTTAGCTTGTGGAGATATTCCAGAACAAATTAGATCACCAAGTGGGACAATCACAAGTCCAGGATGGCCTTCTGAGTATCCTGCCCGAATCAACTGTAGCTGGTACATCCATGCAAACCCAGGGGAGATCATTACTATAAGGTAACAGTGCTTCTGTATTAACCACATGGATTAAAGAAGTGCCGACTAGATATTTTTAACTGCTAATTTTGTATGTACCGGCTTTCTTTTCCTTCCTGTAAACATAGGACTTCTGGTATGTCTGTTTTCTCCCTTTCCTTTTAATTGATTTGCTCTCACATAGCCGTGTAACATTTGTTTTCAACTGGAGAACTGGCAACTTGAAAAACTGTCTATGTGCTCATTTGTTTTTAATATCTCTGAGACTTCTGCTTTAAAAATGTGCAGGGAAATTCTGTAACTCTTCTGCTTTAAAGTCTCATGATGTGATTAAAAATGACAGGGTACAAATAGTAAATTAGTAGATATGATTGCAGTTTTGGAAATGCTGAGTTTTGAGGCAGGGAGCTTCTCCGTTTCACGTATCTTGTAACTTTTCTAAAGAAGTAATGTAAAATGTTGTGTGTAGGTTCAAGTTCTCATCAGTTCATTCCCCATTACTGCCACAAGGGAAATCAAGGCTTGTTTTAGCATCAAGATACAAATTAGTACCACTTCATAGGCTGATCATGAAACTGCATTAGCTGCAGATTTACTTCAGTTTCCAGTACAGACTTGCTGACCTAAGAAGCAGCTCTTCATTATGAAGTATTTGCTTTGACATCAGTTACACATTTAAAGTACAGCTTTTTAATTTAAACAGTTTCTGCTTAATATTAAATTGGCATAAATGCAATGTAAAGTAGGTAGAACTGAATGCTTTCTCAACTTTTTCATACTGTTTAATAAAACTTCGAGGGTTTTTTTTCCTTTCAGGCTGTTTACTTCCACTCATGCATTTAATATTTTGTTTCTGGTTTACTGCGCTGTTGTCTGTGCAGACCTGGTTTGCCCAAACTTTCTCCCCTTCACACTTCATTACCACGACAGCGTGTCTTGATATAGTTGTAGCCATACCATGACATTCCATGACATATCTGTTGGGTAAGCAAGTAGTGCAACTGGAAGAAAATCTTATCTGAAATCATAGTTCTGAACAATTTAGCTGTATTTATGATGTCAAGTCATATTGGCTAAATGTAGCATTAACTTAAGCCACTTAGTAGTATATGAAAGTCATGTTAAATGAGACTTAAAAACAATTTCATGAATGGATTTTTTTTTTGTTAAATTAAGTGAAGGTTTAATTTTTTTTGTAGCACAACTGAACTTCAAATACTGCAGGCAATAGTCTAGTTGATAGAATAGATTTTTGCTTTCCTCATAATGTAAAAGTATCATCACCACAAGGTTAAATTGTATTCTTACATGGATAGAGAAGCCATGCTTTATTTCAGAACAAAAAAGAACTTGGAGCCAGTTTCCATTTTTATGTGTAGTAATCCATCAGCTTAGTTGTGCGTGATGCAGTTGAGTTACAATTTTGACCTTTTTTGTTTGTTCCTTTCTTTCAGCTTTCAAGACTTTGATGTTCAGGGATCACGACGATGCAGCTCAGACTGGTTAACAATTGGAAGCTACAAGAATATCGAAGGCTATAGAGCATGCGGCTCCTCCATTCCTTCACCATACATCTCTTCACAGGACCATGTTTGGATCAGGTTTCATTCAGATGATAGCATCTCCCGAAAAGGCTTCAGATTGGCCTACTTTGCTGGTATGTTTCAAATGATACCTAGTACAGTTTTATGGTTTTATTTATTTGTGTCCTGTTTCAAGAACTACTTCCTTGTAGGAGGATCCAGTATATGTATTTTTTGTAGTCAATTCAAGGCTTAGTGAAATC
The DNA here is from genome assembly GCA_039720435.1 of Amazona ochrocephala. Classification (NCBI taxonomy): domain Eukaryota; kingdom Metazoa; phylum Chordata; class Aves; order Psittaciformes; family Psittacidae; genus Amazona; species Amazona ochrocephala. Next base: position 20,887,981 of record CM077876.1, read on the forward strand.
AGGGAAAAGTTCACCATTAATAGTAGGCCACTGGAAGATTTTTTAATATAGTTTAAGATTTAAAGTGTTTTCATCAGACAAAAATTAGTTTAGGATAGTTGGGTAGACTTCTGAGTACCATAAATATGGCAAGAGGGGAAAAAATGGCAGGAAATTTTTTACATTTAGTATGGAAATTGCATAATCTTTTCCCATCTCCAGAAGATGTACTGTCTTCAAATAAACTAAAACATTAAACCCCCCCAACATTATTAATCTGATAGGTTACTCTGGCCAAGTACAGACATGGTTCTGTACGTGAAAATTTTTCTTGGGTAATTCAGGAATGGGATATAAGCTAGTTATTGGTAGTAGTAGTTTGGGACTGTTTTCTAGCAATTATTTCTCTAGTAGCTGTTGCCAAGAGAGAGGAGGAAGCCAGTCATGGGTAAAGACTAGTTCCAAGTTTTTTCTGGCCTTATGAGGTGTTAACATTTTTATGTAATAACATGATAATGCTCTTATACCCTAAATACTGGATTAGATTCTTCTTTGTTTTCTGTCGTGGTTTAAGCTGTAAATCACACAGTTGCTCACTCACTCCCCCTTTTTATTTCCCCCCCACTCTGAGGTGGGGGGAATGGGGAGAAGAATCGAAAGAATGTAACTCCCACGGGTTGAGATAAGATCAGTCCAGTAACTAAGGTATAACACAAATCACTACTGTTACCACCAATAACAATAATGACCAGGGAAATACAAGGGAAGAGGATACAACTGCTTAACACCCAATGACCAAGCCATGAATCATTGAATCATAGAATAGTTAGGGATGGAAAGGACCTTAAGATCATCTACTTCCAAACCCCCTGCCATGGGCAGGGACACCTCCCACTAAACCATGCCATCCAAGGCTCTGTTCAACCCCACCTTGAACACCGCCAGGGATGGAGCATTCACAACTTCCCTGGGCAACCCATTCCAGTGCCTCACCACCCTTACAGGAAAGAATTTCTTCCTCATATCCAATCTAAACTTCCCCTGTTTAAGTTATAACCCATTACCCCTTGTCCTCTCACTACAGTCCCTCATGAGGAGTCCCTCCCCAGCATCCCGATAGGCCCCCTTCAGATATTGGAAGGCTGCTCTGAGGTCTCCACGCAGCCTTCTCTTCTCCAGGCTGAACAGACCCAATTTTCTCACCCTGTCTTCATACGGGAGGTGCTCCAGTCCCCTGATCATCCTCCTGGCCCTCCTCTGCACTTGTTCCAGCAGTTCCATGTCCTTTCTATGAGGACACCAGAACTGCCCACAATACTCCAAGTGAGGTCTCACGAGAGCAGAGTAGAGGGGCAGGATCACCTCCCTCGACCTGTTGGTCACGCTTCTTTTGATGCAGCCCAGGATACAGTTGGCTTTCTGGGCTGCAAGCACACACTGCTGGCTCATGTTCATTTTTTCATCAACCCACACCCCCAAGTCCTTCTCCACAGGGCTGCTCTGAATCTCTTTTCTGCCCAACCTGTAGCTGTGCCTGGCATTGCTCTGACCCAGGTGTAGGACCTTGCACTTGGCATGGTTAAACTTCATCAGGTTGGCATCAGCCCACCTCACAAGCGTGTCAAGGTCCCTCTGGATGGCATTCCTTCCCTCCAATGTATCAACCGAACCACACAGCATGGTGTCATCAGCAAATTTGCTGAGGGCACACTCAATCCCACTGTCCATGTCACCCACAAAGATGTTGAACAAGACCGGTCCCAACACCGATCCCTGAGGGACACCACTCGTTACTGGTCTCCAGCTGGACATCGAGCCATTGAGCACTACTCTTTGCGTGTGGCCATCCAGCCAGTTCTTTATCCACTGAGTGGTCCACCTATCAAATTGATGTCTCTCCCACTTAGAGACAAGGATGTCATGTGAGACAGTGTCAAACACTTTGCACAAGTCCATGTAGATGACATCAGCTGCTCTACCCCTGTCCATCAGTTCCGTAGCCCCTTCATAGAAGGCCACCAGATTGGTCAGGCAGGATTTCCTCTTAGTGAAGCCATGCTGGCTGTCACCAAGCACCTTGTTGGTTTTCATGTGCCTTAGCATGCCTTCCAGGAGAATCTTCTCCAAGATTTTGCCAGGCACAGAGGTGAGACTGACTGGTCTGTAATTCCCTGGGTCATCCATTTTCCCCTTCTTGAAAATGGGGGTTATATTTCCCTTTTTCCAGTCATCGGGAACTTCACCTGACTGCCATGATTTTTCAAATATGATGGACAGTGGCTTAGCAACTTCATTTGCCAGCTCCTTCAGGACCCTTGGATGGATTTCATCCGGTCCCATGGACTTGTATACATTCAGGTTCCTAAGATGGTCTCAAACCAGATCCTCTCCTACAGTGGGCCCAGGGTCTTCATTCTCACCGTTCCCGCGTCTGCCTTCCAAGACTTGGGTGGTGTGGTCAGAGCATTTGCCGGTGAAGACTGAGGCAAAGAAGTCATTAAGAACCTCAGCCTTCTCCAAATCCAGGGTAGCCAGTTCTCCTGATAGCTTCCAGAGAGGGCCCACATTGTCCCTGGCCTGCCTTTTATTTGCAGTGTACCTATAGAATCCCTTCCTGTTATCCTTAACATCCCTAGCCAAGTTTAATTCTAAGTCTTCCGGGTTCTGCCTCCAGTTTTTTACATCCTGGGCATGACGTGCTGTGGTATGGAGTACCTCTTTGGTCAGTTTGGGTCAGGTGTCCTGTTTCTGCTTCCTCCCGGCTTCCCCTCCTCCCTGGCAGAGCATGAGACTCAGAAAGTCCTTGGTCAAACCAAACATTCTAAGCCGTAACTAGAAACATCGGTGTTATCAGCGCTGTTCCCAGGCCGAAAGTCGAAAGCACAGCACTGCACCAGCTACTAAGAAGGAGAAAAATGACTGCTACTGCTGAACCCCTGACAGTATCCACCCCTTATTCCACACCATTCACGTCATGCTCAGATCCCATGTTTTCAATATACTATCACATATATATATATATATATATATATATGCATCCACACACGCAGAGGGAGAGAGATCATCCCTTAGTGCATGGACCAATCCCTGTAAAGCTGCTGAGTCCGTTCAGTCCATAATGTGAAGCTCCATCTCTTTTAACAGTCTTTCAGAGCAGGGGAGGCTGTGTGCAGTGTTGGATCGTTGCCTGCTGATGCTGACCGTTCCTTTACTGCAGAACTCGTCCAGTTTCATTAAAGTTCATTCTTTCTTGGGATGACGGTCAGAGGGCCAGTGGCTGGTGACTTAAAGACATCTAGTTGGTGGGCTATAAAAGTGCTACATAGCAGGCAACAGCATACAGTTGAGTTCATTGGCTGTTTTCCCCTAAAATCAAATCCCCTTGAGGTACACATTGGACTTCTCCATCTTCCCGCATTACCCACTGTCCTGCATTCAGCAGTAGCAGTCATTTTTCTCCTTCTCGGTAGCTGGTGCAGCACTGTGTTTTTGATTTTGGGCCTGGGAACAGTGCTGATAACACCAGTGTTTTCAATTACTTCTTGGTAATGTTTTGGTCTGACCAAGCACTTTCTGAGTCTCATGCTCTGCCAGGGAGGAGGGGAAGCTGGGAGGAAGCAGAGACAGGACACCTGACCCAAACTGACCAAAGAGGTATTCCATGACACGGCACGTCATACCCAGGATGTGAAAATGAGGGGCAGAGACCCGGAAGGGTGGGGCTCGCTGCTGGGTCAGGCTTGGTATCGGGTAGTGAGCAGTTGTATACTCTTTCATTGTATTTCCCTCGTCATTATTATTAGTAGTGGTAGCAGTAGTGATTTGTGTTATACCTTAGTTACTGGATTGTTCTTATCCCAACCCGTGGGAGTTACATTCTTCTATTCTTCTCCCCATTCCCCCCCCCCTCGGAGTGGAGTGGGAAGAAAGAGGGGGGAGTCAGTGAGCAAACTGCGTGATTTACGGCTTAAAACACAGCAGTTCTTTCTGGCGCCCAACGTGGGCCCTCTTCAGCACGCATTACCTCCTCCTCCTCTGGTGACATTCCAAAATCTTTGCCCTCTGGCCAGTCCATGATGACTTCTAGAATTCCTGGACGACTGCAATTTCCTATTCGAGCTCATTATGTAAGTAGTGCAGCCCACTTACTCCATGTAGCATCAGTTGCATGATGTGTGGAGGAGACCCTGCCTTTGAACATCCAGCCCAGCACCGGCAACCGGCATGCTAGGAGGAGCTGTGCTTCAGTGCCAATCACTTCTGGAGCAGCTCGAACCCCTTCATAGGCTGCCAGTATCTCTTTTTCAGTTGGGGTGTAGCTGGCCTCAGACCCTTTGTCTCCCCGACTCCAAAAGCTGAGGGGTCGACCTCGAGTCTTCCCTGAAGCTTACTGCCAGAGGCTCCAGGTGGGACCGTTCTTCCTGGCTGCAGTACATTTTTCACATCTGGCCCGGTCCAGACTGGTCCGAGGGCTACTGCATGAACTATCTCTCGTTTAATTTGCTCAAAGGCTTGTGTTGATCAGGGCCCCATTTAAAATCATTCTTCTTCCGGGTCACATGATAGAGAGGGCTTACAATCAAACTGTAATTCGGGATGTGCATCCAGCAGAACCCCACAGCGCCCAAAAAAGCTTGTGTTTCTTTTTTATTAGTTGGTGGCGACATTGCTGTTATCTTGTTGATCACATCTGTGGGGATCTGGTGACGTCCATCTTGCCATTTTATTCCCCAAAATTAACTCTCCTGTGCAGGTCCCTTGACCGTACTTTGTTTTATGGCAAAACTGGCTTTCAGCAGGATTTGGATTATTTTCCTCCCTTTCTCAAAGACTTCTTCCATTGTATCACCCCTCACGATAATGTCATCAATGTATTGGAGGTGTTCTGGAGCTTGCCCCTGTTCCAGTGCAGTCTGGATCAGTCCACGGCAGATGGTAGGGCTGTGTTTCCACCCCTGGGGCAGTCGGTTCCAAGTGTACTGGACACCCCTCCAAGTAAAAGCAAACTGTGGCCTGCACTCTGCTGCCAGAGGAATTGAGAAAAATGCATTGGCAATATCAGTCGTGGCATACCACTTGGCTGCCTTTGACTCCAGTTCATACTGAAGTTCTAGCATGTCCAGTATGGTAGCACTCAATGCTGGTGTAACTTCATTCAGGCCACGATAGTCTGCTGTTAGTCTCCAAAAAGAACTATTGTGGTTTAAGCTGTAAATCACGCAGTTTGCTCACTTACTCCCCTCTCTTTCTTCCCCTCGCTCCGAGGCGGGGGGGAATGGGGAGAAGAATCGAAAGAATATAACTCCCACGGGTTGGGATAAGAACAATCCAGTAACTAAGGTATAACACAAGTCACTACTGCTACCACTACTAATAATAATGACGAGGGAAATACAGTGAAAGAGTATACAACTGCTCGCTACCCGATACCAAGCCTGACCCAGCAACGAGCCCCACCCTTCCGGGTCTCTGCCCCTCGTTTTTACATCCTGGGTATGACATGCCGTGTCATGGAATACCTCTTTGGTCAGTTTGGGTCAGGTGTCCTGTCTCTGCTTCCTCCCAGCTTCCCCTCCTCCCTGGCAGAACATGAGACTCAGAAAGTGCTTGGTCAGACCAAAACATTACCAAGCAGTAACTGAAAACACTGGTGTTATCAGCGCTGTTCCCAGGCCCAAAATCAAAAACACAGCACTGCACCGGCTACCGAGAAGGAGAAAAATGACTGCTACTGCTGCACCCATGACATTTTCGTAGTGGTTTCACATTCTATTACTCCCTTCAACTGTGTGCCTATATGCACCCTCTGGCCTGCTCCAAATCTCTGTATACCAACTTTTGATTCCTCTTTTCCGTAAAACAGTTCATACTTTTCCACCTATCCACTTCCACCCATCAGAACTGTTCCACCAAGATTTAGTAAAACTAGTCCTGATATTCTCTAGCGTAAGCCATATTTGCTCCTGTTGAGTATTCTGCACTCTTTCTACGTGGTGGCTTCCTCCACACTGTCAGCCTTTCACAAACCTGAAGTTTCCAGGGCTTGTCCTTCCTGCTCTGTCACCTGTTTCCAGGCCTACAAGAAGGCTCCCTCTACTGGCTCCTTGCAGCTTAGCAAGTCTTGAGAGAAGTAATGCGTGCTTTACTTTGTTGATGGCTCAGCTTTCAGGACAGTGTTCTTCCTGGGTTTTGCTTATTGTCTCACCAAAAGAGATGACAGGATGGGAGAGAAAACCACTGTCTCCTCTACTGCTGTTCCTGGTAACTGCCCTCGTGCACACTGTTCTTCTGTGTGAAGCATGAGCTTCTCCCTTGTTTATCTCCCTTTCCTTGCAGGCACAGAGCGAAGGCAGTGTTCCTGCCTGAGGGGCTTTGGGAAGGAAGGACATTTTGAATACAGATGTAGAATGGGTAGGGGAGGCAAGCCAGAGGCTCAGTGGAGTTTTTCTGAAAATCCTTTCTTTGCTTTTTTTCCAGTCGTGAAACAATTTCATTAGGTAACCCCCTCTGGAAGAAGCTGTAAAGTTTCTAACATCAAGCCGTTTTTTTCAGTTACTTGAGTTCTTCTTTTTAATGTTATACAGTGGGACTCAGTATTTAAGACTTAAATCCTGTGGTTTTAAATGACCTGTTAAAAAAAAAAAAAAAAAAAAAAAAAAAACAACAAAAAACACACACAAAAAAAACCAACACATTTGTTTTTTGGAGAAGGGATGTTCATTTTTTAAAAAACAAGCCCTACCAAAACTTTGGTTTGAGCTTGGTCCTTACGAAGTATTTCATGATTGAGGTGGAAATGTAGCATTTCAGTGATCAGAGTAGTCTTCTTATGTTGTAAACTGACCTGCGTGTAGCAAAAGAGTTGAAAAATCTGCTTTAATAATGATCGTGTCAGCTTGTGAGTGTCGAGGAGACTCCTGAAATGCTAACATTTTTGCTACACATTCAACTGTGCCATGCTGTTTGTTTTTTGTAATTTCTGCTCATTAGCATCATGCAGTAGTGCTCACTTGAACACCTCAATGGACTATTTAATTCATTGTTGTTAAGGCTACTCTCAAAGGTGACGTGTGGTCTGAGAAAAATAGTAATACTTATATGGATCCAAGTTAGGCCGACTTGAGCTGGAATGATAAAAAAAATTAGCTTATAGGTGCAAAAGGGACCAACCATCATGGAGCCCCATGTTTAAAATCCGATATGGAAATAAACCATATGAGTTCTTTAAATTCTTGTTTAATACCTTCAAATAAACAAAACAATAAGAAAAAAAACATTGCAGTTTAGGAAGGTTGCTTGACTAAGAAGGTAAATTTTGTATCGCTTGCCTTTCTTCCCTCTGTTTTACTCCCATCACTTTTTAAATTATCAGCTTATTTAATTATGATTATTATGGGGTGGAGTTTACTGCTAGTGACTTAGAGTGGAAAACAATTAATAAAAGTAGATAGGTCTGGTCACTGTGAAGGTGTGGAAGGACTGTGTTATTGTATGAAGATAGGCTGAGAAAGTTGGGGCTGTTCAGCCTGGAGAAGAGGAGGCTGCGTGGAGACCTCATAGCAGCCTTCCAGTATCTGAAGGAGGCCTATAGGGATGCTGAGGAGGGACTCTTCATTAGGGACTGTAGTGATAGGACAAGGGGTAATGAGTTAAAGAGGGGAAGTTTAGATTGGATATGAGGAAGAAATTCTTTGCTGTGAGGGTGGTGAGGCACTGGAATGGGTTGCCCGGGGAAGCTGTGAATGCTCCATCACTGGCGGTGTTCAAGCCCAGGTTGGACAGAGCCTTGGGTGGCATGTTTTAGTGGGAGGGGTCCCTGCCCATGGCAGGGGGGTTGGAACTAAGATGATCTTAAGGTCCTTTCCAACCCTAACTATTCTATGATTCTATGATTCTCTGATTCTAATCCTTTGGCTACAACTGCACTTGGGTTCTGCTAATTATCTTGTGCTATCCTGAAGTCTTTTCTGGTACAGGTTTCAAATACAGTCTTATTTGTGTATATTTTACTGTCTTATAACTCTAATTTTTGATTAATATATAAACTTTCCTTATGACTTTGGGATCAGTGATGAAAAGTGCTAAATCAGGATCAAGTAAGCAGCTCTTTTCTGGGATGATTAAAAGCCTGCCGGAGTGTAGCTTATGTTGAAATTATAGGGTTTTTTGTTACTACAATACTGCCATTAATATTTACAACTCCATATTATAGCTTTCTGCTCAACTTTTTCCAAGTTCTGCAGGTTAAGAAGCATTAAACTAGAGTATCAGCAGTACTTGAACAAGTTCAATAACTCTTCTCATGCATATTCTGCTGTATTGCCCTCTGCCTATGAAGCATAGTCATACAATTTAGGCAGGACAAGTCTTAAGAGTTCAGCTTTAAAAGTTTCAGATTCAAGGCCGAGGTTCTAAGTATTTTCCGTACTAATATTATGAATGATATGTATGTGTGTATAATATATAAATAATACAAATATAGATACTTATGTAACAGAACAGGAAGATCATATTGTTTACACTGAAGTGATACTTTAATCACTTAAATCATTTTGCTCTCCTTTCACTCTTGTCAGCAAATTTGTCGACTTAAAAGCTCTTCAGCAGTGCTTCTAACTGCTGTCGCTCCTGTTGGGTTTTTCCTGCATTAATTTTTCAAAACCTTAGCATTTGTGAAATTTTTAAGATGTTGATGTTGCACCTTTAAAAAAATATTTCAAGTTAATTGTATTTCTTTTTAATGCTTTATAAGATACTAAAATAGCAAAAAGGAGAACTGAGGTTTGATATCACTTGACCTATCACAGCAGATTAGTTGCAGCAAGGGAAATTCTTTATCATTTCATGTGGTTGAGCACTGGAACTTTGATAATACTTGATTGGACAAGGCTCTGAAGAACTGCAGTTATCCTTGCTTTGAGCAGATGTTTTGGTTAGGTGACTTCCAGGGATCCGTTCCAATCTGAATTGTTCTCTTGTAAAACAAGATAGAACCTGCTTCTCCTGTAGGGCCATCTGCATTGCAGAATTTTTTGAATTTTTTTTGAGGATTGACCTTGGCCGTTTGTTTTGTAGCAAATTTTGCAGTCTGTACCATGTTTTTAGAAATTGCTGTGATTTTAAATGATGCAACAATATTTGACTCAGCTAAGTTGGTGCAGGGCTCAAATACCTTGCTTCCCAGCTGTGCTTCTGTGTTTAACATAGCTTGAACTTTAATGAAGGCCTGAAAAAAATATTATTATATTACAAGTGTGGTAGTAGCCAGTAGACCACATTTGCTTAAATAAAGGTGTTTCTTGATTATTTATTTAGTTTCCTTCAGAATGAGTAAAAAAAATTACCAAAAAAACCCCACACTTCCATGTTTTCTGGACCACTACTTGGATCATTAACTTTTAAATTGTAATTTTATATTCAGGCAAGCATGTGTTTCTGCATCTGCTGCACTCTCCTCTTATTGGAGGAGAGACAGGAGTAAACAGTGGGAAGAGGTGAGGACAGAGGTTTCGTTTTGGTTGGTGGTAATGGTTAATGTTCACCTGTTGGCTTCTCTCTTGCCATAGGTTCTTCCATACAAAGTAGGAACCTATGAAAACAGGAGAGAGACAGGTCTGACTGCTTTTACAAGAAAGAATTCAAGGAGGTAACTGGTACTGCAGGACAAAATGTTTCTGTATTTCAGATGAGAGGGAGGAAACAGTATTTTGTGACTTAGCTTTAGCATGTTAGAAGTCAGATTTTTCAATCACTATAGAGCAGCATTGTTTTCTTACTTAGGTTGAAGTTATTTGACTGAATGATGCTAAGGATGAGGCTCATGCTGATGTGCTGTCAGACCTCCAACTTGAAAAAACTGTTTTATCTTGGAACTTACTGAAGGTTGTAATTTACAGAAACATTAAATAGTTGTTTTGCCATTCCGAACTACCTGGTGCAGCAGATAAATATGTGACGAATGATGAAGTGCTAAATCTAAAAGAGTTTTTTATCTTTTTTTTTTTTTTTTTTTTTTTTTATTTCAGGGAAATCTGATGAACCAAATTGTGACTGTGATCAGTTTCATTGTGCTAATGGGAAGTGTATTCCAGAAAGTTGGAAATGTAATAACATGGATGAATGTGGAGACAACTCGGATGAAGAAATCTGTGCCAAAGCTAATCCTCCAACCGCTTCTTCCTTTCAGCCTTGTGCTCGCAACCAGTTTCAGTGTCTTTCTCGCTTCACCAAGCTTTACACTTGCCTTCCAGAATCTTTAAAATGTGATGGTAACATTGATTGTCTTGACTTAGGAGATGAAATAGACTGTGATGTGCCAACATGTGGGCAGTGGTTAAAATACTTTTATGGTACTTTCAGTTCTCCCAACTATCCTGACTTCTATCCACCTGGAAGCAACTGCACCTGGCTGATAGACACTGGTGATCATCGCAAAGTCATATTGCGATTCACCGATTTTAAACTTGATGGAACAGGTTACGGAGACTATGTCAAAATATATGATGGACTAGAAGAGAATCCACGGAGGCTGTTGCGTGTGCTAACAGCATTTGACTCTCATGCTCCCCTCACAGTTGTTTCATCCTCAGGACAGATACGAGTGCATTTTTGTGCTGACAAAGTAAATGCTGCAAGAGGATTCAATGCCACCTATCAAGTAGATGGCTTCTGTTTGCCCTGGGAAATCCCTTGTGGTGGCAACTGGGGTTGCTACACAGAGCAGCAACGTTGCGATGGCTACTGGCACTGTCCAAATGGAAGGGATGAAACCAACTGCACTATGTGCCAAAGAGATGAGTTTCCCTGCTCTCGGAATGGTGTTTGCTACCCTCGCTCAGACCGCTGCAACTACCAGAATCATTGCCCTAATGGTTCAGATGAAAAAAACTGTTTCTTCTGTCAGCCAGGAAATTTTCATTGTAAAAATAACCGCTGTGTGTTTGAGAGCTGGGTTTGTGATTCTCAAGATGACTGTGGTGATGGCAGTGATGAAGAGAATTGCCCAGTCATTGTGCCCACTAGAGTAATAACTGCAGCTGTCATTGGAAGTCTTATTTGTGGATTGCTGCTTGTCATTGCACTGGGATGTACTTGTAAATTGTACTCACTCAGGATGTTTGAGCGAAGGTAAGTAGAAGAGATGTCTTTGAGAACTTAAAAAGTATTTTCATCTTTTGTTGTTACACTTGAAACATTTTTATGCTGTGAGTTATTGCATGTGATTTCTAAAGGCATTTTTCCTTTTTCGACAGTAAAAATGGATTAGTTAATCATAGAATATATCAAGTTGGAAGGGACCCAGGACTACCTAAAACTAAACCATATGGCTTAGAGTGTCATCCAGATGCTCCTTGAACTCTGGCAGGCTTGGTGCTCTGACCAGTTCTCTGGGGAGCCTGTTCCAGTGATTGACCCACCCTCTCAGTGAAGAAAAGGGGATAGAAGTATTCTGATCACTTAACTATTGGGAGTTAAGCTTTCAGATTTTTTTACCAAAAAGAAAGTGTGGGAAAGCTGCATTTCTGCAACTGAATATCTCAACTGTGTATTTAACAGCATGTTTCTTTCATTGTAGATTATCCATACCAGGATTACACAGTCTTCAATTTTTATAAAATAATATAAGCATCTTTCATGCTGCCTTTTATATTTAGCCCATGGGTTGTGTTTTTAAGAATTAATTATTGGGTTGGTTTTGTTCTTGTCTCAGCTGGACAGACCCATAGGAATGGCTTACAAGGACTTACTGTATATTCTTTGTCAATTAAATTTCAGTTAAACTAATTAATCAGCTGAAATTTACTATTTCAGATTATAATAGTCTGATGTAATTTTAAATATATATATACACGCACACATCCTAGTCTTATATTATGAAATCTCTTTTCTCTTTGAAAGATCATTTGAAACTCATTTGTCAAGGGTTGAGGCTGAACTGTTAAGAAGAGAAGCTCCTCCATCCTATGGACAGTTAATTGCCCAGGGTTTAATTCCACCAGTTGAAGATTTTCCTGTTTGTTCACCAAATCAGGTAAGATTCTAAAATAACAGGCAGACCATATAAATTTTGAAGAGATTGAAATAAAGGTATTTTAACTATATTTTTATTTTATTTTATATTTTTATATTTTATTTTAACTATATTTTCTATAGCATTTCCTTTTCTTCCTTTCAGGCCAATGCTGTTATACTAAGGATTAGCCACTGGAGAAAATAATGATACAGTACAGAGTTTTCTTAGCAGGCATTTTTTGTTGTTGATGAGTGCCAGTAATGTGCACAATAGAATCCCTCTTGAATGAAAAGGGATAGATTAGTAAATGTAGTTGTATGGTCTGTATTGATGATGTTGTATAAGTAAAGTTTACAAGATAGAGCTTCACAGAATCACAGAATCACAGAATAGTAAGGGCTGGAAAGGACCTCAAGATCATCGAGTTCCAACCCCCCCGCCATGGGCAGGGACACCTCCCACTAAACCATGCCATCCAAGGCTATGTCCAACCCCACCTTGAACGCCGCCAGGGATGAAGCATTCACAACTTCCCTGGGCAACCCATTCCAGGGCCCCACCACCCTCACAGTAAAGAATTTCTTCCTCAGATCCAATATAAACCTCCCCTGTTTAAGTTTTAACCCATTACCCCTTGTCCTCTCACCACAGTCCCTCATGAAGAGTCCCTCCCCAGCATCCCTATAGGCCCCCTTCAGGTATTGGAAGGCTGCTATGAGGTCTCCACACAGCCTTCTCTTCTCCAGGCTGAACAGCCCCAACTTTCTCAGCCTATCTTCATACGGGAGGTGCTCCAGTCCCCTGATCATTTTCGTGGCCCTCCTCTGCACTTGTTCTAACACTTCCATGTCCTTTTTATGTTGAGGACACCAGAACTGCCCACAATACTCCAAGTGAGGTCTCACGAGAGCAGAGTAGAGGGGCAGGATCACCTCCCTCGACCTGCTGGTCACACTCCTTTTGATGCAGCCCAGAATACGGTTGGCCTTCTGGGCTGCAAGCGCACACTGCCGGCTCATGTTCATTTTTTCATCAACCAGCACCCGCAAGTCCTTCTCTGCAGGGCTGCTCTGAATCTCTTCTCTGCCCAACCTGTAGCTGTGCCTGGCATTGCTCCGACCCAGGTGTAGGACTTTGCACTTAGCATGGTTGAACTTCATTAGGTTGGCATCAGCCCACCTCACAAGCGTGTCAAGGTCCCTCTGGATGGCATTCCTTCCCTCCAATGTATCAACCGAGCCACACAGCTTGGTGTCATCGGCAAACTTGCTGACGGCGCACTCAATCCCACTGTCCATGTCACCCACAAAGATGTTGAACAAGACCGGTCCCAACACCGATCCCTGGGGGACACCACTCGTTACCGGTCTCCAGCTGGACACTGAGCCACTGAGCACTACTCTTTGCGTGCGGCCATCCAGCCAGTTCTTTATCCACCGAGTGGTCCACCTATCAAATTGATGTCTCTCCAACTTAGAGAGAAGGATGTCATGGGAGACAGTGTCAAAGGCTTTACACAAGTCCAGGTAGATGACATCAACTGCTCTGCCCCTGTCCATCAGTTCCGTAGCCCCTTCATAGAAGGTCACCAGATTGGTTAGGCAGGATTTCCCCTTAGTGAAGCCATGCTGGCTGTCACCAAGCACCTTGTTGGTTTTCATGTGCCTTAGCATGCCTTCCAGGAGAATCCGCTCCAAGATTTTGCCAGGCACAGAGGTGAGACTGACTGGTCTGTAATTCCCTGGCTCATCCATTTTCCCCTTCTTAAAAATGGGGGTTATATTTCCCTTTTTCCAGTCATCGGGAACTTCACCTGACTGCCATGATTTTTCAAATATGATGGACAGTGGCTTAGCAACTTCATTTGCCAGCTCCTTCAGGACCCGTGGATGGATTTCATCAGGTCCCATGGACTTGTATACATTCAGGTTCCTAAGGTGGTCCCGAACAAGATCCTCCCCCACAGTGGGCCCAGGGTCCCCACCCTCACCATCCCCGCATCTGCCTTCCAAGACTTAGGTGGTGTGGTCAGAGCATTTGCCAGTGAAGACCGAGGCAAAGAAGTCATTAAGAACCTCAGCCTTCTCCAAATCCAGGGTAGAATTGAGACTTCGAATACAAAATGGTAGTTCATATCCACTGTGCATATACAATTAGCTACTGTCCTGCCTACTGTGCATAGAAAAGATGATGGCAAAGGCAATGCTGTAATTTATAAAATTAAGAAAAGTGAGTAACAAAGTAAAAGTTAGTAAATAGCAGTTAATAGTGTCTGGCCATCCTGATACTCAGATGAATCATTAGCACAATTCTTAGTTGGTTGATGAATTAATTTCTATCAAAACAAACTTTTCATTAAAAAAAAATCAGTTATAATGCTCTTTGGAGAAACAAGACAAGTCCTCAGTGTAAGAATCCTGCTGTGGTGCTATATTAGAGTTGGCGTTAACTTGCATTTATGTGTTGCAGTTAATACAGCAAGGTTTACTGCTAGCCAATATTGCTGAGCATGTAAGAATAAGTTACAAGACCATAAGAAGGAGAACAGGTTTCTTGTTTTGTTGGTGGGTTTTTGGTTGACTTTTTTTTTTCCCCTCCCCTAATTTTGAACAGAACTGATTTTATTTCACTTATTCACTTACCCCTGTTTAAAACTTAAACAGAGGAAGTTTAGATTGGATATAAGGAAGAAATTCTTTACTGTGAGGATAGTGAGACACTGAAATGGGTTGCCAAGGGAAGCTGTGAATGCTCCATCCCTGGCTGTGTTCAAGGCCAGGTTGGGCAGTGGCTTGGGTGACATGCTTTGGTGTCCCTGCCCATGGCAGGGAGGTTGGAACTGGATGATCTTAAGGTCCTTTCCGGCCCTAACTATTCTATGATTCTGCCGTAGATTTCACTTTCTCTTTCACACATACATGTTCACAAGCAGCAGCTGTGATCTGTCACAAAGGATTTTGCAGATGAAAAGGGGAAAATAAATTACAATTCACTTGAGAGACTTTGAAAATATATCAGAAAGAAAATACTGTGAAGATTTTTTTTTTATTATTTTTTAATTTCTAGCTAAATTACCACTAAACTTTATTAATAAATGTAATTCCTGTAGCAGAGCTAACTTAGAACAAACTGTTTCCTGCACATCCCTACCATGTATGCAGTAATTCAAGTTTGGTGAATGTGAAGGCATTTAGAAACCATTAACATTTTCAGATATTGCTTGCTCAGACCAGGTTTTCATTGTGAAACGTCACAAAGGTGGCCTAAAGATATTGGTTTTTACTACACTGAAATCTCCTGATAGAATCATAGAATAGAATAGTTAGGGTTGGAAAGGACCTCAAGATCATCGAGTTCCACCCCCCCTGCCATGGGCAGGGACACCTCCCACTAAACCATGCCATCCAAGGCTATGTCTAACCCCACCTTGAACGCTGCCAGGGATGAAGCATCCACAACCTCCCTGGGCAACCCATTCCAGGGCCTCACCACCCTCACAGTAAAGAATTTCTTCCTCAGATCCAATCTAAACTTCCCCTCTTTAAGTTTTAACCCATTACCCCTTGTCCTCTCACTACAGTCCCTAATGAAGAGTCCCTCCCCAGCATCCCTATAGGCCCCCTTCAGGTATTGGAAGGCTGCTATGAGGTCTCCATGCAGCCTTCTCTTCTCCAGGCTGAACAGCCCCAACTTTCTCAGCCTATCTTCATACAGGAGGTGCTCCAGTCCCCTGATCATCCTTGTGGCCCTCCTCTGCACTTGTTCTAACAGTTCCGTGTCCTTTTTATGTTGAGAACTGCACACAATACTCCAAGTGAGGTCTCACAAGAGCAGAGTAAAGGGGCAGGAGCACCTCCGTCGACCTGCTGGTCACACTCCTTTTGATGCAGCCCAGGATACAGTTGGCTTTCTGGGCTGCAAGCACACACTGCCGGCTCATGTTCATTTTTTCATCAACCCACGAGAAGAGAGTTCTGGAAAACCCAGACATGTAGTAATACATCCATGAATATTTTCAGAATCATGGGCATCTGGCAGATCTTCTACCCTGGGATATGAGAATTGAGACACTTAGCTGAGGCACAAGTAAGGGATCCCCAGTTCAAAGGTTTAGTATGTTTGTGTTACAATTTAAAAGTTTCAAGCAAAGCTTTAAGAAGAAAAAATCAGGCGTGCATTGTTCTATAGCTTAAGGACTTGCAAATACTTACTAAATTGGGAAATGTATGGTTTAGAGCACATAAAGTAATTATAATTAAACAGAAGCATTAAAGCAGTTTGAACCAAATTAACCGATTATGCCAGAATGAGAAAAAAATCATACAAGCCCCTGCTAGAGAGGATATTTCATTTAGTCTCTATTCTAGGCAGCCCCATGGTAGTGGATAAGCAAAGGTCACCTCTGTTAAATCTTTCTGGAAGTTTTCATTTTTAAACTCCTAAACTTTTTGAGGCATGTTTCTGTGTACTGTAAAATCCACAGTGACTGCTTTATTTTCTTGGTAAGATTGTATGAGCCAGATCCTGCATACCTGTTGTGCTGGGTCTGCTGAGGGTCTGTGGATGTACTTTTCTGTAAGCAGTGTTCCATATCCAGGTTATAGTGCCTTGATTTCACTTTGCCTTTATTTAGAGGTCCTTGATTTTGGCAGAAAAATACCTTTTATCTTCATTGCTCTTTTATTCTCCTTTTTCTGCCCTATGTATTTTTGCTTAATTTCCCTGTTCATACTGTTTTTTCCTCAAGAGAATCTAGACTTTTTTAATTCCTGCTTTGTTTTTAATATAGCCAGTTGCTACATACATCATATCCTTAATACTAAATATGTGACATCTTTTTAATATGTCAGTTTCTACATTTAACTTTGTGGTTTTGCACTGTAGTTATCATAGTTTTGTTAGAACAGTGACAACACACTGTCAACACTTGATTGTTGCTTGTCTTTTCGTATAGGCTTCAGTTCTGGAAAACCTGAGACTGGCAGTACGATCTCAACTTGGATTTACCTCAATCAGACTTCCTATTGCTGGCAGATCAAGTAACATTTGGAATCGAATTTTTAATTTTGCAAGGTCACGCCATAGTGGATCGCTGGCATTGGTCTCAGCAGATGGAGATGATGTTGCCAGCCAAAGTACTAGTAGAGAAGCTGAAAGAAACAATACTCACAGAAGTCTGTTTTCAGTGGAATCTGATGACACAGATACAGAAAATGAAAGAAGAGACACAGCAGGAGCAGTTGGTGGTGTTGCTGCCACCTTGCCTCAGAAAGTCCCTCCTGCAACAGCAATAGAAGCAACAGTCGGAGCGTGTGGGAGTTCCTCTGCTCAGAGCGGCAGTAGCGGTAACACGGATGGTGGAAGAGAAGCGACAAGTGCAGAGCCCCCAAGCACAAGTCCCGCACGTCACCAGCTCACTAGCGCACTAAGTCGTATGACTCAAGGCTTACGCTGGGTACGCTTTACTTTAGGGAGATCAAGCTCAGTGAATCAGAACCAAAGTCCTTTGAGACAGCTTGATAATGGGGTAAGTGGAAGAGAAGAGGATGATGATGTTGAAATGTTAATTCCAGTCTCTGATGTAGCATCAGACTTTGACGTGAATGACTGTTCAAGACCTCTACTTGATCTTGGCTCAGATCAAGGACCAGGGATTAGACAGCCTTACAGTGCAACACATCACAGTGTGATGTCATGCAGTCGAGATGGCCCCTGTGAGAGCTGTGGCATCGTACACACTGCCCAGATACCCGACACTTGCTTAGAAGCAGCAGTGAAAAACGAAACTAGTGACGATGAGGCATTATTACTCTGCTAGGTACGGATTGTTTAGGAAAGATTGTGTACAAGTTGGAGCAATATCTGTCATTGTTTTGTACTTCACAGTTAAAACTAGATTTTAGTTTTAAAAAATCCAGGACAACATTATGTTAAAGCTATTTTAGCCTGTGTGGTTGATTAAAATTTTCTTATACTGGATGATGTTACGGAACTATTAGAGTGAACATTTTAATGGCTCTGAATACACAAGGTGTGTATCCAGTATAATCTGATTACTCTTTAAACTGAAGTTATCCCAGTTAGTTTCAAATTTAGTTTATCCTGGTACTGTAGTTCAAACCAGAAACACAGCTGCTCAGAGCTTATTTGGCTGCCTGTTTAACCCCATATTAACAGGTGAATTTGTACAGAATTATTTTCCTTTAGGAATTGACTCTGTTGTTTTGTTGCCAACATACTTGTAACTTAATATACTAAATACTGGTAAGGATTGTTAATGTAAAATACATATTTTTCTTTGAGTTTATACATCACTTCGTCTAAATATTCTTGAATTTCATCATAATGTGAACTTATTTAAAGGGAGGAGAAACCTTCTTCAGCAGCATTCTTTTTCTTCCAGAAGTACAAAATGCAATGATTTGTGAAATTTAGATATAATAGATAAACTGATGGCAAAAGCTTTTGTAGCACTGACTTTCCTAAACTGCAATCTAATATGGTACAGCCAAATAGTATGTAAAATCCCCAGTCATTAGTCTTTTCAATTTGAAGTAAAAAAGGGCCGAAGATATTACAATACGTGTTAGTTCTTTAAATATCTGCTATGTACAAATACACTACAGAACAAGTTCCAACTGGTAATAGATCTTTCCCTAATACTGTAGGGTATGAAGCTTGTTTGGATTCAAGGGATTTGCACTAAAATAATATTAAGGTCTCTAATGAGCTTAGTGCACAAGCACTATCACTTTAAGTACTATTACTGTCTAATATTGCAATGGCTATATTTCCATGGCTCTTTTCTTGGGGTGTTGCATTTTTGTTGCAATTGAATTTGCTTTACTAAATCCCTATTTATTCGTTGTATTTAAAAACTGGTTTACTTGGTTACAGACTGGTTGTTTAAAAAAAAGGAAATCCCGTTTAGTGTATTTTTTTATTCTATTACATGTTGGAGCAAAACAGATCAGTGGGAAAAAAGCTCCTAACTTCCAATTTTGTGATGAGCAGGTTAATATGTGGCTACTAGCGTGACAAGAATCTACACCTTTTAAAAACAAAAATGTCAACTACTGTTTTATTTATTCTTTGCCAGTCTGTTTTTAGTAGGCTTAAAGATCCAGTATGAAATGTATTTGTGTGTGATTGTATGCTATTTATTAAATTTTAAATACTTTGTTGAATGTCATTTTAAAGCATGTTTAAAGTCTCGTGCATTTCTGTCGTGTTATGCTGTCGGGCAGAACTAAAATGTTTTAATATGTATCAAAATTAAATTGCATTTTTGTTATGTTTTTAAGGTACTTTTAAAGATAAATCCAAGGTCTGTCTGGCTTTTTTTTTTTTTTTTTAATACTTTTAAATCCTCATCTCTGAAGTACAAATCACATGCAGAAGAAACAAACAATTGAATGGATTCCAAAGTGTATATATCTTCTCCCTCTTCTCTTCATTTGCAGACACTGGGATGAGAAAAATAAACAATTTTACCACCTGGTTGATTCTGTTCATGAGAGTTAGCAGGTAAATTCTGAGTTCAGGACATATTATGTAGATTTGTGCTTTTGAGGAACCTTATGTGCAATACAATTCTAAAAGATTCTATTATAATAAACTGTGTGGTTTTCAAGTTTCAGAACAGATCACATCACACTGGTACCAGATCAGGTACAGATTGGCCCATAAGTACACATACTCGAGTAAAAGTCATCAATGGCCATTTTTATTCACATTGAATAATATCTAAATCTGTGGGTAACCTTTTAGTCTGATTTCAGTGGCATTGCTTATAGAGCAGGCAACTTTGCAATATGAACATGGTAACACACCCTGAAATATATGTGAACAGTATGTCCTGGTATAAAATACTGGGTTTTTAAACCTTCCTAACTAATTGTCATTAGAAGGTGGTTATGGAAATGTTTGTCCCTGAGGCAGATACATTTTGAAGAAACAGTCTTCACGGAATACTTTTGGTGTTAAACACACACGTAACGACCTAAACATCTCCCATTAGATGCCCCAAATAGCATGTACCTATGGACTCCATCCTGCAGATGTAAAAAGAACACAACATTTAATTTGTTTTACGGAGAAATGCTACACATTTAACTGAAGCTGGATTTGATTGAGAATTTGGAAAATTGTAAATAAAATTCATATTTGTATGAGGCTAATTTGTTGCAGTGATTTTTTTTCTTAGTGTTTTTAAATAAGTGCTCATTTGTTTTTTTTTTTTTTTTCATTAATGTATTGGTGACTGGTGGGAGGGGAAGGGGCTGGTTTGTTTTTACTGAGAGTTCCATTAAGGCATATTACTTCATTTCTTTTTATTCTGGAGAGCTTGAATTAGTACCTTGTTTAAATCATTCTTGATTTAGCTTTGCTACAATGCTGGGGAATTTTGAACAAACATCAGAATGACTCACTGGAATTATCTTCTTTTCTGTAATAAATCACTTTCATCTGAAGGCTTTGAAGAATGTACGTTATTGTGAGGCAACTTTTTTCCTCATGTAAAGCTTTCTAAGTGTGGAAAGAGTTTGTCATTGTTCCTTTTCATATATCACACTTGTCATTTGATTTGCATTGAAACTTGGGGGCTGACTGAGCTTCAGATGCTGCAAAGGCTTGTTTTGTTTCCAAAGTAAAGTCCATTTTCTGGACAAGTTCAGCAAGTATTGTTGGTAAATCATCTTTGAAAACAGGTTCCTGGAGAGGATGCTGCAATTAGTTACAGTGTCTTGTGTTCCACTCCCTATCCAGATGCCAAAGCAAGGATTTGTGGCAAAGCTCGCATTCAGTCTAGGGAAGTCACAGATCAAGTTTGGGACACAAATACCTTCTCAGTGACTCTTTACATTAAATACTCACTGCAGATCAGAGATAATCACAGCTTTTCCTGTTAGGATGAGGTTTTGCTTCCTTTCTGAAAAGTGAATGTTTACTGGCCTGTTTCACTCTCCTGCAGCAATTGTCAAATTATCAACAGCTTTAATCTTCCTGTAGCTGTGATGAGGCTTTTTGTGGGGTGTGTTCCATTGGTTTGTGATGTTTTTTGGTTGTATCTCTTTTATTCTCTACCTATGTGTTTCTGAAAATATGCAGATGGTAACTGCACACCCCCACGACATGAGCTACAATTCAGTTGGCCAAAATATGGTAAGTACTGAAATGACAAGGGAGAAGTCTTTTTGTCCCTTTGCCAAGTCACTGGAAGTAGATTGATAGCTAAAATTCTTTCCTTTCTCTCCTTTTTTAGTATTTGACTACTGTAGTTAGCTTTCCCTCATCAAAGTAAAGACCTTTGTTACTGGATTTCATACAGAGAAGTTTTGTAGCAAAACATTCTTTTCAGGTCAATATATTTGTCCAGTTGAGGCTTCTGTTCGCATCCACTACCACACTATAGATTTATTTGGCAAATAAGAGAATGTAGTATTTGCTAAATTGAAGTATTATCTAATAATTCAGATAGACAAGACTTCCTCTGTCACTGGTAGAGTAAATTAGAGAAGTTAACTACAAGCAGTCAGACTTTGAGAAAGGGCATTTGGGGAAAGCCAGCATTAACAAAATGTCTCTAAACTGGAAAGCCGTGGTTTTGACAGATGGATCACTTGCTGGATAAGGAACTGGCTGGATGTTCACACTCAAAAGGTTGTGGTCAACAGCTTGATGTCCAAATGGAGCTCAGTGATGAGTCATGCTCCTCAGGGGTTGTTATTGGGACCGGTGCTGTTCCAGCATCTTTCTCTGCAACACGTACAGTGGGATTGAGTGCCTTCCAGTTACCTAAAGAAGGGCTACAAGAAATCTGGAGAGGGACACTTTACAAGGGCATGTAGTGATGGGACCAAGGGGTAATGGCTTTAAACTGAAAGAGGGATGTAGATTAGATTTTAGGAAGAAATCCTTCACTATGACGGTGGCGAGGCACTGGAACAAGTTGCCCAGAGAAGTGGATGCCCCATCCCTGGAAGTGTTCAAGGCCAGGCTGGACAGGACTTTGAGCAACCTAGTCTATGGGAAGGTGTTCTTGCCTATGGCAGGAGGTTGAACTAGATGATACGTAAGGCTCCTTACAACTGAAACCTATGATTAGTTTCTCAGTTTGAAAGATTATTCTACATTACAGCCACTAGGAGGAAAAATAAAAATAAGTCACTATATTTTGAATTTGAATGAAATACATTTTTGCTGCTTCTCTAGGTGTAGAAAACAAGAACAACTGGTAAAAATTACTGGTTTAAACTTGTCTTTCCTATAGTCACTTCAGAAGGACCTTTGACAGATACAATTAGAGGAAGTGGTTCTGTTGCACCAGATGAGAAACAAAGGCAGGAGCAATGAACAGGATAGTGAAGAAGGTCATAAAACAGACATCTAATTTCTGCAGTGGTATGGCAAGGAACAGAAGTACTCAGTTCTGCTTTCTCTTGCCTGATATGTAGGGCAGCAGTTGTAGTTCTGACTTCTTCCTTTAAAGAGAGATGTTGAGTTTCAGGATTGGTCCAAATAATAGAAATAATATTTTGCAGTATTTTTCTAGGCAATTCAATAGTAAACATAACAGTTTCCAAAGGAAGCTGATCTCTGCTTTCGTGGTTATGTTTCCTGGAGTTTGGAAAAACCACACATATGAACTGGATTTCTTTGGCTGAGGTTATCCTCCAGGAAGCAACTGGCAGATCTGATGAGTCTTTTTATCCCAGAACATCCAGAAACCCTCGAACTTTGATGCCTAAGTACAACTGCCTTTGTGGTCTCACAGATTTTTAGAAGGTGGCCATTTTACCAGATCCTTAATAAGCCACTCTGGGAAATTAACAGTTGAAAGAGCATAGTATTTGGGTTTCCTAGATACTCCTCTGCTGGGTTCCTGCTCTTTCTTTATTCTTCCTTGGTTGTGCTATCTGTGAACCATTGTTTGTGTTGAACAAGTTCAAGGAGCAAAAGGCACTTAG
Organism: Amazona ochrocephala; assembly: GCA_039720435.1. Taxonomy (NCBI): domain Eukaryota; kingdom Metazoa; phylum Chordata; class Aves; order Psittaciformes; family Psittacidae; genus Amazona; species Amazona ochrocephala. The sequence goes on from CM077876.1 coordinate 20,910,943, forward strand.
TCCTGTGACTATGAAAGAGAACAGTCACTACCTTTGTTGCTTTAAAAAGCAGGATGGTCTTCAGCACATACAACAGCTTTGGCTGCCTTTTTTCGTGTCACAAGTGTGGGGCCCAAGGCTGGGTGCTAATGGACTGCAGTGTCACTTCCAATGTATTTAGGGAAAGACTGGCATTAGTAGCTTGGATGTGGCCCAGTATTTAAGATTATGGAGAGTGTATTTGCAGTTGTACAGATTACGTGGAACTACAGGATTCAACACCCTTCATAGCCTTTTTTTTTTTTTAGCCTAGTTTTATTATAGGAAACCAATACGGTGTTACTGCTTGTTTTGGAAAGCATTCACAACTTCTAAAGAAGCCTTTAGAGATTAGCTTTTAAAATATCACCACTTGTTTGTGTCTGTAAATCTATCTCATGAAAGTAGTCAGCACCAGATTGTTCAGAAAAATACTTATGAAGGTTCGGCAGCATACACTTGACTGTTCTCACAGTTAGGAGGACCTTCCAGGTGTAATTACATGTGGAATGTCTGATTCTATTGAATAAGTATTAAATTCGAACTGAAGAAAAGAGAGGTGTGAAATCCCATGTGAACAGGTGTTATGGGCCTACTGTGTATTCAAAATCCTCCTAACTTTCTGAACATGGGAAAACATAACCGTTCATTCCCTTTTACAAATCCAGAGTTCAGCTCAAACTATCAGATCTTCTTCAACACCAAGGGCTTTTCCAGCATTACTGAAAGTCGGTGGTATCCTTTCTCTTGATTTTCTTGTGTTGAAAATCTGGTTCATGATGCAGTCTTTCTTCCTTGGGGGAAAGTTGTCAAAAATGGAAAATATGATTAACAACGCATCTTCATTAGCTAATCTGTCTCCCCACTGCTCATCATCAGTCTCTAGTTTCCTTCATAAAACATCTTTATTATTTGCCCAAAAGCCTATTTTTTTTCATCTCCTGCATTTTGATTTTGCCTGGCAAAATCTTGGAGCAGATTCTCCTGGAAGGCATGCTAAGGCACATAAAAACATCAAGGTGCTTGGTGACAGCCAGCATGGCTTCACTAAGGGGAATTCCTGCCTGACCAGTCTGGTGGACTTCTATGATGGGCCTACGGAACTGATGGACAGCGGTAGAGCAGTTGATGTCATCCACCTGGACTTGTGCAAAGCGTCTGACACTGTCTCACATGACATCCTTGTCTGTAAATTGGAGAAACATCAATTTGATAGATGGACCACTCGGAGGATAAAGAACTGTCTGGATGGCCGCACGCAAAGACTTGTGGTTAATGGCTCAGTGTCCAGCTGGAGACCAGTAACGAGTGGTGTCCCTCAGGGATCGGTGTTGGGACCGGTCTTGTTCAACATCTTTGTTGGTGACATGGACAGTGGGATTGAGTGCGCCCTCAGCAAATTTGCCGATGACACCAAGCTGTGTGGTTCGGTTGATACATTGGAGGGAAGGAATGCCATCCAGAGGGACCTTGACACGCTTGTGAGGTGGGCTGATGCCAACCTGATGAAGTTTAACCATGCCAAGTGCAAGGTCATACACCTGAGTGGGAGCAATCCCAGGCACAGCTACAGGTTGGGCAGGGAAGAGATTCAGAGCAGCCCTGCGGAGAAGGACTTGGGGGTGTTGGTCAATGAGAAAATGAACATGAGCCGGCAGTGTGTGCTTGCAGCCCAGAAAGCCAACCGTATCCTGGACTGCATCAAAAGGAGCGTGGCCAGCAGGTCGAGGGAGGTGATCCTGCCCCTCTGCTCTGCTCTCATAAGACCTCACTTGGAGTATTGTGTTCAGTTCTGGTGTCCCCAACATAACAAGGACATGGAACTGTTGGAACAAGTGCAGAGGAGGGCCAGGAGGATGATCAGGGGACTGGAACACCTCCCGTATGAAGACAGGCTGAGAAAGTTGGGGCTGTTCTGCCTGGAGAAGAGAAGGCTGCATGGAGACCTCATAGCAGCCTTCCAGTATCTGAAAGGGGCCTATAGGGATGCTGGGGAGGGACTCTTCATTAGGGACTGTGGTGAGAGGACAAGGGGTAATGGGTTAAAACTTAAACAGGGGAAGTTTAGATTGGATATAAGGAGGAAGTTCTTTACTGTAAGGTTGGTGAGGCACTGGAATGGGTTGCTGAGGGAAGTTGTGAATGCTCCATCCCTGGCAGTGTTCAAGGCTGGGTTGGACAGAGCCTTGGGTGACACGGTTAGTGGGAGGTGTCCCTGCACATGGCATGGGGGTCGGAACTAAGTGATCTTAAGGTCCTTTCCAACCCTAACTATTCTATGATTCTATGACTCTATACATCTCTGCCCCACCAACTTTTATCTGAAGCTCAATGAATTCAAAATCTTTGGGTTATGATTTTTCTTACCAGCCCTTCTTATTTCTGAAGGGCTTTTCAGAAAAAGGAAATGGTAGGAAGAATGTGAAAATAGAAGCAAAGGGAGAATAATAGCAAGATGGGATAATTACGCCAGAAGACAGAAATTAGTAACATTTTATCCTGAGCGGTAGCTGCTAAAGGTTTCAGGAGGATGTGGGTGTGTCTCAGGAGATACTAACTGACTGTGTCTTCATTTTGGCTTTTAGAAGGCATCCTCAAGGTCTTTTGAATGTTCCAAACTTCAGTTATCCATTTCATGCAAACGTATTCCTTAATTTACTGAATTATTTTATTTTGGTAAATAATAGATGTGAATTGGATCTTCTTCCGGGTTCTTAACATTAAGTCAGTTGTATTAATCATAAAGCTACTGAGAAATCTCTGATTGTATTTGTGTGATAGCTACACTAAACAAGACATTCCAACATTTAGATTTCCAGAATTATTTGCTTTCCTGCAGACCACTAAAGCATTAGCGTAAGATTCAATTTCAGGATTGCAATTGATGGCTTTCTGCAATACCTCTCAAATCATTGAACCACTGGCAGCTAAGCACAGCTGCTTGCTCACCCCAACCCCAGCAGGATGGGGGAAGAGAACTGGAAGGTGAAAGTGCAAAAGTGCAAAAACTCAACAGATTTGAGAAAAAGGCAAGTTAATAGGTAAGTAAAAGCTGCACACAGAAGCAAAGCAGAACAAGGAATTAGTTCACCACTTCCATAGTTCAGCCATCTCCAGGAATGCAGGGTTCCATCATGCCTAATGGTTATTTGGGAAGAAAAACACCATCACTCCAAACATCCCCCTTTCCTTCTTATTCCCCCAGATTTATATGCTGAGGATGACACCATATGGTGTGGGATATCCCTTGGGTCATTTGGAGTCAGCTCTTCCAGCTGTGTCCCTTCCCAACTTCTTGTGCATTCCCAGCCTGCTCACTGGTGGGGTGGAGCAAGAAGCAGAAAGTGCCTTGACTCTGTAAGCACTACTCAGCAGTGACCAAACATCCCTGTGTTATCAACACTGTTTTCAGCACAAATCCAAAACATGCCCCACATCAGCTACTGTGAAGAAATTTAAGTCTCTCTCAGCCCAAACCAGTAAAACAGTGCAGACTCAGCCACTGATTACAGAGCAAAGGTCTGTTTTAAACTGTGCAAAGGGAAGGACAAAAAGAGTAAAATGTTTTGTGGATGAATGAGGGCTACTGTCCTGGGTTCAGCAGTAGCAGTCATTTTTCTCCTTCTTGGTAGCTGGTGCAGTGCTGTGTTTTTGATTTTGGGCCTGGGAACAGCAGTGGTAACACCAGTGTTTTCAGTTACTGCTTGGTGATGTTTAGGCTGGCCAAGGACTTTGTGAGTCTCATGCTCTGCTAGGGAGGAGGGGAAGCTGAGAGGAAGGACAGACAGGACACCTGACCCAGACTAACCAAACAGGTTATTCCATACCACAGCATGTCATGTCCAGGATGTAAAGACGGAGAGCAGAGACACGGAAGGGTGGTGGGGGGTGCACTGTGGGGGCTCGCGGCAGGTAGGGGTGCACGGTAAGGGGTGCACAGTGGGGGGTGCACGGCTTGGTCAAGTTGGGATTGATGGTGAGCCATTGTATTCTTTCCTTGTATTTGCCTTGTCATTATTATTAGTAGTAGTGGTAGCAGTAGTGGTTTGTGTTACACCTTAGTTACTAAACTGTTCTTATCTCAGCCTGTGGGAGTTGCATTCTTTTGATTCTCCTTCCTATCCCTCCAGGAGCGGAGGGAAGAAAGAGTGGGGAGTGAGTGAGAGAGCGGCTGCGTGAGTTTATAGAGACTTAAACCATGACAGTTACAAAGCCAGTTTGGAGCCAGAAGCCTCATTGCAGCAGCAACACATTCGGTGGTGACTAGGAATATGGGATCAGTTGTGTTCTCACAGTATTATAAGGATTATTTCTGTCCTACAGGTGGTATGTTAGGCCATTCCTTCCAGGGACAGCTGAGCTGTGAAATATCAAATATTTACCAAATGTACACAAATGCAGCTGGTGTGAGATTATTTTGTTCATCCAAACAGACTAAATAAAAGGACTCCTTAGACAGAATGTCATTACCTACCAATAACCTATTTAATGTGTTCAAAACCTCTTGAGGGATAAATTCAGTTTTCCTAAGCACCAGGTCTTTATAAGACCTGACACTTAATTACCTTACTAGTTTGGGAGTCTGCAGCTCTGATCTGGACATGAAATTACAGGTAGGAAGGTTTAGACATTTAAGAGTATGAGCCACAAAGTCTAAACTAGCTGGGAGGAAATCAGAAGAGGGGAAATGGAGCTCAAGCCCAATGGCATCTGGAAACAGAGGTAAACAGGATTTTGATCAGTGTCAGCTCTTCCCTGTGCAACTCACAAAGAAAGGGAACTGAGTACCCTGGTGCTTACCATAGTCTGCTGTGTTGTGGCAGGCCTGCCTCCAAATCTCCTCTGCCCAATTTGGGAGAAGGATTTATGCAGGAATGGTTTATCACTGCCCCTAGCACATGAGCATGCTTGGAAGTGACTATCTAGGTCTGTCATGTAAAAACTCATTCCGTAGAAATAACTAAATATTCATTGACCAGGGAGAAATAGTAAGAAAGTCACTGGTTTAAGTTGGCAGTTTTGGCAACAGGCTGGGGAATTCAGGGCGAATCCTCTTTGCCAATAAGTACTGAATAATTTGTAGATGCTGTTCCCATCTGGGAAGGCATATGAACCTGTCTGCTGCACCCCACATGACTACTTGTGATCGAAGTAATCTCTACCTTTGCCACCCCCTCTCCTCACTTAGCTCACTTAACTTCCTTCCTGCATCTTTAATTCACAGCTCCTCATCTGAATAATCATATTACTGCAACTCAGCTGTTCCTGGCTCATTGATACCATTGTAATCAGCAAGCCAGAGTTCCTGCCTGAATTCCCATTACAGTATGTTGGTCCCTGTCTTTCCACTGGCTTTAAATGTGGCAGATGTGGTAGGTGGAGGTTGTCCTTTCCTATCCATTCAGCCAGGCGCAGCTGCCCCACAAGCCTTGGGCATTTCACTTTGTTGCGCTCATTCTCTTCTCTGCTTTTCCAAATAAGTTGTGACCTTTTTCTGTTGCTGTGTGGAACAATGAATCCTGGTGGGGCTCTGTCCCACCATGCAAAAGGTGAGGCATGAGACAAGATTTGGGATGATCAGATACAAACATCTGGTACAGCTCTCCTACCCACTGGGAGAGAAGGAACATCACCTTGCTGATGGGAAGGTGTTTTCCAAATCTAGTGTCATCTGTCCAAGTATCTTTCTGGCAGTACACGTGTGCATCCTCTCACAGCCCTCAGGGACAATATTCTGTCTTCTGAAGCATTTGTCACTGACTTGGAAGAGGTCGAGGGGATGAAGATGCTGGTGCTCAGCGGTTTAAGGGACATGCTTGAGCAGTGACACTGCTGAGTGTGCAAACCCAGGTTACTGGAGGGAGCAGGAAAAGGCTACATAAGCGCATTCCTCTGGCACGGCGCAGAGCACGTCTTCCCTCTTCTTCTGCTCCAAGCTCTTAGCTCATTTTCCACTCATAATTCTACTTTCCCCCTTGTTTTCCGTGCCTGCGTTATGAAACCCACAAGCCGCCAGTCCCAGCGGTGCCACTCAGGCCTGTCCGAGGCCCACCGCAGCAGCCCGGCCTTTACTTCCCAAGGTCCCGCCGCCGCGGCCCTCAGGCAGGGTCCCGCGAGGGCTGAGGGGCGGTGCGAGGGCGGCTGGAGCGGCCGTTGCTGCCTGCGCGGCCCGGGCCGGGCAGGGTCGGGCCTGTAGCGGTTGTGTGGGGGACAGCGGGGGGCAGCGGGGAGCCGGACTGCGCGCGGCGGCCAGGGGCAAGGGGGCGGTGGCGCAGATGGCGCAAGGCGGCGGCTACTGCAAGATGGTTTTCACTTGGTCCTTCGACAGCGGCCACACGACTGTGCCGCTTGAGTCTCCTCCTGCTGCCAGGGTGAGCAGGGGCAGCGGCAGCCTCTGGGCGCTGTCCCCGCCTGCCTGTGTAGTGTCCGTGCAGTGGCACTGCGGTGTGTGTGTGTTTGGGTCCCGAGGGTTGTGTGTCCCAAGTGATCATCTCAGAATCAGCTCGGGAGCAGTTCCGACGCGCTCCGGCGGTGGCTCAGTCCCGTCGCAGCAGGGTGGACCCCAACGTAGTGCCCTGTGGGGCTCGGCTGAGATAGGCACAGTGCTTGGAGCACTGCAGCCCAGTCTTCTGCCGGCCCCACTGCAGAAGCTGCAGTGTGCTCAGGTCACCCTTGGGCCCCCTGGCCACTCCTGTGGAGAGCTCAGGTCACTCTTGGTTTCCTCAAACCCGATGCAGAGAGCTTGGGTCACCTCTGGGCATCACAAGCTTATGAATGGCCACATTCTCAAAACAGCCCAGCGTGTTTCAAACCCTGGGGTATTCAGGGCAGGCTGGAGCCAGCGCCATTTTTGAAAACCTAGGCTTGTTTTCTCAAGGCAAAGATCCTGGAGCAGAAGGGACCCGAAGCCGACACTCGGCAACCCTGTGGGCGTTTCACTGCATTTGCAGGGCATTGGTCCTCCGTTGGAGGCCATAGGAGGAGCTGCCAAGGGCAGAGGGGCAATTCTGTTTAAAGAGCGCTGTGTGGTGTGTGTTTAGAGCCATTTGGAGATAATCCCTGCTCTGGGAGAAGGGTGAGCACTGAAATACTTCCAGGCAAGAGCAGCTTTCTGAGCCTCACTTTTGCCTTCTAGGCTCCCACGCCACCCCAGAAGCTGGCGCAGCAGAGGCTTTTGATCAAGGGGGGTAAAGTTGTGAACGATGACCTCTCTGTGGAGGCTGATGTGTACGTGGAAGATGGAGTGGTGCAGCAAGTGGGACCAAACCTAAACCCTGAGCCGCTGACTGGACTCACCGTGCTGGATGCAGCCAACAGGCTGGTGATCCCGGGGGGCATTGATACCCATACACACATGCAGTTCCCTTTTATGGGCAGCAGGTCAAAAGATGACTTCTATTCAGGAACCAAGGTGGGTGCATATATATGAGTGTCTGTGTGTGCATTTGGGATTTTGTAGAAAGGGATACCTGCTAATTATTGAATAGTGCTTCTAAAACGATGTGAATCAGGCACAGGCAATTGTTACTGTCCTTTGGCTGGGATATTGTCATAAGCAGTTGGGATGCTCGGAGGCCCACCTTCAGCCGTTGTGTTATTTTGGCTCCTTCAGACATTTCTGGCTGCAGGTGACAAGTTAAGTGCAGTCATTTGCCTTGGTTGTCCTCATGCAGACTACAGCTTGCATTGGTGCGTGCAACAAGCCTTATAGTTTTTTGAGCAAAGGTTATCTAAAGCAACAGTGTAATTCCTCAGTGCCCTGGGAGCACCTCTGCTGTAATCTGAACTTTTAGAAAGGGGCAATGCAAGCTTTTCTTCTGTCATTCGTTCACTGCAGACCTCACTGTGTCTCAATGATAGTCCAGTTCGAATACACTTTCTAAAAGTGTCTCATTTCTCCCAGTTTTATACTTGGAGAGGGGTTGTTTTTTTCCCCCAGCTTTTTAGCTGATCTCATTGCATTCCTTGCATTAGCAGTGTATCAATTACTACTGTTAACAGTATTGTGTAGTATCTCCATAGTAAACATACAAAGAGCTCCCTCAAATTTGCAAAGTACTTCTCTAAGAGCTTTGCTGTGCGTGCTGAAATCCTTTGCCTACAGAAGGGATCATATTGCCCTACTTTGCTTGCCTGCTAGACAGCATCCTCAGGCAGCCTTTTATATCCTGTACTTCTCACAGCAGAACTGGGGTTTGCTAAAAAGCAGAAAGCAATAGTGTAGTGCATGCCTTCAAAATAAAATGGATTTCAACAATGCGCATTCTTTGTGATGTGCAGAATACCAGTTTTCCTCTTTGAAACAGTTGAAAAATTTAAACTCAACTCATTTTAACAAATAGTGCGATGCAGTAATCACACAACTATTAAGAACCTATAAAGTTTGCAGTCTTGCTAGCATTGACCCTGTTCTTTAGCAGGAAATTTCATTTCTTGCTTGCCCCATCATGTCATGAGGGTGCACTTTAGATTGTCCGAGTGGTCTAATCATAGAGTCATAGAACGGTTTAGGTTGGAAGAGATCTTAAAGCTTATCTAGTTCCAACCCCCTGCCATGGGCAGGGACACCTTCCACTAGACCAGGTTCTCCAAGCTCTGTCTAACTTGGCCTTGTCTTGTTTCCCCCTTACCGTACATTTTCATACTCTTAACAAGGAGCTGACTTCTTCTAATGCTGACTCCAGAGTACTGAAGGGAGGACTACAAATTGCCTCTATGCTATCCTTAAATTACTGGCATATTTCTTTCAATAACAGTATTTGTTCCAGCTCAAGATAGATTTTCTGGTGTTGCTGCTGTTATTTGAATGGAAATATTTTACACTGGATAGTTTTAAGCACTGTCTTTCCTGACATACCAAAATGGCTGCTATGCCAAAAATAACATGTCTCTCCAAGTCAAATGTAAGATGCAAAAGAAAAGCTACAGCTTTTCTACCTCCAGAACTGATTGCTGGAAAGGTATTATAAATATGATGATGGATTTTTTTTCCCCTAGACTCTGTAGCTATCTGGTAGAAATTAAGGAATCTATTATATGAGCCTAACAGTGCTGTCTTTTTAAGATGTCTACAGACAGGAAATATGTGTTAAAAAAGATAAATTATGGTTACTGTAATGGCTTCCAGAGCAGATTTTGGCCTTCACACTGCTTTTTGTGATAAGTGGAGAGAAAAAAATCAAGCCCACAATGTCTGTTCTACTTCTCTACAGGCATCACAGGGTATGTTTCCTGGCTGAATGACATGCAGAATTTGATTTCTGGAATACTTACTTTATCTGATAGTACACATATATATATATATTAATATTTTTCCATTTTCTGCAACAATCCTTTATTTCTCTGTGAAGACGACTTTTGTAAACTAATTATCAACAGTGTATCTAGAAATTTGACATTGCAAGAGAAATCAAACAAATGTGACTTGAAACCAGAAGATGATTTTGTTTGAGAGGAGGAAATATGTAAAAGAAACAGCAGTGACTGTGGCTTTCTTTTAAGATGCCTTTGTAAGGTGTTAATGATTGCATTCTTAAAATGCTTTCATTGTTTAAAAAGAACCACAGATGAAGACTAACTCGGATATAGGTGCCTGCACTGTCAAGTCCCAAAGTAGGGAAGATGAATTGTGTGTTAACTTTCAAAAAAGAAAGTAGTATTTTTGGTTTTTAGGTCTGAAGTTCTTTGAATAACATTTTTGAATCACTGATAAGGGAAGCTGCAAAACAGAGACTGCATACACAAAACAGGATGAGCAGATAGTGCCTAAGAGAAGACTCTAGATCCAGCCAAGTGATCAGATGTCAGAAAGTTAGATATTTTAACCCACGTCTAAGTGTGGAATGTGTTCAGAGCTATTTACTGAAGGTCAGCATCTTGCAGATATTCTGGCAAGAGACAGAGCTATGTTCCAACTATTGCAAAATACGCTACAATGATTAGCCAACATTTACCCATTCAGCCAAATAAATAAAGGCAGAGAATACCTCTCCTGACAAGAGAGAGAAAAAAAAGATATTAGGGAAAAAAGAGAATTTGACTGGAGTTTGCAACCCATGACTATTTTTTTCTTCAAGTCTATAAATATTGTTTTATTCTAAATCCTGTTTAAAAAAAAGGAAAGCAATCTGTCTTGTTGGAAAAAAAATATTACAGTTTGAATAACTTTGCTTGGAAAAAATGTTTACTTAATTCATCCCAGGTTCACAAATGTTTGCCACTCTCCAAACGTCTTTGCAAAATGTACTGACGTATTTACAATTATATTTCTGATTGATAAGTAAAAGAGAGGAAAGGGTTAATTGATCTAGAAAGAGGAAGAGTAATATAAATCTGATCTGAATTGGTTGTCTCTGGGGTGCAAAGGGATGTTGTTCAGAGCAATAGAGAGGATTTCTCTGACTAATTGCAACCATTATGGCAATCTGGAAGACTGCAACAATTACAACAAAGGAATTTCTATATTGGGTCAGTTTCTGTTAGTTGAGGATATGGTTTCTGAAAATGACTAATAAAGATCCTTTAAAGGAAAAGAAAAAAAAAAAACAAAAACGTAGTAATTTGGTATTCGACAAGAGTTAAGGGATTTTCAAAGTGGGTTTTGAGACTGAATCTTTTCTTTTTCATTTTGTATCTGCCCCTCAGTACTTTCCTGTTGCACAGGCTTTTTTTTCTTCAACTACATAGACTCCGAGGAAGCATTTCACAAGTTCACCATGGTCTTCTGGTGCTCTTCTTTCTTGATCCCACATGTTTCAGGAAACTTGGTGATGCATCAATGCCGCACTCATCTCCAAACTTTTCAAGAGATTTTGTACATGTGTGAAAACTCCTTCAGTCTGAGAATTTCCTCATGATTCTTCTGAATGCCTGTTTAAGAACAGCCTTCTCAAAGGAGGCAAAACTAACCTCCACAATCATTTTGCAAGTTCAGACTTTACTCAGGGAAACTCTTCAGTGAGGTCTGGCTTTTCAGTTATCATGATGAGTTGTTGCACAGACAGAAAGGGTGGGAGGAAATCTGCATTCTCTCCAATACTAGATATTAACTTTCTCCCTTTCAGGCTGCTGTAGCAGGAGGAACCACTATGATCATTGATTTTGCCATCCCTCACAAAGGCTGTTCTCTGATTGAAGCCTTAGACACATGGAAAAGCTGGGCAGACCCTAAAGTCTGCTGTGATTATTCCCTGCATGTGGCAGTTACGTGGTGGAGCAATAAGGTAAACACAATAGCTGATTTTCAATTCCAAGAATCAGTACCACACCTGCTTTGTATTAGTCCTTATGCGCTAAATATAGCTTGCTGGCAGTGTTATAGTATTTTTGTGCATAAAAGCTACATTTGAAACAGTCCAAACCTTTCTAAAAGTACATGTGTTTGAAAAAAAATACCAAAAAGAAAAAGAAAGAAAGAGAGCCTGCAGATAGCCTGTGTCTTTGGATAATACTGCTCAAGGTTAAAGGAAGCAGTTGTGCAAGACCAAGACCAGGCAAGTCAGAGGGGGTAAGAGGTGTTTGCATAAATTTTGCCTTTTATTTCGTGAACACTTGATAACTTACGTTCCTGTTGAGTCTTGGTTGTGATGTTTTGTTTGTTTGTTTATTTGTTTGGGTCGGGGGGGGGAGTGTTGGGAGTGTTGGTGGTGTTGGTGTTTTTTTGTTTTTACTGACTGCAGTAATATCTCTGTAAAGTAAAGCAGGACTTCAGCCAATAGTTACTAGGCTGTTAGATTATCTGAAAAACCTTTTTGGAATTTATGTATTGGAAAATCATCCTTGATGATGAACCTATGGCATTGTGTGAATGCTTGCTGATAGCCTGAAAGCTTTACTGAATAAATTAACTTTTCAGGTGCTTGACATCTATCTGAACCTGACCCATGTTTTACAAGACCACTTTGGATCTTCAGAGTACATAGATATATTAAGTAAATTCCATTTTAAAATATGAGTACTTTCTCTAATTTTTAACTTTTAACATATATAAACCAAAGCCTTCGCTCTACAAGCACTCCATGTTTGGTATTCTGAGCACTAAGCACTAAACAGGCTGACTGCAACTTCTAGCTCGAAGCAAAGACATAAAATAAATTCTCCAGTGAAGTTTGAGGAATGTGTGTTTGAAACTGCCTCAGTAGAGAACAGTGGCATTGTACTGAAAAATCCAATAAAACTAGTGAGGTGTAAATCAATGAAATGTTCTGGTTTATGTTAAGAAGTTTACTTTTTTTTAAAGGCCAAGATTGAAAGAAATAGAAAGCTCTGATGCTTTGTAGCTGTGAAAGGTCTGGGTAAAGATGCCTGATATTTCATGCCCTTTTAATTAGCTCTCATCTTCTCAGGATTGATTAAAAGCATATATCTTTATAATGCTCTTCCTTAGTTACAGTAAATAGTAAAGAAGAAAATAAATTACATGTTCTAGCTAATCAGCTAGAACTGGTTATACAAGAAACCTTTGGGCTAAAATCTGCATCTTTCTTTCTTTGGGACATAAAGTTTTGCTGGGCTTCACAGACCCCAGCAGAAGCAGGGAATCCCATCAACATCAAGGAATTCATACAAAAACAAAACAAAACAAAACAAAACAAACAAAACAAAAAACACAAAACATTCCAAAAGGCTGTGTGGTGTTGTTTAGAGTCAGGACAAAGCTTCAGGACATGAGATACTTTCTGTCACTGTATTTGCCAGAAGATGAAGCCTATTATGATCAAATTTTGAAAATCAGTTTTGCTCAAAGCTCCATACTGTATATGCTGAATACATTGATTATAATACTGGATTGGGTGTTTTCAACATCAAGAGGTTTATTTGGAGTGAAATGCTGCTTTGCTTTCTTTTTTGCAAAAATCATTCCCTTCCTGCAATTAGCTTGTACCTCTATCTGCACTGCAGTGCTACTGGCTTATGTACTTGGAGGATGAATTTTATACAAGAAGAATAGTATAAGTCAGTTTTTAAATATGTGACTTGGGTTGTTTGGACTAAACATATATGTGATGGGTGAGTAAAGGGTCACCCTTCATAATTACAATTTCATTATATAAAATTATTAACAGGTTAAATATAATATTGCTGGTTTTTAAAAACTTCTGTCTTTCAGGTAAAGGAAGAAATGAAAACTCTTGTTCAAAACAAAGGCGTCAACTCCTTCAAGATGTTTATGGCCTATAAAGATATATATATGCTCAATGATGAGGAGTTATATGAAGCTTTTTGCTGCTGTAAGGAGCTTGGAGCAGTTGCTCAAGTCCATGCAGAGAATGGGGAGCTAATTGCACAGGTAGGCATTTGACATTTTGTCCATCAAAGTCAGGAATATAAATGGTCCTGTTGCCATTTATAAGCCCTTCAACAGCTGTATTAGTACCATCACTTGTCACAGGGAAAGGCTTTTCTACCCTATTTTAATTGCAGGGAAATGAGGGCAAACATTCTTGTCCAAGTTTGTAAAGGATGCTTGTGGAATTGTAACCGTGAGTCTTGGATTCAGAGTAGACAGGAGGCAAATGATCCTGTTATAATGAGAGGTATACTTGCAATATAATATGTATACTTTCAATATGTGTATACTTGACTGACAAAGGGAACAACAGTCAGAGCCTGATCATAGACCAAGTAAAAAGGGGAACACTCAGCCAAGTATTTAGATGTCAGGCACGTAATGCCTAACCCTAGGTCTCTCCAAGCATGCTCATCTAACAGGAACAAATCCAGAAGTACGGAGAAAACTTCACTGACTGGGCACAAAAGTCCCACCCTTCATACTTACAATTTCATTTTACAAAATTATGAACAGGTCCCTGTGTGCCTAGTTAGACTCTCTTCGCACTTGCTATTGCCATCTTAGTGCTGTGTGGAGGCTCTGGGGGTATAACTACACCAATGTCTTTGAGTTTCTTCAAATATTTTAGGCAATAGTGCTTCAACTCTGCCTAAGGTCCCATAACAGAAATTAATTTATTGCTACGTAATCTCAAATCAGCAAAGCATAAATTCCTGGAATATAGTGGGGTAAAAATCTTATGCCTCTTAAAACCTTGGTGCCTGATTCAAAGGCTCTGGATTTGTATCTGTGCTTAGTAAAGTTCTTTCTTTTTTCCTTCCAGTGAGGGGTTAGTACTGTCACCTCAGTTGCTGGCTGTGGTCATTTAAGAGTACATATTGAGAGAGGGGTGGGGCTTTCAAAAGGGGTGATTTATCCCTGCAAGCTTGTAGAGTGTGTTCTCTAAAGTCACTTAGGTATTCTGAGACCTGTAATTGTTAAGAGACATGTTGGATTTCAGATAACAAAACAATAAGTTCCTTTGAAAAAAAAAATCATAACTACCTTGTTTGTTGTTTTTTGTTTGTTTGTTTATTTTTTCTCAAGCTAGCTGTAGTGGCTCATTTAGGATCCATTTGGCCAGCTGCATGTTCATGACACCATGGTTGCACTGTATCTGATTCTTACATGGTTTTGTGTGTGTTCAGGGTGCAAAGAAGATGCTGGCAATGGGAATAACTGGCCCTGAGGGGCATGCACTGTCTCGTCCTGAAGAAGTGGAAGCTGAAGCTACACAAAGAGCAATTTCCATAGCAAATGCTGTCAACTGCCCCCTTTTTGTAGTCCACGTAATGAGTAAATCTGCAGGAAAATTGATTAGTAATGCACGAAGAGAAGGTAAAAGTCCTAATTCTTTTGCGTTTGGGCTATGGCATTGGGGAAAGGGTCATGGAAAACCCAACATAGCATCAGTGTTCTACTTGTCACAGGTGCCATAACCCTTAGAACATGAGTGAATTTATTGGAGTGGGATGTCTAAATTGTGTGTCTTGTGTGGGGAGCAAAGACTGTTAAGCAATGTGGCAGAACACCAGCTGGGATTGAGACTTTCCATTCTCCCCAGAGCAAACCTTTTTCTCCTTTATATTGTACCTCCAAGATGCTTTCAAAATTATGTGGCTGGTCTAAGACAATATGTGCTCTTTTATTCCTATTCCTTGAGTTATAATCTGCAAGCCTATACCAGCTACTTAGATGAGAAATTCTACAACAGAGACCACGCCATGTCTTTGCAGACAGTGCCTTGACATGACAAGAATTCCTGTTTACTGGGCACTTAGAAATCATGATGGTGATGGCAGCGTCTGAAAGCATTGATTCTGTCAGGGAAGGATTTCTCAAGTCATGCACTGCAAGGTTTATAAATAGTTCTGGTCAGCCAAGGGAAGCCTGACCCTCTGGACTGTCTGTTGGACAGGCTAGAAAGATGTAGGGATTCAGGATGTTTTTACCTCCTCATCTGTGGGTTTATCTAACCAAGGCAGCCTGTGGAATTGCAGCACTGTGAGGAGATATTGGTGGAAGAAGCAGGACAGAAGCCCATGATTTGGAGGGCCTAAAACTTTATGAAATATATGTCCTCGTTATCTGACCTTACGTGAGTTGCATATCAGACCTCAGTTTCCTTATTTCTTGACTTTAGATAATTCTTACACAGCGGGTGAAGATTATTAATAGCAAAATATGGAGTATGAGAGCTTGACCAAAATGCATGAAACCATTGTGCTAATTGTGTGAACTGTTGTGTGGTTTGGTTGATATGCTGTGGGAAGGAATGCATCCAGAAGGACCTTGTCATGCTTCTGAGATGGGCTGATGCCAACCTGATGAAGTTTAACCATGACGAGTGCAAGGTCCTCCACCTGAGTGGGAGCAATCCCAGGCACAGCTACAGGTTGGGCAGAGAAGAGATTCAGAGCAGCCCTGCAGAGAAGGACTTGCGGGTGCTGGTTGATGAACATGAGTCGGCAGTGTGCACTTGCAGCCCAGAAAGCCTACCGTATCCTGGGCTGCATCAAAAGGAGCATGACCAGCAGGTCGAGGGAGGTGATCCTGCCCCTCTACTCTGCTCTCGTGAGACCTCACTTGGAGTATTGTGTGCAGTTCTGGTGTCCTCAGCATAAAAAGGACATGGAACTATTGGAGCAAGTCCAGAGGAGGGCCACGAGGATGATGAGGGGACTGGAGCACCTCCCATATGAAGACAGGCTGAGAAAGTTGGGGCTGTTCAGCCTGGAGAAGAGAAGGCTGCATGGAGACCTCATAGCAGCCTTCCAGTATCTGAAAGGGGCCTGTAAGGATGCTGGGGATGGACTCTTCATTAGGGACTGTAGTGAGAGGACAAGGGGTAACGGGTTAAAACTTAAACAGGGGAAGTTTAGATTGGATATAATGAGGAAGTTCTTTACTATAAGGGTGATAAAGCGCTGGAATGGGTTGCTGAGGGAAGCTGTGAATGCTCCATCCCTGGCAGTGTTCAAGGCTGGGTTGGACAGAGCCTTGAGTGACATGGTTTAGCATGAGGTGTCCCTGCCCATGGCAGGGGGGTTGGGACTCGATGATCTTAAGGTCCTTTCCAGCCCTAGCTATTCTATGATTCTATGATTCTATAATATAGGTGGATATATGTATGTAGAATATATATTGACTATGACTTCTAGTAAGACTTTTCAGTAATTCAAGTTTATAAAGGAAACTACCGGAATATTTTTTGCTAGCTCATCTTCCAGTACTGTGCTATTTTGGATTCCTCCACTAGATGACAGTGCTGCTGGTGATGTGGATTGTATCCATCAGTGTACGGTTATTTATACATTCACGGGTGTGATGTCAACATTAACTGCAAGAGGATTAAAGGCGAAACACTGGCTGTGAACATGAAAGAGCTAAGATATGAGGTGGTGTTTCATAACACACTGTTCAAGTAGAAAATTCTATGCTGATCATAAATACTGTAAAATATTGTTAGGCTTTGTTGTAAGTATAGTCTGCAGTGCCAGTTTGATAACTAACTTGATATACGTATGCTTCTTCAATGTGCAAAATGAAGAATTTAGTGCAACTTAACTCTTACTGTGGTGCCAATTAAATTTTATAGTTTCCCAGGTTGATGTGGTCAGTCATCAATGCTTGCCTTTGTGCACAGGAATGTATGACATGTCTCCATAATTAATTTCTATTTTCATTGATGTATACTGTTTAGGAAACAAGTATCTAGGATTGAGTAAGACGTTTTGAAAGATAGCTAGTGTACCACAAAGGTAGTTACAGCAATTATAGTTTTTGATGAGACCTATCTGTATAATTTCTGACAATTAGAAATTCATTGCTGTTAGTTTCAGTAAAAGCTATTTTCCATTCTTCAGTTAAAAGCAGTAATACAAAACAAGGAGTTCCAGGAAAAAAAAAGGTAAATAAAAAAATTCTCAAAGTGGTGTATGAATGACAAAAATAAAGCCCAAATGTTTGCTGAAAGATATTCAGCTTGGACAGGTTAAAAACACCTTAATGTAAAAGCTGTGTAAACTCTTAAATATCAAAAGGCTCTCAAGCATTTGAAATATTCACTATAATGCTTTATTCATGTTTATTTGTGTTTTCAAGATTATTTATCCATCTCTATTCATCTACTATTTACAATTGTGGAATTTTTCATGTTAGTTTCAAGCATGAAGTACAGTGTGTGGGTGCATATTCATCTCTGCCTATGTCAGAGGAAGATTGATATTCTTTCCTATTCCATCCCTGACCTCAGAAGGGGAGAGATGGATCTTCAGTGAGCATAATCTATTTTCTGGGTGACAGCGTGCTACCAGAATTGAAGCACTGCTTCTCAAATTCTGTGGGTTGGTAGTTTTCCTAGTCAAAAATGTAAGTCAGAGCCCAATTCTTTTTTGTCCCTCATTTAGCTGGAGACCGAAGGCCTGATACAGTTTGCTGATGGCAGTAGGCATAATTCTGTTGTCTTCAGTGAGGTATGGAGCAGACCTTAAAAGCTAAAATCAGTCATATAGACTGTAAAAGGATACTATTTCTTATACTACAATAAGCAAATTTTAGGGAAATAACTTCATTAACTGCCTTCTCTCCTCCATGCCAAAGTCCCATCTATGTATACTCTGATCTTCAGCAACACCACTTGCAGAAGAAAATCTGCAGATTGTAGCAGCATGTTTTTCATGTACATCAGTATAGCTACAGTGCTGCTGAGTATTCAACAGGAAATCCAAGATTTCCATGTTGTGACTGTGAGAGGTACAGGTTAACAGAAGTCCCCATCCTGTTCTTTTTCTGGGGCCCTACCAGTCTGTTTGGCAAAAGCAGTGGGTCTATAGTTCATGACTTGAGAGGGCCAAAACAAGCACCTCTCTGTGAGAACTGTTCTTGCTTGTCTCAGTGGGTTGTTTTTTCATCCCTGTGCAAAACATGATCTTGAATCTTCCTCAAATACGTAGAGGAGCTGTCTGATTCTACAGAAGGGCTTTCTTGTATCTCTGTGTCTTGTTCCCTCGAGTAGGAAGACGAAGAGTATCCTCTGCCTTCTGTTGTATAAAGTCTTTCCTAAAATGAGAAGACAAGGCTGCAGTGTGCTGGTGTCAGTCAGTGCAGCTCCCTGTCCTGGTTAGGACTACGTGATGTGAACTTACCAGGGAAAATTAATGTGGCCCATTCCTTTGGCCAGTAATGCCAATGGGGAAGCAAGGCTAAAAAATGTGATTTAGGGATATAGAATTTATACTGCCACTTAAAAATGCTTTCATTCTAAGTGTACCAAAGGCTAGAGATCATGTGCTGTAACTATAGCTGTAACTGTACCGTTACAGCTAAGGAAAGAAGATTTTCTAATGCAGATCAGTGTCTTTAAGTAAATATAAGGGAAAGCAGTATCTTACTTAAAAGTAATTTTTTAAAACAAGGTTCCCCTTTTAAAAGAGTGCATAGAAAAATTTGTGCTTGGTCAGATTACAAGCAGCTTGCTTAGACTTAGAAAGTTAGTACCTCTTAGTCACAGTTTAGGTCTCCTCTTAGTGAGAGGAAGGGCATGTCCATCGCTGGGGGTATACAGACTGTCAAGCTGATTCTGAACACAGGAGTGCAACTGAAAATGTGGGCTGTTCAGCCGGCTCATGCAGGGCAGCTCAGGTCCCAACTGTAGATAATATAATTGATGCAATGCTATGCCTGATTCAATAAACCCTTTCTTGCAGCTCTGTTTCTTTCAGATCATAGCTGGCCAGTATTTATGCTCTGTATGATCTTATCTTAAGTACTTCTGAAACTTTTACTAGAATAAGCACACAGGGACCAGTTTTTCAAGCCCATGAATGTTAGTTGGTGTTTCTCAAGATTATAACTCTGAGTTCTGATAAGTGGTAAAATAAAACACAATTGCATGTTCTTCCTTCTTATAAAGTAACTCATCTGAAAATAGTTTTGCCAGCCAGTTTGGACATCTGATGAAGAAGTCACGGAGTCCACAGCTATCTTCCAGCAGTTCAGAGGTGTCAGAAAGACTCGTCAGGAGAACGCTTTCTGCTTACTGTTTTTATTGAATGAAGGAAAACATAATAAATGGAAAGACTTGATTTATTACCGCATTACTCCACTTTTATGCCTATAGGCAGAAGCCAATTGAGCTAGAAGAACTTAAATGCAGAATTTTCTTGCTGCCAATAGAGCTAAAAGAGCCTTAATGCAGAATTTCTATGTTATTTGGATTAAAGTAGAATCTTGATATTATTGTACCCTCAGGCTGGCTAGTCACGGTCCAAGTGAAATGTGAGAAATTGCATAGTCAGCAGAGGGTCCAGATGTAGTCTGTTAAAACTGCAGTGTTCAGACTCAAAATCACTCAAGGAAACGACTTGTACTTCTTCCCAGTCATGGGAATGAAGAGAGCTGCTCAGGTCGAATTCTGACTGCAGAAATATTGTCATCAGCTGTGGTACATGAGTTAAAATTTACTCAGCATATAAGTGAGCTTGGAGACTTTTCATTTTATGTTATAAAACTGAGATAAGAAAATTATGTATTTATGCTAAACAGGTACTCTTTTCCCATCATTTTAACTTTAATTATTTGTAGCTATTTCCTAATGATTCACAGTTTAGGTTTACTTCGGATGGAAGTTTCTTTAGCTTGTTTAGATACAATAGGAAAGACCACGACAACACGCTCCACGCCCTCCCCTTCTTACTGACTTTGCTTATGAAAAATCTGTCAAAAGCCTAATAGGTTAATATCGGAGATTGTTTATATATGCAGGAGGTTTCTGTGTATATCAGGGTTTGTGTCAGCCTGCTGTCCAATACTGTGTTTGGAATTGCCCTGGGAAGGCCAAGATCCCCCCGACTCCTGCAGCAGCTCTGAGCTGGGAAAACACTAATCTGACTCAAACCTCCTCTTTCAGAGTAATCATATCACATCTATGGATGGCCTCATATTCAGTGCTTTAAGTCTTGTAAATAAGATGCAAAAACCAGTAAATAATTGTGTAAGTCTTGAATTCAAGTCTGAACAATAGTGGTGGTCTCACCCTTGAGTCCAAGTGTTAATCTATAATATATGTAGATAAGTGGGACTGGGAGCTTAGAATGCTCCAAATGAAACCATAAATATGAGACATGTCAGAGCACGCTGTGATGGTTATAGCAAATAAATAATGCTAAGAGGAAGTCTTTAGGTCATGGAAGAAGTTATACTATGTAGTACTTGAGGTAAACGTACAGTACAGTAATGTCAGAGCAGGTCTTGAAACCTTGTAGAAATTATGATAGAACTACGAGGTTTAAATTACATGAGGACTTTTTGCAAGTCTAACACAGAAGATTTAAGGAATGGCACTATTGCAGTGGGAAACTTAGTTTGAAAAGAACTGAGTCCCATGGTAGTAAGCTGTGCCAGTGTAGCAGTTATAATTCAGTAATTCACAGAAATAACAGACTCTAATATACAGAGAAAAATCTGCAAAGCTTTGCTATGTTGTTTTCCATCAGAACTGTGAATGTTTGACTGACTCACACACAGGAAGACAGAGAAAGGTCATTGTCTTGTATCATCAAGCCATTATCAGCTGAGCCCTTGCTGGGGTAATACAGTGATAGTTCTAGTAAAAATTGTGTCTCGAGTGAAATCTGGGATCCACAGCAAGGTACCTGCTGTCTGTAGGGATCCTTGCTGAAATCCAGCAGAGGCTGCCTGTAACCAGCACCAAGCAGCCTATGAGTGGGTGCATGATGTCCTTGCTTTGGTTCTTTGGAGACCATCAAATTCAGGGGCATTATCACCAGTCACCTGCAGAACTGCGAAGAGGCTGGACCACCTCCTCAGTGAGTGAAACATCTTGTTTCATTTCCCATCTTGTTCTGATGGGTTTCAAACCCGTGTTTCCTAGGAGGAAAAAATAGTGAAAATGTTAGCTCTGTCCAAAGGCTAACAGCAGGTGCGGGTTGATGTCCTCTTCTGAGGACATAGAATACCATGCAGCTAGAGCTAAAGATTAAAATTTGGGAGGTAGATAACATTTAAAATTATTGATAGTTTTTCATTTGGAAAATGTTTTTACATTCTTTAGTTTATGTCTTGTGGCGTATTGTTCTTCCTGGAACAACTATAGCCTGATGATTAAAAGTATCACCTTGCAAAGTCTGTATGCTGTATGTATTAACTTACATAGTCAATTTCAGAGCACCAAACAGGCATTACCAAGAAATTTATGGATCTTGAAAATAATTAATGCAGCTGAGGACTGTGTTCCTTTTGAAGTCTCAATCATAGGCCTAGTAAAATATGTGTAAACCCCATTATAATATATCTGTCACCAATTTCATTAAAAAACTTGGCCAAGCAATGTTCTTATGAGAAAGTATATTGGGAGATCACCAGCAGAATATTCAGAACAGAGATGCTGTGTTATAGGTTATTTTATTATGTCCTTTCATATGTTAGTGTTTAATTTGAAACACTTATTCAAATTTAGATCAATTGCCGTCAAAAAGATCTGCAACAGAAAAAACACAAGATATGCATTTTTATGTTGTTTGATGATGATACTATTGCTTTATATTTTTTAGGAAAGGTGGTTTATGGGGAGCCTATTGCTGCTAGTCTTGGCACCGATGGCACCAACTACTGGAACGAAGACTGGGCTCATGCTGCAGCATATGTCATGGGACCTCCACTGAGACCAGATCCATCTACTCCTGGTTTCCTCATGAACTTACTGGCCAAGTAAGCAGATGAACAAACAGTGACAGCTGATACCCAAATACAGAGCAAATTCTGTCTGTAGTATATAATAACAGGTTGATGCCCTGCAGATTTTCTAAGTACAGAATGTTAACACTATCAGGAAGGAGAAATGCAAGGTGAAACCATAGATGAAAAATATTTTTTTGTTGCAGAAATTAGAAAGTGTTCAGATTTTGTTTCTCTGGACTCTCATGGCCTCTGTCCCCATTGATTTTAATTAATAAGCCTTGCCTTGCTAATACTGTATCAAAAATTGAAACATGACCAGGGAGACAGTAAGGTTGTAAGTCAGTGAGAAATGTGTAAAAAGTGGGGTCACAGCTAGGGGTTCTGGGTTTTGTTATCAGCTGCCTTTTTCACTTGAAATTTGGATGCTATGTAAAAACTAAGCCTGCTGACTTCTGAAGGTAGATGTAAGTTGTCCACTTCTCCTTTCAGAAGGAAGTAGGAATAGAAATATCCTTCAGATACCTGCAGTTAACAGCATGTGTGATTTGCTGGTATTTCATTACCAATAAAGCTTAACTCCACAAAAGTGTTGAATTTGACCAGTGTGTGAAGGTATGCCTGAGCACTGGCTGATGGTTGTGCAGATCTGTGGCAATTTCAAAGGGTATATAGAGTGACTCGGTCTAAAATTGCCCTAAGTGAGGATGGAACCAGGCCGCTTACTCTGGGCAAAGTGCGTTAGTCCTCCATTTGTGGGACACTTCTGTTATATCCAAAATAAAAGTGTTATTTTTGCTGCTTGGTTTCTTCTGAGGGGTTTCTGAAGAGGAAACTACTTTACAGGGGAACTGGTGGTACTGTGGAGCTACTCTTGGAGGATGAGACTGAAGACAGGAAGGCAAGGCATATCAGTTTTTCCTTGCAGCATGGATGGCTGGATCTACCAAGCTTTGCAATGGTTTTTTCCCATGTGACACTATCTGGTACATGCTCTGTTTCATAAAGAACTTTATCTCTCCATAGTGATGACCTATCTGTGACAGGGACTGACAATTGCACCTTTGACACATGCCAGAAAGCTCAGGGGAAGGATGACTTCACAAAAATCCCTAATGGAGTGAATGGTGTGGAAGATAGAATGTCAGTCATATGGGAAAAGGGTGTTGTAAGTATTTCAATTTTCCTGGGTTCAGCTGTAACAGTTAGTTTTCTCCTTCCTAGTAGCTGGTGCAGTGCTGTGTTTTGGCTTTAGTCCGAGAACAATGCTGATTGATAACACACCAATGTTTTAGTTGTTTCTAATGCTTACCCTGATGAAGGACTTTTCCCTCTCTCATGCTCTGCCAGTGAGGAGGGGCACAAGAAGCCAGGAGAGCAGAGACAGGACGCCTGACCCAAACTAGCCGAAGGGGTATTCCATACCACAGCACATCATGGCTGGTATATAAACTGAGGGGAGTTACCCAGAAGGGACCGATCTCTGCTCAGGTCGGGCTGGCTATCAGTTGGCAGGTGGTGAGCAATTGTATTGTGCATCACTTGTGTTTATTGTTTTTTTCCCTTTCCCCTTTTAGTGTCATATTCTCTCCCCTTGTTATTTGCCTTATTTTTATTATTAGGAGGAGGAGTAGTAGTAATTTTGTATTATACCGTAGTTACTGGACTGTTCGTATCTGAACCCATGGGAGTTACATTCTTTCGATTCTCCTCCCCATCCCTTTGGGAGCGGGGGAGGAAGAAGGGGAGGGAGTGAGTGAGTGGCTGTGTGGTTCTGAGTTACCGGCTGGACTTAAACCATGATATCAATATATTGAACATGGAAGTAATTGATTTCTCCAACAAAATATAATCTCTCAGCGGTTATCAACCCTCCAGTTTTATCAGATGTATATATCATAGGATAAATCCTTTGATAAAATACCATAATAGAATCCTTACTATCTTGCTATCTATCTCTCACTTTATGGTCCTGGGAGGTAGAAGATTCTTAGTGTTTAAAATACAGCACAATAGAATCATTTCCATAGTTAAGAAGCAAAGGACTGATATTGTTTCTGTAGTAGTGCACAGTAGATTTACTTGCAGCATTTATTTAAAAGTGAAAGGAAAGTAGAAGGAAAGAGTTATCCACAGTTCAACTTGGTCAGTTCTATATTTTTTCCTCTTTGGTCTCTCTCAAACTTAGCTATTGGAGAAGCTTCTGCACTGGGTGTGTACCTGTTAACTTCTAATTTGTGTTTTCAACCAGAGGAAACAATCTAGGGATAAGAAATGCTTCTCCAACATATGGCTCAGTCCTGTGATATGGTGAAATAAGCACCTTCAAGTCCCATTGACTTCATATTGTCAGTGCCAACACAAGAATGTTCAGTGCTTTTCAGGACAATGCCCTTCAGGCCCTAAACAAATATAAATACAAAAGCTAATGGCCAGGTTTTTTGGATATGGGGTAGTCTGATGGGGGACAGGGAGAGGAGATGAGGCAATCTGGTGAGGGATCTGCTGCCTACTGGATGTTACGATTGCTCTGGCTAATACAATACTATTAAGTTCTGGAGGCTCTAGTTCAACTTTCTAATTACTAGTAAGTTCTCTTGCAATAGTGAAGTCTTATTGATAACGCACTGCAAGGCATGTTTATTTGTCACTGTAGAATTATCTAACTTGGTAAGGATGTGGTTCAGAATCTCTCTTTTTATCTGATTTGGGATTCAACTCAAGTTGGCTTGTACAAAGCAGACTTCTGCCTATATTCACCTGTGGCATGGCTCTAGAGTGATTATTTATTGTGTATACTGTAATGTAATCTAGCTTGTGGTTAATATGAAAGTAAGACATGAATATGTACACCAGTGCTGCTTTTGAACAGTCATAGAATCATAGAATCATACAATAATTAGGGTTGGAAAGGACCTTAAGATCATCTAGTTCCAACCCCCCTGCCATGGGCAGGGACACCTCACACTAAACCATGCCACCCAAGGCTCTGTCCAACCTGGCCTTGAACATCACCAGCGATGGAGCATTCACAACTTCCCTGGGCAACCCATTCCAGTCCATCTTGTTGGGCAAGATAATTTTCCAGAAGGTTCTTCAATCAGGAATATCCTCTCTTTTCTTACTTGTAAAATATTACACAGTTGTGAGAATTTGTGTGGAAAGATTCCCTCCCTTCTCATACACCATTAGTTAGAAAAGCAGTGTTCACCACTCATGCTTTTCTTCTTAGATGCTGAAAGGCCACCATACAAACACATTTTTATGACATTCTGATTCCTAGACTGACCTATGCAGTATGTCTGCCAGTGTATCTGGCTTTCCAAACGGTCACAGCAGTTGGATTAAAACTAGTTATGTAGCAGTGAACAGTCCCAAGACACATTTATATCCATTATTATTTGCCATTTTGCTGATGTGTCACATCAGCAAAGCTGATTTTTATACTGCTTGTTCCCAAACATATACTGAAGAGTTCTATTCTCCGTGTTATTGCTGAAGACATTTGCAAATCACCTTTCCTATATTACACATTGTGCCTTACCTCTCCTTTATAATCTTCTAGGCTCTCCTTATCCTGTCTCACCATTTTGTAAAACCTAGATACTTGTTATGAGAGATGTTATGTCTCCTGAGGAGACTGCTGAGCAGGATGACAGATACAAAGCCAGATAAAAAAATTTATTTCAAGTGACTTGGGACTGGATCCACAAAAGTTTGGATTTAAAGTTGTCTTTTTTTCCTTTTGCTGTGGGATAAAGTAAAATAAGGTTATAGTATTCAGTGAATGTACACTGCATTTGTGCATCTCAGACAAATAGTTATTTTTATTTCTTTTAAACTCTTCAGTATGACATAAAAAAAGTATTGATGTGACACTGGCAGAGATCTGTCACTCATTCTACCCTTTTCTATAACAGGAACATTGGTTTCATTCCTTGTTTTAAAAAGTAATGAGTATGCTTTTGTGTACTCTTGTGCAGCACAGTGGAAAAATGGATGAAAACAGATTTGTAGCTGTTACCAGCACAAATGCAGCAAAAATCTTTAACCTTTACCCAAAGAAGGGGAGAATTGCTGTGGGTTCTGATGCTGACATCGTCATTTGGGATCCCAAAGCTTCGAGGTACGTAAGGGTAGTTATTTCCTACCATCCAGCTTCTCTGCTGGAAAGAATATCTCAAAGCCTCTGTACAGCCATAAGCCTTTGAGTTGAGGTTATGGTGGTTTTTGATAGCACTTCACATGAATTATTTATATGTTATTTGTACCCTGCAATACTGTATGTAAGCATCTCTAGATGGATTTAAAAAAAATTCTCCTAGGTTTCTGACCAAGTGCAAAAATAACGAGGCCTGTACATTATGCTACCAGGATTTGGTATCCTGAGAGTAAAAATAACCATGCTGGGATCTTAAAGTAACTCTGTTAAGTGCTGGAGTATGTTTAGCTTTCTCCCACTGCAAAGAGCAGTGAAAGGACCCTGTGCTCCGGCAGGATGGCCCATTACAAGCTTCTGTTTTGAACTTCCAGCTACTTCAGACATATTCAAAAGTGGTCAGGATGGGTAATGACAGTGTGGGGTCTTGCCTTCCTAATGTCTTTTCCCTAGCTGATAGAGCAAATACAGTGGTAAAGCCAGGAGTCAGCTTAGTTCTGAAGCTCAAGCTGTGCATTCTTATGCTATTATTTATGGAGTTTTCTAATTCAGTGCACAGTAAGTCTGTTAGAAACACAGCTTGTCACACCAACAACAGATGCACAAAAGGTGCGCTGTCACTCTGCAAGACTTGATGACATGGTGCATTTTTGCTACAAAGGGCATGCAGTATCTTTCTAGGAACCTCAACTCACACAGCGTACTGTGCATTATAGCTAATTCCTGCCTTCACATAATCAGATAGCTCCATACTCAGGCCACTATATATTGTCAGGAAGTATATGTCTTGAGTATTGCTCTGGCTCTTAATCCCATACTGGTCTTATTTAAAGTGCCTGGAAGTGGTCTGGCAGCTGATTGTCACAGAGCTAGCTCACTTGGGAAGAGGACTATGGGCTGTGCAAGTGCATCTCCTCTCTTCAAGTGCTGAGCAAGTTGGCTTAAATCTGCAGGCACTTTAACAGCTGAGTCTTACATCTGGCCACATCCAGCCCTGCACACAGCAGCAGCAGGAGGTCAGGAAGTATGCTGGGCTGGTTCTCTTGTCTTGGGCTCAGCTCTTGTGAGCACTGTGAGCATACAACTGTGCTGAAGGCCCACATTGTTGACCCTCCTTGAAGTCTCATCAATGTCATCCAAATAGTAAATCCAGATCACATAGCTATCAGAAAACCTAGATCAGTTCTGTGGGTGGGCTGTTGGTCATGATGACAATATGGCGAGCTCTATTGAAGATTATCACAGTGTTTGGTTTTCCTGACCTGTTGTAACCCAGATGGCATTAGATTTTCAGCCTTTGGGTTTGTTGTTTTTTTTTTTTTTTTTTTTAAGCCAGATGTAGGCACAAAAAGCCTAATCCGAGATTTACCTTACACAAAATTTTCTTGACCAATCTTTTGTTATTTTATTTTTCGACAGTGCAATACTCACTCATTTCAGTACATTAATGAGTACCAAAACCATGTGAGAGTTAGAGGAAAAACAGTCTGTGTTTTAAATTGCAAAGCTTGAGGACATGCAGGTTGTTTTTCTGAAGTCCCACAAAAAACCTGGCAGCGCTAGCAAAATAAACTTCAGGAGTATCAGCAACCCCAATAAACATAGAGGCCTGCCTAGAGCTGGGTCGAAGAGATTTTCATGTGTATTATGCCTTCCTGCATGTTGAGCAAGCATATTTTGAGATGCTAGAAATGAGTATTTCAGGACAGTAAAGCTATGAACTCTGATTATAAAATTCTGAAGGATTCTTTTCTGAGCTCAACTTCTGCTCTGCCTGGGGACAACTGAATCTAGAAGAATAGCAGAATTCTGACATTGTTCTCAAGGTGCTTCGTCAGCTCCTGTAATTATTTATCCTTTTGCCTCTCAAACATTCCTTCTGCCTCCTTTCACTCTCCTGAGTGCTCAAATTGCATTTTGCCTGCTGCAGCTGTGAAAGTGCTGTTCTTCAAATATTTTCTCAAGCATTAAACTGCATTTTCTTACTAAGCAACCTGAATATAAGTTCAGCCAATACTTTTTTCCTGATTTGGAACTCTTCCCACTGTTTATCCCTTTGGCTTTTCTGGAAACAAGCCTCTCTACAGCTACAACTGTATGGACTACATGAATAAGTATAAAGAAACCTCACTAGTGCTTGTCTATTCATTTCACTACAAAACCTGAAGAGGGCATTAACAGCCCAGCAGAAAAAAAGGATCTAGCTAATGGACCTCAGCCTTCTAAGGTATTGCCTAAGGTGCAGCCTCGTGCTTTGTTGACTCTAGGGAGTGATTTTCAGTTTCACAAGAGGCTTATTCCTCTTTCTTGCTAAGTCTTTCCTCTTTCGAGCATGACTGCTTTTCTTGTTTGTAAATCTAAAATCATGTAGGAGGAAAATACAGTTTTCCAGTTCTGATTTGAGGCTCTGTTCCTGTAGTCTTAAAATACTGGCTGATACTAGCCTAAAGAGTTAGACAACTGCTGAAGTATTGCTGTGAAGAATTGGGTTTTTAACAATCTGTGAGAGAAAGTCTATAATGATCACTCTTAAGTCTTTCTGAAAGGTAGTGAAGCTCTTAAAAAAATAAAAACTTATATTCCTACAAAAGCAGCTTCATTTTCCCTCCCACATCATTGCATAATAGCAACATGTTAGGTGCTATCTGGGCATTCAGGATTTTCTCTTTCTAGGTTGTGAAAACCTAGTGAATTTCAACACGACAGCTCTGCAAGCTGGGAGCGATTGCAATTCAAGGTTCCACTTCCAGCACTGCCACTTTAGCTGAGGCTTGCCTTCTACAGGTCAGCTTCACTGACTGGTCTGTTTTTGTTGTGTTTTCTGGTAATTTCTGCAGAAAATGTTATATGAACAGTTATCAGATTTGCTGCACTGTTTAAAAGCTTCTAAATACTGGGTTTAGCAGGTCTGCATGAAAGAAAGCATTAATGGGAAGAAACATTAAATGTATAAATTAGAAACTTGTCTAGTAAAAAGATGGGTTGTGAGTTCTGTTGGTTTATTGCAGCCATGTGCTATCAATCACCATCTTGCAGACCTCAACACCCTCAACATCCCAAGTACAGCCTGTGCACACATTACTGTTTTGTGAGTATTCCTTGGAAAACGCATGTAGGCAGCAAATATATACCATTTTATTTTAATCTGTTCTTTCATCAGGAATGTTCACAAACTTCTTTCAGCTACACACAAATAATATAACAGACTCAAGTCTGTGAAACAAAAGCAACTGTAAAGACTGTTCCAGAAGGAGAAGGTAGAGTAAGCAAGGGAAAGGGATTGTCACCTGTCAGCAAGTCAGTGTCCTCTATAGCTGATGCCTTTAGCTGTTTGAAAGCAGGCAAGAATACAGAATCTTTATGGCTTGTTTCAGAAATGTTCAGCAAAGAATCTGAATACTGCAGTACCCAATTAAGTCCATGGAAAGACCTGAGCATCCCTTGTAAAGTAGGGGCAGAAAGTGCTAAAGATCTCATAACAGACATTAAGCTCCTGGCAGATATTAGATCTCAATAAACTCACTGTAGCCTGTCGGACCCTTGGAAATAAGCCCTGGATCAAGCCCCAAAGGCAAGATCAAACACCTGTAGGGATAGAAAACTTGTCTCAAATGGAGTTTTTCTAAGTCCAGCCACTTCATTGTAACAACATGCAGTCTGGGAGCTGTCACCCATCAGGTTTTTTCCACTCACTAAATAGACCCTAAAAGGTCTTTTGAATGCAGAAACAGAGCTCACTGTGCAGTAGCAGACTCTCATGCCATCCTACTTGAGCACTGCTGGAGTGTCCCTCTATGGCAGGCCCAGAGTGTGCCCCATGTGTGTCAATGGAGTTGGCATCAACCCTCATAGCTAGGCCAGTCAGTAATGGCTGCAGCCCCAAATGCACAGCGGATGGAACAGGGTCCATGATTAGCAGGGAATGCGGGAGTCCTGAGACGAGCAAGAGAGGGAGGGAAAAGAATGTGTTACTCTGTAATCTACCTGCTATGGCATGACTAGGGAAGATGTGGTTAACAGCCTGTTTCCAGTGTTTATGCGTTTTAAGGGAAACTGTCACTGAATGCGAATCAGGGAGGAATCAGAGTGTCCAGGTTTGCTGGTATGTTTCTTCAATGACTTTTTGTGTGTGTAGATATGTTCATGGGGATATCTTTTTCATTTGTTAGAAACAAAATCTGCAGCCTATGTCTGTCTCATTTGTGTTCAAGTCTTCACCCTCAGAGTCTTAACTGGGGACAAGTTGCAACATTTAAACACTCTATGCCTGTAATTTTTCATAAAATGAAAGGGGGAGAAACCAAGATTTTAGCAGATGATTAGAATTAATAATGCTGCAACTGTCTTACTCTTTTGATGAATGAGCATAATTTTGAATACTGAGTATATGGATAACTTCATCTAGACACAATAAGGCAAAATGAAATAATGTGGCATACAAATAAGTATGCATAGAGAAGTGTATTCTGGCATTTTCAATAGCCCCGTGTTCTTTTGCACAAGTGGAAGCATGTGCATGCATGAATGTACACTAATTCACTAGAATCACAGTTCTGCCAAAGGACTGTTATCTCAAATTAAGGGGACATGGAGAAAGAAACAATAGGCACAAATTAAAATACAGGAAATTCCATTTAAACGTTAAAAATAACTGTGGGTTGTTTTTTGTTTGGTTTTGGTTTTTTCCTGTGAGGATGATCACAGGTTGCCCCAAAAGATTATGGTCTCTCCATTTTTGGAGGTACTTAGAATCTGCTTGGACATGGCCCTGCGAAGCCTAATTTAGCTGACCCTGGTCAGAGCAAAAGGCTTGGAATAGATGATCTCCAGAGATACTTTGAACCTCACTGACTCAGTGGTTCTGTGAACTGTAACAAAATAAGCCTCTCTGAGTGAGCATGATGTACGTTTCCCTAGTAACTTGCTGTCTCACCAAATGTTAGCTGCTCTCTTTAAAGAGCTGAATTTTAGAAATGTTACACCCCAAAATTTAAATCCTTCTTATTTTCTCCTCAAATAACCTTGTATTTTTCTCTCTGGTAATCACTTCCAGAGCCTCTTTAGACATTGAATAGATAATTTGTATTTTCCTTTCTTTTTATGCTTTTCTGGAAGCTGAATTTCTCAGTAGTGTTTCTCTCCTGCACATTATACGGTTTGAGAATTTTCACTTACATCCCATATCAGCTGTGAGTGATTGACAGGACCAGACTGATGGTATTGTTGACAAATGAGTTGCCATAGTCAGAAAAATAATTCTGTTGTCACTTGCTTCCCACTTCAAAATGATGAATTTTAGGAGATATGATTACATAAAGATTTCATCCCTCGGGTAAGTCACTTGGACTTGGAGCTTCCAAACATTAACTTCCTACCTCTTGCTTCTGTTGTTTTATCCACAAATCTCCTCACTTGATATGGCTACTCATAGGCAACACATATTTAAAGATATTTTTAAGAATCTAGGAATACAGTTTTATGAAAAGTTGCCTCCATGTATTTGCATGTACAATCATTGCAATTCCTTAATATAAAATAGGCCATCAGGTTTTTAATCCACATTATAGGCTCATAGCTAGCATTTTTGCACATAGGTTTTAAGACTTTCTCTTAATTTTCCTCTCTCTCTTTTTTCTCCTTCTTTTCTTTTTAATAAAAATGACTGTTAACATTAACAAAGTTCAACTTAATTAGCATTATAAATGAATAATGGCTCAGAACAGCACAGAAAGGTGAACAGTCTATTTCTTCTAGATTTTAGAAAAGCAGCTTAACAATCTAGAGAGTTCAAAGGCATCTGAAAGTGACATGAAGAGGCAGCTCTCGAAGGCTGATGCTATTCAGCAAACTGGCATTTCTCACCTACCACACTCCAAGAAGCTTAGAGATACTGCATTGTAAGCACTAAGAGAAGTTGCTTACAGCTCAAATACTCACCCTTACGTAAGTTGGGTTTCTGTGGCAGCTGTCAAAGAAACAGTTGTTTCCTTGTCAACAATGGACTCATTATAGCTCATTATAGCTGCCTTTACTACTATGTTTTAAATTAATGAAGCAATTCTAAAATAGGTGTCTTCCATTTACTGAGATGTTGAACAGCTGTTCTTTTCTAAGGGCTGTCAACTACAGAATTCCTTCATATTCCTGTACCTGGAAATTTTCAAGAAAACCGTGTGAGGTATACATCCAGTTTCCATTGAAAGTAATTACATTCTTCATTTTCTTATAACCACCTTGGAAATTAAAGTGATAACCCTTACAGCAGGCAAAGTCTTGTATTTCTTGGATTATAAATAGATTACAGCTGTTCTTGCCATTAGCCGAACGGTCAATAGTGTTCAGACATTCGGAGCAAACAGTGGAATTTCCCTAACATTCCCAGCAAGTTGCCTGCTACTGAAATGACTGATACAGCAGTAAAAAGTATGCTGCATAAGGGTGCTCAGTTGTGGGCTTCAGACCCAAGCATACTATCTAATTCTGTTTTAATTGGTTGCTTGCTTGCCACCTGAAACTTTCACTGCCACTGATGATGTTAAAGGGTTAAATCACAGATGAATTTTGGTGATCTCCATCAAGGAGAATGCTCTTCAACCTTCAGAAAGGGCAACGTGATCTAAGGCTTGTTTCAACACAGGAGTTGTAAATGAGTTCTATGCAAGTTTGTTGTTGAGACAAGCTCTAGGAAATGCGTTTTGTCATATTGTATGGTTTAGCTGTCCAAATGGAGGTTACCTTTAAATGTGCTAATTTCCCATTCATTTTGTATCTTTTTATGAAGGATGTATTTATCTGTGAGGCATGTTTACGTCTACTGATCCTGCAGTAGCACAATTAAACAGCTCACGAGTTGAAGGATTTTACATTTCTGTTTGTTTGCTCAAATTACCTTTTCAATTTTTCTTTTGTGTCCCAGTGTTATTGTGCAAATAGATAGGATATATACCCAGAGAATACTAAAGATAATTATATTACAGTTGTTCTTACTTATTGCTCTAGCAGTTGGACCCATAAGGCCAGTGTAATGAGCTAGAGGAATATGTTCACAAACTATTTGCAAGGCTATCATAACACTCACGGATAAACTTGTTTGATAGTGTTCATAGGACTGGTGAATACAAGAGAGGTCTAACTTCTATTGCTCACTCTTTCCACTGTGAATCCACAAAATGATGCTGATATTGGTGAGCAGGAATGAGTAAGTTTTCTGTCCAGTTATTCCTATGGGCAGATTGATGATAGAGAGTATTTCTATATCTACAGCCTTTGAAAAGTCAATCACCAGCAATATTTAAATGTATCCCTTAGTGGAACCAGTTTCTTAGTGAACCAGTTCAGCAAAATGATAGAAAAGGAAAGCAAAGTATTCTTCCACAAATTCTTTTTTTCCTCTGTATGAGTAACCATTTGAAATATTTGGTATGTGATTACTTTTGAAAATGGATATACTTCAAGAAAGATACAGATTTTGTTGTGTTTTTTGCATTTTCATAAGGATGTTAGCAGAAGTTTTATAAAATTCTTCTTCAAATAGATTGATGCCTTAATCTACTAAT
Organism: Amazona ochrocephala; assembly: GCA_039720435.1. Taxonomy (NCBI): domain Eukaryota; kingdom Metazoa; phylum Chordata; class Aves; order Psittaciformes; family Psittacidae; genus Amazona; species Amazona ochrocephala. The sequence continues at coordinate 20,944,703 of CM077876.1, forward strand.
ATTTCATATTGCTTTTGACTTTGATAATTCTTTTGCAGAAGATGTAGTCTCTGGAATAATGTTAATGCTATATATGCATGTTGATTGTGAGAACACCTGTTCTGGAAAATTCTGACTGCTACACAAAAGCATGAATCTTCCTTCCTTTCAGAAAATATAGATGACAGTAAAAATATAACTCTCCATACTATAAAAATTAACAGGAAGTTAGTAAAATAATTCACTAAAATTCAAAATCTCATTTTAGACAGAGTAACTAGTATGTAGCTCAATAGGCAAAAGAGATAATAAAAAAAAGAATGCACAGCCTGCACTTCTAGATGCTAATGTCAGCTCTAGCATTGGCTCTGCTTCTAATGTAGCCAGTTAGGGTTGGAGTAATTGGCTCCAAAATGGTGACCATAAAGAGTAAGATCTATGCATAAACAAAGCAATAATACTGTAGCTCAAATGAGTACTTTTGAGGTCTAAAACTTGCTTAAAACAGTTGGAGGAAAGGTGTGTAGAAGTGTGATGTTCTCATTACTATTTAGCAGCATTTAGATATTTGGGCTGTCACTCACTGGATCAGTCCGGATCACATTAAGAATTACCAAAATTCATTACCATCTACTGACTTTCCAGTGAAATAGTCTTTGTGTTATTCATGAGTCTCAATCTTCGAAACATTGCAGACATACTTTTAAAACTTGAAATTGCAAGTCATTCAGTTAAAAGGTCAGAGCTTTTTCTGACCTTATCATGCATAGATATTTGCTTGACAAGGCAGAATGAAATCATGTTATCCAAATAACATATTACGGCCTGATTTTTTTTCCACCAACCTCTTTCTAGTGGAAAATTTTGTGTTTCAAGGCTGCAAAGTTCTGTCCTTTTGACTCCCTCTTCATTCTTTTGAAATGCAATTACTGTTCAGTGAAATGCTATTGCTCTATCCTATTTTTACAGCTGTTCCATGATGTACTGTACAATGTTGTAGTTTAATAATGCTGGTAATTTTTCTTCCCGTATCAATTTCTCAAAATTTTGTAATGAAATGAAATGCAAGAATCAGAGCAATTTTGGGTGTTGTTTTGTTTTATAAACACAGGACAATATCTGCAAAGACACATCATCAGGCTAACAACTTCAATATATTTGAAGGAATGGTCTGCCATGGAGTCCCAGTTGCAACAGTTTCAAGAGGCAAAGTAGTTTATGAAGGTGGAGCTTTCAGTGTCACAGCAGGAGATGGAAAATATGTCTCCCGTCCACCGTTCCCTCCATATGTCTACGAACGAATCAGGCAGCGGGAGCAGGTTAATTAAACTAATAAATCTCTGTAATGCTTTGCACAGCATGAGGATAACTAGCTCTTGGGAAGAGAGGTTTGGGGATTCAATGGTAATTTCCCTTACTAATCAAAATCTGCCAAGGTGGGAGAAAATGAAACTAAGGAATCAATTTTTACTGCTCTTTATCTTACAGAAAAATGTCATAGACTAGTTTCTACTCTTAGGGTAGTCTGTACAGCTTGTAGACTAAGCCTGGGTGCTTGTTGAAATAGACATATCTCATTTCCAGTAAAAGCGGACAAAGTTTTGCTCATGAGTAATCTGACTAACTGCTACATTTTATCACTGAATTCACTGGAAGACAAACAGGCATAACATCATCTGCAGGAAGAAGTCTTAGACTGAGGAAGAAATCAGTAATTTTCTAGCTCTTTCATGGATCAGATACTTAGAGCTAAACCCTGTGGAATACTGAAGACTTAGCTCTGTTCCAGCAAGAATATGTTATAAGATGAAAATGTGCAAAGTGTGCTGCTGGACCAAGCAAGACAACTCTCTTGTTCTTATTTTTTGGGGGTTTTCTTAAGGTGTTTTCTTGGTTTGGTTTTGGGTTTTTTTTAAGAGAAATATTGCAAAATACATGAAGATTGTATTTTCAGTGCCTATTTACCATGAAAGCATTCATGAAGAATGCTTTTGCGTCCTTAGTGTAATTCAGTTGTGATCAGCACTTTCAAAAGCAGCCAAAGTATGTTTTAAAATCACAACCTTAATCAGTGTGATTCACTGCAAGACCTGAAAGTTGAATCAGACTAGCATACACGTGAGATACAGCCCATTGAAATGCTTCCAAGATAATTCTGTATATTTCTTCCTGTTGTTGTCTTGATGGACTGAGAATGGCATGTGAAAGTGACTGAGTGAGGCTTTCCTCCAAATCACCCTTTTGGAGGGGTTGGTGGGCTGCCTGCACATAATGCAGTGGATAGGCAAGGAATTCACCTCCTGACACACAGTTTTTCCCTGGGTACTAAAAGAACAGGAAACAGATTGTTGGATTTATTGTTGCATTTGTTATTGCATTTTGGAGGTTTGGGTTTTCCAAACATTAAGGAACACTTTTTTTTTTTTTTGGTGCTAATACAAGTCAGGGTTAATTAGATAAACTACAGTTATTTTCAGTTGCATTACTGTTAGCATCTAACTGTGCTGTTTCTACTTTGCTTTCATTTTGAAACCATATTCCTCATTTAAGTCTGTCCACAAATTTTATATATGCTATTCACCTTTTCAATGTGAATGAACATTAATGTTTCTAGGGGAAAGGAGGGCAAAGAAAATAATCTCTGCCTCTAGGACTTTCAAAGCCTAGCAAAAAAGTGAACCAGTAGTCCTAACTGTGAATTTCTCTGAAGATCTTCCCTTTCCACTGAATATGCAACTGAATTGAAACAATTGCTCCAAAGGTCACTGCTCACCTACAGTCGACTCATTCTGTATTTTTAATCCATTTTTAATCTCTTTGCAGTGTTCCTCTTAGAAATCATAGTTCTGTGGATCTGTCTTCATTGGGATATGTATCGTGCACAAAGTTGTATGTGCCTGTGAATCTATTTAATTCACTGGACACTGAAGATACTTGGTTCTTTGTTAATGAGATTTGCTGTGCACTGTTGATCCCTTTGGCTTTTAATGCAAAATAAATGCCAGGTAATGGTAATAGTAATAAAAGCTAGCTATTGAGAACAGATTTGTACTGGCATTGCAGCAGCAAAATCTTGGGCCATTCTTTTTTGTATAAGAGAACATTGCAGTTATTTAAGTCTCTGAAGGAAGGGAGATGCATAACATACAAATCTGGGTTATCACAGGACTGCTATTTTCATTGTGTCCAATTAGCAATTGCAAGGGGAAGACAAATAATAGTGAAAGATTTGTAATATTTTTCTTGCAGGTCTGTCTGCCTGTTCCTGTTAAGAGAGCACCTTATACAGGCATGGTCTCAGAAACATGGGTCACACAAAAGCGGTAGGCTCATTCCCCACTTGTGGCTCTTGCAGGTAACTGTCTCTTTTGATTAATGAAAGCTTCTTTACTTAATGTTTCTCTGGAACTTGAAGAAAATGAAAGTGTAGCAGGTCATCTAGATTATGACAGGCTTGTCTGAAATAAGCCCTCTCAGAAGCTGAGTTGTCTTGGTATCTTTAAATTTGATGAAAATGTGTGGCAGCCCATGTGGGAAGGACCTCTTTCTGGTTGGAGCCTCATTTAAAAAGCTCCGTTGAGAGGTGCAAATGGAGTTTAATTGCTAGACTAAGACATGGTTATGAAGGTCCTAGAAAACCTGAGTTCAGTTAGCACCAAAGATACAAAGAGAGCGTAATTGTTTGGCTTTCAGATTTACAGGGAAACAAAGAAACAAAACCAGCTGGATGTAAAAAAAATATTCTTTAGTATCACTGTGTTATAGGCAATAACTTTCCACCAATTGTGCTGTTTGGTTAACCTGATAGATCTGGTTTGCAAGAGCCACACCTGTCTTCGTGCAATAGAGGTGCTGCCGTCAGTGCCAGCAGTGGTGTAATGGATGATTGAGCTACTGTAAAGCTCAATGCTATTAACAGGGTAATAACACCCAGCATCTCCCCTTCCCCCTGGACAGTGTCCAGAGTGCCTAGCTTGGTATTGACACTACCTGACCTGTATATGCTGTGGTGCTTGATGGACCTTTCTGTGAGCTGGTTTATTTGCTAAGCCAGCAGAAAACAATTAGCTTCTTTTTTTCTGGGTTAGTTTTCTGTTGGCTTTGTGAGTTGAACTGTCTCTCAGAAGAACCTAGCAAAGGAACCTAGCAGTGCAACATATGGGTGAGATAAGGCAGCTGGGGATAAGAACTAGGCAACAACACCTCAATCTTTAATTGTTTAACAAGCAAAAGAAATGCCTGAGGAAAAAATAGAACTAGGTAATAAGACCTTCAACAATCCCAATTGAGACATGATGCTGCTGCATGCCAACTGCAGCTGAAATGTTGTCTACTGCAACAGGGGAGTTGATTAATATGAGTGGGGGGGACACTAAGTGGTGATAAGCGTGACAAAATCCAGGCTGAGTTTTGAGTGAAATCAGCTAGTTTGAGAAGGGATTTCCCAACGGATGGATGTAAAGCCTCTCACATAAAATGGGTCAGTTCTCAGTGCTAATTAATATGAGGATAGGGACAAACCTGCAGTGACAGGAGAATGAAGGTAGCTTTTCCACGTTTCATCTTAGCATTCCTTTAAAACTACCTCACAGTAAACCTCCTCCAGGGCATCAGTAGCAGCAACAGGGTGCAGCATCCTGTTTGTTTTCCTCTGTCATAAGGGAGAAAGCCTTTGTAATAGAGAGGACTAAAGGCTAAAGCTGCAGTAGAGTGAAGGAGCAATAACATTCTCTCTAGCTCCTAGCACTTTCTCCATTACTACCTCTCTGAGTGACAAACTGCAAATTGGAGATTTTCTTTTGAAAAATTATATCATATTGTCTTCTTCTTCTTTGTAGATAAAAGCAAATGAAAATGACCCTGCTGTCCCCACCAAAGAAGTGCATTTTGGTTACAGCAATCTACAATCAAATTCTCAAGAGCCAATATGAAACAACAGCAACTAATAAACATTATACTGGGCTTCCTGCATGAAACTTGTCATTGCAGTTTTCCTTTAAAAGGAAATTGGCTGTAAGAATTGGAAAATTCATTTTAGAAAATGGAGTAATAACTACAATTATAATGTGGTAACAGTTCTGTGGGTTCTTAAAAGTAGGTAAGTTTGGGGATGATATTGCTTAATATTTATCTTTGGAAGGTATCAGCTAACCTCTAAAGTAAAAGCGATGCAATGGCCTTTAAGCACATTTTCTACATTCTTGCTCTGTTAGGTCACAGGAGATGAATCCTAATTTTCTAATTTCATGTGTTAGGAAGATCTCTGTTGTGCTTAGCAGTGCAGAGAATTCTGATAGAGATGCTGAATTTCATTTTTTGTTTTTCTGTGCTGGAAGAAGTTAGGACAGAAAAATGCTGATTCAGAAGAGTTGCCATTATTTTGGAGCTGCTGCTACATGTCCATATCCTTGTCTTTGAAGGAGTTCATACATTTTGTCTCTGCACAGCCAAGCATTTTTTGGTGTGCTCAAGTGTTTCGTTTGTTACACCGTAGGGAAAGCTATGATAACCATACTGGTGAATTCACCTACGGTACTGTTTGGGGTTCTGGTGAGAGACATAATCCACAACTTAAAGGCTTATGAAGTGGGAATATCAGAGCACGAACATAATGTGTTGAATTCAAAAAACTTTTTTTTTTTTTTAACTGAAAAATGTGAGGCTTTTCCCAATGTAGCTAATACTTTGGGATGTGTAGAATAGAATTCCTAATTTAAAAAAAAATCTCAGTTGCTCAGTTATTTGATTTCCCATTTGAGAGGTAATTGTTTCTTAGAAGCATGATTCTTTTACTGTTACCGTGTCTAGACAGGTTTTACCTCGGAAACCAATGATGTTGTTTAAAGTTGCATTTTCACATATGATAGCCCTTCTTTTTAAGGAACTATTTAGAAATGAGGCCAACACAAAAACACCCATTCAGTGAGTTCATAGTTCAATGTGTAGAAACAGTGTAACCTGTTTTTCTGTGCAACCTCTGGGCCAAACAAGTACAGAAAGACTTTCATATTATAAGACAGGTACAGAAAGCATGTAATAATTACTGTTATTTTTCATTTGTAGTGGAAAGCAGACTTTCAGTTCCTGCTATATTCATAGACATACAGTGATGTATGAGCTTGTACAAGAAACAAACTCCTACTAAGTCTGTAATTCTTGTGTCTCTAAATAACAAAGTAGAATTTTCTTTATAAGGTGATGGAGGATAATAATGGGGATGTTCAGAAAGAGCTAGCACAGGTTGCCATTTCCCAGGTTGTCTTTGGGGTGGCAGAATAGCAGACAGGCATGCAGCACTATTATAATCATTATTACAAGGGAGCGGAGTTCAATGTTAACTTCTGTAATGGTCTGCATCTGAGTTTGTTGTCTAGTGTCCCTCTGCAATCAGCAGAGAGTTCTTGTCTGCAATCAACAGAGTGTTCTTCTGGAATATTATTAATCTCTGCATCAAGATCTAAACCAAGCTAGATGAACCTGTCCACTGTTGTTCTTTGGGAGGAGATGAGTAGTTTTCTTGCAATGCCAGTTTGTCTCCATTAACTACAAAGACTGTGACTAATTATGATGCAGACGTCTACTCTGCAGCAGTCTTCTATGTAGCCTGTCTTTGCTTCTCAGATCTGGAACTCTCTGGTATGAAGAATACCTGTCTTATGTTTTGTCTCGTCAGGAGTGTGTGTCAATCGTGAATTCATTCTTTTAATTAATGTTTTGCTTTGTAGAAAAGCAGAAATTTGGGAAGAGCACAGGAAAAGGCAGGGGGGAAAAAAGACCTATTTCTACTTTCAACAATATCTTACATTTGTATAGTCTTCCATCTGAGTCCTCAGGTTTTAATAATTGTTAGAGCCTTGCAACTGCATGATATACCTGTAAGACAAGTAAAGGTAGTTAGAATAAATTTAGGTTGTGAAAACTATGGATGCTCAAACCTCTGAAATCACTCAAGTGATGGAAAATATATGTAGTTGCCTTATGTTTAACGTCCATTGCTGGCTTAAGTGAGTTGCTCAGGGCAAAAATGGTTCAGTTATGGCAGAAATGAAACCTAGGAAAAAAGACTGCCAGTCCTTTAGATACTGTGGACATGCCCAGGACTTTCAAATGTCCTTTGGGTTCTTGGCATACGTACTGAGATCAAAGTCATACCAAAGACTGCAGATCCTAAAAGCACAAAGGAACCAAGTTAGTGATTTTTCTAAAAACAGATATTTTCACAGTGTGATAACAGTAAGTAGTTTATGAGTTACATAAAAACCCATTTTATATCCTGAGCTCTCCAAACGATCAAAGTGTATTATCTATGGAAAAAAATTATAATCTTTTTAGATTTCCTATAGATTTTTATTTGATTAGAAATGAAGAAGCTTCTCCCTGTACAATTAGCAGAGTTCCTAATCCTTATGTTGGTATTTACTGCCCTGTAGCATGGATTATTCTCCTCATAGGAGGTATTCTTTGGATTTTGTGCTCAACACCTACTTTTTGATTCCAATGACTGTTTTAGTTATCGTGATGAAAAATTATCTGCATATTGTGAACAGGGATTTACACCAAAGTATCAGTTGTGGTTTTACATCCATGAAAGCAACAAGTTATTGAGCCTGTCAGGTTTGTAATACTTGTATTTGTTTTGCCATGGCATATGCTGGCCCTAGTACCTGAATCCTGCCTGTGTTTACAAGGTGGCAAGTAATAGCCCTTGAGAAACTGTGTGACATCAAAAGTATTTCAGCTGTGCTATTAAGGACTACTACTAAAACTGAGACTTTCAGGTTCCAAATCCCTGCAATCCTTGTTCCTTTTACACTTATGTGCAGCACACTGTAGTGGTGGGATCTTCATAGGGGTATAATTTTGGAACTGCCCAGGTCCCTGTTCCATAACACCAGTAATGAGTGACACCAGAGCCAAATTCAGTAAGATGTTTTATCTAGTTGGCACATAGTTAATTTGGCATGCAATGGGATTATAAAACACATTTATGTCAGCACAGGTACTGAGCTGGTGCACTGGAAGGAGCACTGAGAGGTTTCTCAGTCCTGCCTGAGTCTGTAGATCCTGGCAAGACATCTGTATTTGTCCTACATCTTCATCCCAGCTATCAGTTACTTATTACATTCTCACAAAGTTGTTGCTGGGCTGTGCTATAATTGTTCTAAGACAAGAGATGCCCCACATTAGGTTGGAAAGCTGGTTTAGAGATAACTTCGGCAGCCCACACAGTTTCCTTGAGCCATTCACAGGAAGGAAATGCAATGCCTTTCGCAGATGTTTGAATCCTACCTCATTTAGCTACAATCCTCAGGCTTCTCCAGCACCAATTGTGAAAGACATTTGCTTTCTTTGACTCTTCCTTAAGTCCATTGGTCACTCAAGTAGCGTAGACTGATTGCTTTGAGAGGTGGCATTGCTGCATTAAACCCTTTTTTCTCTATGTTTCAGTACAAAGGAGCTGAGTATGTTTTGTCAAGGCTGAAACACAGAACAGACTTTCCTTGCTTAGCACTTCTCTTTGCAATTCTGCTGGTTTCCCCTCTCTCTTCTATGGTAAGGTTGAAGACTCAAAGAAATTGTTAATGTAAAGAAAAAAACTCTGTTAATCATATTTTTATCGCTCTCCCCAGCAAGACAGAAATCTGGGATCTTTAGAACTTTATTCTGCCTGGTGACGTGAATTCTAGGTGCAGGAGAAGAGAAGGAATTTGGGAGATCTGATCCTGGCATACCTAATATTACTTTCATCCCCATAGAATCATAGAATACCATCATCTGCCAGAGCAATCCTTATATAGCTAGTATGTGTTTATTGTCTGGTTGTCTGTCTGCTATCCTTTCACTGCCTGTGGTGCAAGCAGCTACACCTGCAGTGCTTCTCTCTTCAGCCTGAAGTACCACGGGATCTCTGCAGAGTAGCAGTACTGGGGCATGTGGCTTTCCTGGGCCGCTGGAGGGCAGGGCTGGTATTATGTATCAGGGATGAAATGAGAAGGAAGTTACTCTCATGCACAACAGCGCCCATGAAGCACATTTGCGTATTTTGAAGTCTATGCCCATAGAGTAGGCAATAACACCCCCATTTTCAGCCTTTCATCACCAGCAGAGAGTGATCCTGTGATCCTTACTTTGCTCTTCTGTGATGTAAAACAGAACTAGAGGAAAGGCTTTGCCTGTTCATTTCTTCTTTAATTGACAGCGTCTCTGGGCTGTTTAAACTGTGATGAAAACGCAGTGAGTCATCGTGACAATATTGACAGAGCAGGGATCAGGGTGAAAGCAGTTGTAAACCCAGCATCCCCTGACTTTGCACACCCAACTGCCCACACGGAATGCTGCAACAAAACACACAGAGAATAAATAGAGTCTTAGGTTTAGCTATCAAGAAAGCCAAGTTCGGGAGTATGGGGTGGTGATAAAGAGAGTTCCATAAAAATGGTTGTTGAAAGGAAGCATCCTTGTTTGTATTGTGCTTCAGGAGAGTCAGAAGCACTGGCATGTCTCGCTGAATTATCTTCACAAGACAATCAGATCAACCTTTCATTAATTTTACAAAACATATTTGATCCATTTGAGGGATTTTTCACAGTAAAACAAACAGCTTCTGCACTAGTGAAGGGCATTTAAAAAAGGAAGTTGAGCTCCACTGTGAGCTGGGGGAAGGAAAGGGATGAATGAGTCAAAAGCCAAATCCAGACTTCTCCTCAGACTTTTGTTCTGAGTGCTGAGTACATTTCTGACAAGCCCTAGAGAAGCAGTTTCAGACAATGCCCAAGTAATGTGAAAGACATTAAAAATTTCCATTATCTCAATGAATGAATAAATAAAATCCTTAATTCTAACTGTACCTGTAATTCATTTGTGCTCAGCAGAAAGAAAAAAATGCATGCTTTTATATGTGGGGAAGAATGATCTCAGAGAAGAAGAAAACGTACCAAAAGAGGAAAACACTTTGAATGACAAAGACAGGGTAAAAGAGCCAAAATAAAATGTAGGAAATATGAGGAGAGGGTAGACAAGAAGAGGAACAGAAATAATTGTGGATAGAATACTGGGTTTTTATTGTAACTTGTAGAGGTTTTTGGGAGGTTTTGTTTTTATATTTTTTTAAGAAAGAGAACAATGTAATCATGTGGTTGAGGGTTATGGTAAACAGACAGGCCAAGGGAATAGCTGAACAACGTGTGGAGGAGACAGCTGAAGATAAACAAGTCTCCAGACTTCCCCAGCTCACAGGACAGAAACAAATGGGAGAAAACAGAAACCAAGTAAGTTCTGCAGAGAGCAAGGGGTATGTCTGTGTAATGCCAGGGGAGAGGCAGACCGGAATGACTAAAAAGAACTGAAGGAATAGACCTAGTACTGCAGATCATGGTAAGAACTGTTCTACCACTGAGATAAACTTCAGTATCTTTGAGATGCTGAAAGTGAATTTGGTTTTGAATTTACAAATGTGCAGAATGTGACATTTTCCCTGATAACCCAGGTTTAGGGAGATGGGGAAGAGCAAACTTATCCCTTTGCTTGTCAGTCAGCTCACCTTCAGCACACGGGTATGCATGGGTATGGTCACAGAAATAAACTGCATTATTCCACTCAAGTATATGATTCATGTATAAGTCTAATGGCAACAGTATTTTCAGGTGGCACCCTGGTGCTGGCGCAGCACATTCACAAACTAACGCAAGCTTTTCCTGTGCATGTCTAATATTTTTCTGTACTGCTGTGTGTAAAAGTCACCAAATTGGAGTGGCTGAGACTGGCAGGCACCTCTACAGGTGTCTACTCCAGCCCCGCTGCTCTGAGTTGCTCAGAGCCGTGTCTAGTTGGGTTTTGAATATCTCCAAGGATGGAGACTTCATAACCTCTCTGGGCATCCTGTTCCAGCGTTTGACCACCCTCACAGTAAAAAAGGTTTTGTTATGTTTGGGTGATATCACAGTCAAGTCCTGGCCTTTATGTTTGGAAATGGCTTCCAGAGGAAATTGCTACATCACTTCCTGACAAACCTGTAGTTTCACAGATCCTTTTTCTTGCCCTTTTTGAAGATGGTAGTGATATTATTTTGCTTCTAGTCCTCAGTAACCTCTCCTGATGACCATGACCTTTCAAAGATAATCAAAAGTTTCCTCACAATGGCACCAACCAGCATTCTCAGCACCCAGGGTGCCTCCCATCATGTCCTATGAACCTATGTATATCCAGTGCTCCCTGACAATGCCATCCTTCAGGAAGGATGCCTTCCTTGCTCCAGACTTTCCCTCTGGTCTGAGGGATGTAGTATGGCTAAATATCAGTCTTACCTATAAAGACCAGGGCAAAGAAATACCTTGGGCTTTTCCGTGTCCTTTGTCATTGATAGCAGGGTCAAGCATCTAGGTAAAATATTTACCAGAGGTGAACATTTTGTACAGAATTACAGTTAGTTTCTCAAGGATTGCCTTTTATCACTGCCATGACTCTTGCCAGTTTGAGTGGGCAAGCCAAGCAATACTCAGTAAGCTGCTCTTTCGGTTAATGGTGGGAGCCCCAGCATTCAGGTACAACACTGTACTGTAAAACCTGCAAAGTCTCACCTACCCTACCAAAGACTACTCTTTTTCATAATCCGTCATTCCCACTAGGCTTAATTTTCTTATGTAGATGCAAAGTATAGATATGGCATTGTTCAAAGAGTGTACTCAGGAACTCAAAATCTTAACAGATTTAGGTATCTCTCCCAGCCATTGACCCCTGTCTGAGGCATTTTGATGAGTCATTCCCATGTGCTACAAAACTCACTTGCTGCTTGCTGAACAACTGAGAGAAAAAGTATGCTAGGTGGCAACACACCATCAAACAAGAAAGGCAAGAGACTCCAAAGCAAATATCGCCTCCTGATGCCCAGTGAAGTGAGTAGTATTTTGTGGTAGTGCCATCAGTGAGACCTGCCTTCACCTCTGGGTGTTATAATCAGGAGGAGATCAGAGCCTCTCAGCAGCCTGTCCTTTGGGACTGAAAGAAGCACAGCCAACTCCCACCAACAATGAACTTGTCAAAACTCAGCCAAAAATGCTCAACTCTTGCAGACATTTAACTCTCCCCCTTTCATCTGCAATGATAACAAGAGTGAATGAATATAACCCTTTGTCAATAGTACCTGGATAGCAAGTCTGGTCTGTGAAAACAAATCTAAAGCAAGCTTCATTTTTATTCTTTTTCAACAGGGTTTTGCTTGCTACCAGGCCTTGACAATAGTACTTGGAATATAAATGACATTCTACTACTATCCAGGGCTGACTCACTTAAGCAGAGAGGATATAGTCAGACCACTCAGAGAACATTCAGCACAACTGTCAGTAATGCATGACTTTAATCTAGCACCTCATTTTCTAGAGACAAATTGTTGGCACATTGGCAACCTGAACCACCTGTGTCCATGGAAGAGTGATGCTTCCTTAAGGTCCTTTCCAATCCTAACTATTCTATGATTCATTTGGAAGATCCAAAGAAAAAAAGACTGTGTTTTTCAGTGTTTCAGGTGAAAAATAACTTCCAACACTTGCTGGTGAAAATCTTTAAATAAGTCTTTATTCATTCAGATAACAGAGTCATAGATCAATAACAGTCCTGGGACCATGCATGTAGAGCAGAGTTTGCTATTGTGCAACTTGAAGAAGTTGGCTGTGGCTGAAAATCAAGAGTACACTACCTGTGGTGGATTTTTAGCTCTACATAAAATCTTTGGTGGTGCCATATCAGTCAAGCCATCAGAAAAGCTATGTCTTTATCCTTTTAGCATTTGTTCTCGTGTCATATGAAGGTCACAGCACCAACATTAGTTAAATAGCTGAAGCACTCACTATTGGCTCAGTTTTGTTTCAAGTAAGTCAGTGGTGGCTTTATCAACATAATTAAGCCCATTTTTGCCACTTCTGCAAGCTCGTTCGGACTGCAAGATTCAAGGCATTGTTAATTTCTGCTTGCATATGCCTACACCTCAAAACCAGCTTGTTTGCACCCACAGCACCTGATTCCTATGTATTCTAGCTCTTGTGAGCACTCTCACTTCTGTACGTGCTTCATTGCCTCTCTCGTGATCATCAAAGATACAGGTCAATTTGCACTAGCAATTGCAACTGCAACTAGTCTATGGATATGTGAAAGGAGACTAAAACCAAGTGAGGAATTCCATGTGGGAGGCTAGGATTAGAAACTTCTGAGAGATGCATTGCCAAAAGTAAGTAGGGAAACCAAAGTGCGAGGGAGAATTCAGCTGGGCTAGAAGATTGACAGGGCAAATAAAGCATTTGCCCTGCAGAAGAGACTGCTGCAGAGTCAGGTATATGAAGCTAGGGATGGGAAAGAACCAGGCTGAAGAGTTTGGAGCAGTTGAGGGTTGATAAATAGAAAAGTCTAGAAAATTCTAAGCCCTCTAATTATGTTCTTGGCCAGCCCAGAAGCCAATGGGCAACCTCTGATTCATCTTCTCTCTTCAGTGTCTGGCAAATGTGAAGATGACAAGCAAGCTGTACCATTACGTGTGCAAAACACAGGTTCCTGTGGAGCTAGAACATCTCTGCCTTAGCCAAAGATTCACTTGGTCTCTTCTATACCCTGCTGTCACTTGACATACTCCTTTCTTTCTTCCTCACTGATTCTCTTGCCTTCAGTATTGGAAACCAAAAGTTGACCTGAAAAGACATAAATATGATACTATGATCATAGTGTTACTGAGTTAGAGATCACCCAAGCACTAACATCTTGTATAGTTAGTATAGCTACCACCCTGAGAGTGGGAGATTATTTTTTCCCCTGGAGTTGATGGCTCACCGTTTTAGCAAACATGTTCCTCCCAGGTTTCTCTTGTAGCTTTGCTCTTTTCTTCAGTAATTTTGCATGCAAGTAATGTATCCGTTTCATCTCTGTGTCAGGATAAAATGAAGTCAACACGAGTATTTTAAGTTGGGTCAGGAGGCCAGAAAATAACCCAAAAATGATTAGGAAGAAGATGATGACTCCAAGGTGGATCCATGTTGTGGAGAGTGCAAGCTCCGGCTGAGGGAGGCAGTCGTGCTTAAAGAAAGAGATCTTGAAGGGATCAGTCTTTGCAATATGCTCTCTCATATCAACGATAAAGCTGTTCTCATTCCTCTGCACAAGAAAGAGGGAGAGTTTAGTATTGTACTGATTCCTTCCTTTCTTAATATTTCTCCCACTGGACATTCAGATTTACAAAGGACCATAAATCATCCAGCCAATCCAGTGTCAATATATTTTCTATGCTCATAACAATATATTTATTGGTTATTCCTAAATATTTGAGACTGCGTTTACACTACTTCTCGTGGGACACTGTCCCACAATTTGGAACTTACCTTCTCAGTGGCTCTGACAGATAAATATTTAACTAATCTGGCTATCATGGTTTAATATATTCCCAATAATCTGCTCAGATCCTCTTTTGAGGGTCCTTCCCTCAGAGTAAAACAGCAGAGCGGAGTGTGTCCATCGCTTTGGCTGTGACTCAGTACATTATAAGCAGAGCTTCCACACCCACCCAGGCAGGTGCTCTGACCACAAGGTTATCATGCAAACAAAGTCACATCTCCTCTGATAAATGCCTTTGCTTAGAATGTCTTGCATTGCTTGTGGACTGAAATGCTGAAAGAATGAGGAGGACTTCATTAGGCATACTGATGGGACCAGTATTTCATGCTGGTAGGCAACTTTCTGCTTCTGGACGCCCTGTCCCTGCTTCCACCTTCTCTGTACTTCTCTTTCACCTTTGAGTTTTGTCAGGAGCTCGTTGCTCATTCATGTTGGCCTCCTGCTGCCTTTGCTTGATTTGATTGAGATGAATAATTCTTGAGTTTAGACCAGAGGGTTTCTGAATATTGAACAGCTCTCCTGAATGTTTTTTCTCTCAAGAACCAGGGAACTGGGACCATTTCACATGCTGGTTTGGTGACGCTAGATCACAGCTGCTGTGCAGCAGCAGTTTATATGAGGTGTGAATATATGAGGTAAGCTTAGAATGCTTACCTATCTGCCTCCTCAACATTTCTCAGACTGATTGATCAGATGATTAAAGCCTCTCTGCTTTTGCACAGGAAACTGACTTCAGGTTGAGTTTCTCTATATGTGTGCTGATTGCACAGCTACAGTGAATTCAATGGCTTTTGTACCTACTTTCCTAAAAGAAATTTCAGGTAGCAATTAGAAAGGTAAAAATCAGAAGTTGGCAGTCTCCATCCTCTAGAAAAAGTTTTTCTTTGGCAAGATCCGGAAACCTTTGGCTTACATCTGTCATACAGGTGCTGAAGTTTTACACTCTTTGTTAAGATAAAACTGAGGAATCATTTAATTTTTATCCCATGGAAGAGTTTGATATTTTGATATACAATGCAAAATATCATAATCTGAAGTATGACAGAATTTGATCAGCAGTTTGACTTATTTTCAGCTAATTTTGTTAGTAGTTCGTATTTGTCTGAAGTGCTGCCATTCTTCAAGAACACTGTGTACTATGTCTCCCTTCACCTTCATGGTTCAGTCCCAACCAGATGAACATCCTATGACCCACAGGGACCACCAGTGTGCCATACACTGTCTAAGATGAACCTTTAGTGGCTCAGCAGCGTCTTGTAGAAAATGTGGTCTGGCTGAAGAAGCCATCTTGAAGCTTCAATATGTCACATATGCAAAAGTGATAATGGGAATGTCTCTGCCAAAGATTATGTCCTCTTTTGTTTCCTTGTAATTTCAAGCAATGCACTTACTGCAGTGCTCACCTTAATTATCTTACTCTGTGTAACTGCTTTTGGCTAGTTGAATGTTTAGGGAATGGGAATAAGCGGAAATGAATTCTCATTATTAGCTCTAAGAGGAAGTAACAGAATCATAGAATCATAGAATCATAGAATAGTAAGGGTTGGAAAGGACCTCAAGATCATCGAGTTCCAACCCCCCTGCCATGGGCAGGGCCACCTCCCACTAAACCATGCCATCCAAGGCTATGTCCAACCCCACCTTGAACGCCGCCAGGGATGAAGCATCCACAACCTCCCTGGGCAACCCATTCCAGGGCCCCACCACCCTCACAGTAAAGAATTTCTTCCTCATATCCAATCTAAACCTCCCCTGTTTAAGTTTAAACCCATTACCCCTTGTCCTCTCACCACAGTCCCTAATGAAGAGTCCCTCCCCAGCATCCCTATAGGCCCCCTTCAGGTATTGGAAGGCTGCTATGAGGTCTCCACGCAGCCTTCTCTTCTCCAGGCTGAACAGCCCCAATTTTCTCAGCCTATCTTCATACGAGGGGTGCTCCAGTCCCCTGATCATCCTCGTGGCCCTCCTCTGCACTTGTTCTAACAGTTCCATGTCCTTTTTATGTTGAGGACACCAGAACTGCCCACAATACTCCAAGTGAGGTCTCACGAGAGCAGAGTAAAGGGGCAGGATCACCTCCCTCGACCTGCTGGTCACACTCCTTTTGATGCAGCCCAGGATACAAAAATGTGGAGTAAGAAAAAATTGATAGAAGAATATATATTATATTGTACTAAAAACCATGAACCCCTTTGAAATCCTATTATCTTGAAAATATCAAATGAGTATATGCTTTTGGGAACTGTTTTAAGCTTGATCTTGCAAGCTGTCAAACTGGGTGGCTCTCTGGTGCATTTCACAGCATCACATGTGTCCTACATTCCAGTGGTGAAATCTCCAACTTTAGAAGTGTTCACAGACAAGACCTGGGCAATCTGATCCATCTCTGAAGCTGGCCCTGTTTTTAGCATGAGCTTGGTGTAGATGGCCTCCAGACATCCCTTCCAACCTAATTACTCCATGGTTCTCTATGTTGCTACTGCTCCTGCTGGAAGAGCCTTGTAATTTCAGCAATGTGTTATTATTTCATGTATATGTATCCAAGCTTATTTAAATGATGAGCTTCTCACACTACTGAGCTATAAAAAGGTAGACATCTCTTACATCAGTGTCACAGTGGCATTTGACTATAAAAGTGGCAATTCACACATCAGCATTGTGAGTTTCCAGTTTCAAGCTTCTGATCTTCTCCACATGTATAAATACAGTAATGAAAGTCCTTCTTCCTATATTTACCATTCTCTAGAAATATGAAGACACTTTGGAAAGTGCAGAGAACTGCCTGGTTCCATCCAGCATACATATCTGTAAAGGCAGTGGTCCTTTTTGAAGCAAACAAATGATAACGCTAGGAAAGAATTGGTGGTTGTGTGTCTGCTTCTGCAGATGCTGAAGATTAAGAGAAGTTTTTCAACATCAAACTAAGAAATATATTAAGATAATAATAAATAATAATTAACTAAGAAAGTACTGATAAGTACTTACTTGCTGAAAGAGGCTGAGATGAATCTCTATATCTGGTATTTCTTGGAGGTGTTTACTCACAGAAGCAATTAACCAATAAAACAAATAATCTACTGCAGCAAACAGAAGCCAGATGCAAAGATGAATAATTACAGGGAAGAAAAAGTACTGCATGTTTTTTCTGTCCTTCCTCGTGAGGCAGAAAGATGGGATTATTACATAATCTTTTCTTTCTTTTTTGTTAAGTGGCAGAAGACAGGGTCTTTGCTGTTGCTGCTGGTGCTCATCGAATGCAATAAACTCTTTTGTGATGTAAGTATTCTTATATTTGGCACCGTGAGAGCCCACAAATTTTTTGATAAAGAGGCCGGTTCCTAAAGAAGCTAGAAAAATCCCCACTATAGGCAGTACTTTCTGGCCTATATAGGGCAGTATAGTCAGCATAAAAGATATCTGGTTAGCAACTCTCTGGATTTCTTGCTTTGTGTCATTTAGCTCTTGTTTTAATGCATCATCTGAAATTGAATAAGATGGTGTGAATTCGTGCCTCAGAAACCCTATATGTTTAGATAGGTCAGAGGAAAGCTTGGTCATCTCGTAGATCCATTTTACTGCCTCAACATAATATTTTATCAAGGCAAATTGTTCATACTCTAAATGACAGGTTATACTGTCTGCCAGAACCTTTAGGTTGTGAAATATATTTTGGATGTTGCCAGCCACCATGACACCTGTGCCAGCTGTAATAAGCGCATTCCTGCCATTTCGTAGTCCACAAGAAAGAAGGAACAGGACACTAAAACAGCGCAGGTGCTTGAAACATGAGAGCACGATAGAAAGCAAAATCCAGATGAATCCAGCTACCAGTAAGAGACCCAAAGGACTGTGTGCCAGGGAAAAATGCATGCCAAGGAATAACAGAAAGCTTGAGACAAAGCCAACTGCAGAGCAAACTGCAAAAAGCTGCATCAGGTACTTCCAGCCAGGTTTCCTTTCAGATATAAAAATTCCCCATGCCTTCTGGGCTATCGAGACAAATGTTTTCATTTTCTTCTGATGCTGACACTGCAATGGCTCAAACTAAAAGGAAAGAAAAACAAAGATAATACTAGTTACAGGGTCACACTTCTGACAGTGATGTGCTTTTAACAGTACTTCACATTGCAAAAGGTCTGACTCACATGGTGGCTGAACCCCCTGTGTGAGACACAAATCTTTGTCCCTAGTCTCACATATATAAACATGGAAGAGATGACTATAAAAAGTATTCTCTCTTTTTTTTTCAGTATTTTTGCTTTTTTGCTTTTTGTAAACTTTGATTTCTCATTTGCTATATAGACACAGTGGTTCCTATGTACATATATTTTTGTACATATGCATGAGAGGGACACAAGCCTCTGGTAGCATCCAGTGCTTCCATGCAGGTGCTAGCTTTGCCTTACGGGGCACTGAGAAGGGGAAGAGGGGAGCATGGGGACTTCCCATTAGTACCCTGATGCAGAAGAGCACAGCTTGACCCACAGGGAGCAGCCAGAGTAGCTGCCAGGAAGGGTGGAACGGGTGGACGCCTGTGCACACTGCCCAGGGATGGGGGAATGAAGATATTTTTCAACTGGAGGTGGGTCAGTACAGAGAGGAGGAAGTATATTTCAAAGGCATCAGTCCTTTACTCTGCTCTCGTGAGACCTCACTTGGAGTATTGTGGGCAGTTCTGGTGTTCTCAACATAAGAAGGACATGGAACTGTTAGAACAAGTGCAGAGGAGGGCCACGAGGATGATCAGGGGACTGCAGCACCTCTCGTATGAAGATAGGCTGAGAAAATTGGGGCTGTTCAGCCTGCAGAAGAGAAGGCTGCGTGGAGACCTCATAGCAGCCTTCCAATACCTGAAGGGGGCCTATAGGGATGCTGGGGAGGGACTCTTCATTAGGGACTATGGTGAGAGGACAAGGGGTAATGGGTTTAAACTTAAACAGGGGAAGTTTAGATTGGATATGAGGAAGAAATTCTTTACTGTAAGGGTGGTGGGGCACTGGAATGGGTTGCCCAGGGAAGTTGTGAATGCTTCATCCCTGGCGGCGTTCAAGGTGGGGTTGGACATAGCCTTGGATGGCATGGTTTAGTGGGAGGTGTCCCTGCCCATGGCAGGGGGGTTGGGACTCGATGATCTTGAGGTCCTTTCCAACCCTAACTATTCTACGATTCTATGATTCTATGATTCTTTGGGTCTCTCCTGGGATAGCACAGCTACAAATTGGTTCATATACACTTTCAACCCTAATTGCTTGTACTTGTCACAATCTCTCTTGCCTACCATCATGTCCATTCCCTAAGTTACAAGGTATTTCTGTGAGATTCAATTCGGTTTGATACGAGACAGCCCAGCACTCACTATCTTTCCTTCTTCTTTTACAACATAATATTTATAGTGCAATTTGTCCAAAGATGCAAGATCAATATATATGCATATTAGCCTTTAAACATACCAGGGCAAATGAAATACTAATTAAATAAAATAAACTGTTGCAATTTTTTCTTAAATAGGGAGCAGTTTCCTTCACAAATGCATCCTGAAGATATTACTTTGTCTTTTGTTTAGCTTAAACACAGCAGGTAGTCAGGAACTAAAGTATTACTTTGTATACTGGCATTTGACTTTATGAATTCTTCTAACATTCACTGTACCACTTTCCCCTTCCTGTCACTGTAATTAGTTAATAGCTATGTCATTACTGGCTTTGCATGCAACAGAAGCTGAGGGTGATTGAAGCAGGCATCTGACCCCAGCTGGGACCTTCTTGGACTGCTGTACTTGGTGTGTTGTTTTTCCTTGGCCTCGCTTGAGTCTGATCCTTTCTAGTGCTGAGGACTACCCTGAAAGATGCTGAGTTTTTTGGTGCTTAACTGCTTCAGTAGGGATTAAGGAGGTCAGCAGCTGTCAGGGTAGGCTCCATCTTTAGTGCTATAACTGCTTGGGAAGGCTGAAGAAATTGCTTCCCTTCAGGGCCTCAGTGAATTCAGCTGTAAACTGAGTATAACATCAATTAGAAGCTCCTTCACAGAGCGAAATTAGTTAATTAATGTCCCCGAATTATGTAGAAGTCACCATGTGTTTGGCAAAGCAGTGCAAATGAAATGGGAAGCAGAGGTAGCACACAAACCACCAGGCTCTGGCTTTGCCATGAGACTTGCTCTCTGCTTTCATGGATGGTGCTTTGCCCTCTTCCTGCTGAGTTAGATATTAATGAGGCATTTTTAGGAAACTTAGTTAAAAGGAAATGTTCATAATCCTGAAGTCGAGTAAAACCAGACCTAACAGCCAGCAAACCCTGGCAGCGAATCTGAAACTTGCTCGATCAGACAGTACATGTCATTCATCTAATTTGTAGATCTAAGAAGAATTTCCCTGTAGGGTAAATAGATCTGAAGTTCTGTTCTTGATTTAAGAAGACATAAAAAAAAATGCAAAAAAGCAACCATTAATGTAATATTATGCAAGCCCATTCATCTGAGAAAAAAAAAAAAAACAACACATTTTGAGTTTTCTTTTACAGCACTGATTTTGCAGCCATTCTTAAGCTGAGTTTCTGCATTTTTTGTGTGTTTGCATGTGTGGGTATAGTGTATTCCTGTTAATGTTTATAAGCATTCAGTAGATGGCTGCAATATGTGATGAGGAGTTTGGCATGACTGCACCTAAGAACTGGAGTGAGAGTCAAGAGCAAAGTCCAAGAATTAACAAAAGCCATGCTTCTGGACCAGGAGGCTGAAGACTTGCAAAATATGGACAGAACTTGAAAATAATCAGAAATTCTCCTTTACTGGGAAGGTTCAATACTGTCACATGGGATTACTGCAACACTCAACACATACGTGACAGGTTTGTCCTTAACCTACATGAACCTAGAGTTCTAAGGCAGGGAAGGCATCATAAAAGGCCACTGAGTTTTGGAGGCTGTGGCATGGGTGGTCATGTGGCATGGGTGTTGGGAAAGGGAGCATTCCCATCCCCTAGAGAGCACATCTCAGAGCTCAGCCACTGCTGGGCTCAGTCAGGCTTACGGTGTTCATCTCAGTAGCTTGTCTGACACCTCCATTTACCCACATAAGATATCAGCAGCAGTCATAGATATTCAGCACAGGAGAACTATGCAAAGGATGAAAACCGTAACCCTAAAATACATGGAGGTTGAAAATTCTTCTATCAGCAGGCACCTAAACAGCTGTGAATGCTTGGGAAGAGAAAATAGCACTCTGGCTCAGAGGTAGAAATAAATCTTTGGCTCGACTAAAAAGGCTAATTCAATGCTTAAAGAAATAGCAAACCTTGAGCGCTTTCTGGAATGACTCCTCTTGGAAACATAAATCACAAAAGCTCTCCTGAAGCTGTTAGGTACAGATATGAATTTTAACAGGAGGCTGAACAAAGAACAAGAATAAAACCTTCATTTCTATTGCAGTCTGAAGCAAAGTGTTTTTTCTTCTGTCCTGTAGCATTAAGCAATGTGGGGGCTGCTACCGTTATATATGTAGCATAAGGAAAGAATTATTCTTGGAAAGCAGTTTCTTGCTCTTAAGTGCCAGTTTCTTTCCACCAGAGTTTCTTGAGATGTACACCACAAAGGGGAGCTGGAAACTCTTGTGCTTCAGCTCTGCCTTTGAACCTGATTTTTCTGTAGAGTCTAAGGGGAACCTTTCTATGCCTTAGTTTCCCTCTCTAGGAAATTCTTACTCATATCTGGAAGTGTGATATTCATCTACCATATGTCATGCTGGCAGAAGTAATTACACGAACAAATTCCCAAAAGGAGCCTCTCCAGCAAGGAGTTTGGGCCATACTTCCTTAAAGCTCGTAATGTACTGAAATTAATGTAATATAATTAGGTATTTTTCTACTCTCATTTTAAAATAAAAAAAAAAAAAAAAGAAAATTTTAAAGAGTTTTTAAGGTCCAGCTTATGATATTTGATATTGGCTACAGTTTAATGTAAATAGAGGATAAATACATAGCATCAAGGGTACCTTTCAGCTCAGTCATGAGCCCTGTGCTAGAGCTATGTCATTTTTATACAGTAAAAGTTCACATCATGTCTGATTTATTCCCTGCCTGCTATGAATACTCCTCCATATTCATTGTCCAAGAAGCTGTGGCCACCTTCACTACTGATTTGGTCCTGTCCTAGTCCCTTGCTCACCCCATATCTAATGATGACTTGCTACAGTGCGATCGACTAGACTAGACTAGACTGGACTAGAATAGTTCAGTTGGAAGTGACCTACAATGATCATCCAGTTTAACTGTAGTAGGTTTAAACTCCTTAGATTTGCAGGGACTATTTCTGAAGCATTCTCTACTTTCTACAGGCTACTGCTAGCTTAGAAGTGATCAGCAGGCCTACATTTCTAGTATATGGATTAGCAGCCCATGCAAGCTCTTTGCCAATTTTTAATATAATGGAAAAAGCAAAAGTCTCCTAAAAAAGTATAGTGAGAAAAAGAATGGGATTTACTAGATAATAAGCTTTTTAAATAGAGATACTACTGATTTGGCAAAGCGTGACAGAGTCAGATCTTTAGGTCTGCTTCGTAATTTGACACAGACCTAACTCAGACAAAGTCTTGGGACAGCAGGTTCGGTTGAGTTAGGACCGATTAATGCCACCAGGTTTTACGTCCCCACGCAAAGTCTGACACGACTTTTCTCTGTGAAGCACTGTTGGTTGAGCTGATCTTAGGAGCAATATGGTCATTTGGCAGTTCCTTGGCCCCACACAGTGCGCAGGATCCTCAGACATAAAAATAAAATCTTACTAAGATAAGCATTAGGTTAAATGGGAAACATATCCCATTGATGCTAAAGCTTCAGCTACAAAGTGATCTTTGCCTCACAAATGCTGTTTGAATTTTACACAGGAATTAAGGAAGAGAAAGCACACAATAAGAAGACAAAAACAAGTGTTTCCTTTTTTGGCTGTTTCAGCAGCCTTCTCTCCTAGCCTGAATCAGTTACATTGAAATGTAAGAGAATGACTTCCCTTTTTTGGATACCATAAGAAAAAAACAACGCTGAATTATTGTTTAGTAAAAAGAAAAATACAGGAGGGAGTCTCACATTATTTCCTTTGGTCAATGCAGGGCATTCAGCAAAGAAATAAAAGCCCCATCAAAAATCCAGCAATGCTATTTGAACTATCCCCAGGGTTTCATTGAGGCTCCTCTTATTTCTTATGTTCACACTGTTTGCTTTTAACTGCAGGGGGAAGGAGAGTAAATGGTACTAAACACAACAAACACAGGCCAGGACTGAAATGTCTAATCAAATTTGTTCACATAGAAACTTGAAATGCTAAACAGCATGGCAATGCAAATAAACCAACAATTTATACACATGCAAAACAAACAACAACTGTTGAAGATCTCTTTTTTTTCATGTATTTAAAATACATGGCTCAGGAAAACTCTGAACACTGCAAGATGTTATCAAGTATTTATGATGCCACAAATTGTTTGAATGTCATCTAATATCAGGTATCAATAGCATTGGTGGTTGGACTAGATGATCTTTAAATGTCCCCTCGAACTCAAACCATTCTGTGATTCTGTTGTTCTGTGATTCTGTAATGTCCACATCTGAACTACCTGACTTTCTGTCAGGGAGGAGAAAAGGGCTATTACCCCGAGCCCTACTTCAAACCTGTTTCAGAAGTCCACCTTCACATGAGATGAATTGCATTCTATGACAGCTTTTTCTCTATCTTGACTATGAAAAGAGTCTGAATTACTCAGACAGACTTATCCAAAGCCAGGTGAGATGAACATCTCCCTGTGTTTCTGCATTGCAAGTGCAGATGATACTTGACAGAGCTGAACACTCTGAGCAGGACACAGCATATGTGTTGTGGGAAACCGTAGAAAACGGGCATATACCATTATGGGCCACGTTACATTTGGAAGCTCTAGTACAGAAAACCCACAGACTCTTCCTTTAAAGTGCAGGCAAGAATGGAGGCACACTTTGGGAAACCCAAATGGTAGTTCGTTAATTGACAAAAAAATCTCTACAAAACACAGAAAATTCCAGTATGAGGGATGGAAGGAAACATGAGAGGTTACATAGTCAGCCATCTCCAACATACAATATCACCAGACATTGTTTTGGGAGAGCTTAGGACAAAATTGTTTCACAGACCCTCCAATCAGTAAGGTGCAATTAACTTACCAATTAACTTAAAGCAAGTCATAGAATCATAGAATAGTTAGGGTTGGAAAGGACCTTAAGATCATCTACTTCCAACCCCCCTGCCATGGGCAGGAACACCTCACACTAAAACATACTACCCAAGGCTCTGTCCAACCCCACCTTGAACACCATCAAGGATGGAGCATTCACAACTTCCCTCAGCAACCCATTCCAGTGCCTCACCACCCTTACAGTAAAGAATTTCTTCCTCATATCCAATCTAAACTTCCCCTGTTTAAGTTTGAACTCGCTACCCCTTGTCCTCTCACTACAGTCTCTCATGACGAGTCCCTCCTCAGAATCCCTATAGGCCCCCTTCAGGTATTGGAAGGCTGCTATGAGGTCTCCACGCAGCCTTCTCTTCTCCAGGCTGAACAGACCCAATTTTCTCACCCTGTCTTCATACAGGAGGTGCTCCAGTCCCCTGATCATCCTCATGGCCCTCCTCTGCACTTGTTCTAACAGTTCCATGTCCTTTTTATGTTGAGGACACCAGAACTGCCCACAATACTCCAAGTGAGGTCTCACGAGAGCAGAGTAAAGGGGCAGGATCACCTCCCTCGACCTGCTGGTCACACTCCTTTTGATGCCGCCCAGGATATGGTTGGCTTTCCTTCAAACAGCTTATGCAGTCTATGACTACTACCCGCAGTTCCTTTATATTAACCATAAGCATTACTTACAGACCCTCCTGTAAAGTGCAAGAAGGATCTTCACAGTGCTGTGTGCTTCTTGATTTTGGTGAGGAACCAAGATGGGCACTAGTAAAAAATTTCATATGAGTAATTTGTTTCCCATACCCTCCCGCAATGAGTCAGGCACACTACAATTTTGAAATTATCTTGGTTTTGACAAAGATTAATGGGGAAGTAACTTATGCACAAGACAAAAATAGTATATAATTTGCAAATGCCACTTTCCACCTTTTTTCTGTCAGAGTAATAGATATCAGCAAATGAGTTCTGGGCTGGAATTTCAAAGACTTTATTTTACATTGAGTAATGCCTTACTTTTAGAACATCTAAGCTATTTGGGTGCTTCCTGTTGAAACTAGCAGCAATTCAGTGCCTAAATAAGTCTGAACCTCAAATCTTTTTTACCCTGCAAATGTTCCCACTGAGATCTATGCAAATATTTCTGTAACAGTCTGTTAGAATATGGTCCTTAGAATTGTACCCGCATTAAATATCCAACAAACACATTCAAATTATATACAAATCCTTGGCTAAGAAAGATAACTGATATATAGGAGGGTAGAGCTGCCATTCAGAGGAATCATAGGCATCACAGAAACATGGTGGGATGGCTCCTATGACTGGTGTGTTGGAATGGAAGGTTACCGGCTCTTTAGGAAAGACAGGCCCCGTAGGTGTGGAGGGGGAGTTGCTATTTATGTTAGGGATAGGCTGGAGAGTATGGAACTCTGTCTGGGGACAGGTGAGCAGTCGACAGAGAGTTTGTGGGTCAGAGTTAAAGGGAGAACAGCGATGGGTGATGTTATTGTGGGGATCTGTTACAGACCGTCTGACCAAGGGGACTTGCTGGACAAAGCGCTCCATAGGCAGATAGGAGCAGCCTCACGTTTGCAGGCCCTTGTTCTCATGGGAGACTTCAACCACCCTGATATCTGTTGGAGGGATGGTACGGCCCGGCACAAGCAATCCAGAAGGTTCCTCGATTGCGCGGAAGACAACTTCCTTCTGCAAGTAATAGAGGAGCCGACAAGGAGAGGTGCCATGCTTGACCTCGTCCTCACCAACAGGGAAGGGCTGGTTGGGAATGTAACGCTCCAGGGCAGCCTTGATTGCAGCGATCATGAGATAGTTGAATTTGAGATCCTCAGGACAGTGAGAAGAGCGTGCAGCAAGCTCACTGCCCTGGACTTCAAGAGAGCAGACTTTGGCCTCTTCAGGAACCTGCTCAGTAAGGTTCCATGGGATACAGCCCTAGAGGGCAGGGGGGCCCAAGACTGTTGGTTGATATTCAAGGATCACCTGCTGCAAGCTCAGGAGCGATGCATCCCAACTAGAAGGAAGTTCAGCAGGAGGGCCAGGAGACCTCCTTGGATGGATAAGGAGCTGCTGAGCAAAATTCAAAGGAAAAAAGAGGCTTATAAAAGGTGGAAGAAAGGTCAGGCGTCCTGGGAAGAATACAGAGATGTTGTCCGGGAAGCTAAGGACCAGGTTAGGAAAGCTAAGGCCCACTTAGAATTAAACTTGGCTAGGGATGTTAAGGATAACAGGAAGGGATTTTATAGGTACACTGCAAATAAAAGACAGGTTAGGGACACCGTGGGCGGTCTCCAGAAGCTATCGGGAGAACTGGTTACCCTGGATTTGGAGAAGGCTGAGGTTCTTAATGACTTCTTTGCCTCAGTCTTCACTGGTAAATGCTCTGACCACACCACCTAAGTCTTGGAAGGCAGATGCGGGGACGGTGAGGGTGGGTACCCTGGGCCCACTGTGGGGGAGGATCTTGTTCGGGACCACCTTAGGAACCTGAATGTATACAAGTCCATGGGACCGGATGAAATCCATCCGTGAGTCCTAAAGGAGCTGGCAAATGAAGTTGCTAAGCCACTGTCCATCATATTTGAAAAATCATGGCAGTCAGGTGAAGTTCCCGATGACTGGAAAAAGGGAAATATAACCCCCATTTTTAAGAAGGGGAAAATGGATGAGCCAGGGAATTACAGACCAGGCAGTCTCACCTCTGTGCCTGGCAAAATCTTGGAGCGGATTCTCCTGGAAGGCATGCTAAGGCACATGAAAACCAACAAGGTGCTTGGTGACAGCCAGCATGGCTTCACTAAGGGGAAATCCTGCCTGACCAATCTGGTGGCCTTCTATGAAGGGGCTATGGAACTGATGGACAGGGGCAGAGCAGTTGATGTCATCTACCTGGACTTGTGTAAAGCCTTTGACACTGTCTCACATGACATCCTTCTCTCTAAGTTGGAGAGACATCAATTTGATAGGTGGACCACTCAGTGGATAAAGAACTGGCTGGATGGCTGCACGCAAAGAGTAGTGCTCAGTGGCTCAGTGTCCAGCTGGAGACCGGTAACGAGTGGTGTCCCCCAGGGATCGGTGTTGGGACCGGTCTTGTTCAACATCTTTGTGGGTAACATGGACAGTGGGATTGAGTGCGCCCTCAGCAAGTTTGCCGATGACACCAAGCTGTGTGGTTCGGTTGATAAGTTGGAGGGAAGGAATGCCATCCAGAGGGACCTTGACATGCTTGTGAGGTGGGCTGATGCCAACCTAATGAAGTTTAACCATGCTAAGTGCAAAGTCCTACACCTGGGTCGGAGCAATGCCAGGCACAGCTACAGATTGGGCGGGGAGGAGATTCAGAGCAGCCCTGCGGAGAAGGACTTGGGGGTGTGGGTTGATGAAAAAATGAACATGGGCTGGCAGTGTGCGCTTGCAGCCCAGAAGGCCAACCGTATCCTGGGCTGCATCAAAAGGAGCGTGACCAGCAAGTCAAGGGAGGTGATCCTGCCCCTTTGCTCTCGTGAGACCTCACTTGGAGTATTGTGGGCAGTTCTGGTGTCCTCAACATAAAAAGGACATGGAAGTGTTAGAACAAGTGCAGAGGAGGGCCACGAGGATGATCAGGGGACTGGAGCACCTCTCGTATGAAGATAGGCTGAGAAAGTTGGGGCTGTTCAGCCTGGAGAAGAGAAGGCTGCGTGGAGACCTCATAGCAGCCTTCCAATACCTGAAGGGGGCCTATAGGGATGCTGGGGAGGGACTCTTCATTAGGGACTGTGGTGAGAGGACAAGGGGTAATGGGTTTAAACTTAAGCAGGGGAGGTTTAGATTGGATATGAGGAAGAAATTCTTTACTGTGAGGGTGGTGGGGCCCTGGAATGGGTTGCCCAGGGAGGTTGTGGATGCTTCATCCCTGGCGGCGTTCAAGGTGGGGTTGGACATAGCCTTGGATGGCATGGTTTACTGGGAGGTGTCCCTGCCCATGGTAGGGGGGTTGGAACTCGATGATCTTGAGGTCCTTTCCAACCCTTACTATTCTATGATTCTAAGATTTTATGAATTTTGATAGACTGAAGAAATGGATTGACAGGAACCTCATAAAGTTCACCACAGGAGAATGCAAAGTCCTGCCTATGGGGAGGAATAACCCCAGACACCAGTACAGGCTGGAGCTGACTGGCTGGGAAGTGGCTTTGCTGAAGAAGCTTTGTTTCTTTGAGGAAAGCAATTTGAACATCAGCCAGCAATGTGCCCCCTCTGCAAAGAAGGCCAACGGCATCCTGAGATTAGCAAGAATTTTGCCTGCAAGTCAGCAGAAGTAATTCTTCTCCTTGACTCAGCACTGGTGAGGCGGCGTGTGGAATGCTGTGTCCACTGAAGAAATCCCAGTACAACAAACCCATGTGATCTAGCTGGAAGTGTGTTGAGTGGGGAATTGAACAGCTGGCTTCCAACATTTTCTTCCAATCTAAATTATTTTATTCTTCACCAGGTACCTTACCAATGAAGGCTGAGATATCAAAGCCATTTAAACTTGCTTCTGATCTCTGCTGGCCCAGTACCATGTGCCATGTTCGTATTCTGCATTTGCTCTAGGTGAATTTAATAAATAGTACAGACCTATAAAAAGTAAATCATTATATCTCAGAAATAAAAAAGTCCACAGCAAAATATTATTACTTTAGTAGCTTAGATGTTGTAAAGAAAAGGTGAAATAGGTCTGTCTTACAGGAGTTTATCTGCATAAGAAACTGCAAAGTAACTTAGGGATTGATGTTGGCATTTTAAATACCATTCAGCTTTTGTAACTTAAATAAGCAGACATATGATCTCTTATTTTTGCAAGACAGTAGTTTTCCTGCAAGGAAATTAGAAGTTCATTTATTGGATGTGCCAAATGGATTTGCTTCTTGCTCATGGTACTAAGAAAAAAAAAATGAGAAGTGCTAATTTGTGTTCAAACATGAAAAGAGTTGAAAATCTGGGAGCAATTTCATTATCACAGTGATATGGGAACACAATACACAGCACAGACTTTCAATAACTTCTGATTCAGTAGCAAAACAAGATCATATTTCTTAGAACTTTCTGGAAAATACATAAGAAACTCGTTTTGCTTTAATTTTGGTACTTAAAATAAACTACTGGTTTCTGCAGACACTACAGTTTGTATGCACATTTGTGTGTTTGGGAGAAAAAGAAGATAATTCTTGAGACACACTTGAAATGGGTCATACAGATCCTAATAATTATTGGATTGATCCATTGAACCAATTGGTCCTTTCATTCAGTTGTCATCAAGCCGTCTGATAAAGAGGACTACAGATTTACTTTAGAGGAAGTCAAAGGCTGATACACTGCTTTACAAGGACAACAGCAACAGAAAGAGTAAGAGGGGTCTTGCACACAATCTTCCATGTACATATGATAACTTTCCAATAGCATCCTCCGTACACTCTTACAGCCACTTCCAGAACTAACTTGCAGTTATGCTTTTACTGCTTATGTTTAAACTTGTAGATCCATTTTTTCTTAATAAAATGTATCTATTGCTTTTATTGAAAATGACATAGGTTATGTCCATTGTGGGAATGCTACTACTACACCTAAGGAATTCTGATTTGGAGATTGACTCTGACTTAGACTCTGATTTCAGAGATGCAGGACTGTGCTCCAAGCTCAGTTCCGTCTCTTGTCTCTTTGCAGCGTCCAATCAGCAGTTACTACATTATTTATTTGCTCTTGATTGCAATGTCCCTTCATGTAATTTTCCAGACAGCTGGTTTTCCAGCATGTACTGATAACATTGATAGTACTGTCTCAATCTTAGATCAGGTTTCACCTCCACAGAGCAGCCATACCCCTGCTGTTTCAAAAGCAGCTACTGAACAAGTTCAGAAATCTGTCAGGTGGCAAGATGAACATAGCATAATGTTCATAGCATCTAAATTATGTATAATGTAAGGGTATAATTAGATACAGTGGACCATTTATAACTGGAGAAAGTCTCTATTACAGGATGAATGAAATGAACTTTCAGCAGAATGTATCCTTCTTGGTATTATGTAGGGGAAAATTCTGTAAAGTGACCCAGGTGAGTGGGCAAGTGGATAAGTCAAACCAAGTTTCCATTGAGCCCAGCATCTCAGACTTGATAGCGGCATATAGCATATGTTTACCTGAGCACAGAATGGTGATTCTGGACCATCTGAACTTGGTCTAGGTGACCTTACTTGAGTGTGGGGGGGGGGATATCCAGAGGTCCTTTCCAACCTTAACCATTCTGTGATTCTGTGGCAATTGAGATTCCTGTTGGTCCATTTCTCCAGCCTTTGAGTCCACTCTGAATGGCAGCACAATCATCAGACACTCCTTCCAGTTTTGCATCATCTACAAACTTGCTGAAGGTGCACTCTTTCCAGGTTGTTAATGAATGTTATACAGTGTTGGCCCCAGTATCAACCCTTGGGACAAGCCACTAGTAAGCTTTGTCCAGCTGGACTTTGTGCTGCTGATTAAAAACTCCTCAGCCCAGTAGCTCAGACAGTTTCCAGTCCACTTCTCTGTCCATTTATCTAACCCATGCTTTGTCAGCTTATCTATGAGGATATTATGGGAAACAGTCTTGGAAACCTTTCTGAAGTTGAGTTAAACAGCATCCACTGCTCTCCCCTCGTCCACCAAGCCAGTCACCTCGCTGTAGACTGTCAGGTTTAGTAAGGACGTCTTCCCATTTGTAAATCCATGTTGAAGACTCACTTCAAATTGTTTCCTGGATTAGTTGCTCCATCACCTTACCAGGAATCAAGGTAAGGCTGACCAGACTGTAGTTCCCTGAGTCCTCCTCCTTGCCCTTCTTTAAGATGAAAATGACAGTTGCTTCTTTCCAGCCCTTAGGTACCTCTCCCAGGAACCATGACCTTTCAAAAATAATTAAGAGTGGCCAGTGACAGCTACATAAGCCAACATCCTGACCTGATTCTCCTCCACCAAGGTTAACACTTCCTTCCTCCAGACTTGCCCTAGTCTCAAAGGTCTGGAGTTCCTGAAGGCTAGTCTTTCTAGTAAAGGAAGAGCTGAAGGTGACATTGAATACTTTGGGCTTTTCCATGCCCTCCGTTGCAGTATCCCTACTGCACTTAACAGTGGACCCACATTTCCCTATGTCTTTCTTTTAATGCTGGTAGACCTGTAGAAGCCCTTTGCTCTGTCCTTTGCCTGACTCACCTGATTCAGCTCTCTCTGGGCTTTGGCTTTCCTGCCCCCATCCCTATACAATCTGACAGTGTCTCTTTATTCCTCCTGGGTCCCCTATACCTGCTTTCGCCTCCTCTCTGCTTCCTTTTTATATTTGAGTTTTGTCAGGAGCTCCTTGCTCGTCCATGCTGGCCTCCTGCTGCCTTTGCTTGGTTTGATTGGGATGAATAATTCTTGAGCTTGGACCAAAGGATTTTTGAATATTCACCAAACTCCATGGACCTTCTATCCTGTGCCATATCCCATGGGATCTGTGAAAGATCTCTGAAGAGACCTAAGTATTTCTCAACAACCACCAAGCGTTCACTGCTAATCACTTCCTTCACCTCTGCATCCAGTCTAGAGAAGGCACTATTTTCTTCACCTGGCAGTCTGTCTGTCTCCTAATCATTTTTATACGGTGGAATAAACCAGTCTATAGACACAGGTTTTATCTCTTGCCTACAGGAATTTTGCTGAACCTGGGGCTCCAGGAAGTAAAGAGGCTCACACAGCACCATTACAATCAGTGGGAGTGTGTAGCAGGACTTTTCTTCCAGCCAGTTATGGCACTGAAAGTTCATCCATAATAACCCAAATGCTGGCCAGGTCAGCAGCTTTTAGACAAAGAATTGGGCCCAAAAAGGAGAGGAGAGGAAGGATTTTTTGCATTTTCTTGGGCTAGATATGAGAAAGAAAGTACTTTGTGGCCATCTGGGTGGAGTAAATTTTTCAGCCTTTACATTTTCAAGAGCAAGGAGTTGTGGGCAGGCGTTACCCATACTCTCCAATTTGAATCAAGCCATAGCAGTGACTGGCAGTGCTTCTAGCTTCTTACAGAGAACAAAATAAAGCTGTGAAGTACATACAGACAATGCAGAAATCAGTCCTGCACCTGAAAAGTGTCCTGATATTTCAGTTACCTAAGTCTATAGTGCCCTTCAGCGATACAGCATGTTGATAAAGAGCCTTAGCTGGTCTTTCTCAACCCATATGCTGCAAACAGGGACACCTCTCAGGCCTGCTGCTATCACTGGGATTCTTTGGCAGTTCTTTTAAAACAGAATATTTTAGTGACCCACTCACAACACACACTCACAAACTGCTCTGTCAGTACAACTGTCAACTACATTTTCTGGCACCAAGATGGCTGCATGCTGATGGGGTAGCCAAAGCCACCATGTCATACACTGCACATGAGTTCTGTTGGGGGAATATATTCTCTAGCTAACAGCTGCTGGGGCTGCCTCGTTTCTAGACTTTCCTGTTGATGTTGTCTTGTACTGACCACTGTGAAGTGGGAAAAACTGAGAGTTTACTAATTTGAACAACAGCACAGTAATGGCTGTTGGTTTTTTCTTCTGCTCTGCCTGCCAGTGCAGTAGAGATCCCTCTGTCTGAACTGAAAGAGAGGATGGTTTCAGAATTAGTGCATTTCTGACCTCTTTTCCCATTTTTCTTCTCAATCCCTGCAGAATGACTAGCAAAATTTGCTTGCACATAGAAAGTATTAAAATGTCACTGCTCAAGATCCTATTGTTCTGGCAGATCTTTAATGTATTTCAACTGATAATGGTGCTGTGATTAACACAGTTTTGATAATGCTGTGCTTCAACTATTGTAACATGCAAGCTGGATATATATTTCTTTGTGTTTTTCTTTAAGATGCTGAAATTTCGTTCCTTATGTGACATACCTGTGTGCTGCAAGAGCAAAGCAAGCTCAGAGCTGTGAACACTATGCCACACTGAAATAAGTCAATATTCTGCTCTGCCTAGGGAAGATCAGCTAGTAGTAATAATCCCTCATTGTGGCTGGCTTCCACAGAGCCAGGAAAGAAACAAAGATCAGCATTTGTAAATATTTCTGCTCTTGTTTTTGAGTCATGGTTTTAATTACTGTTTCTGTTTCACTGCTACAGCAGAATTTTAGATTAAAATAAGACAATTACATTTTCTTCTAAATATCTGAGGAAATGAAATAATGACAGTGGATCATTACTCACAGCAAGCAGAGCTCCGCCGGATGAGCAGTATGTCTGGAGCCAGTGACACAACATCTATGAGTAAATGGTTCTCAGAGAATCAAGATTACAGATACTCACTTCTGATAAACTCCAGTTTAAAACCTAATCCAAATACAGCTGAGCTTGGGTAAAGCTTGTATCTGATGCTGGCAGCTGAAGCTTATCTTCGTACAATATAAAGGTAGTGTTTGAGTCACTATGAAAATACTAACTTGCTGCTTGCTAGAAAGAACTATTCATTTAAGTTGAGCAGGGGAAGCTTTCTAACAGTCTCCAAGTTTAGACTTTTAGCAGGGATTTTTCAGCTGAATAATCGTCACTGATGGCCACATAAATACTCCTGACTTCATCACATGAAAATGAGATCTTTATACCTCTCTATGGCGTCTTTATTGAGTGCCCAACAAACATCATGAAGTGACTGCCCAAGGCACAGTTTTGTCACATCCTTCTGTAAATGAAAGCTGGAATCGCATCTTTACACTGTTTTAAGTTACTTTACTTTGTTTATGTTTCATAACCTCTTCTATGTTGGAGATGTCACTTCCAAACATTATGCAGCCAGTTACAGCTGCTACCTCCAACTGCAGAGAGAACAGGCATTTCAAATGGAACATAAAATCAATATTTCAGAAAGCATTGGTAGCAGTTTCACAGTTACAATGAAGAACTGCACTCGCCTAACTAGCTCTACCGAAAATGAGGATGCAGCCCCTGTGAGATCCTGGATTAAGGGATCTTATTATTTATTATTTGTAATAGCAAATTTATTTGGAAAGAAACACTTGTTGGGTCATGGCTGCCTGTGGGATTCCTGCCTTTCACTCCTTAGGCTGAACTGTTAGGCAGATTCATGGACACATGCTACTGGGCTGGATCTTCCCCTTGTGCAGTCATGCACATTGTTTGGACTCCTGAGTTCTTGGCCTGAGCATTCCCACCCTCCTTAAAGTCACTTACTCAACTGTTCCTATATTTTTGCTTTAACCCATTTCAATATCATGTTGCTCAGAAAAAGTATAGTATTAAATAAACCTTAAAATAATTGATATCACTTGAAACTGTTAGACTAGCTAGAGATTGCACAAGAGGTTATTCCAGGAAACCTGAGGGGGGAAATAATCTCTACTAAGCCATAATGGTGGGGATGGGCTGAGGAGAACAAGGCAAGTTCTCAGGCTGAAGATGCTTTGCAAGCTCCTGCTTAGTTGGGGAGCACATGAGTACACTCGCAAGGCACATTTTCCAGAAGTGTGTTCCAGATCACTTTCATCAGCTTAAAGTAAACCTGAAGCTATTCATACATTGATAACTGAATTTTCATTCCCTTTTTTTTTCTTTGTGTTTTCATCCTGTTGCTCATTCAATACCCTATTATCTTTTTCACCAAAGCCAAAGATAGCAAGACATAAGAACTGACTCTTTTATATGACTCTAAGGAAATGAAAAACAAATAAGATACACCACAAAAAGGTTTTACCTCAGGGAGTTACACTGCAATAAAATACCAAACTCTTCCAATTTTATTTTTCCATAATACATGCTATTCTAGGTAACTGAAATCAGAATTACTCCAGTGAAGGCATCCAGACAGCAGACTGCCAAAGTGATAAAGGAAGAAGGTTATATGGAAAGAAGAGAAAAATGTACAGCATTTGTTGGATCATATCTTTCCAGGAAATCTGATACATTACTAATAAATCCCTCACTGTATGCTATGAAAAGAACCAGTGAGATAAGGAATGAAATAATGTAGCCAAGGATCAGCCCCTGGATACAATCTTTGCTTAGAATAATGTAAGCAGAATTTGTAAAGGATCTACCAAATCGTCTGGTAATGTTGCTATAAAGTAGGTCTGACATTTCCATCTTTACCCCTCAGTTACTTTGAAGGCGTTTATTACTTTCCTAACTTGAATGAAACTTGTAATAAGGTATTATTTTTCCAGTCTTGGATGTTTGGGTTTTGTTAATGACTAATAAGAAAGATCCTTCTGAAAAAAAAAAAACAAAACAAAACAACAAAACGTATATATATAAAAAAAATAATTAAAAAGTAAGGCATCCCGAGGCTCACAAGACAATACTTGACACAGTTCTTTCCAAAGCCTTCCCTTCTGTTGTCTGCTTCTGGCCAAAGAACGAATTCTGTCTCCTGTTTTCTTACTGTCACATGATTTAGCTAAAGAATGGCTTATTTAAATTAAAAGAAAGAGGGGGAGTAAGTGGCTGATGCAATAAAGTTAGTTCTTGTGCACTAAAACCAGTATAGCAATCATGTTTTGAGGAAGAAGAACTAGTAAAACAAAGGGGAAGGCACAGAATGAAACCCACAGAGCATTATAAAACAAACCTCAACACATCCAAGTTTATAAAGTTATGGAAATAGTTAGAATTTCGTTACACATTAATATGTAGTGTTATGTGCTCCTGTCTGTCCTGTAACTTTACAGGACATGCTACCTTCCCAGACAGCCGCAGTCTATACCAGCTACAATAATTTTAACAGTTCTTTAGCCATTAAACAATTAACAGCATAGCTCATCTGCACAGCGGTATAAAACCAATGAAGGTTTGATCCTGAACTACTAGGAACTAAGAGTAAGCATTATCCAGCAGTTCCTCCAGCTAATTAGGGCAAAAAGCTGCAGTTTAATGCTTTTGCGTGGTTGTGGAAAGGGTACTGGTGCCTTCATTTTAGTAAGAAGAAGAAAGAAAAGATAAATATAGAACAGGAAAGTGAGAGACCAGCATATATATGGTCCTAAAACTTAATCTTGACCCTTCCTCCCTCTGAAAATACTCCTCTGCAGGCAGCCTTTGGGAGCCTCTGCAAGGAGGGGGACTCACAAACAGCACCACCGTTAAAATGATGTTCCTGTTTCTGCCTCTGCAGAGCCTTAAGTTGCAGGACACCCAAGGGCACAGAGAAGCACAGAGAGAAGACAGTTATGAGTATGGCTATGCTGGGAAAGCTATAAGAATGATGACAAAGTGAGATGCATATCAGACCATTATAGCTTCTGTAATGGATTATTTAGGGGTATTTTAAGTTTATTTGGTTTGTCTGACTGGAGTTGATTAAATTATTCTTTATGGAAACAAGCAAAGAGAGACAGCATGCATTCTACCAACTGGAAGTTGTATTTCATGACAGCTCTGGTCAGAAGGAAGAAGATATTCAAATACAGACAAGTTAGATGTTTATTTATAAATAATTTTACAATGCTAGTAAAAAGCGAGCTCACAGTGATAAAAACTGAAAGGTAGGATGCTGATTTTCATCTGACCTACAAAAAGATTTTTGACCCCCAAATTCACTGAATAAAATCAGCGGATTACCTGTGTGACATTTTCGGAGAAATTTGGTGTAGTGCAAAGTAGAAGAAAAGCTTTTTCTTATTGATGATAGTAAACACAGAGCAATACTGCTAGTTGTCTGCACATTGGAAGAATGGAAGAAATGTTCTGTGGTTTAATATTGCTTGGGATCTTAAACCAACTCACAATAAATTTTGAAATAAGTCTTGTATAATGACTGCAGTAAGTAATTATTTAAGTTGTTACAGGTAAGCATTCTTATTATACATCTAATGAAGAGAAATATAAAAACTAGCACGAAATGCTAAAAGACATGATTTACAAGAAAACAACTTATTCTAGGAGATTTACTTCCTTCTGCATTTCTATGGGAAGCAACATTCAGGCTTCCACTATATTATCCTTTCTTTGGTAATCACAACTTCAGTTATCATTTATCATCATTTGTACTTTGTTAGGAAGAAACCAGCTAATCAGCCATTTCCTTTCCTGCAATCAAGACAAGATTGTGTTCAAGATGAGATAAGCCACTTTGGAACTACAAAACATTCTGTAAATATGGGAAAATTGGGGGAAATATAGATTTTATAATCAGCCACCAGGTTACCACATGAAAGATATCACAGGTAATAGGGCATTTGACAGAAACTGGGGTGAGAAGGGGAGGTGTTCAGGAAAACAACTTTCTAGCTGAAGTTAGCCAACCAGAGAGCCAGATCCTGAGTTTTATTTAAAGTACTCAAACAGTACAGATCATGTGCAAGCACCAGGAAAATACGGTTAAAACTGATTTTAACTGAGAGATTTGTAAGAAAGGTAGCTGTTTTGAGGACACATTTGTGTTGAATTGTAATTGTTAATGGACTAAATTACATTGTGCTGAAAGAGCTTGATGACAGCCATGACACTAAAAGGACTGTTTGGAGGAACCAGCCAAACCTCCTGGAAGCAGAATGGGGAGAGAGCCTGAGGTTGGTTCTGCCCCTGTGAGGACCTGTGGCAGTATATTACTTTGCAAAGAGAGTAGCCTGGGATATGCCCAAAATCTGAAACACAGATCAGGTTATGTGTTAAAAAAAGCTATCACATGATAGTTAACATCAGTAATTCTTGCTGAAAGTATTGCTCCTAGCTGACAAATTCCCCATTATGTACTTTTCAACATTCCCAAATAAAATATCAATGCTGTGACAGAGTTACTGCATTTTCTTTGCTGTGACATGCTGTAAATATTCAAGTCAAATGCATGGGAGTAAAGGAAGATGCTCAATATACTGTAATTACTTTTCCTTTTTCCTCATTAACCTGTTCTCAATAGATCACAGTTATATGGCAACCTTAACCTTTCATTTTATTTTTTTTATCCTTTCTATGGCAACTGCTTAAATATTAATGAGATGAAATGTCTGTAAAAGAAAATGCAACCCAGTCTTCTCACTAAAAGTTGATGAATATCCTCCTTGTTTCACCGAAATTTCATGAGATTTATACCTCAGTTACTGAACTGATAGGTAGACAGTACAGCTCAGACGAGTAAAGGAAAAAACATCGTCATACTTTAAGTCAAATTGATTTGCTACTGCTTATTCAGAATACCAATGCCGTGGAGTCTTTAGTCTTGCTCCAGTATAATGAGTAACTATTGATGTCTGTTATGTATTGACTCTTCTTAAGAATCAAATAGTTCCTTTCAGGTTTTAATGCAGAGATTTTAATTCTTTTTAAAGTGTCACAGCCCTGATGTCCCTACCAAGAAAACAGGCCTAGTTCTTTACATCAGTGAAATTTAAGTAGGAGGCAATTGGCCTGAGACAACTGTTTTGTCCTCTTTTTGGGAAAAAAAAAGAACAACAAAACAACACTCTTGGACCTTGTCCTACAGCTCCAGACCTCCATGGAAGGAAGGTTGTGTTTCCCCTTTTTCATATAACATAAAGAAAACTCATATGCTGCCTTGGCTATCAACAGCCAGGTTAGTACTGGGAGCGAGAGGCTGGCTTCCCAAAGGATCATTCAAATGATTTTGCTTCATCCATGTGTAAAGCTGTGTAATAACTTTATGCATATTTGATGTTTACTTGAGGTTTTGTCAGAATACCTACCTGCCCTTTAGAGCTTTCCTTTGTTATCCCTTTTCCAAATGTTTCTGCATCTGTAGAGTTACAGGGTGTACCTGCCTGCAGGTGTGTGTCAGAAGAAGCATAAGACCCTTTTACAGCCTGATTGAAATGTCTTCTTTCTACTTGTTAGATTGATGTAATGAATAAGAAGAGCAAAACATCTCTACAATTGATCATACACGGTGGATGCCATGGTGATACACATTATCAATAGAGCTCCATGCAGACAGTGCCCTAAGGTGTGTCTGAGTAGGCAGACATAGTCTTCCTAGGGTATCCAATGGCAAAAGAGTCCACAGCACTTCCTAACCAAAATCAGGGTTAAATTGCTAACCAATAATTGAAAGACCATACAAAATGGCATGTGGAATTTTTCCCTCAAAGTTTAAATTCTTTACTAAAAAAAAATGTTTGAGATAAATTGCTTTAGTGTACAAATGCATCACATTAAAACCAGTTATTAGC
Source organism: Amazona ochrocephala (assembly GCA_039720435.1). NCBI lineage: Eukaryota > Metazoa > Chordata > Aves > Psittaciformes > Psittacidae > Amazona > Amazona ochrocephala. The sequence goes on from CM077876.1 coordinate 20,984,420, forward strand.
CTATGTGGCAAAAAAGCATGTTTCTGTTTTTCAAACTCAAAACTATTGTGTGTATTTTATATTGTTTTTGTTTTTAATTTAAACTCTAGTACAGCATCTTTTGTGTTTGCAGTAATTATTCTGAACTTTGTATCCCAAAGGAGAAACGTGTAAATAGTTCACTCTTTTGTGGCTATTTGTTCCTGCCATTAGCTCAGGAAATGTGTTTTCCAAGCTCTGCTTTAGTTTAGCCAACTGATGACAAAAGTAGTCACTTTTGTTAACACAAACAGAGCAGACTTGAGCAGCAGAATAGACTACATTTCTGAATAACATAATATGACCATCTGAGGAAGCAGTTAATTGTACAAAATGGTTTGTCTTAAGTGTATTCCTTATTATTCATGTGCTAGTTGTCAGTGTGAATGGGGAATGGTTTATAAATCATGGACAGCTGTCACTGGATACATTTATATTTTGAGGACTTTTCAATCTGTCCTGATGCCCTTGAAGTCAACATGGATGCTGCTTTAGACTTGCACTAAAATGAACAGGGGGACTTAAGTTTTATCCAAACATATATTGTGCTGCCTGCTTTGGATTTGAAGGATCGACTACAAACTCAACCTGGAAAGGTGGCTGCGGCTCTGCTCAGAGCCAGCGAGGCTACAGCTCATGAGCTGTGTACCACTTACCAGAGGGGAAATAATCCAGTGATCCTTCACTAGCACAAATGCAACTGGTAGGGCATCGCAGCACAGGCATTCATCAGCTACCAAATCAACAATTTTGCAGAAAAAAGGATGTAGATAAAAACCACATTCCTCGGAAACAAAACCTGTAAAGTCAGTGCAAGTCGATCAATTTACAGAGTCCCTGTGGAGGTAAAAGTTACAGTACAGAGAATTTGCACCCTTTGGGTCCATGGAGACTGCAGCACAGACCTGGATCCCAGCAGTAGCATGGGACTCAGGGCAGTGACACTTGTCTGGTGGTGGGGAGCTCTCTGCTGCAGAGCTGCCCTCAGTTGCTGCAGAGCCTTGCCATGCTTCTTGGTCCATGCCAGCTCACAGGAACACAGACTGAGGTCCCATCCAACCTGGATTATCCTGTTATGATCCTATTATTCCTCCCCACATACAGAACTTTACATTTGCCTTTGCCGAATTTGTCATTTTGGCCCATTCTCCCAGCCTTGCTAGGTGTCTGTGAATGACAGCATGGCCCTTGAGAATATTGGGTAGCTCCTGCCCCCTGTTTGGTGTTGTATGCAAACTTCATGACAGCAAACTCCACCACCTCCTCCAGGTCACCAGTAAACATGGTCAAGTGGACAGGACTGACCTCTGCAGTTGATTTCCACAGCATCCATTAACCACTGCTCTATGATCCTGACCACGCAATCAGCGTTTACCCATCTAGACACCTATCCATCCAGACTGTCACATCCTAACTTTGATACTTGAAGGGGTTAATGTCTGGAAAATGGAGCACATGTTCTACCATCTCTTACTTCTTGAGCTTTCTAAGAACTGTGGGTCAGTCATACATTTTTTGTATCAACTCTAGAACCTTTAAGAGCTTCATCCCATGTCCTAGTCTTGAATGTGTCTCAAACAAGTGTGACAATGCAAAACCACAGATTATCCAAACTTTAGGTGTAGTTTAACAACCTATAACATTACACTACAAAATATTACACCATAACCACTGTCTATTTAATTTAGTATTTTATATGATATTGTGGCTCACAGCTGGGATTTTTCTCCTGTCTGGCTTTACTGTTGACCTGTAATGCTTGTATTTTCTGTAATAAATCAGGGTCACATGAACAAGAGGAACTAGAACTATTCTGCCTCTCACAAAACACAGGTCTTTATAACAGAGTATACTAAGGAAATGAGACATTTGGAAACTAAATACAAGCAAGGCTTGGCTGGTTTTGTGCTGCTCTGGTAATGCAAACATGGTTTTGCTGGCCAGTGTGCTCTGACTGCTTTGGTCTGTTCTAAATCTCTCCTTAAAAGTTAAAAAAATTTGAGTGGTTTTAGCACCAGACTCCATAACAGCAAAACATTAAAAATAGCAAGGGATGTTATTCAGTGTTTATTTATGAACTCTTTGCTAACTTCTAAAGCCTAAAGATATTTCCAGACAAACACATATATTAAAATGGAGATAAAGCTGCTCATTGGCAAGATAAGGGTAAGAATTAAACATAAACCCCAAATAATCTATTCTGAACCCAGAAAATTCAAAGTTGAGCTAACTGAAGTGAACCTTGATGACTGTTACTCATATATCACTGAGACATCCAGAAAAGCTTAAAGCTTCTCAGCAATGAAAATGTGAAGGAAAAGTATTTTACTGTCAGGTCTTTAAAATGTCATAGAATCAAAGAGTACTTGAGGCTGACAGACGCCTCTGGAGACCATCTAGTCCAGCCTCTTGCTCTGAGCAGGATTGGCTATTGCTCAGGGTCATATCCTTATTTTGAGCATCTCCAGGGACGGAGACTCCGCAACCTCTCTGGGCAGCCTGCTCCACTGTTTGACCAACTGAACAGCAAAATTATTTTTTTCTTGCATTGTAATGGAATCTCCTTTATTTCAGCGTGCCCCCATTATCTCTTGTCCCTGCACTGGGCACCACTGAGAAGAATCTGGCTCCTCTTCTTTACATCCCATCAGGTATTTACACCCACTGATGAGATCCTCCAGAGCCTTTTTTTCTCCAGCTTGAACAGTCCCAGCTCTCTCAGCCTCTCCTTGTATGACAGATGCTACAGTGCCTTAATCATCTCTGTGACCCTTCACAAACTGGGTTGCTCCAGTATGTCCTTGTTTCTCATGTACTGGGAAGCCCAGTAGCAGGCATAGCACTCCATATGGGCCTCACCAGTGTTGAGCAGTGGGGAAGGATGGCCTCTCTCAACCTGCCAGCAACACTAAGCCTAACACAGTCCCGGATGCACTGGCTTCCTTGCCACAAGGGCACACTGCTGGCTTATGGTCAGCCTCTTGTCCACACTCCCAGGACTTTCCCTGCAAAGTTGTATCCCAGCCAGTTGGCCCTCAGCCTGTGGCAGTGCATGAAAATCCTTTAATATACTCTGTCAAGAAACATTCTGTCAGGGAAACATTCAAAATTACTTTGGCAGCTCAGAACAATTAGGTGGACTTTACTACCTGGGGTCCCTAGAGCCCTCACAGCACTACCTTCAGGTCTTGAGAGGCTATAGGATTGTGACTGGCCTCATCTGCTTTTACATCTCTGCATGTGCACTTGGCACTTGCAATTCTCCTTAAAGACAATGTGCACATGCAGGGCACAATTTATTCTGACTGATTTAGGATTAAATGGGTCATATGGCGCAACTGTGTGTCTTTCCGTCTGCTGTAAAAGGAATTTAGGTGACCTCCTGGGTTAAATGTAATCTATCCCTTGGTCTCCATGCTTTCACAGGAAAATGCAGGACACTAGATGATGCTACTCCTTTCTCCCTTTTTCTGTGATTCCCACCCTTCATTGCCAAGTAAGGACGTTGCACTTGGGAGTCCAGGTGACGAATGAGGAAGTGATCTGTGCTGAAAATAACACATAACAAAATGATTACTTTTTTCAATTGAGCTATGTTCCTGCTCATTCATACCAGGGAGGGTGGGAACCAGCTGCTGCATGAGCAGATCTATAAGGAGCTGCAGCTAAGCATATGTTTAGTACACCCCATCAAATTCATCTTAGAGAACTGTTTTTAGGAGTGCGCTGAGCATTTGATGTGGCTTGATAACACAGTGTCCAAATCCCACACATGTGATTCTGCCTCTTACAGCTGGGGCTGTGATGGTCTAGCTTCAGGGACACCAGGACACAAAGCTCAGCCGTTCCCTGAGCTGCCTTGTGCTGGAGGCATTTTCAGTGAGGCAAAAAGAAAAATTACTTGAAATCACCTTAGATAGTGCAAGGAACTGACAAAAAGCCTGCCTCCACTGGGCTGCTGGGCAAAAGATACATTCAACGGCTTCTTTCTGGCTCGCTTTCTAGAGAAAGGAATGTAAGCCAGTCACTCCCATCCAAAGAATGTGGCTGTGTAAAACCAATCCCACAGAAGTGTCTCAGGGCTGCAGGTAGGCAGGCACTTGTGCCCAGGAAAGACAGAAAGAGAATAAAAAAATCAGTTGCTTCTTCAGAGCCATAACGTCTTTATCCTTTTTCCTCCTTCTATATGCTTGGTGTGTCTCAAGACAAATGGGATGGCTCTGGGATTTCACCGCTGCAGGGCAGAGGTAAAGATGTTTGGATGTTTTAAGGATGTTTCAAGTTAGTTCATTTCAAGTTAAAATCCAAATATCATTTTTTCAGGTTTGTAATGTGCAGTTCTAACAAAGTTATGATTTTGTGATGCTCTGTGCTCCCTTCTCTTCTTTCATAGAATCACAGAATCATAGAATAGTTAGGGTTGGAAAGGACCTTAAGATCATCTAGTTCCAACCTCCCTGCCATGGGCAGGGACACCTCCCACTAAACCATGTCACCCAAGGCTATGTCCAACCCCACCTTGAACACCGCCAGGGATGAAGCATTCACAACTTCCCTGGGCAACCCATTCCAGTGCCTCGCCACCCTTACAGTAAAGAATTTCTTCCTCATATCCAATCAAAACTTCCTCTGTTTAAGTTTGAACCAGCTACCCCTTGTCCTCTCACTACAGTCCCTCATGACGAGTCCCTCCCCAGCATCCCTATAGGCCCCCTTCAGATATTGGAAGGCTGCTATGAGGTCCCCACACAGCCTTCTCTTCTCCAGGCTGAACAGACCCAACTTTCTCAGCCTATCTTCATATGGGAGGTGCTCCAGTCCCCTCATCATCCTCGTGGCCCTCCTCTGCACTTGTTCCAACAGTTCCGTGCCCTTTTTATGTTGAGGACACCAGAACTGCCCACAATACTCCAAGTGAGGTATCACGAGAGCAGAGTAGAGGGGCAGGAGCACCTCCCTCGACCTGCTGGTCACACTCCTTTTGATGCAGCCCAGGATACGGTTGGCTTTCTGGGCTGCAAGCGCACACTGCCGGCTCATGTTCATTTTCTCATCGACCAACACCCCCAAGTCCTTCTCTGCAGGGCTGCTCTGAATCTCTTCTCTGCCCAACCTGTAGCTGTGCCTGGGATTGCTCCGACGCAGGTGTAGGACCTTGCACTTGTCATGGTTAAATTTCATCAGGTTGGCATCTGGCCAGCACCTATAGTAAACGTTCGGAGCAATGTAGAGATATTCCAGCTGCTCCAGCCAATGAGCCGGCTTCAATTGGATCTCAGCTCAGATGCCTCTATACAAATGCCCATAGCCTGGGGAACAAACAAGAGGAATTAGAGATGTGTGCACATCTATGGGGGTATGATATAATAGGCATCACAGAAACATGATGGGATGGCTCCTATGACTGGTGTGTTGGAATGGAAGGTTACTGGCTCTTTAGGAAAGACGGGCCCCGTAGGTGTGGAGGGGGAGTTGCTATTTATGTTGGGGATAGGCTGGAGAGTATGGAACTCTGTCTGGGGACAGGTGAGCAGTCAACAGAGAGTTTGTGGGTCATGGTTAAAGGGAGAACAGCGATGGGAGAGATTATTGTGGGGATCTGTTACAGACCGCCTGACCAAGGAGACTCAGTGGATGAAGCACTCTATAGACAGATTGGAGCAGCCTCACTCTCGCAGGCCCTTGTTCTCATGGGAGACTTCAACTTTCAATGTCATCTTATGATACCTGGGAACAACAAACAAACCAATACTGTTTTTTCTACACATTTTAAAGAAATAATTGCAAACATGATCATTTCTAACTGGAGCTGCACCTCCCTCTACAAATTCTATAAACACACATTCTGCACTAAGAAAAATACCTCAAATTCTTAAACACTTGTATTACTGTAGCTGTACATACAGGTATGACTAAACTTACTTAACCAAGGACAGAGTTGGAGGTTTTTTCCTGGAATATGTATGAGCCACTGAGCATTGTAAAACCTCAGTCTGCTAAGGCTCTGACAGTGGTGCACCTCCTTGGAAAGTGGAAGTTCCTCCCACAGAGAAGAAGCTGTAATGACTCAGGCTGCAGTGACTGCAGGTTATAATAACGGCAGGTCAGGAGTGATCCGAAAATATCTCCTGATCACCAGGTTGTTTTCACTGTAATGACACATCAGAGCCAGAGATTACTTGGCTTGTTTGTTTCAGGTCTTATACGAGAGTGGGCAAAATGCCTAGGGTGCTCTTGATATGCTACCTGAGCACTGTAATGGCAGCTTTTTCTTTCTTCAACTGCAAGCAGAGAGCACACTGCACTCTGTCACAGAAAGTAACACCAAAATCAACAGATCATGCCCATGGGTTTTGTTGTGGTTTAAGCCCAGCCTGTCACTCAGAACCACGCAGCCGTTCACTCACTCTCCCCCTTTCCTCCCCCCCGCTCCCAGAGGGACAGGAAGAAGAATCAAAAGAACGTAACTCCTGCGGGTTGAGATAAGAACAGCCCAGTAACTAAGGTATAACACAAATCACTGCTGCTACTACCAATAATAATAATGATAAGGGAAATAACAAGGGAAGAGAACACAACAGCTCACCAACCTCCGGCCGATACCCAGCCCAACCGAGCAGTGATCTAACCCTTCCGGGTAACTGCCCCCTGTTTGTATAGTGGGCATGATGTGCTGTAGTATGGAATACCTCTTTGGCTAGTTTGGGTCAGGTGTCCTGTCTCTGCTTCCTCCCGGCTTCCCCTCCTCCCTGGCAGAGAATGAGACTCAGAAAGTCCTTGGTCAGACTAAACGTTACTGAGCAGCAACTAAAAACATCGGTGTTATCAGTGCTGTTCCCAGGCCAAAAGTCAAAAACACAGCACTGCACCAGCTACTAAGAAGGAGAAAAATGACTGCTACTGCTGAACCCAGGACAGGTTTGAAATTCAGTGTGGATTTCTCTTTCACAGCACCTGACCCTAAGTCTATTATAATCAATGAATTTCACATGAGGACAAAAATTATGATCTCCCATCACATTTCTTACATAATGGCCAGAATGCCTCACCTTCAAAACCATAACTAAATCCACCCCTTTAGGAGGGTGCTATGTAAAACTCCATGCTTAGGACTGGTTTAGTGGTTCTCAGTGGGAAAAGTCCTGTTGCTCAGAGCTTTCCTGTCAGCCCCCTGCCCACTCTGAGATACTCCACTTGAATAGGCATGGTTCAGCTCTGGAAAGACAGAGGAAACCATAGCACACAATGATACACCTGGAGACCATCTGTTCTCTGTACTTAGCTCTAGGAAGTAGGACCTACAGATGTGTAATCAGGCGCTGTTGCAAAGCACAGAACAAGCAATTGTGTGTGTTGTAAGGCTGAAGCTGTGAATGGGAGCAATTAAGTGTAGAGGCAGAAGTAACTCCAGGATTTGTAGAGCGGTGCCTTGAACAAGGGTTTCCACAGCTGTTGAGCAGCACCCTGGCCTGATTCTTCTCTCCGGCCAGTGAATATCTGATTGTTTCACACAGAAGAGAGGACACTTAACACTAGGGGCAGCATATTCTGAAAATACTTCTTAGTTTATCCCCCTCTGCCAATGCGGGCCGAATATCACCAAGTTTGCTGATCCAGGTGGGACTTCAGCAGCAGTGGATAAGCTTTACTAAATCTTCAGATGCCAGTGCAGCTTTATTGCTTGAAACCTGATTAATGCACTGTAACCAGTGAAGATAACTGTTGGCAGTTGCTTGATGGGGGATTGAATGCTTAACATATTGAATGTTAACAGAGACTAAGGAGCCCTATACCAAGGTTCTACTCTCTTGCTAAGGAGATACATGCGAACTGGCCTAGCTGTGCAGCTCCGAAGCATGGTGCTTGAAGCCATCACAGGTCTCTGGAACAGCACTGAAATCACATGGCAGATCTGCCCTTAGGGTGCAGGTCTACAGCCTAGGTTCAAAATGTTTTGCGGTTACTGGAGCAGAGAACTAATTAGAGCTAGTCCTGGTCATACTACAGCTTACTTTTATTGACAATATGGCAGAGGTCAACCTAGCTTGATCTGAAATACCACACGTTTATATGAATCACTTTGAGGAACAAGGGATTGTTCAAAGCCAGTATCAAACCCAAATATAGAATGGGTAAAAATGACCTGTTATTACTCCAAAAGATCACATGCTGACTGTGTGGATGAGAAGTGCACTCATCTTTTCCTGATACCAAAATAATTACAGAAGGTGATTTGCAGGTTGTTCATAGGAGCTCTCTCTGCCAGTCCTTTTCTCAGCTCTCTGCTCAGGTTTTTATAAGGCCTCTTCTGGACTGATTTTTCTCCCTTTAACTTATAAGAAAAACATAGCTTTAAGTTTAAAGGAAACCAAGTAACTTCTGTATGGCACAGTTCCTAAGGTAAACATAAAAATACAGCAGTATATGTAGAAGTTGAAGTAAACCCTTCCAGTGGCAATGGAACATGATTTGAGTAGCATTTATCCGCTAATGATCCCTTAATGGCTGTGACTGACAAATAACACAATGACAGGAACTTAAGAAATGTCTCTGCTGATAGCTATGACTACTCTGGTGTGAGATACCGATCTGTCTTGGATGAGTCAAAGGTAGGGTATGGCAAGAATTACAGTGACAAGTACTTGGTTTCAGAGGTTTGCATGGTCTATGGAGAAACACCAGTTATGGAAGTGTTGCATTTCATCTGACCCTGACACTGTAGGAAGACAAGCTTTAACAGATCAGGGTGGGGATTGTAAATCATTATCCCCTTGCTTTAAAACACAATAGCTGGCAAAGAGAGGCGATCTTCACATTTTTGGTCTGGCTGCAGAACATGTTTGGCTGCATAGCATAGCTGTGGTCTTCCTTCCTATTAAAACCAGGATATCATGTATTCAGCTATTATATTCTTTTATTTTTGTTATGTAAATGTATAATACACGATATTACAAGAGGCTGTCCCCAGCCTACAGGACAAAACTCTGTATTACTCAGAAACCTTCCCACCACCATGAAGAAGAGCTTCCAGCCCCTCCAGTCACTTCCTGCTGCCCCACAAAGCCTCCTGCATGCCAGCTCCTGTCTACCACCAACTCAGTGCCAAGTGCGGGATGCTCTCACAGCCCTGGAGGAGGCTGGTAGAAGTAATTCCTTAAGCCAGACATATTTTACATAAAATGTAGGCATAGAAGATAAACCATGGCTTTAGGCTGCTCAGAGCTACGTTTTAGGGGAACCATTTTCCTCCAGTTTGTTTTATAGCATTTTTTGTTTCCACAGCTCACTTAGCAAAGCTGGAAATCATGATTTATAAACATGGGAGGACAGGTTGCAGAGCCAGCTCCTGCAAACTGAAGGCTTGGTGCCTCAGGACTTCGTAGGCTTGAGGTTTTTTTCCCCAAGTTATCTGCTCCCTATAGGTTATGGTGGGATTTACCTACAGATTTTATGGAGTCCGGAGCCTTCACAGGATCCTTTTACTCCGGCATTGTTTTTGTCTTCAGTGTTTACAGCAGAGGCAGCCTCTGAGCATAATGTCGGTCACACATTGTTTTAACAGACAAAAAAAATCTCATCTCCTTCTGCTGTTGCTGTTGCTTTGCTTTCACTGACGCAGGAAGAATGTCCCTAGACCACAGCACTGGAACATCAGGGGACTGTTTAACTGTGTAGTCCTGTACTACAGTACTGCTAGTGTTAATAACAGGCCATAAGCTTTGATATGAGTCTGCAAAACCTCAGGACTCAGCTGGTAATGTTTGTCCTGTCTTAGCTCTCCCTGACCTGCCTGCAGGTCTGGTTTACTTGGTTTAGCTGTGACAGTAAGTTCTCTACTTCTTCAGTTGTCTATGGCTAATATATTTCACTTTGTGTCACAGAGCCCTAGCTTTGGTGGATGCCAGACAGTAACAAGCGGTTACTCTGCACTGAATGAGATATCCGCCACTCCAACACTAGGATGTAGTGCGGAGAAATACAGACCTGGTACAAAGGCAGAGGTCTTGAGAAGTAGGGACACAGGATGTGTAGAGTAGCCAGAGTCAAAGGATGATAAGAGGTTACCACCAGAGACCCTCTAGCTATAAAAGGTTCTCTAATGGTCAGTTAAGAAAATACAGAGCTGGAGTTGGAGCTGGAGAACACTGGGTTTAGGAGTAACAAAGAGAACAAGAAGTAGCATCTAACAAATCTAAGGCACCATTTGCTGTAAATCTGTATAAAACATCAAGCTTTCAAGTTTTCAATGCTTTCAAGAGCAGTGAAGAAAGAGCAAAGGTGCAAGAGCATGTTAGCAAAGGATGAACCCAGGTGAATATTGCTCAACATGAACATCATATTCTTCTACAGAGGCACTCAAGGTACTGGAAACTCACTCACCAATACCAGTTTGCTAAGATCAACCTTAAGACCTATTGGATCATTGAAAGAGTGAGAGGGGAAAAGGGGTAGAATAAATACATGTATGGCAATTTTTAATTGGATTCTGTTTTGGGGAAGCATCCTCTAAGCACAAAAGCGAGGTACAGAGAAATGCTCTGTGCTCTGATATGTGATAGTATTGTGTTTTATTTTTTTCTAAACTGGGAACTGAGATGCAGAGGAACTTGTTTAGTGTACTTAGATATGACTTCAGTGACTATTGTGTAATTTTACAAGAAGTCTGTGAAAGGCAGGCATCCAGAAAGGGTCACTGAGTACAGTCCTTCCAGTTACAAGCACCACATCAATCACGTTTGAAACCTCTGAAACCTCTCATGGTCTATTCACACAGAATTACTTCTCCATTAACAGAAAACTGAACCAGTTATCCCTCACTCTTAACACAGAGATTTGGTTCCTTCAGTTAAAGTTTATAGTTTCTGACTTGTTATTAGTTTTGTTAACATTATAAAAGATATTCTTGGTACTAAGGAGATACATGGACAATATTTTATATGGCTCTTGTATAGCATCCAGAAATCTCCTATTTCTTGTCTCAAACTTGACGATATATTAATGCATGCAGTTCCTAAAAAACTTCTCATAGCCCCAGTCTGAATTGATTTCTGTTGTATTCAGGAGGTCTGGACCCAAGGTTTAGTTCAACATTGTTCCTGAGATATTTTATGTAAATAATGTGAGTAGTTTAAAGTCTACCAGCATCCAGAGGCAGTGTGGGGATGCTTGCATTAATGCTGATTTAGTGGATAAAAGGAAGATTTTACTGCCCAGGGCTACCAAGCCAGCCCTAAGTTTGTCTCCAGTAACTTCAGTGTTTGCTAAGACAAGAGTTTGTGAAATCAGTTTTAGCTATGTAAACAAGATGACAAACAAAGGGACAACCCCTGCCTTGCATAGTCAGTAGAAATACTCCTGCAATTTTCAGTGATGAAAGTAGTGATTTGCCATTTTCCTTCTGAGCATTTGAGACAAATTCAACCAAGCAGTCACTGATGCTGCTTGACTGAATGATGGACAGATATCAGTCTGAAACAGGTTAAATGTTGAATGTCCATACTATGACTGCATTTCTGAGGTTTTTGATCCCCAAACCCTTGGAAAATAAAGCCAGAGCAGAAATACATTCCACTACTGCATGTGTGTTGTAGGCAGTCACTCTTGCCTAATAGGCTAGGGAGACATTGCTTGGGAGTGAAATTGGTTGCTGCAATTAGCAGAGGCCAATGCTTGTCAAACAACTGCAGCATCTTAAGATCAGTGGTTTGTAGATCTTTGGATTTAGTTTTCTCTGGGTGTGAGATGAATAACTAAGCAGAAAGTAATGCAGCATGAGCAGACTGCAGAAGTTTATCTTGTTTGTCTTGCCCCTCTTTATTTTACTTTAATGATTTCATGGGTGTCATTTATAATTATTTATTCTTTTAATAATATTAATATGGGATTCTTTCCTAAGAAAAAGGTCAAAATATAAGACCGTGCAGTCTAGTGGCAACATAACAAGGCTAAGTGGGACAGTGATGCATCTTTTATCTACTGAGGGGAAAAGTGCCATCAGAGCCAAAGGATGGAAGAGAGGGTGTCAAGGCAGGGTGTTGAACAAATTCATCTCACTCCATATTTCTTCATACACTGATGTTTTCTCTGTGCCTGTGCATGCGTATGTCTGACTGCTGTCTGGCAAATACAGTATATGCATAAACATAATTCTGAACATTAGGGAAAGGTAGAATAGTCCTGCATATCATGTACCTGGGAGTGTGACTGCTGAGGCTGCTGTAGACAGGCAGCTAAGCAGGCAACGACTGTGAGTGCTGTGGCCAGGAGAGGCTGCTGCCAGCCTGTGGGTCTGCGGCTGTGTGCCAATAACAGCACAAGCACCTTTGAGCACAAACTTCCCTTTGAGTATGCTGTGATCTGCAGCGGAGTACATTAATCCTCCAGTAGAAACGTTTTCTGCTAGGATGAGAAGGAGAACCTAAACCCTTCCTCCACAGGTGAGGCAGAGCCCTCAGAACAATTAACAGTGAACAAACTGCTCGCTCTCCACTTCCCTTTTCCTGGGCTAGGGAAAACAAAAAGATTCAGATGGGAGGTTTTAACGGAGATAAGACCTTTTATGTTTTGGTTTCCTGCCACTCTTCAGTGCACAAGGCAAGCCTGTTACCTCCCATTGGTTTCCAGGGGCTCTGCAGGGCCCATAGTGACTCAGAGCAGAGGCTGCAGATCTTCCTTCCATCAGTCACCTCCAGATGACTGCTTCTTTTGGTGGCTCTGTCCCCAGCCAGCCTAGAAATCTGACCCTCTCAGGTTAACGCTTTTCTGGAGAAATCCAGCATTTTAGCAGAGGTAATGTATTGCACTCAGCAGCCGTTGTCAATGCCAGTTTATTAGCAGGTAATAAAAACTTTTATGGAAATGCTTTACAGTGCACTGCCCTAAACCAAAAGCATGTTTAAGGGTGGCTCTTTGAACTCTGGAGTGAAGCCAGCAAACTGATACTACATCACTGCTGAATCTGGACCCTCCTTTTTCACCCTGACTGGCACCAAGTCCTGCTCACCTTTCTCTGCTAAACCTTAAAGACAAGTTTTGGCAGCAATGACAGTTTTGCTAGAGGGCAAACATTCAAGAAAGTGTCTTTTTGTGTCGCTCATCTTAATAGTCACCAAAGAAAAAAACCCAACTTTGCATACTTTCTTCCATTCCCAAGTGACAAATCCTTAAAAGTCAATGGACAGAAGTCCACCGAGTACAGTTTTAAATGCATCAGTCAACAGGAATTTTGTTGTTGACTGATGAAATAAGGATCTGAGACAGACATCTCCAGGGTGGGCTCCTCAAGTTTAAACAATAAGTTGTTTTAAAACAGAGAGTACAATTTCTGGGCTGGAATTGTACTGTATCCTCAGCTTGTACTGAAATCACAGAAGCTAACTGGCAAGATCCAGTTCCTTCTTTTAAGCAACATGTTTTCTACAAGCTAAGGTCCAGAATAAGGTACAAGTTAAATAACACCCAGTTCAACTGACAACTGACAGCAAAGCCAGGAGATGGCCAGAGAGGGAAGCACAAGTAGAAATAATGGCATTTGGCTTAATTTCAGCTGCTTCAGAGATAAGATAAAAATAAGCCTGCACAAGTCTGCTCCCCAAGGTAACGAATATCGCTGTTGTTTACAAACACAGAGATACCAACACAGTACCTGCACAAATCTGTTTTGTACACCATGATAATTTCTTCTTTCTCTGAGTGCAAGGGAAAAGACATGAATGTGAGAAGGGATGGGTATATTTAGGCACAGAACCCTTCCCTGAAATTCTTTTATGAAGCCACCAGCCTCCTCTCATGCTGGAGGATATCTTTTAATATGGTCTGCCAGTTTGTGCCATATCAGCACCTTCCCCAGCCACAGGTCTCACTGATGTTACCGGAACAAGAGGAGAAACCTGGCCCAGCTGACGCGTATGCTATGTGTATGTAATCAGGCTGCACATCTTTGTGTATGGTGAGCCTCTTCTGGACCCATTTTTCTAGTGTTAGGACACTTCCTTCAGATGCAGGACACACACTGCTGTTGAGAAGGGTAAGTGGGCAACAGTGGCAGGAGACCTTGGCTGAAGTGATAGCCTTCTCTTCACTATTTCTGTGTGTGGGATGACAACTTAGGTGTTTTGACTCATTTTCGAGTGTTCTCCATGTCTATTGCATACAGAGCTTGAGTACTTCTTTCAGAAGTGGAAGATTGGGCAGTGGATTCAAAATAAAACCAGGTCAGAAACTTCATTAATATACTCTAGAAATGTCAGACAGTATCATGGCTTTACTTCTATCTTCCATCTCTACTCCGAATTGATTTCCATCTGATAGCTTTCCTTCTCAAGAATATAGCCTGACACTCTGGAAAAGGGAAGGGGGTTTCTGAATAGGTGAGTGAATAGTAACTGTCACTCAGGTTTTCCTGCTGAATATCATTCTATCCCACTGGAGTGAACATGCATTAGGGGGATAAAATTGCATGATTTTAGGATTTAAATAATGGTTGATTGTGCAGGAACGGAGAAACTGGAAGATTTGGGGAGATTAAAAGAAGAGGTATTCTTTCAGACAACAGATACAGATTGCTTATATGTGAAGACTATGTCACTCATAGAAAGCACGGTGAAGACATGGGGTTTAGTCTGCATCAGAGAAAAAGAAAGGAGTTGAAGCCTGTTCTTGTGTGTTTAAAGAGCTGGTCTGTGAGAGGTGGACAGTCTCTACCGAGGGGTGCTGATGTGTATTTTATTCAGCAGCTGTTTAAATCCAAAACAGAAAAGTTTCTCAGATCCTGGATCACAACCCAGGCATGTCTAACCCCTGAGCTTAACTAGCACCCCCATGCGTTCTTCTGCCTCTGCCTTGGGTACCCAGCTGTGCAATTTCACAGAGACTGGGAAAGTCCCTGGTCCATCACACGCTTCAGAGATGATTTTTGGGGGCCTTTCTCTGCTCAGCAAGATTTGAGTGTGGAATCTTTCCAGGGGTAAGAAGAAATTCAGTCTCACTTTCCAGTCTCTGGGGTTCATGCTGAAAGTGCAAGGCTGAGCAATACAGCTGAGGCAGAGATAAGAGAGAAGAAAGGCTGCAGCCTTCTGTCTTTGGGAGAGTACTCTTACTCTGCACCCCAGAAAAGGCTCCAGAACCCCTACCATTTCAGACATATCTGCCGGGTTAACTCAAGGCACCTCTTGCCCTGTGCCCACTGAGATCATTTCAGCAGCAATCCTGCAGCACGCAATAGATGTCTGGTGGCCTTGGACTGGACGCTGCAGCAGTGTCTCTTCTGTGCCTAAGCCATGTAAGTAGCTTCAGTTGAAAGCCCATTTGAGTCAATAGCAAGAGCCAATTACTAGGATTCAGTGGACTAGCTGTACCTCTGAGCTATTCCCTTTATAGTCAGTAACAAGAATAGGTACAGTTAAGCTATGATTCATTTCCATCGTAAAGAAGACATCTAAAATGTCAGACAAATTGAGTTCTAAAAGTATCATTTCCACTGTCTATACAGAGAGAACAGAATGAACCACCCAGATACACGTGTCTACCTGGCTGACCTCTGAAATTGAGATGAGTCCTATTCCTAGAGACTTGCCAGACACTAGAGCATCCTCAAGTTTTAGTACCATGAGAGCTTTAGTACCTAAATGAAGGCACTGTAAAACAGTGTTAGGAGCTAGGGTAGGTGGTAGTAAAGTTAATGCTGTAACACACAAGCACGCATAACCCCAGATTAGGCATTCACGCAAACTGTGCAGCAGGGAATACAGCCCGGTACCAGGGAACCTCTGATGGGGATCAATGACTGCAAAATCTGTCCAGTATTGTTACAAGCAAAAGATGGGACAGTCCTTCCTCATAGGAACACCCATCAGGGAGAGATAACTTGCCCTTTTCTACGCGGATACCAATGGGTAGTTTATTTACTTGTCCTGGGGAGTACCAGTTTGCCAGGGAAGTGGAGCACTTGAGAGAGGGGACTTCTCAGACACTGCACTGAAAGGGATTGTTGGGTATAACATGATTCAGTGCTGACTGAAGCAATAATTAGAGGGCAGGTCTTGTCCACAGTTCATGGTGCCTCCATATCACTTGAGAGCCTAGGATGCCTTCCAGCTTCTCCTCACCACCATTTCATTAGTCACTACTGGTACATGCATTTTCATTTTTAGTGAGACATCTAAACACTTCTAAAAACCCAGCCTTGGCCACTTGCCGATCACCATCTAACTCAGCTATACCCATCATCCCTGAAGATCTCCAGGGGTCTGTGTGGTCTCACATTCCCAGTAAGCAGTTCCTCTAGGCTGACTTCAGCTTCTCTCCCAACAAAAGAAAGTTACAGTGAAGGCTCAGTGGGAGATGACTGCATTGCAGCTTCCTCCAGCTTCTTCTGCCCCTGCAGAGTTTTGGGTAACAGTTCTTAAAACAAATTCATTTTTGTTCACTTCCAGGGGAGATGATGTATGGGATTTGGCATCATTTGACAATGCCCATTGTGGAGCCTTGCAAGGCAGGCACTTATTCCTTAACTTTCCTTTTCTGCATGAACTGTGAGCTGTTTCTTTCCAATTTGCCATTTTCTTCTTGGCCTCTACCCAAGAAAACATATTCTTTTTTTTTTTCCTCAGAGAAGAATTTGTCTTGAAAAACTCAAGCTGTATTAACAGTTATGACCTGGATACATGTGCTCAGTAAATAACAGGATTGTAAAATAAAACCCAAAACTACATCTGGGTGTAAGGGAACTTGAGAAAGAAAAAGGATGTCAACTGGAGACTCATAAACATGATCTTTATGCCATCTCATGTCACTGTTATTTAGCACCCTTACAGACTGCTCACCAACAGCTAGAGCTAGCCTTGAAGACCATGCCAGTCACCATCCTGGATCCCAGCCTCTCATTTCACCTTGCTATATCAAGTACCCCTGATAAATGCTTCAAATTTCTTAGTAGATGGGAGTAGGATCACCTGTCCCACCAAGAGAGTTTAACTGTCTCTGGTTCTTGGAGATCAGCTTCAGTCTTGAAACCCAAGTAACTGCATCCCTTCCAAAAATCAGTTAGGAGCAGCTGGAATACTGAGGTCAGTGATGGCTCTTTAATAGAAAAAAACACCTGTATGCATGTTTGTTTCTTTTACCCGTTGAAATGATTATGGAACAATATGACAGATGCTGAACTTGACAAAACAGCCTCAACAAAACCCAACAGGGTTGCAGCTCGAGGGATGGAGAGGAATGAATTAGATTGTTTAGTAGGTTTGTGAGGTTTTTTCTTCCCCCTCTTCTCAGGCTTTAATTACTTTCTTTGGTTCATTCATGTTATCCTCTTTAATTGTGATTAATTGGCCATGAGGCTGTTCTCTTTTTGCGTACTTGTACAAGTAGGACCAATTTGAACAAAGTAAATAATAGGCCAGGACAGTAAACCTCTGGGAAAGTGGAAAAGAGAGACTGCTGCTTATTTTTCCTGAAGCAGCTCCTCAGCAAGCTGGCTGGCTCTTATCTTTCCTGCTGAAGGAGAGCAGGGTGTGTGCTGTGGCCCTTCCTAGTATCCCCTTGCAGCTCCTACCCCTCCCATCTCTCCTTTGGTGGCAGCAGCACATTGGGGCTCTTCAATACCACCCAGATGTTTCTTTAAACTCCATGTAGTCTGTCCTTCCTGGGACAGAGGAGAATTGGTCCTTGAATGGTCGGGGCAAAAAATTACAGTTTTACTCACAGTGCCTAGGAGCCTAGCTGTCTTACAATAGCTTTTCATTCCTGGAATTTTTGTTTGACTTCGGTATTTCTCCCTTAACAGATCTGCAGATAAGCATTTATTTAAGACCACATGGAGTAAAGGAACAGGCTTCAAATCTCGCACGAATTGCCCGTTTGGAAAGGACAGATCTATCCTTTGCTCATCCACTTGAGTTCCCATCTGGCTCTGCATCCTTGCATGCAAAGGTGGCCAGGCTGCATCTGTAAGCAAGGATAGGCGATACCCTGAAGCCCTGGCTTGTATGATGCATACTGTGCTACTGCTGTCCTGGTTTCAGCTGGGATAGAGTTAATTTTCTTTCTGGTGCAGTGCTATGTTTTGTCTTTAGTCTGAGAGTAATGCTGATAACACACTGATGTTTAAGTTGTTGATAGGTAATGCTTATCCTGATCAAGGACTTTTCAGTGGCTGATGCCCTGCCAGTGAGGAGGGACAAAAGAAGCCAGGAGGCAGCAGAGACAAGACACCTGACCCAAACTAGCCACAGGTGTATTCCATAACACAGAACATCATGCTTCGTATACAAGTTGGGGGCAGTTAGACAGATGGGACTGGTCACTGCTTGGGGACAGGAGGGGTATTGGTTGGCAGGTGGTGAGAAATTGTGGTGTGCATCACTTGTGTTTATTGTGGGGGTTTCTGTTCCCTATCCCCTTTTGGTTCTTTATCTCCCTCCTTGTTATTTCCTTTCTTCTAATTGTCATTGTTGATGCTGCTCTTCTTCTTCTTCTTCTTTTTCCTCTTTCTCTCATTCTTCCTCTTCTTCTTCTCCTTCTTCTCCTTCTTGCTATTATTATGTTGTACTTTATTTCAATTATTAAACTGTTCTTATCTCAAGCCACGGGTTTTACATTCTTACGATTATCCTTTCCAACCTGGGTGGGGAAGGGAGGGGGTGAGGAAGCAGCTGTGTGGTACTCGGGTGTTGCCTGGGTTTAAATCACGAGAGCCCAGCCATGGTTTTATTACAGGCTGAGGGAGCTGAGCTTGTTCCACCTGAAGAAGATAAGGCTCAGGGGAGACCTTACAGCTGCCTTGCAATACCTAAAGGAGGCCTACAAGAAATCTGAAAAGGGACTTTTTGTAAGGGGATATAGTGAAAGGACAAAGGGTATGGGCTTTAAGCTGAATGAGGGTAGATTTAGATTAGATATCAGGAAAAAAAGTCTTCACTATGAAGGTGGTGGGGCACCAGCACAGATTGCCCAGAGAAGCTGTGGCTGCCTCATCCCTGGAAGTGTTCTAGGCCAGGTTGGATGGGGCTTTTAGCAACCTGGTCTTCTGGAAGGTGCTCCTGCCCATGGCAGAGGGATTGGAACTGGACAATTTTAAGGTCCCTTTGAACCCAAACCATCCTATGATTCATTCTATGATGATTATATAACAGATAGCATTCTCCCAGGAAATGCTTTGGGAATAGAATAGGCTATCCCTCATTCCCAGAAGTTTGGGAGAGGCAATCTTATTTGAGGAGGGGAAGGGAAGGGAGAAAGGAAGAGACTTCAGGTGTATGGATGCAAAGCAAGCCATGCTACTGGGTCTCCATGCTTGCAAACTGAACCAGGGCAGGGACACCAGGACAATGCTATCCCGGTGTTCTAGCGGCCAGGTTGCATCTTGCTTGTCTGCAAATGAAACTCAAGTAGCTGAGAATAGAAATATGGCCAATCCTCATCCCATGGTTTGTCACCAAGGGCAAAACCAGCCACTGTGTTAGCCCAAAATGCTGAGGTTTGCATAAGAGGATGGAGAAGCTTCAGCAGGTACGTTTTTCCTTTCCCCACATTTTGCCTTCACAACATTCAATTTCACTGTAATTCAGGTCCCAGGACAGAGACTTCCCCAGACATTTTCTGGGAGAGAAAATACTGAAGAGAATAAGCACTGGTTATTCCTTTATGCCTTATCCAGGGGGTAACGTTGTTTTGGGAGCTGTTTGCACAGGCTACCTTGGAAGCTGAACTGCCTTGTGCCTCCTATGCAGCTGATAGTGAAAGGTGCTCAAAATGGCTCACCAGAGGATCCTAAATTAGAATTACTCTGGAGGGCCTCCTGTCTCTTTTCATTGAGTGCAATTAAATAGGCTCTTAATTCTGGCCCTCTGAGTTTCACCTAAATTAGATGTCTAAATACAGCCTCAGTGCCCATCTCTGGCTGTAAGTGTGGCTTGTGGAACTGCATTGACACCCAGCTGTCATGATGGAGTTTGTTAATCAACACTGGTTAGGAAAGCAAAGCTGCTGAGTGAGGAACAGAGAAAACTATATGCCATTATTCTGAATCTGTTGCCTAAGGCCTCTGCTCATATTTTAAGCATAAACCAGACACATATTAGATGTGGAAAGGTCACAGGGAGGCAGCTGGTCCTGCTCTCAGTTTACAGATCATTCTGAAAGAAAACAAGGAAGTAAAAGCTATGTCTAAGCAGGTAACGAAAACAATTAACTTATAAAAATATGTTCTTAGTTACCTAAGCTTGCAACTAAAGAAAATCAGCCCTACAGCTGTTCAGATACTATGATCTTTACCGATACCGATACTTCATTATGCTAACTAAACCCAAGAAATCTTGGGTCAGGAAAGAATGTTGTTAATGGGGATTCTAATGCTCATCTTTCTACCTTTTTCATCTTCCTGAAACTTTCAGAGTTGAGAGCTTTGCCAACAGAGTTGTTTTTTTTTTTTTTTGGTTGAAGGTTCTTTAAGGTGCTGTCAGGAGCACGCTCCTCTGTATCTACACTCAACATTTCCTTGTCTAGCACCCGGCTCGTGTTGAGAAGACATATTAAAGATGCAGTTGCTTTTTTAGCTGATTTGGTATCCTGGCTCCTTTCATATGACCCAAACACTTCTTGGCTCACTCTGAGATGTACTCTTCTCAGCTCCCACTTTTTTTTCAATGGCCAAAGTGCATCAGGACATATAAAAAATGTCTTTTCTCCAACACTTGTATGTTTGCTACTGAAGAATAAAGTTATCTATTGACGAAGGGCCGCATTAAACAGGGCCACTCCTAGGCAGCCAGAGCTGCTGGCGTCCAGGTAGTTAGGCTTAGTAAGCCAAAACACAGTGAAGGGCAGGACTCATTTATTCATGCATGTGGCTGTCTAAATGTGTGTACTGATGCCTCAGGCACGTGGCAGATGGTAGCTAAGGCTTCTGAAAGTCGAAGTTAGAAGATCTGAGAATAAGCAGGTCTTGAGTTCAGACTCTGAAATGGAAAATCACAGCTTGGAAGTTGGTATGGAATCAGAATATGGACTGAGAAACTGTTACGTAAGGAAAATTTTTGTGCCATTTCCAGTGTGTAGTAGGTACAGAAAGAAGGTACTTGAAATGTCCCCAAGCATCTTAACTGAGTTGCTTCTCATGAAGGAGCATTCTCAGTGTAAATGACTCTTCCTCATCTTCAGGGAGCTGTCTGCCAGAATGCTGCAGCTAAAGTGCTAATTAACCAAAACAAAACAAGGGATCAATAAAATATCTGCCCATTGTTACTTTAATAATTTCACATTCCTACTTCATCCCTCAGTCTTCTCTAAATCTGCTTTTTATTTTCATCAAGGGGATAACAATTTTGGCCCCTACTAGTGTTCAAACTAGGTTGACATGCACTGGCAAGTGTAGTCCTGGTCTTTTCTTCATGCATCAGATGCACTATTTGCATAGCAGGACCTACCAGTTGAGTTTTGGCCTAGTAAGTGGTGGTATCTTATTCTGTTTTCATTTCAGTGAGTGGTGTTACCTTAAAACAAATATCAACTTTAAAACACTGATCCTTACCTTACCAAAACTGCATCTAGACAGAAGGACTTTGGCTAACAACTCTTACACTAGATCTGCTAACAGCTTTCCAGAGAATTCTTAGAATAATAGAGTATCTAGAGTTGGAAGGGATCCATAGGAAGCACCAAGTTCAACTCCCTGCTCCTACCTAAAACTAAACCATATGACTAAGAGCGTCATCCAGATGCTCCTTGAACTCTGACTTGGTGCCATAACCGCTTACCTGGGGAGCTTATTTCAGTGACCGACCACCCTCTTAGTGAAGAACCTTTTCCAAATGCCTAATTTGAACTTCCCTCGATGCAGCTTCATTCCATTTCCTCATGTCCTGTCAACTGTCACCCAAAAGGAAATCAGCACCTCCCCACCTGTGGCCCCCCTTAAGGAAGTTGTAGACTACAAGGAGGTCACCCCTCAGCCTTCTTTTCTCCAATCTGAACAAGCCAAGCAACCTCAGCTACTGTTCTTGAGTTTTACCCTCAAAATAGTCTACCAGTGCAAATCTGCTCCCACCTCACTGAGGTATCCTAAACCTCCATACCCATAAAGCCAATGTCATCCAGGTCCAGTGTCACTCACCCATTCTGTCTTCATGCCAACACTAGTTCAGCAATACCTACATTTTGGATGGCACTTAATAAACTATTCTTAGTTGCAGGAACAGTCACACAGGACAGGCTTTTATGGCAAACTTTTCCTTAGTCCTATGTCATGCTCTTTCTGCAGATCTAGGATGCTCTTTTCTTTCTGTGTGACCTCATGTCAAATACATTTCAGGGCATTAATGCCCTACGGTTTAATTAGTATGGCTGTTACTCTTTCTCCCCAAGGCTAGGCTGAGGAGTGACCTGACATGGCAGTGTCAGCTTTGGGGAATTAATTCCCAGCCATTTCCTCCCTCATCAGTCATCAGCTAACTGCTGCCCTCAGACCTGATAATTATACAAGTACTTCAGATAGGACTTGCTAATGAAGGACCCTGGAGCTTTTGTTCTTATTCTCCTGTTGAGAACGGGTCTGCTTCTCCTAAGCTTAGGTGCTGTGAAGTTAGACATTCAAAACAAGGCAGTCCTCATTTGTGCCTGGCTCATTAAAAAACAGGCTGCTAATATTAGGTGGCATCCATGGGATGGGGTGGAAGCTCACAAATTTATGTGCTGGACGTCTAACTGGATGGCAGAGCTGGTGGTAGCACTTCACAGTTGCAGCACATTTAGTGTGGTGGGTATATCAGAGTTCTAGCATGTCCTTAGAGCCAGCTCCAACCCTGAGGCTGCATGCCTGTTTTAGCATGGCCAGAGTTTAGAGCCTGATGCCTGGCTGGGGGACAGGCAGACCCAGCCTCCCACGGCTCCCCAACCTCTGCACACCCACGGTCTGAAAACCTCTGGCAGTGAATGTATCGCCTTAAAAATGGCATTTCACTTGCAGCACTGTTACAAGAAGAGCTTGCTTGTTCATGTGTTGTCTGCCGTGAACTCCGTCGAAGGATGATGCTGACCATCTGAGAGAGAAGCAACAAAGCACTGCACACAAGTCTGTAAAGAAAATGTTTTATTTAAAGTGTTAAATACCATCACCAGAATGAGCTTGATTTACATTAGTTCGTGTTTATTACAGGCCTAATCTGCCCTTTTTTTTGTCCCCCCAACTGTAATTCCTTTTAACTTTTTAAAACGTACTATGTACAAGACAGCAGTGACCACTGGAATAGTGCTATTTACATGACTAAACCATAAGTAGAGTTGCAGACGTGAAAATTAAAAAAAAAATACATTTTTTTTTTAAATAAATACTGCATAATGACAAGTATGTACAAACCTTCCATGCGTCATGTCCTTGATTCTAAAATTTGAAATAATTTATATAGGACTATGCATACAAGAATGCGTGAGCACATCTCACAGTTATCAGGAAAAGGGTTATGTATTATTGTTTAATATCCTAGGGGATACTGTAGACTGCATGTTAGTAGTATTTATTTGCTGCTGGTAGACAGGTGTCTAAATTATTTCAATAAATATAATTTTACCAGTCTGTCCATTAACTTAACAATAATCCATTATATAAACTCTGAAGACAAGACACAATCTTGATTTATATGGTATTGCACAAAGTAAAAGGCATTTTAAGTGATACTGTTATTACTTTTGCCCTTGTATGAGGCATGCACAATTTCTTAATGGGAAAATTCAACAGATTTTCAAATAAAATCAGAATAATTCTGCGTGGCCTTACAAGTAAATGTAATGTATATTTCAAAAAATTATTGCAAGGTTACAACATTTAACCTTAAATAGGTATTAAAGGCATACAAAGACCCAGGGAAAAAAAAAAAGGATATTTTTTTTTAGTAAATGTTACCCAGTTACATTCTCTATAAATAATGTAATTTAATGAGAAGCTTGAACTTGCAGCACCACCCAACGGTAGTCACTGTCTGCTACAAAAACTAGGTTTTTGAAGATCCATTGACTGCAGTGAGGGTTCTGGTAATAATGTCAAATATCTGTCAGAGTGGTACTGATAAGCTTTCTTTAAGGCTATTTTATGAACCAAAGACTGATATTTTCCAGATTGATATTACCTAATTATGTCATTTGCAACAGAAAATGTAGTTTGTGAAAACTGAACTTTACAGCAGAACTGTACAAATTAGTAACCTTTGTTGCTTTTGCAATCGCAAAAATGTAGCAGTTAATTTGGCTTAGCGCAAGTAAAAGTGTTTATTTCCTAAAGATCAACCAGGTACTTCATTTTTCGTCTTTCCAAAAACCTTCAAGAAATGATAGTTCAACCTCTGAATGAAATATGCTGGTGCTGAAAACAAATTTATTTAAGACATCTTACAATGGCCACATGATTCCAGTATTTTGTTGCAGAATTCAATTTGAAGGTGAGAAAAAATGAAAATAAGTTACCATGCACTGTACAATAAATTGCAAAAAGTTCAAATATCTTCTTTATCAAATACATGCTGAATTACATTAATGTACTCCCAAGCCATGTTGCAAAATCCTTTTCAACATGCTTGAAAAAAAAAATTTCTTAAACAATATTTTTCTCAAATAATTCAGAAATGCAGATCTGCAACCCTGAACCAAATATGGGGCATAAGAGACTAATAAGTCAAAAGGTAGGCATTTTAGAATATGATGATAATCCTGGGAGTTAGAAGGGAAAAAGAGCCAAAGGAAGAAGGGAGACTGGGAGGAGAGATAGAGAAAGGAGGAGGTAAAAGAAGTATACAATTTGCACATTATGTTGAACTTTACAAGGCTTTTACCTTTTACATTTAAATAAATTTAATATATTACACTTATTTTTGTCACATAAACAGAATTTTAAATATTTGCTAGAAATTATTTTTTAATTTTTAATATATGTCTGCAAAAATACAGACCATGACTGGTTTAAAGAATGATAAACGTGGTGTGTCTTTGTATCACCCTGTTGCATTCTCTTCCCTTTAAAACCATGCACTAGTGAAATTTATTTTTAAAAATAATATAAATTGTTGAAAATGGCTGATTTTTTCTTTTTTTTTTTTTTTTTTTGCAAGTTGCAGCCCCAAGAAAATAATTTAAGTGTTCAGCTAAATCTGTGTCCATGCAAAAAAGTTTCTTTAATTTCATACAGTACAGTATATCCACAGAACTTTATTTTTTAGAGAGTCCATCATATCTGGGGTTTCACTGTATCTACAGCTGGAGGTATGAAGCCCACCACTTTTAAGTGCTGAACCTTTTCAGTATGAAGAGTTTTCAGATCTCAAGCAACTGTTTCAAACAACAGTCGACTTCTCCAGCATCTTTACATTCTTCTTTTCTTCCAATGTCTGCTAATCCACTCACTTGTAACATGGCTTCACGGGAGGGTAACTCCGTTTCTGTGGCATAACCAAGCTTTAGGAGGAGAGGGCAGATAAATAAAGAAACAGGAGCAACAAAAAAGATATGCCATTGAAAGGACTTTTGTTGCATGAAACAGATTGATTCTTTTAGTTCAGTCCATGGCTTCAGATTGGACCAAAACTGAGTGTACCTGAACTCCAAACCTGTCAGTTCCTCATGACTTCAGTCCTTCACCTGAGGGCCTTCTATAGGGCACAATGTGTGCAACTTCCTTGAGAACACAGGATCGCGTTGCAGCCCTAGAAACAGGCTCAGAAGACACAACATTAAGCATGCAGTGTTACCAGGGTTTGCGACCTGTAATTTTATCTTTTTGTAACGCTGGTTGCTATGACAACAGTTTCACAGCTGCTATGAGCGAGCATACGAAGGTCCTGTTGAACTTTCAAGAGATGATTGGGAAGCTCTCCTAGTGAGAGGAGCTAAAGTTGGGTCTACTAGGGAAGAAGGAGGGAAGAGTTTGAACCACCCAATCACCATGTTGGACAGGTCCAGTTCATCTAAAAGTATCTGTGCCACTCCCATAAAGGATTTGTGGTCCATACGTCCATAATCTCCCCAAACAATTATCTGTTAGCAAAGGAAACACAAGAAAATAGAAAAAAATCAGCGAAAATTATAAGAACTTCTATCTGATTCATTAAATGTCTCTGCTTATTTAACTGTAGTAAGGAATGACATATCTGATTTCCGACATAGCTTAGTTCTGTGTACACTAATCATGATGCAGCCGCAGAGATGGCCTGGCAGTAACAGAGCAGTTACCCATGACACTAAAGAAAGTTCAGTGAGAGACGGAGCCCATATATATAGTAGAAGCATAATAATCTACAACTTTTTATCAGCACTTTCTACTCACATCAGCAGTTATTACTGTAGGATTTATCTGCTCAATAAGTATTTGAAATAGCAGAACTTGCCAAATGAAGCACGAAAGGAAGTTTGAAACTCATTCAGTGAAAACTGTGCAGGTGATGTTTTCAGATTCAGAAGAATACTGATGCAAATTACCTGTAAAACTTTTCCTTGGGGACTTTCTTCAAATGATAGAAGTTGCTGATAAAGTGGCTCCAGCGTTTTTCTTGCTACCTTTGTTTTCTTTTTGGCTATGCAGACTCCATTTTCTAATAGATACACCTTTACATATGGTGCTTAGAAGAAAGAAAATAAAGAACAATAATTAAAGAAGTGGAGATCTTTTTGCATAACAGATGCACTGTTCTACCATCATATGATAAAAGCTGCCTTTTACAGGATATGTAATTTATGCAAACGAATTTTCACAAGCAATGTTAACACTTATCCACATGCAAAGCATCCATGCATGTTCTTTATTTTTCTCCCTGGTACAATTTTTTCTTTACATTTTTCTGTATCTCTCTTTTTGTAAAACAATTCAGATTCTGACCTGGAAAAAAAATTACATATTCCTATATATGGTATCCCTATACTGTATAGTATGCAAAATAGGCCTGTTAAGTAAATGAATGACTTGCACTGACTTTGGTGAGATTTGGCTCAATGCTCCAAATCGTTAATAATTTAAAATTATCTACAAGGTGAAAATCAGTGAAGAAAAGGCTCTGACACAAATTCTATTTTAGCAGAAGAGCTTGCTAAAAATATAATTGCATTGTCCTTTTCACATAGCGTTATAGGACATCAGATTATAAAATAAGGAGTAAGTATCAAATACTGGTCTACTTTTCTAGTGGGTAGCTATTCCACAGCTCTTGTTGATTCCCTCTTCATCCCTAAGATCTTACGTATCTCTTCATTATGTACCTTACTTTCTATGCCATAACCAAGGACGCATTTGCTGTTACTAAAATACTTCCGAGTCTTCTCATAGCCCAGATACCAGTCTGATTTTCTTTCCCCTTGAAGTAGTGTTGTTTTTTTTGTATGCCATTCCAATACATTATGCATTTCAGTATACAATACTGAAATCTGCTAAGTGAATTTGCAAGGAGTTTACCTCAATTTAACAGTAAAGCCCCAGAAGTTGGGGTTTTGCTGGATTATGCTGCTGCGATTTTTCTTCCTTACCTGGCAGTGTCTTTGAACCTGGTTTTACAACAAGGCCACGGGCTCGGATTATTTCTACTTCCAGTTGTCCTTTCTTGTCCATCATTCCCACCTGGATATCTCCTAGACAACAAAAAGAAATCCTGGCATTGTAATTCAGAAATACCTAAATAAACTAAAAGCTATGGGAATTTCTAGGATGAATACATATGGCTTGTATCATCTGCAACCCACCAATAAGTACGATCTGGATTTTAACATAATAGATCATTTAATACTTATCCTCTTCACTGTTTACATCAGTAAACAGTTAAAAAACCCTGCAATAACAGCTTGTCTCCCATTTCCCATGCCCCTATCACTTCAAATTAATTTTTTTTTTTTGTCTTAACCATTTCAGGTTAAAAAGGCAGGAAAGGAATTAGTACAAAACAGCTCTGTAAAAATGCCTGAAATCTCTTCACCATGCCTCTTTTGTTTAAGACAAGGTATGAAAAGATAACTTGTGAATATAAAAGTCTGTGAGCACAATAACAACAAATACTGTACGCCTAAATTCCCCTTTTTATTCAATACTATCAAATGATTCAGAGAAGGGATTGGTTTCATTAGACACATTTTAAGGATGGAAAATTGAAGAGGAAAAATAAATGAACTTTTCAAAGTCCCTTTCTACTTTTCAGTGCCTTAATAAGCATCCAGAATTATGTTCAGCTTTGACTGAGGTTATAGTTTTGGTCTTAATTGAGTTGTTCAAAACCACAGGGGAAATCCATATATAATGACTTAGAACCTAGATAATCTCTATGTTCTAATTACCAGACCTGGTAATTTATATCCTACCTATAGGACATAAATGCTTACCCATTGATGGCGTTGCTAAAGTCTGTCGTCCTACAAGCTGTGCAGGACCAAGTCCATCCAGAAAATCACTGAACTGGCTGTCTGCAGCCAACCTCACGCCAGGGAAGATCAAACTAAAAAAAGGCAACAAAACAAAAAAAAATACACTTGCATTTGTCCTTTTTTGTTTTCTAGATGATTTGCACTTAGTGTTTATGGTTTTGGTACAACTGCTCACAAAGCACTTACACTCACAAGATTACAAACAATTACTGTAATTTTCAGAACTTCACAATGTTTAACAAGCAGCATTTCAACCTC
This sequence comes from Amazona ochrocephala, assembly GCA_039720435.1. Classification (NCBI taxonomy): domain Eukaryota; kingdom Metazoa; phylum Chordata; class Aves; order Psittaciformes; family Psittacidae; genus Amazona; species Amazona ochrocephala. The sequence continues at coordinate 21,013,076 of CM077876.1, forward strand.
CAGCATAAACAATCAGGTGAAGGAAGCACTAATCTTCACTGTATCTAATTTCCACATTAATATTTTTCCCTTATAGTCTCTTTTCTAAATATATTAAAGACCATTATTAATTATTGCAGTATTCATATGAGACCAGTTCAGCAAGACACCCTTGCCAGTACTTTAGTTACATGAAGGTAAAATTGCTCGTGTTTCTCAGTCAACGTTAACTCAGTGGCTGAATGTCAAATGTATCCAGCAAAATTATTACATCAGACTGAATACTGGTCGTTATTTTTTAAAATCACCTTTTAAAATCATCATTCATTACAAACATTTTGTTAAAAATGTCTCTGGAAATGACATCTATTCAATAATGGAACTGAAATCCATTGTGGCAAATTACTAAAGTAACTTAAAATTCACATTCTTTCCATAAATTATCTGTGATGCATTACAAGTCAATGAGAACTAATGAGATTTGTAATGACCAACCATAAATAGATGACCATCTCAAGTGCATATAGTGCATCAAATTGGATGTATAAGATATATATCGATCATCTAGTGTAGGTGGTGGTAGGTGGTGTATTGTCCAGTAGAGTTACATCATCCAGTTCTGTGAATATCACTAATAAATCTATCCACAATAAGATTTTTTGGTGCAATGTCTTGAACATACCACTCAGAAGTTTTTAACTTGGGCTTTTATGAAAAGCATGATACATGACAGCCTCATACTTCTGCCCAGATCGTTTCTTCAGGATTAACTAGTAGAATCTTTGAAAAACTCTTTAGGCCAGAGAATGACACCTGGAAATGGTCTGGAAATGCTTTGCTCTGCAAAGCACAGACATATGCAAGGAGTTTTCAGAAGAGAACCTGTCCTTTTCTGCCTTTTACCCAGTGCACTGCACCTGCTTCCCTTCCTGCCCACCACATGCTGATGCTCTGACCCACCACGTGCCTTTCTCAAGGTGCAGTAGAAATTATCCTCATCTTTCCTTCACCAACAAGGGGAGACTCTTTTGGTCACAGGGGAAGACTTAGGCTTTGTCCACCAATGACAATAGCTTATGAAGGGAATTCTGACTGAACAGGACCTACAGATCTCACTGCACTTTTGTCTAACTACCAGTTTCATGCAGAAACATCAGGTAACCACAGTTATAACTGCTGCTTACTTTCCCTCAGAGCTATAGCTGTTCATGCTCCCATCCGTTGACTCTCGACTCGCCTGACGGGTCATCCAGCTCCTCATCTCCACAGCCAGCCCTGTCTCGGTGCTCCTCTGGACGGTGCTCCGCAGCTTCTTGCCCCCTGCTTCTGCAGAGACAAAAGAGAACCCCCACTGCACCACGCTGTCACGGCTGGGCAGCCCTGTGGAGCCCCACTGTGGGCAGCACACCACCACTCCATGTCGCAGAAACACTCGAAGCCAGAAATTAATGACCCGTACCAGAACTTCAATTTTAAAATTACCATTTTTTTATAATAGCAAGCAGCATTGTAAATCTGTTTTTCAGGACCTTAGTTCTGTCACTACCTGCGTCCCAAGGGCAGACAGCATACACACAGCAGAAGTTTGCCCCCAGAGGCAACCAGATTTACACTATCCATAGCCTAGTGCGTTTGAAAAGTTTTCTCTGGATAAACACATCCCTCTTAGGAATTCAATTAAAGTGTCACATTATGTTGAAACCTGCAGTGTCTGAGGAATGCTCTAATTCAGATGAATTATTTGATTTAAAAACACTTGGCCATTACCTGCTAAATCAAGTTACAGATATCCATTAGTGAGGACAGTAAACAACAAATTGAGAATCTTCTCATGCTTTCTTCCCTATTCACACTCTTATTTAACTAACTGCTTTATCTTTCTATCTAAAAAATACAGTATTGACTTTTAAGCACAATATGAAACTTTATTACCACTTCTAAGAATAAAAATTCTTGTATCTGCTTGCAGAGTTTAATTTTAGCTGCAAAACCAGCAAAGTGACAGACACCTGGGTATAAGGCAAGGGAAAAAATACTGAGAACTTAATATAGTAGCATTTCAGTGTTTGATGAAGACATCAGTAGGAAGATATGTTGAAAGCACCACCAAAAAAGCCACTCCCAAAAATAAAGAGATAAATGAGTAGGAATAAAGCTTCAGCTGTTCTTTCATTAATAAGACAGTCACTCCATAAAATTTCTGATTTTAAATGCTGTTCCTTGCAATGGCTCAAGGAATTCCAATTTCTTTTATCTGTTCAATATCCCCCTGACAGTGATTTGTGACATACTGATAATATTATAAAAGAGCAATAACTCTAAATGTACATGACATCAAATAACAACAAAATTCTTAAATATCGATGCAATGAGGGTAGAGTAGTATCCAGTAGCCTAGGATATCTAGGGACTCGCTGCCATCTGCAGCTGTTAGTAGCCTCTGCTTCCCTTTCCACCTTCTCTGGCTCATCATGTACCAGAGGTCTGAAGAACTGCTGGACCTGTGGGGTTGGTGAAGCTCTAGGGATTTGATAAAGCAAATGAGCAAGGGAGGAGGTTGTCCTGGGATAAGCACTTCCACACCCCAAGGAGCACATGTGAGCACAAGGGCTGGCTTAGAGTAAGAAGACCTGCACTCTCAGACAGGGAATAGAAGCACCATTGACGTCCACACTCCAGTGTCCCTCTGTCCTGCAGGCTGCAGTGTCAATTGAAGCATCCTGGGCCCTCCAATCAGAAGGGATGTTAGATCAGATAAAGAACATGGGAATTTTAGTGCAGTAGGAAATAGACACTGAAACCAACTTGAAACCCACTGGCCCCTTGTCAAGAAAGATTAATAACTTTGCTATATTCAGAGACATTTCTATAGCAGTATCATGAGTGGTTCAAATCACATTGCTTATTACAAGCCTTCTATGCATTCCTTAAGATCGTAACTTCTAATCAGTATGCAAAAATAAGAGAAGTAATAATTTTCCTCTAGAACTTCAACTACCCACATGAATTTAGTACCCAACAGAGTGAAATAATTTTTTTACTACATCAAATCTGCTTCTGAAAATGCTCATCAATATCTGGTGCGATAAATAAAAATAAAAAAGACACAAGGCTAACATGACATATAAAAAATGAAGGCTGAAGTCAACAATTGCATTTCTATTGGGTTGTACTGTTCCAAGTGCCTGATGGTTTCGCTACTTATATTAAATTAATGAAAGCTGACAGCTGACTTCCAACACAGATCCAGAGTTGTTCTAAAATGCAGTCACTCATATCGAATAAATATTTCCACACAACCATGAGGAGAAAAATGTGCTACAGTTTTGTAGAAAAGGTACACTGTGTCAGTTACATGTGAAAGGAACACAGCTCCTGAAGCCTCATGCTCTTTTCATTCAAGGATACTACTTTTCCATTGTAAGAGCTCTTTTGATTAGTAAGCATTCATTTTCATTCAACGTTGTTGGATGGTGGTCCATTGTTGCAAACATGAATTCTCTCATGCAAATCTAACAGAACATCTCCATCTTGCGTTATTCTTCAATCTCTTTCTATCAGACCATTCGAAGTTTTGCAGGTTTGCTACAACTGTGTGTTTGAATATATGATATGTGAAGGAGTATACAGTAACTTTTACTAACTAATAAGGCAGGATTTCTTTTCTGAATTAGAATTCTAAGTCTGTATGCCTTCACTGTGCCCGAACATTCACAGAAAAAAATCAACACACCGGCTGCACATATATTTACTGTGAAATCAAGGCAGAGCTAGTGCAATTGCCATTTTCAAGTCTTCAGAGGCACATGTGTGTGCAGTCTTGGCTTACCTCTGAATCTTATTTTTAAGCACTTTTACTTTCCCACATTCATTTTAACTGAAACAAGTGTGCTGATTCGCATGAAGACAAGGACAGCTGAGAAAATATAGCCTTGCTATACCACTCAGAGTATATCCAACTTTTGTATAAGGATAGGCAGTAAACTAATTATTTTGACCTTAACATTGAATTTAAGGAGAGTTGAGAAGACATTACATGAATAACTATTTTCCAGTTTTCAACAGAAACAAGCAGAGCTCTCCTACGGTCTCAAAAGAGAAAGATCTGACTTCTCAACAGTAAGGCTTCTAATAACGATATTGATGCTTCTTGAAATAAGAATTGAGGATTTTAATAACAAAATGGCCATTCTGAACAGAAGTACAGAAGACCCAGATCACAGGCATGACTTCTGAACCACTGCCTCGGAGAAGAATATTATTTCAGATTAAACTTGGCTAAACTAGTATGTAAGAATACATGAGAAGTACCTGCAATTGATTGCCCACAATACTAGAAATATATTGGTCCCTAGAAAAATATGATAAACCAAAAATAATCCCACGATTTCTCAAGCAATTTAAAAGAAAGTATTTACATAATCCATAATTTGTGTTTCATAAATTCATCATTAAAATACTTTGGAAGTTGAAAGAAGCAATGAAAATGCAAAGTAGTTAAAGAAATGGCCTTTGGTGTCATACTTCCAAGCTGTGGCTGGCAGATCTGGTTGAAGTTCTTACCACTCTAGTAAAACCAAACTGTTTTCTCCCATTTGTGCCTGGAAATTAAAACCTTCTCTGCTGTATTAATTCGACTACTTGTGTGGCCACATTCTGTACTGGACCCAGCCCAAAAAGAACAAACCAACAACATGTTTTAAAGTTGTTCTTTTTCTTTTAAGACAGATCATTTCCCAAAACATTTGTGAAAACAAACATACCATTGAATGAGTCCAACTGAGGTGATGCTAATCTCTAGTTAGATGAATAACTTGGGAATGCATCTGACACTAATACAGAAGTCAATATGTAACTGGTGCCAATCTAAAAGTGGGGGTTGGTTTTATAATACATACACTTTATGTTTGCAAAAATATATACTTACTGATTAAAAAAAAGATACACACTCACCTCACGCACACAGATTTTGATCCTACCAAATGAAAGGATGTGGAAACAAGAGAGTTTAATAGGGGACTTTATTGCTAAGTACATCTCTGACCACCTACACCAAAAATAATTTTATTCACAATTTACTAAACTCTAATAAAGAACACTGAAAATGTTCTCCAAATTAGTATAATCTAATTGCCCTAGAAAGAAGAAATTTCTCTCAAGTCGCCATCATAAAATATGGAACATATTATCTGAAAAACACTAGTTCAGATTCTTGCAGCCCTATTGTAAGGAGTGGAATAAATTACCAGAAACAATTGCTTTGGCATTTATGAAAGCACATTCATTCTTACAGTTAATCACACTGGTAATTTAACTATTGTGGTTACTGCAAATAGACTCCGCAGGCCACATTTTCTAAATTACACATGGAATTGTTTGTTCCCACAACTTGGAGTGCAAATCACTCGCAAATTAAGGGTGCAAAACTACTGATATGGTCTCCAATATCAGATGAGGACAAGTCAAAAACTGCAGTGAATGCAACAGATCTAGCCAGTTGAAATCTGACTGGTGGGGAGAGCAGAAGCTCTCAGCTTGCTCTCAGCAACAGCTTCCAACAGCTGCTAGCCCCAGGCACAGAGCCCTGAGAGAGGACATGGCTGGTGCAGGCAGAGGCAGGTTGGCTATGTCAGTCCCCAGATGGTATGTGATCTCTTAGTAAGACTTGTATTGAGTACAGAGCAGCTGTGGCTTCAGAAACACATGCAAGTGCTTGAGGTGCCTCATTTTTTGCTCTCCCCATCTCACCAGAAAGGCTGCATAAAAACTGCTTCAGTATTTTCATTTGAACTCGCTTGTTAGAGCCACAAAGAGAATAAGCTGCCTTTAAGTGACCATTTTTCAAAAGTAAAGATCTTCATGTTAAGAAGAGGCTGGATAAAATCATCAGAGGCATTATAAGCACATTTGATCCTACTTAAGAAAAGGGGGAACATGGTAGGATCAAATGCCCTTGCAGTTGCACAGTTCTGGGTCCAGAACAGCCCATGTTTTGGCCACAATGAACGAGCATTTACCTCTTGTTGAAGCAGTGCAGGGAGTTGGTTTTCACTTGTGTCACCCACAGACCCCAAGCAGCAAATATGGATTAAGAACTACTAATGTAAGTAGGATTTGGGAAACCCAGATTTCACTGTCACCTCAGTTTGAGTCCATCGCACTGATTCTCAGAGGCCAGTGCTAACAGCTAGCTTGTGAAGCATTGTTACAGTCCTTCTGATGAAAGTTTTTTACAGTGCATGCTGTCAGCATTTATGAAGCCGAAAGAACATTTGCAGTGCTGGGGAGAAACTGTAACCGGGGCCCTTCCCTTACTTTGCGGTTGTAATGTAGGAAGGGAAGATCAGTGTTCCAGTTTCTGCTCCCATGAATACTGGAACATAAAACACCGAGAAATTCTGACTCAGATGGGAATGACCTGCCCAGATAGCTCAAAAGCAAAGCTGCCTTCAGTAGGGAAGCTCTTCATTATGGGAGCAGCCAGGTGTGGAAAGTCTGAGAGAGCCTGAACTGACAGCCTCAGTTTGCACCACAGATTTTTAATTTTTTTGGGAGGGTCTCACTACTTTCTCATTGTCAGCCAAGAAATACTTCACTCTTGCCTTGTGCCTTTGTGTTTCCTGCTCTCTCTTTCCTCTGGCCATACTGAAAGCATTAAGATTAAGGTTAATTAGGACAACACCTAAGAAAAAGTGAATGAAAGAGAGAAGCGAATGAAATAACTGCAAAACTGTTGTTTCAGGTTCTGGTCAAAGGCTGGAATAGAAGCTTTTAGGTCTCATTCTTGATTAATTACTATGCCAAAGTCCCAAAAGGCAGCCACCATGAATCTCAGTTGTTACAGAAATACAAAGCTTTGGCCAGATTGTAGCATCCTTTGCCTACATTTCATTTCCTTGTAATGGCAAGGCTGGTAACACGTCCAATCTGGAAAAGATCCCTGTGTCTTGTTGATGTGAAGTCAGTTTACCACACATCACTCCCAAGTAATGCTGTGGTTTAGGGCAGGCACCTGTTCCTTATTCTCTTTGATGGGTTTAAAGTTGTATTCTACCACTTTAATTTCACTGCTGTGCTGATGTCAATTTTTCAGTCCTGCTGACCCTTCAGCAAATTCTTAGAGTGCATCAGACAATAGAAACTGCTTTTGTCTGTGTGGGGCATCCATCAGCATAAGCTCTTCAACACTGGTGGTCCCAGAACTTTTCAAACCATTTTTACAAGACTGAAGTGTTAACAAAGAGCTGGTTTTCTACATACATGAGAATTTCTTCATGTTCCTAAAAATCCAATATCCCCTGTATTATTATTCAGAATCACTAAACATACTAGACATGAAAAAGACAAATAACCATCTCTGGCAGCTTAGAGCTTGTTTGCAGTATCTGTGCTATGTAACCTACCCTGGAATTCCAATTAAGTATATACAGAACCACGGCAGAGTTTTGCTGCTTGACCATTCCATTGACAAAGAATTTATCCCTGGTAACAGACAGCCAACAGACTGGGAGCTATCTCAGGGAATCAAAACTAAATAACTGCGCCCTTAAGGAGAGGTGTTAATACTTATGGGATTTCCACTTCTCTTTTGGGTACTTAGCTCTCACTATAAAACAACAAACTGGTCATGTAGATCTGGTTGGATCCTTTGTTTTACAGATGTTGATTACAATTCTTGATTGTAATATACAGTGAGAAAACCACCAACAAGGAGGGGTTGGTGGGGAATATGAAGGTCAAGGGCAGCCTTGGCTGCAGTGACCATGAAATGGTAGAATTCGAGATTCTTTGGCAGTGAAGAGGACACTCAGCAAGTCTGCCACTCTGGGCTTCAGGAAAGCAGACTTTGGCCTCTTCAGGAATCTGCTTGGTAGAGTACCATGGGATAAAGGATCACCTCCTCCAAGCTCAGGAGCAACGCATCCTGACAAAGAGGAAGTCAGGCAAAAATGCCATAAGGCCTGTGTGGTTGAGAAAGGAGCTCCGGCACAAACGCAAACACAAAAAGGAATCCTACATAGGGTGGAAGCAAGGACTGGTAGCCTGAGAGGAATACACAGAAATTGACTGAGCAGCCAGGGATCAGGTTAGGAAGGCTAAAGCCCTGACAGAATTAAATCTGTCCATGGATGTCAAGGGCAATAACAAAAGCTTGTATAGGTATGTCAGTGATAAAAGGAAGACTAGGGAAGACTGGGACCTCTCTGGAAGGAAACAGGAGACCTGGCTACCTTGGATATGGAGTATGCTGAGGTACTCGATGACTTTTTTATCTCAGTCTTTACTGGCAAGTGCTCCAGACATACTGCCCAAGTAGCAGAAGGCAAAAGTAGGGACTGCGATAATGAACTGCTCACTGCAGGAGAAGATCAGGTCTGAGAACATCTAAGGAGCCTGAATGTGCACAGGTCCACGGGACCTGATGACATGCATCCATGGGTCCTGAGGCAACTGGCGGACAAAGTGGCTAAGCCACCATCTATCCTATTTGAGAAGTTGTGGCAGTCTGGTGAAGTTCCTGTTGGCTGGAAAAGGGGAAACATAACCCCCATTTTTAAAAAGGGAAAGAATACGAAAACCTGGGAAACTACAGGGCAATCAGACTCACCTCCATGCCCTGTGAGATCATGGAACAGATCTTCCCAGAAACTATGCTAAGTCACATGGAAAATAAGGAGATGATTGGTGACAGTCAACATGGCTTCACTAAGGGCAAATTGTGCCTGATAAATTTGGTGATCTCCTATGACAGAGTTACAGCAATGGCGGGTAAGGAAAGAGCGACTGATGTCATCTACCTGGACTTGTACAAGGCATTTGACACTGTCTTGCACAACATCTTTGTCTCTAAACTGGAAAGTCATGGATTTTGGATTTGGCAGATGGATCACTTGCCGGATTGGGAACTGGCTGGGTGGTTGCGCTCAGAGAGTTCCAGCCAATGGCCTGATATCCAGGTGGAGACCAGTAACAAATGGTGCTCCTCAGGGGCTGCTACTGAGACCAGTGCTGTTTAACATCTTTGTCAGTGACATGGACAGTGAGATTGAGTGTACCCTCAGCAAGTCTGCTGATGACACCAAGCCATGTGGTGCAGCTGACACACTGGAGGGAAGAGATTCCATCCAGAGGGACCTTGACAGGCTCAAGAGGTGGGGCAACGCAAACGCAAACTTCATGAAGTTAAACATGGCCAAATGCAAAGCCCTACACCTGGGTCAGGGCAATTCCAAGCACAAATACAGGGTGGGGGAGAACGGACTGTGAGCAGCCCTGAGGAGAAGGATTTGAGGGTGTTGGTTGATGAGAAGCCAAACATAACCTGGCAATGTGCACTCACAGCCCAGAGAGCCAATCATATCCTGGGCTGCATCAAAAGAGGTGTGACCAGCCGGTCAATGAAGATGATTCTGCCCCTCTGCTCTAGTGAGACCCCACCTGCAGTACTATGTTCAGCTCTGGATATAAAAAAAGTTTAGTTTTGATGCCATATGAAAACAGCAGACCTCAAATGCAGAAGATGTTATCCTAATTACTTTCATTTATAAATGCACAACTCCTGACTGTGATGTGAATCAGGAAGAAAACTGCACACAGCCACTCAGGCTTTTCCAGGACTTCTGCAGAAGTCTGTTTCTGTTACTGATAAGACCATCGGTTTTCTAAGTGTGGTCAGAGGATGCACCTGCCAAAAACCTCATATGATTGCTGTAAAACTGAACAGAGATAAGACAATGAAGAATCACGTGGCTTTGAAGCCCACAGCTCTATGACCCAGGTACCAAGTGACCTGATTGAACAGTTTTTCAGGAATCCTTATTTAGCGCAGTTATCAGACAGGTAGATGTTCTAATCATTCAAATATAATAGGTCTGGTTTTATGCATATTTTGGGCATGTGTCAGAACAGAATGGTAGCACTTCATACCCACTTTGCACATCCTGTACAACAATCCTCATGACTACAAAAAATGCAAAGCAGTGGTAAATCAGTCCCATCCTCAAGCTATTAAAAACCTGAAAAAATAGAGCAAGTAGTTCTGTGGCATTACATGCTAATTTTATATACCATTTACATAAGAAATTACTAAATAGGTGCACATCTTCACCACAAGAAATCTTTAAATCCAGTCTTTGATTTTGTCAATGACGAAGGATCACCATCTTAAGTAAAAAGAAACCATCAGCAGTTTTGAGTGACAATACTTTTATGTTTATACATAATACAGTTTCCTGGATGTATAGCACTCTCATGCACTTATTAATAACAAATACTCCATGCAGTACCAAAAGTATATTAAAACTTCTAAAACACTGGAAAGTGCATCTATTGAAGAGCTTAGAATTGAGGGGGGGATGTTATTTATTTTTGTATTACATGAATGGAGAGGTACTTTCTAATACGTAATAATGACAGTAACACTACTCTTTAACCTGACCTTGATTACTTTTTGCATAATAAGGGTCATTACATACACTATCAGACAGATCTGTGCAGCATTTGTGAATGATATAGCAAGTGTGCTGCAACAATTCAACACCCTCTACTAAGACTTAATGAGATAGATGGTGCCAAGAAGCTGGATGGGTACTGAGATTACACAAATTAGAAACAGTTCTTCCTCCTAGCTTTTGTCTAAGATGAGTAATGATACTGTGCAAATATCAATATTTAAATAACCACAGTACCCAAAACTCTATGCAAATTTCACACTGTAATGACCCATTTTCAAACCACTGCTATTAAACATTTACCTCTCCAGTCGACACAATGGCCAAATAGCATGCCGCTGCTCTGACTACTGCTGATGACCTTGCCATTGAAAAATGACAATTGCAACATGTAGATATAAGCAAGGCTGCTTTTTTTAACGTTTATGTAAGTAACACCAGAGACGAAACCTGTCATACAGTGTAGCTTCACTGCTGCTGTTATTGCCATACCTGAGCTCTCCATTAGGTATTCAGGTACATGCTGCAGTGTAACTAGCAGCTCAGAAGATAAATACAACAAATATAAGAGAAAGACAACTTTACAATTCTGTTGGGCATTTCCATCCTTTAGTCAGGTTGATGCCTTACTTTGAATGTAAATCCTTCTGCAGCCTCTTCTACTTTTCCATTGATTTTCCAGGTGTTTCCCAGAATATGTTTTGTTTATCACACTCTTTATTTCACCAGCAACAGTATAGCTTCTTCTATGCTCCTTTTTTAAAATGTTTTATACATCTTGGCATCTACTTCATCACTATAGCACCTAAATGTAATCGGTAAAGACACATGGGACAAGAAAGAGAGATGCAAATTGCTGGAAATACTGCCTCCACCCTGGAGTCAGCCCAAGGAGCTGCAGAGATGGGAAAGACCCAACCCCACCATGCTGCCGGAAAGGCTGGTTCATCCCTCAAGCAGTGCCCTAGCCGCAAATAAAATATAGACCATAAACTCAAATGTTGTACAGATTCAGATCATTATTCCATATTCAGAGCGATTTTTATCCTCTGCAATGAGACATCCCACTGTTGCAGGAGACACGCAGCAATCTCTGGCATGTTAGCATCAAACTGAGGTCTTTAAAACTTCATCTTTTACAGCAGTTACCCTGCCACAGGGCAATATAGTCTTCTTTCACATTCCACCTTGGCTCTGCCTATGAATATTCCATGTAAACAAGGTCATCTTTACCACAAGGCCAAAAAGTAGGGCAATTCCCCCAAGAAGATGTAGTTACTCGCATTTTCTTCACTGCCTGATACTTTTACTATTACTTTATTCTTTTCAAGAGGATAATTTTAAAGTGTAACTACTTCACGTGCAGGATTCTCTTCACTTTACTAAGTACCGTGTTAATGAATTTATTGTTACTACTTCCCCCATTTTCTATTTCTGGTTAAATTGTGGTCTGCTTGTTATTGTCTACTGGGACCTCCAGAGGGACAATGGGATCTGGCAGCGTAACCACAGGAACAGAATTCAGGAAGTGCAGAGCTATATTCCAGTTCTACCAGTGAGCAACGATTAACTGGTAAGAAATGCCACTCAGCGGCAATAACAGCCAACAACAGTGCTCAACTGCACAGTTCAGGACACATTTAAATAAAGTCCTGATCCTTCACTCACTAGCATCAATGGCAACACTCCTGCTTATATCTATGTGGGATCAAATGACGCCCTGAGGAAGTTGCCCAGATGGTTATCAGCCAAGTGGTAGGAGTGTGTGGTGTGTTTCTATTCTCGCTGAACTCCTGCAGCAACACTCGGATTTCTTTCAGTACACATCAATATGCAAAACTGAAGATACATTAATATCTTCTCCTCAGCTAACACAACAAATTCTTGCTATTTTGGCAGGATTGTCTTGGACTAAGAACATTCTGTGGCATTTTTTTTTCTATTGCCCTTTGTTTTTCTAACATACTGGGAGACCAAAATGCTTTCCAGTTTGTTCTGAATTAACTTATGCCTTAAATTATCATAAAACATCTCTTGAATTGTCTTCAGCACCTGCAAAGCATTTGGCTTTCCCCTTGGATCTCATAGCTTCAGTACCACCCAAAAACTTTGGCAAAAGAAGACATTAAATTTAAATATACTCCCTTTCTGGGGCACAGTTCTGCATGCAGATCTTGCCATGACTTGCAGTTCCATAGCTGCACTCCTGGCAACCTGCTGTTTAACAGTTTATGTCAACACCTCAGTAAATGCAACTCAGAAGTGAATGTAAGCAGAGTATGAAAAGGAAACTGTAAGGCAAATTTATTACAGCAAACAATACACCCAGTACAAGTTGAGGAAGCACCAAGTTAACAGTCCCACTCATAAAAACAGATGTAGACTTCCTAGTGACCACATGTGGTCTGAGCCTCTCGTTTCCTCAGTACATGTAGTTCTTCTCCAGTAACCTTCTTGTAGGTAAGGATTAATTTGCTCTACCACATTTTCCAGTTGTCCACAAGAAAGTTTAGTAAACACATATCCACTACTTTTAAATGCGTTATGTGCACGAAATTTTGCACTACGACTACAAAGATATCTAAAAGGATGTCACACACATTTACATTGGAAATTCCCTGGTCTTTTGAATTTAATGACACAATTTCCTTTCATTTCGACAAAGACAGGATTTCAGACAAAACATGAGGCTTGGGATGCTTCCAGAGCATTCAGATAGGTACTGATCCCCACATCTCTTCAATAATTTCCACATAATTTTAATCTGTTCCAAGCATTATTTGATGCCAATTCTCACTTTACTATGCAGACTGTACATCATCAATGCATCTAACAAAATATGCAAAAGCCAGCCTTAAGTAACCTTGATATTTTGATTTATATTGATATTTGATATTGTAATTTACTCTGGTACCATATGACATATTAGTTCTGCATCTGCACGTGCACACATGCCAGAAATAGGTTGATGAGGAAAAACCTGATTTTTCAATGTGTTTTACTAGACACAGCTAAGAATAATAAAGTCCTTTAGAAATAACAAATATGAATAAACCTGATAGACTCATCTAATTGATCTACAAGTAGGACATGTGTCATGGGTTACAAAGCTATTGTCTCCATATATTTTCATTAAATTACATGAAATGCATTTTCAAGTGTAGCCTAAGTCTAAATAGGACCAGATAATGTAAATCGGCACAATGTGAAAAAACCAGTACACATTCTTTTAACACCTCTGCTTAAATAACTTGCCAGCACAAACTAAATAAATAATTACAATTTCCCTTAAATTTAAAGATATTCCTCTACTGACTTCCATATGTATCATACTTCTTTGAACCAATGAATAGTTCTAAACACACACAGATTCAACTGGGGAACAGTTGTTTCCTAGAGAAGCAAAGAACACAGACCAGAACAAAAAGATCAATACTCCAATTTCACACAGGATTAATGGAATTATGGTAACTAATAATCAGGACTGAAAAGACAACAATGCTGGAATGACAGAGCAAAAAATCTTTAAAGACTACCTAAGCATGTTTAGCATAATCTATTATATTTTCAGTGTTTAAAAAATGCGTGTTTTCAGTCATAGCGCTTATTAGCACGTGAAAAGATTAAGAATGCCCTCTGAAGCCTACCCTGCAGGCTACTGGCAATATTTTGCAGTTCACTTCCTTGTTCAAGGCAGGGAGCAGATGACAGTACTGAAGGACAGCACACTGTGCCCCAGGGAGCTGCTCCCTCTTTTCTGTGGAAAGGGGCAACCTGGCCAGCCCAGACTACAGTTCCAGAGGAACGGCAGGGACCACACGTTGGCATTTGCAGCAGAAAAGAAAAGGTTCTTTAGAAAAGAGACTCCAGGAAGTGTTGCCCGTGAAAAGATAAATTAAGATGTGTGAAGACTGAAGACAAACATTTGCCGTGGAGCTCTCGTCCTGAGGTGTAGAAGGCGATATATGCATATGCAGATATTTTAAATACAGACAATGGGTCATGCACGTACATAGCTGATACATGTTTATCTAGCGCATTGGCCAAATACTTATAATTATTATAGCTTATTATATGGTACCTTATTTTGATATTGTTCAAATCTATTGAAGGTGCAATATGCTCCATTAATCCTGGTGATATTAAAAATCCTGAATTAGTTCTGATAAACACTAGGAAGTCTGTCAGTTCATTCTACATGTAAACACATTTAAACACACTATACTATTTTCTAATGAAACCAACGTTTCAAAACAAATTCATGAGACGCAAGTTCTGTCCTAGGTAGGGTTTGGTGCCACGCTTAACTGTACATGTACATTTGTTACACACGTTCCAAAAAGTAACTGGGACTTTTTCAGAGTTGGACTTACTTCTATGAGTGGAGATTAACTGTGAGTGAAACCTGCAAGGTCTACTTGCACACATAGCCTTCTGCCTACACTGCTGTTCCTAAGGAAAAGTTAAGTGGGGCCAGTATTCCATTGTTCAAACCTAGTGTTCTCTATAAATTTTGCCCTAGTAAGGCATACTTGTGCAAGCCCATGAAGCATCAGAAAACCACCCGTGAGGAAATGTGTTTATGAATGAGCAGAAACTGGAGGGACTCTCCATCTCATTTTTCTTCAACATAGCTAAAGTTCAGCAATTAACTTCATTTATAATGTGCCGATAAAAATCACCTTTCAATCACACCGCGTTCTCCAGTTACAAGCACCGTGTCACCAACCCCTCTCCCGACAAGAGTAACTCTCTGAGGGTCGCGTTCCCGAACGGGGCTCCGCCCTCAGAACCCCTGCCCACCCGCCAGCACTGGGACAGGCGTCCTATGCCGGACGTCTCGGAAGGGGCTACAGTCCCGGGAGCGGGCGGGACTCCGCCGCGCCCACCCACCGCCCTCCCCCGGCCCCGGCCGCGGCCCCGGTCCCTCACCTCCGTCCTCCTCCAGGGAGTTCATGCAGGGGAAGTAGACCGCCAGCGCCTCGAAAGAGGCGGAGAGGCTGCTCCGGCTCTGCGACCGCTGCATGGTGCGCCCGCTGGCCGCCGTCTGCCGGCCCATCTTGGCCGAGCGGCACCCGCCTTTGGCGCGGTACAAGAAGCGCGGCGTTTTGGCGGCGGGCGGCGCTGAGCGGAGAGGCGCGGAGCGGAGCTGGGGCAGCGGTGGAGCGGCGTGGACGGGAGCGAAGCCCTCCCTGGGCGCTCCGTGCCACTAGGGCTGAAAGTGGCGGGGAGCGTTGGAAGGGTTGGGTGTCGTGGAGCTCCGCTGTGCCGGGTTCTGCCCCGCTGCCGCCGCCGGCGCCGCTGCTCACGGCGGGTCGAGCCGCCGCAGCCAGTACGGGGCCGCCTATCAGCCGGCCGCGTAAGTCACCGGGGCGGGCGAGGGCAGTGGACGTTGCCCGTCGTGCGAGCCTCGCCGGCGGGGCCGGCTGTAAATACCGACCGCGGCGGAGGGAGGACCGGGAAGAGGCGCGGGTCGGTGGCGGCGGGCTGTCCCGCAGGCACCGCCCGCAAACTTTGTTCCTCCCCTCTCGGTGCCCGCTGGGCCGACGGTTGTCCCCAGCCCGGCTGGAGGCGGGAGTGGAGAAGGCGGCGGGAGAAGGGGCGGTCCCGGTGCCTCGCTAAGGCGTGGAGAGCTGGCGCTGCTCCTTGCCGGCACGGCTCACCTGCATCCAACGGCCTGCTCTCTGGCCGTACTTGTAGGGAAATATCACTGAACCATAGAAGTGTTGAAGTTGGAAGAGACCTTTGGAGGTTATATGGTTCAACGGCCCTGCTCAAGCAGGGTCACCTACAGCCAGTTGCCCAGGACCATGTCCAGCCAGCTCTGACTATCTCCAAGGATGAGGACTCCACAGCCTCTCTGGGCAGCCTGTGCCAATGCTCTGCCACCCTCACAGTTGAAAAGTATTTCCTGTTTTTCAGATGGGCCTCCTGTGTTTCAGTCTGAGCCCACTGCTTCTGCTTCTGTCCGTAGTCCAGCATCTGCTGAGCAATCAGCCCCACAAGTAACAGGCAAATCCTAATCATCTACTTCTAAGCCATGATGTTTTTCCCTAAAGCACACCTGCCTCCTTTAGCAAACATGAGTTTATCTTTTCTGTATTCACAGGATAATAGGATGATAGAACAAGGGGGAATGGCTTTAAGCTGAAAGAGGGTAGATTTAGATTAGCTATTAAGAAAAAAATTCTTCACTGTGAGGGCAGTGAGATGCTGGAGCAGGTTTCCCGGAGAAGTTTGGGATGCCCCATCCCTGGCAGTGTTCAAGGCCAGGTTGTACAAGGCTTTGAGCAACCTGGTCTAGTGGAAGGTGTCCTTGCCCATGGCGGGGGCATTGGAACTAGATGATCTTTAAGCTCCCTTCCAACCCAAACCATTCTATGGTTCTATGACTATGATTCTATTCTATGATTTGCGTATAGCTTGACACATAATTTTTGATTCAATTTTGCTTCCATATTTTCCTCACCACTTTTAACATTATCTTTCTTTTCTGTTTATCCACTACATTATATTACTCAAGTCTATAGTATTTGGCAACCTTCCCTACAAAATGATAAGAATCTACAGCACTGGACACCATTAAAAAGAGGTACTAGCTACTGTAACAATATTTTTGCTCTCCTATAGTTCATGAGAGTGCAAAAGCGGTATCAAGCCTTGCACATGGCTGTTGTTCACTTCCTGGTGGTATTTTGGCTTGCTTTCAGAAATCCTCAAATCTCCTAAAATAATGGTAAATGATACTTTGGGTTTGATCTTACAAACTTTGCAGACAGAATAGCAGCTTGAAGCCAACCGAAAGGCTTCGTGAAGAACATGTATAGAGTTGCACCCCAGAGCATATTTCATTGAGTTGATATTTGGAAAGAAATATTTGTTCCTGGACAATAGCAAGAGATTGTAAACAGCCAACACTATTACTCTCATGCTTTGCTAAGGAATGAAAAATAATCAGAACTTCAGCACTTGGGGATGGAACCCATCATCACTTGATCTACAGGGAAACAGTGGGTTTTGACAGCTATTTGTACAGTATTCACAATTTTTCATTACTAGATACCTATAATCTATTATCCCTAATAACATGTTTCATATGACACCACAGGCACTTATTTTAGAACATAAATTCTCTTTTCCTCAGCACTAACCATGAGTGATGTCCAGGACAACTTCTATAGGCTTTAACATCTTTTATATGTCTTATTCAGGTGGTCATTCTACAGAAGTTCATGTTTCTCTGGTTGTCACCTTCCAACATATCTGTGACTGTTTGCTGGTTATGAAGAGGGTGAGCTGGCACAGCAGACCCCTTCCTCATATGCCATGGGCAGGCCCACGGGCAGGCAGTGATCAGAGAGACCTGCTGAGCCACTCCAGCTTGAAGTGAATGCCTGGTTAGCCTGCAGTGCCTCAAGCATTTCCTCTAAAATTACCCTTTGCATTTGTACTAGCACTACACCACATTACAGCATATTCCAGTTGCAGACTGAACTACTTTTGTTTACAGTTTACTCTAAAAAGGCTATAAAGCAAACAGCTATAAAACAAATTATGATAGTAATAATAATAAAACTCTAATATACAATTATCATGCAATTGGCAAAACCCAATAAAACATGCTGAAGCAATTGCTAAACACATCTTTAAAAGACTTGGTGACTGTGAAATTTTCTATCTGTAAAGACAAACGCAGACAAAATAACTTCCTTCAGCATTTTTATCAGCGTAAGATACGGCAGAAAAGTAAATGTCTGTGTCTTGATTAAGTAATAATTCATGACTGCTTTTGAGAAGTTGGATGCAAAAAAAAAAAAGTTAATGCTCATTATATTTCAGCTAAGCTACTGCTGACGTACATAAAAACAGCTGAACCAAAAAGGTGTTGAGGATGCAAAGAAAGGCAAAACAACATTGAGTCGACTTGCAGATATTTACAAATATACAGGCAAACTGCAGGATACATATTCAAAGAAGTGCAACTGATTTGCAACATCTGTTTAATCTACTTTCACTCCATTTATAAACATTCCTTTTGTAAGTACTCTCTTTAGAAGTATCCTTTGTAGAAGAAATAACACCTGCTTAGGAGCCAGCAAGCTTTCAAGCAGTCCGTTCTTGTTTTTCTCCCCAAACACAAGGGTAAACACCTCTGCCACTCCCTAAGCTCCAACTTCACCAGAAACTGGGAGTCCCCCTCTGACACAGAGGCTTGATGTCCCATTGCGACATGGCCATCGCAGGGGTGGTCGACACACTGCACCAAACAAGATGCTAATGGAGCACTTTGCTGGTGATGTGTGGCTTGGCGGGAATTTGGCTGTGCCACAGTGCCAGGGCCCCACATTGCTCAGCCCCACAGCACTGAGCAAGACCTAGTAGCCGCAGCGATTATAATCAGTTGAAGTACTTTATGTACTGTAACACAGTACATAAAAAAACTGTTACTGTCATGTTATTGATAAAATTGGCCTTTACCAAGAAAATCTCTTCAAATATTCCCCAATCCATAGCTGATTCCAAATTACCCCAAATAGAGGTTGCAATACAAGACACCTATTCAGCAGATCTGTGGCAAAGAACCGGATCACAACCCCATCCAAGGTCCCTCAGTATGCTTCTCTCTCATTTGTTTTGTTTTTTTTTTTTTTTCTTTAAAGTAAAGGTTTAAAAGGAAGAATGAAAACAGAGACAATGTTTTGAGAACTGAGATGAGAAAGCCATAAATTGTCAGGATTCTGGGATTTGGGGAGGCTGTCCTCAAACAGTTGCTAATGGTTGCATTACACAAATATTCTAATCACTAGCAATCTGGACACATGCCTTGACAGCAGGAAACAAGTTTACTACCCCGAGTTTTTAACTTTTAACTGCTACTAATTAGTTTGTGTTACCAGTCACACATGAATCAAATTGTTGTTAAAGGAACTGCATCCAAACTTCCATGTCAATGTGCAGTATCAAGACTCCCAGGTATCATATTGCTTTAACATTTTCTGATAGCTTGCTGAAAGAACAGTACAATGTAAGAATCCAGGTCAAACAGAACAAGGTCAAACATCTGCTATAAATGTATGTACTGTCCTGAGGCAAGTCTATTTGTAGAGTTGGATATATTGTAAAATATTTTGGTGCCTTATCTACTGAACCAGAAAACCAAATGCTTACTGTTAAGCAATTACTGAAAAATGTCATGCAACATGAATATGTGGCACTAGATCTTCAGTGCCAACCTGCTCTAAATACAGCCAGCCAATAATGGGATTCTAAATTTAATAAACACATCTTTATATTTGGGAATTGGACTGACATATTGACCATTCCTACATTGCTTCTATGACCTCACTTGGAGTATTGTGTGCAGTTCTGGTGTCCTCAACATAAAAAGGACATGGAACTGTTAGAACAAGTCCAGAGGAGGGCCACGAGGATGATCAGGGGACTGGAGCACCTCCCGTATGAAGATAGGCTGAGAAAATTGGGGCTGTTCAGCCTGGAGAAGAGAAGGCTGCGTGGAGACCTCATAGCAGCCTTCCAATACCTGAAGGGGGCCTATAAGGATGCTGGGGAGGGGCTCTTCATTAGGCACTGTGGTGAGAGGACAAGGGGTAATGGGTTTAAACTTAAACAGGGGAGGTTTAGATTGGATCTGAGGAAGAAATTCTTTACTGTGAGGGTGGTGAGGCCCTGGAATGGGTTGCCCAGGGAGGTTGTGGATGCTTCATCCCTGGCGGCGTTCAAGGTGGGGTTGGACATAGCCTTGGATGGCATGGTTTAGTGGGAGGTGTCCCTGCCCATGGCAGGGGGGTTGGAACTCGATGATCTTGAGGTCCTTTCCAACCCTTACTATTCTATGATTCTATGATTCTATGTCCAGCAATCAGATATAAGTTTTCTAAATTCTGGGGTTGTTTTTTTTTTTAATCAATAAATTTTGGATTTTCTGAGCATTCCGTTCTAAGCAGTCTTAGAGAATGCAGACACACTTTTCCATCTGCTTATGTGGTAACAGCAAATTTTGCCATTCTCTTAATTCTTTTGGTATATTCTACTGTAAGGTCAACTCCACCCCAAATATCAAGCTAGGTACACAGTACAGATTTCTACCAAAATAGCTCTGCTGACTGACAGCTGTTCCAGGGTAATTCCCTAGTTAGTGCAAGAGCGGGTATATCAGCAAAACAGGATTCTCCTAGAACTGCTTGCTTTGCATGCCCACATTAGGATTCATTTGCTGGTAACCGGTTCCAGTATTCCTACAATGGAAAACTGCTCCCATTGCCTTAACAGTCTGTGCCTGCAGAACTCTACTTTTAAGTAATTTAGCCCTGTAGGGATCATTTCAAAGTCTTGCACATTTTTAGAGGATACAAATTTGAAGAGATGAAGGAAATTGCTTTCATTATGTCTCTTCCAAAACCACAGATTTCAGTTTCTGAAAATGAAATTGGAAAATTAAACATAAATCATGTTTTAAAATGTAGAAATGGAAAAGTAATAGGATTTTTCTTCCTGGAAGCACAGGATGCTTTCACATCCATGGAGATACAGGTTTAGTTTCTTGAACAACATAGTAGCATTGTTTGTCCTGCAGTTGGCATTGCCTTCTATAATGAACATGAAGGCAATCTGTATCTCTTGGTTTAATGCTAATATTAGTCACATGTAAAAGCTGTCTTTTCTTATATAAACATATTGAACTTTCCCCTCTAAAGTTTATGATAAAACCATAAAATCAAAATGAGGTAATAATTTTCCTAAATAACAAAGGGAGCTTTTAATGGGCTAGCATGCAGCAATGCAGTATAGCTAGCTCACAAGTAACTAAGAGGTCATAATTGGAGCAGAAAAACTTTACACAACTGAGTATTTCTATTTTGATTATAATAATTTCACACCTTCATGATCACAAGGTAATCTGCAAACCACAAGGTGTCACAGAGCTTAGCAAAACATATTACTTCATAATGCTTCATCAGGGTGAGAAGCAAAGAGCAGAGAAATAAAAATGTACATGCTCTTCTTAGGAAAAAGTGCTTTAGAGAAAGAAACTCACAGGAAACATATCAAAAGCAACCCAAAACCAACAAACCCAAACCAAGTGTTATTTGGTTTGGGTTTTTTTGGGGTATGGGTGGATTAAATGCGTACACGGAGGCTATCTGCTCTCTCTACTTAGATCCTAATCTGCTGTTTTGTCTCTGAGAGTAACCTTCTTTATAATTCATCAGACCCATGAGCTTAGAAACAAGCTGCAGTTATTCATGTATACTCTCAAATCAGCTGCCTGTGTGCTTCACTGAAGGTTTTCAAAACATCTTCGATGAGGACAGTGTAATTAGTTTCTGAAACTGTAACTTCATGAAACATGATCTGTTTCCCTCTATAATTGAGTCTTCTGCATAGAAGGGACAAAACCAGCACAGAACTATTGGCAATGGAGTAGCCTGTAGCACACGCTGTACGGCACAACGAATGCAGCCGCTCAATGCACCTGTGTTGATGCAGCAGTCTGCCAATGTTACTTAAGAAGATACACTGTGGAAAAGCATGCAATTATTTTTATGCTTGAATTTTTCCAGGAAAAAAAAAGCCCTTACTGAGATGAACGCCGCAAACGGCATGTGAAAATGTCAAATGAAAACAACAGGATGAAAAGCGAGGTCTGTACCTGTCATGCCCTGTTCACTGCACTCCAGGACTGCAGTGTTTAGAGAGCACACAGTTTGCTGAGGACATCACTGCTACCATGCAGGCCTGGTTTGATGAGTTTGACATATAAGAGTATTACATTATCATCAAATGGTGAAAGCTTTGGTGAGTCCAAATGTCAGCACTGTAAAGAGACATTTGTCTTGCAAGTCTGTAATGTAGTTTTGATACAACTTGCAGAAGGTTAATGTATAATAAGCAGGGATGATTTTGCAAAGTTTTGTACCCATTAAGTTATTTGTTTTTCTTGAGACCACAGACTGTATTGGAAACAGTCCTATGCATTATTTCAGTGCAGAACAAGAGGTTTTCTGAGGCTCTTTCTGCTGTGCAAAGCCCTGCAGAGACTCGCTGTATCTACTTTGTAAATCATGCTCTTTCATATTGCCTGCACTGTGTACTCCACAGGTAATCAGCTCCACTGGTCAGCCATCCTAACTTCCACTTACATCCTTATGGTTAGTGCTACATGGTAGATGGGAATCTGTAAAGCCTGAAAGTGCCGGAACACCCGTGGAAGCCTCAACATATTAATGAGGATACTTCTTACAGGGCCACATATATGTGGTGTGACTTTAAGTCTTAATGCAGATTTTACAAGGGGACTGTGTTTAAAGAACTTAGTTCATTAATAAAACACCTTAATTTTAATGGTCAGCTCCAAACTCATTGACTAGAATCTAAATCTGTTGATGGGCACTGGGATCCACCCAGAAATAACAATGAAAAAATACTGCCCAAGAAGTCTAAGTGATCAAGAGAAAAGAATGTATTTTTAGCTACCTTGCTAGCTGTCTTGTTTAACTGACAAAATCACAAATTTTAGTTTCATTTTGTAAGTTTTCACACTGTTTGTGTTTCTGGCAGAGGAATGTGTGCTGTTGTCATTACACCGCTCTCATTTCCATGGTATCTGAGTCACAGCAGTGTCTCTTCAGCCACGATAATGCAATCAGTGAATCCCAAAATACCACTGCTGCTGAAAAACAATTTTATTTTTCCTCTTTCATTTGTTTTTATTCTGGTAATCCACAGTTATGTCCACATGAGTAGATACAATATCAAGTCACATTCTGATGCATGGGAACTAGATTATTTTACTGCTACATTTTTAGAAGAGTCCATAGCACAGTATCGACTTGAAGATCTAGAACACCCCCAATAAAGTGGTGGTTCAGGAGTTAAAATGAGCCAGAAATCACTTCCAAAGGGCTGTTTTGGAGGATGGCAGAGTATCACAGTATGCATGTGGGTAACTCTGTGCCAAATGGACTCGGTGCCAGAGAGCAACCCTGTGTGTTATAATGCTGTAATACAGCGGAAACCTATTTCTCTCAGATATGACACAATTACATATTTACAAGTAACTGCCAGGCAGAAACTGGATTGCAGGTACAAAATATGAAGTTATCTTGCCAAACAACTAATCTGGCTTCAGAGTCACTATCTCGTGTTTGCTGTTGAAAGCCAGTAAAGCACACTATCACTATATTAATGAGTTCAAATGTGATTCAGAACCCCATATGTTAAGTTTTAATTGGTGTGTACAACCTGAAACTCTTAGAAACTTTTCATTCATATAGGATTGCATGCAAGGCCTCACTGGACATCTTTTCATAATTTCATATTTAAGGACTGAAAATAACAGACAGAAAACACTAAAATTCCATAGATTAGTATGCTTTTACTACTGTTACTCTTGTTATTGGAAGTAGTAGTATTAGCTAATACTGACTAAAGACCAGATGTGCTGATGTAAGCTTGTCCCCAAGCATGGCCTGTGTTTGATTCTGAAAAATGCTGGACAACTTTAGCTTCTTTGCCTATATTGGCCTTCAAGAAATAAAATTTACTTCTCCAGCTAGTAAGGTGTCCCATCCGAGATGATCTAAAAATATGCTTTCCAAAGTTTCCTCATATATGTGGTTCAATATCTTTCAGGAATAATTTAGGCTGTCATCTGACATGTAAATGACTGAAAATAGAAGAGGTGAGGGAGAAATCACTGATGTCAACCTCAAGCCACTTTTGAAGCATAGTCCATGAATAATGTTCACAATTTTGGTCAATTGGTGAAAATCAGCTAACTAATTTGTATTGTCATATTTAGTCAACTTTTGCATAATGCTAGAAGACCAAGAAAGCCTGGACCTGAATATAGAAAAAAACTGCTGAGTTTTTGCTCAAAAAGAGCTTACAGTCTGAAAGGCACAGCAGGTGAAAACCACATCCTTCAGAATAGAAAGAAATGGCACCAAATTTGCACCATCCCCAGAAAGTCAGCAGCAAAAATTTCCTGCTATCTGGATAATCTCCATCAGCATACAGTATTTCAAATTATTAGCAAGTAACTTTCCACTGGTCTTTGCCTACCTATACATAATAAGAGATAGTTTGTATCAATTTTCATTTCACTAGTGGCTGACTGAAGTGAGGACTAAGATTTCCTCAGTGGAAGGGAAAGTGAAATGTGTGCCTCTATCTCCTTGTATCGCCTATTTTAAGTAAATCCCATCACTGCTATAAATTTAAGAAAAAGAGGTCCATTTAACAGTACAGAAATCCAGTAATTGTATTCTTTTTCAAGGTTCATGGCAGTCCCCACTGCTAGTGATGACTCATATAAGTGCAAAGGTGTTTCTCCAGGCTAGAGAAGGAAACAGCCTCTAACGAAAAAAAGTAAAGAATAAAAAGGAGTATCTGAACAATTCATGCTGTGTGACATAATGTGTTTACTTATGCAGCACAATGGAGTTGGTACTTCAGTCCCAGCTTGGGTATTGGAAACTACATCAATGCTGGGTTTGGCCAGACTACACAGCTTGGCAGAATATGTCACTTGTTTGAAGTCAGCTAAGATAGTTGTGACCCTGCTATTCTGCATGGCACTGGCATGCACCAAGATTCATCTCATTTCACTTCTGCATATTTAAAATAGGAGCCTAGTTTAAGCCAGCTGCCTAAACTCCCTCTTTAGTCAATAGACAAAAATTTGAAATAATCTGATTGTGGCAGATTGCAAAGCCAGAGTACCAACTATGGCAAATGAATGGATTTTTAGTCCTGCAGCAGTTAACAACCAACGTTAACTGAAAATAGAAAACCTATGGACTTAATTAGAAGGTACATACAGCCACAAAAATAATAGAACCAAGCCTAGAAGGTGATGTAATCCCAAATGGCTGATACTGCTGGTGACTGTCAGCTATGTAAAAGAGGTTCTCAAACCTTTCTGTGCTAATACAGTAAAGGGACATCAAGTTTTGAACTCAGAAGAGTGGAAAGTGGTGCAACTCACAACTTCTTCTGACTTACCCACCAAGAAGCCCATGGGCCAGTGTCGTGGTTTAAGCCCAGCCATAACTCACGCAGTCACTCTCTCACTTCCCCCCCCTTCCTCCCCCCTGGCTCCCGGGGGGATGGGGAGGAGAATCAAAAGAATGTAACTCCCACGGGTTGAGATAACAGTCCAGTAACTAAGGGATAACACAAACCACTGCTGCTACCACCAGTAATAATAATGATAAGGGAAATAACAAGGGAAGAGAATACAACTGCTCATCACCTGCCGACCGATACCCAGCCCAACCGAGCAGTGATCTAACCCTTCCGGGTAACTGCCCCCTGTTTATATAGTGGGCATGATGTGCTGTGGTATGGAATACCTCTTTGGTCAGTTCGGCTCAGGTGGCCTGTCTCTGCTTCCTCCCAGCTTCCCCTCCACCCTGGCAGAGCATGAGACTCAGAAGGTCCTTGCTCAGACTAAATATTTGAGCAGTAACTAAAAACATCGGTGTTATCAGTGCTGTTCCCAGGCCAAAAGTCAAAAACACAGCACTGCACCAGCTACTAAGAAGGAGAAAAAATGACTGCTACTACTGAACCCAGGACAGCCAGTTTAGAGAGAGATCAAATAGGTAGGTTGCCTCCCACCTCCCAGCCCAGACGGAGATGCCTGGCTATGCTCTGACTGCTCCTTTTGTAGTACACACTTGTGTGTCTGTCTATATATACATGCCTATTCATATTCATATATAAAAATACACACAGACATACATATAACAAATGCTATCTTATGTATATTGACACACACTTGTGTCTAGATCATATTTCAATGGTTTTATACTGCAGAAAGTGTAGGAGTTGATGACAGACTGCAAAAAGCAATCAGGATGACAGCCCATCTGTTTGCCATATCTCACAGAAAACATCTATTTAACTCAAAATATTGTTCTATACAAATGATATGTTAAAGTTATCCTCTAATATTCAATATAACTTTTTATTAAAAATATATGACTGCTCAGTCTGTGTCCATAAATTTCAGCTGAATAGTACATAAGCTGTTCTGCAGATGACCTGAGAAACTCTCCCACTTCTGGAGGGATCTATCAGGAACTCCGGGTTCTCAGAACCCTAAAAGTCAAGCCAATAATTCATTGCTTATTTCTTCCTCCCCTACCCCACTCCTTTTGTTTCAGAAACAAAATAAAATAGATGCACATTTTGTTAATTAAAATTCCTTTTTTTCTTTTCTTTTCCTTTTTTTTTTTTTTTTTTTTTTGTATGAATAGTGGCCATTGTTACTTTCTAAAATAATCTTTTGTGGATTTTAACAAATGTCAGGCTTTCATCAGGATTCTACACCAGCATTCTTATTTAGAGAGCTCTACCAAATTCACTTAGAATAGAAGCAACCCTCAAATGCAAATGAGTTATGTGAATACAGTCTTTTACGTCTGCCTGTTATGCAGTGCATCAGACAGTTGACTCTTTTCTTCATTTTACAACTTGGGCCTTTAGTTAATGTTTTAATATAGTTAATAAACTTCTAATCTTCTCTGTATGCCACCCTCATTCAGTCCCACCATATTTAATAATCTTAATATCTTTGTGCTTAGTTTGGGAAAATCTTTAGATCCATTTAGGCCATTTAATAGATAGATGAGTCAGTTCTGTACGCCTGAAAAAAGGAAAAAATATCTCTAAGCGCAATTGTGACGAACTACTAAACGAGAATACTTTTTCTCCTGTAAATATTTAGAGAATGTTTTAAATTTTAATTTAAACCTTATTTTACTCTGCAAAAAGTGATATGTAACGGAAAGGCACAGACTGCACTGGTAAACTGTGGCTTTGCTTTGCACCTGTGCAAATATGGAGTTACTCCAAGAACATCTCTAGATTAGCATTGAATTTGAGGTTTCATAGAAGTAAGTCAGGTCAGCATAGAAATCAGCTGAGTTAGTTATACACCTCTTTGCTTTAAAATCTTTTATAATTAAGCTAAGATCATGGTTAGAATATTGTTCTTAGGGAAAAGTCAAGTATTCTTAAACAAGATTAAAGACAGATAGTTTAGCACAATATTAAACTGTTTAACTGGAATAATGAAAACCAGCTTTGATATGAGCTACTCAGACTTTCGCAAAAAGCCATATAAAACTTCTAATAGACAAATTCTTCAGTGAGGAAACAAGAGATGTTTCTTTAAAGAGCTGAATCTGCCATGCTGGATAAATCCCACAAACATCTGGTTTCCAATACCCATGTAGTCTAACAATCAGACTGCATTTTTAATGTCCCAAACCAGAAACAGACACGGACTGAACATAAGAAAATAAAAATGACCATATCAGGAAAAGCAAAGGTCCAATTATTCAATATCCTCTTTATCAGCATAGCTAGTACCAGTGCCTAAGAAACATACGGTGTGTTCCTAACTAGGTCTTTGAAGATAAGTAAAATTTTGCACCAGGTTTAAGTAAAATTAGTGGCTAAGATGCTGGCAAAATAGAAAAATAGAGAAAGCCAGAAAGCCATTGGAGAAAGCTAGTAAACAGGCCTTGAGAGACAACTGAAATGTTAGGTGAAGATGATATGTAAATGAATGACAAAATAAGAGCAATTGCTTCTCAGGCACACAACAAAAAATGACAGTCAAAGACACGTTTAATGAGAAAACACCTATCTGGGATTTTATGCAAATCATGCAGTTAAATTTTAGATGGGACTAGGAGAAATCACTGATCATAACTGTCAAATTTCAACTGGAAGGGAAGAAACATCTCTCAAACAGTTCAGGCTAGCCAGATGAGACTGAGCTAGAAGGATGACTGTAGCCAAGTACACAGTAAAATCTTTGGCCCAAGTCACATAAAGGAGCCTACAGACACAAAGCCTGATGCCTCCAGAGTCCTGGTGATACTCATGAAAGTCTGCAGGGACATAAAGGCTCCTGGACTGCAATTTGCAAGATCCACACCCTAGGAAAAGGTTTTTTGACATAGACAGCTACATGAACAGGCCAGTGAAAGACAAATAGTGGGTGCAGTAGTTCTCCTTTTGAATTCAGGATGACCAAGGATGGGCTTTGTTATCAAGGAGAAAAGATTTGAAACAGGAAAAGTTAGTTGTGAAAGGGAACTTCAGTAATCATATGAAAATTGTGAACATGGGTAAATTTGCAATATATACAGAGAGGGGAAATTAGAGAGAGGATACAGACTGGGCAACTGCAGAAGACTGTGCTGAGAGTGTTGTCTCTTGAGATTTGAGGAGCCACTGTTGATCTCAAACCAGACTGATAACTTTTTTTCCTTTGGATTGGGTGAAACTAACAGAGAAATGTATCTATTTTTATTACTGTAATTCCACTACAGAGAGACCACAAAGGCTTTGTTTATATTCTGGCCTCCTACCAAATGCCCAGGTAACGCACATAACCGACATTATAGGAAATTGTACTTGGTTTTCAGCTGACTTAAGTATCAAGTTAATGTGGCCATTCCCTTTTCCACTTGCTTGAGTCCCTACCACATGTTCAGCAAGGTGCAGGAATCAGGTCCTTCCAGCTGGGACTTTCTGACCAGCTCCATCTGCCCACTGAGGTACACTGACAGGACAGAGATCAAAGAAATTCACTGCAAAGCATGGCCTCCGCCTCCAGTTGCTGTGAGGGAATAAAAAAGCACAAAAGATGGGGTCTTTGTTCAGCACCTATGATTTAGCAGGTGTGACACCAACAGTCATCAAAAGTGCTTTTGTAGGTATCCCTGCCCATGGCAGTGTGGGTAGAACTAGGTGATCTTTAAGGTCCCTTCCAACCCAAACCATTTGATGACTCTATGATTCTATCAGTCAGACTAACATTTTTTTTTAGAATTCTTGATGATATGCTAAAAAATTTAATGGAAAATAAGTTAAATGTTTTTAATGAGTTTCCTTGTGTAATCACCGACTGTAATTTCAGCCACTTTTGTCCTGTCCACACTTATCCTCCTAAATTTAGTTATCTGAGTGGTCTACTCATTCAAATGTAGATTAAATTCTTCCACACTGAGGGATACTTTCAAGAGTCAGCTGGACACGGTGCTGGGCCTGTAGACTGTACTTTTGCCAGGAAAGGTTGAATCAGATGATCATTGAGTTCCCTTCCAATGTGGTGTTCTATGATTCTGTGTAATTAGCCAAGGCAGTATGTACGGGAAGTGCATAGAGGCAAATAAATCTCCATCACTGGAGTGATGATTGCATGATACTCATTTTCTCTGGCTATATTTAGAGCACCAAAGTCTACAGGGGCAGGACACTGACATATCCATCCTCTAGATTTCTTAGCCCGCTCCCTGCAACTGTTTTGACCCAAGCCATCAGAGCATTCCCAAAAAGCAGTTGAGGAGAGGGCACAATCATGTGAGGATTCCAATAGTTCTTAGGGATGAGGCAATCCTGTTCTGAGGAAACCTTTAGATAGGTTAGCCATAAAGACATCAGCCAGCTCTTGCTCTCAGAACCAGAGACAGACCCTGTTCTTTTTATTTATCTGTACAGATGTAACAAGTGATAACTTTAAGTGACTGAGAGCTTTAGAGATCTTCCAGAAGGAGACCTTCAGATTCCTCTCCATATATACCTCATAGCTTCAAATGCCAGATCAAACCAAGGTAAAATGAAATGACAGAAAATTTCTTCATCAATCAAGAAAGCTGAGAACATGAACATGGCCAAACCGGCACTTCAATAGATTCATCTCCCCACTGAGAAGAGACAAGCATGGTGGCAAAAGCCAAGATCCAGCTTGGACCATCTGGGAAAATTCATTTCAAAATTGCAAAGAATCCTTTTCCCAGTGGGGTTCTGTTCAACAATTCCTCTGATCTGCCAACACACTGCATGAAAGCACTTGTTTAAATGGAACAGCAAAAGCATGTAAGTTAATGACTTCTACTGTGCACTGAGCACTCACAGACTTCTCCGTAAGGAAGCTGATGAAGTGACTGATCTCTTAGTTTACAAGAAGCCTGACCTCTAGGCTGTTCAGGCACCTGGCTTCTGTCAGTACATCAGTGGAATATGAGAAGTCTCTTAGCTTGCATGCTAGCTGAGAAGTGGTACTTTTGAAGGTAACTCCTACAGCAAGATGGTCTTCAGCCAATGGGTAGCTGATGGAACAACACAGTGGGCAGCTCTCTCCAGAGTTTTATGTATTTCACTTGTTTAACTGCAAGTGATTTTCTATGCTTCCTGTCATTTCTGTCCCTTTACTGATGAAGACATGACTTTGGCTATTGATAAGATGGTGAAGTTAAGCCACAAAGTATAGTAAAGGAAGCAGCAAGACAGCTTAAGGATTTCTCCAGTTCTCATCCTTCAGTGGTCTTAGCAAATAAAGATAGCTGAAGCAGAAAGCAGGATGCTGTAGTGTGAAAAGTGGATTCATATGTCTTCCCTCCTTTTGTGAGGGTCGGCATCCCTCAAATGTACCACAACCTTCAGCGGAACTACTCATATGTTTAATAGAAAACACATGTGCACAGCTAGTTTCCAACATTTGTAAATAATATTTAGCATCAAAAATAAAATCAGAATGTCTTTATAACAGGCAAATAATAAAAAAAGTCTGCCTAAACCTTTCTCTTCCTCAAAGTTACAAATGTTCATATAAATGATTTTTTTTTTTTTTTTTAAATTCTCTGGAGCTCAATTTTCAGTCAAGTAATGCAATTCATGATATACAGAGATCAAGAACTAAAACTTTTCAGTTGCCTACAAACTCCACCGAGGAACCAACTGAAATGAAAACTGCAGAAACAAATAGGACATATTTAACTAAGACAGAGTGACACAACAAGGAAATACAGCTAGTAGCAAGGGGAAGACTTCCTTTGCCCTTTTCAAGAAAAAGCACATTTTAGTGAAACACAGACAATGCTACTAAGTAGACCTTTGAATTCAACACTGGTCCTACTTTGGTTTTGAAGACCCTTTCAGGATTCATGAATTTTCACAATATAAGGATTCCAAACAATGAGTTTAAAGTTTCAAATTTCCCAATCTTACATACTCTTACTGAAAATAATAAAACAAATATTAAAAACTGATGTCAAAATTATAAAATGTTGACATTTAATTAAGTCAGAGTGCTTATATGAATGCTTATTGAAAAAAAATCTTGTTACTGATAAAATTCAGAAATCAATGAGTGAATAAATTCAGTTGTTAAATTTAAACAGATCTGTAAAGAATTTTTTTGGTGTTCATATATCATAGCATAATTTTATGCTATATTAAAAAAAGGAGAATATTGCCTTGCTAGAACATGTAACTTACAGATTTTAGAACATCTACAATACAGAGTTTCTATAAAAATCAGTTTTATCTTGTAAGGTGTTACTATATTAACTTTTCCATGTCATATATTGGTTAAATATGGCACTACCTTACAACTGCTGGTTTAACACAAAATATTGCATTAATTTAACATTTTCAAAAATAGTTAACATATCCATCTTATAAAAAGACCTAAGTAATGTTGGTGACTATTAATTAATTTAGTTAATCAGAGGGAAGTAATTTTTCCTTCACAGTACAAATCTGTTCTTGACAGGTCTTACTGCATGAATTGTAACAAGAAGAGCACTTATTACTATGAATATTTTCAATTAAGTCTCAATGTGATTTCATAGACTGAGCTAAAAATAACTTTTGCTGGCACTAAGTTCTACTTAGACAAAGGGAAAACCTAAATATTAGAGTACTATAGTTACAAAATGGGATAAAATCTGAATGCAACTTTTGGAGCAGATTTTAATTCATGCAGGATAACATATGCAGTTTAACATTTCATACTGTAATTAAAAGATCATGTCAGTAGAAAAAAATCAGTGTCATTTACACAAGCACTTGCAAGCATAGGGAAAACAAAAAACAGGTATAAAAAGACAAATCCCTTCCCAGTGCAGAGACTTATGTTTTAGTTGCTTCACAATAAAATGTAGGACTCCAAAGAAAAATATCTCCCAAAGGATCTGTGCATCACCTTATGCAGCTACACAAGGAACCATAACACAAATTATTTAGCTGATGAAGAAAAAAATAAATCTTTGCCTTTCTTAGGGAATCATTCACCTTTTCCTAAATCTGCTCCATTAGGAATGGTTTAAGAGCAACTTGCATGTATTCTTCCTTTTGTGACATGTTCTCAATGACAGGTTTTGGCTCGTTTTAAAATATTCCCTTGAGCAGGGAGAGTTTAATTGAACTCACATATACCTAACAGTATTAGAGAAGATCAATTTGTTCAAGCAGTAATCAAAATGCAATAATACAACTTGTACTGATATTAAAATAAAATAAAAAAAAATCTTGGAGGAATTCCTCTCTTTTAAACTACTAAACCATAAAAAACCGTAGCAAAAATATAGAGTTTGCCAGTGCACTTCTTGAGCTAGATTCTCAGGTTTCCACTGAATTTAGATTTACTTGTCTTCAAAACCCTCTTCATACATTGCCAAAGCATTTGGTAATTGTTTGCAATTTTATACATGGTATAAGGATGTGTTTTACTTCATCAAATTAAAAAAAAAAAAAAATAACCTGGATTTGTTCATAGTTAAAAAGCACAATTTATAGCCAGAAGGACATAAAACTAATTTCAAAAATTCTTTTTTTGTTGTGTTGCTTAATCATGGAACAGGGACTTGTCAAGTTTTAGGTTTATATCCTGGCTCTCAAATGACTTCTGCTGGTCTCAGGTAACTTCTCTTTTCTGTCCTTCTCTCACCCTCCCCCATGTTTGTTTCAGTTCTCTGTACAGACTGCAAAAGTCAGATAGGAATAAAAAAAAAAAAAAAAGTTCAAAAAAGGATATAAGTGCCTCAATGCACAGGAATTTGGCATCTTGTTCCAAAGAAATAAACCTGAAAAATCCGGCTTATAGCCCTAATGGTGCCTAAATTCCCCCAAATCAGCCTTATTATCCTAATTTTCCATTCAATTTTGTGCATTTCCATGCAATTCTGTGCATGTGAAGCTACTGACTCACATCAGCATTCAGAAAACACAGGTCCTGCACATTTTTCTTTAGGGACTAGACTGGTAAGCTTTACAAACTTCAGCTGCAAGACTCTGCTCAAGAAATGTAGCTTTGGCTACTGCTCTCTTTTATTATATCTGTAGAGAAGCAGAAACCGAATTTCTCATATATTGAAACCAAGAGCATATATCCGTGATGGAGGGAGATCTGGGTTCAGAATTCCTCTCCTGCTGGAGAACTCAAACATTTCGCACTTACTTGGAGAGTATCTGGCACACACCATCTGACACATACTTGATATGCACTATCTTGCAAACAAGTTTTTGCTAGCACCCAAAAAAAGGAAGACACAATAAAGCAAAAAAAGATTGATAAGAGACATGACTGCATGTTTATGCTTAGAGTAATTTGTTTCTGAGTAGAGGGTTCAGCTTCCTGATGCATTGGTTACTTGTGTATTTTCTGTGAATTATCACTGATACACTTAGCTAATTTTAAATTACTCTGTTGTTAATATAATTTCTCCTGTAAGAGTTTTCTGTTAGTGGCACATTTAAGTTTTGAGTGATAGCATAATCACATCTCTTCCACGGAAGACAAAACCAGTCTAAATGGTCTGGAGATGTGTAGGAGGCATACCCCAGTTCATTATGGGGGACATCAGCACAAAGAGGCCAAAAGTATGAAAAGTCCCCAAACTGTATTCTCAGTATCTGAATGATTTCCCATGAGTTGTATATCTTGTGCAGTGTTTAAAAGCAGAAGTACTATAATGTTTTCCTTCCCATTTTATCCTATGAAGAGAAAGATTACTCTTATTTACAATGCAGATATACAACAGACAGCTGAAATGGACAATATAAGACAGCAGCAAAACTAACTATTTTAATACTGCAACATCCACCTAAGTTGTAAACCAGTCAAGGCCAGAAAGCTGTTCTGAATTAGTCTGCAAAGCATGACTCTAATACCACCTTTCTTTTTCGGGTGATTTTAATGATTTTTTAATTTCAGGTAATTGTGTCATAAATTACATAGAATCATAGAATCATAGAATAGTTAGGGTTGGAAAGGACCTTAAGATCATCAAATTCCATGGACAGGGACACCTCCCACTAAACCATGTCACCCAAGATTCCATCCAACCTGGCCTTGAACACTGCCAAGGATGGAGCATTGACAACTTCCCTGGGAAACCCATTCCAGCGCCTCACCACCCTCACAGTAAAGAACTTCCTCCTTATATCTAACCTAAACTTCCTCTGTTTAAGCTTCAACCCATTACCCCTTGTTTGATCACTCCAGTTTCTGATGAAGAGTCCCTCCCCAGCATCCTTATAGGCCCCCTTCAGATACTGGAAGGCTGCTATGAGGTCTCCACACAGCCTTCTCTTCTCCAGGCTGAACAGCCCCAACTTTCTCATCCTATCTTCATAAGGGAGGTGCTCCAGTCCCCTCATCATCCTCATGGCCCTCCCCTGGACTTGTTCCAACAGTTCCATGTCTTTGTATGTTGAGGACACCAGAATGCACACAATACTCCAAGTGAGGTCTCACGAAAGCAGAGTAAAGGGGCAGGAGCACCTCCTTCGACCTGCTGGTCACGCTCCTTTTGATGCAGCCCAGGATACGGTTGGCTTTCTGGGCTGCAAGTGCACACTGCCAGCTCATGTTCATTTTTTCATTGACCAACACCCCCAAGTCCTTCTCTGCAGGGCTGCTCTGAATCTCTTCTCTGCCCAAGCCGTAGCTGTGCCTGGGACTGCTGTAACCCAGGTGTAGGACCTTGCACTTGGCATGGTTGAACTTCATCAGGTTGACATCAGCCCACCTCACAAGCATATCAAGGTCCCTCTGGATGGGATTCCTTCCTTCCAGCATATCAACTGAACAGCAAAGCTTGGTGTCATCGGCAAACTTGCTGAGAGCGCACTCAATCCCACTGTCCATGTCACCAACAAAGATGTTGAACAAGATTGGTCTCAACACCAGTCCCTGAGTGACATCACTTGTTACTGTTTTCCAACTGGACATTGAGCCGTTGACTACCACTCTTTGCGTGTGGCCATCCACCACAATTCAAATTGAAGCTGCCTTAAGGAATGCCTAAATTACTCTGTCGAATACATCTCACTTAGCCTAAAAAAGAAATGCTCTCTAGACTGTATTAATTCCGGAAGGACTGTAATGGGTTTTCCTTATGTAAGAACACAAAGAACAAACTTGTTTACTGTGAAAACAAATAAAACAGTTTTAAAGTTTTTTGATGATATGTATATTTTTTTAGCAAGGATCTCATGAGAATTCTTCTGCTCTCAATAAGAACAGATAGTTTAGCAGTATTCTTTCCAAGACAGATCACCCTACATTTCTCTCTCTATTTTTACCTCTAATTATGAAAAGAAGAAAATCTTGTGGAAGGTCAAATTAAACGTTCTGATCCCACCTATAGCTTTCTCCTTTTTTCCCGTTAATAACGGGATCAAGAAGTAATGTAAGTAAGTTGCTTTTCAGCAAAAGGGTTGGCAACACAGAAAATTATTTTGGAAATATAAGTAGAGGTTTTTACTCATATAAATGCCTACAACCAGGGGATTTAATTTTATTTCTACCACAGTCAGCTGGACATCTCACAGGTGAGTATCTTGCTGAGTTGGTAAGTATTTATTACAGAGAGGAAGTTCGATGAGTAATTTGTGACTGGGGCAGTATTTCTCAGTTGGTGTACTGTCTGTAGATTTTGTCCCTAGATCAAGCCTTTTATTCTTACTTTCTACTCTTACCACAGGACTTCCTTCTCATCTGCCTGGGATTTCTGTTTATATACGGCATAAGGTGTCTCTCACACTTTGTGTGTGAGAAGTGTCTTCTAGAGGACTTCTGTAAGATCATAGCTAGCACTGCCTGGAGTTCAGTTTTAACACAGAATTACAGAATAGTTGAGGTTGTAAGGGACCACTGCAGGTCATCCAGTCCAAAGTCATTACCTAGTTCATACCTTAGCTATGTAGTTCGTTTCACTGTATCCTTCTCTCACGTAAGCTTTATGAATACGAGGGCTCAAATATATACCTACTTCCTCCACAGAAAATCCATTGAGGAAAGGTGCAAAAATTTTGTACTGCCTTATCTTCTTTCCTAGTCTTTTTCTACATGTGGAAGAAAACCATTTAAAATAAAGAAATCTATCACTTTAGTAAAATATATTTAAAAGCCTTCATAATCAGCCTTTTCAGTTTGCTATTACAGTCTATTTATTAGCATACTCTCCAGAGTTTATTTACTAAAAGCTGATTAATAGTCCCGGTAATGTATTTATTACAATGCTACTTTCTCTTTGGTAAAGGATTCAGGTCATGATTCCCAACTATCGATCAGTAGAACAAATTGGCCTTAATCGCTTGTCAACTGCTAGTCCTGCATTTCTATCAATGTAATATGCGTTTACTTTGAAACTAAACCAGATCACACATCGGGAATACTGAGACAAGTATAATTCCACACATTAAAGCAATTTATTAACATTAGCAATCTGTCTCTCAAACAGGAGAGGAAATAAAATCCCAAATAAATGGCTTGTTTCAAATCACTTGTATTATATATATGATTAAAAAAATTGAAATACATACCCAGATTAAGAGTAGTGAATGATGATATCAGTTTTGGCCACATAAATTAATTTCAGGGATAGAAAATAACAAAGTATATTATGAGAACACATGCACTTTTAGTTCAGTAAGTTATTTGCTTATATTCTATCTCATTTTAGAAAATGAAAGGCATTCAAGTTGTTCCTCCATTAGTTACCGCTGTTGGAAATGATTAATCATTGTTTTAGTAGGAAACATATGTACTGTATGTGTGGTAGAAGACTGTTTTTTATACAAATCTGAACTTTGAATAGAGAAATGTGTAATTCCATACAAGACCAAGACTGATGTTCCCAACACAGCCTCTTCGATTATTCCAGTAACTGAAAAAATTGATCTACAGGCTATATGGTTGGTTAATGACAGACATAACTGAGACTATTCTACTTATGACTACAGCACTTCAGACCATAGTTTCACCCTACTAATCATACAGAATACAAAATTTGGCTTTTAACACACAGAGTATTACAGGTCTGCACATGTATGGAAACTTGATCATCAGTTTCCTCAGGGCTGTCCTGCAGGGAAAGGATTGCATTCCAGGCAAACACTGTTAAGATGCTGCTTGGGATTTGCATTTATTTTTCTCTGTAAAGAAAACCATCTTTTCCACAAGGAAGAATGCCTGTGGAATCAGGACCTGAAGGTTGCAACATAAACTCTTCCCGCTCCACCAAATGTCAGCTTCTAGGAATGTTTGTTTGACTTAGTTGTAGGGACTATTCCTTTATTTACTTTTTGTAGCACTAGAAAGATACAGGAACTAGAACCAAAATAAATTGTGATTTACCTTGCCACTCTACACTATAGTATCTTGTCTTTTACTTAAGTTTTATCTTACATTAAAGATACATTAAATAAAGTCAGTTTTGGGTCATCCACCCACTAGCTTGATTCCAAGGTTAAAGAAATTTTAGGAATTCCAAAATTTTTTTTCCCCTAAGCTGTTTTGAAATGCACCAAATAAGTTCACAAAATACTCATCTTGTATATCCTCACACCTAAAATTTGCATTAAAACAAGTAATACGAAAGAAATATCACCGCAGTGATACACCTAGCTAAAAGGAGTATGAACTTCTAAGAAATAAACTACAGCTCTCCTTTAGCCTGAAATGGAAATCAGAGAGTGACTCTCCTCTATTTTTATTCATGTTTTCTGTATTCCCATGATCTTAACACTTGCATTTTTTTGTTCTTTTCTTTCCCATAACAGCAGTAATCCATAGAGCAACACTGAAAATCTTTTCATGTAATGGATATGAGAACAGTTGGATTCTCTTGCTACAAAGATCAGTTCCTACTGCCTATGTTAACGAGGTCAGATCTTTTCAACTTCTTGAACTATTATTTTAAATTCATAAATTACCCTTGATGGGCTTGGTCAGCAGAGTTACTAGATTAGCAATTTTCCAAGAATTTGAGACTGTGTAAGTCAGGTGAAAAAGTAAATGCTTACTCATTTTTTTTTCATACTTCAGATGTATTCAGTTCTATCTCTGGAGAGGCTATGTGTTATATATATTCTGAAGAATATAAACTAGCCATAGGTGAGTGAAGTCCAAATACTGCTGTTAGGTAATAATAATAATAATAATTAGTATTATTATAATAATAGTAATTGTAATAATAACAACAACAAGAAGAATAATGAGAACAACAGTTAATCCTTTTACTCCCACCTATAACAACAAATCAACATACCCTTTACCTGTAAAAACCCAAACAACTGCTCCTACCTGAATGCTCTAAAAGAATTACAGACCAGAATAAAAAATACTTTGTGGTATTTCAGGTGTCATTTTCTTAATATTATGCCAAATAACAAGAAATAGCATAATACTAATTTGAAAAGATAGTAAAAATGGACCTTATAAGACATTTATTCTAAGTCTGATTCACAGTCCTGAAAACAGTTATGATGACCTACTTTTAGAAAAACTTATGGCATAGATTTTGCTATGAAATATTAATTCAGAAAATCAGTGAAATACAATCATGCTTTACAAAAACTTGAAAAATGTTTCAGTTACTGATAGGCATTTCTTCACTGGCTTAAGTATGAGCACACAGTTTATAAAAGCCTAGTTGCCATAAATATGATCACAACTTTCTACAGAATAGTGTTGTTATCTCATGATATCTCTGCTTTTCAAGCCTGATATGTAAGAAGATACTTAGCTGACCAACTGAATAACATAATTTCTTAAGAAATTAGCTAAGAACACTTTATACCTCAACCAGTTTCTCTGTGGTTCCACCTGAGTATCCCCTGCCTCTCAGCTCC
The DNA here is from genome assembly GCA_039720435.1 of Amazona ochrocephala. NCBI lineage: Eukaryota > Metazoa > Chordata > Aves > Psittaciformes > Psittacidae > Amazona > Amazona ochrocephala. The sequence continues at coordinate 21,052,474 of CM077876.1, forward strand.
AGAACACTGTACTTACAGGGTGTCTACAGCACATTAGTGTTTTGATCCCAGACCTTGTGTCAATGCTTGTACCAATACACGATTTCTTGTGCAGGCACTTACCATCTGAAAACAGGAACACAATGAGATAAACCAGTGAAATATATACATTCATTAACTATATTAACTGCAGGTTTTAAACCTCGAGCAGTCATGTGTAACACTGTTGTGCAATATTTTCTTTCAGATGTGCCAGTGGATAGAATCATAGAATGGTTTGGGTTGGAAGGGACCTTAAAGATCATCCAATTCCAACCTCTCTGCCACGGGCAGGGACACCTTCCACTAGATCAGGTTGCCCAAACCTCTGTCCAATCTGGCCTTGAACACTTCCAGGGATGTGGCATACACAATTTCTCTGGGCAACCTGTTCCAGTGTCTGACTACCCTCATATTGAAAGATGCTTAAAACAAGCAGCACACAGGATGTGACCTCACCCTCATGCACCCAACAGGTCATCATCTTGTGTCACTGGAGACATAGAACCATATATATATGGTATGATCAGTGTGCTCACATGACCCAAGTATTTAAATGATGTGCATGCCTATCCTGTTAGGTGCAGCCATGTGTGGCCACCAGACAAGGCCCCTGAGGAGCACTGTCAAATACGACAGCGGGAGCTGGTGTGCGGTAACCTCTTTACAAAACAACCCATATCCAACCAATATATGAGAGGCCTTTCCAGAAAGCAGCAGGTGGTTCATGGTCTGCTCTTGTTGGGGCCAGGCACAGGCCAGACCAGGCACAGATCTCTCCCAGGGAGCAGCCAAGGGAGAAAGGCTGCCAGCCAGAGCTGTGTGGGCTCTCCTTGTTTCTGATGCTCCTCTATCAGCTCTGAAATATAGCTTGTTATTCAAGAGCTTTACAGAACAACCCATTCACAGTCAACAGGTCAAGAGATCTTGAGTATTTTTGAGAGAATTACATTTCACGTATCTCCCTCACTTGAGTCAGTTGTTGTGCAACTGATTGGATATAACAGAAAAACTGGATCTCAAAAGTCCCAAATAACTAAGACAGCATAGTATTTTAATCAAATCCAGGCAAACCACACAATATGGATTCTCGCTAGTGTTAAGACGTACTTGAACAACATAAAAAGAGATGGCATCCTTAATTTAATGTCTTGTACAGTAAGAGAAACAGATTAGATCAGAACTAGTACTGTAGTGTAGTGTATTAGGCTCAATATTCAAATACATCAAATCAGTTACGTACCTACATACTATCACAGGAGAAAAATTGAAATTTCTAGGTGAGTTAATTAGCTGCTTTTTCTTTTTTTTTTTTTTTTTTTTTTAATTGCCCAACCAGACACTTCCCAGGTCTGCATAAAGATGAGCAATCTTTTGCCTTGCATTCCTTTGAACTCAGGGAAAATAGAAATGTATACGAAACTGCCATTTCCATAACTCACAAATGAACTGGTAAAACATGAGAGTGCTGCAAGACTTGCCTACTGATGGAGTTTGCATGGTATTCAGAGCTTTTACTATATATGTTCTTTTCTCTCTTCTTCATTCACTCCTGTCTCTTATTGCATTCAGTAAGACACACACTCAAGATCCCTCCTCTCTTTCTGTACTCCTCCTCCCTCTGCACTCTTACCCCTCTTGCTTACCCTTTCTTTCCCCTCTTACAAAGTTTACCACAATTTCTGACATTGAAAATAACAGTTTTGCTCAATTTACTTGTAGATTAAAACTCTCATCACTTTGGTTTCACAGTATGAACTGCAAGCTTTCCAGAGAACTGAAAAATCTCTTATCAGCGTTTGAATGGTGGTTAGCACAATGGAGACCTTCAGGTGAGGTCATACAAAGCTGAACACTATGAATTTATGTTGAACCCTATGATAACATTACAACAGTTTTGCTTAAATACTAAACATACAGTATATCTTATGTGTGTATCTTAAAATACATAAAAATATAAATGCATAGCTACATAAATTGCTTAAATGCTTTATCTATATATCTATGTCATTAAAATACAAGTTATATTTTTCTATATAAAATACACTTGCCCTATACAGCTTTCTCAACTGACAATGAGGGCTTTTCAGAGTGCATTATATGGATTTTCCCTGAAATAGGAGGAACAGAAAAAAATGCGTAAGTTCATAAATGCTTTAGGCATCAAAGCAGAAAAACTCCATTTTTCCTAGGTGGAATATTTCAGTATCAAATTTTAATTGACGTAAACAGAAATGAAGAAAATTAATACTCATGGTGAATATGCTTATAAGCTGAAAAGAAATTAATTTTAAAGGAATAAAGCATTTGTCCTAAAACAATAAAATGCATAATTTGTTCAGGAAAATTGTTTGATTTCAAAATAAGATTGCCTGTTCAGATGTGCAAACAAACAAAACCATATCGAAAGACACGAACATTATTTGTGACAAAAGAAAGGAATTTTGCAACATTTCAGTGACCCTTCAGAAACTTGCAGTAAGGATCCCCCCAAATCAGAAGTTGAGCAGCTCTTGTTGGCTCCTGAGAAACAAGGAATTAGTGATTTAAACAGGTTCCAGCAAGCAGAAAAATAAAAGCCTCAGTCCAACCTGAAAAGGATCTTTGCAAAACAAACAAAAAAAAAGTTTAGTAAGTGTCCAGAGAAAAAAACAGATGTTTGACCATTTTCTTCGTTAGTATAATGTTGATCAGGCAACTCCAATGGGATATCTAAATGATTAAGCCACAATACATACACATTATGTACATTTAAAGGATAATTTGAGAGGGGAAAAAATCCAGTTCCTACCAGTTTGGCTGAGTTGTGATGTGCTGCGGCTTTTCCGTGAGAGACCCACGATGGCGACCATCTTTGCACCGATGCTGGAGCGTCTCTTTTTGCCACCACCGCCAACAGTGCCCACTGCAGTATCCGACTGGCTGCCATCGTTCTTCTCCAGTGTGTACATATCCCCGCCGATGCTGGTGCTCTTAGTCATGTTCTTTCCTGAGACGCCCATCTGTCTGCTTTGCATTTTGGATGTAAAGACACTGTCAGCCAGTAGATGGATAAACAGCGCAGACAAAGAAGAGTAAAAAGGGGAAGACAGAAAAGGACAGGTTTCAGATGGAAGGTTTCGGGAGACTGGAGGGTAAAAGCATCTAGTTCACACAGGTAGAGTTTGGTTTATGGGAGGCAAAAAGGAGAAACTTTAATTCTGTGCTCCTGTTTGGTCTTCTGTAAAATACTTGACTCATTGAAATTTTTTTTTTAAATAACAAGCTCTTATTTACTGATTGTTTAAAACACATTATGAGCAAAAGTGTATCAAAGAATTAAGAAATCCATATATCATACGTACACTCTTTGCTTGGGAAATTTCAGTTCAGTAGTCAGTGCTCTACCCCTCTTCTTCTCACATACATACAATAATCTATATTCCTCTATATAGCCACTTAGCTTTGGTACTAAACATAGGACAAGTGGTAATGGGTTAAAACTTAAACAGGGAAAGTTTAGATTGGATATAAGGAGGAAGTTCTTTACTGTGAGGGTGGTGAGGCACTGGAATGGGTTGCCCAAGGAGGTTGTGAATGCTCCAATCCTGGTGGCGTTCAAGGCCAGGCTGGACAGAGCCTAGGGTGACATGGTTTAGTGTGAGGTGTCCCTGCCCATGGCAAGCCGGTTGGAGCTAGATGATCTTAAGGTCCTTTCCAACCCTAACTATTCTATGCTTCTATGATTCCATGATCCAGACATTTCAATGATGTTTTCAGTAATCTGTTTTAGCTCAGTCTTCCTACAGTAATGAACAGCCATACATTCTTTGCTCCCTTGCTTCAGCAACAAATACCTGTATTTTTATAGGTATTTGGCTGCTATGTAGCACAGATAGATAAACATTACTGATAAAGTGGAATTTAATTTTAATATACATTTTGTATGCATTTATAGACTATTTCTACATGCTATATGTGGCTGCATCTAAATAATCTGCCAAAGCATTTCACAGCATGCCCCAGGGGTCTAGGCTAAGGGTCCTTTCCTTTGGACAGAAATGACAATCTACAATGACGACAGCAGTATCTATACAAATTTTGCCCTGCCATCTAACTGGCAGGAGTTTGGACAAACATACAGATCTGGAAACTCTGGGACACACGTGGGCCTGAGAAGACATAGGGAATATTTCTATTTCAGTGAAATTCTTGCAGAGAACTTTGATCTTTATTATTTTGTTCAGTACAGTGCACCTCACTGAAAAGTGCCATGAGATACAGTCTCAGACAGTCCACAAAATAGTGGACAATTTCTGGACACCATAGGAAATTATTTTGTGCTTAAATCACCAGTATGTAAAGGTTAACAATTTTTAGCCAATGTTTATTTTTTTAATCAGATTTTCAAAAACTTGCAAAGGCTATTCCTGAAGCTCTAGTGTAAGTTTTAGTGGGTATAGTCACACTCCTTTCCACTTACCTACAATGGCCTGAATCTATATCAAAAAAGGAAGGTTTTATTGCTTCTTCATGAAGATTTTACAGTACATGTTCTGTTGGTAAAAACTTATCTATGGACTTAATGCAGTGTCCTCAAAAGCAGAGGGATAACTGAATCTCTTCCCATTGATGCAAGGGGATTTGGGATGAGGCATCAGATTTTGAACAACAGTGCAGCTATTTAAGGTATCTGAGAGGTACCCGCAAAGTACTCCGCTCTTGACAAGTGCCTGTACATGAAGGCACAAAATGTTTGGATCTAAGGCACAACCCAGAGGAAAATGTAAGAGCTAGTTTATAGAAAATTAAACCATCAAGACAAAAAAAATATTGAGTGTCCTTCTCAAGGAAGTTATAAATATGAAGAAGAATTAGAGTTTGGATCAACAGATGGAGAGACACGAAACAAGGCTGAAAAAGAGCCATACTAGCTTTGCCTGGACAAACAATACCAAAAGACTGGAACACCATGGTAACTTGAAAGCTTTTTTCTTGTTCGTTTTTAACTCTCTTTGGTGTTATATGTTAGTGCATATTAACTCATGTTGGTATGTTTATCAGTAAGGAAGGAGTGGGATAGGATGTGGGTAAAGAGGAAGGCGGGAAGACAAAAAATGAGGATCTGTATTTCGGTGTCTTTTTAGCACTGTGGTAACTTACTTACCATGATAACATCACCTGCTGTATTTTCTTTCAAACTACCACTGTTAGGGATTGCTTCCCAGAAACAAGATGCCACAGAAGCTAGTTCTCAGTAACAACACTACCTTGCATATAAGAAATACTAGAGATCTAGGAGGAACAGTGGTGGGAAAAGCTAGTATCTTCAACCTGATCTTATGCAAAATCAGGAAATTAGAGCCCCTTAACCAGTAATACTATTTTGAACCAAAGTTCCTTAAGGAAATATGATTAATGTGACTGTTTTCTGTCAGGTCTCTTTTGAATATTTTAAAAAATTAATTCAAATTTGACACAGGAGTAGAGAACTAGAGTTTTTGGTTTCTGAAACTGTTTTGAAAACAGATCCCTGGAGAGAGGTCTTGTGAATGCCCCTTTGGGAAAGCCTGTAGTGTTAAGTCATTACAGAATTTCTGTTATTTCATGTAGGAGCTCATTTGCACACATGGACTGATAAGGAAGTAACAGTTTTACTGCTTGCAGAGCAACCTATTCCAATGATCTATTTTTCAAGAATTATTCCAGGAAATCAGTGGGTTCCTGTCATATAGAAAATAGTAATTATGTCATTGCTTAATAAGCAATATTAACATTTAAGAAAGGTCTTATGTCATAGCGGTGAAACAGAAATATTCTGTTTTCTCATAACTCAAAAAAAAAAAAAAAACAACTGAGAAAGTGCCCATTTCCTCAGTCTAACGTGCCACTGAGCTGCTTCGTGTGTCATTTTCCAAGAAGTATAATTCTATTTAAGAGCAATGGATTACAACAATTGCCCTTATTAAGAAATTCAATGTGCTTAAAAAGGTTGGCATTCAAACAAAGTTGCTATAATTTCACTATGAAATTAACTATGAAAGTACTATGCATTACAAAAATTTGCTCCTTGGCTGCTGTCTAAAAGCTCTATATAACAAAATGAAGTTTTGCTGTGTACATCTGCCAACAGTGAGGTAGATTTCATTCTGCCACATTCTTTTGACCAACTGAGAAAAGTAAGAAAGAGAATTCAAATAAGGAACAGGGGATTTACATTTAGATTTGCATGCATATACCAAATACTAGTACAAATGGCTAATGAAAGTTCATTCACAAAACTGTATTTTTTTTTTCCTCTAGATTTCTAAAAATATTTGCTTTAATTAAAGGTTTGGGGTTTTTACTCGCTCTCTTTAAAAGCAGCAGGAAAGATACCTTTGTTATGCACCCAAATAGCAACCAGCTCCTGGAGAAAGCCATTCCATAGCAGTGGCTTTATTTTTTCTCAATTCCTCTCTCAAAAAAAAAAAATACTCTTTTGAGGAACAAGTACTATTAATTAGTGTAATAACAGTATCATAAGCGTAATAAAAGCATAAGAGAGTTCTGAGTGGCTTATAGTGCCTCATAGTAAATCTGCAGTGGTCATGAGCCTCCTTCATCAGCCTCCGAACCTTTTCTGGCCAAGCCCTCACTCACTAATTATTCTTGGTACATGCTTGGTATCATCACCAGTGATGCTACCCTTATACCCAGTCTGCTTTTTGACAGTGTGAAAAATTAATTATTCTCAGCACAAATGAATGTTGTATGTCAGGTTGACTTGTTTTCTGATATAACAGAAAGATGGACTTCAGAGTAAAACATAGTAAATCCTACAACCTTTTCTCTTAACAGGAATCAGAAATCACTGGAAGTTTCCTTTATATGTGCACAAACATAAATCACACACATCCAGTTATGTATGTATAACAATATTTTAAAAGTAACATTAAATAAAAGTAATTTATAAGATGATATGAGTCAATGACTAAATATGCACTAAAACCAGTGTTCTCAAGGTGCCTTATGAGATATTAAACTGAAAAATATCCTCTACAAAGACAATATGTAGCCAGATGGGGGAAAAAATAAAAAGAATCAACTATGCTAGTCTCAATAACATGTACATAATGTCATAATAACCACTCTTACTAGAATCAAGAAAAGAACAAACAATCACAGAACCCCAGCCGTGTGGCAGCCCACAGCATACAGCAATACCAGAGGGAAGGTGGCAGCCAGGCTACTGAATTTCATTTGAGGGGACAAGCCAGGGTCATGGGCAAAGCTCACATGGGAGTGAAGCTTCCTGCATTACTCCTAAATCCAGGAAACCACCTGAGGACACCAAGAACTGCAGATAGATCTCTGTCTGTGTAAGTATCTAGTCAGATACTTCGATTTTCCAGTGAACAGAGGAAAAGGAGAGTTCTCTACTCAGTCCTCCTCTTCAATCACTTGCTGTTCTAGTTTTTCTCAGTTGGGAGAAGTAACTTTGCACATCATTCCTAAAATACAGCATTTCTCTGTAATCGCTTCACAACCAAGCAGAGGGGTACTCAAATGCAAGTTATATGACTAGTAACAGCGTAACAGTTAAGTGTAAAATACACTCTGAAGTCTGACCATCAATGAAAACAGTCTACTTACAGCAAACTCAAGAGAGATGTTAAGTATTTTTTTACTTTACCAAGTGAAAACTATTCCAGATAGTCAGGGTCAAGTTGGGCATCTCAGCTTCCTATGTATTTTACAGTGCATTTTCTTCACTTTAACTGTCTGTGGCCACCCACACTATGGATAAATTTGAGAGGAATAGGTTTTCAAGCCTAAAGCAGAAGTTCTTCAAAATAAACATGAGACAACAAACAAGATTTGTTCTTCAAAACAAATAAGGCATTAGAATTGAAATTAGAGTAAGATACCCATAAATATTTGTAGTTTAAAGCCAATGGTGGAGCACAACAATCCTAAGAAACATATCTTTTTCTTAAAATTATACCATGCTAGCCAACTGAGGGCAGTCAGACTGACAGATACCTATAGCAGGAAATTTAATATGGTCCTTATCGTCATTGAAGACCCCTGTTCCATACCTGTAGTAGTTAATAAAATGGCTTAGGTCCATCCTCTAACCATGACAGCTTGCATACACACAGCTAGCTTACCTCTTTCCCAAAACAGGGTTTTCTCAGGCATGCTGCCCAGAGGAAACAGAACCTGACCCGTCCTACCTCCTGAATTGTACCTGGGCTGAATCAGGGGCACCTTACTGGTGCATCCAGCACAAAGCTATGCCAAGGACAGAAATTTTTTAAACAATATGGATGGTCAAGACTATGTCATGGCCCTCTCTAGCTTAGTATAGCCATAGTCTTAAATTCCTTGATAATACTACAAATCTCAGATTGTTTTCAAATTCTGATCTTTAATAGGCCAATTCTAGCTCATAAGCTTTTTCTGAATACTTTCAGAGAAAAACAGTAAGCAAGTACAAATCTGCTATTCATACACAGGTTTCTGGAAAATGCAGTTTTGTAATTTTGGATTTCTTGAAGGTATTAATCTTCGAGATCTGTTTGCAGAGACCCCATTCAAAACAGGGAGTGCACTTATTCTTTGGGATCAGATATGCTCTCAAGGTATTCGAGACTCCTATTATAGCAGATAATCAGTAACTTTCTTCTTTTTCTCCCCATTTTGACAATATCTGTGCTAAATTACAGAAAGATTAGAAAACTGGCAGAGAACTCTCCCAGAATATAATTCTTAGGACTGGCTACTTGGAAAATTATCCCTTCTGGAGCTTATGCATAGACAGAGGGGAATTCCATAAAGTAAATCCTCATAGAAGGGAGGCAGAGGAGTAGATCTCATAAGGAGACCTTTGCTTTAGTCTTTGTATTTCCTTCTTTATACAGACCATTTCCTTGATATCTGACCAAGAAGGTAAGCAACTGTTCGTGAGGTTCAGGTTAAGGAAAGGGAAGATTTCACATCTGCCAGCTCAAAATAAGTCCCAGGAACACCAGCTGTGTAGCTTAGCTAGTAACTTGACAAGTGAACGATCATTTCCCGTAACCCATAACTAATGCTCAGCATTTCCTCTTGTCCCTTCCTCTTCTGCTTTTCCTTCCATTATCTTCCTCACTAACATACTGAAAAGACAGGTATTTTGTGCTGGTAGGTGTAGAAAAGCTTCCTTTTCCATCTGCACTAACCTGGTAAGTTGACATCACATCAAGATCTGCAGGAGTAAAGTATTCCTAAAGTTCTGTTAAACTGACTTTTTAATTAGCCCCTGGCCCTGAACCATAACAGTCCATGGCAGAAAGCAGCACAGGGAGCCATGCAGAATCCTTATACCCAATGACTCTGTAATCATGAACAAATTACAAAGAATACCACTTATTCTACAAAGAATAAATGAAAACTCTATTAATTTCTAAGTAAGATTAAAATTATTAAAATCTTGTGGGTTTTTTTCCCCACTTACCAACAACAGCACTTTAATAAAACCAGTATTATGAAGCACAGGCATTTTTCCAATCTACAATACTATTAGTATTTTTACACGCAAAAGAGAAGATATAAATACTTTCCATAGTACTGTATATTGTTAATGGGAATTTTGAGGATTCTCTTTGTCATCTTTACAGCAGAATTGGAAATGAAAATATGTAATCTTCTTGTTCTGTCAAAAGTGTGTGTTGGAGTATCAGATTTACTCTTAAGTCATTTGGTGGATCTTGCAGGTTTGTTTTTTTTCCAAATGCAAAGTCAAAATCACTACTTCCCTGTCATTTAGCTTAGTTCTCTCCTAACGATCCCTAAAGAAAATGAAGCACCTGTGGTAGCAAAAATGCACTTTGCCAAGTGTGGAGTACAGCTGTGTGCAGTGACGTCCTAGGGAAAGAATTTTAACAATTTTTTAATTGTTGGAATAGTTATTTTCAAATACATATCTCTTGTGAGACTGGAAGACCCACTGAAGACTTTGTTTACAGCTTTTTACAGGCAGGAAAGGAACTTTAATGCCATTTTTAATAGACCTCTTAATTCAGTTGGAGAGGCTCTCATTTCATTAATTTGCTCAAAAAAATTAACAAAAGCAGCATTATGGGGACAGCTGTGGTGTAAGAAATAACATTTCCATGGGAACAATGCTTCCAGCCAACGCACACACTCATCTGCCAATTCACATCAAAGAAAGACACTGCAGGTTTGAAATTATAATGACTTAAGTCTCCTGAGATTAACTTGATCAAGAACTATCATGTTAACTCATTTGTGATATAAATCTCTAATACCTAATGGACTGACTTAATTATTAGGTTTATTTTATTGAAATTGTAACAATAAAGTTGGCAGGAAACAACGAAGTGCTGATTATAATGTCTTTTGTTATGTATATTACTATTCAAGGAAAACTTGTGTGCACATTTCAAAATAAAAGTAACAACACTTTTATATGAAGTGCCTGTTTCAAGGCTCTCTTTCATTGGAAATTAGAATTATCTCACCTGTTACAGTACATAGGTTGACTTCAACTGGATCTTCCCCACTCTTATAGATAGCAAGCTCTGCACACTGCTTTATTATTATAAACTAATAGATGTATATCTTTTTTCATATCATACCTAGTGTTGGCTTTTTTTTAAAATAAGACTAAATTTCAAAACTGTTTGGGGTCAGGTCATTGAATTACTTAGCAAACATAATCACACAAATGAGTGATGCAGAAAAAACACCATAACAGATAACTATTTTTGAATACTACCAGTTTAAATAAATTGATTATAAACTTTCAAGTTTTCCTTTACAAAGTTACAGAGAAGATAAATTATTCTGCTAACAGTAGTGAATATCTTTGCAGAAATAACTTCTTTTGAGACAGAGGACTAAACCAACCATTTGTTATGCTTGAAAACAAAAGAAAGCTACCAAGAAAACTAGCTGAGGTCTAAAGGTCATGCATTAGTCAGCTTTCCTATCCATATGTAAATACAAGCAGTAGGTACCAGCTCTGAAGGCTTGGCAACAAATTAAGTACATTACAAACAAAGGCAGAGTTTGGTTTGAACAACATCCAAAATCTCTGAGATTAGAAAGCATCTTCTTTAACACAGCCTGGCAAAGAAGCGGTTGCATTTGTAAAAATAGGTAAACAACTAGCTTGTCAAATTAAAACCCACAGTGAGCAGCCAGATTTAACTGAGTGTCCTTACAGAAATGCAATTTGCATGTACTTAACCTGAAAGTTAAATGTTACCTGCTTATTCAAACATACTGTTGAATTACAGTTTTCCTACAGAAATGGAAGAGAAGGGTCATTCTGTTTTCTGTATTAACACTGCTGACTAACTCACAAACTATACTGCAAACTTGTTTAGTGCTGCCCAGATTTGTTCCCTGAAGGGCAGAAAAGAACTCTATGAAATGAAAAGCTATCAGTGATTTGATGAACCAAACATTAAATCCACTACATGTCCAAGACCTAAAACCATTAGAAAAATAATGTAAAATCAAATTGGGAAAGAAAGAAAAATTTCAGACTTGAAGGAAGAAATGCTTAAAAACATATAGAGGTAAGAGACATCACGCATTGCCTCAGGGTAAGAGGAACCATGATTTAACTTTACTTGCAAAACTGCAATTAGTTATATGGAAGACTTAGAGAACACACTGACAGCTAGAAAATGCTGGAATATAGACATGCAGGAACTGGGTGTGCTACTGTGACATTACATTAAAGGGAAAATCACATAATACACAGGGAAGAGCCAGATGTCCCGAAAGGACTTCACATGAAGAAAATACCTGTCATCAAGACAGATTTCACTATAGCTTCATCTACACTTCACTCACGAAAGACTGGATTGCTTTGACTAGTACTATATGTGTATGCTCATGCTTGTTGTACTGCTTATGTGTATGTATATGTCAACGGGCAACTAAGGAACAAAGTAACTGACATTTCCTTCATTCCTCGTAAATTCAGGTTGCTTGAGGACTCCAAAAAATCAGGGTCAGAATAGGCACTGCTAACATCTTGCAAACGTACAGCATCTCTCAGAATTGATCTTCTGGGACTGAGAGATAAATGGACACGAGCAAGAGATCTGAAGCCATAATTACCTCAACCAAAGAAACATTATCTGGGACATCATGATCTTGCCTGTCTGACTTCTGTCACTGACAAAATGACTTTGAGTCACTTTGGGCCTTTGGGGGAAATTAGAAAAGCATACAGAAAAATAAAGACCATCATAAAAAGAAAACGTGAAAAAACATGGCTTGCACCTTCCTGAACATAAGTATGCAAACTTTGTTTTTCTGACCTGGGGAGGGCTGCTCTATGAGCAGAACTCCCTGATGAGGCAAGGTGCACCTTGCACATGATGCTTGTTGGAGGAAAAGCTTTTGTTTACCATAGGCCTCCATAGTAATCGTGCTCCTGTTATGTCTGTGATCTGGGAAGTGCTGGGATCCCAGACGTATTCACAGGAAAATGTATTGGCTATTTTCTACTAGGGGCCACCTAATGGCACATCTCCCAGCTTGCTTAGATAGCATGTCATGGAATTCTTAGACTAAGATAAGTATGAACACCATGTGGGTACAGTGATAGTGCTAAACTAAAATGTTCAGATGCGTGGTCAAATAACATTAAAATCAGCTAGACGGGCAATGGCAAACCAGTGGAGCATCACCTTAGCATAGGTATTATGTTCACAATAGTCAGAACAGCACTGGGTCCCTGACCCTTAGTTAAAATATCATACTTGCAAGATGAGTCTGGGAATGTGCTTCAAATGCACTGGCACAAACCCAATAACTAGGTTTTAGAAATATTTTTAAGAAGTAAAAGGAAGGAGTTTATGTTTGTTTTTAGAAGGCTAAGTGATAAGGTCATTAATTATTTTTAATGAAATACATTTAGAGGAATCAGAAAAATGAACTATATTAATTTTACAGAATCTTTTAATTTTTCGATTAAAATAATGCTCAGGTAAAAATAATGAAAACATATAGAACTAGGACAGAACCATATAATCATAATATTAAAAAAAGAAAAGCCTGATGAGCTTCAACATTCAATTCCTTGGGTTTTGATTAGTTTCTACCCCACCCTTAGTTTCTGCTATTGCAGACCTGTTGAGTTTAAACATATGCAAACAATGATAAAAAACTCTATTGAAGAATTTATGATTCCACCTTGTTTTAAATATCTTCAGAAAATGAGTCTTTTTTGACACTTTTTCAATTTAAAAGTGAAAAACCTAATTTCAACATTTGTATTTATTTCAAATCCTCATTTTGATTTCTCTCTTGATTCCTACTTTCCTGCATGTCTGCAGGGTTTTCCATCTGCACCTCTTGGATTTTTTTTTTGTTTAAACTACTGATGCACTGTTTTTAAATAACCTTCAGTAACAGGAGCACATCAGCGCTTTCTGCATCATAGGTCAGATCTGACTCAATAGAGGTTAAAATTCAGGCTGCGTTTCATGGAAAGGGATCAGTCTCAATGATACTGTGTTGCTGTCAAATTAAAAATATCCAAGTTCCCCGCTGGGCACCATATATCAAAGCTGCAGGTTGTTTCAAATGAGGTATTTTCACTGTTCACCTGTTAATGATGTGTACTTCCAAATTCATTACCTTATTATTTCCCAGTGGATCAAAATAAGTTTACTAGTTGTAAAGGAGTTTATACATCTTTTGTATTTACTTCAAAGTAGCAGGAAAAAATGGGTCTCTAAGATTTGATAGACAGTGACAAATAACTTAGAAATAGGTGAATTTGCTAGATTTATTAAATGATTTTATTCTACTCTCAGTACAGATTTCAGAACAAGTATATGAATTCATATAATTCCTTTCTTAACCACTGATTTTTTGACCCTTTTCAATAATATATTTCCGGAAGTCACAGGTAATTTTGTTCAGTATGTTATCTACAAAAGTGTAGAAATCCAAATGGTCAAATTATTGATGGTGTGTGTTGCTACAGACTGAGCAGCTATACGAATGTATGACTTGATGACTTGCTTCACTCTGGAATACTAAAGTTGAAAAGTTTACATCCAAAAGTGGTGGCTTCAAATCTGGGCTTCAAATGGGGCAAGAATTTGCTAACAGTCTGTACTCAGCCCAATAATACTAATGCAATTGTACTGAAAAAAAAGGTTTATTTTAGGTCCTTTGATTCCAGAGATTTGCAAGACGGAAGCAGCTCTCTGCTTCTTTAGTCAGAAGTAAGCAGAAGGTTATATTAGAGGAATACAAAATGAAGTTGCTGCTTTTTGTTCAAGGACTCTGTCCATTATATATTATGTATTCAAGGATCGGTGTTGGGAACAATCTTGTTCAACATCTTTGTCGGTGACAGGGACAGTGGGATTGAGTGCACCCTCAGCAAGTTTGCCAATGACACCAAGCTGTGGGGCTCATTAGGGACTGTAGTGATAGGAGAAGGGGTAACGGGTTCAAACTTAAACAGGGGAAGTTTAGATTGGATATGAGGAGGAAGTTCTTTACTGTGAGGGTGGTGAGGCACTGGAATGGGTTGCCCAGGGAAGTTGTGAATGCTCCATCCCTGGCAGTGTTCAAGGCCAGGTTGGACAGAGCCTTGGGTGACATGGTTTAGTGTAAGGTGCCCCTGTCCACGGCAGGAGGGTTGGAAGTAGATGATCTTAAGGTCCTTTCCAACCCTAATTATTCTATGATTCTATGATTCAATTCCATATTTGCCCCAGCTACCTGAATAATGAAATGGTTTGCAGCTGAAAAGAGCTGATGAACACTGGACTGCAACCTGCCATCCTTACCTCAGGAATGGCAAGGTCTTTGTTGTGATGTTAAATTCGTTAGACTAACATCTTGGGTTGAGAGCTGCATGAAACTGCATGGTGACATGGTTTCATGAAAAATTACAACAATATTGACACTGCTGTACTGAAGTTGTTCCCCCATGGCAGAAATTACAGTGGGTGAACCTGTCTTTGTGTCTGTGTGTCTGCCTGTCTGTCTGTCTCTTTTTACTATCTATCTGTCTATCATCTATCTATCTATCTATCTATCTATCTATCTATCTATCTATCTATCTATCTATCATCTATCTATCTATCTATCAATCAATCATTACTGGGAGCAAAGACTGCCTGTACTGCACTGATCATGCAGTGGGAAAAGTCTCATGCTATAGTTTCCCCTTAAAATGATATGGCCTATTTGGCTAGAAAGATTAGGCACAGTTAACTTCTCTCATGTAGTAGTGCAGTTGGAGCAATCATTATAATAATTCTGAAAGTGCTGTAAGAAAAAAAACAGCGTACGCACACTGAAAATGGTTTCTCAGTCTGAGTCACAGTTTTTGATATTTTTACCAGAATACAGATTTTCAAAATCAGTTATTGGTTTCCACTCCAAGGAGCTTGCACAGACTGCATCAACATGGTTTTTCATCCAGCTTTGCAAAACATTGCATTTAACTGGCAATAGCTGCAATCACAGTGGAAGGCTCATAAAAACTGAAATACTAGATTACAATATAATGAAAAGCTAAGGAACAAACACTCATCAGGAATTAGTTTTAAAACCTAGAAATTAAATTCTTTAAAGATTTTTTTTTTTTTTTTTACTGAATGACACTAAAAAGAACTAAAGTGAATTTGAAATGAATCTTTAAACCCAAGAAGGGAAGGGGCATACAGAGCATGAAGAAGCATTAGGAAGATAAAAAGGTTTGTATCTGAAGAAATCCCTTACTTAAAACTACATCCTGCACTCTATTTCATGTGTCCTCAAGTGCCTCTGCAAACTTACATCCTAGCTAACTTTTTCTGCCACAAGTTCTCTTTCCTCAGTTGTGTCATCATTCTACTTAATCAGCTCCATTTCTTCAGCTGGAATTTAGCATTCACTTTTCTTCACACGGGATGTCATTGATTTCTTCCAATACAAAGCAAAACACATGACCAGTTCTTCTATGCTGTCCCTGCGTTCACCTCTTTATACATTTCTCTTCCCCTGCTCCTGTCATGAATGCAGAAATTTCTCACTGGATCTCTTCCTCAACTGTTTGATTTGATGCTATCTTCTGATTTTCTTTTCTCCCATGCCTCTTTCCTTATTCTTACATCTAGCCACCTGGTCATCACAGGCTTTTTCCCCAAATCACACAAACATGCTTTAGCATACCCTTTAGAAAGTAATGCAGAAACTAGTCTTGCTTTCATCACTTCCGCAACTACAGTCACATCTCTGGGCAACCTATGCCAGTGCTCAGTCACCCAAACAGTAAGGAAGTTCTTATATTCAGGTGGAACTTCTTGTGTTTTAGTTTATGCCTGTTGCTTCTCACCCTATTTATTGCCTGACACCACTGAAGAGTCTTTAATCCAGTTGTACATAATTCAACTTTATTTTCCAGTATTTTAGCAGTTGTACCCTATCACATTTATCTTCTCACATTCAAGACTGAAGGATCAACTCCTGCTGCTCATCAGATTTGCCCTATCATCCATTTGACATATTTTTAGTAAGCACCTCATGTTTTTCCACATTGCCTCTAATGCTTGAAAAGAGCTCTCCAGAAACACTCATAAAGCTATCTTACCTTCTTTCTTTAAATCAACCCTGATGTCAAGCTGTCTCCAACCCAGTATGGTAACCAGCTCCTGTCATGTGGAACAGTTCTTAATTTTGCTGGTTTTCCATCTCTGGACTCCTATGTCATTTCATGACAGACTCTATGTGCCTGGAACAGAGGTTGAATTTTTCCTCTGTATTTCAACAGTGTGTGGAGAATGGTGAAATCCTGCTCTGTCATTACAGTTGCTGTGTATTCATATGATAAAACAAAATTGCCATGACAATCAGAATTAGGATATCTTAGGATTGACATTTAAAAAAATGCTAAGGAAAGTTAAGATTTAGAGCAGTCTTAAACAGTTTCTTTGCAATAAAAGTGATGAATTCTCACACATTAGCTCTAAGAGGGCTTTTTATTTTTTTTGTCCCTGATGTCATCAGGGAGCTGGAACAAGAAATAACATGAGGGAACTGTACATAAGGAATCCTTAAAAATCACAACAGAGTAGCTTGATCCATGCTTTCTGTTTACTAATATGTACTGCCAAGAAAGAACATAATTATGTTTTCCTATAGGTCAACCATATGCCAAGGTTTAGTTTTACAAGGTCTAATGAAGGCAAAATCTGATGCTGCAGTTATTTCTGCCAAAAAAGATTCATTGATTCATTGTGCTCCAGTGCTCCAAAAGCTAATTCAGTTTATTGCACTGAAGGACTCTTTAAAACAGGCATGGAATGAATCCATGATGGATATCTGTCTTCACAGCCATTTAAGTTACAATGAATCCACCAATGATCTCAGCAGATAAAAGTCCTTAGTGTGACTATTACCATAACTCATAAAGTATATAAGCACAGTGACATGAAAAAGTAGGATATATCCTTAACGAGCTAATTTTTGATGGTGAGTTGATTGAGAGAAGCCCCTGTGTTCCAGATTGCCCAGAGGAAAGGTGACTGCTGTTCAACTGAGGAGGTACCTCTGAAGCAAAAAAAAATATATTGACAATTTCCATCTGTAATGAAGGCTTTCCGCATGTTCAAGATCTCAAAAAACAGATGATAATTAGCTACTATTCTGTAATGCATGAACTGTCTGCTTTGGTTCTGTTGGGTCTCTCAAATACCTGCGATGTTTAATTATTAAGTGATACTTTGTTGATTTTGTCTGAAAACTTTTTTTAGAAAGCTGAAGTCCTTAACTTAGAAGTATCTTATAGATTGCCAAATAAGTAAGCAGAAGGCACCAAATTTACAGCACCACTTAGGACTGATCCAGCTGCCAGGTTAGTCAACCGAATACAAAACTGACAACATTTCAGTATGTTAATGATATTTAACTGTGTGCATATATATGTATATATATACACCTATACCTGTACCTATACAGGACTAAACCTGTGTTGTTAGAAGTCTGTTCAGAAAATACTAAAAAGATGTGCACTTGTACCATAGGAAAGGAAGATAGATAAAGAGAAACTTTTCTTTTTGTTCATAACTTACACACTAAAAGTGGGCAAAATGGGCATAGCGAGAAACAAAACTAGAGGCTGATTTGTTGGGAGCCAAAATCTAACACAAACAAAAGTCACTGCACAGCAGTCATTTTATAATATCTTGTTGCTCTATCAGTCAGGGACTCCTGAACTTGTGCTGCTTCTTCCTGAAGGCAGAGAGCAGCTAACAAGCAGAGGAACAAGCTGGCACAGGGAACAAGAAGTTGCTTCTAAAAGAGAACTTTACTTTTTGTGAGGGACAGCATTTTTGCTGAAGAATAACCTGAGTGATAGCTGGAAACCAGAAATAAGATTATGCTTTTTCAGATGCAGGACTTCCAGATCCATTAAACTTGTCATTCTTAATGAACGACTAGTAGGAGCCAGGAAAGAAAAAGGTCTTTAAAACACCCTTTCCCACACTTCCATTCAGTAGTTCCTGGAAGATGTATGCTAAGGCAGTGTTAAAGGCAGCTGCTGCTAAACAACTGACTTTGCTGAACTATAAAATGCACTCACAAGTGAAGGAATGATGACATCCAACGTATAAGAGCAGCAGTGTGGCTATACTGGCCCATACAAGCCCAGAATGAATACTATGCATTTTGATTCTCTTTTGGTATCACCTTTGCTTTGTGCATGTTCACGTGTGTGTGAATTTGCAGGCACATACACATGTAAGTTGTAGCAAAGGAAGAAAGTGGATTGGCATAGAGTGCTCTGTGCTTACCCTAATATGCATGAGCAGAGTTTTACAGGCATGGTACCTATAGGTAGTGCAGAATTAGCAGGTTTAAAGAAACTGTTGTTTTCTGAGATTTTTTGCCATTCTTGTGTAGGTGAGAAGGGGTTCAAGAGTATTCAGCAAACCTCAAGCTAATCTTTTGCTAATGAAGAAGGAAGAAATATTGTATTTCTCTTAATGCAAATTACATGGATTTTGCAATACAAAATGTCACTTATTTACATTAGAAGTCAAGGTTCAAAGGAATTGTGGTAAAATGTATAAATCTAGAATATTATCTAATAAAACCAGAACAAATAGTGCTGAAATGTTTCTGGACACAATACAGCAGCAGTGGCCTATGACCCCTCAGCAATACATCAACCAGTGGCAGTTACTGGAACAAAAAAAAGGAAGACTTTTCTTATCCACATCTATTGTCAAACAATATGCACACTTACAGCCTATACAAAAAAAATAAAAGTCCAAATTCTCTTCTTTAGTACTGCCAGAAACGAAAGTAAAGATGTGTTTGATATTGATATGACCCAATAAAAGGTTTTTCCCTGAAATAGCAAGTCGAGCAGGGAACATAACAAGGAATCTTACAGTTTCTGTTGTTTATTACAGTCAAACCCAAACTCTAGTCTGAACCAATTTAATAAATAATACGCTGTATTTGCATGCATAATAATGAGTCAAGTTAGTGCACCATTTGGTATGCAGAAAAAGTTCACTAAAGTTGAAACTTGCTTAAATATGAAAGTGCCATAACTGGAAACGAAAAAAAGTCACAGAGAACATAGACAATAAGCTAAGCAAAGGAAAAAAAAAAGGGGGGGGGGGGGGGAAGACAAGTAGGGTCCTGGTACACGAGGAAGAAGAACAGGTCTATAGAAACAGAAGTACATTTTACCTGTCATCCTCCTTCCCTTCCTCAGCTTGGTCTTCTTGAGCTTTTTCACCATGCCCTGATCCTTTGATTTCCTCCTTATCACAGTTCTCTGTCACCTCTTGCCCTTCCCCTTTTTCATTAATTTCTTGCTCCTTTGCTTTTTCCTCCTCCTCCTCTTTTTCTTCCTCCTCAGGAAATACTTCATCTTGTTCATCCCCTTCCAGCCCTCCCTCTTTCTTCCCCTCTATATCCCTTGTGCTTCTGAAGTCAACAAATATTGAAAAAAGCATGCAAAAGAAAAAAAGAAAAAAATAAAGTTATGGAGAAGAGCATGCATGAACTCAAAAGAAAGGAAATGCAAAAGAAATCAAACAAAAACTAAAAGATGGAAGCAGTCATAAATTAAACCATGCTGTCTAAAACTCCAGCATACACTATAGAGCCATGGGATGTTTTCTTAGGACAGTCTCTAAGTCCTTCTTCAAATAAAAGTTGCATGGCAATACATCACATTTAGAAATGTCTACATAACTCTATGACAGAAAAAATGGGGTACTAACAATGCTCTCATAAGCAGATGTTTAAACAATCTTTTCAAATGCACTATTACTTTCAAAAGGACAATTTTCTGCAAATTAATATAGGCTGACATTGAATTTTGATGAGAGATGGAGGTGAGTTACACCTTCCAAAAAAAATGATCTTTCATTCCTTCTACAGCCAAAGCTCCTCTATGTGCGCACAGGGCTCAGGCAAAGGAGACTGTGTTTTGCTCACAGACACACTATGTTGAGCACATTTTGATGAACACATTCAACACATCTTACTGAAGAGTAGTTCAATGGTTGTAAGTCTACCATTAAGTTGGACTAGTGTTAAGTATCAAACAAGAGTCTATGAAAGTTCAGCAACTCCAGTTTAAAACGAAATAAAGATGTCTCTGACTTTACCATCACAATTTCTCAAGTTAAACTGTCTTTTCAGCCATACTAAGTATTTTTAAAAATGGTTTTCAGAAAGTGAAAATCTAAGTGTGTCTAATGCATGCTGACAGTACATGCTTGTTATTTTAGTTCTGGTGGTATACCCCAAGATGACAAAACTTGGCTAAAAATAAATACCATGAAGACTTCAAAAACATTAGATGAAAAAGACATCTAAACAAGTATTTTGCAAATTCTCTACAAATCTCATCCTAGACAAATGATTAATTTCAAATACAAATACTGACAAATATTCAGTTACTTAAATTACATGGCTGTGGCTGGCACTGCAGCTCCTTGTGCTCACCTTATTTTCTTGTTTCCTCTTGGACGCTCTGACTGGACAGACATATAGCTTGTGCTGCTGAAACGTGATGCACTGCTTGTCCGTGATACAGCAGAGACATCACTGACATCACTGTCCGAAGACTTGTTAGAAACATTGTCTGAGCCTCGCTGAGGATCCCGTCCTGACCGATACTATAAGAGGAAAGGGACAAAGATACAGATGTTGTCAGTGATGTGTTACCACAAATCAGCTATGGAACTGCTCCCTGATGCTATCTAAACTGTCTTTGTCACCAGACTGCCTGAATTTTTACCATGACAATTTCTAACTGATACAGAATATAAATTATGTCTTGGTTTCCATTAATTTTACTCTGCTTTGCCATCCTATCCAAGTTACTAGCTCCTCAGCTTCACGCACAGAATGACTTGCACAAAACTTCCAGCTCTTCCAAAGGTTTCAATGACTTCAGAAAAGTTATCTAAACCATCTTAGAATATTCTTACCACGACTGTTTCACCAGTGCATGAAAGGAAAGCAGACAGACTTAGTGACTTGCCCATGATTACTGAGCTCATGAAAGATTGAACAGAAAACAGAATGTGCTTTGTGTCATCTATAATATGTGTCTCTTTCAGGGCCTAAACTATTTACAAGAACTTCTAGTTGACAAATGTTAACTTCTGTTTTTTTCTTTTTTTCTTTAAGTAAATAGGTGAGATTATCAAACCAAATGACAAAACAATGTTGTAGCACTGCAGAAAAAACTCTGCATCTTGCTTAACTGTTGGGCTGGGAAGTCTGAAACGATGAGAGAGGGCGAGAGATAATTTGTACTGGCAATGTAAAATGCCTCAGAAACTAAAAAATTACAGTAGTGTTTGAGCTTTTTAACAATATATCCCAAACAGAGAACTTGCAAGTGACTGGTGATCAACAGTAAGCCCATAAAGCAGTGTTGTGCAGAGGTATTCGAGTTAGATCTGAACAAAATATGTCTGTTTGTTCTTGTTACACAAGTTAGCTCTAAATTAGCATTGTCTGTGCCACTCTATACTGCACTATGTGCAGATATAATTGATAGCAGAAAGATATTTTTTCCCTTCCTCTTCATAAACAGACATTTCTGTGTATACAGAAATCTGATGGGTTACTATTCATAATATATTTCAGAAAAATATTACTGCAAGATGAAATGTCAGTGATCACCAGGTAATTGGCTGACATGGAAAGAAGACAGTATGGAAAGATGCAAAGAGCAGCATAGACAAGACTGAAAGAAAACAGTGGCAGAAAATAACCTGCATAAAACGTCAGTGGCTTGTTGAACTCTTGGGAGTAACAACATTAGACTCAGCCACCTAGAGAAAATAATTCATAACATAAAGTGGCAGAGCTATATAGCTCTGCAGAAGAGAAGGCTGCCCAGGTTTGGCTATTCAAATTTACAGTAGAAGAATTTGTCCCTTCTTTATAGTTCTAGAATAGCTGTCTTTCCTGAAGTACACAGATTGTTTGCTTCTGTCTCTTGAAAAAAATGTTACTCTGGGAAATATTCTGAAAGACTGTGCCATGTCTAAATAGCATTTCAAATAGCATTTGAAGTGCTTATTTACCATAAAGGAATTTCACACTTAGATGTAGCAAGTTTTTTTGCCCATTTTAAGACAAGGAAATGAAATAAAGACAAGAAAACACGCTTGTGCAGGTTACACTGTAGAACTGTTGGAAACAACGAAAAAGCACAGCCTGAACTGCACACTTACATAAAACAGTTGCATATGCTGCAGTTGGCTTCCTGATCTGGACTAATTTACAGTATCTGTGTTCATTGACAAGCCATCCAAGATCTCCCAGGCCTTTAAGTGTTAGACTGCACTTAGCCAGCCACAAACTCACAGAGTGTCTCTGCGATTACTCTAAAATGTTGTAACATTTACTGAATGCCATTAATATTTTTGCTTGATAAAGAAGACAGTACATATTAATCTTGATATAATCATTTGGAAACATAAAAACAATTATTAAACAGTCGTCCTGATCATCAGAGATAATAGAACACTATACCAGAATAAAAGGATTGTTCTTTTTCAATTCCTTTTAAAACAGTAACTACTTAGCCCTTCGGAGAAGGAAAAAATAACTATGCCTAGTGAAATGTGTATATAGTGAGCCTCATCTGTTTGTTCACCCACCCAACCCTCCCTAGAATAATTCTGCATTGAAGACAAAGTTATGAGTGTAGTTTGTCCTGATTTAGCCTAAAACTACCAAGACTAGGAAGTACAGACTTGCGTCCTGGGCTACCATCATGCTATAGAAAATGCAATGCAGAACTGCACTCAGGCCTTCAACATTTGCCAAGGCTCCCAAGGAGATGCACATGCCATGCTGAACTTTCTGCTGCCAAGGCTATGCTACAGCTGGCTCCCAACAAAGTACAGCCAAGTTGTGTATGACTGTATGAACAGCTGTCATATTGACAGTGGCTGGCTGGTGACTGCAGGATAGACACATCACTAGCACTACAGACCTAATGCCTAATGCGGCTCCTTTGGGGTCATAACACAGACCATAGTGTCAGATGTAAATCATTGATGGAATTGTTAATCACATTTCAGTTAAGGGACAGATAATTATTTGTGGTGATTCACAGAGGAACAGACTTCAACCTGCAGATCCCATACTCAGTTGCCCACTTTTTATGAACTCAGAAGTCCATAAAATAAGCCCTTCTAAATTAAATACATGCAAGCAACATCAAGTGGCAAGAAGGATCAGCGTTGCACAAAGTTATTCTGAAGAGTCCTTCTGCAGCATATTGAGTTTCGAAAGCCTATGGGCTTTGATTTTCTCTGTTTCTTTTCCACACCTGGAGAACATGGGTTCTTACAATATATTTTTCATATCAATGTGCTGTATATAACATATCAGACATTTTCATGAATGAAAAACCTTACTGTATTTTTTTAAACTAATACAACAGTAATAACCTAGTGATATATGGTAAAGACTGAGAATTGCTATGGCAAGAAAAGCAACTTCAAGGTAAATAACTTTTGAAATATAACGTAAAAAAAGATCATCAGATCCTTGTCTCATTTTTCTCAGTTGTTTGTAAAGGTATTTCCCACCAAATATCTTCAACTGGGTCAGATGGCACAGAAATATTATTTGACCCTTACTATTTCAGGACGTTTTAGATTTGAAATTGGGAAGTCAATTAGTTAATTGTTCCTTTCATTAAACACACTGAGTTGCAGACTCAGCATCTGCTAGCTGCCTACCAAAGTACCATCTAAAAACTGAAAACTTACTGGACAAAACTCAGATACCTCATATTCATCCTTAACTCTGCTCTAAATTGCTGTTTATTCTGCTGCTAAGGTCTACTTTTGACCTTATATCTGACTGAATTTTGTTTAAGAAATTGATTATAATAGTGGATTGTGTGTTAGTGTTTCAGTAATTGCAGCACAGAGGACAAAAGGAAACATACTGCTCGTCTGACAGAAGCCATGTTGGCATTTAATTTTTCTATATTAAATTGCAATTCTATAGAAGGCAGTCTCTGAAGTGCTCCTTTGCTCTCTGCCTCAAAAGTAAAATGGCCCTTCCATTGTGTAAACATTGATTTTTTTAAAGTATTCAGTTCTTTGATGTCATATACTCTGACTGTAGAACACAACCATTTTTCTGCAATTTTGTACTATTCTTTCTTCAGTTTTTGTGTGGCAAAAGTTGCCCAAGGCATTCCATCTTCATATAGTTCACATACTTCTCTGTCTTCTTCCTCCAAATTTCACTCTCTTTTTTTCTAAATGTCACCAACTGTATGATAAGATCAACTATCAGACTGAAAAGGTCATTAGTAACCGAGTGCTATCCGCACATCATATCTAAAAGACAGCTACCATTTCCCAACCCTCTCCACTGCCATGGAGGCTGCACTGTCTGAATGAACATTGCTGGGGAACTGCAGCCTCCGCAATCCCAGCTGCGGCATGGCCACAGGTTTGGATCATGAGATCCAGCAACTACCCTGTATGCTCTGGCGGGTTCGAACTTAAAACAGGGGAGATGTAGGTCAGGTACAAGGAAGACATTCTGTACTGACAGCTCCACTGGTTTGGACAATCAGAGGCGCAGGCTATGAAGGGTACCCGCCTACTATCCAGGTTAAATACTGTTTCTTTTCTATTTTTTGATTTTCTTCTTTTCCTTTCCCTCCCCCTCCCAAATAACAGTAAGAAAATTATTTATTGACTTTCGCCATGCTGGAAATATATGTCTCTCTTATTGGAATAAGGTTAATTTTTCATTTCCAACCCAATAAAGACTCATATAATATAGGCAATGTTCTGGACTTTTGTCACGGTTTAAGCCCAGCCGGAACGCAGTCCCCCCCTACCCACTGCACCAGCTACTAAGAAAGAAAAACCTGACTGCTACTGCTGAACCCAGAACAACTTTACGACCCACAAAGCAGTAAAAGTACCCAGCCTCTTCAAGCTGATTCAACACCAGGAAGTCTGCTACAAGCAGAGGGGTTGGTTAAAAGTCACTCTTGTACTTTTAATAGTAAGATGATTTTGTCCTATTTTGCTGTGCTGAAGAATGGGGTTGATTTCATTAATACAGATTCTATCAAACAAGTTTTAAAATTTCTAAAAGAACTTCCCTCTGCGTTAGTAAAACAATCAGCTGGAGACCCTAGCAAAGTGACAGCTGTTTGCGCTAGTACCTTGTAACTGCAATAGATTACTTACTTGAAGTGATGACTTCAAGATTACTAAAGTTGAAAACAAATACCTGCTCTGCTTCCTAATACAGCAACCTCTGCAAATGATTTGACTTCTTTGTGAACTACCATTATATGACTGACAGGCCACATAGAGCTACAACTGTTCTGATACTAATTTCTTGAAAGAAACTGATCTGGAACTTCAAAGGGTATTTTGAAGTGTTTCATATTTCTCTAATCTATTGTTACCAGTCTTCTATCTTGGACTACACAGTCGGGCAGTTGTCCAGGCAAATGAAACTGTCAGTGATTTCCAACCATCTTCCTATTTTATTATCTTTTTTTCCCTTGTTTATAGTCTATTCATCAGTTTTCATTTGCTGGCATTTACATAGGAATATGCAAATCTGGTCAATGCTTTTACTGATCAAAATGTTGAGAAGATGCTTCAGACAATTGCCCATTGTGCTACTACAAGAAGATTAAAGAACCATTCTGGACTGTTTCAATAGTTCTGCGCCTTGCTGACAAAAGCTCTTGAGCAGCCAGAGCACAGCAATTGTATCGATTGTTCTGTAATTTCAACTGTAGCTTTCAGTGCAAGTTCACAGGCTTTAATGGCATTGCAAATTCTAGTTACCACACATAATTTGAATGAAAGTTATTGGATTGATTCTTTCTAAAATATTTTTTAATGGCTGCCTAATGAAGTCGGCCATTAAAAATAAAACCAAATGCTTACTAATATTTACAACAATAAAGAAAAGGCAAAAAATTCTGAAAAATACACCTAAATAGGCAAGCCAAATCAAAAGACAAAAATTGGCTGCTTCATATATTTTGGCATATGGTGCCATTTTTTAAAGAATTCCCTCATTGCAAAATATAAAATAAATATAGAAGAGTGCTAGAAAATATTCTGGGATTACATCAAGGAGAAATTACAAGACCTGCAAGTATTTTGTAAAGCAAAAAGCAGTGAAGCAGCTCTTAAGAAGCATTTGGGTCTCTTAGTGAGATTGAGAATCAGCTTGTGAATAAGTTTCTTCCTACAAAAAAAATATGCTCCTGCAGTCAGTTTCAAAACACCAAGTAGCCTCTTGTTCTGATGTTCTTTTTCATGCAACATGACTTTCGAAAGACCAAGACAACCTCTAATTTCAGCTGCACTGATGTTTGTTCTGAAATCAAGCTGTTACTGATGCAGAATTAATTCACAAAGATAGCTTTATCCATTCTAGGGAACTAAGTGCTCTTATTGAATCTTACTTTAAGTCAGGACCCAATTTTACAGATTTTGATGAGGGAGAGCACTAGAAACTTTCTGCTGGGTTATATAAAGTTACCACATTATTCCAAAGACTCTAAAATCTCAGACACTTTAAAATCCCATCTCTCCTATGAAAAACACAGTGGGGAAAAAACTGTTGTTTAAGATACAGTAAAAGACAATTGAAAAAAATGGGAACAATTCTAAGCATCACCTCAAGAAAATTCTTAAAAGGCAATCCAGGGTGTTTAACACACTGGAGTGAAACTACAAGGTTTATAATGGCCAAGCAGGTATCTTATAATATCTCATAAAAAGCTACCGTAAAGTCACTACTCATACAGAAAGCTTCTACTACAAATCATTGAGTCATTGGAACAAGACTCTAGGACATGATTATTTCAAATCAACAAGAGGCCTGTGTCCTGCAGTAGTATGCCTCATGTACCATATAACCAGACACCTACTTTAAAAACAAAAATAACTAATTTCTATTATCTATCAAGGAAAGTAACAGATTTTTATGAAGAGTTTTCATCGCCTGAGTATTAAAGTAAGATGATTTTCTCCATGGTTCTAGTTAATGCTGACAGATTTAATAAGGTAGAAGGGAGATGCAGGTATAGCATACATCTAGGGTGAGACAGCTATAACTGACTATATAGATTGACTATATATAGAAAATCTCATGTGTCCTATAGATGGACTTCACCTTGTTACAAGGTCTGAAGATTCCCATGCCTTAACAAGTTACAGGGGAACTATAGAATGCTCTCACATAGCCATAATATTCCCAAGAAGTTTTGAACAAAAGTGAAGATCGTGAAGAAATATGAGTCGACATAATATTATGGTAAATAAATAAATATCTTCAAAAAAGAATCCTTTCGTAAGAATTAAGGATAGAAAGATGTCAAGTAATCAGTGTTCCTTTCATTCAGTCATAGAATGGTTTGTGTTGGAAAGAACCTCAAGATCATCTTAGTTCCAACCCCCCTGCCGTGGACAGGGGCACCTTACACTAAACCATGTCACCCAAGGCTCTGTCCAACCCAGCCTTGAACACTGCCAGGGATGGAGCATTCACAACTTCCCTGGGCAACCCATTCCAGTGCCTCACCACCCTCACAGTAAAGAACTTCCTCCTCATATCCAATCTAAACTTCCCCTGTTTAAGTCTGAACCCATTATCCATTGTCCTATCGCTATATTCTACAATGAAGAGTCTCTCTCCAGCATCCCTGTAGGCTTCCCTAAGACACCGGAAAGCTGCTTTGAGGTCTCCATGCAGCCTTCTCTTCTCCAGGCTGAACAACCCCAACTTTCTCAGCCTGTCTTCAGACAGGAGGTGCTCCAGCCCCCTGATCGTCCTCATGGCCCTCCTCTAGACTTGCTCCAACAGCTCCATTTTCTGACATGAAAGTAATTTGGAAAAGCAAGAAAAACAGAAAATAAAGCAAATATTTTTCTAGGATTTATTTGGAATACTTGCTATCCAAATTCCCTTTCATACTGCTGACCTCCTGATTTTTAACTGCTGTTTAAAACAGAGAGGAGTCAGTCACCTAGTTTCACTTTAGAGAAAGAGGTTCACAGTCTGGCTTTGTGGTGGTGTTTGATAAACTCTTGATGTAGATCTTCTCAAACTTTCCAGTGTCTTTTTAGCTGCTACATATTGAAATGTTAACTGTCTTCCACAGAAGAAAGAAAAACAGCAAATAGAAAATAAAATAGAAATCAGCAATCCTTTAGCATTATAGAACACTGTGCCAAGTCTCCTGAATCATTATAGACACTGCGAAAAATCTGAGCTGCTCAAGTCAGGGAGATTACAACAACACAGGTGTCCAGGGCTTCACAATCTACTGTGCAACAACATTAAATGGGAGCTCCAGTGCTTTATTTCCAAGTGAACTCCAGCATGTTTGTTAGGAGAAACTGATGAGCCTGACTATAATTACCACGCTTGTTCAGTGGGTTGTTTCAGTGACAACTCTTAATTCTGTTTCTGGTCCTTTTTGGTCTTCCAACTCTAGTGAATCCTACTTATGTTAGATAAACAAAGTGTGCTTCCTGTATTTGTTTCTCAAGTGGTTCACACTCTATTTCTGTCACCACTGCGCTCAAAATCTCTTGCACTTCATACAGTCCTGCCATCCAAGCAAGAGCTTATTTTTAAAGAGGATAACAAGGCAGGATTTCTGCTGTAAGAAGTCCTCTTTAGTCTCTGACTGTTCTACCTAATTTGGGCTTCTTTGAGATGTTATTTTACAAATGCAAGCTAGGAAGTCAAACAATATGCATTTTAAAGAGTTCTCATTTAAACTGGATTTTAAACAACATTGCCATAATTTGTTTTTATTTCTTGGGTCTCTCTCAGAAAAAAAACAAAACAAAACAAAACAAAACAAAAAGATTCTTATCACAGAATTTCTGTTTCATTACACTTTATTTCACCGCAAAAGCCTGTCAAGTATTTCAGTGTACCTGATGGTTTGAGAACAGAGTTATGAACTTCCCCTTAATCCTACTTTTTCTGTGTAACATTTAAATATGACTTTCACCAAATATGTCCTGGGATGCAGCACCTTTAAAGGAATTCATGCTGAAGAGAACAGCTGGAT
The DNA here is from genome assembly GCA_039720435.1 of Amazona ochrocephala. NCBI lineage: Eukaryota > Metazoa > Chordata > Aves > Psittaciformes > Psittacidae > Amazona > Amazona ochrocephala. The sequence continues at coordinate 21,082,082 of CM077876.1, forward strand.
TGACACACACGCCATCTGGTGAGCTCTTATTTCTGTAAACAGAAGTGCCTAAGGACCATAAGTAACTCAATTGCTCAGGAACAGGATATAAATATATCTTTGCATGATTCCACTTTGCAAGTCCTTAAATCCATAGATATCAAAGGATAGCCTCCAAAATGAAGCAGTATTTCAGGGAAGGCCCCTTTATCTTTTTCCTTAATCTTCTCTTTGCAATGATTATTAGGACACATCTTAGAAAATTCCTGTACAACAAGAAATATATGAGCTCAGCAGATATGTTGTCTACAGTTCTACACTTTTTGCTGATTCATGTCGAGCTAGAGGTGAAACAGATCTGCAAGACATAGATATCACCACCTCCTTATCCCTCCACAGGCAAGTTAAACTGCTTAGAAAACATTACATTTCCCTAAAACGTATTTCCTCAGCAGCTTTACCCTTCTTACACCACAACTAGGGTTGAAAAAGACTGCAGGGAGATCCTGAGCACAAAACTGCTCCCAGGGAATAGGAGAACTGAACTCTCAAGGCAAAGGTTTAGGACAAGATGCTTTTTTAGGAAAAAGTAAAAGAAGTTTTGACTATGCAGAATTTAACTTTGTTTGATAATTATGTCTAAAATTTCATTTTCTACTCTTTTGGAATACTACTGGAAGAATAAGTTTGCTGCAATCATTTAACTATTCTACTTTTTGTATTACAAAACAAGACTTTTTGGGTACTTCATTACTCTGTTCAGAAGTAAGGGTTAAATTTTCAGAACTGATTTTCTTTTTTTTCCTTGTCCTTTCCTATTATTCATTGATCCCAGAGTGTCAGTGAAATTTCTGGTGAAACATTGATTTCCATCTGCAGAGGGAGGATAATATTCTTTCTGATATACCACTAAAGAAAATATTATATTGCCTAACACTAAATCAATATCAATTCTTGTAAGTGAAGACTGTGCTTCCAATAAACATTCAGAAACACCATAGGTTAGAAGGGTCATATAGGTAATTTTATCTTTTAGTAACATGCCAGAAGTGCTGCTGAAGGCATTAAGGCTTTACAGAAGACCTCCCTACATCGAGACTCCAAGGTCTGTATCCTACTTTGATTAGCTCCATTCTGCAGAACCAGCTTTTACAGAATAACAGTAGTGTGCTCAAAATCCATCCAAATCCCTCATATATACTACTTGAAATACAGATCCTTGAAGTCACAGCTATATTCACTAAAATTTACTGCAACAGACTATGTAGTTAAGATACTTAAAAAAAAAATCAAGAAAAAATTCAGAAACCTGATAGAGATACAGTTTTCTTCTTTCATGACAGATGAAAAAAAGTCCTCAAACGCACAGATCTGTTGTTTTCAAACAGGTTAATAAACTGGCAAAATTACCACTGATAACTTTGGGTCTGCCACCAAAGAAAATCAACACATTTGATAGAGAGAAGCACTCCCAGAGACCGAAATGGAGGAAATAGCCACACTGCTAAAACCACCTCACTGGCCATATCATTATAATCAGAATTACAAGCGATAACAGCAAACTGTGCAAATCATAGAATCACAGCATCAAAGAATAGTTAGGGTTGGAAAAGACCTTAAGATCATCTAGTTCCAACCCCCCTACCATGGCCAGGGACACCTCACACTAAACCATGTCACGCTAGGCTCTGTCCAACCCGGCCTTGAACACTGCCAGGGATGGAGCATACACAACTTCCTTCAGCAACCCATTCCAGTGCCTCACCACCCTTACAGTAAAGAATTTCTTCCTTATATCCAATCCAAACTTCTCCTGTTAAAGTTTGAACCCATTACCCCTTGTCCTCTCACTACAGTCCCTCATGAAGAGTCCATCCCCAGCATCCCTATAGGCCCCCTTCAGATACTGGAAGGCTGTTATAAGGTCTCCATGCAGCCTTCTCTTCACTCTGAACAGCCCTAACTTTCTCAGCCTATCTTCATATGGGAGGTGCTCCAGTCCCCTCATCATCCTCGTGGCCCTCCTCTGCACTTGTTCCAACAGTTCCATGTCCTTTTTATGCTGAGGACACCAGAATTGCACACAATACACCAAGTGAGGTCTCACGAGAGCAGAGTAGAGGGGCAGGAGCACCTCCCTCGACCTGCTGGTCACACTCCTTTTGATGCAGCCCAGGATACGGTTGGCTTTCTGGGCTGAGAGTGCACACTGCCGGCTCATTTTCATTTTCTCATTGACCAACACCCCCAACTCCTTCTCTGTAGGGCTGCTCTGAATCTCTTCCCTGCCCAACCTGTAGCTGTGCCTGGGATTGTTCCAACCCAGGTGGAGGACCTTGCACTTGGCATGGTTAAACTTCATCAGGTTGGCATCAGCCCACCTCACAAGCGTGTCAAGGTCCCTCTGGATGGCATTCCTTCCCTCCAACGTATCAACCAAACCACACAGCTTGGTGTCATTGGCAAATTTGCTGAGGGCACACTCAATCCCACTGTCCATGTCACCCACAAAGATGTTGAACAAGACTGGTCCCAACACTGATCCCTGAGGGACACCACTCATTACTGGTATCCAGCTGGACATTGAGCCATTAACCACAAGTCTTTGCATGTGGACATTCAGCCAGCTCTTTATCCACCAAGTGGTCCATCTATCAAATTGATATTTCTCCAATTTAGAGAGAAGGATGTCATGTGAGACAGTGTCAAACACTTTGCAGAAGTCCGGGTAGATGACATCAACTGCTCTGCCCCTGTCCATCAGTTCCGTAGCCCCATCATAGAAGGCCACCAGATGGGTCAGGCAGGATTTCCCCTTAGTGAAGCCATGCTGGCTGTCACCAAACGCCTTGTTGCTTCTCACGTGCCTCAGCATGCCTTCCAGGAGAATCCGCTCCAAAATTTTATCAGGCACAGAGGTGAGACTGACTGGTCCGTAGTTCCCTGACTCATCCATTTTCCCCTTCTTGAAAATGGGGGTTATATTTCCCTTTTTCCAGTCATCGGGAACTTCACCTGACTGCCATGATTTTTTAAATATGATGGACAGTGGCTTAGCAACTTCATTTGCCAGCTCCTTCAGGACCCGCGGATGGATTTCATCCGGTCCCATGGACTTGTATACATTCGGGTTCCTAAGATGGTCTCAAACCAGATCGTCTCCTACAGTGGGCCCAGGGTCTTCATTCTCACAGTCCCTGCATCTGCATTCCAAGACTTGGGTGGTGTGGTCAGAGCATTTTGCCAGTGAAGATTGAGGCAAAGAACCTCAGCCGTCTCCAAATCCAGGGTAGCCAGTTCTCCTGATAGCTTCCAGAGAGAGCCCATGTTGTCCCTAGTCTGTCTTTTATTGGCAATGTAATTATAGAATTCCTTCCTGTTATCCTTAACATCCCTAGCCAAGTTTAATTCTAAGTGGGCCTTAGCTTTCCTAACCTGGTCCCTAGCTTCCCGGACAACATCCCTGCATTCTTCCCAGGCCGCCTGTCCTTGCTTCCACCTTTTATAAGCCTCTTTTTACCTTCGAAGTTTCCTCAGCAGGTCCTTATCCATCCAAGGAGGTCTCCTGGCCCTCCTGCTGCATTTCCTTCTAGTAGGGATGTATCGCTCCTGAGCTTGCAGCAGGTGAGCCTTGAATATCAACCAACAGTCTTGGGCCCCCCTGCCCTCTAGGGCTATATCCCATGGAACCTTACTGAGCAGGTTCCTGAAGAGGCCAAAGTCTGCTCCTTGAAGTCCAGGGCAGTGAGCTTGCTGCACACTCTTCTCACTGTCCTGAGGATCTCGAATTCGACCATCTCATGATCTCTGCAATCAAGGCTGCCCTGGAGCATCACATTTCCCATCAGCCCTTCCCTGTTGGTGAGCATGATGTCAAGCATGGCACCTCTCCTTGTCGGCTCCTCTATTACTTGCAGAAGGAAGTTGTCTTCCACACAATCGAGGAACCTTCTGGATTGCTTGTGCCAGGCCATACCATCCCTCCAACAGATATCAGGGTGCTTGAAGTCCCTCATGAGAACAAGGGTCTGCAAGCATGAGGCTATTCCTATCTGTCTATAGAGTGCTCCATCCACCGAGTCCCCTTGGTCAGGCGGTCTGTAACAGATCCCCACAATAATATCACCCATCGCTGTTCTCCCTTTAACCCTGACCCACAAACTCTCTGTTGACTGCTCACCTGTCCCCAGACAGAGTTTCATACTCTCCAGCCTATCCCTAACATGAATAGCAACTCCCTCTCCACACCTACCGAGCCTATCTTTCCTAAAGAGCCTGTAACCTTCCATTCCAATGCTGCAGTCATAGGAGCCATCCCACTATGTTTCTGTGATGCCTATTATACCATGCCCCTGTAGAAGTGCACACATCTCTAATTCCTCTTGTTTGTTTCCCATGCTATGGCATTTGTATAGACGCATCTGAGCCGAGATCCAATTGAAGCCAGCTCATTGGCTGGGGAGGGTGGAATATCTCCACATTGCTCCAAGCATTTATTATAGGTGCTGGCAACCGACTGGGTGTGTTGGGATGGAATGATGCCGCCCTCCCCCAATACATCTAGTTTAATGCATCCTTGACCAGTCTGGCAAGCCTCCTACCAAATCCACTCTTCCCTTTCTTTGTCAGACCAGCTCTACCAACCCCCAGGAGACCTGGCCTACTAAGTTGAGTCCCATGTTCAAGGTACCCAAACCGCGGACTATAGCACCACCCTTCTAACCATTTATTAACCTGGTCAATCCTCCTAGCCCTTTTAAGGTTCTGCCCTGTATCCTGGAGAATTGATGAACAGACAATCTGAGCTCCAGAGCCCCTAACTACCTCTCCCAGTGCTCTGTAGTCCTTCTTTATGTTCTCCGGGCTACTGCTATCTATATCAGTAGCACCCACATGGATCACAAGAAGTGGGTAATAGTCAGTGGGACTGACTAGAGCAGGCAGCCTCTGTGCAACATCCCTGATCTGAGCCCCCGGTAGGCAACACACCTCCCTTGAGACTGGGTCAGGCGATAGATGGGTACCTCTGTTCCTTAAAAATCCTCCATCTAAGGTATGCCCGGATGAATCATCAAGAGCTGCTCTCCAGTGGCCATTCTGGGAGAACCTTCTCCAGCTGCTGCAGTGCAGAATTGCTGGGCACAGCAGAAGGCATACAGGCCCAGCCAGCTCACCTGCCTCCAAGTCCAGTGGGGCTCAGTGGCCTCTGAACCACCTCTGATGAAGTAGACAAAGGTCCTGCTTCTTCATATCGAGTCCTACACAATTAAGCACACTCCACAAAGCACTGCACTGGGATTTTAGGTCTATCATTTCTACTTGTGTGCCATGCATACTTCGATTTTTCATGGTCAACAGCCTAGCAAATTGATCTAGCAAACAGGACCTTTCAGATTTTTACATTTCAGCCATAATCATGATATGTGAATGCAGTATTTGTGTTAACTACAGCATTACATTTAAAAATAACCTAAATCTCCAACAGACACTGATACTCAGGATTTAAAAATAAATTAGAAAAGCATCAAACCCAAAATAATTTAAAAGAGAGCCTGAATTAAATGAAAAAGAAAGATGAAAGCAACAGAAATCCTTTCTGAGAATTTGTGTATCATTGACTTAAGAAGAAAATAATAGAAATCACACAATTCCAGATCTGCATTCAGAGTCACTAAATTACTTTCACCCATCAGCAAAATGGAGTTGATGAAAACAGAAAGATGTTTTCTACATTGCCATGTATATAAAGCTCAGATATAAAATTCTGAATTTATTTTATCTAGCTACATGTTTAAGTTTTATAATTAAACTTTAAATCCTGTATTTTTAAGAACCAGAACAGTAACATCAGCAATTTATTTCACAAACTATTTATATTTAAAGTACAATAAAATACTTGATTGAAAATATAAATGCTACCAGCACTAAGGGATAGAGAGATTCTCTCTGCCATTGAGTAGGAGAATTCCTTACATATCACAAATAAGCATGGCTGTTAACTATGTAACCAGAGCACTCACTGGCTGTTGAGAGTGACAGTACCTGTCAGACCAGAGCAGATGGCTGCTTTAGCTATGTAGTTTGCTATCCAAAAGGGCAGTTACTGACTAGTCCATAGGAAAGTACAAAAGCCATGAAACAGGCAATAACTAAATCATTTCCTCAAATGGAAATTCTTTGTTAGCTTAGTTGGTGTCTGCTTCATTTCCTGAAGCAAAGAGCTTATTGGTGTGGAGATGGGAAGGGGAAAATGATGGGATCCCATTAAAGTGCACACAGCAATTCCCATTTATAAGCCACTGAATTCTACTGGTTTGGCCCTTAGTTTTAAGGTATTTAAAAAAATGGATCTCCAATTTCTGCACTGTTTTGAGGGAATATGGCTATCTAACCTAACCTCCACTTTTTATTCAATATTTTGAATATTGCTAATTGCATTCGGAACAACAGAAGTTGTAAAAAACAATTCTAGGATCAAAGAGGTATATTCATAATTATTATAAATGATAAAATTATTACTGGGCATATCATGATCTTTCCAGAACTCCTGAACTCTAAGCTTAAATTTTCATAACCAACTGCCAGTTTGAAACCTATATAAACAAACTACAGCTTATATTCAGTAAGAATATCAAAGGTCTCGCCATCCTATTAGCTTGGATGTTTGTTTAACTCCCCCTCTGCAAGGGTTTCAAGAAGAAAGTTGCAAGTGTTTCTGCTAGCAATCTTTGCTGCTCTCTGTCCCGCTCTGTTTTGAATTTTGAGAAGGAGACAACAGCATTCCTAAAACATCATTAAATCAAGTTTCAATCAGCAACACAGGTCGAAGGATACCACATATAGCAGTACCAATGACACTACTTTCTGCAGGTTTCAGAGGAAAAAGGCAGTTCTTGGACATTTTTGCACATTGTGAGAAGAGTAAAGGAGATTTGCTTCTGAGGTATTAAAACTCAACCTCTTCCACTTCGAGTATTACAGACAGCTCTTATTTTTGCACATGCTCTCACACAGCTAACCCTTAAGGTGTTGATTTATTGCTGAATCAAAGTGTCTCAGCCTGGAGAGGTGCAGCTTTTCAGTGCCTGCATGCTCCAAGAGCATTTCAGCTGCATCTATGCTACTCACATCTTAATTTATCTTGGTCTTGCTGACAGATCAGAAGATTGCAGAACAGTGTGTTAGCATGCCTAATACTATTAGTCTCCTACACCAAACACAGAGAATTACACTCATATCCAAAACTTGAATTTTGTTTACCAGGAACTGCAGCATTACTCACATCTGATGATGTAGAAAGTCTCAGTCTTACCATCATATCAGTATGAATCGATAAAAGTGGAGTTGGAAAGTCCTCTTTGGTGTTCTGTATTACTCCCTATTTAGTGTATTCTTTTCCACATTTGGCTAAATAATCTTGTCACCAGTTCCACAAAATTTTCAGGTTTCCTCTGGTCTTCTACCTCTTTTACCCCAACTTTGTTCCTTGTTGCTTTAATATACTGTATTCCTAATTATACGTTGCTGGCTAGTATTAATTGCTATATTATATAACTGGATTTTTCTGCCTTTTTTGTAGGCCATTTTTTTCTCCTAGTAAAACAAATAAAATGAGCCGCCAGATACTTTGAGGTTTCAGTGTGTGTCAGCTAGTTACCAGTCTCTGTTTTACCTTTGTTCTTAAAGAAAACAACCAATTTTCACTCCTACATAAATCCAGCCCTCATTAGTTTGGCACTGAACAGTTTTAGTTACTCATACCCTTTTGTAGTGGCTGATATGGCCTAAATTGATGGAATTCTCTCTCGATTCTACATTTATTTCACATTGATTGCAACCAATTCTAGACTTTCACATACAACAAATATCTTCTCTCATTTTTCTCAGTAGCAGCAAAGCTTTTCAAATCTCCCTAGTCAATCCACAGGGTACATTCCAGTCATGGGAGCAAGGAGAGAGGAATAGCATGACTCCTCGCACCCTCTGTCCTATATCTTATTTAGTACATATCTGCAAGTACTCAATATTCAGAAACAGTTGTTCCAATACCAGGAATACTTTTGCCTAATCCTTAATGTCCATACTGATTTTCCTCCCATAGTTGTCAATATGTTTATATGAAAATCAAATATATTGCTTGCTTTCCTTACGTCTGTGCTGAAACGATACTTAAGCAACATCAGCATTCAAGGAAATAACTTTTATGCAATATATTACCTGCCAAACTCATGTATACAAAATATTATGCAGAACACTTAGTTGCAAAAAAATAATGAGGCATGTATATAAATAATAAAAATATAGTATGCAATTTTATCAATCATGAGAAAAAAGAGAAAATCAATTTAATATTTCAGCAACTTCTAAGAATATATGTCTAGAAGTAAACTTTTCCCACAAGTTTCTTAGTGTATAACTATGAACCAAGAAATGAATGCACCTTCCTCTAAAGCCTCTAGTACTGACTTTCAAAGGTAGAACAAAACCAGAGAGGTGTAACACAGGATGCCTATTTTAATATTTTAACATTTAATGTTAACTCCTGCTTTTATTGTTTTTGCTTTCTCAGCAATGAAGGATATTTGTTCTTAGCTTAAAACATATGGTTGCTGTAGACCTCATTTGAAGAAATAGAACAGAAAGGTAAAAGCCAATTCCATGTGCTACCTTTCCTGAATGTCCTTAATGCTTACTTAATGACATTTTTCTCAGGCATGGCATGCCTGACTGTCAGCTCGTGCCAGTTAACAGATTTAAAAAATAAAAGTCACTGCAATACTATACAGAACATAAGTTTTTAGTCAGCATTTGACATATGTGTTTCAGTTCATGATTCCAGAAAAATTTCTGTAGAAACCAGGCAGACAAATAGTACTCACTAATTTTCTTTTTCTTGATAATATAAGCACTTAATTAAGGGGACTTGAAGCAGTGGTAATAAAAAAGTCAAGATGGGAACTGTCATATGGCTTTAAAAACTACATAGTTTTAAGAATGCATTTGAAATTAATGCCTATATATATATATATCTAGTTCCACAAGTCCACTGATAGAATAAATAACTCATTTTCAAATACTGAAACTACACTTTGGCAGAAGAGTAAATTAACTGTTTATTTCTGCAGACAATTTGTTTGATGTGTGCAATAAATAAATCATCATATTCATAAAATAATTCCATTTATAATTTTTCTCTTTAATACATTTCAATAATGCTGAAGGTAAAATGTTAATAAAAAATATAAAAGAGCTAGAGTGAGGCCCAATAATATGTTGTACGTGAAATGGAAAAACAAGTGTAGGAAATGATTCCTTATGTAGATGTATTCTATCCAGCTCATTCACATGAGAGCCCATTTATTCTCTTTACTCCATACAAGTCCTATTTCTGACTCAAATTTCAGTCAAGCATTGAGGAAGCAGGAAAATTAGCAGAATAAGTCTGGTTACACATACAATACATAAAGTTATACTTTTGTGGTACATACAATCATAACACTTAGGAGAAGGTCTGCTCACAGTATCATGCTCCTCTAAAACGTAACACCTTTCAAAGCCGACAATATCGACACAAATAATTTTGCCATTTGTCAACATAAAGAAGCATCGAAACATGACAGTATACCAAGACCCTCCTACATGTTAATAAAAATTCCTATGCTTTCTGCAGTAAAAATTCCATTTTTTAAATAACCAAATAATCATGCAGCACATCTACAGAGTTTTAAAGTATTTTAAGCTATTTTCACAGTTTTCTTTTTGTTTTGTCCATTCTATTTTTATTAATAGGATTTTTCCATTTTGTCACAGGCTTTGCTAAACCTCTTCCTCTATTTTCCCACATTGAAACACATTCTGGAAAGTAATTATATCAGATGTATTAGTCTACATTATGTGCAAAAATAATAATACTTAATAAATGTTATTATTTGTCTTCAAATATTAAATGGCTCATTTTACAGTAACTTTGCCAATCCTTGAAGCAAAGAACTACATCCTGGAAATAAAAATCTAAAACAGACCTCTTCCTCAGACAGCTTTTATAGGTCGTGTTTTCCACTTACAATCTGACCTCAATTAATGAAGCCTTTTAGAGGACACTAGATTATTTTTGTATAATAGGAGTTTAAATTGAAAATGTCTTGATTTTTTTTAATTAATACACCGTATATGACATGACCCAGTTCCAGATAGCAGGAAATTTTGGATATTTCAGGCTACACTACTATGTAACAATTCAAATTTTTGGCAAACTGCCACAGCTGGGGTGGAAGCTTTTGTTGATGTATAAAGTACCTTTCCAAGAGCTAAACTGCCACTGTTAAACAAAGTAACACTACATCTTCCAGCTTTCAATAGACCAAGATAACCCTTTGTTCAACTATATGAAAGCTGCTAGCATGTTTCAATAGCTCTCATTCCATCTGTCACTCAATAAACATTTGTCACTCAATAAACCTCTTTTTTCTTTCTGAGTTTTTAAATACGGCCCTATAGTTCATTTCAATGGATAATTACAGTACCACTTATTTGCTTTAGCTTATCCTTCTTAAATTTTAATAACTGAGAACACTGCGTTAAGGGGTTTCTGCACATTTCCAGTAATTTTATTATAGACACACAAGAAATGCAGTGAAGAAACAACCTCCCCTTCGTCTATTACTTTTTAAAGGGGTATTGGATATTGCAGTTTAGCATATTCTGTTTCTTTTCAAAACAAAACTCCCTTGCCTTAGAATGATAATCTTGTTCCAGCCTGGAATCTGATCCTGCTACCTGTTTGTACTTGCTCATTTTCATTTGGCGATTCCTCTCTTCTACATCCATTGCACCTGTTAAGTAGAAGAAAAAAAGAAAACAAAATAAATACACAAGCAGTTCTCAATTCCAAGTTTCAAGTTATACTCATGGAAGTTTTAACAGAAATAAATGAAATCTTATTTACTTAAATTACAGTATATAATTTGTTTATGAATGATAATTTTGCAGGAAACTAGAAAGTTGTAGGAGGATGAAAATAGTAGTTAAGTAAGTAAGTGTTGTATTATCTACACAATTCAAGCAAAACCAACTTTGTGGAGGAAATGAATGTAAATGGAACACATTGTTTTCACAAATAGAATTTTAGTATTTCAAAAGTAATCAAGAGAAACGATTTTCAATTCTAAAAAAAAAAAAAAAAATAAAAAGGCATATAAAGGCAGCCTGCTTATTTTGAGTGTACTTTGAGTGGGGATCCTGGCTCTACACTTGTTGTAATGTGATATACCAGATTACTAATCAGGTAACAACCACAGTTTAGCAGACCTTCCATTTACCATTTGAGCATATTCCTAGTATGCTCAAATTTTAAAGATGTGTAAAGGAATGTTAAAGAGCCACCCAGTGGCATCACTGTACTACATTTTAATGACACAGCGTCAAGAACGATTTCAGAATTCACTCTTCTTGAAATAAAAACGTAATCAGTCTCCCTTAGGGATGGGCTCTCACTACACGACTTAGGCACCAGCTGTTTTTAACCAACTGCTACTGTAACACCACAATTAAATAGGTAAAATAATAACAAAATAAGTGCCAAAGTTGAAGAGGAAGAGTGAGAAACAGGAAGATAAAAGGAGGACAACACTCCAGAATTTCAATAAAAATATATTTTCAAAAAAATAAAGTTATCTATTATACACACACAGGCTTGATTCTCTTCCACTTTAACATGTTATAAATCAAGAGTTATTCATTATCCAGTGAATGCTAAAAAGTATTCATTTTGACTCATATTTGTCTTAAACTTTCCATAATTCTAGCACAAAAGTTGTCTGGAATTAAAATTTCAGAATCCCACTATTCATGAATGTACATAATATGTATTGAACAATTTGGACTTTATTTATGGAATTGAGATTGGAATATTAGATTCCAGTTTACTACATAAATCTGATCTAATATCTAAACCTCCGTTCTAATTTGTAATCTAATATTAAAGTAGGGCTTTGCACACTGCCTCTGAGCTTTGTATTTTCTTTCTTTACAGCAGTAATAGCAGTAGTACATATTATGAGACCTGCCAGCTAAATCTTGTGGCACTTCATAGGAAACCTGGGAGAAAGGGGTGAAAGGAAGAGGGAATGCAATAAGGCTGAAGCGTACTTTTATCTATAAACTCTCTGGCTTCTGATTTTTATATTTAAACTCTCAATCTTTACTCCTTACATACAACATGAATGGAAAGACTTCATCAAAACTTTCAAAAGAAATGAAAATCAAGAAAAATGAATGAAAAAGAATAAGTGGTATTTTACAGAGAAAAGCAAAATGAAAGAAAGACAGCAGCAGATGAAAATTGCTAAAATAAAAACCATTATAGGCCCCAAAGCAGTATTTCCCACATTATCATTAGGATGCAAGTGTGGCTTTTTTTTTTTTTTTTTTTTTTTTTTTTTAAGGACTGAATTTTAAAAGCTTTAAAGTTTTGTTGTTTTTTTTTTTTTTTTTTTTTTTTCCCCTGGAAAGCAAAGACTTTAAACTGGAAAAATATATTTTTTCTTTTTTCTTTTTTTTTTTTTTTTTCTGGCAGAAGTAATATATGTGTTCTTTAAGTAAAATACTGTAACTTTTGCTCAAAGAAAGAAACCATCTTTTGCTGAAATCATAACATTCTGCAAATCTACTTGTCATTTTTCAGCAGCGTAACAAAGGAGATATTTTTCACTAAAAGGGAAATTTTGACAATTTTTCTTATGAAGTTTTCTCATGAAATCATCATATATGCTTTCTGTCCCCAGACATTCTGCCAAATTTCAGAAAATTACAAGAAGCGATAAAATGAGACCTCGAGCATAAATTAGAATTTTCACAATTACTTGTGAAAGTACTCATTCTTATGTATGATCAGTTGGCAAAGTGAAGGTTAGGTTTGCACAAATCCAATTGCCTACAACTGGCAAAACCAAGCACTCTGATATATGCCATTGAAAATGTGGGTATAACATGTAAGCCCTTGCTGTGAATCCTCTGTAGCAAAATAAAATTGGTGGCTCATTTTAGTCTGAAGAGAAAAACAAGACAGCAAAATGTAGGGAAAAAAGAATTCAATTCCTATTAAGTTATTTAAAGATCTAACTTGCTATGTATTTTTGAAACTGCCTTCAACAACTGAGTGAATTCAGTTATATGCAAAAATGGGGCAGTGCAAAGTTTACTAAGCAGAAGATCACCTTTGGTTCTACTATGCATGGAAGTGACATGCAGAAAGAGTGTGAAGGGTTACTGGCTGTCGCAGACTAATCTTGGTGTAACAAGCCAGATGCAGCCATGATCTGGATGGGAATAAGAAAGGTTGAGAGCGTGTCGCAGCCCTTCCCATTCACATGATCCAGTGTGCATGCATATAGCATTAAGTGATGGAAATGTAGGGCTAACATCTCCACTTGTGCTGGCAAATTTATACTTAGTTGAAACCTATACGTGCGGGCTGAGCATGAGCAGAATATACTTCCAGAGAGTCCAGTAGTAGTTCAGGTGCACTAGGAAGCTTCAGCTCCTAACATGATATTGGTAACCAAGGCTAAACATCAGTCCTATATTAAGGACTCGAATCAGGAGGTGTTCATGGAGTGTGTGTCGGCAAATCAGAACTAACCTGAATCTAGCTATTAGTTATCAATAGTGCTGACACTGTATGAGCATAAGCTTTTGTACTGGCAGCTCAAGGTTGTCAGTCTTTGTATTATTGAAGTCTTTAGAGCACAGCACAACACATTTTCAGGACCACAGAGACACTAGGAAAAATAAAGCTACTTATGATATACTTCCGTGTAGTGTCACAATATACCGAAGTGTATGCAACCAAATTTTGGCCAGGCAAAAGTGAGTTATTCAAACTTCAGCCACAGCAACACAAAAAATTAAGAAAGACTGATGGAAGAACAAAATCTGGTGTTGCTCACCAAACACAGCTGGGATCAGTGTACTGTAGGCAACATCTTGGGAGTTTTGCTTATTTTGAACAACTCTTTAGCATTAAAAAAACATGGCCCGAAGGTTAGCTCAGTGGAGTTTTCATTAGCACAGAGAAATTCTTTCCTGACAAATGACTAGCTGCTCTTTCAATATGAGCCATTCACCATATTTTTAGAAGAGAGTGTGCTGAAGGAATGCAGCACAACTACAGTCCTTAACTGTGAGAGGAAGGTTCCAAAGTGCAGTGCACAGCAGCCCTGTAACCTGCCCTCATATCCACAAGGATGGCAGTGAGGGACTGATTTGTGCCAGAGCTTAGCACTAGTGACTAAAGTGGGTTAAGCCTTAGGCCACATGAACTGGACTTTAACCTTTGGTTTTGTCTATGGAAACGTAACCAGTTGATAAGAAAGTGTAAGCAAAACTTTTAACTACAGCATATTCTGTAACAAAAGATAACGAAATGTCTCAAAACAGACAAAAAGGAGCCCGGAAGCTGCGGGAGCATATCAGAAGACCCCAGACACTACAAACTATATGTTTCATGCTAGAAAATTTAAGGACTTTCATTCTTTCTTTCATTGCCTTCTCCAGTGGGAATTATTGAACTGTTCTAGCATTTATAGGTGCTGGTGATGGTGTTGCATTTGATGAAGGAGTTTGCTGTACAGTGGGGCTTCTGGGACACAGAGAGTAAAAGGAAAATCTGGGGTTTGGAAATAGAGTGGAGTAAATGAAATGTGTAGATTTAGATTTGGATAGACATGGACAAGAGGGATGCAAAATTTGGGAGGCACAGCAGCTCAGGCATGGGGGAAAACTAGTGATGAGTGGACTATAGAAACACTGAGATTTTGGAAGTCAGGAATCTATACAAGAGAGAAAAAAGCAGAGTGCAGGTGAGCACATGCTGCTTGAAGTGGGGAGGACAGAACAGCAATCTTTAGCTGCACAAGAGCCTTCTTTAGCTGCTTCTGATCGCTTCCAATGTCTCACCCTAATTTGACTCCCTTGATAAAACAAAAGAAATACATTTGGGAAAGCCATTTCTCAGTTCCCATTTCCGATTGTCTATTTTGAAATCCCCCAAATACATAAAAACTGTGATCCAACTCTACAGTATACATTTGCTTAAATGTAATAGATCAAAGAACTTAAGGGCAAAACCATAAAAATATTTTTAATGGTACTCTACCTGTATCCCCATTCTGTGGATCTGCTTTCTTTTCTTCTATAAACAAATGAAAGCAGCACATAAAACAAAAAGAGGGGGAGAGAGAAAATGCAGAAATAATAATAAAAGTAATATAAATCATGAACTAAAAAGGAAAAATGAATAAAATCCACCAAATTAATTAAATTTGATGAGTTTAGTCAACCAACCAAGTATGGTGCTCTACATCCAGAGGCATATTCACTGGATGCTAGTGTATACATTTGTGCACTCTTATTAGACTTACTGGAGGGAACCCATGGGCATTTTGAGCGCTTCCAGAATCATTAATACACTCAACACAAAAGACAGCAAGGCAGGTGTCAGACATAGTTATGTTACAGCTTCCTTGAATAGGATGACACAAAAATAAAAGTAAAAATCTCACTTGTGCTGTATATTTTATGCAGTGCACACACAAATTGCAGTCTAATGGTTCAAGCATAAAACTTGAATGTCTTAAAACTGTTTTCAGTGATTACTTTAAATTTTCATTGGTTTAATCAATTCTCATAGCTTCTACAGGTCAAAAGGTTTAATGATGATATTACTGCATCTTGTCTTAAGAGTTAAAAAATGATCAAGAACAAAAGACACTAAGAGCAATACTCAGAACCCAGCTTATGTACATAAATCCAGCTGACTGATGCCAACAAATGGCATACAATGGCATGGCATAACAAATGGCAATGGATATACTGAATGCATATCAAAGGTTGTAAATGGCTCTGGGCATTCCTCTGTCACAAAGAGATGAATATACATTGGATCCCTATCAAATAGTTTGGCAGCCCATAAATACTGCACTCTGAAATCCAAGTTTGGTAATTAATGTGAAAGATTTTTAAGTCAAATGAAATTTACTTTACTTAGAAATACATTAACTTTTAAATAGACTGTTTCTCTTTCTTACTGTAAGTCAAAATTACATTAAATTAAATAAAAATGATCCCATGAATATGGAGCAACAACCCCCAAGCTACAAACCAAAAATAGCACGCATTATTAGAATTAAATATTTTTCCAGATTTATTGGTTGTTGAGGGTTGTTCTGAAATTATAATCTACTTTATAGTACACATAGCTGTTACATTTTAAGGAAATACCATTTTGTAGATGGTTACCAAAGCAGAAGATGAAGTCATACTGAAAGAGAAATCATACTGGGGCAAGCTAGAGGTGTAAGAAAGAAAAGAATGCTTCTGCAGAGAGCATAAATAACGTGCCACACTTTGATAGGATCTGGCACCCCACCCTGTGTGGAATCAAGGTTGTTCTGCTGGCAATTCTTAGTAGAATTGTTATGCAAATTAATGGGAAACAGATAAGTCAAGTCATAAGCCTGTCAGTGGATACCAAGTGGGTTCCAGACACCTCTACCATTCCCCACCTTTTTTGCCACAAATTGTATAGAGTTTATAAAGAAAGTCTTTTGGATTCTTTTGCTTTGGCCTTTTAGTAGCCTGGCCTATATTGTCTATGTGGGTTGTGGATATTGCTAGGAAAGTAGCAGAAAAAGAGAGATGATTGTGCCTGCTTTTCAAGCATTCAATTTTTACTTTTTTAAATTGCTGTCACCAGTATGAAAGCTACAAATACAAACTGTCTTCTACTGCATCATTACTTCACAAAGAGAAAGCAATTTGATAGCAATACCACTGATTCAACATAATGCAAAATAGATGAAAGGGAAGTAAGAGTCATTAAAATACATTGAGTTTGAGCTCAGAGAGAATGATGCCATCTTCAAGTTATTTCATTTGAATGGAGAAAAGAAATCTTTACTGTGCCTGAAATGTTATCTTAATAAATAAACCTAATACTATATAGGATAATGCATTTTTAAAATGCCTGGAAGTCCATTCATCCATGTGTTTGAATGTCTTTCCACCACGAGTCTTTAAATAAAGACACTGCCAAAATAAGGAAAACTTGAAACCTGTCAGACTTTCACTTGTTCAGCTCCATATTTAAAAAGTATATAGAAAAATATTTCCAAATTGACTTAGAGAAAAGAATACCACAGTATTAGGAAGCATAAAATTCTATTTGATTCTTCAATATTTAAAGTGTAATTGAAGTGCTGTGACATTTATTACAGATCTCTACAATAAATAAGTCCTCCAGATTTTTACAAGAATGGTCAGCACAGTGGATCTTACTCTTCTAACTAAGGTTTCAGTTGCATCATGAAGAGCTGTCTGAAGACATACTAGAAAGAACAGAAGATTAAATTGAGAAAGATTTCACTGGGGTGAGAAGAGCAGAACTGAAAATACTGGTATTTCCAACTGACCAAATAAAACAATGCTAAATTCTGAACAGCAAAGATCTTCACAGCAGCTATTGGCCAAAGCAGCTATTTGGCTAAAAAAATCATAGCAGGTTCAGAATGCTGATACTGAAGTAATTAATGCTTTTGGCTCTGCAGTTATTAGGTGCTCAAATCAAAAAGCTATAAAGGGCCTTAATGTCTTAAAAATGCTAAAATCCAATAAATCATTATGAGATGATTTCAAAATGTCTCAAAATGAATAATACAAAAAGGCAGTCACAAGTCATTCCTAAAAATGTTTGTCTATTTCTATTTACATGATTTCTTCAACATCATCACATTAGTCAGTAATTTTCTATATAACTTGAATTAATATTGGTTTACAGAGTGAAAAGTATATACTGTAGCCTCTGATGTAATTATCTCAATTTAAGAAGTAAAGTTTTTTCAGAAATAAATAATTAGGAGGAAAAAAAATTGATGCTTTGATCAATGAGGCATTTCTGTACATTACAAAAGATAACTATATGTTTCCAGCCTACTCAGAATACAGATATATTGAAGTATAATGATGAAATATAGAGATGAACTATAGCGATAGAGAAACTGAAATGCTGAAAGATCCTCTCTCAAAACCTTCTTCCACCATCACAGTTGACATTGCTATTATAATGACCATTGACATGTTGCAAAATAGCAGACACAGCCATGTTCCCATGGTCTTGTAATGACCCAGTCTTTCTAACAGGTACTAATATATCGAATAGGTATCTAAAAATCTAATGTGTATCTGGAAGATAAAATGAACAAAATAAGAATTCTAATCAAGAGGCTCACACAAGAGCAGGCTTAACAGTAACTGCAACTGATCTAAAATGGCCTTGATCAGCTATATTTTCTTTGAAATGCCTTAACTCAATGACCTCTGCTGTTCTGTTGTGAACCTGGAGGTGCCACGGCCAAAGCACCCCAGCAGGCTTCACCCACCACACTGCAAGAAGACCCATGGAGCAGGAACCCCAAGTACGTGGAAGCAGGACAATATCCAAATATGTCCAAATAGAATAATATTTCCACAGGAGAATCAGGATAGCAGACTTCTCCCCAGATACAGAATACTGATAGGGAAGTGTTGAAGTTAATAAAAAATTACTGCCTTCCTTGGGAGAAGAAGAGGGAGACTTAAGGTTACAACTGGGAGGTAGGTGCTGGGCTTAATAGCCTTCCTCCCAGGGTTTTAAAATCATCAAGGTAACTAGCAATTAAATGAAATAAATTGTATTTATAGAGTGGATAAATTAGCTTAAGAGCTTCTTGAAAACTGAGTCTGATTTTTCAAAGTAGTGAATGTTATTAAATAACATTCTATTTTAAAAATCAAATATACACAAGGGACACTAATTTTGGTAAGTACTTTGAAAAATGCTAGGCAAATTTCTTACTTGAGATTTCTCTTCAAATGTTATTTATGAGAATACATCCTAAAAACAAAATCTGAAAGTATTTGCTCTGAACATCAAAACTTGTCAGTTAAAAGTCTTGCGCTCAAAGGATTACATTTCCTCCTATTTCCAGAGCCACTGAATTTCAACTCTACCTCTAAGGAACCAGCTCTAAAGTTTGTCATTCTGGCTGTCTATAGTGTAAAAAATACAGTTGCCTAATTGCTACAAGGTCTAGCAAAATATCGTGTTGATGTGTGATACAAATGGCTGCTGAATCTTGCTACAGGTCTTAATGTCCAATGTGTGGCAAATACAAAAGTTATTGTTGCAGCAAGCAAGCAAAGTATTTCCAAGAAGTCTGTGATACACATTACAGTCTGAATGAAAAGAAACCTACAGAAATGTGGAACAAGAACAAAACCAGAAGGCTGTTTAAGTGGTTTTATATTACTCTTTCAATGAGACTGAAGTGTCAATACACTGTCCTTAAAAGGGAATGCTAGAATGAAGACAATTTCAGTTAGCCAGCTCCCTAGTGGGGGAGCATGCCTTTGCATTTCTGTTTTCTATTTGAGAATTGCTTGATGGTTTTGTGTTTTTTTTTTTCATCTTGGCTTCAAACTTGACACATTAAACAAAGACTGAAACCCAGGGGGCATTTCTCACAAATTAAATAAATTTTTATCAAAATGCTTAAACCATGTTAATAACGTTACTTTGGATTATTTGCAGAATACAAGGCACTGCTGAGTAAAAAAATGAGTAAGATGGTGATTTAAGCTAGAAAGTCAAAGAAGCTCTAGAATCATGGGTTCATAAATTGACAGGGTCAGCTCAGGCCTTCATCACTACTGACAGATCAGCGGAGCTGCTAAAGGACAAAGGTCTACTGAAGCAAACTCAGAAGTTCTATTTTGCATGTTTACGGAAGTAACTCTTAGCAAAATGACCACCTTTCTTCTATGGTGTCTGGATCCTCTTACAAAGTTATTTTTGCAGGGTACTCTGTGATGCTTGTCTTTGCTGCCTCATACAGCAGTGTGCATACATTTTGGTGACCTTTGAAAAATACTGAGCACCCACATGGAAAAAGGAAGAAAAAGAAGCAGTAAGATGAATATTAGCTAGAACACCCCATTTCACTTCTCAGAAAGATTCTGGCACATCCTCCCTATATGAATGATATGCAGTAGTATTTTTAAAATGTTAAAGAAAAATACCTGAGGGGTCAGTGGACCCTTACATTCTGTACTCAGAAAAATCCATTCAGATCAGCCATGCTATAAACTCTGCACTGTCTTCATGAAAGCCTAAGCACAGCCTTATTGTTAAGCTCTCTAACATTCTGTTTCCCAACCATGCAAACTCCTCAAGAGTTCCTACCACTGGTATACTCCACAGTATAACCACAGGATATTTCACATTCTGATACAGCCACTTCAAAACTTAGGCACAAACACTTGATGATAACCATGGCTCCACTTCCAGAAAAGCAAACAGCTATTAATAGAGATTCTTCAGCCATCCTAAGAATGCAAGACATCTTCATTAACAATAAACAGAAATATGGTCAAAGATTTAACCAAAGAATACAAAAACAACAGTGGTATATGCACCCATATGTAAGACTCAATTACAAATTAAAACTAGCAAACCTTTACAGATTAAAAATCTATTATGCTATTCTGTCTTTTGCAAAATTATGATTTAATTTTTCATTATAAAATCTATGTTATATAATATACTGAAGACTGAAGACCAGCCTTTACTAATGTGGTTTAGTACAGATGGCTATTTGGGGGCTGGATTTTGAAGCCTTCAGTTTCTGGTTTTAGTTCTAATCAAAAATCAAATTAAGGACAAAAATCCTACCAGGTACCCAATACTATACATCTATTAGCATGTTAAGTACATTTAAACTGAATTTGGAGTCTACCTATCCCTTTGCTTTTTGTTGACTAATTGCAGATGTAAAATTTTTAGAAGTCTCAGTCGCAGCTTGAGACATCAGATTTTAAACATACCTGTCAAACTAAATGTCACAGAATCCTTCAGAGATGTACAAGTCATTTAATCACACTTGTGCTAAAATGTTACAAATTCCATCCAGTTTTGTTTGTTTTTTTTTTTTTTTAACATAAGACAGATGGAAACAGAACAAAATACCATCCTGGTCTTTAAAGGAAAGTGTGTCACTGAACACTGACTATAGTAATAACTCAAAAATAGAGGGATGTCATGTTCTGTTTATAAAGGTAAAGTATATCACAGTATATTCACTCCTGGATGGCTTGGAAAACCTCTCAGGGTACCGTAAGACAAGAACAAATCCAACTAAGTGTGCTTTTTGTCTTCTACTGTAGTTGCCCAGGGAGGTTGTGAATGCTTCATCCCTGGCGGCATTCAAGGTGGGGTTGGACATAGCCTTGGATGGCATGGTTTAGTGGGAGGTGTCCCTGCCCACGGCGGGGGGGTTGGAACTCGATGATCTTGAGGTCCTTTCCAGCCCTTACTATTCTGTGATTCTGTGATTCTGTGATCTCTCAATCACACAAATTGCTTGCCCTTGGGTTCTCCAACAGTTTATTGGCCAGACCACTCTGCGGTTTGGCCCTCCATTGTCCAGGGCTACAAGCTCTTCCAATTTGGTCATCCATCTTTAATAAGGTTGTTCTAGTTTTTGTAGGCTTCACCCTTGGCAATCATGTTATTACAAAACCATAATTTTCCACAAAAATTATAAAATACAAGAAAAACAAACAAAACAACCCATATTTCAAAGTCCTTGTCCATTTTAATTTTATTCTCAAAGTTAGCAAAACCTCAATCAATCCTTCATATTCTCTTAATATGAGAATTTTGCTCCAGTTGTTGCAGAAAAGATCTGAGAACTCTATTTCCCTGCCATTTATGTCTCTTTAGAAGTGGAGCTGCCCCCAGTGGTCCGTCTTCTAACTTCTGTCTGCCTCCTTAAAAAGCAGCAATGACTGGCATTGCTAATCCATCCTTCCTCATACTGGAATAAATCTAAAATTAATTAGCCAACACTTTTTCTGCTACATAAACACTGACTGCCTTTAAACTGTCATGGGTCAGCCTTTCCATAGTTTTGGTGATTGATTTTGAGGTATAGCTACTTCAGTAATGTCACATCTAGGCCTAGATTAATTCTGTAAGGCTGAAGAATGTTTTCTGTATCATAGAATCATAGAATCATAGAATAGTAAGGGCTGGAAAGGACCTCAAGATCATCGAGTTCCAACCCCCCTGCCATGGGCAGGGACACCTCCCACTAAACCATGCCATCCAAGGCTATGTCCAACCCCACCTTGAACGCCGCCAGGGATGAAGCATCCACAACCTCCCTGGGCAACCCATTCCAGGGCCTCACCACCCTCACAGTAAAGAATTTCTTCCTCAGATCCAATCTAAACTTCCCCTGTTTAAGTTTAAACCCATTACCCCTTGTCCTCTCACCACAGTCCCTAACGAAGACTCCCTCCCCAGCATCCCTATAGGCCCCCTTCAGGTATTGGAAGGCTGCTATGAGGTTTCCACTCAGCCTTCTCTTCTCCAGGCTGAACAGCCCCAATTTTCTCAGCCTATCTTCATACGAGAGGTGCTCCAGTCCCCTGATCATCCTCGTGGCCCTCCTCTGGACTTGTTCTAACAGTTCCATGTCCTTTTTATGTTGAGGACACCAGAACTGCACACAATACTCCAAGTGAGGTCTCACGAGAGCAGAGTAAAGGGGCAGGATCACCTCCCTCGACCTGCTGGTCACGCTCCTTTTGATGCAGCCCAGGATACGGTTGGCCTTCTGGGCTGCAAGCGCACACTGCCGACTCATGTTCATTTTTTCATCAACCCACACCCCCAAGTCCTTCTCCACAGGGCTGCTCTGAATCTCCTCCCCGCCCAGCCTGTAGCTGTGCCTGGCATTGCTCTGACCCAGCTGCAGGACTTTGCACTTAGCATGGTTAAACTTCATAAGGTTGGCATCAGCCCACCTCACAAGTGTGTCAAGGTCCCTCTGGATGGCATTCCTTCCCTCCAATGTATCAACCGAACCACACAGCTTGGTGTCATCGGCAAACTTGCTGAGGGCGCACTCAATCCCACTGTCCATGTCACCCACAAACATGTTGAACAACACCGGTCCCAACACGGATCCCTGGGGGACACCACTCGTTACTGGTCTCCAGCTGGACACTGAGCCACTGAGCAGTACTCTTCGTGTGCGGCCATCCAGCCAGTTCTTTATCCACCGAGTGGTCCACCTATCAAATTGATGTCTCTCCAACTTAGAGAGAAGGATGTCATGTGAGACAGTGTCAAAGGCTTTACACAAGCCCATGTAGATGACATCAACTGCTCTGCCCCTGTCCATCAGTTCCGTAGCCCCTTCATAGAAGGTCACCAGATTGGTCAGGCAGGATTTCCCCTTAGTGAAGCCATGCTGGCTGTCACCAAGCACCTTGTTGGTTTTCATGTGCCTTAGCATGCCTTCCAGGAGAATCCGCTCCAAGATTTTGCCAGGCACAGAGGTGAGACTGACTGGTCTGTAATTCCCTGGCTCATCCATTTTCCCCTTCTTAAAAATGGGGGTTATATTTCCCTTTTTCCAGTCATCGGGAACTTCAACTGACTGCCATGATTTTTCAAATATGATGGACAGTGGCTTAGCAACTTCATTTGCCAGCTCCTTCAGGACCCTTGGATGGATTTCATCCGGTCCCATTGACTTGTATACATTCAGGTTCCTAAGGTGGTCCCGAACAAGATCCTCCCCCACAGTGGGCCCTGGGTCCCCACCCTCACTGTCCCCGCGTCTGCCTTCCAAGACTTGGGTGGTGTGGTCAGAGCATTTACCAGTGAAGACTGAGGTGAAGAAGTCATTAAGAACCTCAGCCTTCTCCAAATCCAGGGTAGCCAGTTCTCCCGATAGCTTCTGGAGAGGGCCCACGGTGTCCCTAACCTGTCTTTTATTGGCAATGTACCTATAAAATCCCTTCCTGTTATCCTTAACATCCCTAGCCAAGTTTAATTCTAAGTGGGCCTTAGCTTTCCTAACCTGGTCTCTAGCTTCCCGGACAACATCCCTGTATTCTTCCCAGGCCGCCTGACCTTGCTTCCACCTTTTATAAGCCTCTTTTTTCCTTCGAATTTTGCTCAGCAGCTCCTTATCCATCCAAGGAGGTCTCCTGGCCCTCCTGCTGAACTTCCTTCTAGTTGGGATGCATCGCTCCTGAGCTTGCAGCAGGTGATCCTTGAATATCAACCAACAGTATCTCTCATATTTGAAGACCATAGTAAGCATTATTTGCAAATTCAAATAATTATTGCTGCAACGGTAACTGGTTGGTCTGAAATATGTTACTGATTGAAAAGAAAGATGTCTGCTTTATCATGAAGGTTCTTTGGCAGTTAGGGGCTTACTTCCCTTGCTCATACTGAATACATAGGGAAGTGAACAGGCATATGTCTCCCTAACAGTTTTCACAACACTTGGATCCTATGAAACATATTAAATTATTTCTGAAATATGATTTTAGAAACAAGTCACAAAAACTGCATTGCAAAGCTCCTCCTTCACCACAGGAAGAGGGGTTTAGTCACTAAGGATGCTATCAAGCCCTGCTGCTTTCAGCTAAAAAAAAAATAATATAAAAATATTCTTACTTGTTAGCTTTCTGAACTTGCTTTTTTGCTTGAAATATACAGCATAAGCTTTGCACAGCCTCTCATAAGACTTTTCAATTGAAAAAATAGCCTAGAGATTTTTCAGCGAATAACATTTTCTCATTTTTGCAATCAGAGACTATAATCCCAGAGAGAGGAAATGGCAATATTTTTCTTTCCATACAATATTAACATATTCAGATATTTAGCTTTCACAACGCCCCTTGGTCTAAAATCACCTAAAATCAATAGTGAATTCTTCAATTCACATGAATGCTTGTTAGCATGGTAAATACTGTGAAAACCATTTACTGAAGGAACTTGTAAATGGATAATCCTCTTTCCAAACTTTTTAAAGCAAATTCTAAAACAATGGAAAAACATCCCCTTGCAAAGGCACACCTTTCAAATACTACCCCTACTTTTAAGCAGCTGTTTTAGCACACAGCTGCTCAAAGTACCTTGTGCTGGAATGTGTAAGCTATTTAGTCATTGAGGTAAAACATGGAAGAGTACCCATTTCGAATGCACATGTGAAAGTATGTTTCTATGCACAAAATAAACTAACTACTCCTGAGTTTAAGGACAGTGAAAATAACTTCTGCAACTGCACTGCTGATCGTGCTTTCGCATTTCTATGCTAGTTAAATTTATCAGTGCTTAATACATTTATTTAACATCGTTGGTGAGCTAAACAGTGTTTTGCAAAAGTCCATCTGAATTGGAAAGTCCAAAAAAGCTAATCATACACAGGCACTGCCTTCTTACATATATTCAAGAAACACAGGTGATAAAAACATGTTTTTCTGAGACACTAGATATAATTTTAAGGTCTGATTTCTTCCAACCCCAAGAATCAGATGGGCTGATTGAATATTTTGATTCAATATGCTGATTCAATCTATAACTCAGAGGAAGATTCTTGAAGAAAAAGGTTCAGAACTTTTCTTTCACTATGAACATACAGGAAATGGGTCAGCCAATCCAATAATTTTATTTTTCTAATAAAAGAGACTCAGAATCACTGCAGAGGAACTCAGAAAGGATTGTGGGCACAAAGAAAGTAAACTTAAACTCTGCCTTTCTACAGCATAAACTAAATTCTAACAGTGGTGATTTATGACAGATGGAATTCAGATCACACTACCACTTGTCTTTTCTATCCATACTCAACTTCTTTTCCTCCTGCAATTTGGTTTCTAGGTTGAGATTTGTTTAATATGAAAATCATAGCAAGTAACATTTGCAAAATTCATAAAGATGATCTTTGATTAGGACAAGAGTAGAACCAGAGGTAAAACTGAGTTCTGAAGGAGCCAGCCACAGTAGAGAAAAGACAAAAATGTTTGACCAAATACCACCTAAATCAGTGGACCCCAAAACTGCTTCAGATTTTAGAAGCTAAATGGCACCCAAGTGGCTTCTCTAACTTGTTGGGATTAGCTGGCAAATAGCAGAGGCACAGGAAATTAATTAGAGCTTTGACACAATAATTGTAAAATTTAAATTCTATAGGTGAATTTCATTAACTTAAATATGGGGAATTTCATTGTTGTTCTGACATACCACAACTGAAAAAGCAGGCAAGTGTGAACAACTACTAAAACAAACAACTACTGCATTTTCAGAGCTAGGATAGTTAGGTAGATATTAGTTCTCTGCCAGTAATATAATGTACAATGGAAATTCAACAAAATGGCAGATTAATATTCCATATGTAAAATGAAACCATAAGGTATGTACAATATGAAAGAAAAGCTATGATCAATAGAGCTAAGTTAAAGATCCTTCAATGTTTTGACTTCTTGCTCTCTCTTGTTATCCTAACCTTATGTTTTACAGTTTCTGGAGTGAGAGAATAACTTTTGATCACTAACAACTCTATTTCTATTCAAACTAGTTTTATTCAGTGAAGCTAAGTTTGAAATTCCAGAGCATGAAATTTAACTTACTAAAATTATTCAGTTCTCAAATTATATCCTCCCCAGGATGAAAAATAACTAGTTGAATAAGAGTGTCCATAATTTTTGTAGCAGTTTTAAAATGCAAAGATAAATAATAGATTGTTTTCAGGTGCTAGCTGGAAGCTTAAAGGCTACTTTACAGACCATGGAGATGAGAAATAAGAACTGATATGGTAGAAACTGAATCATCTTAAAGTCTTACAGTATAGCACACATCATCTGTTACCTTTTAGCAATTTTGGTAGAGTACATAGTTTATAGGTAGTAAAATTTACATATGTATATTAAACTTAAGTTCTTACAGTTTGCCAGTGTTTAAATATTCTGAGGGGAAAGAGAGTGAAACGTATGTGAGGCGAGCTGTGATAAAATCTATAGGAAAGGCAAAATGAAAAAAATAACACAGAGAAAAGCAGTAGAAGAGACAGACCTGAGTTTCTTCTCCTCGATGATTCCACTTCTTCTGTGATCACATCGTTTAATGTACAGACATAGACAAAGGAGATGGGCGTGAGAGGATGTATTCAGAAGGTTAAAACTGACACTGAGGGAAAGGGCCAAAAGTTGGTTTAGAGAGAAGTCCGCAGAGCAGAGTTAGTAAATGGGGAAAAGATAACACAGACACCAGAAGGAAAAAAGAAAGCTGAGGAACAAGTGGTTAAATTACTGTTGTTGAAAAAGAACAGTGAAGACAGGGTTAGTATAGGAGCTGAGGAAACAATAAAAGTTATAACTGACAGCAAAGTCAATCCTTGAAATGAAGCTGAAGAAAAAGCTGGATAGTAAAAGGTATGTTAACTAGCATAAACACTTTTGTTCATGACTATACAACTTTTTGGAATGTCATCTACTTGAACACAAGAATTCTTTTTTTCTTTCAAGTACTGAACATTGACTTTAATGCCACCAATGAGAACTCTATTAATAGATTTTTCAGTTCTTAAATTATTGTAATTTATGCTAAACCAAACGTCATATATTCAAAATGGAAAACAGTTTGGTTTGGGTTGTTTCTTTTTTTGTTTTTCAAAAGTATATACAAGCTCAGGAATTTCAGAATCCACATAACACACTCTGGAAAGGATTGCATTATTGTAACACTCCACCAACGGCAATATTATTAAGACCAAAATATAGAACGTGAGAAAAGCAAATATATAGCTATTAACTCTCATGGTCAATTCAGCAGATACTTTTTCAGAACGAAATGTCATCCTCATCTCACAGAAGTCTAGGTTACTGCAAATGCATGCAAGTTAAATGCCAAAGCAACTATCTCATGACTTACTTTATTACCTCACATTCAAAAACACACTGCCATTTCAGACAAAATAGATCTTTGTTGATACAAACACATTCAAATCCGAGAAAAAAACATAAAAATCACTGAATAAAATTCTATTAAATTTACATCATGTCAATAAGCAGCCTTCATTTGCATAGTCATTGCTTGGTGGTAGAACTAGCATTTATTTAATTTTTCACTGTAATGTATGACAGTGGTATGCATAAGTTTATTATACAGATATTTAGAAACAAATGGAACTCTCAATGAATAAGCTTATGAAGTAAATGAAAATCAGGTATTTTACCACAAGTCTGAACAAAACAAAAAAGTACCATCTATTTTATCATGCTTTGATGCAGAACTTCTCATTGTAAGTAATGTGACTTACTAGAGAGAAGCACTTAGGAACTTGAGTTTTTTAAAAAAATGCAAACCTGCCCATCTGAAATTCTAGAAGCAATACAGGATAAATAGATTTAAATTAATTACTCTCAGTTTCCTCAAGGCTTTTCTCAAATTCAGCTTTCTCCTTAAAAGCAAAGATCTTTCACTGTATACATTGTCTCAGAAATTTCCAAAACTAGTTAAAGGTGAGTTCTTTATCTTAAACTGTAAATCCATGCACACAAAATTGCAGCTGTATACTGGACAGGTGCTGACATTTTTCCTCAAAAGTATAAGCAGAGGACTAACTAGAACAAAAAAATACAGAGAAAACAGAAGCAAAACATACGATATTGCAATTACGTAACGTTATATATAATATACTTTCTACAGAATATATGCTAGGCAAAGGCAGCAAGAATAAGGAAAATGTGAGTTATTCATATCGAAAGATAAGGATAACAGAGAAGGTAGAAAACAACATACAAGAAGAAATCTTAAATATTCTCAGGAGCATGAACTCTATAAATCAAATGAAACAATGTAGACAGCATTACTTTTTCATAAGTCTCAAGGTAAACTAAACAAGGAATTCAGAGAGAGAGGTTTCATGACTTTGTTTCTCTGAATAAAGTTCACATTATAATTTTATAAGGGGAAAAAAGGCGACATAGTAACATTTTAAAATATTAATGCCATACAGTTATGTTTGGGATCTGAACTACCATAAACCCTGAAAAGATAATAAATCTCACTTAGAAGATGATTTAGGTAGTCAAACATCAACACTACTTCAGAAAAGATACCTGACATCCTGAGTACAAATACACCCTCTACTGTCAATAAAGTATAGATGAGATATCTTAAATCAGACAACTCGCCATTCTAAAACTATTCTCATTCTAATGATGCCAAGAACTTTCACCACCTACAGAATTAGATTGTCCAGGAGATCACATACTTAAGACTGGAGGAATAGTTTCCAGAAAATGCAAGTAAAAGCGATATATATAAAAAGGTATGTGGTTAGACATTTTCAAGCCACTTCAGTATATCCACTGTAAATTACAGTAATACCCTGAATTAATGCAATTTGGCTACAGCACTGAAATGCAATATTTGACTGCCCTATTCACACTGTGTAAGCCTCATCCAGAGAGTCTCCTTTTCTCTCTGGAACCCAATTCTTTGTTACTTTAGTCCGGACTAGGCATATTGTCTTTCAAAGTGGCATAGGGAAAAAATGAAAGCCAATTTTAAAATACACTAATACATGAAAGGACCATCTGTTTCATTAATACTATTTATTAATCTAAAGATGAGCCCCTGAAAAGCATGCAAGCCCTCATTTGCTTTCAAGAAAACAACTATTCATGCCATATATTCAATCTACTTCACTTCTCACTTCTCACAGGTTAAAAAATCCTCATGCCTCTTTTTGTAAATTTTACCCACTTCAAGATTCGCAGCATGCTCATAAGGTCTTCTTCTGTACTTTCTTCCCCAGACCTTCCACAGCACACTGGAAGTTATGTCAGGGAAATGGACTTTTTATTCTTGCCTTTCCCAATCCATTTCTTTTGAAAACTGTACTACTGCCCAGTAAATTTTCATCTTCAACAAACATGAAATACTCCGTGACTCCACTCTGCTCCTCTCCGTTTCACAAGCTGGTAATTTTATACTAGTTGACTTATTTAAAACTGCAAATTTCATTTATCCTATGCTTATGAGGTCATTTATATGAAATTCTAGTGTGCTCTCTGCTCTCTGTGTCCTACCATTATTTTGTTTTTTCTAGCCTCATTCATTCCTTGTTTCGTACCATATTTCACTTTTCTATAATTTTCAAACAACTGCACTTCCAATTCTGATTGCAAACTTCTTAACCACGACTTTGTTTTGAATTATTTTTTGCATATTTTACTACTTCAGCTGATTCCATGGAAATAGATAACTGTCATGGGTTCAGCAGTAGCAGTCATTTTTCTCCTTCTTAGTAGCTGGTGCAGTGCTGTGGTTTTGACTTTTGGCCTGGGAACAGCACTGATAACATCCATGTTTTCGGTTACTGCTTGGTAATGTTTTGGTCTGACCAAGGACTTTCTGAGCCTCATGCTCTGCCACGGAGGAGGGGAAGCTGGGAGGAAGCAGAGACAGGATACCTGGCCCAAATTGACCAAAGAGGTATTCCATACCACAGCACATCATGCCCAGGATGTAAAAATGGAGGGCAGAGACCCGGAAGGGGGGGGTTCACTGCTGGGTTGGGCTTGGTATCGGGTGGTGAGTGACTGTATTCTTTTTCCTTGTATTTGCCTTGTCATTATTATTATTGGTGGTAGCAGTAGTGATTTGTGTTATACCTTAGTTACTAAACTGTTCTCATCACAGACCGTGGGAGTTGCATTCTTTCGATTCTCCTCCCCATCCCCCCGGGAGCTGAGGGAAAGAAAGAGGGGGGAATGAGCAAACTGTGTGAGAGGCTTAAACCACAACAATAACCTACAAAATTATATTCACATTAAAATTATTTCTGAAAGGCTTTGTCTATGTACAGTCAAGGAATATTACCCAGGAGAGAGAGAGACATATGTTCCATGGATAAAACAAGCCTTCAAATTGAAAGCCAATTTATGTATATATGAAGACTTACCATCTGTAATCACCCATTGCCTTTGTATTTTCTGATATGCTTAACCTACCATTGTCCTTGAAATCTTTCATATTATATTAAAGAAACATGGCTTTCCCCCAAATTATTACAAGGACACACCATTTTTACTTCACTACACTCTGAGATGTATCATAGAATCATAGAATAGTTAGGGTTGGAAAGGACCTTAAGATCATCTAGTTCCAACCCCCTTACCATGGCCAGGGACACCTCCCATTAAACCATGTCGCGAAAGGCTCTGCCCAACCTGGCCTTGAACATCGCCAGGGATGGAGCATACACAACTTTCCTGGGCAATTCATTCCAGGGCCTCACCACCCTTACAGTAAAGAACTTCTTCCTCATATCCAATCTAAACTTCCCCTGTTTAAGTTTGAATCCGTTATCCCTTGTCCTATCACTACAGTCCCTCATGACGAGTCCCTCCCCAGCATCCCTATAGGCCTCCTTCAGATATTGGAAGGCTGCTATGAGGTTTCCATGCAGCCTTCTCTTCTGCAGGCTGAACAGCCCCAACTTTCTCATCCTATCTTCATATGGCAGGTGCTCCAGTCCCCTGATCATCCTCGTGGCCCTCCTCTGGACTTGTTCTAACAGTTCCATGTCCTTTTTATGTTAAGGACACCAGAACTGTACACAATACTCAAAGTGAGGTCTCACAAGAGCAGAGTAGAGGGGCAGGATCACCTCCCTCGACCTGCTGGTCACGATCCTTTTGATGCAGCCCAGGATACAGTTGGCTTTCTGGGCTGCAAGTGCACACTATCAGTTCATGTTAAGTTTCTCATTGACCAACACCCCCAAGTCCTTCTCCACAGGGCTGCTCTGAATCTCTTCCCTGCCCAACCTGTACCTGTGCCTGGGATTGCTCCCACCCAGCTGTAGGACCTTGCACTTGTCATGGTTAAACTTCATCAGATTGGTATCAGCCCACCTCACAAGCGTGTCAAGGTCCCTCTGGATGGCATTCCTTCCTTCCAACATATCAACCGAGCCATACAGCTTGGTGTCATCGGCAAACTTGCTGAGGGCGCACTCAATCCCACTGTCCATGTCACCCACAAAGATGTTGAACAAGACCAGTCCCAACACCGATCCCTGGGGGACACCACTTGTTACTGGTCTCCAGCTGGACGCTGAGCCATTAACCACAACTCTTTGCTTGCAGCCATCCAGCCAGTTCTTTCCCACTGAGTGGTATCAATCCATTTCAACTATTCTGTCTCTTTTTGGTCAATCATAGTAAAATATGTCAGCACTTTCCCATTGTTCTGTTCTTCAACTGTTGCTGAGAAATTAAAAGTGTCTGAGGCAAATGTTAGATATTTGATGATACTGAAATCTTTCCAACTGGCAACAATAACGAAACTATTACAGGATGGTTTCCAGATAATAACCATCAAATCTGATGTCTTCATATAGAAAGAACAAGGGAAAACCAATAGTGTTTCCTTTCCTGTCTCATGAAGATAGCTTCTGTATTACCTGTATCAAAGAATTGATAGAATTAAGTATCACTGCCTTGATACCCTAAACTATGTGCTGTTCCCTTTAAACAACTCTTCTGTGCTCAAGAGAGTCTAGTGATGATACTAATCCTTGCTTTTAAAGAAAACCAATATCTTGCCTAATCTTATCTCTGTCAGTACAGAACACATTCGGCACCCATAGCCAACTTCTTTCCAACTTCTTCTCATAAGGCCTCATACATGCAAATGCAAAACCATGTGGAAATGTTTGCATGCTGTGCTGCTTTTTTCCCCTTTTTTTAATTCACTGTCCAAGGAAATGTGATTAGAAGATGAGAATTTTATTCACTTTCTTTCATATGCCAGCTATTAGAGCTCAAGAGGCAGCGGTGCTGAAAATAGAAATGCTTAATAATATTAGATAGGAACAAATAACTACTCCACATGCTCACTGATGTGGTGGCGTCTCGAGAATGCAGTAGTCTCTGACAGAGTGCTGACATTGGAAGGGCACACACATTCCAGACATTGCTTGAATGTTGATGCTATACTTACCTATGATTCTGCAACTTTACTCTTCCAATCCTTCAAAATCTTTGCATTAATACAATTGACTCTTTGTAAGATACAGAACAATAGTTTAGTCAATTTCCTCAGAACTTAGAGATTACAGGCACTGCTAAGAAAACATGTTGATTTCTGATACTCAGGAGCACAACTTTATCAGCATCTTCTATTGAAAAGTCTGAAACATAAGAACCATTTTACTATTTTATTTAATGTCCTAAAATTGTCCTCCAACAATTTTGCTAATCCTTTTTCTAGTCATGCATATTTCTTGAATATTAACACTTCACATGATTCAGTATTGCTGTTATTTTTTCTGTTATTGGAATTAATTTCATTATTTATGTTTTTATCTACAACTTGCTCACAGCTCAGTTCTTCACTCAAGGTATTTATGTAATCAGTATCTATTTTTTTCTCACAGATTTTCTTAGCTGTAATACCGCCATGGCTATTTCCATGTGACTGTTTAGGTTAAATTCTTAACAGACAAAGTAAACATAAAAACAGGACATGCTCCCGTAACAGGCTATAGCAGAAAAATCCTTATTTGGAAAGGCAATAAAACCGGGCAACCGCAACATGAGGTGCCTGTATTCCTGCTTGCTTCACTCTGTAGATTGCCAGTTGCAACCAGGAGCAAAGTTGTATTAGTTGCACCTCGCTGTTTTCTGCGCAACATTTAAACATTTAAAACATTCTCAGATGAAAGAAAGCACAGTCCCGTGCAGAGGGTAAACCCCATATTGAAAACCTTCAACGAATTTGAAGCTTGCTTCTGTAGATTCGCCAGGCTACGTCTGTGGTAGATCATGGACAGAGACAGAATACAACTCAATACACAGTGGTTACGGCACCCCCTTCCAGCTGTTCTGGCTGCCATGCCCTGGGAATGCGCTAAGTGTCTGTAATGATAGAGGGATGTCTGTAGGGGACAGTAGTGTGCCACGCATTATGCGATTTACGGAAGATGCCTTGGATCGCGATACTGATACTCCTCCGCTTCTACCACATTAATACCTAGGGCGTTTTGAGAAACCAGAGAAGCAGTCTGGAAAAGCATTGTAGGAATATAGATATGCAGTATTTGGTGCCCACTGTGGAATGTTCGTAACCACTTCAGGTGTTTCTACCTCACGTACCACTGTCCCATGTGAACATATCATGGATGACGTTACTGATAATGTAAATCAGAGCAGAATTTATGCTCTCATCAGGCATTAGCCCTCACAGAAAGACCTACGACTGTAGAGTGCAGAACACAATTTTTACACAATTTTGTACCTATTCTAGATCTTGGCAATTGTAACTTCTGGTTTTCCAAATCAATTTTGTGCATTCCCTGCAGCACTGGAGATCAGTGGTACTGTTCCAGTGAGAAAAATGGAGAAAAGCCAGATAAATACTTTTTTACCATATGAAACACTTCTAAAGTGACAATTTTTTAACATCTGCATCTGTTTCTGATTTCTGTTCCTCTGGGTTTTTGTTGTTGTTGGTTTTGGTGTTGTTGTTGGTTTTGGTTTTTGTTTTGTCTTAGAAGTTTTCACTCATGTTCCAAAAATCAGAGTGCCCCTAAAGCAGCCATCTATCAAAATATGGCTCCTTTTTCTAAAAAATGGGGAAGGTGGCTCTATTCTAACTATGAATTTGCCATCTGCCAAGAACACAGTTTTAAGCCCGCCTCAGCTGGGAGAGAAATAATGTTTCTACTACACAAGGAAAAGTCTGGGCAGAGGCATTATCCAGCAGAACTCGCCCTGGAAAGATAACAGTACAGTACAGATCTGTAGACATTGTATTTTGAATCTGTCATGCAGTAACAAAAACACTCAGCTGGAAAAGAAGATATGCTATGTGCTGATCCTGACTCTTATGAGCAGTGCTTGTTTTTCCTGTAAATTCCTCTGAAGCGCTAAATAGGGACAATGAAATGCAACTTCAGGTCTGGCATTTTGCAGTTAGGTTACCTAATTACTGTATTACAGAGTCAATCAAGATTTTGCTGCTTTTCTTCAGTTCTGACTTGACCTTTCAGCTGCAAAATAGTTGAGCTTCAACAGAAAACTGACTTAGAAATTATCAGCATGTGAGACCCTGCCAGCAGTACTGTGTTCAGCTCTGAGGCCCCAACACAAGAGGGACATGGATCTGCTTGCATGAGTCCAGAGGAGGATCACAAAAATGATCAGAGGGCTGGAGCACCTGTCCTATGAAGACAGGTTGAGAGAGTTGGGCTTGTTCAGCATTGAGAAGAGAAGGCTCAGGGGGAGACCTTACAGCAGCCTTCCAGTATCTAAAGGGGGCCTACAAGAAATCTGGAGAGGGATTTTTTACAGGGGCATGTAGTGATAGGACAAGGGAGAATTGAAAGAGGGTAAATTTAGATTAGGCAATAGGAAGAAATTCTTCACTGTAGAAGACAGTAGTGAGACACTGGCAAGGTTGTCCAGAGAAGTTGTGGATGCCCCATCCCTGGAAGTGTTCAAGGCCAGGTCGGACAGGGCTTCAAGCAACCTGGTCTAGTGGAAGGTACCCCTGCCTGTGGCAGGTGAGCTGGAGCTAGATGATCTTTACGGTCCCTTCCAACTCAAACCATTTTGTGATTCTATGATTCTATGTAGGTGACCCAAAACTGAGAATACAGCATTAATTTAGGAAGTGCCACAGTTGGCCAATCTTGTAAACTTTAACATGTGTGATTGGGTAAGTGCTGTTAAACAACTAATATGCCCATTAGAGAGAGATTTGCAGCCCAAAACTGCACGTAAGTATTCTTAAACTGAAAAATTCCCATCACTCAATTAGATCCTTTAAATACAGGATGAAACCTGCAATGTAAAGATACCCTTTTCCCCCTTTCCTTTCCCTTTCTTTCTTTTCCTTTGCTTCCCCTCCCTTTTCCCTCCACTCTTTACAATGGGTTTATCACCATAATCTTACAGTGCCTTTTGCAAGTGCATATATCAATGTGACTAGGACTTTTTATTGCCTGATTCAGAGGAGAGAACAATAATATTATTATCATAATCATCATGATTATGACTAGGTTTAATTTTACTGCGATGCGTCTGTAGGAACAAAGATGAAGAAGAATAATTGTACTTCATATCTGGGGCATACAAAGGTTTCTGATATAGTTTCAGAAGAAATCCATTCATGGACAGGATAGAGGAAAGAAGAGTTCTCTTAGACTTGAGAACTTCAGCTGATGGAGGTATAAAATGTGGCTTGTATAAGAAATTGCATTGAAACATTATTTCTGGCTTGTGTGATGGTGCAAGAAGGTTTCAGATCCAAGACTTTAGAAGATAACTTTACCACCATACATGCAGTAGATACTTTGGTTTGATCAACTAATTAAGAATCAGTATAATTCATACTTGGACTCCTGAGGCTTGCACGCATAGATAAATCAGAACAAAATTCAACACTAAAGAGCAAGCTAAGTCTAATACTGTGCCAGAACACTTCTCTTCTAATGCACGTGCATTCTAACACAACTGTTTACAAAAGCAGATCTATTTTGACTATTCTAGAACAGAAGTATATAATCTAGATGGTCTCTACATACTAAAAATTTCACACCAAAGTGGAAAAAATAAGGTACGTCAAGCACACACGCATTACAAAAGCATGAAATGTGTTTTTATAGTCTCATGCTTTCATGTGGTTTTCCAAACCCTGACAAACCTGGCTCAGAATGGTGTTTCTTTTTCGGCAATGGTTTGTCATCAGCTATTGTACCATTCACCTTTCTCTGCTGGTCCTCCCATGTAACTTCTAGCATAAACCAAAAACAAAAATCAGAAATATTATGTAACATTGTAAGACACCTAATATTTGGGACAACTTCACCTAAGCAAATATATTATCAATAACATGGCAAAAAAAAAAATAAAAAAAATTAGTTTTTTAATGAGGCCTGTGGTGGATAAAATTAGTAAACGTTTTAACAATGAAACAGAACATACTACACAAAAACTAGTATCTATGTGGTATGGCAAATATTCTGCTTTCTGATATTTAAGAATT
Source organism: Amazona ochrocephala (assembly GCA_039720435.1). Classification (NCBI taxonomy): domain Eukaryota; kingdom Metazoa; phylum Chordata; class Aves; order Psittaciformes; family Psittacidae; genus Amazona; species Amazona ochrocephala. The sequence continues at coordinate 21,119,019 of CM077876.1, forward strand.
GGAGTAAAACCCACAATCATTTCTTCAGTTTTTCAAAGTTAGCACTCCATACGCTATGGCTTCTTATAATATCTTTGTGTTTCTGCAAATAAAAAAGGAAGTTTAAAATATTTTGGTATAAAGCTTTTGCAAACTTATAAGTAAATAATAATTACCCCCCCCAAATAAAAGTGAGCCAGCAATCATGTATGAATACTCTAAATTAGCAAAGTATTTTTAACAATGCATTGTTAAACCAAAACAGGGTTTTATTTTCTTTTTTCAATCTGGGTTTTGATTTAAATTTGGATTTTATTTTAGGCAGATTAAGTTATTCAATAAAACTCTCTTGCTAGTTATGGATCCTCTATTCTGAAACAGGTATTTCTGGCCTAACTGCTTAGAAAACTACAGATTCTATACCATAAACTCCATTTTTGCTATGGGCTGTTAAGAATCTGCTTATTTTGCTGACTTTGCTAAGCACAAAGTTCCTCACAGCCATCAGGGACAGATATAACCACTTTTATGGTCAAAGAAATAGCCAGTGATATAGGAGAATATGATAGATATGGAATAAATTTTCAATCTTATAAATTAAAAATAAATTGATATAAACTGATAACAGCCTTATGAGTTTATTCTTTTTTTTTTTTTTTTTAATGAATGAGGTTTAAATGAGACTGATGGGCATCTGGCATTCGAAATGTAAACATGAAAAATGTTATCTCTAGGCATCCTGTAGCCTTCTTATCTGTGGCTGTTGTTATTCTGTGGCAGGCTGCTGTTCTTTAAAAGGTGGCTTTGATTTTTGCAATGATGGAGTTGTAGGCTTCAAGTAATACGTCAATAAATAATGATTTAATGACACCACAGATACGCATGCTAGAACAGAAACTGCCATCTTTGAAGCACCATGTGTACTAAGTACTAAATAAGAAATTTCAAAAAAAAAAACCCACTCTGTTTCCAATTTGTGGAAATAAATTCTTCTTATGTTCCTTCCTACAAAAATATGATTCTTTCTTTTTCTCTATGAAAATACACATTTAGTAATAAAATATATAATGATGCCATCTATGCTTCCTTTTCCTTTGATGAGTCCAGAAGTGTCTTCTTAACTAACACACACAAAAAAAATATAATTCAATGACCTTAGTAAAGCTACCACTGAATTTAAGGAATAGTCAGTGCTACAAAAAAAACAACAAAACAAACCATTGGACAATCATTTAGGTCAAATAGTGGAGACATTTAAAACAAAGAGAAAAAGTAGGCAGACAATAATATCAAACATGGGATTTCGTCAGGATCTATAATGACTAGCAGGGACACATCCCACTAAACCATGCCATCCAAGGCTATGTCTAACCCCACCTTGGACGCCGCCAGGGATGAAGCATTCACAGTTTCCCTGGGCAACTCATTCCAGGGCCTCACCACCTTTACAGTAAAGAATTTCTTCCTCATATCCAATCTAAACTTCTATAATAACATTTGAATTGACAAACATGACCAAATAAAACTGAAATACAAATATAACTGTTTGAATAAATACTTCTGGCATATGTTAACCTTGAAAAAAAACCAAACAAAAACACTATTCTAAAAAGCAAGACAGGCTACTTTTTTATGTTTATACTATAAGTGATAGAATGAACATGTAAACACTTTCAGACTTCCAATAACATCCTTCTATAGCTTTAGTTATTCTTACAGCATGTCAGCATTAAACTCAAATGGCTGCTTAATTTTATCAGCAGTTATGTACAACTCTTAGATTGAGTATATGCAGATGGGAGGTACTCCAGGTGAAAAGACTGCATTGACTTCTAAAAAATTTCAAGAGTTTGGCTAGTAATGGTTATTTCTTCATCTCAGAAATTAAAATAGATATTATTTATTAAAATTCACTAGATTTATTCTAACATTCAACCTCTTCACCATTTATTAATGCCATTTTCATCTCTAAGCTCTACAAAGCTAAGAAAATTAGTTCATAAATGAGTACTTTTTTGCAAAACGCTGACTGTCAGGCTGCCTGCCTCCTCCCTGGTTAGATAAATAAGCATTAGAATCTCTCAATTTTTTTTATTTTTATTTTTTTTTAAGGGCTGCCATCTATACCTTTCTTTCAACCAAAGCCAACTTTTGTCAAATTGTAAATATTTGGAAAGAAACCGTACAGTTTTCTAATTCATCATTCACCTCTTACCACTCTCACTTCCCATACAAATGAACTTCAATCTGTCTTCTGTCATGATAATCAGTTTTGACATGCATAAAGAAAGGTGCAAAAGTATTGTAAATTTATACAAAAAGACCTCCTCTAGATTATATTTTAGGTATCTGATGGACCTCTAAGGCTAGAAAGATTTGACAGGTGCGCTGATCCAGATTCTTCCCACCAGTATGAAAGTAACAATCTTTAGATGTAGTTGTTTCATTACATGCAGTTGTTGCACCTACCCCCTGCACTGACCACCACAGTGATTCATGGAGCTGGGCTCTCCCATTGCACGTCAGGATGGCACTTGGTTATGTGCCATTCCCTCTTGAGAATGATACTCCCTTGTGCTGCTTAGGAGAGGGGGTTGGCACGCTCCAGTACGTCTAGTGTGAAGTACAACCTCAGCATGTCTTACATTTTTGTTTAGAATACTCAATATGAAAAATATGGAAATAATATATGAAAAGAATATTTGCATATTTCCAAATATTTAATTTCTAAACATGTCGACTTAGCACCAGGAATGCTGCAGTTTAACTAGAATGATGCTGCAAACTGAAGTACAAGGTGATGAAGCAAAATACCAGATGCTAATGATGAGTTTTAGTGTGCAAATAGTACCTCTCTCCTTTCTTTTCTCCACACTACAGAGAGTAATAGCCCGTTTCACAATTATCCCTTGCTTGCAGTATTTTATACGCTTTCTCTTTTATTTCAATTTGTATTATTTTTGTTATATCCACTCATCTTTTACATTCTTTTCAGCACCTAAAATTTCTGTGAAGTAATTTTTATCAGTGCATTTCTAGTTTTAGACTTTTAATTAGGTTGTCATAAAGTCTTAACTTTTTCATTAGGACAAGATTTAGTCATCTTTTCCTGCAATTGAAAAGTCCTCAGAACTTCCTTCTATTTTTAATTTTATAAGATGAATGCTCAGAAAGGAATTATGTTCTTAATGTATGGTGACTACTGTGAAAATGAGTCACAAGTGGATTTGGCTAGTGCTTCTTAAACACAAGACAGCACAATAAGCCATTAGAACTATGGGATAAACTGTCAAAAGCTGAGAAACTATGCTCTGAACCAGATACTCAAGATCTTTAACTCATGCATTAACAACACAAGAAGAATAATTAAAGATGCAAAAAAGGCTAAATTCATGTTACAGAAGTTTTAATTTACAAAACAAAGTCCCTAAGAAAATTTTTAAAATATCACTAATCTCAAGAGTTTATAAAGGGAGAAATATTCCCAGCTGTGTCAAATCTCTTTTATGGGAAAGCAAATGGCTGCAAGTCATGATACATTAATTGTCCCAGACATATTACATTATATCTGGAATGAACCCAGTCCCACCTTGCACCACCAGCATGCTGCTAATGGCATCAAGGCCAACTTCAAGTGACACTAAGTCATCAATTAAGGCTTTATGCCAGGCTGCTGCTGCTCCTACATCAGAGAAACCTTCAGACACTTCAGGAATACAGTGCTGATGATACCCTGCCCTGCAGTAACAGGAACTAGACTTGCCCCATATCTGAAGACGAATAACAGCACGCGTAATCTTTTCCTGATAGATTTAGAGCAAGACCTCCTGTCTCTCCAGGTGATATGCCACAGCAAGTCTAAGGACATAACTTTTTAGCTTCCTCTTTTGTCACAGTAAAGGTTGATCTACATTTTGATCTCTATACATTGGTAGAATATTTTAAAGAATGATTCTATATGTTACAGCTCAAAGCATTCATGAGAGACCCGATGATTTCCTCCAAAGAGTGAAAAGAATTTGGGTCTTGCATTGTCCTAAATGTTGGTAAAGTTTGGACAGCATAAAGGTAGGGACAGCACCTCTCCCTTTTGTGTTTTATGAGCACACATGCACATACATGCACACACACACACGCATGCACACACACGCACACATGCACAAATGCACACGCACACACCCTTTTACAAGAAAATACTTTGCAAATTTGTGCCAAATCAACAAATGAATGCTTGGATACGTTAATATCATTTTAGAAGAAACAAACTGTTGTTCATAAATGACTATGTAAGCATCATTTACATTGCGATTTTAAATAATACAGCATCCCAATTAAAATTCTGACATATCTTAATTATTTATTGTTTTGATTTCATCTTCTTTACTGAATTACACATTCTGCAAAAAAAAAACCTGAGCTCCATCCCATGGGGCTGCAGTGGGAATATATTAAAAGAACTGTAATGGAAGTCATTTGGTAGGCAATAAAAAATATTGCCACATATCCACATTTAATATTATCATTCCTAGATTAAATAAAATGCACTGTAGGTTACTCCTTTACTCCAGAAATATTTTCTTCATTAATTAGTGGGAGGTGTCCCTGCCCTTGGCAGGGGGGTTGGAACTCGATGATCTTGAGGTCCTTTCCAACCCTTACTATTCTATGATTCTATGATTCTATGAAAATCACTTAACAGGCCTAGTTCAGTAGCAGTCTCTTCTCATCATATTCCCTAGCTGCAAATCCCACCAATTCTGGTTTAACCATATTTTTGAAAAGATTTTACTAGTGGATCCCTCTATATGGGTATTAAATTGATTTGAATTTTTTGCTTGATTTGAATCTATTCAATTGATTTGAATCTATTGATGATTTTACAGAAAAATTGTAGAGGTGTTCAAACAAGCTCACAGAGTACTTGTTGCAATATCACTTAGTACAATCACAATCTTCCTTTAGCTAAAAATCAAAGTATAACATTGCTGCTTTTATAAATACAATAGAGTTGTAAAACATGAAGAAAACTTAAATGCATCAGGTCAGAATTAAAAACAGTCAGTTAATGGTACAGTAAAAATGAATGCATAAATATTTAGTAAAGTATATTGAAATATCACAAACTAAAGATATTCTTTTTAAGCCACTATCAAGGTTTTTTTTCCAAGACTATCTTAGGCAGGGAAGGATTTGTTTGTTTGTTTCATAGCTTATTAAATGCTTTTAAAATTTGGCAGTTTTGCTCCCTCTTCTGGTTATATGCCTGAAACATGTTAAATGAATGCAATACAGCTGGCCTGCGGGCCTCTTATCAGTAGGAGCATTCTGAATATCTCAGAATAGCTCTAATGAGTCACCCATTTGAACAAGCATTGCAGGTTTTTGTTGGCAGAATGGGTTTAAGAAAGGGTGCAGAGAGCCTATGAGAGAGAGGAAGACATCATGTAAAGATACCACTAATGTTTCCGTAGATTCCAGAGGCACAAGTCATAGGAGACTGAGGATCCAGTATCTTGAATAAGCACTACTACACACTCATTCTGCTCATTCCCCCAGCATCCACACCTGGTCTGCTAAGGACCAGATATTGGACTAGACAGTCTTTTCATCAGACCCAGTATGGCGATCCTCATACTGCTATGAAAGATAAACACAAAAAGAAATCAAAATATCAACAGAATCTAATGAGTAATTGATATAAATAATGCAAATTGCAAGTAACATTGACCCTCTCAGCCATAGTCTGCTTGTTTGCATTCCCATTCCCTGTGTGTCAGTGAATGTTGCCCTGCACGTAAGTAAATGTGAACAGCCTACAAACCGATTCTGAAGAATGCAGAATGTAAGGTTTATCTTGGTATAGGTTTGGGGTTTTTTTCCAGCTTATTTTCATTATTTACTGAAACCCTGCAATCTTATAATCTAATATCTTACAACATTTTCTATGCAGAAAGATAATTTATTATTATATGACCATACATCTCTCTCTCACACACACCCAACAAAAAAAAACTTCTGCAAGCAATCACAGGTGTTCTGTCATTTCTAAGTGCACTTAAGACTGAAGTTTATGGCATGATTTCAAAATGTTATAAAGTTATTCCATTCAAAAAATGGTTCTGAAAATAAGCCAGTAGCTTTAAGCACTAACACCAACCAATAGAGAAACACAATGAATGGGTTACAGAAAGATGAAAAATATGTACTTGTTTCTTTAGAAAGCTCTAGGTTCTTTAGAATATCAAATACTACTAAGTAATTACACACAGGTTTTCCTATTGTTCAATTTTACATGAAAATTTTATATGCATCTTCACATGCAAATGCTGTCCACAGCAAAACACCTTTGTTATTTTTCAGTATTACTTACATAATTGTAAAATATTAGATTAGTAACCAGACAAACTATGTTTGACTAGCAGGCAAAATGAAATCACATTGTCATGTACCAGTCTTAGAAATGCTAACTTTAGATGTTTATGATGTAGTTTTGAAAGATGCAACCTCACATTTTGTATAAAAAAGTCAAACTTGAACCTATTTATGGGCGAGTGAATAGTTAGACTCTTTCTAATTTGTCATATTTCCCTGGTAGTTTTAGAGTTAAATTTGTAAAATAGTCACCCACAGAATAAGGAATTTCAGCAGAATGTAGGTACTTCAGTCTGGAGAATTCTTTACTTCTACTGGCTTGTGGTGTTGTGTTTTGGTTTTGTTTTTTGGATTTCTTTTTCTTATTTCACCATTTTTCCAGGGTGCAGATTGTAATTATGTGCCTGTCTAAAACTCAACAGGTCTATACCTTACTTAAGCCTTACTTTCCTTGAACTAGAATTTAATTAAAATTTTGCAATAGTCTAGGTACTCATAACATATACGAATATGTTAAGTATTGTCACAGCACACATAAAATACATTCAGTATCATTTTCCAGGCAAAATTCAGAACCTGTCATTCACAGTCTCATTCATAGCGAAGTCTAGTTAGTGGGCCAGGGGAAGACAGAGCACTCAAGAGACTCACGCTAGCCATGTTTAGTAGTTCAGGCAAAGCGTAAGCCCCATTTCCAGGAAGCCCAAATGCACTTAGGTGGAAGAAGATGCTCAGGTCAGCCAGCAGTATGAGTTCCCTCTGACACGACAGCCACATGCTTGTTTTTCAAAAAAAACATATATATACACACTATCTCTGCAAGTCAGTTAAGCAGGTCATTACTCCTTTGACTGAGGTCCCTTTATTCTGTAGAGTTTGCACTCCAGTCAGCTGAATTCTTTAGATTGTGTCTAAACTGTACAGCAAGTCTGGAATACAGCATACTTTTAACTCTAGTCCTCCAGGCATCCAGGATGGTCACAGAATGGTGGGGCTTCCATGCATGCAGAAACCAGAGTGCATAGAAAGGGGATGACCTGATGACTTGGTCCTTGTCTTGGTACAGACTCAAACTACAAACAGGCTCCAGTAACTTCTCAACCTGGGACATGAGAATTGGAAAGCATTCCTGCTTCCCATAATATAGACAAAGTTGTGGTATAATTATGTAAAATATTCCAACGAGTGAGGGAACTGATAATCTGAAAAGCTTAAGATTTTGCTTTGGAAACTATATAATCTTTTATGCACCCTAAATTAATACAGCGAAGGACAAAATTACCTGGAGCCTTTTCTCACAAACTCAAATGTTCAAAAGGTGTCATACAAGACATATGAAATAGAAATGCAAAAGACCTGAGGAAAAAATAAAAGGGATAGTGATTTTGGTAATAAATATTTGAAATCGAATGCTAGACACACACCAATCTTTTGGAGTTAAGGATCTCTGCAAAAGAAACTTCTAAAATGCAAAATGGACACTTTAAAGAAATGAATAAATATATGAAAATAAACTACTTTAAATACGCGTTAGTTGTATTCCATTTATTGTGCAAAGGACATCTTTCAGGTTCTATAATTAAGTACATAAACTATTACGTTTTCTAAAGGAGTGAAAGATAAACCAAACAAAATCAGCTTTAGCCTGACTTAATAATTGATTATTGGTTTGTCAACTTCACCAAGTCAGTGGCAAAAGCATCCAGATTTACCAGGATTGGAATTTGGATCTTAAAAGCATAACACACTGAACTATCTGGTAATTAGCAAGCATTACAGTTACAGCAGGCAGAATTCCAGCTTCTGAATTAGCTCAGGACTATGCTGGCACAGCCACTAGAGTAAGGGAAATGACCCTGTGCATTGCTGCTGACACAGCACCCTCTCTGCAAAGGCACGCCATGTCTATGCAGGCTAATAAGCAGCATATCAAAACCAGTGTGGTTTTCCCTGCAGCACAGTGAGCTAGCAGAAGCAAAACTGAATCCCTACTCTCTTGATACCTGTATTCCCTCTGCCAAGTTTTTCTAAGGAATAGAAAGCCCACAATAGTGTAAATGGGGCTATTCTCCACATGTGGTAGAGATTAAGTTTAAGAGCAAATATCCAAATAATAAAGTCAAGGTACTACCTTAGCTGATATTCTATTCACTGGCACAAGACATTGATGAGATAAAGTCTATATGTAATATATCTCCATAAGCACATGGAAAAATAATAACAGATTTCTTCAAAGTTACCAAAGCAATTTAGAAGCAAGAACTGAAGTAAAACTTCAAAGTGAGCTGTGGTTGTTCATTGCACCTCTACTGTTCTATTTTTAGATAATAAATTTTAATCTCCATGTTAACATTCCAGTGATTTGAATTAAGCGTACTCCTACAGCATTTGAAATAGAAACGACCATCGAACATAATGAAAAATAGACAATAGAGATGATTGCTAATAACATAAACCTTTCTCTACCAGTATATGCTAATTAAATGGTCCATCTCTCCTGTGACTAGCAGAAATGTGCCAAACTTGTAGAATATATAGGTGGTGTAAGCTACATCTTCAGTTATACACTTAGCTGTAAAACAAATACAAAAAAAACCCCAAATAAACAAACAACTGGAGCCTTTGATTTGAAGAAAGATTTTAAAACCACAGTTGAAAATGATTATTTTAAGTGCAAGACATGAAACAGCACAATAAAATTGAACACACATGAACTCACTAATTTTGATCTAGTAGAACTAAGCAAAACACACACATGCAGCAAAACATAAGCAAAATCTCAAGCACCTACAATTCACTAATAATATCATAATCAACTTGCCTTTTCGCCCATTAACAGGTGGATTTTGATGTTTTTCCTCACAATCTTTATGACATTAAAAACAGACAATTATGATTAACAATTGGAACAGCTACTCAATGAAAAATGTAACTATAGCACACACAATTATTTTGCAAACTGTGTTAGCAGAATTCCATGCACTATGCTTGGTTTATCACAAAACACATAGAGTGAACAGTCCACAATACACACATCAGTGGGCTACAGAGACAAAAACATAACAAAAGCAAAAAAAAATGTAAACTGTACTATAATGAAAAATGGGAAAGCAAAGACCTTGTAGGACACTTTGGATGCTTAAGTGAAAACTACAATTAAAAAAAAATATTAATCCTACTTTCCAGCTCCCAAATCTTGAAATTACTCCAGCATCCATATTTCTTAACAAATACTGAGCTCTGTTACAGCAATTATTCCTTACTTTAAGAAGAAAATATTGATCCATATTTTCTCCTCTTATATAACAATAGGAATAGGGTCCAAAGAAGGATTTAAAAGAAACTAATTCAGGCACACTTTTAAGAGGGAATAGCATTTTTGACATACTTATGTTTAGCTAGTAGTTTTTCTTACCAGCTACTAATAAGTATGTTTCTCGCTCAGCTTGTCATATTTTTTGAGCCACATTTCTGGAGCACTTAATTCTCTCCACATGACTGCAGTAATACCCTCAGTGCATTATCCTTCTGTGGGCTTCATTCCATGGGCCTTGAGGATGAGGTACATATCGCACTGCCTACTTTTAGGCAGCTAAGTTCAGCATTGGTTTAGCCCAAATATTTATAACCAGAAAAGCTTATCTGTACTGCTCTTTCACATCTACCACAGTTATGTATTATCACAGATAATTTTTAACAGATAACAGAATGTAACCTATTAACAGTGTATGTAAATGCACATTTCTGCTTTTATGAGTCTTCCTTTGATAAAGAAACTTAAGAGCAGAAAACAGGGTTGAAAAAATCTTTAGATCTCTGAATGTCTTTGATCCTATATGGTGTGTGCTTTCTGAAATTAGAAGGTAAAGTTGCATGTTTTAATCAGATAGTATTTGAGTTGAAAAAAAGATTTGCATCTGTTTGATTTTATCATCATCTATTATTTTTCATAACTCTTTCTTTTCCTACCAGCTGAACTGTCTTTCAAGCAGGATGAGGGTCATTATACAAAATACTCAAAATATGTCAATGTAATGCAGTTTCCTACTATTTTTGTTCAGCATCATCAGTTTGCCTACACAAAGTAGGGGAAAAAAAGTGTCATGATACAATACTTTAATTTCCTGCTTGTAAAAAGCATCGATAATAAGGTAGAGCGTAACACATCTAAAGGGTGTCCACCCAGATCTGCTAAGGCTGTAACTTGATCATAGCGAGAGTGTACTTTCATAAAAAGGGATTAAAAAAAAAGTGAAAAAGTGAGTTTTTGCGGGTTGAACTATTTTAAGCATTCACAAACTGGTAAATAAACTATGCTACATTGAATTTTTCTTGTTCTCACATAAAAATGATATAATTGTTGCCTGGATTTTGGCTTCTAATATATTTATAAGCTGACTGGTAAAGCTTCCCTACATGCTCAGAGGGAGATGTTTCTGAAGGAGATAGGCTCTTACGGTCAGACAGACCTGCCTCAACCTCCAGTTCCTGAACTCCAGTGAGCTTGTTTTCTTCATCTCCTGCTGCATTTGTTTAAGCAAGGTATGACAGAGAAAAAAAAGCAAGACAAAAACATGCATGCTTTGTTACAAGCTGTTCAGATGAAAGATAAACATCAAACAAAAGACATTTACAATAGCATACAAGCCATCAGTCTGTACCATGGACTACTTTTTAAGTGAATCAAAGATTAAATAAATCGTGTTATTTTTCATTAATATCTCTGGTTTACTCCAATGAGATCCTTCTAGCAAGTAATGATGGTCATACACAGCTCTTAATATCATAGAATCATAGAATAGTTAGGGTTGGAAAGGACCTTAAGATCATCGAGTTCCAACCCCCCTGCCATGGGCAGGGACACCTCCCAGTAAACCATGCCATCCAAGGCTATGTCCAACCCAGCCTTGAACACCACCAGGGATGAAGCATTCACAACTTCCTTGGGCAAACCATTCCAGGGCCTCACCACCCTCACAGTAAAGAATTTCTTCCTCATATCCAATCTAAACTTCCCCTGTTTAAGTTTGAACCCGTTAACCCTTGTCCTCTCACCATAGTCCCTAATGAAGAGTCCCTCCCCAGCATCCCTATAGGCCCCCTTCAGGTATTGGAAGGCTGCTATGAGGTCTCCATGCAGCCTTCTCTTCTGCAGGCTGAAGAACAGCCCCAATTTTCTCAGCCTATCTTCATATGGGAGGTGCTCCCGTCCCCTGATCATCCTCGTGGCCCTCCTCTGGACTTGTTCTAACAGTACCATGTTCTTTTTATGTTGAGGACACCAGAACTATCACTTGACTATTTCTTAATAAATTATTGAAGCACCGGAAAGCAGACAGTAAGTACCAAGGTGGAGAAAGTAGACCTATATTAGTAGATAATTGGTTTAAAAGCATCTTCTGCTTGATTTTTCTGCTTTAGTTTTTCTGTATTCTTGTAGACCATATTTAAAATCATGTATAAATCGCAAAGAAGTGGGCATACTCAGTACCTTAATAAGAGCAGAAGAAATAATGCAAGTGTTTTTTCCAGCTTGGAAAAATAAAAATATTCAATTTGCTGAATAATATGGTTTTTATCTGGATTTCAGAGTACTTAGAATTCAGAAAGACATACTTTCCCATCACTAACTACAATTGCCTAGAGCATACATAAATATTAGAGAATACCAAAATAGTTGGAAACAATGGTGGCAATATGATTAATGATAAGAAACAAAAATATCTTTATACATGGCATTAATAAAGAACCATAACTTTCTTTTTGATGAAGTTCATCTAATACTAGAGTAACAGTAATTATATAGAAGAGTGTTGAGCTGAATAACTGGCGTACCATATGCCCGCTTTAACTTAAATGTCAGTTATTCATTAACTTCTGTTTTGAGGTGATGCAACATACACAGTTTTTCAAGGTTCAGATTGTGATTACTTACTGATTTTTTTTGTGTTCTCTGTTCCCAGAATTTTGTCCAGTTTTCTCATTACTTGTACAGATTATGTGCAACTAAATAGGTCATTGAATTATCTGACTTCAGGTTTAGCTAAGTTGTAATAATAATAATCATCTAATTGTTCTAACAGGTTATTGTTGATAAGGAGAGAGAGATTTAGGCTATAATCAAAGCTATAATCAAAGCCATGGAAACTATTCTCTACATAGATTTCTGCTCTATAATTCTGTGATAAAATCATGACATTTAAATTCCAACTGAAATAATGACATTGAAAACTCCAATTATATTATTTCTCAGGGTCATCGTCTATACTGTCAAACTTCTCGCATAGAAAAGAATGCATAGAAGGGGTACCAAAAAATTGAAAAAAATTATTCCAGTAGGACTGAACTAAAATGATTTTGTCATGTTGGTATCCTGAAACATAAACGACAGCTCTTTTGAGCACAGCTGTATGGCTCTTCTTATTTTTCTTTCTGGTTTTTGTAGTCTCAGACCCAGACTGTAAGTCCTTCAACTCGCATAAAAACGGTGTTTAATTCCTCATTTTACCAATCCAAGAAAAAAATTATGAACTCGTATTTCCCTTGAAAGGCCAGAACCTTCCAAGTAAGCACCCTAAGCCCTGTGTTATCGGTAACATTTGTTCAAGATTTTCTATAGAAATTGTACCAATACAACTAAAATATTTTAATATTCTTTGGGGGCTGAGGGACCTGCTACCTCTCACTAGAGTGAATAAAGCACCTGTAAGTGAAACTCCAAGGTATATTTTGTAAATTTGTAGTTGAAATCAAAAGCCCAAGGTAGATTCGTGAATTATCCTAAGGCAGCCTTGCTACTGATGCTAAGCTACTCTCTTTCCTGTCAGGCACACATAATGCAAGTTACCCCATGCAAGCAAGTACAGAGGCACCATGGAAATATTCACACAAAAATGGGGTGGGTGAAAAGACATGTGCCTTAATTTTTTAAATTGCTCTGTTTGACAATTGATGATAAAGTCATCAAGTTCCTAGCCAACCTGAAGGTAGTCCAAGTTCCTATCCTTTCTTATATACATGTGATCAATCACATCTTACAGAAAAACCCTCAAAACCAAAACCAAACTTATATGCCATATATTTTTTAAAACATATGAAAACACAGCTGATAGAGTATGATAGAATTATGACAGGTTCTCTGTAATTGCATTGTAATAGTCTGTCTCCCTTCAAACTCTGATAGGGCACTGGAAAACACACAATAAAATTCCTTCTTATATTGCAAAATTAAGTTTCATTTAACAGACAAATTATGTTCTGAATGAGTCATAGCCCCTTAAAATAAGCAGCCTGTCTTTCTGTCAACATTATCTGTGTTTTCCTAACCATCAGAGTGTCTCAGTACTTTGCATTCTATAATGCGAGTTCTAACAATACAATTGACAGTATAGATATTTTCTTTTTGAAGTTTTAAAATTATATCTGAGAGATATAAATACTGGAGTTATGGCTGATAGCTATCTCTGATTAAACCTAATCAACTACCTCTGTTAATTCCACTCACAGATAATTTTATTCTGGAATTAGATCACTCACCACTGATGTTAAGAGGGGACAGTTAATCAGCATTAATGTCAGCTTTAACAGCATCTGAAACAACTTTCCCAAGACACAAGATTATTATGAGATCATGTATTTAAAGCCTGCACCATAGAGCATAAGCAGAAGGGCAGATCCTCACTGGGCTCTACTACTTGCTAAATTTCTGAGCATTTCACTTTTAAGTTTTCATTAAATTTCTTTGCCCTGACATAATTTTTTAGTTTCTATGGTTGGGTAGATGTTTGGGGTTTGGTTTTGATTTTGTTGTTTTGCTTTTTTTTGTTTGTTTGCTTTGTTTTGTTTTTTGTATGGATGAAGAAAGAAGATCCATGTTTATTTTTAAGAGGAAAAGGAAAAAATCTATACCAGGAAAAATTCTCTGCCTGATTAGCAATTAACAGCAAACCTAAATGGCTAATACTGAGTACACTCAAGAGCACTTTACAGTGTTCCATTTTAATTAGCAGCAAGCAGTCAGCATCTGTATCCTTCCACCAAAGCAAGTAAGAACAAAGGAATATATCCTCATATAAATGAAAAAATCTTGTTAACCCATAAGAATTATAAATATTCCAGTATTCACTTATCATCTATAGCACTAATAATACAGAACACTTAAGAGTACAAAACCATTTCACTGCTAAAACCAGGTTGTTTTTCTTCAAATGTCCATTAGAAACAAGATATCTCTACCTCTAGCATAATTTAAAAATATACAAGCAAAATCTCAGCTTTTTTTATCTTTTAATTCTGACCCTAATTTGGAAAGCAGTTACTCAGAGCTTTTTTCTCCTGTAGATTCCTCCCCTTCCAGTTCTAGTCATATCGCCTTAAGGACAGTGTATTCCATGTTACACCAAGAACTGTACTATAACAAAAAAATCTTTACAACTGCAAATTTTTCCATTATTTTTACTTGCATTTCTATTACATTCTAAGAAATGGTATGCAGCTTCAAAATACAGATTATTCAAATGAACACAGACTAAATGAGACTACTGCAAGGGTGGCAAACACAGAACTTTTTCTCTTCCACAAAACCGACATTACCACCGATTCTCTTGTGTATATAATGTATTTTCTACTAATACTTTTCTTCAGTATGATTCTAACTTAATCTGGTCAACACTAAAATCATTAATTTCAAAATAAATATACATGTCAATAATGACATACAAAACATGCATACATGTGCACATGTCCATACAATATAAAATCCCCTCTCATTTGTTTGAATCAAGCATGTGCTTCTGTAAATACAGAAAGGACTACTCTGTGACAGTGACATCTTCTGGTATGGGCATATATCCTTCCCAACAGCAGACAACTGTTCAATTATCGCCAAACAACAACTGTTTTAATTATCATCAGGGCATAACTCATAAAAATCTATTCAAATGCTATAAAGTTTTCAGGCTTATTTGTTGCTTTATTTGTTAATTAATAACATAAACACCTTTAATATAGCACATGATTTTGATTTTGGTACTTCAACTGCTTAAAAATATATTTTTGTAAAATTCAATTCTCCACAGTAAAAACCTGCTATTAGTCATAATTATGTTCTGTCACTGACAGAAGTTAGGTAATCTGCTATTCTTTTAAAACATTATTCCTTCTAAAGAAAATTATTATCCCCCTTAAAGAGAAGGATTAGAAAATCCTAAGGAAGTACAGAAAGATCCTTAAAGTAGAATCATATTGTTAGTAGCCTATGATCTCTTAATTTATGACAGAAAATTATATACAAAACTGTATGAAAGCCATATCTAAGGATTATGGGTTTTACCTACAGTGTTTACCACCTTTCTATGTGTAAAATTCAGCATGAAATGGCCTAGTTACTGTACCTTGAGTCACTGATAATGCTCTGATTCTATACTAAAACTCAGTATCTGTGGATTTGGCAACTTTTTATAACCCAGATCTTCTAAAACACTACTTTAGACACAGGTACAGGAAAATATTATTCAGACTTCAAGTAAAAGAAGATAGAGATCCTCAAGTCCCAGCAGTACTTACCAGAGCAAAAAATTCTAGCACTCCTATAAAAAATAATTATTTTATTGTATTTATTATATTTCTCTCTGTAGAACCTATGACGTAAATAAGACCGCTACCTTCTCTAATCAAACACGGTAAAAATATGCAGTACTTCACAACTGTTGCCCTAAAGAGTTCACAGTCTAAATAGAAATTCCAAGCAAAGAGCAAGGAAGAGTGGTAAAACATGAAAGCATATACAGCAAGGACAGCAAACATCACGTGATTAGATATGATTATTTCCTAGCATATCTAGACTGTATCTCATACAACCATTTCACAACACATAAGAACACAAAGAAATTAATATACTAGGATGATAATCTGTGAAAGAGATTTCTTTTCATGAAGTTTTGCTTTTAAACTAGAAATAAACACTTTAAACATGTAAATATTAAAAGTCTGATGAGAGAGACGGATAAAGTGACACTACATACAGACCCTCACTGGTATAACCAAGGACTGCAATTGATATCTTGAGACTTACTGTTAGGCAAATTAAATTGTTTTAATGGTATAAAATAAGGGGATTTAATTTTAAGCAGAAGTATTATAAATTTTTGAAAGACTGTCTTGATTCAATTTATTCTTGCTCCTATATTATTTGAAAAATTACCTAGTAATTCAGCAACTGTATAGCATTATAACATATTCGCAATAAAAAAAAAAAAGAACAGTGATGTGATTAAATGCAAGGATAACATTAAACATACCAAATATCCACAAAGGCTTAAAATACAGTATGTGCCTAAAGTGCTAATCCTGAAAAGGTACATACATATGTAGGTTAACTGAAATACTCTCATTTGCTGCAGTGTAAATACTTGGTATTTAAAGACGGGCATATGTCTAGGTACTTTTCCAATGCTGATTACATTTAGATAGTGTTATTTATACTCTCCCTTTTTTTTCACGTAGAACCCTGTACAATTTATGAGCCGCAGATCTGACTAAAAAAAAAAAAAGACTAAATAATTATGATAATAATTCCAACTATGCCTGTGCACTCCAGTAACATCAATTGCAGTTGGGTTTATTTTTCCCTATATAGCCTCTCAAAAAGGCTTTCAGGTGAAAAACAAACCCTCCTTTATGTACAGACCTTCATAAGATTCTATTTCCTTGTCTCCATTGTCTAGGGAAAGTAACAAAAACAGAACAACAAACAAACAAACAAAAAAAAGGGAACCAAAGCACAGGTGTTAAAAACAACAGAAGTTTTATAAAAGATACAATATACATGTTAAGAAGGATTAAAAAAAAGGAGTATATATGGCCATTTAGACAGATTTTGCACAGCACATGAAGTTATCAGAAGTGGAAGGGTGAAAATGTATATGCTATCAAAAATATATTTGTATACCTCTGTTTCTAGACATTTTGGAAAATGTCTCCATTGGCTAGCGCTTTTATAAGACATTAAAGATAAGCACAATTATAGTACCAATAAAACATGAATAATGAAATATCTCGCTGATCTCTTCTATTCTAAAGATTATTACGTCTCTTCTTGCTCTTCTGTTTCAAGATGCAGAGGTTTTATATTAGCAATTGGTAACACGCTCCATGTGAACCCACGAGTGATCAGCTATCTCCCAACTCCCAAAAGAGCCAGATTTTTACCACTAAACAACATACAAAAGATCATTTCCTGTCCCTGTTTAAGTCAGTGACAAAACACCTACTGAGTTCAAAAGGAACATGACAATGCTAACAGTTAGTCCATCTTGGTTTGTGTGCATTGCACTACTAATTATTATTGTACTCCTAATGCTTCATTTCAGTCAAGACTACTGTAGATATTCAAACATGATAGAAGAAAATAGAGTACAAAATACTACTATCAAATACCAATTCTGTACTTAAAAACTCAAGAGATTTCAGCTGTAATGCCCCCTAAAAAAATATCATAAATATAATCAACCTTCATGAACAATTTTGCAATGTCATTAAGGAGAAAAACATACACTTACTTCTCTCCAACGTCCCCTTTGGTGGTAGCTGTGGTAATTGCCTGCCCCTTCGCCCTACTACTGGAGTACTTGATGGGCTTGTCTGAACAGACCCAGTTCGAGGATGTGACCTATGAGACACATTACAAAACAAACCATAGCCATTAAAAGACAAATTCATCAAATGATGGTATTTAAATACCATCAAGAACTGATAACATAAGTAGGCTTTAGATCACTTGGGACCCTTGAAGTCCCATAGTGAAACTAGTATCTCTTTTCAGAAAAAGACCTGATTAAAAAGAGCAATCTCTCCATGAAAAAGAAGAAAGACAAACTAAGGCTGAACATTCATAAGATGTTTGTCTGCACAGTCAAGCCAGAAAATGCCAGAAAATGCATTGCGTGTATATTCATGTGCACATGGATATAATACCCACATACACATAAAATTATCCACAAGTTAAATTCAACTATCTTTACTCATCTTGTATTTGGTTAAATTACCATTGAGTGGCATGAGATTACAGGAATTTGTCTAAACAAAGTAATAAACTGAGAAAACACACTCATAGTTGACTCTAATTCTCACTGGGGATTTGATGTTACTAACTCTAACTTCCAGAAAATAAAAGAATTTACTCTGCAGTACTAAAATAAGGAGAGGCTTTACTGAACATCAACTAGACTGAAATGTGCTGATCTTTTTATTATGGTATGTTTATTTAAGCTAAGAGTAAAGTATAGAAATCCTCAAAATGTCAATCAGTGAAGTATAGCACTCAAACAGGAACAATACAGACTATGGCACAGTAAAATGTAATCAGAAAAAATGGTGGTTAAAATGGTAGTTGATAGACAAAGTTAGTACAGTCCATTTAAAGAAACTTAAAAAAAAAGTTTCATTTGATGTCATTGTGATGGTTATTCCATAAGCAATGTCTGATGAACACAAACAATTTCTGATTCTGTAAGAGAAGTGTATGATAGTTATGAGGTGCTTTATGTGGGAAACCATCCAGGATTCCTGACAAATGACAAATCACAAACAAAAGCAGTTAAATACTGTTAACAAACAATTCGCAATGGCAGCCACACCATTATATCCAGAGTAGAATATAAGTAGTGTGTTGGCACTGAAATAGTATCTATTGCTACTAGTGATCAGCTAAGAATGAGGTGATACCAATTAGCTATTGGGAAAATAAAATGGTGAGCTGGTGGGGCAAAAGGGGATTAGTCTGATCGATTTGTCTGTTTCACCTCGGTAAGGCAGGTGAAGGAGGGGCAGATCTTCCAGTCATTAATGAAGGCATCGACCTGATGAGGTTTGAGTCAGGACGCTCTGTGGATCGGGAGCGGGAGTTGGTCCGCTCTAGCATAGGACGTTGCTCTGTTGATCTGGATCTTTGATATGGCTGTCTATCTGCTGCTTCACAATTCCTGTAATGTTAGTCAAAAAGCAGCTCAGTTGACCTTTGACTTTTTTATTAATTATAGAATATGCTGCATGATACTGGTTTGAAGCAAATACTTTTGTCATGTACATTTTTATTGGGTAAAATTTCTGAGTTCGCTTCTTGATAACATCCAGTTTTTTATACATGTATGATTTGGCTTGCTCTGTACTCTCGATAAATGGGCTGAAATGTTTCCAATGTCTCAGTAATGACTATCCATGCAATAGTCTGTATCCTGAGAACTTCTGGGTAAAAATATTGTTATTTTTGAATCATAGAATAGTTAAAGTTGGAAAGGACCTTAAGATCATCTAGTTCCAATGCCCCTGCCATGGGCAGGGACACCTCACACTTTTTCTAATCAATACATCAACATTGGAGGAAAATAACAGCTGAAAATATTGAGTCTCACTAAAGCTAAGGACTCATTTAATTGCACAGTTTAATTGAGCATTTTTACTCAAATTACTAGATTTTTACAGGCTGTATTTTCTTTAGAGGTAGTACTCCTGTTTATAGGATGGTCCACATTCCAAATATTATAATTACCATGTAGCACTGCTATCATCAGACTCAGGATGTCTGTCAAAATATAGGCTAGAGTATACTGATGGATTCATAGTCATGCTTGGACTGTAGTCAGATGAAGATATACGGTTCATTAATACTTGCAGAGGTTCCACCAAATAGACAAAGTTTGGTTTGTAATAAAAATATTTAAATTATTCTAATCCATAGCCTAATGAACTTTGCCATTAAAAATAACCATTAGAGATGCAACAGGGAAAAATTAGACTGAGTAGAAGAGAATTGCTTGACCAAGCAGTCAAATCTTTTACTATCTTAGGCAATTAATCATGCCATTACTTTCAGAAATTAATCAAGCCCCACTTTTTTCACAATGTAATTGGGCTGTTTGCAAGGAGTAATATTTGCTAGCAATATCCTAAAATACATAAAATCAAGGTAATTGTAAAAGTAAAATCCACACCCTGATGGAGCTACTTATTACATTCATATTCCTCCCTCCCACCTCTCCTTGAATAACTGAACAGCTATAGAATACAAATGGGGAACATGTACCCTTCAGGACTTCTCCTTGAGTGAAGTCATGCATTTTACAATGAAGCCAGTTAATACAAAGAGTGACTGGATGGTGATTAAGTGTAACAAGAAGCCAAATTTTAATTAGCATCAAAAAAGAGAAAGATATACCACAGTCTCACTATGAAGAGTCTTATTTTATTAATAGCATTTTATTTCTAAAAAATGTCTTGTGACAGAGTATAGTTGTCTCCAGGGTGGTTAACATTGCTGAATAGGATGATAAAGATTCATTAAAATTAATGTTTCTTCAGGCCTTCCATGAGGTCTTAGTTGGACTCCTAGAGCATATGAAGGAATTACCACAGACAGGTTCAGAATAATACCAATTCACCATGAAGCTACATCTATAAGCTCCTAACAAGCAAACACACCACAGTGAGACACATAATGGTAATTATAAGCTGAGGCACTAAAGATTGGAGGAAAAGTACAATGAGCCTGGCACAAAACCACAACAGAATTACCTCACTTCTTCTTCTATCAGATCTGTTTCTGAATGGGAAGCTTCATCAGCAAAAACATCCACTGTCTCGCTTCTTTTACATTGTGGATAGACAAAAAAACAAAACCTTAGATTTGATACAAATGTTGCTTAATTTAGGTAACTGTTCAAGAGAGGTTTCAGCACTATAGAATGTGAGAAAGGTGTCAGCCATCTGCGTGGTGGTTAAAAAATGACCACAGGGATAAATTCTTAGACTATGGAAATAAATTCCAAGAAAAAAATATTCCTAAATTCAATAAAATTACGAATGGAACACGACTGAGGTCCAGAAAACCCATCCCTACCTTGTTTACTAACATATTTAAGAAAATTATTGAGCCCACAAAGACCTTTTTTGGGTCTGCTGCACACAAAAAGCTAGAACAACCCTTTTACTGCCAGTGAGTGTGGGACTGCTGGAGCACACAGAGGCATGGACTGGGCAATATGGTGAGATGTATAATTCCATTTTCGATTTCTCTCTCCAACAGCCAGTAGGACATAGAAAGGATCAGGTGAGTAGCAACATGTGGTTCTTACAAGCACTTCATAAGAAGTTAAGCCTCTTTCACTTGTTACTCCTAAGGCCTCATTCACTTCAGTTGTAGTATCTAGATGTATTTCTTAGGATGTTAGGGATCTGACCCACTGCCTATATTAAAAGGCAGGGAGACTTTTCTGACACTAAGATCAATACTAATGGCTTGGTGGGCAGGTTTTGTATTCTGCAGAGCACCACAGAGCCACTATATCTAGCCAGTATATTAACAGAAAAAGGCCTCGGAAATTTCATATTCAACTGATAATATAAATCATTTGCCACAATCTGCAGCTGGCATTTACTTCAAGTGGAAAAACAACAAAGGAGTTCCCAGAAGTGAAGGAGAACATGGATTTTGAAAGTGAACCCTTTGCTTTTAATGAAGCTTTGGCACCGCTGTTGTTTTGTAGACTGAAGGATTTGAAGACTAAGTTGAAATCTAAGGTGAAACTGAGTTGTTACCCTGGGTTACAGGCTACATGATGCAAATCTTCCCATACCCAGAGCAGCAAATGGAGAGCTATACCAGCATAGTGACAATCTTCCACTTGAAAACTTCACTGCATGGCTCTTGATCATACACATAGGAAGTACAATTAACAGACAGCTTTATTGTCTGTTCTTTGTCCTCACTTTTTTTTTTTTTCCTTTTAACAGTAAACACATGTGCTACATGATCCAGGTCTTCAGAAATTAACTGTCTCTCTTATAGAGAAAATAACACTCGAATAACCTGCTTGGGCAGGAAGCTCTTAATCTAGCATAGTGTACAACTATGTGTTAGTACCACAATCCAGGCATGAATGGGGCAGTTTTCAAAAGACCTTAGTGAATTTAAAAACAGAAGTTCACAACTTTTTAGATTACACCCTTGAGGGCTTATGCTTTCAAGTTATCTAGATGAAAGTTTCTTCTTTTCTCACTATAATTCATATGTTTTACTGATTTTTAACTGGAAATAGTCTAAGTTAAAGTATCCAATATTCATATGATATTTTAAAGCTGTTTATCTTTGCTAAAAGAAATTCATTATAAAAATGCGGTTAATGAAACCTCAAATAGTGACTTCATTTGTTTAGTATTGCCTACAGTAGTATACTTCTACCTTTGCTATGGGAAATATGCATGCAAGGTGGCCTATTCCCCTGTCAAAGTCTACAAGACTTGTGAGCATAGTTCCCCCCTACACTGAGGAAAGAGTACAGCAGTGTTTGCTTCTTAACCAAGCATGCCTATCACACTGAAACAGTCTGAATTCTCTTTAAGCCACCATGCACAAAGCTCTGTGAGTATTCACAATCTAATTTCATACACCAAACCCATCAAAAATTAGAATTAAATTCCCATGGTATTCAGGTAACACTGTAAATTCTAGTAACTACAGTATCTAACCAAAGGTGCTACTATATTTTAACTACTGATTTATCTGCATTGTTCCATATCCATATTCTGGAAATTTCAAAAGCTAACTCTTTTCCCAATGCAGCACATAACAATTTCTAATTTTTAATTTTTCAGATTTGTTACTTTTTTAAATAAAAAGAAGAATATTCAACAAAGTAATACATTAAATTATCTAAATTTATGCATAGAGAAAGCCCTTGAAAATATGAATATTTTTAAAGAGTAAGAAATCGTAACAGCTTACAACACAAATAAAGTTATTTTTTTCCCAATATAACTGAAACCAATTCATTTGAAAGCCCAAGTTAAATTATTTTACTGTGTGCAAGCCTAAAAAAACAAGGTATGAAATCATGCCAATCACAATTTTAGTACTAGGCTGTTGTAACAAAAAACTGAAGAAATAAAAATTGAATTGCTGTAGGATTATAGTCCACTACAATTCAGCTCCTAGTACATCTTTTTTCATCTAGAAACACTGAGCACAAAACAAGTAAAATACAGCTATACATTTTCAAATTATCATGATTTCAAACTCCAGCTAATATACAGTGGTAATACCTGTCAGTGTCTGTGGATGGCTGCTGGATTTCAATCCTTGGACATGTTATTCTTCTACTAGCTATAGGAACTTTGCTGTTCAGTCACAGACACAAGATCCTCTGTTAGCATAACATAGATAAGCATGTCTACAAACAACTGAGATTTCTAGTAGAAAGCAAACTTAAATTTGAGTCATACATATTGTAATGAAAAAGGGGAAAATGGGAAGGAGCATTGCTACTATACTGCAAAATATCTAGATAAACTGGTGACTGAATATGTTCTCAAATCACTCATCTACACCTATAAAGAAACTTGATATAAAATTATGCGCTGCTATAGTTTTTAAAACAAAGGAACTTAATGCTTTTAGTCACTCTTGCAAACTAAATAAAAACAGGAAGCAGAGCAAGATATGTGTCTATACACATACTTGCACACACTCATACTATCTATTTACATGTACATTACACAGTGGTGTATGTGATAACTACAGGTACATCTACATGACAGTCACAGGCATGACTAAACCGTAACATGCCAGTATTTGAACTACTTTTCTATTTTCTGACTCAGCTAAACAGCCAAAGCAGAGAACACATCTGCAATCCCACGCATACTATGCTCCACACACCTATGTGCAGACTGCTACAGTGGCAGAAACTCAGTTGCTTATTTCTTCCTTAGGTATCTATACACTGCTTTACAGTCACTTTGGTGATTCTGTTGTAGACATATCTTTCCATGCTAACACATGATTACATAGTAAAATTATAAAAATGTTTAAAGAAAGCACATATAGCTATACCTATAGAGATATACCCTCCAAAATATTTCATCATCGATAGACTTACTGAGGTATAGCAAAGCCCTACTTTAAGTCAGGAGTTACATCTGGCAGTTTTTCCACGGTTCTTTCCAACCCAAATTAGTTAATGACTCTATGGATGCAGTCAGGGATTTATGGTAGCTATTACAATAAAATATCCATAAAACTGAGTAGTGTCAATCCTGGAACAATTAAGACTGGAATTATGTGATGAAATATTTCATATCTCTTTACCTGTAAAATCAGACACAATTAATTCTGTGTATTTTTGAGGAATAGAAAAGCAACTTGTATATTTGAAGGGAAAATAGTAAAATTATGTAAGCAATTTCTTCTTCATAGAAGAGCTCAATAACAAACAAAAAGAAGTGGTGAACTGTTTTGAGAAAGAGACTTCTTAACTTCCAGTTAACTCTATTTGTAACTGCATTCAGATGAAAGCAAAAATAACAAATTAGATAATAATAATAATCATTCTTGTTTACTATTGATAATCTTTATAATTACTTATAATAATGACTATTATTAATTATTATTGGTTATTATTATCTCATTTGTTGTGTTTGCTTTCATTTGAATTATTATTATTATTTAACTTAAATAGTTAAATTTAGCTAGTTTAAAAATCAATTTCCAGCATTTTATTCATAGGTGATTTCTCATAAAATGAACCTTGCAGGCTATTATTTCCTAGTACAGAAGTGCACCAGTGAATTCAAGCAATAAAAATGTTGCCTTACATCTTACTAATTTATTTAGTCTGGACTAACTTTATCATATTAACATTTATTCATATTTTTGTTCTGTGCCTACAGTGTGAAATACCTGGAGGTATTCAACACTAATTGAAAAGTCTGAGAGACACAGACAGGTTTTTGCCATAATGTAATATGTTAGCTGTTTGTTTTTACATTATTTTTTCTGGTACTTGTAACACATATTTTAATTTATATAGCCAGTTGCCTTTTATAGAACCTTGTATTTTGACAACTACTTCCAGCTTTCAGCATCTTTAACATAGACATCCAATTGACACATATTAAAGAATCACACTACAGGAACTTATCTCTATCTTCATGAGATGACTCACTGAAGATTATTATAAAACTGATTAGTATTCAGAATCTGGGAACTCAAAATTTTTTCTCAAAGAAGAGAGCTGAAAATCCTTTCGCACTCATCCACCCCAGCTCAATTTTATAACTCAATATACTTCTGCAATTTTCTCCAAGATAATAATCTAAATTTTAATAAAAATATTAGATACATTCCAAAGTAGAAGTGTTTCAGCTGTACATTATAACATCATTACACATTTTTTCTCATTTCAGAACACAGTATTTCACCCACTCGCTTGAATGTTGCATCACAGTGTATGAGCAATGACAGGAACATTCAAGGATTTTAATGAACATGTATTTCATCACAGAAGAGTAAGTTGTATGTAAGAATGCATGGAGAGGCTTGAGAGAGAAGCAGTGAGAGAAGCTCATCCTTAGGGCTGAAATGTTCAAACGCAGTTCAGCAGACCACTTAGACTGTAGACTAAACAAGTGGATCAGTTGTAGGCTTAAAATTAAGCAGGTACTTATATACGCCTTTGGACAGTGTAGTACTAGATGCAAAATTTCAAAAGCACCTGGTTCTTGGCAGTTTCTGTGTGATATTTTTCCTCAGCTCTTAAATTTAATTGCACATGAACACTGTATTTAATTGACTTCCTTTTTTTCCCAAAACATTTTGAATAGCCAATAATATGGCAGACATTTAATTAGTAAATTATCACAAATAGGACTTAATACTGCAAGTATATGTTTATCTCTCTTCTGAACTTCTGGCAACAGACTGGTAGTTCTGACCTCACTGAAGTCAACAAGACTTCTGCCACCTGATGAGGCCAGGATTTCAATCAGATCATTCCAAGATAGCTATGTAATACTTCATTGTCTTTTAAGCTCTTAAATTACAAATGAGCAAAATAGCATACTGTTTCTGTTAAAGGCATTCTGTAAATCCATTGATCTTAACAGAATGTGATCCATTTAAGTAGTCTTCATTCTATTCAAGTATGTACTATGCCGTATGGTCTACCTAAAGTCATACTGGCTCACAACAGATGTTCTTATCTTTTACTTCTTTTTCCATAGCTTTTTTGGAGCTATATTTAAATGGGGATAGAGAATAGTAACAAAAAAAGTTTATTTTTCAAGTTAAAAATCTTGTTTATTCCTCTGATATTTACCTATATTAGCATCTATATAGTACTAAATCTAAGACAAGTGAAGTAAATCAGAACTATTTAATGTGACTATCAAAGCAAATACAAAAGCTTTGCTTACACTAAGCGCTTTCCAGCCTTCTTTAAATGCTATCCATTTTCAGTATGTTTGTGCATTTTCCCAGGAAGAACTAATAAGCATGGCTCTTGCCATAAGCACAAATTAAGTGTATACTTCAAAAACCTAAAATTGAAGAGGCAGCAAAGAGCGGCATGCTGGTTCAAAGAACTAGGGAAGCAATAGAATCATAGAATAGTTAGGGTTGGAAAGGACCTTAAGATCACCAACTTCCAACCCCCCTGCCATGGGCAGGGACACCTCCCACTAAACCATGCCACCCAAAGGCTCTGTCCAACCCAGCTTTGAACACCGCCAGGGATGGAGTGTTCACAACTTCCCTGGGCAACCCATTCCAGTGCCTCACCACCCTTACAGTAAAGAATGTCTTCCTCATATCCAATCTAAACTTCCCCTGTTTAAGTTTGAACCAGTTACCCCTTGTCCATATGGTCTGAGAAAGTCTCTGTGGCTGCAATATTGAGCCAAGAGATCATTACGAACCTCTCCTCTATAAAGACAAGAGAAACTTGCATCAAAATATTAAGGATTAATTCTGGGGTTTTACCATATTTTTTTTTTAGTTTCAGCATGCCAAAGTCACTTATGTTCTCCTTCAGTCTCTGAGTTCCTTAAACAGAATTCCTCTTTTGGTCAATATATACAGAACAGATATGAATCACAGTTCTATTTAAATAGTCTTAGGACTGAAGGTGAACTATGATTAATCCTTTTCATAAATAAATCTTCTGTTTTCAATATATGGTATCATTTTATAAGGTTTGTTACATTCAACTGAGTACAGTCTATAGCCTTCAGTGACTTGTTTTAGGTACATAACTATTTCTCCAGAGAGACACACTGACTTTTGTCAACACAAAAGAATAAATAGGAACACAAAATTCAAAGTATGGTCAGTAATTAATTTAGTAAAAAGTAATTAATTCAATATTTAAGCACAATTTACATGTTATTAACTATTTGCACACAATTATAACATTCAAGACACCAACAATAGTGTTACTTTGTACAGTTTCACAACACTGAAATACAGTGTTTTAACTTCTCAAGGAAAAGTTCCCGTAACTCTGTGGGTGCTTCACTTAAGAACTTTAGGATTTAATAGTCTTTTGGACTCATACCATATGTTTGTTTGTTTTAGCCAAAACATTCTACAGGCATAGTCCAGCTTCTACGTACAAGATGGGGAAAGGCAGAAAGAAGCAAGCTCTGCGCACATTCACAAGGAAAGTAAGTACAGATAAAGAAGAAAAATGTTGCAAGAGCAAAAAGAAAATGAGGGGGAAGCAGTAAAGTCAAAGATCTAATACCAAGTTCTAAATCTGTGTGCTCCCTTGATCAGGAGCCAACTGCAGCTGGGAAGAACTGAAGACTGTAAGGCACACGGCACTTTGCAACAATCACACAGGAAGATAGGTTAGACAGTTAGAACTGGGATTATTTCTGAAAGTAAAAAGTATTAGGTCTCAAAGACACATTCCCAACACTGTGAATGTAGGCAGGTATTATCAATCAAAAAGCCCTTTCTCATTAAAGCGGCCCTGAACAGAGAGAACATGCTTCAAAAATAGCTCAAACATAATTAATGTTCTTTTTCTATTTGTAACTGAATAAAACAGCTTAATCTTAAAAAAAGACTAGCACATAAATGTGCCTTAGTCCTGAGACAAGAAAGAAAGATAACAAGAAAAATATACTTATTAGTAATAACTTTGGTACAATTATAAATGAACTCACGTTATAAAGATTAGAAATATATTTTAGCTATATCTGTAAACTACACTCTTTACTTACCCATATTTTTCAGCTGACCCATTGACTACATGATCTGCCCAAGAACTTGCACCATTGTACCACCTTTACAATGCAGTTAAAATAAAGAAATGTTATAAAGAAACATATGTATTGTTAATAACACTCTAATTTATGACACAACCACTTCTCAATATAATGTGAAGCTTTCAAAATGTTTCTAAATCAATTTGTACATTTCCTATTTTTAATCCATATCTTTTTTTAATTAAAAAGCAGGAATTCTTCATGTATTTCACCCATATTCTTTTCAGTAGTTTAGCTACAAATTTTAGTTCTGTAAAGACTAACTGATCCCTTACCTTTTCTCACACAGAAGTCTTCATGTTTTCAATATCTATTGAAATGTCAATGTTCAATGTCTAAACATTCTATACAGCAATAGTTTAAAATACTGATTTCAACTTCAAATACATAACTTTTTCAGATTTTGTATTTTTTATATTTGATAGGGTGGTTGGGTTTTAAATCTAAGGAGAAGAAAACTCACTTCACTCAGATCAGACAATGAAAACTTGATTTTATACCTGCATTACTCTTCCAGGTATTGAACATGAGCTATCTAAACATTTTCAGTGTCAATTCAGCTGATCAGTTGAAGACAACATAAAAGACATGTAAAATATCTTAAGTAGAATCATTAAGAAAAGGAAAAAATGGGACCAAAAAGCTGGTTCCATTTCATGAAACGGGATAAACTGCTTACGTGCCATTACTCCAGTATATTAAAACTATATATAAATCATCAAACATTTGGTTAAGGAGTTTCAAGTGGATACATATTTTCAGGATCCTGCTTGGGTTAAGTCTGGGAACTGTAATAGTGCCGCTATTCCTGACTTCCACATTGACAATGGGTGAGAAGCAAGGCAGTGATTTTCAGAAAAGATCAAGAGACCACCGTTTTATCATCTTGGATATAAATCTTCCTTTGTCTGAATGGAAACACTACCCAAAGTCTGCTGGATGAATATTTTAATGGCTTGAATATACTTATTCAAAGTTTTCATGAGTCTGTTCCTGAGAATCACAGCAGCATTTTTTGCATGACTCCATTTTATACCAAACTTCTCAGATTTCAGAATCTGAGGTTTTGCAATGTTTAACAAACTAAATAACCCCACACCTCCTGGTCATTATGTTGAGGGAAGACAGTATGGGGTGTGGTATATGTGGATGTCACTCAGCTGCTCTTGTTTCGCCTATATCAAATTGAATAGGATGGGAATGGCTTTTTTTCTTTTTTTTTTCCCCCCTTGGTTTGTAGCCAGATCAGTTACTGGACGCAAGTTACTTTAGTAGCTAGAGAATGACAGGTATATGTTTATACACTCCCTGATCATCAGTATCCTTAAAACTGAAGCCAGGCTCTCCAGTTAGCCAGCATTTTAAGTAAGATTCTTTGGTGAAAGTACTTTATTATAGACACCATAATACATAAGCACGGTTTTAAAAATGCAGTGCACTTTATTTTTTGTTAAATATGATTGCATTTATTCATAGCAATCAAATAAAAACAAAATTTGCTATTAGTTAGAAAATAATCCCTGCCTTATCAGCTCCCATAGTGGAGCAAAAATCAGACGATGACTTAAAAATGGACAGAAAAATACAAAAGGTCTAATTGCACAATGAGAGAGGAACATCAATTTGCTTCTTTTTTTCCAGATTTCCTTCTTTTTGGACTTTGCTTATCTTTTTGAAGATGAAATGCTGTGCTGTCATCAAATAACTATTTCCAGAGACACTACAAAAGTTTTCAGATTACATGTCACAATTTAATTCTATTGTGTTCATTGTGATACACTATATGTGTATCCAATTTTAGGAAGAACAATAGTACTTTTGATCCTAGAACAGCATCACCCAAAATCAATTTGAAGGCATTCATTTAGTCTTTTTTTAAGTCACTAGGAGCAGTAACATATCAAAAGCTGATGACCTTCTGAAGTGACTCAGGTTATTAAAAGAATGAAATAGAGAATTCTAAATTGTCCTGTAATCACCCCTAGCGACTGGAAAGTTAGCCACTGGAAATACACTGTAGTTAAGTAGAAAAAAACCTTCAGTTGTACCTAGCTCCTTGTACAGTTCTGTTTTCCTCCCACATCTTATGAATAAAAAAATCCAAAGTCAAGGTAATGAAGGGTTAAAAGAAAATGAAGCACTTAAAAATGTGATTAGTTGATTTGTATAGTGAGAAATACTGCATAAAGTGCACTGTAAATTTAAATATCATTAGTCTAGCCCAATTAAAAATTTTAGACAACACTTCAGAAAAATGTATTACTTAACTTTATCTATTTTTACTATATAAATTAAAATACCTTTCAGTAGTATAGGTTGTGTCGTCATAACATGAATTAGGCACTCTTCTCTCCTGCCTAGTCCTCCTGAATATGGAATAAACAGCACAGATATTTCAGACATTTTAAAGAGTGCTTTTCCCATGATGTTTTTCCTCACTTTATTATTAATATAGTGATGAATTTAGAGCACATTCATCTACAGTTCAGCAGTATATTCTGAACATATATTTTTATATATATGTCATTTTAAACTTCTACTTTCAAATTCTATTCAGAAATAATTAATGTACTAAGTACACCTGATCAAATGCACACATATTTCATAGAAGTGAAAAGTTACATCAATAGGAAAACAGCATTTGAGCAACTGAGAAACTCCAAAAATAAGATATGTTAAAAAAATTCTAACTGGCAAAACAAAAGCCAGAAAACAAAATGAAAGCAAAATTCTGTTTCCTAAAGTGAAGCAACAAAAATTCTTTCTGAAATAAACCTCACACCCAGCCAAAATGTGCACAGCCCCTTTTTTTATTGACTTCAAACACCAACTTCAAAGGCTAAGCCAAAAAAAAAAAAAGGGGGGGCAAAAAAAGCACACAATGTGGTGTTGTCAGTGACTAAGCTGAGCCCCAAGACAGATAAACAAGTTGTGAAAAAATTTCATACAGCGAGACTTTCATCAGACTTCTTTTTGGGAGGAACCCCCAAATATTTTAATTTTCAAAACAATTGAGATAAAAACCTTGAGAACATTACTTTGCCATTGAGTCGACGTGCATGTCAGCCAATCTAAAATGGATGACTGTCAAATTATTAACTAGCCTGCTTAACTCTATAGGATTGTGCACTGGTGGATATAAATAAAAGCAAAAGCTCTACATATCCAGCCACAATGTTTAATGTATGTTCAATCTCAAAGCTGTAGCAGTGTGACGTGATATCAGGTAATACACCTACCATGCTAACTATCACATTAAGGAGTCAAAGAAAATTGGAGTGGGGTACTGTGCAGTAAGGTGCTCTTGAGAAAGCCCCAGGTGCAAAGGACACTAGAGTCCCTGAAGCTGCACATGCGCCTATCATCATTCTAAGGCATACGATTTCAGTGCCACCTCCATTTCTTTTAGTAGGAAAACAGTTGGACTTCTTCAAGAGTGGGGGCACTATCACAAAGGCAAAAATCATGAGTGCCATAGCCTAAGAATAAACTCAGATATTAAGGTTTTGATAACATAAATGTGACATAGTACTAATGAATTAAAGATTACCAAAACTCAGAAACTGAAACAAACCAGCAAAGATGAAAGAGAACCAAGTAGTCACACTACTGTTCCCCAAGCAGTGGGGAAAAAAAGAAAAAAAAATCTTCAGACCACAAGAGTTAATGTGCTGGCTGGGAATTACTACAAGAAAAGTGACAAAAAGAATAACAAAGGTGGCAAGTAATTTTGACTGGTGTATCTATATGACACATGTGCCTGCAGGACACCCACGCTTGTGGATTCACGGCGACATAAGATACATAACTCTGTCCCAGTTGACAGACTTTTCCCTGAATGCTGGACTGTGTGGAACAATGTTTGCTATTTTCATGAATAGTGAAAACCGGAAAGTTATTTCCAGTGCTATTTTGATGAACAGTGAAAGCAAGAAAGTTATTTCCAATGCTTCATAAAGTGAAAGTAAAAGACAGAAAGAGAGGTGGTTGTTTGACATCAACATGACATTGATTAAGCAAATGGAATTACAAAGACAGGACTAACACCTTGATCAACAAAAATAATGTAATTAAAGTAAGCATTAAATTGGGAAAAAGTGTGAAGATAAATAAGGAAATACTGTTAAAAAGTATTTTTTCATAAACTTCCAGTACATAAAGTAAGGAAGAGGAAATTACTTAGTATTTTTCAATGGATAAGGAGGAACTGAATAAAGATCGTGCTTTAAATGGTACTTAAAAACCTGGAGAACTGCTGTCAGAATATGGAAGGACAAAAAAGATGAAAAATCAGGAAAAATTATAGTGGCTCTGGGGTACTCAGAGTGGTTTGTATCTGGTAAGATAACTCAACTTCAACACTAATGTTGCCCACAGGCAGACAGAATTCAAGTGGGCCAGAGAATCCGTATCAGATCCTAGGCCCAAGGAATCTCAAGATACTGTTCTAACAGTGAGCTAGAGATGTTCCACTTTATGTTGAATTTTCTTTTCTGACCCCGGGAGGAATTAGATTTAATATCCTTCTCTTCAAAAAAACCCTAGAAAGGATTTACTCCATCTCACTGACTGAATCACAGTTTTTTCATCTTCATGCGTATCGTGGTTTAAGGTTCCATAAACCCATGCAGTCTCTCTCTCACTCACTCCCCACCCTTTCTTCCCTCTGCTCCCCGGGGGGATGGGGAGGAGAATCGAAAAAATGCAACTCCCACAGGTTGAGATAAGAACAGTTTAGTAACTAAGGTATAACACAAACCACTACTGCTACCACCAATAATAAAAATGACAAGGCAAATACAAGGAAAGTATACAATAGCTCACCGTCCTGCCCGACCAAGCCATGCACCCCCCACCGTGCACCCCCCACCACCCTTCCGGGTCTCCGCTCTCCGTTTCTACATCCTGGACATGACATGCTGTGGTATGGAATAACTTCTTTGGTCAGTTTGGGTCAGGTGTGCTGTCGCTCCTTCCTCCCGGCTTCCCCTCCTCCCTAGCAGAGCATGAGACTCACAAAGTCCTTGGCCAGCCTAAACATCACCAAGCAGTAACTGAAAACACTGGTGTTATCAGCACTGTTCCCAGGCCTAAAATCAAAAACACAGCGCTGCACCAGCTACCAAGAAGAAGAAAAAATGACTGCTGATGCTGAACCCATGACAATGCGATACTGTCATTTTTGCCCTTTATTTTCATTGATTTTACTTTATTTTTTGAAAATTACTGTCTGTAGAAACAAAGATTAAGTTTTGCAAGTCAAGATCCTCAAAGTAAGACAATTTGATAATAGCTTCAACTTTCAGCAATATCTGAATAGTCAGGTACAACCACAAATTTGAAACATGTTCAGATAAACTAATGCAAATGTAAGTATATGACTAAGGCAAAAAACAGTATATAAAAATTAATTATTG
Source organism: Amazona ochrocephala (assembly GCA_039720435.1). Classification (NCBI taxonomy): domain Eukaryota; kingdom Metazoa; phylum Chordata; class Aves; order Psittaciformes; family Psittacidae; genus Amazona; species Amazona ochrocephala. Next base: position 21,152,888 of record CM077876.1, read on the forward strand.
AAAAAGCATATGTATGAGCATATTTTTTCACATAATTTCAGAAAACTAACAAAAAAATCCCTCTCCTTATTAAAGTTGCAGCATGAAGACTGAACTATTTACACACATGTGTACTGGGTTTCATGTGAAACAGCATAATTTCAAAACAATTGTTTAACTGAGTCCTAAAGGTTATACTGTCTATTATACTATAGTTGTGGAGAATTTCTAAAAAGCAATATTTCTTTGGAAGGAATGCTTATATGATACCATAACAGTTAAAGATTTATTTTGTTTCTTGTTAATAAGTTTTACACTTACTAAAATTATGGCTATGTTTGACCTGAATCCAGAGCAAACCTTAACAAACTTCTCAGAACTTGTATCCAGAGGGCAGTCACTAAGTTAATATATCAAGAATACTTTAGCTGCTGCTATGGAAAATTTTAGACGGTTCTTCTTGCAAAACTATAGCCATATCAACCATTATATCTGCTATTTGATATCTGAAGCCACCACTTCCTTTTTACTGGCTCATAGTTTATCTGATTGATATCCTTATATCTATTCCCACACGACCATGTCGACTTTTTCCTGCTTTGCAATATTTCTGAAAATATCTTAGCCACAGTGCACCAACATATCTTGTTACATCTCTTCAAAACCACTGTATTTCATGTGTAAGTACTGCATGGGAATTATTACGGGCTCAAATTCTCTCTGCTCTATTCCATATGTTCAGTAACAACACACAGGTTGTTGCCTGTTTTGCAAATGTATACGAACGTATACAAGTACTCATAAATTGCAGAATAAGCAGAATACAAATATCTACAACAGAAGCTTATACTTTCATTTTTCACACTATTTTCAGCTTTTCCTGGTATTTGCCCATAGTCCTGAGTAGTCATACATGCTCACAAAGTATTATAAACCATCCTCACTATATGTGTTTAGCACTTAAAACATAGATCATATTCTCAGTTTGGAAATCAAACACAGTACTGTCAAAATGTAAGTGGCAGAGCTAATGATATGCTCCTTATCAATTATACCTCTCAAGATCATAGTAAGCACCCTCAGAATAGGTACGGCACATCTTACGGGAACGAAGTAATCTGATTGCATCTTCACAAAATAGAGGATACATTGTGTGATCCTGGCTGCCAAAAAATAAAGGGTGAACACAATGAAAAGCAACACAAAGATGAAATAAGAAGAAAACAATATGAAAAGCAAGTAACGTCAGCGACAGAACAAAACACTGGAACAAAACTCAGCTGGACATTTGGGGAATTTTGCAAAACTGCTTTTAAAAATTAAGGCATCTTGGCCTGCAGCTGCGACTATGAGAAAGGTATCACACTCCAATTTTATCTGTTGCAAACTTTAACACAGCCTTACGCGTATGGCATACTGCATATGAAAATCACAGTATTAGCAGTTATTTGTGCTTGTTGATTTTAATATTTTTCTTTATTGACTTTTTAAAAGACATTAGAATGATGCAAATATAGCATCACCTTCATGGACTACCAATTATAGACTACTGGCAGTGAAAAAATGTTTAAAAAGAAAAACATATGATGAATTACCCAGTGTTTGCCTACACTGCATTGAGAAAACTAATGCTGATGTTGACACAACACTTCTAAGTTTTCTACCACTATGCACAGACTAACATAACCAGAAGTGGACATGTAGGTACATCATAGAAGTACATGCATTATCCACACAGAGTCACACAGAGAAAAACATATACCTGGCATCTCTGTAATGGTGATCTGTGGACTGGGTGTACCGGGAACGAGGTAAAGTAACATAATGACTGAGTTGATGGCAGAAAGGAAAATACAAATATGAGAGAGTAAGATGGAGAAGGCATGATGCACATCACACAACAGAAGACATAAACATCTGAAAATACAGGAGCTACAAAAACAGCATTGTGTAGAGCAGTGACATTATTAACAAAATTAGAAATCTGATACACAGTTCTAAAGATAAAATTATCTCAATGATTCACATGTACATTCTGAGAACCCAGTGGGACACTATGGATCAAGCGGATAGCTAGAATTTGTGATTTTGTACGTTTCAGTTAGTTACGAGGAAAAAACGTATACATCTCTGACAGCAATCTCAAGAAGTCAGATTGCCTGTTCTCTTGCTTGAAGGCAGTGATAACTTCAGTAAGAATAATTGCTTTGGCAGAGGTTTACCTAGTCCGTCTGAAAGGCTATCGCAACAATTGGGAAATCTGTCCCTGCAGAGCAAGCTCCAGAGCTTTCGCATTTCTGAGTTTTCTTAATATTTATCCTATTGTGATAAAAGGTGAACTTAGATAAAAGCCTTGTTACTATTTAAGTAAAAAAGAGATATAACTGTAACAGAGTATGTCCAAAACAAAATGCATGCATTTCAAAATAACAAACACAAGATATTTATATTTTGGTTTTATTTTGAAAAAGTCAGAAATTATATATTTTCAATATATTAATATGTGTTACAGCAGTAGATATTTTCCAGTTATCAAAACCGGAAGAATATTATTTCTCTTTTAGTATATTTAGTAAGTATAAAAGCACACAGTACAGGAAAAACTGTTTTGAAAGTAGTTTTTTGTCTTCCAATTTACATGGAATTATTAAAATGTAAAAACGTCCTTGGTCTACAGCTCCTCTAAAGCCAGGGTATTTCAGAGGAATCACAAAAGTCCACATTGGAAGTGTAAACTGATTTCACAAGAAACAAGGTTAACCTCATGCTTATGCTCCACTTTAATTTCTCGCATCTTAATTTGCTTATAATTAATGACTTTCTAGTAACAAAGCATATTGTTACTAGAAAAATTTAACACAGGATATTATATAACATACAGTTATTATCTTTGCCTCTTTTGCATATGGATAAAATGCATCATCAGCCACATGTAAATATTCCTTATAAGCATATTAAGTTCATTATATATAGTCCAGCAGATCTTTGTACTCACTTCTTGTCAAATAAATGCAAAAACATAGTCACTACTCTAAAAAGTTTCTAATTTGAGCCACTGATAATGCAATTTAAACTTTGCAGTTTGTTACTGCAAAAGAATTAGGATCTGCACACAATGCAGCAGGGCCCAATTTGACATGGTACACTGAAAATCTGAAGAAGAAATCCTAAGAAGGGTTAGCAATTAGGAAAATAATGATAGAGCTACACTGCAGGTTGCAAAAAGCATTAGGGTTCTTACACTAATGCACAAACCTGAGTACCAAAAGCAGTCTACCCATAATGGCCTGGCAGTCAGTATGCTGCCAAGTATTAAAAAATAATTCCATTATGTTCTTAAAATGTGCTTTAGAATGTATGCACACCCACCAGAAGAACAATCAAATAAAAATGTAGGAGTCTATCCCACAGTAGTTATGATATGGGTGATGATGGCAAACAACCGCATAACGGCTTATTCTCACCACTACATGGTGATATTCCCAGTCTATATCTGCATGAATAGGCCCTTAAATGATTCAGATGCAACCCTGGACATAACACCACAAATCTCTTGCAAATACTACCCTAGCGTTAATAAACAATTGAGTGTTTCCAGCTGGTAATGACATTTTAATGTTAACAATGGCCTTTAACTTCCCCTTTTACCTCTCCAGTGAATTGTTGACAAGTTTCCTTGGCAGTCTTTCAAAAATATGACATCAATAAATATATTCAACCAGTTTTTAAAGAACAAAGCTTTAAACAAAACCAGGATTTGCAATGAGAATACAATGGATATTTACAAGCAGCTTAATTTACTGTGCACAAGAAGGAACACCCCAGCCTGTTCCCTTCACTTACTTGCATGTAATGAAAACACTAGCAGGATTGGGTCCTAACTACTTTTCTAATGGCCACTAAACTATATTAAATGCCTAACCTCTGGAATCAAGTTTTGCCCTAGTACTTCTAGAAACTCAGAGCTCCAGTGCTCTTACCAAGTTCTAAGACTTTTGCTTGTGAATGTGTGCAGGCAGACGCAGTTCAGCCTTTTTTCTTTTTTTTTCCTTTTCTTTTTTCTCTTTTTCAATTCAGGAATTCAGAATCAGAGTAAGTCAGAATCTAGATAGAACTACTTATACAGTTTGATGTGTAATAACTTTTAACAAGTTTGAAATAGTCTTCCTCATCACCCAAAACTCTTGCTCTATACAGAGAAGTGGGGTAAACTTCAGCTTATACTTGACCTGATCCTCTGGCATTACTGGCTACTTATACTTTTTCCAATTCTTTAGAGCCCATGTTATTTATGCTGTCTAATTCATAATAGACAATAACTCACTACAAAGTGTTCTTACAAGTGCAACATAAAAAATAAGACTATGTCTGAATTTATTAAGAATTAAAATCAGCTCTATACATGAATTAATGCAGTAACTTACTAGAGTCATGGCATTAACCATAAATCAAGAATATATAACCTAGCAATGCTTGTGCATTTTCATAATATCTCTAACTATATAATAATTACAGAGCTATTATTCATGTATGCATGTGTTCATCTTTGTCTGGAAATGGTTTCTGTTCAAGTACAGTAATATTTTCCATAAAATATGCATGGTTAGTGAATAAGAAAGGAAGGGTGTATGCCATATCTGTAAGGAAGGGAGAATGATATCACACAGGTAAAAATATGATAGTATGCACATTAGGAGTAGCATATATTTCTGTGATTTATGTTTTTCAACAGGCAAAGCAAAAGGCTTAAATGACAACTATTCAGCCAATACTCCTCTATTTGTTTCTTTATTATTAATACTTTATGTATTTAGCTTAAAACTGTTTAAATTTTTAAAATATGCTAACAATATAACACCAAAAATGCCTATAACATAGCTTATTCTCACTGTCCAAAATTGAAACATAAACAACTTTCATTTGGCTAATAGTCTAAAACACTTAAAATCATAATGTAAATAAATTATAATGCAGTAAAATCATTAAGCTTCACACTGCCTAAGTGCAAAAAAACTCCAGAAATGATCCAGATCTGAATCTAAGTAATTATGTCTTTCGAACGGCTCATGAAAATCATGATCTCATATGCACATGTAGATGAGAATGCTCTGAAGACCGTGGAGACATGGACAGGGTTTAGATATAGCAGATTTTTAAAAAGACAGATGAACTCCAGGGTACCTTTTTTATGGCCAAACTTCACTTAGACTCTTAGCCTTTCACCACACATTCTTACTTGCTACATTATGGTAGATGATGGCAGAAGTATATCAAATGATAGTATGGTGAAATTAAAATATTAGCCTGCATCCAGATTTATGAAACATTACATATTTTGTTACACACAGCATAAACAGAAAATTGGCAGCAGTAACTCATTTCACTTAAAATAATGAAGTTAGTCTGACAGAGCAGCACTGCAGGTTTTGCAATATGATCAGTAATGTGCACACAACAAAGACATTCTCTACACACATCCCTACATCAGATGAATAATGATTTCCGCTACTCTGACAAAAAGATTAGACATCTAGGCAAACATGACAACTTTCCCGCTTCAAAGTGAACAGAAAATGATGACTTAACATTTTCTGATATTGCTCAACTATTTGTCAGTTTCCTTACACCTTCATAAAAATTCAATGAACCAGAAGGATAAAAAAAACCCCAGAGATCAGTGATTCAGTGACCAGTTAAATTGCCTAATTGAAGTACTCAGTTTTCAGGAACAGGCTTGACATACCAAAACAGTCTCAGAAGCACACCTGAAAATGCACAGCGTCTCACTTGAATCATCTATGGCATACCTTTCTGTCCTTCATACTGTGTAAGGGTAGTTCAACCTGGTCTTTACTGCCTGGAAAATTTTATTCAATAGTAAAGATGAGGCATTAGAAGAGAATCTGTTCCTTTCAATTTTCGTTCTATGTGACCAGGTCCCACAACTTAGAAAAAAGGTGATTCTTTGGATCAATTGAAAGTGGCAGAAGGGAAAAGAGGGGTGGCATAAGAAATTTAGGGTAACTACTGTGGCAAGAAATTTAGCAAAATATTGGGTCTGGGATCAACTTAGGACTGCAAAATTGAGCGCAGAATTGCTCCAGGGAAGAAGAGGCTGGGACTAATGAGATAATGTGGCTTCAGGTAAAAAATGTGCTATACTTCCTATTAGCAGCTTAATCATTCCAATAATGGTAAGCAACTGCTACAACTAGCTATTTTTTTTTAATAAGTGACGCCAGTGATATGGTTCTAGAAGTTTAAATTCCCATCTGAACAAAGCAGGAGTTAATATGCTCCTTGGCAGAATGTTTTCCATGTTGCTTCAGAAACACCGGGAAATCACACCTAAAAACTGTAATATGTGAAGTCAAGATCTCAACCTTTAGAAAATAGCAGATGCCATTCAAGAATAAAATAGTGATTATATAATTTCTCTTGGTGACACGCTTTAGTCCAAGGTGTCCCTGTCCACGGCAGGGAGGGTGGAACTAGATGATCTGAAGGTCCTTTCCAACCCTAACTATTCTATGATTCTATGTTTTCATACAAAGATTAACTGAATAGTTTTATTTAATAGCTTAGGTTTTTTTATGGGAGAGAATAAATTTTCTTTCCGTAAAAACATCAACAATTTTTTCACCAATAATTGTAAGGATGCTTTTTGCGGCAACAATTGCATAGAATTTACTGCTTATCTCCTAGGATACATGCAGTCCTAGAAGTATTCCAATGGATTGCAATTGACAGTTTGAAGACTTTAGCTGTGAAACAATAGCAATTATCAGCAGAGAATGTGTGAACTGACAGATAATCAAGATGACTTTTAACAAGAGAATCACAATCACCTTCATTATCACATTGCTCCCCATAGTGCATTTTAAATTCTTGCTCAAAGGGGCGTAACACTTGTCTTTTATCAGAACTGCATTATTTTTAATATGGGCATTTTAAATGTACATTTCAGTCTGAGGAAGGTATCTATGACTTTTTGCTGTTGTTTGTTTGTGTTTTAGTTTGGCTCAAAGGTTCTGAATCATGAGTCCTTACAGACGTAGCTGTATTTGCAAGACTGCACTTCTCTTGCTACCTTCCTACTCCATCCTTCTGTTGAAGGTTACCATCCTTCAGCAGATGCATGGAGGCACCAGGTGGGTGGTGAAGATAATTGTGTAATTTTACACTGATTTCACTGTGAAGTAATGTGCCCACTGTAAATAACAGCAGCCAAAGAGAAAACACTCTCCTGAGATCCTTACTGCAAGTAATGGCAGTGCGCTCTGCAATCCCTTCAGCATTTAAATCTGCTAGGGCTCATTAGTGAGAGCCCTGGGAGAAGAAAGTGCATTTGGCAACATTGTAAGTAAATTAGGACAGAATATTTTATTGGAAAGTATAGGGCTCTAGTCTGGTGTTTATGTACAATTCTAGACGTAGATATACAAAATAATCAGGAAGTGCAATATACTATTAATGCATGAGATAAAATTTTGAAAGGAGAAAAAAAAGTACTTAGAAAAACTGCAATTATTGAGATTTAAGATTATGCATACATTTTATAAAGTAGCTATAAGAAAAAATTCAGCAATGCATTTTTTATAGTTTACGGGGTATTTGGAGAAGTGAAAAAACAATGATATCACTTATCCCATATGTCAGACACAACTGAAAAAAGAAAATATTATCCCAGAATTTCCACATAAAGCATCAGGTACCCTTCGTATCTGCAATACCTTTGTTTCTGTAATATACACTTAAATGATTGTGCTGTAAAATATTAACTAAGAAATGACTACTTATTATTTAAATGTGTATTTAATAAAGATTTTGAAAAAAGTTGTCTGTTAAGCTTTCTGGTTTTAACTCTGCTGCAATGTCTCAAAACATCTTTTCTTAGTATGACCTAATCTGGCACCCAACTATTAACAGTGTTGGATTAGGAGCCTGCTACTTACTGATAAAGCAATTGCCAGTGTAAGATGACTTTTAGAAATACAAATTTTATATTGCTTTTGGACACATTTAATTTTGTATTAAGTAAGAAGAGCAGCTAATTAAATGGTATTTATCTAACATGCAGCAGACTCATGGTAGTGAATTATTCCAGTCTTCACTGGTTTGATTATAGTAACCAGAATTTTGGCATGTATTTTGGTATTTCCTTTAAGATATGGGTTGTTGCTTTTTTTTAAACTCTTTCAACAGCACGAAACTGTCCAACAGAAACACTGTATTTACATATGCTAATGAAATAATCTCTTAATAATGGTGGAGTAGTAGTTTTGCTAGTTCCAGCGTATGAATACATTATCTTTGAAGTCATTTGAAGATAATGGAGAATATGTCTTTAAATAATCATAGCTATGTCTACACCACTTCTTTAACATGGCAGATAATCACTTTGGAAAGCATGCAATAGACCTGATGAAGGGATAGCAGACTCAAAATTTAACTCTTTTTTTCTCTCTTGTTTTCTTGTAAGTGCCTAGTAGAAAGACATTTATGAGTTTTCTCATATGTTTCCAATGCAAGACAATTTAAGGTAAGCTGAATGCCCTGCTTACTATGATACATTCACCATTAGCAATTTCATGCCTCAGGGAGAGCACATCTAGGATAAAGAACATAGTTAGACTAATAAACAGTAAACAGTATCTAAGCAGGATAGAACTGAGGGCCTGAGTATAACTTCCTTGGTGTTTGTCTTGGTGTTTGTCTTGCTGGTGTTAACTACCGATATATCTTTCTGAAAGTAATACACAGATACAGTTTTGGCTGATGTTTTGTTTTTGAAACAATGCCAAGATTCTCACATGGTTCCTTTAATTCACATAGTTCCTTTAATTTACATAATTATACTGATAACTTAAATTCTTACATCAAATGTGGCTGTTTCCAATATTTTCTCTATAGTTTCATTAGTTTCAGTTTCCAAAGTGAGGTAAAAGTCTGCTTCAGAGTTTATTAAGATATGTCAAACAACATGTTAGAAGGTTATCCCATTACAGATAAAAGATCTCATGGAATTTGGGGCTGTATTAGGTCATAAGTATTCATATTTCTTTCCAATACAAATTTAGGCTATTTCATAAAAGAGTGAAAAAAAAAAATTATCCTCACTTTTTGACATCTATATTAAAAAGATATAGGGAACAAATTAACTTGGTTTCCCACTACAAGTTACCCATATACAAAGCACAATTCTGACATTTTTGATAACAGTGCAACAGATACAAAATTTAACTGCAACTTTAACCTGCCAACAAAAATCAGTATATGATCTGATAGCAACATTTGACATATTTAAATGTTTGGTGTTTGAAATTAAACTTATCTCAAATTAAATTTAAAAAAAATACATCTTTCAGCTTTTTAAAAACAATATTATTTTCACTTCTACATATGCATTCAGTTTTGAAGGAATGTTTACATTGCCATTAGACTGGAGGTCATTAGACATCTTCGTATGTAATTTCAACTTGCTCCTTAGTGACATATATTTTAGAGAATATTATATTGAGTTATCTAGAAAATGAATGAAGGAATCTTCTATTCATAATCTCAGTCATATTTTACCTTAGCAACTGAGCATGTCTGCAGGAAGGTACTTTTTCAAAGTCCTTTATTTGCAAACAGCTCCAAGGGATAAATGGACCATGTAAACAACAAACCATCACAGTTGCAGGAAAGCAAAGTGTGATTCTTTTTCAGAGGTAAGTGTGGAACAAGCAAGGGTGACAAGAAGAGAGATTATAAACTAATACAAAGTTCAGGGTTTTCACTTCTGCAAACACCTGCACTTCCAGCAGTTTTCAGAATCAATACTATTTAAGAATTACTTTAGGGACTTGCATACACAATGTTGTTTTCATTATGTAACACAGCATCACAAATATTCACTAACAAAATTTGAAATCTGATAAACTCGCCAGTCATAAAAACACTTTCAAAATATAAATTAATATATAACATGATAAATGGTTAGGACTAGTATTCCTTCTGTTCTCTTGAGTGTTACATAAAACCAGCATTTGAGCAACGTGACCTAGTGGAAGGTGTCCCTGCCCATGGTGGGGGATGTTGGAACCAGACGATCATTAAGGCCTCTTCCAACCCAAATCATTCTATGATTTTATGATATGCTTCAGAGACTGTATGTTGCAACAGAGACATAAATAGTAAACAATCTGATTACACAGGCAACCACTCGCCATGTATGAAAAGGAGAACTTCTATGTGTCTTTTGGAAATACAAAAGACATATAAACCTGTGTTCAGAGATTCAGAGCATGCCTAACAAGCAAATAAATATTCATCTAGAATGGACTTATGAAAAGGCAATAATCTCATCACCAACAACTTTCTCATGCTGTTTTTCTGACATATGCTAAAAACCCAATTCTCTTTCTTTAAGCCAAGCCAGTCCAGCAGGGTTATTTGATTGAAGTGATGGGGAAAGATTGTGGTATTGTACTTCAATCCATCTTTCACCACATGCATTTATCTGGGAGATAGCAAGTAAACTTGCACAGTAAAAAAATCCAGGACCATTGCATAAGGCATATACAGCCTCTAAGGACAAGTTCAGATCCTATTTCAAGGATGACAGGTCTAAAAAACAACATATTATTATCCCAAAAACATTCTGGTCTTTTCTTTTAAGAAAACACCTCAGAATCCTTAAGTTATTACCTTATGTATGAAAATCAGCCGCATAAGCCAACTAAATAACATTTTTCTTTTCTACAGCTTATATAGAAATATTAAATACTTTAATGAAAAAGATGCTCACCTATGGCCGATTAAAATTCTAACAAACACAAATAACATTCAGGATGATAAATACTTGATTGCTTTTCAGTATCTTTAAGCACACTATAGACAGATAGGAACAGCCTCACACTCACAGGCCCTTGTTCTCATGAGGGACTTCAACCACCCTGATATCTGTTGGAGGGATGGTAAGGCCCAGCACAAGCTATCCAGGAGGTTCCTCGATTGTGTGGAAGACAACTTCCTTCTGCACGTGACAGAGGAACCGACAAGGAGAGGTGCCATGCTTGACCTCATGCTTACCAACAGGGAAGGGCTGGTTGGAAATGTGACACTTCAGGGCAGCCTTGGTTGCAGCAATCATGAGACGGTCAAATATGAGATCCTCAGGACAGTGAGAAGAGCGTGCAGCAAGCTCACTGCCCTGGACTTCAAGAGAGCAGACTTTGGCCTCTTCAGGAGCCTGCTTAGTAAGGTTCCATGTGATATAGCCCTAGAGGGCAGGGGGGCCCAAGACTGTTGGTTGACATTCAAGGATCACCTACAACAAGCTCAGGAGTGCTGCACCCCAACTAGAAGTAAGAACAGCAGGAGGGTCAGGAGACCACCTTGGATGGATAAGGGAGCTGCTGAGGAACCTGGTGAGGAAAAACGAGGCTTATAAAAGGTGGAAGCAAGGACAGGGAGCATGGGAAGAATACAGGGATGTTGTCCGGGAAGCTAGGGACCAGGTTAGGAAAGCTAAGGCCCACTTCGAATTAAACTTGGCTAGGGATGTGAAAGATAACAGGAAGGGATTCTATAGGTGCATTGCAAATTAAAAGACAGAGAAGGGGCAACGTGGGCCCTCTCCAGAAGCTATCGGGAGAACTGGCTACTCCGGATTTGGAGAAGGCTGAGATTCTTAATGACTTCTTTGCCTCAGTCTTCACTGGCAAATGCTCTGACCACACCACCCAAGTCTTGGAAGGCAGATGCAGGGACTGTGAGAATGAAGACCATTGGCCCACTGTAGGAGAGAATCTGGTTCGAGACCACCTTAGGAACCTGAATGTATACAAGTCCTTGGGACATGATGAAATCCATCCACGGGTCCTGAAGGAGCTGGCAAATGAAGTTGCTAAGCCACTGTCCATCATATTTGAAAAATCATGGCAGTCAGGTGAAGTTCCCAATGACTGGAAAAAGGGAAATAGAACGCCCATTTTCAAGAAGGGGAAAATGGATGAGCCGGGGAGCTACAGACCAGTCAGTCTCACCTCTGTGCCTGGCAAAACCTTGGAGTGGATTCTCCTGGAAGGCGTGCTGAGGCTCATGAAAACCAACAAGGTGCTCGGTGACAGTCAGCATGGCTTCACTAAGGGGAGTCCTGCCTGACCCATCTGGTGGCCTTCTATGATGGGGCTACGGAACTGATGGACAGGGGCAGAGCGGTTGATGTCATCTACCTGGACTTGTGTAAAGCCCTTGACACTGTCTCACATGACATCCTTCTCTCTAAGTTGGAGAGACATCAATTTGATAGGTGGACCACTCGGTGGATAAAGAACTGGCTGGATGGCCGCACGCAAAGAGTAGTGCTCAGTGGCTCAGTATCCAGCTGGAGACCAGTAACGAGTGGTGTCTCTCAGGGATCCGTGCTGGGACCGGTCTTGTTCAACATCTTTGTTGGTGACATGGACAGCAGGACTGAGTGCGCCCTCAGCAAGTTTGCCGATGACACCAAGTTGTGTGGTTCGGTTGATAAGTTGGAGGGAAGGAATGCCATCCAGAGGGACCTTGACACGCTTGTGAGGTGGGCTGATGCCAAGCTCATGGATTTTAACCATGAGAAGTGCAAGGTCCTCCACCTGGGTCAGAGCAATGCCAGGCACAGCTACAGGTTGGGCGGGGAAGAGATTCAGAGCAGCCCTGCAGAGAAGGACTTTGGGGTGTGGGTTGATGAAAAATTGAACATGAGCTGGCAGTGTGTGCTCACAGCCCAGAAAGCCAACCGTATCCTGGGCTGCATCAAAAGGAGCGTGACCAGCAGGTCAAGGGAGGTGATCCTGCCCCTCTACTCTGCTCCCGTGAGACCTCACTTGGAGTATTGTGTGCAGTTCTGGTGTTCTCAACATACAAAGGACATGAAACTGTTGGAACAAGTCCAAAGGAGGGCCATGAGGATGATCAGGGGAGTGAAGCACCTCCCATATGAAGATAGGATGAAAAAGTTGGGGCTGTTCAGCCTGGAGAAGAGAAGGCTGCGTGGAGACCTCATAGCAGCCTTCCAGTATCTGAAGGAGGGTTATAGGTATTCTGGGGAGGGACTAGTCACTAGGGACTGTAGTGATAGGACAAGGGGTAACGGGTTCAAACTTAAACAGGGGAAGTTTAGACTTGATGTAAGGAGGGAGTTCTTTACTGTAAGGGTGGTGAGGCACTGGAATGGGTTGCCCAGGGAAGTTGTGAATGCTCCATCGCTGGCAGTGTTCAAGGCGGGGTTGGACAGAGCCGAGGGTGACATGGTTTAGTGGGAGGTGTCCCTGCCCATGGCAGGGGGGTTAGGAGTTGATGATCTTAATGCCCTTTCCAACCCTCACTTTTCTATGATTTTATGATCTTATTTTTTTTGCCCATTTGACTTTTGGGGCTGAATTCAATTACAAATCACTTGAATGTCTGTGTGTGTGCCGGGGGGGGATTGGTACTATTTTTTCTAACTTACCTAATTAGGAATGGTTAATTTTTTTTTTCTAAAGAATTTTGTCTTGCATTACTGACAGTCATTGACCATCACTTTAATGTTCTTTTAAAACATAGTCACCTTTTCAGTTCAATATTGCTAAGAAAAAGCTACTGATTTCTTAAATTCTTTGTATTACAGTGAGCAAAACAATTATGACCTTTGATGTTTACTTCAGGAATAATCCGTAATAATTATCTGTAAAGTGTATTAACTTCAAATAGTAGTCACAGAGCACCCAGTAAGTTTACAAAATATATCTGTATTACTACTTCCTATATGCAATTATGAAATAGGCCAACATCTAGCAGTGATGCCTCTCTGATTATCGTGTGGAAGTTTTCAACTTGGTGTATAAGAAGCTGGAAAATATTGAATACTAAAGGTAAAAAATGCTTTCTCTTTTTATTTTCTGACCTAAAGGCAATGAGACGGGAAAGGTATATTTTATTTTTTGGTTTTGGGTTTTTTGGTTGTTTTTTTTTTTTTTTTTCTCAAGTCACAAATGTACTATTACAATTAATTCAGCAAGATTAACTACATTAGCTAACTATTGCCTGCAATTCTTTTTTACATCATTAAAATTCATAGAGGTTTCTAGAGCTTTGCTCACCCTTTTGGAAGTTTCACTTTGCAAAGCACTAGTCAGGGTAAGATGTACCTCTACACACAAAAGCCCCAGTTTCATTTTAACACACATTGCTGTAACTTCTCTCTTCTCCTATCCAAAAAACATGGCTCATAAAGTTGAAAAAAGTCTAACATGGCTAGAATATACTTTTTTATGTATGTGAAATGCACTGCATCCAATGGGAGCATTGCATTAATACTGAGCTGAAATTATCCATTTTTACACCTCTATTCAGCAGGAGAAATGACCAAATCTACTGTTATATTATGTTAAAGATATTCAGCACTTAAAGAGTTAATTAATATAGTATATTTTTAAAAAAATCACAGAAAGGGACAACTAAGCTATTTGTCTTATGCACTGTACAATTCCTCAGATTTTTCAGACTGCCTCTTGTCAAAGAGGGAAGAGTTTTGTCAGCCTCATGTGCACTGTATATTTTGTAATGCATGCCATGCAACCAATAGATAAATGAGTAGGAAAATGTTCATCTGTGGGATTAGGTAATTTTTCTATTTACTTTAGTGAACTACCATGCTGAAGTAATTCACATTTGTAAGTGTAGGCTACAGCTGTTTCTAACTTCTAATTCCAGTCAGATATTTACCTCTCTCTGTCCGGGGAGTAGTGGTCATCTATAACACGGTGTCTATCCATTCGGTTCATGGTATTGTAATACGCAGGAGTAGATCGAGTCCCTCGTGGTCCCTGATCCACATTCCGACTAAGGATAAAAGACATCAGATTCTGAGTTCTGGGAGCACCTGGACCACGTCCTCTCACTGGTTTGTACCAACGATTATTAGCAAGCATGGTGGTAGTAAGATGTGTTAGCTGACCTGTCTTTTGTATACTTTAACTGTCACATAATGCTTGTTCTGGAAATGAGAGGATAATTATTTTTTTTTTTTATTTTTTATTTTTTTAAAAGGTTGATCTTGGACAATTTCATTAGTCTTTCCAGTCTAGTACCTTCTAGGAAAACTTCCTTTTCAGCTAAAACATACACTGTAAAGAATTTTCCATGAGCTCTTAAGTTTGGCTATACTATAAAGATGTAAACTGTAGTAAGACACAATGAGGGCTTCTGGCTGTTATGGTAGAGTGCAGCCTGCTGGAAACTTTGTTATCTGAATTAAACAAGATATGCTTGTTTTGCACTAGTAATCTTATTCTGTAATCTCATTAGCACAGAATCTGAAAAATATGTTGTTTAATTAGGTATAAGTGGTACACATAGTGTGGGGTTCATTAAAAGGCACCAATCATCTTTACAATTTTGTAGTACTTGAGAGCAAAGCTTTGTCTACTGATTGCTTTGCTCAGTTTAACTATTAGTACCTACTGACACACACTAACTTCACCTTTCCTGGTCTGTAAAACAAATCCACAGGAATAGAAAGATAGAAAGACAATAAATAACTGCAATAATTACTGGATAATTAAAGCGCAATTGTTTTGTACAGATTTGAAATTAACAGTTTGAATGCTTCCCTCCACAAAAATTCAAATTTTAGATGAATAAATTCTTCTGCCTCCTGTCCTTTCCTGGAGTTTTCCCTAATTTGGGCTTCAGGGTTTCTTTTAACTTTTATATCATTTAGTTCCTGTGTCCTTCCTTGTCACTGACCTTTCGGTACCTATCATCCTTATCCTCTGTCATTTGCCAGTCCCTGATTACTGTTAACCTGTATGAGTATCCTTCACTGCTGCTGCCATGCTGTTGTCTATTTCTGCATGTAAGTGCTATAAAAATGTTGCACTACACATAAAAATTTGCTTTCAGCTCTACTTCATTTCTCATAAAGCATTTCTTCACTCTGTTTTTCATGAAGCCAAATATAAAGTTTACTCTACCTAGTAAACTTTACATTTGCTGTATTAGACTTAAGTATAATTTGTCTACCTTCTACTCTACAACTCTTTCCTGTAACTTCTCTGTATGTGTTTTAACCCCTTTTTTTACATCAAAATTATAGAAAAACCAGTATAGCCTTTACTCTGCTATTGGATTGTTTCATGTCTATTTTATATCTGAAACTGACATTGACAGGGCTCCTTTGCTGTTCTTTGTTAACTTTTTTACTTTTCCCAACAACCAATTCCCATTGCTTCTTTCTGAATTCTAGTTTCTGTCTGACCCTTTTCCTCAGGGTCTCTTTTCATTCAGGTTTACAAACATACCTTTTTTTTCTGTATGTAGTGTCATCTTATTTTACTCTTCTTTTCATTTAAATATTTCCCAAGCTGTCTTTTCTTTGCGAAACTTCACACAGATCTGACCTTTACTATCTGCCCACACAATCAAGACTGCTGCCTAAGATCTGATTGTAAGTTTTAGTCCTGAAAACTTAGTACCATCCTGTCTACTCAAATAATTTTCATTAAGATTGTGTTACTGGCTTATTGTTCTAAATGAATAACTTATTCTTTAAATTTCTGTATTAGATTATGACTTCATGCTGTTTCTTAACACCCTACACAAATGCATTTCTCCTGTTTGAAAGTGTTGTTACTGTTTCAGTTCTGTTTCACTTTGCTAAGGATGCCTTTGTCAGCCACATTTACTATTTCAACAGAAAATTACATACTTTCTCCAATGAATCTTGTTCTATAAGAAAAGTTTGCATTCACAGCATACATCTTCACTCCTTTGGAACATTCTTGCAGTTGTCAGAACATGTATGGAGCAACCAGATAACAGGTAAGCAGATGAAAAGGTGTAATTGCAGGTGGTGATGGTAGAGAATAAATGATCATCCTACTAGATTTACCACACCATTTCAGCCTAGCCACTTTACATAATGACGTTCCTCTTGTTTTTTCAAATGCACAGTCTTAGAAAAAGCTAAACATGTTGTTCAGTGCCTGTCACAGTCTAAACTCCATTCTGGTCTACAGAGAGAATAACAGTCTGTTAAACATATTAGTTGAAAATATTACAAGAGTAGTAACAATTGCTTGTCAGCTACTGTGCAATGTGGCTTTGGTGGAGATCATTAACAAAACCAGTCAATAGAAGGACTGAGAACTGCAAAATAGCTTCTAAAACATAACAGCAACTTGTACTGCTATGCCTGAATTGCTCCTGCCTGCAGAGGGATCAATCAGTAGTTAGGAACTCTCTGGGCACACAGCATGCTCACTGTAGTTAGAACATTTCTATAGCATCACAAGTATAACAAATGCAACTAAACATGGTGAAAATGTGGTTAATAATGCTTATGGTTTTGCTGCGTATACTAGATTTTCATCAGAATTAAAAAAAAAGATATTTCTGTAATCGAAGGATTATGCTTCTTTTCTACAAACTCTCAAGTTCTGGCAACCCAATTCTCTGGGCTCAACAAGTACCCAAAAAAATGATTTGATGTGTAGGCAGGGAAATACTACATAAACAATGCATTTGATTGTGACATAGTAGGAAAAAAGGTTAAATATTTTTCTCTGTAAATTCAAAGTTATATTAAAAAAAATTAGCTTTAGGAAATCAGGAAGCAAGAAACATTTCATACATGTAAAGAAACACAAAACTACAAAACAAATTAAAAGAAGGTTTTTCACTGGGGTTAGAAGTGTCACAAAGAGCTTGGGTAAAATTTCTACCCAAAGTGCTCACAGCATGCACCCCCACACAAAACCACAAACACAGACACACAGAAAGAGCTTTTTCTCACATTTATGTCTACATCCAAGACAAATAACACCAGGAAATTTAGCACACACAATTACTTAGACTGAAATTAATATAGTATAAATCAGAACAGGCCCCTTTGTGTCTACTGTTTATGTCTCATTTACAGTCAGGCTGTATTTACATATCATTTTAGATATCAAGTAAAAACTTACAATTCCTGCCTGTGAGCTGTCTGTGATCATATAGGATAATCTGGGATCCTAATGCCTCACTAATGCAAAAGAATATCATTTAGCCTGTGTCTGTTAGAGGATATGGTAAGTAAACATGCAAGAAAGAGAACACAAAGTCAAGAGAATTTTAAGCTAACAAAAAGAAAAAATGTAACAGAAAGAAAAGCAGAACACAAGAGAATCAGAATGGCTGTAGAAGAAAGGGATAAACACATGTACCTGACAGGAAATAGCTGATACCGTATCTTCTGTATTAAATGGGAACTGTGAACATTATGAGCAAAGAAAATAACTTCCCCTTTTACTCCAGCTGAATTACACAAGCTGGAAACATACCCATACATAGTGACAAAAATGCTGGAAAACAGGCTTCATTCCCCATTACATGTGTTCTTCTGCTTCCTCTTGAGAAAGCTTATCCATACAGCAAAATTCTTAATTTTGGCATAAACAGCATATTCAATTGAGTGGCTAGCATTTGGAGAAAATGGCCTAATTTTTGTTTCACAAGACATAGTCATCAGAGGCCTTCTAAGATCAGGAGTTGACGTTTTTCAGTAGAAAATTGTATGTATGTCAATTTATTCTTGATGCTTTAAAAGTTAAAATAAAATAGTAGAAAGACAGCTACTAAGGGCAGAAAGCATGGCTCTCCTGGAACCTTAACTGTACGCAGACAAAATGGTTGAAAACAACCACTAACAAATGAACGCTAAGAAATATCAAACTCTCACATTCTATGCAACACAGCACCTTCTAAATAGCTCTTGAAAATAAGTATCTGAAGAAATACTTCTTTTTCCTTAAATTGGAATGTACTGGTTTTTCATGAAAAAGAAGACATAATGAGGTGAACTTTTGCACATCAGTATAATGTAAGAAAACATTATTGGCTTTACATAATTTCATAAGATTTAACTAAATTATTTCTATTTTGAAAGTCTGAAGATTTTTTCCAGTATCGCTGCAGGATTTATACCGCTTAAATTTATATCCCTGCATAGTTAAATAACAGTTTACCTTTGTGGGGGAGGGACACTGGGAGACCACGATCTAGTCCGTCCTATACTATCTCCACGGTGAGGGGACCCTGATCGAGAGCAATGATTAGATGACATAACTTGTTCTGGCACTGATAGCGTTGAACTTTGAAGATCTCTCCCATTATGTCGATAATCTAAAAAGAAATGCAAATATTCAGTAAATCTGAAAATCTGATTTTCTAATTTCCTACCATATCTGTAGTTGAAGCATGATAAAAGATGGAATTCAATCAAGAATGTTATTATGTCTTCTTATTTTTTTAATAAAAAATACTTAAAGTTGATTCGTGTTGTTATGCCCAGTTCAAGTACAGCTATAGTTCCTATAGTTATTGTTGGGGTTTAAGTCTATAAACCCATACAGTCGCTCTCTTACTCACTCCCCACTCTTTCTTCCCTCTGCTCCCCGGGGGGATGGGGAGGAGAATCGAAAAAATGCAACTCCCACAGGTTGAGATAAGAACAGTTTAGTAACTAAGGTATAACACAAACCACTGCTGCTACCACCAATAATAATAATGACAAGAGAAAATACAAGGGAAAGGAATACAATTTCTCACCATCCAGTATCAAGCCTGCGCAAGCAGTGCACCCCCCACCATGCACCCCCACCACCCTTCCGGGTCTCTGCTCTCCGTTCTACATCCTGGACATGACGTGCTGTGGTATGGAATAATCTCTTTGGTTAGTCTGGGTCAGGTGTCCTGTCGCTCCTTCCTCCTGGCTTCCCCTCCTCCCTGGCAGAGCATGAAACTCACAAAGTCCTTGGCCAGCCTAAACATCACCAAGCAGTAACTGAAAACACTGGTGTTATCAGCACTGTTCCCAGGCCCAAATCAAAAACACAGCGCTGCACCAGCTACCAAGAAGGAGAAAAAATGACTGCTGCTGCTGAACCCAGGACAATTATACTCTGAAGTATAGAAATAGGTTGCCATGCATCAAATGGCATTTATAATAATAAAAATATCTAAATTTATCATATATTTGTGGTCAATATGAATTATAAAATTAATAAAACTTACTTTTTTTCTTAGAATAATATACAAAATTATTTCTATTAAAATTGCACTGCAATGATTGTATATAACATACTTCAAACAGAAATGTCCACAATTAAAAAGTAATCCAAAATTCAGTTTAAAGCTATTATGAGATAAAATACAGAGTTTGGGTTCAAGAAAGATCTGTATTTCAGAAACAATTAAAGTAACAATGACTCAATGACATCAGATATTGCTCACAGTTGTGAACTTAAAAAACATGATTCCTTCACAAATATACAAGCTAAGGCCACACAGACACCTGCTTACATCCTGGACCTAATCTTGAATTAGGATAATAGAAAGCATAAATGGTCTAAGCAAAATCTTTCCAGTTATAATAGCTTAAAAGGCTAATACATGTCCATTTTATGTAGGCTTTTAAGAAAATCCTTTTTAAAAAGCTGGATGCATTAGTGACTGTAAGCATCCAATTTCAAAAATTTAATTCACTGTCCCAGGGTAAAAAACTCTCTGTGAAAAAAAGGTGCCAGATACATAGTAATTTCAAAGAACTTCCAACAAAGTTTATGCTGATCAACTAAATATAGCATGAAAAGAAAACTAACAATTACAAATCATAATCTGTTGATACCGTTTTTGCAGAAATAGGTCTTCAGATAGCTCCGAGTGGCTATGATAACTGATTTAAATGACTTTTATGTTCGGAAGAGAGTAACCATGTAAAGAATATTTAGAGAGCTCCACCTGACACTGGAAAAATTCTGGCCCACAAAACTATTATTCTTTTCCCATGAGAATTGTCTGTGAATCCAAGAGTATTTGGTCTTCTATTCCAGATTGTTCTTAGCTTTCTCCCTAGAAAATTTCTGGCAAGCACCTAAGCAAAACCTCATTAATCCAGCCCATTTTATGGTTCCAAAAATGTTCAATATTTCCAACTGAGTATTTACATTCATTGTATAGGCTTAGGCCCAAGAATCTATATGAACCACTCTAATTCATACACAATTTTTTCCTCTGCGTTTAGGTTAAGCTGCTCTGTGTGTGTCTGCATATGTGAACACAAGAGACCGTGGAGCTTTGTAGGCCACTATCTACCACCCCAGAGAGAAAAATGCAATAAGCAGTTCTGAGAGTTAAGGAGGCTGTAACTCCGTGGGAAGCCCGCACCGGAGAAGGCTGCTGGCAGGACCTGTGGCCTTGTGGAGAGAGAAGCCTGCACTGGAGCAGGTTTGCTGTGACCTCATAGGGGATGCATGGTGGAACAGCCTGTTCCTGAAGGACTGCAGGTCATGGAAGGGACCCACACTGGAGCAATTCTGAAGAACTGCAGCCTGTGGGAAGAACTCCACATTGGAAAAGTTTGTGGAGGACTGTCTCCTGCAGGAGGGACCCCATGCTGGAGCAGGGGAAGAGTGTGAGGAGGAAGCAGTGGCAGAGACAGTGTGTGATGAACTGAACACAACCTCCATTCCTCATCCACCTGCGCCGCTATGGAGGAGAAAGTAGAGAAAATCAGGGAAGATGGGGAATGTGTCTTAAGATTAATTATTTTTCTCATTACCCTACTCTGATTTGATTGTTAATAAACTAAATTAATTTCCCAAAGTCAAGTCTGTTTTGCCCATGACAGAACTGGTGAGTGATCTCTACCAGTCCTTACTTCAACTCATGAGCTTTGGTTATATTTTCTCTCTCATGTCCAGCTGAGGAGAGCAGTCGTAAATGGGCTCTAGTGGGCACATGGCATCTAGCCAAGATCAACCCACCACATGCATAAGTGAATAGCAATTTATTATGAACTTAAGTATAATGAAATAAAAATCATAATTTACTTTACAAATACACATAACAATACTGTCAATTATTATCAAAAATTCATACCTATAGATATAAATGCCACAGAGATAGTTCTTAGTACTCTGCATACGTGGGGAGCTTTTGTAGCATTTGGTAATAAAAAACATACTGAAGAGCAGTAATATGAAGAATTGGGAAAATCCTTTCTTTAAAAAAAAATCCAACAATTAAATCAGCAGTTTTATACAGTATTTGGTATGCACAGTCAAAGGGGAATGAGCAATAGCATAAGGTAGTCTACCTGAATGAGCATAGTGAAAAGCAAGGAATTCAATTAATGAAAAACAAACAAAAACCTGCTGTCTAAAAAATTCCTAGAACTAGTAAATCAAAATAATTAAATTTATTAAATTTGTATACATAAATTAATGACTTTGAAAAAAAAGCCTCCTCCAGCTCTACCTTGTTATTGCAGTTGATCACTTGCACATTACTGCTCCAATAAATCAAACTGTATGACTATTAGATTCAATTGTCAGGTATAATCCTGATCAAAAAATGTTTTACATTAAATTAGCAGCAGACATGCAATACTTTCTGGTAACTAATGCTGGTAGTGCTTCCTTATAATAATCTCAAAAGGCAGAAACTATCAGTGCTCCCAATAATTTTGCATCAACAAAACTAGACATTAAGATGTGTTTGAAGAAACAATATTTTCTCAGCTTTGCTGCCAGAAAATAACTTCGAAATGTATAATTAATTCAGTCAAAACAAAACCTACTGTAATTATAAACAGGTCACACATTGAAAAGCAGTAGTTTCAGTAGAGCAAGCCACAACATGAGTTAATTCTAATCATACTTCAATTTTGTACAGTTAATGTACCTCTCTGCCTTACTTCACACTATATATTTTCACTGTCTAGGAGCCAAATCAAGATAGAACACTATCTCATACTGAAAAGAACCATATCATATTTTCACAGTACACATCTTTCTGTGAACATCTTGAGAATTCAAGATTTTTATTCAATAAAACTATCCATTCTATTAAGTTGCAACACCAGAAAATATTAACATGCATTTAATGTGGAGATAAAGGAGTTTAGGAATAGATCCAGTAAGGTTCTTAGGTTTCTTGAACATAGTCATAATCATTCCAGCATTTTACAGCCAGAACAAAACCTAAATTGTAAAGGAAGATATTTAAACTGCATGGATACATGAGAAAATCAGATATTTCAGAAAAATTATTGAAAAACCTACATGTTCCTAACACAGCCACGTAGATTGAGCACAGAGAAGATGCCATGTTTTGAACTTAGTTGCCAAAATCAAAAATGCACAAGAAGATGCTTCCATCCACTCAGCATCCAAAGTCCTGCATTTTCTCTTGACATAATGTGTGTATACATATGTATAGTATATTAATATATTTTATTTTTAAGAATTATATAGGGATAAAGTGAAAACAGTTTATTCATTTCCTGGGAATCTAGGAAAACTGCTACGCTTATGTAGGAGCCAACTAACTAGTCACTTGGACTATGCCAGTTCTGAGATACACATTCAGAGAACTGAAGTATAATCATAGAATCATAGAATAGTTAGGGCTGGGAAGGACATTAAGATCATCAAGTTCCAACCCACCTGCCATAGGAGGGACACCTTATACTAAACCATGTAACCGAAGGCTCCGTCCAACATGGCCTTGAACACCGCCAGCGACGGGGCATTCGCAACTTCCCTGGGCAACCCATTCCAGTGCCTCACCACCCTTACAGTAAAGAACTTCTTCCTCATATCCAAACTAAACTTCCCCTGTTGAAGTTTAAACTCATTACTCCATGTCCTATCGCTACAGTCCCTCATGAAGAGTCTCCTCCCAGCATCCTTATAGGCCCTCTCCAGATACTGGAAAGCTGCTATGAGGTCTCCACACAGCATTCTCTTCTCCAGGCTGAACAGCCCCAACTTTTTCATCCTATCTTCATATGGGAGGTGCTTCACTCCCCTGATCATCCTCATGACCCTCCTTTGGACTTGTTCCAACAGTTCCATGTCCTTTTTGTGTTGTGAACACCAGAACTGTACACAATACTCCAAGTGAGGTCTCATGAGAGCAGAGTAGAAGGGCAGCATCACCGCCTTTGACCTGCTGGTCACGCTCCTTTTGATGCAGCCCAGGATACAGTTGGCTTTCTGGGCTGCAAGCGTACACTGCTGGCTCATGTTCATTTTTTCATTGACCAACACCCCCAAGTCCTTCTCTGCAGGGCTGCTCTGAATCTCTTCCCTGCCCAACCTGTAGCTGTGCCTGGGATTGCTCCGACCCAGGTGGAGGACCTTGCACTTGTCATGGTTAAACTTCATCAGGTTGGCATCAGCCCACCTCACAAGCGTGTCAAGGTCCCTCTGGATGGCACTCCCCTCCTTGTCCCATCGGCAAACTTGCTGAGGGCGCACTCAATCCCGCTGTCCATGTTACCCACAAAGATGTTGAACAACACCGGTCCCAACACCGATCCCTGAGGGACACCACTCGTTACTGGTCTCCAGCTGGATACTGAGCCATTGAGCACTACTCTTTGTGTGCGGCCATCCAGCCAGTTCTTTATCCACCGAGTGGTCCACCTATCAAATTGATGTCTCTCCACCTTAGAGACAAGGATGTCATGTGAGCCAGTGTCAAACACTTTGCACATGCCCAGGTAGATGACATCACCTGCTCTACCCCTGTCCATCAGTTCTGTAGCCCCATCATAGAAGGCCACCAGATTGGTCTGGCAGGATTTCCCCTTAGTGAAGCCATGCTGGCTGTCACCAAGCACCTTGTTGTCTTTCACGTGCCTCAGCATGCTTTCCAAGAGAATCCGCTCCAAGATTTTGCCAGGCACAGAGGTGAGACTGACTGGTCTGTAGTTCCCCGGCTCATCCATTTTCCCCTTCTTGAAAATGGGCATTCTATTTCCCTTTTTCCAGTCATTGGGAACTTCACCTGACTGCCATGATTTTTCAAATATGATGGACAGTGGCTTAGCAACTTCATTTGCCAGCTCCTTCAGGACCCGTGGATGGATTTCATCAGGTCCCATGGACTTGTATACGTTCAGGTTCCTGAGATGGTCTTGAACCAGAGCCTCTCCTACAGTGGGCCAATGGTCTTCATTCTCACAGTCCCTGCATCTGCATTCCAAGACTTGGGTGGTATGGTCAGAGCATTTTGCCAGTGAAGACTGAGGCAAAGAAGTCATTAAGAATCTCAGCCTTCTCCAAATCCAGGGTAGCCAGTTCTCCCGATAGCTTCTGGAGAGGGCCCACATTGCCCCTTCTCTGTCTTTTATTTGCAATATACCTATAGAATCCCTTCCTGTTATCTTTCACATCCCTAGCCAAGTTTAATTCGAAGTGGGCCTTCGCTTTTCTAACCTGGTCCCTAGCTTCCCAGACAACATCCCTGCATTCTTCCCATGCTCCCTGTCCTTGCTTCCACCTTTTATAAGCCTCTTTTTTCCTTTGAAGTTTCCTCAGCAGCACCTTGTCCATCCAAGGAGGTCTCTTGGCCCTCCTGCAGCACTTACTTCTAGTTGGGATGTATTGCTCCTGAGCTTGCAGCAGGTGATCCTTGAGTATCAACCAACAGTCTTGGGTCCCTCTGCCCTCTAGGGCTATATCACATGGAACCTTACTGAGCAGGTTCCTGAAGAGGCCAAAGTCTGCTCTCTTGAAGTCCAGGGCAGTGAGCTTGCTGCATGCTCTTCTCACTGTCCGGAGGATCTCAAATTCAACCATCTCATGATCACTGCAATCAAGGCTGCTCTGGAGCATCACATTTCCAACCAGCCCTTCCCTGTTGGTGAGCACGATATCAAGCATGGCACCTCTCCTTGTCGGCTCCTCTATCACTTGCAGAAGGAAGTTGCCTTCCGCACAATCGAGGAACCTCCTGGATTGCTTGTGTCGGGCCTTACCATCCCTCCAACAGATATCAAGGTGGTTGAAGTCCCGCCTGAGAACAGGGGCCTGCGAGCGTGAGGCTGTTCCTGTCTTTCTATAGAGTGCTTCATCCTCAGAGTCCTCTTGGTCAGACGGTCTGTAACAAATCCCCACAATAATGTCTCCCACGGAATTGGTTAGGCAGGATTTCCCCTTAGTGAAGCCATGCTGGCTGTCACCAAGCACCTTGTTGTTTTCTATGTGCCTTAGCATGCCTGCCAGGAGAATCTGCTCCAAGATTTTGCCAGGCAGAGGTGAGACTGACTGGTCTAAAATTTGCACATAATCATGTACGAAATTTTCAGATCCAGAAGATAAGAGCTTAGCAAGTTTTTTGATTAATTTTGCATTTAAGGCACTCTGCCTAAAGCCAGCAGTGGCAGATCAAATTGTTCGTAGTTACAGTATCTGTCTTGAAGGAATTTGGTCCCAGTATATCTGTTGAATGATTTATTGGGTCTTCAAGTCTCAATACATATTTAAAAACCAGTTTTCCTTATTTATAATAGTTGAGAATTATTTTTTTCAAGTATTATGGTTTTTATTAATTTTTTATTATTATTATTTACTGTTTTATTTTTACATTAAATGCAGATTTCTAAGCTTCAGGGTCAGTGTAATACTTACTTTACCTTCTAAACCTAGGGATCAAAATAATATAATTAAAAGAAAGGTATAGTTTATATTATGGCTTATGTTTTAGCGTGATCACTACTCTTCCAGAATGAAACAGTTGTTTGTGATTGAATCACAAAGACAACACATCTTGTGTGCCCTGCCTGTGTGTTCCAGCTTGTCTTTATGCCACCTATACACTGATATTTCTCTCCAGTTGAATCCGGATGAAAAACATGGCACATACTAAACTCTATCTTGAGACTTCCACTGGTATGGCATTTCAACTCAGAATTGAGAAAGTATAAGAAACCAACTTGGATACAGTAGGATGCAAAAGGAATATACCTAGGAATTATTTCAAGAATGAACGTCACAAGTGAAGTATATTGAGACTCTGCTGACACCAAACTAATCAATTCAATCATCTTTCACTTGCCTATTCTTTCTTTGAATTTTGTTGCAATTACTTTATCAAATGAAATACTTCTGTATATTTATACCCTTCATTGACACAGAGGAAAGCTGGGCAATCTGTGATTACCATGCATTCACGAGAGATGCAGAGAGCAACAGACCAGGTCCTCAGTCACAAAGCTTCAGTGAGATGGCAGTAACACAAGGCTTAAGAGGCTTAACAATGTGCCTAGTACCAATCCATATACCCCAGAAGTGGTCAACAGTGTAATAAATATGTTTAGTAATCAGTGCTGGAGTTCTTATAAAACCCAAACAGACTTTAAAGCTGCTATTGATGATTAACTGACCATGGGATATGAAGTGGTAACTTTGGTAGCCCTAACTTGAGAACTTAATTCTCTCTTAAAACGTGACAGGCTTTCCTTGTCCAGGTTGCAACATTCATGTTTCTCTCTAGACAGGTGGCATTCAAAAAATCATAGTGACATCTTCAATAGAGAAAGTTATGTTTTAACTTCCAATTTCAAATATATTCCATGTCTTGGAAATAACATTAGAGAAAGAAGGTAAAAATATTTTCTTGTGGAAATAATTATAGATAGTAAAAGCAGGTCATAAGTGCAACTGGACCAAGGAGTTGCTACTAAGCAAAGCAGATAGTTATTTATAGCAGTAGTAAAAATAGGATAAGCATTGGAATCTGCTTGCAGCTATAAATATTAAGTCATTACCATAGAATCAAAGGCTGTGTAACTATGGTGCGCCTTTAAAATCAATGAACAGAGCACACAGAACTTCATAATCAGTATGGAGATTATCAACAATAAACAACTGTGAGCTGCAGACACTTAAATGACGGGCACATCACAAAGATACCCGCAACCCCACTACCAACTTTTCTTTATGGAAGGGTTTCATTAAAAAATATGATACACATCAAATGAGGGATTCTACAAGGCACAATAAATACAGCTCCCTCTGAGCTGAAGTTTAATTTAGGTATTTTAAGAGAGAATAGTCATATATTTGTCTTAAAGTATTCATCCACACAGTATGGCTGTACTGTGCTAATATTATGCTATGCAGGGCACATGCTCAATAAACACTAATATTAAGGAATTGTTACCAAATTCTGCAGGTTTCAGACATAAAATTACAGAAAATTCTATGATTCTATGAAAATCACAAACCTCCAAATACAAGGTTCATATAAACAGCACCAAAATAACCCTAAAAACAACCCCAAACAAACTGAAAGGTACCAATTTTAATTTAGATGTCTTGCTGCTGGATTGATTTGAGAGAAACTCTTCATATGAAAACTGTTCTAGAAAAGCAGTATTAGAATTCCCATTCATCACTGGCAAAATAATTGACTTGTTTCAGACACTGATGCTAAGTGGCATTTTCTCAGCTTTAACATTTGTACTTGATTGAAGCTTGAAAGTTTTCTCTTTATCAGATATTTAATTTTTAGCACTCTTGTAGTTGGGATTAGAACAAGAACTAATTAAAACCACTTATATAATCAAATTGCCAGAAATGCTTAACATGCCAAGATTTCACACATGGGCACTTCGGAGACAGTTCAGTTCTCTAACACAAATGTGCTCAGCTTCTATGGTGATTTGAACATTTAAAATGCAGAATTTGGATGTCTTCTAAAAAGCTCAGACAGTAACTGATTAAATAAATATAAATATTAATATCTGAATAGCCCACAAACTGAAGATACATTGTGCATAGGTTTAGGGATTTTTAGTTTTAATCAATGTATAATTCTACAAATAAGTTGCAAATAATATACACCTAATTTGTTTAAATGCAAGGAAAATGTTTGAAGACCCCTTGACCTAAGGTGTCACCATAAGGACTATTTTAACACTATTGGAATTTCACTTCCAATCGGGTGGGGGGGATTTGCAAGACACAGAGGCACTAAGCTATGCTTTACTCAAGAAAGAACTCACAAATAACAGATTTTAGGGGAGGGCAACAGGTATTAATATAGAATAAAAAGCGGATCAGTGTTTATGTCTGTAGTCACTGGGCATTTGGGCCACTACAGACTCCTGTTTAGGTCTAGCTGGTGATCTACAACAAAATCCTTTATTTTAGTAGGGGTAGAAGTCATCCACTCAATGTGGATGCTGTAAGATACCTTCCAATAGGCAGCTGATTTCAAGCTGTAATCAAAGTATTTGCTTGTTCTATATCTGCTTTGAGAGCAATCATCAACAGGATCCAGAACTGAAAATTCAGTTCACATTATCAACAAGCGGAGACAAGGACTTTTGTTTCCTCTGCAGGGAAGGCTACAACATGACAGTGAAAGAATTCTTTTGAACAAAGGACTCCTCCGCTGTTTTGAGAAGTGAAGCAAAAATGAATAATTGCTTTTCATTCTTCTTCAAACATAGAATCAGTTTTGTAAATTCCATAAGAATTTCTTCACTGGTTGTTACTATTTTTTCTAATCTATTTGGCTCTAATTATCCTCTGAAAAAAATATCTTATTTGTATTCTTATTTGCTCCTGAAACATTTTGCTGTCGTTTGCATAATGAGAAAAGCTTATCACTATAAACGTTTTTCTTGTCAAGGCTGGATACTGCATTTTTATACTTAGAAAACCTCTTCTTTACAGAGACTTGCAATGCCGTTTAAGCAGAACTCACTGCCTTATACTCTTTCAGGATTTATCTGTTAAAACATATCTCAGATTAGAAGTGTGTCACAAAATGTAGTGCAGGTAAGATACTGGTGTAGAACTGAATTTTAAACATTAATATCTCAATATTTAAGTCTTACAAAAATGGCAGGTGAGACTTTTATGATTAAATGGTCTTGACAATACATGTTCCTTTGCTCATAAAGTCAGACCCAGTAGGTTACTTGTACTCAGTAGGTTACAGGAGGTTCAACATAAACTATGAGGAAGTACCTGGAAAGAAAACTATTCAGAAATTATACTTCATATTCACTGAACTTTGTTAACTGCAATGACCATTCAACTTTGGCTAATAGGAAGAAAAACAAAAAAACAAACAAACATAACACCCTGCTTTTCATTGAATTGTATTCAGTATTACAATAAGTGGTATTTCGTAGAGTGCTCTGGAGTTTTTCTAAAATCAACATAAGAACACTGTGTTGCTTTTCTCAGTAAGCGCTGAGAGGCACGTGGAGATGCCGATGTGTTCCCACACAGAATTGCTGATGACAGACAACTTTATGAGGGCCAAAGTTTATTGTCCTGGACAGCAAAACGAATGTTTTAAATGGCTTGAAGGCTATGCAAAAGCAATTTAGAAAACAAAACCAAAAATGCTAGTGCTCTTCCCTCTGCTATTCTGTGCTAAAATAAATCCAGCAGCAATGAGATATAATAGAGATTCTGTTCTAATGTTTTTGATCCCAAGATGAAATGAATGTATATTACATGTGAAAAGAACTATTTTTAAATCTTGTCAAAAATCACTTTTGTATACTTGTTTAAATACATAATATGTTACAACCTTTTCTGACAGTAGCTGGCATAGAGTACACATACAGCTAGACAAAAAGACACTGAAGTTTTTCAACTGGTTTCTCATTATTTCTTCAAATCCTTTCCTGTGGATAGAAACAACATTCTCTTGTATAAGACTAAACTTTATTAAGCTTGTCTAAGCAGGGTGAGATCCAACCCACCAGAAGTGATAGCTTTTATGAATAAATATTTTAAGTTTTTTGTCACCAGCTTATCCAAAGGTGAAGTCAACTGATATCATGGGATCAGTACCAGAGAAGCTATATGAAAAGGTATTGTGGAGAAAAAGGAAATCTCAGCTTCAATCAGGGACATGGCAAAGGTAGACACCATACATCTTTCAAATCTGTCCAGGCTCATGCCATCTGAGGTGGACTGCAAGGAATGATGCTGCAGGACCAGCATGGTTATGATTGTGCAGTGGCTTTAGTGTCGAAGTGCATGATCACAGTGGGTGAGGATTGTGGAGCCAAGGGGAGGGAGACCAGAAGTGAGGAAATGCTATATATTTATATACATTATGCTACATTATGAGGTGAGATCATGAGGAGAGAGCAGGAGTGGCCTTGAGGGGAGATCATGACGGGAGAGGTGGGGTGATTGTGAGGGAAGATCATGAGAGAATAGGAGGGGTGGCCATGAGGGGAAATCATGAGAGGACAGAAGGGTGACTATCAGGGGTAAAGATGGCTGTGAGGTGAGATTATGAGGTGAGAGCAGTGGCAGGCATGGGTTTTGAGTGGTGGTCACGGGCCATGAGGAGAGATCTTAAGGGGACATGAGGGGTGTCCATGAGGAGTAGGGGTGGCAGCTACATAGTGTGGGCCACTACGAAGGGGCAGATAGGGTTGGTTGTGACTGGGGACTATGATGGACAGCCATGAGGGGAGATCTTGAAGGGAGATCAGTTTGCCTTTATTGACATGGTTTAGTGGTGGGCTTGACAGTCCTAGGGTAATGGTTGGACTCTTAAAGGTCTTTTCCAACCTAGTTGATTCTATGATTCTAAAGATACCATAAGATCAAGGAAGGCCCATGGATTTCACAGAATATTAGAATGGTTTGGGCTGGAAGGGACCTTTAAAGGTGATCTAGTTCACTGCTGAATAAAAGTAAATTAAAGAGGAATCAAAAGAGAATTCTTGCCCTTCTTAAATGATTCTGGAGTTTAGTTTGAAAAAGTCCAGTACTTTGAATAAGTGTTAATTTTATGGAAAGGATAACTGAGAGTACCTGGCAGATGTCAGCAAACAGAGAAACATAGAACAGTTAGGGTTGGAAAAGACCTTAAGATCATCATCTCCTTGTTCCAACAGTTCCATGTCCTTTTTATGTTGTGAACACCAGAACTGTACACAATACTCCAAGTGAGGTCTCACGGGAGCAGAGTAGAGGGGGCAGGATCACCTCCCTCGACCTGCTCATCACGCTCCTTTTGATACTCAATATGATACAGTATATGGCAGAAGGAAAAAGAGCAAAGTGAAGTGTCATGTTAAATAAAACCTGAAAATACAAATGAAAGAACTGGGGTAAGTAAGAAGGAAAGAAAACAAAGAGAGACAAATTGGCCTCACGCAAAGGAAGCGTATATTTAAACCAAGATTGTGATGAGTCTGCAAATGAACAAGATAACCTTAAGCAAAAGAAGGATGTGGATGATAAGACAAGGATAAATCAAAAGACTTGTACACATACTGACAGCAGCACAAAAAAAGAAAGGTAATAAATAAATATTTCAAAACCTCAGGAACATCAAACTTTCCCACCCACACAGCCAGTCTGAATTAAAATGCAGCTAAGATGCAGAATTGTCAGAAGAAACCCAAAAGCTGAAAGATCTTAAAGGAACTAAAGGTATATCAAAAAGTCGGGAAAGGGAAGTAGACTCATTCACTGAACTGTGAACAGCATAATTTTACAAATTGTCAAAAGATGAATTTATGAAATGATAAAATTTTAAATCCAATTGTTTCACAAGAATCCTGATGATTCCTTCAGATCCAAGCACCTGGTAAAACTGCAAAACTCATTGCCGTTTTCCAGGACAATACAAGGAGTTCAAAATGGTGCCATACTGATCTTATCCAACCTAAATGATTCTATGATCCTAAATATACTCTCTGCTCTAATCAGCAAAAGCATATGATTATCTGATTTTACTGTTTCGGTTCTGATTACAGTATTATCTTTTCTCTTGGAAGAGAGGAAATACTCTTTCACATGACACCTTTTCTCAAAAATACTCATTAAACTCCCAATTCCAATACTTCTTAGTAAAACATATTATCTTTTAGGATATTTCCCATCCTCACTTGAATGTTCTGGTTTCAGACCTTAGGCAGTGTTGCTTTCACCATGAAGTTTTAAAGGATATATAAAACAAAAATGTCAAAAAAAAAATCAAATAAACACTTCCTCGCATATAACAAAAACCCACTTTTGTACTATTTTTATCATTTTATAAAAGCAACAAGGAAATTCACATATTGACTTTTTCCCTCTGTTAGTGATTTTTGTAGTTAAATATGTACTAGCCATAATACTTATTTCTGTCTGTTGGAAAAATATACACTTAGCTTCAACTTATTTTTCACCAGAGAAATATTATAAAATTCATAATAATAAATTATATATAAGAATGAGTTCTACTGAAAAAAGGAAATTTAAATAGTAATACCTGAAACAACACCGATTCCATCATCACAGTCATAATCAGAAACTTCGCTGTCACTGATTCTTTTGGACCCTGAAAAAAGAAAGAATCCAAAATGCATTGTTTATCTTCCTGTAAGTTAAAACTATCCTCAGTCAATAATACATAAATAAATGTAAGGATTTCATACTAGACAATGAAGCATCAATATAAGCATATAAGGCAAAATTTTTTTGTTGTATTATTGTAAATGTATTCGTGCACCAACTATTTTCACCTAAATATTTAATGTAACATACAATGAAATGCTGAAATACAGCTCAGCAACATTGCTTTTATGAAATACTTTCATATACTTTGTACCTATAAGTATCCATTCCGTATAGAAACTGTCATCACACTGTTCATCTTCAAAGTTTTTACAGAAAAGGCACCATCTTTCTCTAAAGTCTTTCAATACCAGAAAAACTTAATAACAGCAATAGTATTTAACTGAGGTAATATTTTTTTTAGGGTATTAGTAAGCATTATCAGGAGAAGAGGCAGCTTCACATATAAAGTGTGTCCTGAAAACCAAAATCTCTCTGTGATACCTTAAAGGAAGCAAACTACTAAATGCCCTACAAAACTACACCTGTCAAAAAGGGTAGAGCTTAGTTGATGAAAGCAGATTCCACGTCCACGATTACAGCCAAAATGCAGGTCACATAGGACAAATACATGTGTCAGTTTGTGTTTAGCTTAATTTTACTTGTGTCTTCTGCGGCATCTTTTCAACAGCATTTGATCGCTGACATCAGGATTAAGCACTAGCATGTGAATGATAATTATTCATTTACTTGTTTTAAATGTGAAAATCCCTGTCAGCAAGACACTGTGTCTCTTCTAATTTTCTGGCCACCTAAAAATAGGTAACTAGAAGGTAGGAATTTAAATATAATTGTCACCAAACCTTCAACCATGTGCAAGATTTTTTTATTCCTACCACAGGATGGTTTATTCTGAAAAACATACCCACAAAAATACCAGTAAAAACTGGGAGTAAACCTAAAGAAGTTCAGAACAAGGCAGGATTTATGTTCTATCTGAGGGACTGGAACAGAGGAACCCTACCCTCCCTTCCCAATAAAAATCTGGGAGAATAAATACTAAGAGGACTTTTGACAAAAAAAAAAAAAAAAAAAAAGTTTCTGTTTAAAGAAACATTAGACATTATTTGTATCATAAGAAATTCTGATTTTTGTCAGACTGTATGACATCTGTCTACCCACCAGGGAATAGCAAGAAGCCCTTCTTTAGTAGAAAGAGTGTGCTAACAAGATCTATATGGGAAAAGGCTGCATTTACATCCTTCTAGCTTTCAGCAGGTAGGGGTCCTGGCAACTGAGACTTTCCCTATGCCATCCTGTTTACCATAAATCATTAATCAACCCATTCTCCACAAATTCATATAATTTCTTTTTTGAGTCACAGTATTGTCTTGGCCTGTACAATACGCTATGCAGGTGAGTTCTGCAGTTTAATTCTACATTATGTTGAACAGACTTCCCTCTGTATTATATCTATTAAATTATTTCAGACAATATCCTCCAAGTTTTTGTGTTCTGAGAAACATGAATCAATATTCCATACTCCTCCGCAACTACCACACTCTGTGAACTGAAATATCATTTAATTCCTTTGCATATGCAAACTTCTTATTTCTGACTGCTCCTGTTGAATTTGTTTGTCTGCTTTCCAGTTTTTCCGTGTCTTTCACAATAAGTCAGAGGTGATTGCAGCAATCAAGATGTGGGTGGATGAATTTATAAACTAGACTGCAGACTATTTCTTTTTGGATGAAAATTGCTCTGTCAAAGTTTATTCTACTAGTGTGTGGCTACTACTACACTACTAAAGTGTGATATATGTTAATTATTGTTATTTAATTGTGGTAAGATAGGGTTTCCTCACAAATAGGAAATTAAAATGAGTATAAAGAAAGCCATGCCTTGGTTTTCTATGCCCTGAAATTCTTACATGGTCGAATTATTAGTTCAATTTATTATAAAAGTTTAGAAATAGTGATGAAGAACTGAACATGAGCCAGCAGTGTGCACTTGCAGCCCAGAAAGCCAACCGTATCCTGGGCTGCATCAAAAGGAGTGTGACCAGCAGGTCGAGGGAGGTGATCCTGCCCATCTACTCTGCTCCCGTGAGACCTCATTTGGAGTATTGTGTGCAGTTCTGGTGTCCTCAACACAAAAAGGACATGGAACTGTTAGAACAAGTGCAAAGGAGGGCCACAAGAACGATGAGGGGACTGGAGCACCTCCCATATGAAGACAGGATGAGAAAGTTGGGGGTGTTCAGCCTGGAGAAGAGAAGGCTGCGTGGAGACCTCATAGCACCCTTCCAGTATCTGAAGGGGGCCTATAGGGATGCTGGGGAGGGACTCTTCATTAGGGACTGTGGTGAGAGGACAAGGGGTAATGGGTTTAAACTTAAACAGGGGAAGTTTAGATTGGATCTGAGGAAGAAATTCTTTACTGTAAGGGTGGTGAGGCACTGGAATGGGTTGCCCAGGGAACTTCTGACTGCACCATCCCTGGTGGTGTTCAAGCCCAGGTTGGACATAGCCTTGGATGGCATGGTTTAGTGTGAGGTGTCCCTGCCCATGGCAGGGGGGTTGGAACTAGATGATCTTAAGGTCCTTTCTAACCATAACTATTTAATGATTCTATGATTCTATGCTACAATGGGTGAGGAAAGGTGTCTTTGAATTGAAGAAATAACAAGAAGTAAAATCTTTCTCTGAAACGTGAAATAGCAAGCGATCACAATTAGCACCTGAGACAACATAGAAGATGAGAGCAGGAGTGAAGGAAAAGGGTTCAGCCTCCTAATGGACTTCCTGAGAATCAGGATTTCTAAAAGTACATAAGCCGTAATATTCTTATCAGGACAATATTCAATCTGATTATTTTCTTAATTATAGTATCACAGAGGCCATGTGAGAATCTCTCTTGTTTCCCAAAGAATAAGCAACCATTCCACCCGTGATGCTCTTCCTGCTTTTCAGGAGAGCCTTTTGCTGGTGTACTGTTATACCTGCAAGTGCGCAAGAAGGAATAGTTGCCATTCTCCTCAGCCACTATTTCAAAATCAGGTCATTAACTAAGGACGACATTTGTGATCAAATGCGAAACAATAGAGCCCCACTAGTCTGGTTTGGATTTGGCTAGGATCTCTGCAGCAGAGGAGAGGCTGCACAGGGAGTGCACAGCAGTGCCATTCTGGACTCTGGTAACCCTGGTACTGATGGGCAGGGGGACTGTGGCTGCTGTGCAGAGATACCAATAACAGCACTCAGGCTCTATCAGAGAGAGAGGACTGTAGGATGGGAAAATGAGGGTAACTGAACAGTTTGTTGATGCTCATCACATGGATGCTTGGAAAGGTTTGTATCACAAAAGATGTGGGGTTTTTTTGAGGATTGAATCAACTATGATTTGAATGAATGTCATTTATTCATCATTTAATTCATCCTTATGAATGAACCTAATTAATTACAACTGAGGTTGCTTATTATTTATGTTTATATTTACAGCTAAGTACATCTGTTTTAATGTATTTTTAGAATACCATGTTCCGTGTTCTGGAGAAAAGATTTCCAACTTTGAGGATGAAAATAGCCAGCTGGTGTCACAGTAGTCTCTTGACTCCCCAGTTGCATAGCTAAAATTGTGATCTTGTAGTCACAGGATACATCCGACAGAAAAGAGAGAATAAGCTTTAACAAACCACAGATATAAAAGACGGGCCGCTCTCTTTCTTTGTCCCCTCAAACTGCATCCACTTTTTCCAGAATATCCTAATACCTCAACTCCAAATAATCTTCCAATCTTGAGACCCTTTCCTCTTTTTATACACAGATGTCTGCCTTGACTCCCATCCAAGCTGCAGGGAAGAGTTGGGGAATAGGGAAAGTGAGTAGGCCAGGACTGAAAACTGCCCTGAGGTTAAAAGTAGAGAGAAGTAGAGTCAAGGGAAGAATCAGATTTCAGTGCTTTCTCCAATTGTCTTTGTTACTGCAAAGATGAGGGTCTGTTGTAATAGCTGACATCTCTTAAATATGTCAGCTTTTTCTGTAAAATGAGATATGAAGCTTGTTGAGATCAGATCATCTATTCTATTTTCTCAAGCAAAGGCTACCTTAAGCCAACTATAACTACTAACAGAATTAAACCAACTGAAAAATATTAATGTTCAAGTAATATTTCACATTTACTTATAAATTTAAATTAAAATGCTGGTTAAGAAGTCAGAAGAACTATAAACCAGGATTAATTACTCGGTTTCATCTTTACAAATCAATGTTTTCAGGAAGGATGGAGGAAGGAAAGCATGCCAATTAAATATGCAATGCCAAGAAGTGCTGTCTGAAATATGTAACTTCTGCAAAGGAATAAAATTATATTTATTTAAATATATTAGCTTTATATATATCTTCCACTAACTTCAGAAATGGAACAAACTAGAAAGTGCAGAGGTTGACATTGTGTATAGAACTGAGTATTCAAAATACCAGTATAATTATGAAATTAAATTTTAATTTTATTAAGCTAAGGTGGCAGCTTAGTTTAATATTTCTTACAATTTTTGCAATAGTAATTTCATCTGCCATATACTAATTTTAAAAAGCAATTTTCTTTTTAACCTACTGACAATGTAAACTTGAAGATTTAGGCTTCAGTCCCACTTCAGCCACATATTTTCAAAATACCACTTCATTATCTCAGCAATCTGAAACACTGATCATAAAACGGTGAATGAGAAGTTCATAGTTTGTCTGGGAAATGTGACAATGAAGCCTCTTGGAAACTAGTCCAAATGAACATTGTCAATTAAACTGTTATTTTAATGAATATTTTATAGTGCTTGCCAAAATATGGTACTTATTTCAAGAGCAAGAAGATTAAATCCATTCTAACATAAATTCAAAATTCAGTAAAAAGTTTACTCATGTAACACGTGGGACACCGGGTGCATCAAATAAATGCATTGATCCTATATATAGTTTCCATATAATTAACTTTTCCTTTGAGGGAGTTTAAACATGAGGAATGGCATTAATTAAGTCTCACTGCCATTGCACTGGAATACAGCTTACTAATAAAACATTCTTAGGGATATTATTGCTATTTTGTCTGATAACTGGGTGGTAACATGGTAAATATGGACTTCTGAATACCTTCCACCAGGATTATTGGTTACTAAAGTTGCAGACTGAAGGCAAAACAGAGCCCATGCTCTATGTTAGCTAGTGAGAGCTACATAAAAAATGCCATAATTCTACATAACCCCATCCCAGTGAAATAAAAAGATGTATTATCATAGAATCATAGAATAGTTAGGATTGAAAAGACTTTAAGATCATCAAGTTCCAAACCCCCTGCCATGGGCAGGGACACTTCGCACTAAACCATGTCACCCAATTCTTACTCACTTTGGCAAGTTTTCGTTTAATAGCTTTAAACTATCAATGAAACTGTTTTCTAGGGAGAGCTTATCTCGGGGACAGTGGAGAAGCTCCCCATCTGAACTTGATAACCCTCTTTCCCTCCCACACCTACCTACCTCCTTCCCTACCACTGATGCACAAGTTACCATCCCACCTAGCATGACGACACTGCAAGAGTATAGACAGACTAGCACTGCAGGCTTGCAACATTTTCACTGGAGCTTTCATTGCATAGTTTAGGAAAAACCCCTCCACCTAAAAATCATTAGGCCCATTATTTTCAATGTCCAGTTAAAAAGTACTTTCTATTTATATTTTTATTATTTTATTTCTTTCTATGAGGCAGGAAAATAATTTAAAACACAGTAGTTTCTTAGTGTAAAAACCTGTCAATTTTCCATCTTCATGTCTAAAAATAAGGCAAAGGAAAAAGTGAGGTGTCTTCTATAATTTCATGAATGATACTTTTTTTTGTTAACTTTTTACAAGCTTCAGTGTTGGTCGCCATGAAAAGCTTTAACAACTTCTGAATAAAAAAAAATGGAAATCATTGAATAAATTTTTAGAGATTCTTCTTTGGATGTCCCAAGCATGTCACTGTTTAAGAGGCACTTGGACAATGCACTTAACATGCTTTAACTTTTGGCCAGCCCTGAAGTGATCACGCAGAAAGACTAGATGACTCTTGTAGGTCCCTTCCACCTGAACCATGTTGTTCTATTTTGCTTCAACAGGATCACATTTCTCTCTGTAACAATATTCTAAGTAACTGGAACTCTTCCAAATGAATTAAACTACACGCGATCATAAACATTTTTCTGCAAAGCAACTAAAATCTGTGGAGAGCTCTGAAATATTTTCTGACATCCACATGATAACTGAAGTTGGGACAGAGCGGTGCTCAACTCCATTATTAATATACAGGGGAAACAATGCAAGATATAATACCTCCTGTATTTCATGTATTGTCCAATACTACTTCTGATATAGGCCTCAAGAGAAGACCAACACAAGAAGTCTAGAAATACTAAAGCCTACTATAGCCGACCAATACAGTTGCCAGAATAGACTAGGGCAGGGGAGAGAATGAGAGAGAAAATTAAGGTAAGCTTAAATACAGAAGGAAGTGCCAGATTTATGGTTCAGGAATTCTCTGTTTTTCTTGTAGAGGAATAAGAAAGCAACCAGCTCCCAAGCTAGGAATCCTGACCCTTACAGGAAGCTTTTACAAGGTTTTGTGGACTCCCTGGGGGAAAAAAGGGCAGTGAAGCATGCTTATCAGCTCCTTCCTGAAGCTCACAGAAAAACTTCACAACCACTTAAAGTAACATAGCATTGCCTGTAATTGTTCTGTGTTCAAAGCTGACATATAAGCAACCCTAAAATCAGTCTCACAACAACTGTTTTAAGATTGTGCTCTCTTGTATTCATCCAGTCTGTGCCTGAAGGTTCTTAGCATGAAATAATCCCTTATGCAGTCCTGCTGTCTCCAAGCCAATCTCTCACTTTATCCTCCTGCAGACAGTAGCATATTTTTTTTTAAGTTTTTGACCAATCTCATCTGCATTGACTGAGGGGGTAGAAATACAGAAATGTGATTGAGTTCCTCCAGATCTTTGAAAATGGATAGAAGAGACACAAATCAGAACCCCTAATGAAAAAGAAACACTATTAAGATAAAATGTGTGGCTAATCCAGGCATAGACAAACCCACAGTCACCACAGCAAACATCGTCTTCCAAAGTTAAGATATCATAAAACATTAGAAGAATGTGAGACTCTTTCAGGAGAGAATGGGAGAGAAGAAACATGGGAGACTAAAGCTAGATGTAACGGAAACTGAGTTTTATTATTACTACCCTCAAGAAACATCCTGTGGGGTTTTTCTCTCCACCATGGCACTTGACCTATTTTCTTACCAATGTGCGCTTCACTTTTTAAACATAACTAAAAGACAATTAGATGAACTAATTCTCAACGAGGTTCCCATAATTAAAACCACAGGAACTGCAAAAATTCGCACATGAAATGCACTACAACATTTAAGCTTTTAAAAAACTGCATATTATTAATTTGTTTATATTTAATTAAGGCAAACTTCTCAGATATAGCAACTGGATTTGTAAGTGGGGATTTAAATCGACATGAAACTGTAAAAACACATATCAGTGTAAATACTTATTTTTCCAGTACTTCACTTACCCACCCCATGTCTGTATTCTAAAAATACTTACACTATTTCTCAAACAGCTGCAATACAACAGAGTTCCTTTTAATATAACTTAAGCAAAATAGCATTTTCCTAGTATAGTTACTAAAGCTTACTACAAATTACCTACCAAGGCTCTACCTAAACTAAAGGCAGGCAAAGCAAATATAGTGCTATAATACTGCTCCAATATCAATACAGAGACATGTAGATAAAGAAAGCCAACAAAAGACCTACAAATGAAAAGCAGACAATAAAAGCCAAGAAACATTTAAGCAATTTAGCATCTGCAGAATAGGTAGCAAAAGCACACCAATAAATTGCCAAATTAAAATCTGCATGTATATGGAAACAATATGCATTTCTGCATGCTGGAAATTTACCTGAATTATATGAATATAAGCCTTTATCTGGAAAACAAATATTGAAATGAAGTAGTGTCAGGGAAAAATACATGAACCAATACATGTAACAGGGATGTTTATAACCTTAAACTTCCATTATAATTGCTGCTCGAAACAGAAGAATTTGATACAGTAGGCCACATTGATTCAAAACAATAAAACTCAAGCAGCTAGAAGAAATTAAACCACAAAAATGCCAATCACTTCTGCACGAACATTTATACTTAGCAGTCACAGTGGACTACTGGAGATATTACAGTCATTTCCTATTCTGAAATAAAACTGCACATTTACTGTAAGCAAACGTTTAACTTTCTAAGGGCAAAATGTATATTCAATTAGGCATATAATACGAGCTGCTAAAGTTACTGCACATTGCGATGGGCACCTCAGCAGGAAGTTATTAGTAGAATTTTCCCGAGATGTAGCTACAAATCCTACTTTAAATTTAACAGAATCAGAAGTTATGTTCCAGACAATCCTCTGT
The DNA here is from genome assembly GCA_039720435.1 of Amazona ochrocephala. Classification (NCBI taxonomy): domain Eukaryota; kingdom Metazoa; phylum Chordata; class Aves; order Psittaciformes; family Psittacidae; genus Amazona; species Amazona ochrocephala. Next base: position 21,194,539 of record CM077876.1, read on the forward strand.
CTCCAGCTAGGTCTTGATTTGGTAAATATGTACATACATGAATACCATATCTAGATATCATTGTTACCAGTGAATTTAAGAGTCCTGTTGTGAGCATGATTAAATACTTGCAATATGTGATTTATTGTTTGCATTCCTTAAGTCTGGCTGGTTTATGCATTTTAGCTTTCCATGCGATCATACTAGTTTTTCTGAATTTTACAATATAATAGTATACAAATATCTGGACAACACTGGAAATGTGAATTGTTACTTTGTGTTTGCAGATTTTGTAAATGTGACTTCCATATGGTAGTATGAACAAGCCTGGAAGTCAGAATAACATGAATAGTCATCTTGCCATTAACAAGACATTAAGAATGATTTTATTCCTTACAGTATTATAGACTGACAGTCCGTGAGTAAATGATGCATCTCAGGTGACAAGATGTGACAGTGTTAGAGATAAAATAAGACTTTTTCAATTATTTGCCAACTGATTCTGTGAAGAATTCACTGGGTGACTAGGTATCTCCTTGTCACACTTTTTCTGACATCCAGCTACTAACTATTTGAATATCTAGACCATATCACTAAATCATCTACTATTCACAACTTCTAACTGTTTTCAAATTGGGTTTCTTAATAAGCATAATTTTCACGCTTCAGCTCCACAATTCCATTAGGCTATATAATTTCAAAGAATAACAGGGTATTTTTTCATCATTTACAAACTCTCAGATGTGAGTTTTACTGCGTAACTGCTCTAGTATTTGTATTCCTTGGTATTAATCTCTTCCAGTTACAAATTTCATGCAAAACTGACTCTTCTTTGGGGAAAAAATTATGAAAAATGGAGTATGAGCAAGTTTTCTAGTTTACTCCAGCAACATCAGAAAGCCACAAAAATCCATTAACACAGTTAAGAAGTTAATTACTTAATTAAAAATTATGGACTTTCTGAATTTAACTTCTGGAAAGATCTGTAAAAGCGTAGAGCTTCTTGAAGAGCATAAGAATATAAAAACACTGCAATTACAATGGGAGTGAGGACTCAGGAAGCCATGTTTATTTCTGGATGGTTACAACACGGAAAAGTCAGAATAGTTTTAAACCTATCTGAAAACTTCATCAGAGCCATCACACTGTTATATGAGAGCTTATGCCTCAACAACAACAAAAAATAATAATACAGACTACCTTTAGCCAGAAAAGGAAGCTATTATATGGACCTACAACAGTAAGAATCTTTTTGAAGGACACCTAACTTGCTATTTATCAACTGACTAACAAGGTTGCATTACCCTATCTGCCAAGTTATTTCAGCAAAGAACACTGCTTTCTTTTATCATTATGTGACAGAAGAGTAATTTAATAACATAATTCTATCAAGTAACTGGAGCCACAATGTTATAAATAATCAAATACCCTTAAACTGCTTTAAAACAGGTTAAGTATTTTTGTAGTTTAATTAAAAGTGTTTAAAGTTTTTTTTTAATTTTCAAACAGCATAGTATTAATACCTTAAATAGCTTTATTTTATTAGGAAAAAGAAAAATACTTTGATAGTTTAAGGCCTTTTCAGACACCCCTGTATCATGTTAAATACCTTTTAAATAAGTATTTAATAAACCATAGATGTACCGCAAATATTAGAAATAAATCATAGGTGTATAATAAATACAGTACTGGTGTATATATCCATATTCTGTGAACAAAATATCCATACATGCAAACAAAGATAAAATGCCCAATGTCTGTGCTCCATAAAAGAAAGAGAAAAATTAAGGAAGAAGCATGAAAGAGAAAAAATAAGTGTTATTTTTGCTCTCTAGCATAGAATTCTTAGAATACATTCATCATTCACAGTCTGTGTCACTGACCATAAAATGCTCCATATTATAATTTGAAAAGAGTCACTGATGCATGTTTCCATTACCTACTAGTGAACAGCATTATTATAATTCTCTCAAGTAAGATTCAGTGACATTGATTTAAAATCATCCTACTGACTTACCAGATACCAAACAAACTAAAGGAAATTGCTGAGACAGCAAGATCCTGATTCTGCAGTAAAATGAGATTCCAGAGAGTTACAAGGAAGCCAATTGCTTTTATTGGACAACTGGGGTTTGAAATGCAGGGCTCAGATTCCACAGGGCAAATTTTCAGATATATTGTACCATTGTAATCAATAGTTATTAAACTGTAATGATTTTTCGTACTACCAAGTGTACTTCTTAAATGTTTTATAATGCAGACTTGAAAATTTTAACATTTAAATAATAAAAGAGAGTGCTTGAATTAGCATTTATAATATTCAACTCATCTGTGATTCGATGGTACAGCCAAGGAACCTTCAAAGAAAATCCCTCAGCACACAGCAATAAGTCCACCTAAAAATATTTTTCAAAAATTAAAATGCAATAGTGGTGTTTATTTGTGAATTCGGTCTCTCAATCTGTTTTTTCTAGTCAGATATAATAGATGTTAGCATTTCCCCAGAAATAGTAGTTCTGACTTGGAAAAATGTACAAAGCTGACAAAGGAAGATGACAAAAACTATTCATGTGATGTAAACACTTTGCTTACACATTATAGAATATTTTATTCACATCCGAATGAATAAATAAAATTTGAAGAAGGAACATTATATGAGGTTTTTTGCACAGTATCCACACATTATTTTGTGTAACACAACTATTCTTAATTTTGCAACCCATAATTTAAATAATCATTACTGTAATTTTTCTTCTTCAAAATTTTTTTATATGCCTTAAGAATCATGAAACTTAGTGAATGGATTAATCAGTGATGTTACTTCTAAAAGTAATGAAATTCAAACAGCTTTTAAAAGAAAGCTACTTCACGGACCATTTATTTACAATTATTTTGATCCTGACTGACTTTTATGATGTTCAGTTCTTGAAAAAAACACAATTTGATTCATCATTTAGGACACTTCTATATGTTGATTTCTAAACACTGTAATTTCTAAAAGCTCTTCGACCTTGTTTTCAGCAGCTGATCTCACAAAGATCTACTTTTTATCCCTTTCTGAGAATACTCAAATTATAAAACTTCCCTTTGCTTTTTCAAACTATATTGTACATTCTCAAGGCAATTAAAAGCTCTTCTTCCAGTGCTGCACATACCTATGCTGTAACTAGAGACCTGAAAATGTCTGTTTCTACTGTTATAGCCACATTTCTTCCCTTGTTTGGGCACTTAGCTGTTGTCTGCATTGTACACTCTCTGTGGTATGCAGATTGGTAATTAGGACAGCTTGGTTTTAAAGCTGCAAGATCTTAGAAAAGTAGCATCAGTTACTTTTTGTCCTAAATAATCAGGAAATTATTGTAACATTTGAAGTAAAACAAAAATCTGCTTCTAAACCATATTCAGAGTCAGTACAAAACTAAAACAACTGTTGTTCTTTTAGATACATTATATCCCAGTATTCTTTGTCAGCTAAACAATACCAGCTCAAACTACACAACTGCATACATTACATGGACATAATTGTAAAAGATTGAATAAGAATGTCTCAGAACCAATTTCATGCCTGTTATCTCTAAACTCTGGGCTACATGGAGAGGAAGCATTTTTTGCTTTCTAATCCTATAGTATAAAGCCTACTTGATTTCTGTATCACTTCTCAATAAATAGTAATACTAACAACTTGCATCCCATTGATCCTTACAACTATGAACACAACATTAAAACACCTAATAACAGGAATTCCCAAATATTCTGTTAAATAATCTTTAATTTTCTGTTTACAATCTCTTTTCAGAAGCAATATAAAAAGAAGTTCAGTTTGTCTGCAATTCTACTGAATGCAATCTGCAGTTCTTAATGTATGGCCGATTTTATGTCAAACTCTAGAGAAAATGAAGTAATTTTAAAAATTCACTGCAGAAGTTCAGCACAATAAGTAAAATAGACCTACTCAGAACCTCACATTTCACGTAAGAAAGTTTAAAATATACTCATTGGGTAAAAGTCAGTTTATGAAAATCTGAAGTATAATTAGCTGAATGACCTAGGAAGCCATAATTCTATGTTCTATATCAGTTTCAAAGTAGATTTATTTCAAAAAAAAAAAAAAAATAAAGAAAAAGCATCACTAGGAAGTTAACGGATTGTATGGATCAGAGGACTGGGCACGGGAAGGTGGACAGCTGGTTTAGATCAGTCTGTACCACAACATAATGCCTACTCAAAGTTACTGAGAGATAAATATATGTAGAAACTAAGCTACTGTCTCTGAAAGCTGGTTCATAAAAAATGGCATATGGGGCTCTGTGGGAAGCTTGACTTTGCTACTGGCAATCTGTAAATATACGAATTCAGTCTTCAGAGCTGTCAGCCTGTTCTTCTTCAGGAACACTACAATTCAGTGATATTAAAAAGAGAAGTAAGTGGTAAGTGTAGGTGGTTCTTTTAAACTACCTTTAGAGAATAACACGTAAGCATTGTCTTCAATTATAATATTTATAGCTATTTGCCAATCATAAGAATAAGCAAGCTTAGATGTGTAGATGTGTATCTATACAAACAACAAACAACCTTGTAATTCAAAATCTCTCTCTTGTTATTTCTTACACTAGCAATTTTTCAGGACTTGCAATAAAGTACTTCATCTTGTAATTGCTATCTATACATAGAGGTATCACAAAAATGAACAAAAGGTGGGAGGACAGAAGTGCTCAGGTTTTGCAGCCCCAGAAATTGAAATCAGCCTACTGTGTAACAGCACATTATGTGCAACAAGATGTGCTTTGAAAAAGGTAGACAAACTTGCTAGACTTGTTTTCTCTTCATTCTGGAGAACTTTTCCACATTATTGTAATATGCCACTGGGTAACATGTGTTTCATATACAAGAATTATTATTGAAGGACACAAAAAAAGCTTCAGACACAAAACCCCAAGATACTGAGTTTAACTTGACATTCTTTTGAAACCTCAAAAAAGCCCTGAAAGAACCAGACTTCTCTATGTTATTAATATATTATAAATATTTTACTTAGTGAAGGCAAACAGTCATAAGATGTGATATTCACATTTCACCAGTCCCCTAATGATGATATTTAGGGTGGGAAGAGCTTTTTGGAGGCCATCTGGTTCAATACCTGTTTTAGCCTTGGCCAGCTTGTTGCTTATGGCCTTGTACAGTTGAGTTCTGTGTATTTCTAATAGGATATTCCACCACTTCTCTGAACACCAAGAAATACTTTTATTTCCATTTCAGAGGTGTGACACTAATTTTAAAATAATTTTATCTTTTAACTGCTAAAAGATTCTGCTGCCTTTGCAGAACTCTGACCAGATGCTATGTTTCCATTTGGATGTCTCTCCAGTCCCCAGAAAAGAGGGATTTTAATTTCAAGAGACCTTGTTCTGTACATGTAAAAGCACCTGTTTAAACTGAAAATTATTTATGACACACAAGGATTCGAGAAGTGCATATATTAGCAGAACACTAGAGAAAATCCTTCTTTAGGGGATACCGATCTCAGCATAAATGCCAATAGCATAATTTATTGTAGGAGTATGTGAATTCTCCAGGAACCACAGTGACCTTCTGACATTGCTTATTTGGCTGAAATGTTTAGAAGCTCAAGTTGCCAAAGACCACTCTGGGAACAGTCAAACTAAATCATCTTCATTGAAAAGCAGAACTTCTTTTTAATAAACATGGTGAAACACTAAGATATCCTTCCCTCTACATTTCCAGACAGGTATTTAAGATTGTTAAATTGAGTGCATTCAGTATTAACATTAGTGTTAGCATTTAAAAAAACTTTAAAATTTTGAGTCGATATCATTAAAAAGGTCTTCAGTCTAATATTACAACAATCCTTTCCAAATAAAGCAGTTACACTTTAATTCATTCTTCATAGCAGTTATTTATCACACAGGCAGCAATTATGATTGCAGGATTGAATATTTCCTGAAAACCAAAATTTCACTAAATTTTCATACAAACAGATCCTGAAATGTAAAGCTGGTCTGCAAAGTAATTTTACATGGAAAATTTAACTTCCTAAAATGTATTCGAAGGTGGCCAAAAAGATAGAAGAAAAATAATTTTAAAACTTTACTTGAGCAACAGTTATGGTACTTGAGATGACTGAAAAGAATTGAACTGAAACAGAACTTTTATCTATTATCATTTCTTTCCTTCCTTTGTGGATAAGTATTATCTTACAGCTTGAAGGCTATGCACTGTAACTCTCTGTTAATGTATCCATCTCAGAATATTATGATATGGAGCATTTTAATACTTCTCACCATCCAGTGCACAGACACAAAATCTGTCAACTACATGAAACACTTACATACTGGGTATTATTTAAGAAGAGTCCAAATAGAATATATGAAATATCCAAGCTTGTTTGCATGGCTACACATGCATACTTTTCTGTGAGTTTGTGTGTAACATATACACAAACAAACTCATATACAATGACTCAAAAAAAACGAAAGAATTCTTAGAAATATTTTTTTGTTTGTTGGGTTTTTTGTTTTTTATTTCTTTAATATCAGTGTCAACTGATATTTTATATTGTTAATTCAGGGAAGGATAGCTTTCAATCATTGACAGTACTGAACAGTTAAACTAGAGAAACAAGTATTAAGGAAACAGATCTCTACATTTTAGTATTTCATTCTTATGTATCTATATACTCTATTTTCAAATTATCTACTGATAACATTAAACTACTGTGGAGCAACTATGCCAGACTCTCAAAGAAGAAAATTCCATTAAAAGTAATTCCACTTGTAAATGTTACCATGTAAAATAGAATCAAAACAACGCAACAGGCCATGGTATTAATTTAGTTACAAGTTATAATAAATACAGGTCACTTTATCCTTAAGAAGTATGAGAAAGGTCCTCCACATTCAATGAAATTATAAACATAGCATTGAAGATAGGACTTCAAGATGAAAACTGCACATTGCAAAACACCAAGATAATTTGCTCAAGCTCAGGAACTGAATTGGGTAGTCTCACAAAAAATAACACAACAAAACAAACCTGGTGTATTGCACAATGTTCAATATTGCCATTTGTAGCATTGTCAGACTATCGGTAATCATAAATGAACTAATTCAAACCAGCTACAAACATACAAATTCTGACAGCTTCCCGTCTACAAGAATTTAATATACTTTACATATTAATTCAAATGAACTACACACAGTGAGTAAAACTAGCAACCTACTTTGTAACCTCCTTGTGGGACTCTCTCCATGGAGCTGCCTGCGTGGCAAATATGGTGAAGGATGGGGAAGTGGCAATGAAGAGACATCATGTGTTTGAAGTTTGTACCAGTGAGGTTCATCATCTAGTAATGCTGTCTCTAACTCTATAAGAATCTAAAAAAGAAAAGTAAGGTTTAAAGTAGGAAAGCATTACATAACAGAATATTTTACATAGCTATTTTAAAATACAGCTATTTTTAAAAAAGCTATGTTCATAAATTTTGCTCTATTATGCGCTCATTGTTAAGGACTTTGTCTGAATTTTTATAAAACTCTTCCATTTAACATGAAAGAAGTTCCTGAGCCCTTTACAACCCTAAATATACCAAAAATCTCCCACAAAACCTTCATTACCTTATGACAATCTTTACAGCATTCAAGTATCTTATAGGAAGTAAGGCACCAACTTTCCAATATTTTGGTAAAATATAGCTGTGGATAATAGGAATTTTTAAAAAAATAATTCTAAAAGAAACTGAGAAACCATATGCATGCTGTTACTGAAACAGAATAAACAGAAAGAATCTCATAACAGTACCATATGATAAGTGCGGGATCACCATTTGTTTACTACTAAGTGAAATAAGGACAAATATTCAACAATTTAAACCAAGTTTGCTATGCTACATTTAATCATTTTTTCAAAAATACTGTATCTGGACATGAATATGTGAGCAACTGTGTTTGTATAACTACCAATAATTGCATACCTCTCCTAAAAATTCACTTTCTTCCTCTCGAACTCGTGCTTGGTCCCAAAGAGTAATTTCTAACATTCGTTCTCTAAACTCTCTCCGATGAACTGGAGAATAAATAAATGTCTGATTCCACTTGGGTTCCAATGTTTTCTTTACTGTTTTTGTTCTTCTTTTATTTTTATCACTAAAAAAAAATAAAAACACAATTAAAGATTAAAAATGTTCAAAAGACCATTCTATTGTAATAAGCATATTATGGAAAGTAGGAAATCTTAAATCAGCATTACATTTTGTAGTATTACAGACACTATAATCTATGTCAGGATTAGTCCTTTATTATAAAATGAAATTCAGCACATATATTGAGAGCAATTCATTACTTCATATTAAAAAATGTTAGGTGATTTCCAGTTTATGTGCCAATTCTAATTTTCAGAAGCTCCCTGAAAGCCAGAAAAGCTTTAATATGTTTGTTATGAAACCAGCATCTTATAAAGATATATATCTTTATAAGTGGTTGGACTTGGTAATCTTAAAGGTCTTCTCCAACCTAGTTGATTTTATGATTCTGTAAATGGGACTTCCATGAGGCACAGTCTGACAGTAGAACATGCATGCAGACAACATTGGGTATAATAAAAATCTGCATTTCAGATAAGCTAGCCAGCTGGTTCACTCAGCCTTCCAGTCATACATTGGCTAACTCAAACTGGAGAGCAGGAGGGAGCAGCTGGCCCACATGAAGGAATGGTCAGGGAGTTGCAGGCAGTGTGGGACCTTCCCCATAGGGTTTTCCTGACCAATGGCTCCACCGCTGGGAAACCAGAAGCCCTGAGAATGAGTTATATGTTTTTTTTCCAGGAAGACTGGAAGCAACAGTGCTCTCAAAACAGCTCCCAAAATCCTTTGGGTCACCTCAAAGAGACACACAGGTTGAAGGTGGCTCTCTCCTACAAGACTGGCCTGATGTTGTGGAGGCTGGTACGGTCTCCACGCAAGGCTACCACGGAACTCCTGGCTCTGGCTCCACGGTGTTGTTGAAAGCAATGTGTTCTGCAGAATATTTCTGCTTGAAAGAATTAATATTTTCTTATGGAGACAAGTTTCACTGGAAAACACCCACGCTCCTTCTACTGAGAATACTGATGACGAGTTCTTATAACAATGCTTAATTTTAAACCTGAGGATTGCTGCATACTGCAGCTGCATACTAATTTATGTGATTTTTTTTTAATATGGCAGTGCAGATACTCTCCGTTTACAAATACTCGCAAGTGTAACGTAGTTATTTCATTTCTGAACTGTTACTTAGAAGCTGGATCAAAATATTAACTAAGAAATAATATCTTCAGACACATTATTTAAACAAATAATGCAATTATTTTTATTATACTAAAGATTTGTTTGCCCTTGAGAACTGAAATAAGTTACATTGGGCAAGCTTTTCCAATGAAATTTGTTTAATCAAAGAGAGCTCAGTATCTTCATCTAATTAAACGCTTGATTTATTTAAGTGCATTTTACCTCTGGCACGTTTCCTTCTACTACACAAGAAATATGTTGTTGCTTACTTTGCTTTTACCTCTAAGAAAAGGAAAGTGAATTTGTATGTCAAAAAAAACCCAAAATAAATCATAAGAGCTCCATAAGATAAATTGCTAATTCTTACTAAAGTGATAGAAAACACAGGCAACAATTAAAGGAAAATTTCTTAGTACTTCACATAAATGGGAAACGCTAGTATAGCTTAGCAAAATTTACTGTTATGTAACCTTTTCTATCTGTATACTTGAATTATTTAATTAAATATTTTTCTTCTATGTATTTTTAGTTATTACAGCTTTCATTGTGAAACATTCTGAATGCAGACATTTTTGGTAGCTTTATAAAACTGAAAAAGCAGATAAGATTATTTAAGCAGACCTAGTTCTCGGTTTAGCACAGCTTCAGCATCTCCAGACACACTGCAGCAATCTGAATAACTAAGAACCTAGTCAAACAGTTCAAATATTGGTGAGCCCAAGACAATCCATCTAAAATCTTTTTGTCATCAACAATACAGCAAATTATACAGTCACAGCAAATTTTCTTGTCAACCTTTGGTAAACAGTGAAAATGGAAAAGCAGTGTCTTTCAAAATCCTGAATAGCTTTGTTTCCTGCTGAAGTCTACTAGTACTGGAGATATTTAGCATCTTCCTAGTTTAGCTATTAGGAAAAGCAAAGGATGTAAAAATATAAGCCGTAAAGTTACATAAATCCTTTATATACTGAGTCGGGTTAAATCTTTGAATTATTTGGTTGATACACTACAAAATAAAGGTAAACACGTTCCCTTACTGACACAGTCTTTGGAAATACTGATTTAAAAAAAAAAAAAAAAATATGTGCAACACATCATTTCCTTTTCTGTTCTTCTCACTGCCTATGTTGAAATGGCAGAAAATCATGGACTAAAAAATTAAGGAACTATTCAGGAAAAAGATCCCTACCACAGTTCCATAGTTTGATTTTCCCGAAATGCATATATAATGCCAGTCCAGATTAATATCAGTCCTGTGCTTTATGGAAAGTTTTCAAGGTGCATCTGGGGAATCTCGGCTGAGTCACCTATCCTGTGATATGAAATCTATGGGTTTCAGCTGCCAAACCTGTTCCTACTTTGTTGTGTAAACACAGGGAAACCCAGACTGCTGGACTGATTAGTCCAGAAATGTGTGAATCTAGCTTCGTAGCATTTTATTTGCACTAGGCAGGAATAGCTGCCAGAGGAAATAAGGATATTATAAGAAACTAATAACATTCTTTGCAAATAACAGATCCCCATGCAATGACCAGGGAAGTAGTGAATGCTCCATCCCTGGCTGCATTCAAGGACAGGTTGGACAGAGCCTTGGATTGCATGGTTTAGTGGGGGCTGTCCCTGCCCATGGCAGGGGGGGTGGAACTAGATGATCTTAAGGCCATTTCCAATCCTAACTATTCTATGATTCTATGACATAGATTTACCTTCCTTTTCTATTCAGTATTGAATAAAATCTCCAGTGAAAGTGTTTAGTGTGCAAAGACACACTGCTGTTACACAGCATGTTCAACAAAGAAATTCCAAACAGTAAGATTTTTCCATATATATATATATACATATATATATGTAAACCCAGCTATGCATGCCATCTGAGTATCAGACTAATGCTTTCTCAAATGCTCCTTGTTTTTGTGTTCACCCTACCTTCTGTCTGGAAGAAAGTAAATTTTAACATAAGGATTCCTTGGCCTCCCATCTTCCCTTGAAGGAAGATCCTTTGCTCCCAATATCGTCACTATTAACTGATGACCAACCTTGTCATACCACAGTTTTATCTGTAATAAGAAAATATGAATTAATGAACTCATTTCAACAACAAATTATCATATTAATCCTTAAAATCAATTTTGCTCATAAGCTTCTATTTATATTGGTTACTTAAACAGAAAAGATCATGTTCTACTTTGCATTTATAATAAAGCATACAAATAAATTAAAACTATAATAGCTGTACAATAAGTACATTATTTCATACTAATTGTTTTTTACAATGGTTAGGATTATTCTCTCTTGGCAATGATACTGTACTACCTGCATTACTGATATATGATATTCAGACATATATATTTCTAAGGAGTTTATGCACAATGAGTGAATTAATTTTTCACATCCTGTTGTGCTGGAAAGACTATGGGATAAGACCATAAATATTTTAAAACTCTAAACATTTTTCAAGATGCAGAGACTCATCCTGAAATTATAGAAGCCCTCCAGAAATTGTAAGAGAGCAAGGCCCAGTAGTCCAACACCCTTCACAGTCCAACTCAGCAACAACAAGGCAACACCTACTCTTACTCGTCTGTAGAAAATATTATTAATCAGTATTAGACATGGTCTGCTATCCTGTTTAGCTAGCTGCTATTTAGCTATTTCAGTTTGAATACAATAGCTGCAAATACATTATTTAAGGAGAAGATATATCCATTTTAGAGCATGGAAGGGGAATATGGTGCAGCTAGGACCAAGGCTTTCCAAATAGCAAGGAAGTCACTACATAGTGGTACCAATGTAGTATTAGTAACTACAGCTGACAGAGGAGGCCCTCTTTATAGGGAGCTTTCCATGACACAGGACAAATTAGGACATTTAGAGGAAACACTCTTCTTGACTGAACTTACAGGGATCAAACACGATAATGCCCAACTACACGACCAACCAAAAAGTGCACTTTTAGGCATGAATATGCCGTGGCTAAGATAAACAAAGCCAGGGGACAGTGCCCATCTTGCATCGCTTCAGAGACAGGGTCTCCATCTGCTGTCATAGCTCTTCACCTTCAGCCTTTCAGTCACTGAAAGAAAGGCCTTGACACAATTCTCAAGACTTTTGACCCAGCAAGAGGCTGATTTCCCTAATACTTCAGTGAGATTACACTAAGACACACCAACTCAACCAGTGGTGGCAGTGTACTTCTTCCTTCTGCATTACTTCAGATCTTGCAACTCCTGTAGCCATCAGCCAGCAGTGTTTGAGTAGCTACTAAAAAGGGGAGGATACCTGTTCTCTGTTTTTCTGTCATTGACCCTACTACTGATTGTACAAGTTTCTGGTACCAGCAGGTAAAGAGCTGTAAAGCAGAAAACTGTGTGAGACAAATTACCTTTGATAAGATTTAAGAGAGTTCTAGATGCTGTTCCTACATTCCTGCAAAGCAAGGGGCTTTGTCAGTATTTTTTCTAAACTGAGAATTTATCTGGACTACTAGGTATTTTCATCCAGCCACAGATCACAAGCAGCAAGCTGGGCACCAACTGTGTAAATGCAAAGCAAAGTTTTAATGATCTCTGAAATGAGAGTCAACATAAATGTTCTCTAACACTAAATGCACTCTGACACTAAAGGAAGCTCCCAGGGTTCCTTGGGAGTCCTTTGGCAAAGGACAGACTTGGCTAATCTGGCACTCCAGGGGTAATAGCACTAAAGACCATATTCATCTGCTTTTTAGGAAAAATTATCCTTGATTAAGCAGAATGCAACATATACGTGATCCAGATACTATTACAAACTATTACCAAGTGAAGATGAGATAATCAAGACGTGGGTGCAAAAATAGAACCAGAATTATGCATTCATAGCCAAGCTAAGTATTTCTTCACTATATTTGTTTAAGACTGAATTTTTGCAGGAAAACTTCAGTAAAAATGTTTGAGAATTACTCTAAGCAAAAGGTTAAATCATCTGACACCATTTCTTTGAGATGCTCTAACACCTGTCGTTTAGAACAAGAACTCAAATTCATGATGACTTACACCTTCTACTTTTCTCTTGGAACTGTGAAAAAAAAAAGAAAAAAAAAAGAGAAAAACTTGTACATAACAGGCATATTTTCTCTGTAATTCAGCTTGTTACAGGATAGGTCAGGAGGCAGAATCATGAGTAGAAGGTGAATTCTCTTCTATATTCACACTGCTACCCTCCAATATATACAGCACATGTACTTGTAATGCAAGAATTCATTTGACTTGGATGCAAAGAGAAGAAAGGAAGAAACTGGAAGTGACAGAATGGACAAAGAACCCCATGGAGGAGGAGGATGGGACTGCATTCTCATGGGGTCAGAAGAAGAAAGAAGGGGGAGGATGGGATTGCATTCTCATGGGGTCAGAAGAAGAAAGAAAGAACAAATCAGAAACTGCTTTAGAATTACTGGAAAAGTGTATGGATACAGGATGCTTCTTGGTCAAACACTGGAAGAACAAAACCACTAATGTCAGGGACCACAGGAGGGCAGAGAGGAAAAACGAGACTGAATGAAAAATGGAATGAAGTGACAAAAGAAACAGCCATTCTGTAGCTGGTACAAAAGAACATTGCACAGAGAGATTGGGATGGCATGAAATCTGACAAGAAGTCAAGGCGGGAAATTGGAAAGGAAAATGGAAACAAGGCTCTTAACTAGCATACTGAACACGGAAAATGAGTTTGGGAATAGGACTGATCTAATTCTGACTCTCCTGTGCACAAGTATCATGACAATATTCAGATGGTATGGCATTTTCCTGCAAGAACCTTTCCTATTCACAAGGAAAGAAAAAAGCCAGCCATTAAGACAGCCAGGTGCAGTCCAACAGAACTAGATTCCATCCCTTCCTCTTTCCCATAGGCCTTGTGTATCAAGGCGTAGATCCCTTGAAACATTTTTAAAAGTATTTACAAATTGCATGTTCTTCCTTCTCTGGGCGTCTGGCATGAGACCCTGGAGCGTGATTTGTAGTGCTAAGTAAAGTATCGGAATTGAAGTCTGTAGTTATATTATGCCTGGACAGAACCTGGCTGTCTCAGACTCTGATCGTGGTTTCGCCATTCTCAATCAACAAATGCAGGACAATCCTTCCATACTTACAGAATACTATATATATTCTATATTGTGAAATAAATATGGGATAGCACATGTATAACTGTAGAAGTTGATGAGGAAATTATTTTTTTCTTTTATGGCTTTCTTGAGTTATATGAGAAATGATTCCTAACATCAAAAAGTGAACACTGAATTATTCAATCCATAAGGTGTACATTCCACAAGAATGTACAGATGTGATGCTCAGCATTGAAAGACTTAAGCATCTGACTAACAGCAGTATTTACAAACCCTCCATTCAGCAGGTTTTTCACACATGCAGGAATTGGCACTTTTAAAAGCTTACAACATCTAAGAAACTGTGACAATGCAATTCTGATTTAAAGGAAGGAAAGGGAAAGCCATGATTTCAACACTTAAAGCACACCACAGAAAAACCATGCTAGTTGTTGATAATGTGGAAGCTAACATCTGTAAAAAAATTCTTGAACAGGACTTTGTCTACTGAGGCAACTTAGGATGTAGAAACCTAGAATTCACATAGGAAGTGATCCTGAATGGTTTCTTTTCACTTAGCGTTGAAGTCCTGGAAACTTACTTGCCACACACACACACTCCTATACTTTCCTTCCCTAGGCAGATGTGAACATAATTCTTGACTAAATTTCTGTTGTAACCAACATTCAGCCAAACAGGCATCTAAACTCAGCACATCCTGAAACTGTGAGATGGTCTTCTACCTGTAAAATGGTGCATCTGTTGCACTCCTTGAGACAGGCTTCCAGGTAAGAATACCTGCTATGTAGAGAGCAAGACCAAAGAGCTCTTGTGCAGTCCAGTGATGAGGGTAGTCATCAGGGGGAAAAGAGATGATGGTCTGGTCACAGTTTCATAGGATTCTTTCAGTTTTTAAACAAGAGTGGTCAAATACAAGATCAATATATTCTGCATAGCAGGTCTGCAATCTGCTACACCAAAATTAAGCTTTTGTTGCTATCACCTCCCACGCACATTCCCAGCCACACAGTATTTCAGCTTCAAATGAGAATTCATACTCCAGAGAAGAAAGGGATGTGCAACAGCTTGATTATAAAGGCACTTTTTTGAGAGACTGGTTCAAACTCTTCAGTCTACATAGGGCTTAAACCACAGATGTCTTACTTCTGGAATGAGCCTCCTACACGTAGAAAGGTATATAAATGCTGTCTGCTGGTGTTGCATTCTGAGAAATGAGGATATAGGTGTCTAGTATTCCTGTTTGGTCCTCTGTGGCATCAGAAGAGGTCTGTTCCCTCTGGAGAGCCAACTAATCCTGTGGAGTAGCCTAAATTTCAAATAGAGTTAATGGGGCGTCTTTTATTTGGGCTGGATCGCTCACTACAGATACTGAGATACTTAGTTCTTCCCTTCAACTATACAAGCCTAAGCTCCTCCCCAAGACACCTCAGACTTATTCGAAGCTAGCATAAGTTATATGAATTAAGGACGTAATTACAGCTCACTAGATTTCATTCTTTTTCTTTTAGACCTCATCTTAACAAGAAATTTTATTCAGAGATCTGACTGAGGTCAGAGTTCTAGAAAAGAAGTAACCATGTGATTAGGATCCATACTCTTAATGCATATGCATAAGCAAAATCAGTTAAGAAAATCTAGATAATATAATTGCTACTTGCCATATTCTTATCTCATGAATACTTGACTGCTCACTTAACTATGCAATCCTAATGTGTTTTGTGTACAGCACATAAAGGCACACCATAATTGAAGTGATAACTTAAGATTTAAAAACAGAATATTTGAACATTTCAATTCTATGCTACATTTTACTCTTTATTTGTTATATAAGGGTTACTTCACATATCTCATGGAAAACAGATAAAACTTCTGCCACTGGGAGAGGCTGCTTGCCCTGCAGCCTGATTTCTACCACCACAGCTCACCCGAACATCATTAGGTTTGAAAGACAGCTAGTCAGGCATTTCTGTTTTTCTGTTGTTCATTATAATTTTCGAAGTAACCTACACAGATGTTTATTAGTGCAGTATTTTCAAACTGAGATACTACTTTTCTTTCTTGCATTTTTCTGAAACAGAAGATACACAGGATATGTTGTATCAGATCAGCAGGATCTGTTGTTGAAAATAAAAATTATCTCAGTTGAGTCTAAAAAATGCTTACATCAATTATTTTATTTGGATTTCAGTTGATGTAGATGCAAGTACTCCCCTGAGCTAGTAAAGTCTTGAGTGTAGCTGAGGTGAGCTTTGGATGTTAAACATGCCTTTAACACATTATGACTATTGAAGGTTGTTAAACCAAACTATTATTGCTGTCTGCTTCAGTTGCTGTCGGATATGTTGGAAAAAATACAAAAAAAAGGTTGTCAAACTGTAGAGCCTTGAGGATTTGAACATCAGAAAATTATGGAGGTATTTAGGCTGCTCTTATCTAGATTTCTCTTAAAAATTTCCGGTTTAGTGGCTTCTTCTTGATTTCAGTAATGCCAAGTAGATGCATGAATGTATTTTTATACATAACCAAATACATTGCTGTTTTGTATTAAAGCAAAAAGAATATCTGAAATTTTTGAAGTCAGAAAAAAAGCCAGTGGTTTCATGGCAAATCTGGCTCAAAAGGAGGTCACACCAAGTAAACAAGAGAGACTGCATGGAAAACACAAATTTAAGAACAGATCATTCCCTACAAAGATATCGCAAAACCTCACACTTTGAATTAGAAAATTGCTGGTATGCTAAACTGAATCTAAAAGTTCAGGAAATAAATTCACACTTTTCCAAGTACTGCAGAATTAGTAAAAGTTCAGGAGAAGGGTGCATGGCAGGGGAAAAAGGAAACTGAGCGGATTTCTTCCCAATAAATGTGTTTCAAATCATCCAGTGATACAAGAGCTAAAAAATGAATGGAATGACATCGAGAGAAGTGTGGAAGAGGCACTTGTGCCAGAATGTGGGACATTTATCACCAGGTTCAGTTTCAGACTAACAAGTAAAGAAGATGCAAGCAAGACTACAGATGTGCATTTCCTGTTGAGAGCAATGAAACAAATAGGTACAAATGGTGTTCTGGGATCCTCATTCTTGTAGAGAATTCTACAGACGCAGCTATAACACAGCCCACAATGTAATGTATACTTCCTGACAACCATAAACAACAGCTCAGAGCTGTGAGCTAGCTAATTTCCCATGCCAAGAAGTAACCAGAGTTCTGTACAGCTGTTGCACTGCTTCGAATACCCTTCTTCAAAAATCACTCAGAATCTGTTCTCTGCAGCCTGCACTGTAAACATATCTTTAATCCATTTTAAACTATCAACCATCCCTACTAAAAGTGAGCAGATGCTGGACTTCGTGTTTCAGTCTTGCTGTTAAGGATGCTGCCATCTCCTAAGTTTGAGTTCTTCTGGAACTCCTGTCACAAAATTTACACTTAGCTTTGACCATTATGGAACTCTGCAAAAACTTATCAGAGAGGTCCACAAGGACTCCACAGGCATTGTGCAGAAACAAAACTGGGATAAAGACAATTCGTATCTACAGCACCAAAAATAATCCAGCCAGAGGTGAGGGAACGAGCCTCATACACTTTCACCTCTTGGCAGATATTCTCTATCAAGGATTACACTTGGTTTATTTCCTTAAATGGCTACCACAATCATTTGTTCAAAGTACTTTTATTTTTTTAAACTACAGAATAATAGCTTAAGTAGAAGTGATTTTTTTATGTCTATTTCTTTATTTTATACAATGTGATTAAAATAAGGAACTGCTACATGTTAATTCTACATTATGGTATTACATGAAACATTCAGATTTCAGGCAGACGTTTCATTTTTAAATGGAACAATTAATTTTCATATAAATTCTTAATTTATTTTGCACATATCTAAAAATAAATTAAATATTAAAAGACTACTTATGGTATTTACCTTTATGAACTACTTAGCAACTTGTGATTGAATTCATATCCCTCTTTGATTTCATTACCATTTACAAAAGCCAGCTTTCTTAATCATGCTAAAGGATGTTTTAAATTTTTAATACAAAGCCAGTTTATGTCAGTAGCACAAAATAAGACATTAACCTAAAACAATACTATCAAGACATTACCTTTTAATCTCAATTTTTTTTTTAGAATTTTTTATTTTAATTTACATTTAAGCAGGAAGGGCTACTTTCAGGAAATAATATATTGTGAAAAAAAATTGTACTTTATCAAGTATGAGTCATAACAGACCATCTTCTACAGTCTTATTTAGAATTCCTTTATAAATATATATATGATCTCCTTTTCCATTTCAATATGAAATTTAGTCATCTCATTCTGATCCTTTACATCTTCCTTGAACAAGTCATGAAACAAGAGAGACATTTATATAGCACCCACACAAAAGATTAACATCTCCATAAAGGTATTTTGAAAGAAAAGCAGATAATATTCTATTTACAAAAAACTGAAAAACATGCAGCAAAGCAAGATAAGCATTGTAACATATTAGTAAAACCTGCTTTGGCGTTAATCTACAGTACCTTCGGAGTTTCCTAATGAAAAAAGGCAAACAACTTGTACCTAAAACGAATACCAAACCTAAATAAATTCAGTAACACAATGGGAGAATTTTTATTGCTTAATAAAGTTTTTATCATTTTGATCTATCTTTAGTAAATGCAAGACCTAAGTTTCATACACAGTAAATCTGTTTCTTTTAACAAGGTACAAATTTTTTGCCTGTCTTTCACTCAAGGCACTACTATTACTTGGAAAATGCAAAAACAGATGCGTTAAGTAATGGTAATGAATGATTTAAAGAGACATTCATCTTTATATAATGAACTCAAGCACAAAATTACTTACTTCTTAAACAGTACACACATTTTTTTATGTGGGATGCATAGATATCATCACTATTGAAACCTGTACGAGTTTACTATTGGGTAAATAGGAAACAAAAACTAGTTGTCTCTTTAAATTTTAATTTAGTATTTTAAACTCCATGCAGAATTTTACAAGCTGCTTACAAGATGACATGAAACTTGTTAATATGGTTTAAAGCAACACACTAAAAATAAGGGAAAACGGACTATAAGGTAACGTTTTCCTACTATGCATTTTCCATAACAAACAAAAGAAAAACCCACAACTTTAGGTTCTGTCAGGCAGACGAAGTCTTTACCTGAACCCTAGGAACAAAAGGCGTTGTTCTTCTACTAAGGCTTTGGCTCTGGTAAGCAAAATTAAAGAAAAAGCAATAAAACAAAACCAAAAAGGACAACACGCTGGAAACTAAAAGACCAAAAGTAAAAACAAAGACACACAACTATTACTTAAACACAGCTTTACGCCAACAACATATTTATATAACACAAAGTATTTTAATGCAATGCATAAATTAAATCTGCAGATATGTTACCAAGTCATACCAAAACCCTGTGATGGAAATTCTGGCCTTAGGGAAATCAGCAAGAATTTTGACACTGATTCCCCAGAAGCAAGAATTTCTCTTTGCAGATCTACAGAAAACATTTACAATAGATTCAAAAATAACATTAACAAAAGGAACAGGTCAGCAAAGTGTGATTTAGAAGTGGGGAAGCAAACATAAGTTCAGCTTGATCATCTCTTTTAGAAAGATTATAGATGCATATTCAGAGACAGAATCAAGTACATTTCCAACATTGTCAGGTTTGTTTGCTTTCTAGAATAAAGCAAGTAAACGGTTTTCTCTTTTATGCAATTTTAAGTGGCATTTCTATAAAAAGCCCCTAAATATTTTTTTTAAATGATTCAAAGAAAGTTAGTGCTATCTGGTATTAGCATTACATGGGTGAAGGTACAATCAATGTCTTTCAATTCTCTAGCAATAATGACAGAAATGACATATGGTATATACAGAAAACCCTAGCATGAAATGGGATTTAGAGCATTTAGCAAACTTAGTAGTTGCATTGCACACATAGATGTATTTATAACTCTTATTTTTTTGTTATGTAACACTTTTTTCCAGACAACATACAGCCTTGCCAGTTCCAGTGGCTACATCAAGACTATAACAGCATAGGCAACTCGCCTACATACCTGGACTATCTACAAACTCTAACCAACCATTCTCCATGTTCACCTTAGGTAAACAACTAATGGAGTTGCACAGAAAGGATATCGAGTCTAGCGAATGCATAGGAATTATTTGGCCTGACCAGGGAGGCCGGACTAGGTGACCTCCAGTGGTCCTTCCAGCCTCCACTATTCTGTGATCCTCAGAGTGCTAGTGAGTGGGAGAATGGGAGCATGGGAGTAGGTCACAACAATCACAGCAGTCTGACAGATTTGAATCTGATTTTCTTCCCTGCTCTGTTTTCCTGAGATTATTGATCTATTTTGAAGTGATGGAAAGATGCTACTATTCAGTAGTCCCTTCCGTAAGAAATGTACCCAAATTATGGGTTGAGGCAGTGCGACACTGCTTCTGCCACCCCCCTTGCTTACATGGCTTGCATAGATACTGGAGAAATCTGTTCTGTAAAATGTGTGAAGTAAACTGTTCTCACAACAAAGCAAAAACATGTATAAGAAAATTCGACAGTGGATCACAGGACTTGACCTTCTATGAAGGGGCTACGGAACTGATGGACAGGGGCAGAGCAGTTGATGTCATCTACCTGGACTTGTGTAAAGCCTTTGACACTGTCTCCCATGACATCCTTCTCTCTAAGTTGGAGAGACATCAATTTGATAGGTGGACCACTCGGTGGATAAAGAACTGGCTGGATGGCCGCACGCAAAGAGTAGTGCTCAGTGGCTCAGTGTCCAGCTGGAGACCAGTAACAAGTGGTGTCCCCCAGGGATCGGTGTTGGGACCGGTCTTGTTCAACATCTTTGTGGGTGACATGGACAGTGGGATTGAGTGCACCCTCACCAAGTTTGCCGATGACACCAAGCTGTGTGGTTCGGTTGATACATTGGAGGGAAGGAATGCCATCCAGAGGGACCCTGACATGCTTGTGAGGTGGGCTGATGCCAACCTCATGAAGTTTAACCATGCTAAATGCAAAGTCCTCCACCTGGGTCGGAGCAATGCCAGGCACAGCTACAGACTGGGCGGGGAGGAGATTCAGAGCAGCCCTGCGGAGAAGGACTTGGGGGTGTGGGTTGATGAAAAAATGAACATGAGCCGGCAGTGTGCGCTTGCAGCCCAGAAGGCCAACCGTATTCTGGGCTGCATCAAAAGGAGCGTGACCAGCAGGTCGAGGGAGGTGCTCCTGCCCCTTTACTCTGCTCTCGTGAGACCTCACTTGGAGTATTGTGTGCAGTTCTGGTGTCCTCAACATAAAAAGGACATGGAACTGTTAGAACAAGTGCAGAGGAGGGCCACGAGGATGATCAGGGGACTGGAGCACCTCCCGTATGAAGATAGGCTGAGAAAATTGGGGCTGCTCAGCCTGGAGAAGAGAAGGCTGCGTGGAGACCTCATAGCAGCCTTCCAATACCTGAAGGGGGCCTATAGGGATGCTGGGGAGGGACTCTTCATGAGGGACTGTGGTGAGAGGACAAGGGGTAATGGGTTTAAACTTAAACAGGGGAAGTTTAGATTGGATCTGAGGAAGAAATTCTTTACTGTGAGGGTGGTGGGGCCCTGGAATGGGTTGCCCAGGGAGGTTGTGAATGCTTCATCCCTGGCGGCGTTCAAGGTGGGGTTGGACATAGCCTTGGATGGCATGGTTTAGTGGGAGGTCCCCCTGCCCATGGCGGGGGGGTTGGAACTCGATGATCTTGAGGTCCTTTCCAACCCTTATTATCCTATGATTCTATGATTCTATGACTTGTCTGATGTGCTCCTGCGCTCTGTGAGGTGCAGCAGCTTCATGCTGCCCCCTACTCTGCAAAGCCCAGTGTATGGGTGCCAGAATGTCACCTACTCATGCACAATAGAAGTAGATCTTTAGCTTGCTTATTCTCCATATTACAAGAGAAATACAGATACTCCAGAATATCACAATCCTAAAAGGTATAGAATGTCTCCCATCCTGCCCCAAAGACTCTCACCTGCCATATTCTGCCTTGGAAAATGGAAGGCAATAAGCACATTATGCGTACTACCTAAAAATCTCAGGGTTTGCTGCTTGGGCAACAGAAATTTGCTTGAGTAGAGGCACAAAGGGTCAAAAAGAAAGGGGAAAAGGAAAAGGAAAAAGGGGGAAAGGGAGCACATCTCATACTTAACCTAATCCCCCCAATATGCTGATGATATATTATGTCCTTCACAATTTACAATATCTGCTCTATAATGTGCTACATATATTGCAACTATAATTAATAGACCTGTATTTTTGTTGCTTTATAAACTGAGTATGTATCTTTAAGCAGCCCTGTGGTTCAGCTGTGCAAGGAAATAGATTAATTTTATAAATTACATCCCTTTCCCGTTAGAATTTTCAGCAGTACAAAAAAGAAATATTGTAATTTTATACCTGTATCCATTACATGGTCTTGTAGTCATATTACTAGTCTCTAAACCTAACTACTGCAAAAGCATTCAAAGTTATACCTTTCATGCAGTATTGAAAAAGTAGCCAGAATGCAGTAATGAAGCGAAGAGCACCAACACACAAATGATACTGACTTTTTCAAAACGGTATTAAAGAAAAAACAAATCAGTAGAAAATTACAGAAACAGGAACCAGTCAAAGCAAATAATGAAGCAATAATTGCAGAAACAGTCATATACTCCCCTGAAAGAACAGTGTGAATCAAAAATGCTACAAATCTTACAGAATACAGATAATATATAGATGACATATATATAACTATAACACAATAGTTTGCCATAGCTGCACATATTGTTTTCAATCAAATGCATATTTTTGTTAACGGAAAGAAGATTTCCTAGCTATGTGATATGGTTTGCTTCACGAGAAATCCTACTAGCCAGCTCTGGAGTGTCACTGTAACCTCAAGTGGAATGAACAGGTACACGGGCCAATGTCAATAAGGAGAAAAACACAGAAGATTTGAAGAAATAGATATCCCTGAATTATAGAGGGGCACCACTGCAGCTAAACTGGCTAAAACCATGCTGAACATAAAGAAAACCATTCTGAAATACTATTAATATTAAAATCCTTGAAGGATCTGTAGCACTGTCTGCATACATGCACCTATTTAGCCAAACACTGTAGACCTCCACCTGACCTGTAGGTACCTCCACTTCTGCCCACAGCTCTTGGATTTCACAGCCCACTAACCACAGTTGCCCTAACAGCAGCCCACCAGAACTACACAGAATTAGCCAAAAGTTCAGAAAATACAGAAAACACTTCCAAAATCTTGCCTATCATTCTTTCCCTCAGATTCATCACGTCTGAATTCAGCTACCATCACTCAGAATGTGAGCTGACCTGCCACTTCCACACAGAACAGCATCCTGTCCCCACCTACTGCCAGGGCTCTTCAGTTATTCTCCTGCTAGGCATTCACCATAAAGAGAACATTCCCTAATAAATTTGGAATTTAGTATTTCCTTTAATTTCCATCATGCTCAGCTATTCAGAATGAATGAGTGTTCCAGCAACCGTTTTGTCAGAAAAGAGCTGATTAAAAAAAATGGAAAATCAAGATACTGAAGCCCGCCCATTCTGTAGTGTCGAAACTGAAATATATTTTTGAACAGGGGAGATTTTTAAAATTTGATCTTCCCCTGTTACTTCAGCTTTGCTAAAGGTCCAAAATCAGAAGATCTCATAGTCCAGTCTAATTTTTCAAAACATCTCCAACTCTACAAAGAGCTGTTTTTTTTCACTCTTACAAAGTTTCAAAACTGTTTGAAGTCATAAAATAGCAAACCAAAATTTTTAAAAGTGAAGAAAAAAATAGTCATTGCACTACCTCTAGACACATAAATGCCTAAATTTTAAAAGTCAAAAAAAATGTATTTTAAACAAACTTGAAATATCAGATCAAAAACGAAAAGAAAAAATGTTCCTGTTGAATACTTCAGTTCTCTTAAAATCTTGAAAATATATTTTAGTCAAGGCATTTCAATGTGCCAAGCTAGGTGCTACATTACTATCTATCCACATCATGTTCAGAGATTCTGACAAGCCATCCTTCCTCACAAAGCAAACACTTTAGTACTAGCCTCCCAAAGCTTTCAGCCAACAGCAGCAGGAGCTAGGTTGTGTCATTAAGATGATTAACATGAAATACAGCTATTTTCAACTTCTCTTTAGCTGGAAAGATAAGTGTTCAAACCTTCAAACTGTCTACTAATGTTAGGTGTCGACACTGAGACAGTGGGACTTTAGAGAGTTACTGAGTATTTCTGACATCAGTGGCACTCAACTGGAGCTGTGTGTTCTCAGGGGCCAGCTGCTCTCTGAAGGAAATAAGGATTCTGTGTAGTAGGGAGTACTGAGTAGTTGCAAATAGTACATAAGGAAGTACAAAGAGGGCAAACGTAGGACAGATTGTTAACTGTCTTCTGACATTATTTTGTTTCCTTAAATGGAAAGAGGCATTATAAACTTCTTACTAAAGGCATTTATATCTTGAAACAAGCAAAAGAAAAAAAAGAAAAAAAAGGCGATTCAAAATAGGAATGATACCTTCTTGAGTTAAGCACTGAATTTATATGCCATTCTAAGATATAAAACCTTGTGAATTCCATTGTGAGAACATACCTCCAAATCTCCTGATACTATTCTAACACACCTCAAACTGCAATATTCAATCAAACCACAAAATCAACAGACTTACTGACATTACTAATAAATCCTAATCTTAAACTCCCAAAGATTTTATTTCTGAACCTGAGAAAGTGAGGAAGTCAGTTCTGTGTGGTTCCTATTTGTAGCGTTATTCCACAGTGATTGTGCATTGGATGTCTGAGCAGCTAACTACAGACCTTGAATTTCATACTTGGAGCTAGGAAACAAAACTTTTTGTTCACCTAACTTTTTATGATATTTGTCCAAAAGAGATTTCTTTCCCTCACTTCCGCTATCAACAATTTTTGCTGTATCGCAAAACTAAATTGATTTTTAGAAACCTTGGTCTGTTTGACAGTTCATGTTCTCTTGTAAATGCATTTTGTGCGAAGAATTCTACACTCTACAGTCAAGATTTCTAGTTTTTCATTTATCCAAAGGACGGAATCTGTCAAAGTAGTTAACAGTTACAGAAAATTCAAAATTATATATTGTAGATGGCTGGGCTGATGAGCAAAACAAATAACATCTCATGCATTGCAAAATGGAGCCAACATGGATGCTGAATTGAAAAAGATCAATTTCTTCCTCTCTTCTATCAATACCATAAACCATTTCTGTAAGACCTTTAAACAATCTGCTTAGATTTTATGCATATTTTAACGGCGTGCTCATCTTAACATAAACAACTCAAAGAAATATGAATGTGACATTTTTAAACATGTTTAGCACCAGCTTTGCACTGCTTCTATTCCATTTTCCTCTCCTTTTCAACATGTACCAGGCCACAACTGAGCACTTTTGAAAAATCACACTTTGGAATTGTCAATGACACAGAAAAGTGTACAAAAGTTCAGTTTAGTACAAAAAATTACCATTTTAAAGAAAGCATTCATGTAATGAACTTTGTTCTCAATGAGATTGAAGAACAAAAGTAACACTGGTACAAAGAATACAACCAAATTAACATTCATAAACAACCAAAGAGAGATCTGGGAAAGGTATATATGAAAGCTAAGGCATAAGAAATAAGCAATATTAATGTCCAAGCACGCAAGTAATAAAATATACTGACTGTTCATGTAAGTATTACAGTTGAAAAAGCATATACACTCAACAGCACAAACGTAACTGAAGGCCATGATGAGACCTTTCAGAAAATTCGACTCTACCAGTCTATCTTACTAAAAAAATATACATACGTATATATATATCTTTAATTCAACATATATAAAATTTCCAAAACCTAATAAAATAGAATGCATTTATGAAACTATGGCCCTGTCTACTCTGAGATAAAAAAATTTAGCTAGTTTAACAAGAAATTTATGTTAGAAGAAACTTGCACTCTGCAGTGAGAGTTGTATATACTGCAAAAAGCACAACAGTAATATCAATGAAATGTTTACATACTGAAAGTTGTCCAGACAAGAACTGTGGAACATCCCTTAACATGCCAGGACTCATAGGAGAAGTCACTGAAATAGAAGGTCGGTCCATTTTTTGAGATTCAAATGAACTAGAACCTGCAATCGTAAATAAAATACCATATAAATAGTCGCAGTTATTCATTTTTCACAACATTCTTTAAATAAAAATTGTAGAAATATAACCCAACATACAATAAGGTTTTGAGAAATGTAAATTTTTCATCTATTTAAAATTATCAAATAATGATACTAAATCTTTTGCTGCTCACACGCAACCAAAAGCTTTTATTTATAGAGTAAAACACAGCTTATTCAGACAATTCTGACCATAATTATGTCAGTAAGTTGAAGGCTCAAAATTCCTACATAGTAAAGTAAACACTTAACTGTGGTCAAAGGAATTCAGTCTTATTATCTTGTACAATCAGACAAATTTCTAATTAGATTTTTTCAAAACATCAAGATGCATGTAATGAGTTTTGTGCAATTTGTTTTCAAATCTACAAGGTTTTCAAAATGTCAGAGGACAAGTTTTGACATATAAAACATAGAGTAAAAGTAAAGTATTTTTATAAATACAAAAGACAATCCACATCTCACAAAACATAAAATGGATTTTATTTTTAGACTTGGCTGATCAGTGAAAATTGTTGGAGTTTTTCATATTATTATAATCAAGTTTCTGCCACTGCATTTATTCATAGCTTCTATTATAAAAGAGTTCTAAAACAATGATAAAAAATAACTCCATGCTGAAATCCATCATATCAGATCAAGCCAAAGAACAAGTAATTTTCCTCACATGAAATACTGAGTTAGCCAATTTAAGGAGTGCTGAATAGTTCTGATAGAGTGGAAATATTCTGATTTCAAAATAGCTATCTCTCAGGTTGTAAATAAACAACATTTCATCACCATTTTTAGCTTACACAGTTCAACTGAGATGCAAAACAACAGAAAATTAAAAATTATTATCAATGTTTCTGTATATTAGTTAGAATTATGCGTTTGTTTTCAATCAAAAATAGCCCAAGCCTACAACCAAATGTCAAGCCTAAATCAAACTATCCTGACTTTTGACAGTTTATTATTAAACAGAGGTAGGTAGATAATACAGTTAAGATGACATATTGAGACAAATATGGACAAAGTGACAAAAGCTATACTGACTGTAGATGACATTTTTCAATCTTTTTGTGCTTACATAAAAACAGAAAGTTTTTCCTACCCACAATTGAAACTTACTGGACTCCAGCTGTGCATGTGTGCTGTCAGGTATTCTGGGAATGTCCCTGAAATCAGGAAAATTAAGACAGGCTGATCCTTTATCTAACAAGCATATTCAAATTTCAGTTACACTGTAATACTTTTCAAGTAACCATGGAACGCCTCAGGAAAGGTATATGATCTGCTGGCTGTCTTCAGCCATGGGGAAGAGTAATCTTTTATTCAGTTACAGTAAATAATTTCAGTGGCAAATTAAAGCCTATAGAGCAAGTGGTTTGGTGGATGCAGGAGAGAGTCTGCACGGTCACAAATAAAACAGTTCAGTAAATAAAAAAAGAACAATCTCAGAGTTAATAGTAGACTAAAACTGTGAGGAGTAGACTTTATGATGACATTATACGTTAAATTTACTGGACCCTTATTCAAACATATTAAAATGCCAATAATGGCAATCCCAAGATGTCCTTTATTGTCCTTGAAAGCCAAGTTTGGACAACCTTACCTTTTCCATGACTAAATAAAATGTGCAAGTTCATTTGGCAAAATCGCATACTTGCATATACATGAGACGTTTCAACACCTGTATTAAATCATGTGTACAGCTATGCAATTTTAAAGCACTCACTTGCAATGACTAAGTAACGCATTACGCCCACCCACCTCGAAAAGGAACATTCTTCCTGTGAGGGGCAAAAAGTACTGTATGCTAATAAAAACTATCAATATGCTAATAAATACTTTCAGAGGTATTTGAGTAAAACCAAGCAAAATGAAGAGCTTCAGTTCCGAGCCACAGCAAGGACAATATTTAAAATCATGATGTGTGTAGTTCAGTGCAGTTGCTTTCTACAAGTTTGCACTGGGTGCCAGGATCCATGTGCTGGCAGAGGGGGCTGTGGGGTGGGCTCTGTGAAAGGAGTCTGGGGCTGCTCTGCGCTGGACACAGCCTGATACAGCCGGCTCCAATGGACCCACCGCAGGGAACAGCTAAGCCCATCAGTAAAGGTGGTGGTGCCTCTGTAATAACATATTCAGGAAAGGGTTAAAAAAAAGTTGTGCAGCAGCTGTGAGAGGGCAGAGTAAGAAAAAGCAAAGCCATGAAAGAAAGATCCCTGCAGACACCAAGGTGAGAGAAGAAGGAGTGGGAAGAGGACTGACCACAAGCCCCAAGCCCCATCCCCCATCCCCCTGCACCGCTTGGTGGAGCAGGGAGGTAGAAGAGCCAGGAACAAAGGAGCAAAGGAGTGAACTTGAGCCTGGGAAGAAGGGAGGTAAAGCGAATGTGGGGTTATTTTTGTTTTATTTCTCACTATCCTATTCTCTTATTAATTCCTAATAAATTAAATTAATCCTCCCCAAGTTTGCCCATGCTGGTAGTTGCTGAGTGATCTCCTCATCCTTATCTTGACCCATGAGCTTTCCTGTCTTATTTTCTCTCCCTCTCCTGCTGAGGAGGAGAAAGGAGAGAGTGGCTAGGTGGGCATTTAATGGCCAGCCAAGGTCAACCCACTGGAAAGGTATATGAAAAGGATCGAGAGGTTAAAAATGCTTTACATTATATCTACTGTTTCATACAACGAAAAAAAAAAAAAGATAATCTGTTCCTTTTTTGGTAAACCAGTTCCAAACATTTTTCAAAATTCGGTAGAAAGTCAGCTTTACTAAGCAGATTGAGGAGCCTTTCCAAATGAATTAATGCACAGTACCCAATAACTCAAATACTCAAGAGAGCATCAGTAGGAAAAACTTGTCAGAAAATTACAAGGGTTATTGAAGAAATAAATATTAATTTGCATGTTTGATGTATACAGAATTTATAAAAGGACCCAATATTTACCTATTACTTTACTCAGAAATACACTCCTGCTCCTAACTTGTAATTTCAGAAAACTATTTCTATTGTGTGAGTTTGAGAAGAAAACCTTGAAAATATGGATCACTGTGAGCAAATTGAATATGTGTTTTCTCTGGATAGCTGAAACAATAAACCTGAAGGCTTTGAACGCTACCATTTATGCTCCTAAAGCATGCATATTCCTGTACTTCATGGTAGTGTGATTGGTATTTCTTACAAGGAACTATCACTGATATTAACAGGTATAGAAGAAGCAGAAGTAGTTTTGGGCATCTCTTCACTTTTTAAGATATGTCCCACTCCAAGAAGATTGTATCATTCTTTCCAAATTCAAAACATAGTAAGTATGAAAATAACATGAATTTAAAAAATTTTTTCTGAGAATTAGAAAAGCAGAAAATAGGTAAGTTCCTGTGCATGAGAGACAGCCAGTTCACAGAGAGTACCAACTTGGCCATCAAGTTTTATTTGAAGATGGAAAAAGGGATAAATTGCAAGCCAAAATGATATGATATTTTTCTTAAGGAGCTTTCTATTTTATCTTCCTTTATCAGCTCTGCTAGTTATCTTCAGGTTTCATAGCAGTCAGCCCATAATAAAACAAAGAAGAACTAATAATCATGTTTACTGAAATTTGTTTTTGTATTCAGAGTATCAGGATGTGACAATAGGTTCTTTTTGTCAACTAAGTTAATTGCCAGTAGCTGTCAGAAGATTTCTGGCATGAGTGAATGTGTTGCTATGCAACCATTGAGAGACTCTCTTTATAAGTAACAGGATATTCCTCAATGCAAAAGTGAAATTCTTCAAGTGGGCTTCAAATATTCTAGTCAAAATAAATACCACTCCTGACATCTGGTAAATCTGAACTTTTAATGATTTTAAAGACATTGAAACTTTATTCCCTGGGGCAGAACACAAACCTATGGTGTTACATTTCCTTGGGCAAGCATAAGGTATTAATTTCTATAGTCCACTTAATTACAATCTGAAATCTAAACTGAGAAGATACTACAGAATTTCCAGTTCATCAGCTCAAATATCACTAATAAATAAATAAATAAACAGATCTGAAGCTATGTCAATATCAAAATCCAAAGAATTACATATATCTAACAAAAACCTAAAACCTTACCAACTTGCAGAAAGCATTCATCACTGAGACTGAAGTTATAAACCCATTTAGATTATTAATTTGCTTTTTGGAGGGGAAAACCCTCTCTTACATCTACTCCAAAAAGGCACTGTGAATAAAGTATACAGAAAAACTTCTTTAGCCCTGATCTGGCTCAGTTCTTCAGGCTATGCGGCAAGCAGTTAATGCTGAAGAAGGTATCTTGTGGGCCAACTTCACTTTCTTTAAGGAATTTTAGATGAGCTGCTCTAGTGACAGCAAGCAGAGCACATGGTAACATAACAGAAAACATGATGATAAGGAAGATAAGCAACAGACAGTAAATATAAAAGCACAAGAAAGAATACAGGAGGTTTGCACATTGAAAAAAATGCAGAAGGAGAAAATAAATTGAATATTTTCAAGACGTGAGCAGTTCCTTGAAACTTCTGCTATAAACTTCTGTTTGAGAGAAACCATGAAAGATCTTACACCTTATGAAACGAATTTGAAACCTCTTTTTCGGAGACAATATTATTCTAGTAACTGGAATAATAGTCTGTCCCTTAGCATTATTATTATGCTCACAACTTCCAAGTTATGCAGAAGTTTTTAAGGATAGGACAGATGAGACAGCCTTTGCACTAAAGGGGCTGTGATTCAATACATACGTAGGAGATAACCTCTCACCTCACTGACAAGGTAAAGCAAGTTTTGCCATTAACAAATTTGTTGAAAATTTTCAAACCAAATTAAGTTCCTACACATTAAGTTCTGGATGTGTCGAACATGTTAAGTACTTATTACAGCTGAACTGATCTATCATCCTCACTGAAATTCTGTCCTCATATTGTATAGTTCTAGATTTTTTATACTTCTTAATTTTTAGTTGTAATATTGCCAATGCTTTCTCCTAAAAAGGTAAGATAATTGTGTCATCTAATAAATATATTTATTGTGTGCATCCAATTAATATATTTATTAATACATAATCATAGAATCATAGAACAGCCCAGGTTGTAAGGGATCTTGAACGACCATCTTGGTCCAACCTCGCATGGAAAAGGAAGCCTAGATGATATTACCTAGCACCCGGCCCAGTTGTGCCATATACGTCATAATAAATTCAGTGGGGGAAAAGAGAAAATTCTTAACAACCGTAAGTATCTTCAAATTCAGTGATAAGCATCCCCCCCCCAGAGCCCTGGTGTGACTAGCTACGGAACTTCTAATGGAGAAGTAAAAAAAGGATGGATGTGACTGCAGGCTGTAGGAGCTTGGAAGAAAAGGAAGAGATGAAGAAGGGGAAGTATTCACAGTCTAATATGACAAAGCTACTATTACTATGCATGATTTTGAAACAGGTCTGAAAGTTAAGGAAACGGGGCAATGTAAAGCCCAAAGAAAAAGTCCTGCAGAGTGCTAGCTATTTATTCAGATATGTTCTGTATTAGATAACCTGCAATAATTTAATAGATTTCATAGATGAAGATGATGAGAATGTGGATTCAAGACTTTCCAAAGCATATTGATTATGTCATTAGTATACTGTATTTTGTGCAAATTCTGCATTGCATACTCTCAATAGAGTTCAGCACAATTCATAGACTAAACATAAATACATAATTTTATATATATTATATAAAGATGGGAATGAAGAAATAGAAATCAAGAGTCTAGAATTGCAACAATAAAGAGTATAACAATTTCAGAGCAAATGTTGGCTTGATCACCAGGTGAACAGCCACAGAAGGGAACTTATTTTTGACCATATTGGCAGACAATGCCTGGGACTTTCTCAGAGAACACAGAATTTCACACCAGCTCTTTTTAATTACTGTTGTGATCTATCATTCTAGCTATGCTTTTGGTTTGCAGAATTTTTAACACAGTTTTACTATTTACAATTTTTATAAATCTGTTTGATATGCTTTGCCCTAAAAGTGGAATTTAGCAACATTTTTATCATATTTAATAGAAAAACTTATAAAATTACTTACCCTATTGGTCTTGAAACAACAAGCTCTACTTGTGGCTCAGGTTTGGATTCTAAAATGATGTTATACACCTCCTCAAAGGTGGCTCCTTGTAGTAGCCTTCCATTCCATTCTAATACTTCATCACCTATAATTTCAGTAATAACACTTCTTAGTAAGTCTGCTGTGCACTGTACTTGCAATGACAATTTAAGCCATTCTACTCTCAAGTTTTATGAGCTGTGAAACCTGTGCTGTAGACAAGCCTGGAGTCCTTTATACAGGAAAATCCTGAGTATAAAAGATTTTCAACAGCTTAGCTTCAAATATGTAAAGTTCAGTGAAACAATAATATCACCACTAGGTGATATTAATGAGTGAGTGCCTATTGAGTAAGAGATAGCTCTTACTCACTTTGGCAGCTGTGATTTACTAAAATCCCAACATGCTTTTTAGGAAATACAGCTCTTTAAAACAGCATATCTATCTCATCAATTTACTATTTTGAAGATCCATTTAACTCTACAAGTTTAGTATTTAAAGTTCAGCTAGTTCTTATGGTAATAGCTAATATTTCTAACAAGTTCTCCAATCTAGTTATCCATCATTTGCTTGTGGGGATAGAAGCAGTTTCTTAGCTGAGCTGGTCCTGTTCATACTATTGTGATAGCTTAGTTTGCTCTAAATAAAATATGGACCACAAAATTACTCTACAGAACATTAGTGGAATAGTATTCTGAGTATAAAAGTATGAGTAAACATGCTAAAATATGATTCTGAACAATGTGAGAATTTATCTACTTGACAAAAGAAGTAACATTAATAATCCAGTCAATAAATATCAGGTTGAATTCTGCAGTAGTTCATCATACCTTTTCAGCATAATTTCACAGCTAATTAAACTCACTCAGTTGTTATCACCTTCAAGAAAAGCAACTCACCAGTATAGAACTATAGTAGATACATACCTGGTCTAAGATGCCCCACTGTATCAGCTAAGCTTCCTTTTTTAACTTTGGTGATAAACGCGCAGAGTCGACCTGATTCAGTCATCTTTCCTCCTACTACCTGTTTCAAAGAGGAAGTATTTTCATAGAATTAAAATTACTTTAAATTACTTCAATGTTCTGGCAACAGAAAGAAGAATTCAGTTATATACCTGGTTTCCAGGTAGCCCAGGTAAGACACATAAACTTGAAAAAACCCCACCACAGAATATTAGCTATGACAGGCTATGTTTCTATATATTCTGGCTACTTCTGTAATTTAAACACAGTGTAAACTTAGAATGCTAGAGCTTTTAGACTTACTAAATATATGTATAGTATTTCACTTTATTATAAATTACCACCCAAAAAAAGTAACCTGCTGGTAACGAGACTGCTTACTTCAATACTTTTAAACTGAAAATAGATGTATTAATGTAACCAAACCTATGATGTTCACTCCAAGTATCAAACACCCCAATTAATCGAATTCACACTGGCTGGCAAGTCAGATGAAAATACTTGTCATACTGAAGATTTCTCTACAGGAAACTCCAACAGGTTTGACCTTAATATTTATCTTAGAATCAGGAGATTCACATACCAGAATCCATTATAACCGCATACTCTTCAAATTCCTAAGAGTTTCTTAACAGCCCTTATATTGCAATTTAAAATTTGTAATACTAAATCCAGCTTAGGTTACTTTTAATAATGCAAATATTTGAAAATTTAGGTCAGGAATAACGGCTGAAAATCACTCTCTTCAGAAGTCTATTGAGATTAAAAAGTAGTTCATGAATATTAGTGAAGAGTTCAACTTTTTAAGAGAGGATTTTAGAGTTTTAGATATAGAAGTTTAAACAAAAAGTACTTTATAGTGGAATTATTAGTCTCTTCTTTTGCATTTTCAGACATTATGGCAATTACACACATTCCAAAAGTGATGCTTAAGTGGCTTCTTCGCTGACTTCAAAATGAAATCATTTGTCAATAAAATAAAAAAATTCCAAAGCATGCTAGTATGTTATAACTACCTTTATTTAATCTCTATTTACAGTGTATGACTATATCTGAATCTGTGTACCCAGTGAAGTCAGTGTCATCCTAAATAGAGAACGGATAACTAATCAAACTTCTTAATAATTTCTCACAACAAGGATGTTGATTCAAAATAAATATATGCTTGTTTCTTTTACTGTGTATAATTCATTCTCATTCTTGTATTAGTGTTGCTGGAAATGCAAACAATATACAAATATAAGATCAAGATAGGAGCTAGAAATAACTTCATAATATTAAAGTGTACTACATTATGAAAAAGATGTAAATACATTACTTTGTGATACTATAAATATTAAACCATTTTCAGTCTTGTGCATTTAAAATGTAGCAAATCAAACAATCAGGGAGAGGGAGGAGGACTTTCTGGCTTTTGGCTCTTCCACCAGTAGACTCCGCTCTGGATTGAAATGTCATTGGATTCCAGATGTCCCCCCAATCCTCAAATGAGATAATATGTTTTTCACATTTCTTCCCTCTTTTGGGTAACAGAAGTTCAATGCAATGCTCAGTACTGAGAAAAGTAGACCGGGCTTGGCTTGCCCAGCAAGGATACAATTAGCACCTTGCAGAGCAGACATTCTCCACAAACTTGCGGAAACATGTCTAATCTTTCAGTCAGAAGAATACAAATTTTTGAGCCTTTCAGGGACCCTGTAAAATTAGTTGTTAGTTGATTATAAAATGTCTCTGTATTGTAATTTTGAGAACGATAAGACATTATAGATATCAGTATGCATAACCTGCTTAATTTGAGAATATTTTTGTTATAGAAGTAGCTAGTTTACCAACCTTTAATCCAAGCATTGCTCCTGAGTCTCTAGGCACACTTCCATCTTTTAGCCGTTTATTTAACAAAATCCGACCAATGAGACGGTCTCCATCTTTGGATGGTTGCCAAGTTACTGGATGCTGTCATACGGTGTTAATGGAAAACACAGTGAATTGGATTTTAAAGAAAATATTTCAGTAATACTTTTCATTTCTTGATATATTTCATGAATGCCATGAAAGTATTATGATTACACTAACATTTACTGTAATAATAGAACGAGAGAAAACTGTGCCAAAAACATGTATTTGGATATCTAGTCCATGACAGTGCATGTCTAATAGTTAATAACATTATCTATTTTACTAAATCCAATTTCTAAATATCTAGAATTATCTTTGCGTCTTGATTACGCAGATACATACAACTATACATAGTTACCTATATAGAATGGAAATCACACCTTCATACAGACAAAAACAGCTGCAGAGGACTTGTGTAATACTAAAAAAATTTAACTCAAAACAGAAAATTGATATAAAACATTCCTTCTTTTTCCAATATTCCATCCATGACAGTTTGCTCTAAGATAAACATTTTCAGTTTTTACTTTCTTTCAGTAGTCACATATTAAAAATTATAGAATACCTTAACAGCTATAGTCATTATCCTATTTAAATGTATCACTTCTTTCTTGGAATAATTACTTCACATATAAAGCATAGTTGCAGTGAATGTACATGGGCACAGTTGTATGTTGTCATAACTAATACAATTTTAAATTTTGTGTAATCATAGCACTTTTTCACAGCAAAATACTATTTCATGCTCTATTTCATGCAAATTAGCAAGCACAGACAAATCTGCCCCCGTTACAACTACTAACTCTAAAAAGATTTCTCATAATCCCCACCAAACAGAAAGCAAAAGCAAAATACCAAAGCAGATGGCAAAGCCTTTAATTCTGCACAATGCTGCACAAAAAGGGCATGGCAACAAAACAAAAGAACAACCATGACAGTGACAGGGAAAAAAGAAAAACAATTTTTCTGTGCAGAGAGACACAATTTTCTCCCTTTTTCACCTGGGGTTTAAACTATTCATTTAATTTCAGCCCCAGGAGTTTGAACATAGTAAATCAAATAAGCCAATCAGTAGAATCCTTATTTTTAATTACTTTATACTTGAAAGTAATACCATGATATGCTATTATGCAACCATAAGAACAACGGTTCTTCCTTTATGCTTCTCAATTTTTTTCTCAGGCTGCCAAGCAGTAGAAGCTGCAACATGCAGAGACTTTTCATTTGTTTTTCTTTTCTGCACCTTAAGAAATGCTACATTGTCTCTAGAAACACCCTATCTTTTATATTACGCACTATTTTAATGAGTGACAGAGAGCAAACAAAGACCAAATGAGCAGGTTAAAATGCAGGCTCCATAATCTCAGTACCTTCTCGCTATGGCTATGTTCCTCATTTAGAGTTGTGCTACTACACGTATCTACCCCAGAGTCTTTTATCTGAGGCTCAGACCATTCCAAGTCCTCTTCCAAAGAGTGGCCACCAAAGCACACCATTTTCTTTTGCCTCTCGGACAAGGCGTTAGAATCCGACAAAACTGCCTGCTCACTAGTTTTTCTTTTTCCCCTTTGACTGTCCCCTATAGGTGTGGGATAAAAAAAAGGATACAAAAAAGAAAACATGCGAAGGTGTAAATAAAACAAAGGAAATGTGAAATGTAAAGGAAACTAAATGGTAAGGCTCCACATGTCTCACCAAAGACATTGGGGATGCCTCACTGCTATGCCAAGACGTATGGTCCAACCAGTTGTAATCCATGTCTCCTGTGAGAATCAGACAGACAAGATAGTGCAGTAAAGGAAAGGTGAAAGAAAGGACAGAAAAAGATACAGTAAAATTGTAAAGACTTCTGATTATCCTATCTGATTCAGAACCTCTGCTAGCAGGACTTGCAAAGTACCTTCCAGAAAAAGTTAAGGCTTCAACAGCAGAGTACATGGAATATGAAATCCAGTGACGAAGGAGGTATGTTTGTGTCTACATGTGCATGAAATTATGTACAGTGTAAAGCATCACTGCTTCACCATTTTTAATAGGTTCATGTAAAATTACTTACAGTAAATTAAATAAAAAAGCAAATTTTGTTGTATTCCTAACACTTTTCAGAAAGGAAAGCATTTGAATATTGAATTATTTTGCAAGATGTACTTCTGCCATGGAACTTCCAGTGCTGTCTTACCTCTGCCTCTGAAGACACTGCTTCAGGGGAACTGAGTGAAACAATCAGTGAGCTCATGAAGATCTCACTTCTACTGCGTAAATGCACAGTTGGAGATATCCAGAAGATAGTAAGATTTCTAGTCTACATATTGCTTGGTGTAAAAATCCTGGGTTTAAAATATATTTAAAAATGGATCTTAAGTGAGGAAAACTCATTACAGTAATGATGACTTCTCAGCTCTAAATGCAAGAACTAAAGGCACATGAGCCCATTCTTTTTTTCTTACCAGTTGTTTCCTGTGGCATCTGTGTCAACTGCTGTACCCGAAACCAAAGTTTGACTAAAAAAATTGTGATTTTGTTCCCTGTAATCTGGTATCTAATTCTAGAAGCAAAGCACTGAAATAAAATGAGCTTCATAGGCACAACAGTTAAAACTGATCAATCTCACCAATACTAATTCCTGACTATCTATCTCCAAGTGTATACTGTTATTGAAAGGACTACATTTAAATGTACATATCTACCATTAGGCAAATCTACCGCTGCAAATTAATGGACATTTTTTAAGGTTTTAAAATTCACAGCAAGAACCATATCTATCACTTATAATCCAAAAGAAGCCACCAAAAAGGAAGCCAGGAGTACAGCTATATGTCCTTGCTGTTCCACAATGAACATAGCATTTTACCTGTACTTTAGGAAAACCATCATGACTTTGGCAGCATTCGTATTGATGCCTCTTCCATATCAATTATACATTTTTGCATGAGCTTGTAGAAAGCAAGGACTCCTATCAAACTATACTTTCACCTGTGTGTCTACATTGAAAATAACTTCTTACAAATAGGAAAATAAGTTACTGAAAAGGTGAGGCCCCTGAGATGTTTTGACCATAGACACACAATCACACTGCAGATGTGCATGCACCTAATCACCAAAAACTGCTCCAATCTTCACTTTCTACTTTTGTGTCCACAATATCAGTATATAGGCATACCCTCAAAGACAGAAATTATATTAGCTTTACAGTAACTTACTTTACAGTACAGCTGTGCTGCACATATGTAAGTTCATCCTGCAGATGTTTATATGAGCAAATGCTGAGCAGTGGTGGGCTCTAACATTCTTTAAAAACTTCTCATTATGCAGTAAAAATAAAATACATTGGCTATTTGTTTATTGGTTTGGACATAGGTTACTGGACAACAGTGAACAGTGTGCTGCTGTGGCAAAAAAAGGCAACAGAATGCTGGGTTACATCAACAAGGGCACCACCAGCAGAGATAAAGATATTATCATTCCACTATAGACAGTGCTTGTCAGGCCACACTTGGAATACTGTGCTCAGTTTCAGTCCCTGCTATACAAAATAGATGTAGATTGGCTGGAGAATGTTCATTGAAGGGCCACAAGGGCCACAAAGATGATCAAAGGACTGGGAAGCCTGCTCCACAAAGAAAGGCTGAGAGAGCTGGGTTTGTATAGCCTAGAGAAAAGAAGGCTTAGAGAAGACCGTATCACCTTATTCCAGTGTTTCAAGGATGGCTACAAAGAAGACAGAGACTTCATTTCTACAAGGAGTCACATGGAAAAGATAAGGTGTAATGGGTACAAGGTACTGCTGGGGAGATTCCAATTGAACACAAGAGGAAAACTTTTCACAATGAGCAATTAGCCACTGGAATAATCTCCCCATGGAAGTGGTGGATTCTGCAACATTGGACAATGTAAAGATTTGGCTGGACAGGGTCCCATGGCAGGTGGGTCAGAACTAGATGATCTTTAGGTCCCTTCCAACCCTAACTATTCTATGATTCTATGACATCTAGTCTAGGTCATGCTTTGCCTAGAAAGGTTGGACCAGATGATCCTAGAGGTCCCTTCCAACCTATTCTATGATTCTATGATGCTATTTTCCTACTATAGAACTCCCAATTTCTCTCTACTTTCAGGGGGGAAGGTAGGTATTATTTACATGCTGTTAGAGAAGTTTTACAGCCAACTCTGAAATAGTTGAATCCAGAGACCTCTAATTCTTCTTCCCAAAATCTGGATATTTATAGTACAGATCTGTACATCTGGATTAATCAGTCTCTGCTCATTTTATAATCAGTGAAGGGAAATAGAACTTTTTAAGGAGCAGTTTATATGACCTGTTTTAAATGTGTACGTCCATGTGAAATAAATCA
This sequence comes from Amazona ochrocephala, assembly GCA_039720435.1. Taxonomy (NCBI): domain Eukaryota; kingdom Metazoa; phylum Chordata; class Aves; order Psittaciformes; family Psittacidae; genus Amazona; species Amazona ochrocephala. The sequence continues at coordinate 21,234,453 of CM077876.1, forward strand.
TACCAAAACACCTTACTTCTCCTACACTGCTTATAAAGGAGGTCTCAGTGGCTTACTTACTCATAGAATCAGAGAATCATTCAGATTTTCATGAGGAGGGTCCTACTACCTTAAATTACTATTTTGACACAGCCTCAACCATTTGTTTACATATCCAAGAAAATACCAAAATTATTACAAAAAGGACTCAGGACTCATTATGTCTCATGGAAGGCAAATCTTGAGGATTGATTTTATACAGTTAGAAATACCAAATATTTCTTTTGATATGTCATATACTCTTTTTTTTCACTCTTCCCCTTAGCAATGCTTTTGGAGACTAAAAGGATCTCTTGACCAGTTTCTGTGTTAAGTCTTTAAGCATTGGTCCCAGGCTCATAGAATCATAGAATCATAGAATAGTAAGGGTTGGAAAGGACCTCAAGATCATCGAGTTCCAACCCCCCCGCCATGGGCAGGGGGACCTCCCACTAAACCATGCCATCCAAGGCTATGTCCAACCCCACCTTGAACGCCGCCAGGGATGAAGCATCCACAACCTCCCTGGGCAACCCATTCCAGGGCCTCACCACCCTCACAGTAAAGAATTTCTTCCTCACATCCAATCTAAACTTCCCCTGTTTAAGTTTAAACCCATTACCCCTTGTCCCCTCACCACAGTCCCTAATGAAGAGTCCCTCCCCAGCATCCCTATAGGCCCCCTTCAGGTATTGGAAGGCTGCCATGAGGTCTCCACGCAGCCTTCTCTTCTCCAGGATGAACAGCCCCAATTTTCTCAGCCTATCTTCATACGAGAGGTGCTCCAGTCCCCTGATCATCCTCGTGGCCCTCCTCTGCACTTGTTCTAACAGTTCCATGTCCTTTTTATGTTGAGGACACCAGAACTGCACACAATACTCCAAGTGAGGTCTCACGAGAGCAGAGTAAAGGGGCAGGAGCACCTCCCTCGACCTGCTGGTCACACTCCTTTTGATGCAGCCCAGAATACGGTTGGCCTTCTGGGCTGCAAGCGCACACTGCCGGCTCATGTTCATTTTTTCATCAACCCACACCCCCAAGTCCTTCTCTGCAGGGCTGCTCTGAATCTCCTCCCCGCCCAATCTGTAGCTGTGCCTGGCATTGCTCCGACCCAGGTGGAGGACTTTGCATTTAGCATGGTTAAACTTCATTAGGTTGGCATCAGCCCACCTCACAAGCGTGTCAAGGTCCCTCTGGATGGCATTCCTTCCCTCCAACTTAGCAACCGAACCACACGGCTTGGTGTCATTGGCAAACTTGGTGAGGGCGCACTCAGTCCCACTGTCCATGTCACCCACAAAGATGTTGAACAAGACCAGTCCCAACACCGATCCCTGGGGGACACCACTTGTTACTGGTCTCCAGCTGGACACTGAGCCACTGAGCACTACTCTTTGCGTGCGGCCATCCAGCCAGTTCTTTATCCACCGAGTGGTCCACCTATCAAATTGATGTCTCTCCAACTTAGAGAGAAGGATGTCATGTGAGACAGTGTCAAAGGCTTTACACAAGTCCAGGTAGATGACATCAACTGCTCTGCCCCTGTCCATCAGTTCCGTAGCCCCTTCATAGAAGGTCACCAGATTGGTCAGGCAGGATTTCCCCTTAGTGAAGCCATGCTGGCTGTCACCAAGCACCTTGTTGGTTTTCATGTGCCTTAGCATGCCTTCCAGGAGAATCCGCTCCAAGATTTTGCCAGGCACAGAGGTGAGACTGACTGGTCTGTAATTCCCTGGGTCATCCATTTTCCTCTTCTTAAAAATGGGGGTTATATTTCCCTTTTTCCAGTCATTGGGAACTTCACCTGGCTGCCATGATTTTTCAAATATGATGGACAGTGGCTTAGCAACTTCATTTGCCAGCTCCTTCAGGACCCGCGGATGGATTTCATCCGGTCCCATGGACTTGTATACATTCAGGTTCCTAAGGTGGTCCCAAACAAGATCCTCCCCCACAGTGGGCCCAGGGTCCCCACCCTCACTGTCCCTGCGTCTGCCTTCCAAGACTTGGGTGGTGTGGTCAGAGCACTTGCGGTAAAGACTGAGGCAAAGAAGTCTGCTGGTGCAACTGATTCCTGCTTACTAAAAAGGTTTCCAAGAGGCCTCTCACCCATGTATTACTATATTGTGCACCCACATACTATGTGTCCAAGATTAGACACACTTATCCCAGCATACCTGAGGCATTAGCACATAGAAACTACTTACGTTCTAAAAGATCAAGTTGTTTTGCAGCACCTGTTACTTTTATCAAATGGAAAGCCCTAAACCTAAACCTGCATAGAGGAGCACATGCGAAGTTGAGCCTCTTGCCTCATCAAAGCACTCCCACTTCTTCCTTTACTATTTTCCCCTCTCCTTTTCAGTTAAGGTGCAGAAATTCAACTTTCTTTTTAACCTAAAAGTGTCTCACAGTAAATACAATTAAAATTATAAAATAATAAGCAACATCTCCATCCAAAGACTGATTTGTTCTTATCTCTATTGTTTTTTCCATTAAAATATGTAGCTATAACTTTCAAATTTACATGGAAACTATAATAAAGCCCTCGTAGATCATTTAGATTTTTGTCCTTAACACTGCATTGTCATCAAAATGACAGGCCTAAATACTATAAAAGTTATTAAAATGCAATAAAACTAATATTAATTAAATATTTAAACTTGTAAAAATTTACCCAGATGGTTGTTTGGAAGCCGTGTAGTATATTACATTTCTATGAGATGTGTAATGCTAAGAACACTCACACTTATTTGACGAACAATGAACGACCTGATAAAATTACTGTACTTAAATTTTTCACTGCAAGCTCTATATTAAAATCTTGACTGGGTAGATTATTTGTGAAATCTTGTAAAATTAGGAGGAATACATGTAAGATGTTACATGTTGGATATGAAGGCGATCTGACTGCAACATCTGTCACCCCATTGATAGCCAGGGCTGACTCGGCTGATCTGGCTGGCAAGGCTTGTGTCCCCTTCCTCCCTCACCACTCCACATGTGTCACTCCTGAAGCTGCGTACCTGGTCGAAGAGGATGACCTTCTCCAATGCAGGTGGTACCATTCATCAGTCATGGGCATACAGTAGCTGGGCTTCCCTGCTAGAACCTCCAAACAAGCTCAAGGTCCAGTTGCAGAAGAACGTAGGGTAGTCAAGCTTCCAAGATTGCAGACACATCCAAGTAAGGTGCTGCATGTGGCAGTCTGCCATTCTTTTTGCAAGCTCACTACCCTGGACTTCAAAAGAGCAGACTTTGGCCTCTTCAGGAATATGCTTAGAAAGGTTCCATGAGATATAGCCCTTGAGGGTAGGGGGGCCCAAGACTGTTGGTTGATATTCAAGGATCACCTGCTGCAAGCTCAGGAGCAATACATCCCAACTAGAAGGAAGTTTAGCAGGAGGGCCAGGAGACCTCCTTGGATGGATAAGGAGCTGTTGAGGAAACAGCTGAGTAAAAAACAGGCTTATAAAAGGTGGAAGCAAGGACAGGGAGCATGGGAAGAATACAGGGATGCTGTCCGGGAAGCTGGGGACCAGGTTAGGAAAGCGAAGGCCCACTTAAAATTAAACTTGGCTAGGGATGTGAAAGATAACAGGAAGGGATTCTATAATTACATTGCAAATAAAAGACAGGCCAGGGACAATGTGGGCCCTCTCCAGAAGCTATCAGGAGATCTGGCTACCCTGGATTTGGAGAAGGCTGAGGTTCTTAATGACTTCTTTGCCTCAGCCTTCACCGGCAAATGCTCTGGCCACACCACCCAAGTCTTGGAAGGCAGAAGCAAGAATTGTGAGAATGAAGACCCTTGGCCCACTGTAGGAGAGGATCTGGTTCAAGACCATCTTAGGAACCTGAACGGGCACAAGTCCATGGGACCGGATGAAATCCCTCCACGGGTCCTGAAGGAGCTGGCAAATGAAGTTGCTAAGCCACTGTCAGTCATATCTGAAAAATCATGGCAGTCAGGTGAAGTTCCCGACGACTGGAAAAAGGGAAATATAACCCCCATTTTCAAGAAGGGGAAAACGGATGAGCCGGGGAATTACAGACCAGTCAGTCTCACCTCTGTGCATGGCAAAATCTTGGAGTAGATTCTCTTGGAAGGCACACTAAGGCACATAAAAAACAACAGGGTCGTTGGTGACAGCCAGCATGGCTTCACTAAGGGGAAATCCTGCCTGACCAATCTGGCGGACTCCTATGATGGGGCTACGGAACTGAGGGACAGGGGTAGAACAGTTGACGTCGGTAGTGGTTTAAACTCAGCTGGTAACTCAGAAACATGCAGCCCTTCCCTCACTCCCCTCCCCCCCCCCCTCCTCCCCCCTCCCGGAGGGATGGGGAGGAGAAACAAAAGAATGAAACACCCATGGGTTGAGATATGAACAGTCCAGTAACTAAGGTATAACACAAACCACTGCTGCTACCACCAACAATAACAATTATAAGGGAAATAACAAGGGAAGAGAATACAACCACTCACCACCTGCTAACCGATACCCAGCCCAACCCGAGCAGTGATCTAACCCTTCTGGGTAACTGTCCCCAGTTTATATAGCGGGCATGTCGTGTGGTGGTATGGAATACCTCTTTGGATAGCTTGGGTCAGGTGTCTTGTCTCTGCTTCCTCCCAGCTTCCCCTCCTCCCTGGCAGAGCATGAGACTCAGAAAGTCCTGGTCAGAGTAAATATTACTGAGCAGCAACTAAAAACATCAGTGCTATCAGTGTTGTTCCCAGGCTGAAAGTCAAAACCATAGCACTGCACCAGCTACTAAGAAGGAGAAAAATGACTGCTATTGCTGAACCCAGGACAATGCCATCTACCTGGACTTGTGTAAAGCCTTTGACACTGTCTCACATGACATCCTTCTCTCTAAGTTGGAGAGACATCAATTTGATAGGTGGACCACTCGGTGGATAAAGAACTGGCTGGATGGCCACATGCAAAGAGTTGTGCTCAATGGCTTAATATCCAGCTGGAGACCAGTAACAAGTGGTGTACCCCAGGGATCAGTGCTGGGACTGGTCTTGTTCAACATCTTTGTGGGTGACATGGACAGTGGGATTGAGTGCGCCCTCACCAAGTTTGCCGATGACACCAAGCCGTGTGGTTCGGTTGATAAGTTGGAGGGAAGGAATGCCATCCAGAGAGACCTTGACACGCTTGTGAGTTGGGCTGATGCCAACCTGATGAAGTTTAACCATGCCAAGTGCAAAGTCCTACACCTGGGTCGGAGCAATGCCAGGCACAGCTACAGGTTGGGTGGGGAAGAGATTCAGAGCAGCCCTGCGGAGAAGGACTTGGGGGTGTTGGTTGATGAGAAAATGAACATCAGCCAGCAGTGTGTGCTCGCAGCCCAGAAGGCCAACCGTACCCTGGGCTGCATCAAAAGGAGCATGACCAGCAGGTCGAGGGAGGTGCTCCTGCCCCTCTACTCTGCTCTCGTGAGACCTCACTTGGAGTATTGTGTGCAGTTCTGGTGTCCTCAACATAAAAAGGTCATGGAACTGTTGGAACAAGTTCAGAGGAGGGCCACGAGGATGATCAGGGAACTGGAGCACCTCCTGTATGAAGATTGGATGAGAAAGTTAGGGCTGTTCATCCTGGAGAAGAGAAGGCTGCGTGGAGACCTCATGGCAGCCTTCCAATACCTGAAGGGGGCCTATAGGGATGCTGGGGAGGGACTCTTCATTAGGGACTGTAGTGATACGACAAGGGGTAACGGGTTAAAACTTAAAGAGGGGAAGTTTAGACTGGATATAAGGAAGAAGTTCTTTACTGTAAGGGTGGTGAGACACTGGAATGGGTTGCCCAGGGAAGTTCTGAATGCTCCATCGCTGGCGGTGTTCAAGGCCAGGTTGGACAGAGCCTAGCGTGACATGGTTTAGTGGGAGGTGTCCCTGCCCATGGCAGGGGTGTTGGAGCTAGATGATCTTAAGATCCTTTCCAACCCTAACTATTCCATGATTCTATGATCTACGAGGACAGAGTTCTTTGCTTCCCTATAATAAAAATTTTTAAAACATAATCTGTCTGTAATAAAATCACTGCACTTTTCATTCTGACTACCAGAGAATGCACTTGCTGGTCTCCTAGGTATTTCTCTTCCACAGTAGCAGATGCTTTTTTTATTGAGAATATGTGCATTTAGATTGTGCAGAAGAAATGACTCAGGAAAAAATGTCACCTCTTGATAAATAATATAAGCTATAATATCAAAGTCATCTTTCATGGAAAAATGAACTAATATATTAATAAGCAACATACAAGCTTAGCTAATGTAATTATAACAGCATTCAGATGCCTCGTGAATTCAGGAGTGCAGCTGGATACAAGAAAGGACATATGTGAGGTCTGCTCCTATTAATGTCAGTGAGCTCTATGGATATATCAGGTTGGGAGAAAAAAAAACATCAGTGACCTAGCCTTTCTATATAAATGGTGTTAAACTGAAACCTTTGTAAGCTTACTGACATTAAGTATGTTTTGCTCATTTTCATTAGCCAAAAACCAAATAGGCAGAGGAAAAATTTTTTTCTTCTTCACCTAGTAACCCACAGCAACAGCAACTTGCTGCAGCAATGGGAACCTTGAATAACAGCACATATTTAAAAGAATTGCAGTTTCCATTCCACTCATATTTTAATGCTCGAATATGCATTTTTTTGCTTCTTAGAACAGCTTTCCCACATATAAATATCTTAATTATCTTTTAAAAGGCATTAATTTCAATCTAACCTACATAGTATGTGTCTACTTTTTCTTGAATGTTGTCCACTTTCCCTGTCAAGTCCAAAACCATTAATCTTCCAAACAGTTTAGACATAAAATGCTCAATTGAATTTGCTATTCTATGCATTCAGAGGCATTTGGAATGTTCTAAGCTGCCGAAAACCTTCATATAGAGTATATGGATGACCCACACAATTTCTAAGACAGGACCTATTTAAACCGGAAAGTTCTTCCCTAAATAAATAGAACACATCGTCTTGCTTTGAACCAAATAAAACTAATTTTTTTCCTCAAATACAAATCTCCCTGACAAAAAAGACACGTCATATAACTTTAAATTCTTAAAGCTGTGGAGTCTATCTGACTACTTACTGCATGCTGAATGCAAACTACATACTGACTACCGGAGCCAATGCTTGTGAGTATGTGTCATTACTCAAAATTACTAACTAGCCATGCAACTGAGTATATTCCTCCTTCAAGCTAATTTTCAGCATAAGGCTATAGTAAACAGAGTACATCCCATGTCACTTGATCCTCCCTCCTCTTAACTGCCCCCATTAAAAAGTGGAAAGTGGAGTACAGCTACTGAAGAACTTTCACTTAAGTAGGTTATTTTCCGTGTTTGCAATGCTATCCATCTAGACTGCCACACACTGGGTGACTCCAAAGAGGAGCTACACAGCCAGAATTGCCTGGAGGTGATTACATGAGTGCTTAAACAATTGCTTTTTGCAACTGCTGTCAGCTTTGAACAATTTAGGGACATGCTAGCATTTGGTGCAGGGACAAATGCAAACTTGCCTGGAACAAGTAAAACAGAAATATTTTTCAGGGTAGTTACTAATGCAGTTTGAGCACTGATGGAAAAAGGAAGCTGCTGCTTGTAGGTCTTATAACAGGCTTTGAAACCTCCTACCATGCATTTCAACATCTCTTGTTTGGAAATACTTATTCCTCTGGATTTCACAGCTTTCAACATGGAACATGTCTTAAGGATCTGGTCCTACAAAAACAAAAAAGAAAAGCTGTTCTTTACGTAAAGGATATGAGTACAGTCTTCACTTTTTACATATGAAATACAGAGAAATGCACTAATTAGGAGAAAAAAATGTATCAAACTTCATTAGTGCTAAGGAAACTGTAGACCAAACTGGCGTTTGCACTTAGCCCTGACAATGTAAATTAGCGGTGCCTACGCTGAGAGCTCTACTCAAAGGCCTCAAGAGCCTTACTCCTAAGGGCTGGGAAGTCTTGGAGCAACCAGACAAATAAATGCAAAACCTAGGAGATCTTTCGTTAGGTCTCCTAGAAAGCAGGCCTTGACCCACTTGTGAGATTCAATGCTGTAGTTCTTAAGAGAAATCAAAGATTCCCGAAGGAAATTGTGAATGCTCCATCCCTGGTGGTGTTCAAGGCCAGGTTGGACAAAGCCTTGGGTGGCATGGCTTAGTGTGAGGTGTCGCTGCCCATGGCAGTGGGGTTGTAAGTAGATTATCTTGAGGTATTTTCCAACCCTAACTATTCTATGATTAAGTAGTGCAATCATACCTCTGCACCAGAAATTGACAGTCACAAGCACTGATAAAATCACTATGCACAATTCATCAGATACTTCAGAGATCTGGAGATCAGAGAATTAGCAGATGTTATGATAAGTAGAAAAGTGTCCTTTACCTGAAAAGTAGAGACACACAGATTTCATCTCAATAGTTATAGATTTCTATGTCTACAGCACCTACTCTTGGCTACATTAACCTGACTTGTTTTATACATCCACTTTAAGGTTGGCATGAGTTATACTCAAGAACTGCCTGTTTTTCTACAACGACTGTAAAAGAAATATAGATTATTAGCTTTGGTGTAGATGCCTTGTTTGTGGGTGTCTGCATTTAGTCAAATGGAATCCCAGCCCTGACATAATCTGCAGATTTATAGGACCACTATATGTTGGTCTAAGAGTGATTTTTGTGTGATCTTGCATAACTGTCCTTATTAATGGTGAACACCCATAAGCACTTGAAGTTCTTATGGCCAAGAAAAACATAAAAATGAAGCTACACAGTTGGAAAAAGATTCTGAACAGCAGAGTGCTGCATCCCATGAAGCAGGTGAGAGAATAAATTGGGGAGGAGAGGGGCATATTACAATGCATACCAATGTGCCAAGACTGATGACATAGAGAGCATATGGGCATGACTAGAGCGTGGGACTGACTAGAGGTACTGCCACCATGGTCTACATGGATCAATCATTAAGAATTAAAAAAGAAATCAAGAGATTTTTAAATTATACTATTTGGAGGAAGATGTTATTAACTTTCCAGACCCTGGTCTACCCTCAAAAATACGTAGCCTTGTTTAATAGCACTGATCAACAGAAATGATATTACTCTTAATAGAAATATTTATCTAATGTAAAGGGTGAAAGGGCTTCAGTGTGACTATTTTGCTCTGGATCTTTTTCCGAAACTGAAAATTAGCATCACCGTTGATAGAAGAATATTTACTGGAAGTATTCTTTTCAGTATGTTTTGTTGGAAAGATTTTAACTACAGGAATGACATTCTTCAAAATTACATTTTCTAAAACAAAATTAGGCTGTCCACCAGCCAAATATAACAAATGTCTTTCATTCGAATAAATTGAAAGAAAGCGTATCAATATGGCAAATACATTGCACAATAAACTGTCAACTTCCTGTAGAAAGCTACAGCACACAAAAACCAAAAGGCTGTAGCTAAAAAAAAAAAAAAAAAAAAAAAAAAGAAGTACCATAATTTCTTAATAGATGTCAATACTCACCAGACTCCCACTGTAAGAGATGCTTCCAGTCACAACACAGTGCACATACTACATGATCTCATGCACTTACATCCATGACTCTCATATGACACCTGGAGTGTGACTGTATAAGTCACACCATAGCCTCTATCTTGTTATCCAGGACACAAACTCACGCGCTGGGCTATTATCAAGCAAATGGACTGCTACTTTTAAGAAGTCATGGGAAACAGCCAGACATTTTATGCTGGGGACCTGGTCCACCACTGCCAGTTGATATTAATATTCAAGTTTCTCAGATTTTCACACCTTTGTCATATGTTCCCTGCTACTCTCTTTCTATTAAGACCAGTGAAAACTAAAATTAATTAAGCATGATATCTTATCAATTCCTCTTTCATGCAAATGTCTTTTAAACTTTGTCTTAGGAAGAAGTTTATTCCAAATTACACTTTTGACCCTACTCCTGGCATTTTCACTTTTCCTCTTCTTCCTTCTGTCCTCTTCCCTCTGTAGGAAGTTTTAAGCCTAGCCCTGGAAAAAGAAATTCCTTCTGCAGAATACAAAGGAAAACACACTTTGGAAAGCACAGGAAAGATAGATAGTATTTCTGGATCATGCCCAGTATAAATAACCAAAGCAATTTACTATTTTTTTATAATCATTCTAAATAGTCCAGTCCCTTCTTACAGAACATGTCTTTTTCTTTTTTTCCCTATTCACATCCACAAAGACCAATCAAATGTTTATGGGCTGACCTCACACATTTTCTTTGCTTATCTGCCATTAACATGATCCCTCCACCCTTGCACTCCAACTGACAGCTTCATTCCAAGATCTTTACCATCTCAGGCTTGGAACTAAGGAACACCAGCTTGCTTCCTCTTGAATGAGAGGCTCATTTCAAGAGGAAAAGAACACTATTAATTATGCAGGGGAGAATAAAACCTATTAATACCATTAAAGAGTTCCATATCTGGTTCTTGTTTCAGCAGCTCAGTCTTTCCTAACACTGTGATGATACCCCCATAAGCTAAAAGTAGATAGCCTAATCAGGTGTCCTGAATGAGCCCACCTCTCTTCTCAGTCTAGTCTACTGAAAGTTAACAAGCTCTTTGATATAATGTACAGGATTTAACTGGTATCTGGAAGGCAAGAAAAGATCCTATGTTTCCCAAATTGCTGGTTCAGAAACAATGTCACTTTGGAAAGTGACTACTAAGGAAGCACAGGTCCGTCATACAAGCATACAAGATGCAATGGTTCTGTGATATGTTGGAGCTGCTGCACAACTGGATACCAATCTGCACATGCACAACAAATTCCTTCTTCAAAGTTTGAAAATAGTCCAGGAAAATTCAACTGCCTTGCTGCCAACAGTAGATCAACAGGGAAACCTGACAAACCAGTTGGAAACGAGCCTTATAGCACTGTAGAAGAAAGCTCAGTTCATAACTGCAGCACTACAAAAATTTAAGAAACAGCTGCAGTATTTAAGAAACAGGTTTGGGGCTTGTTTGCTCACGATACCTGTTTCCATTAGATTTTCCTTTTCATTACCATTTTATTTACACTCACTGAAGGAGGCTTGCTTAAACTGAAAAAATAAGTAGTTTTAAGAAAACTGTATTTAGCATTAGTAGATGTATTTACTTATGCAGTTCACTTTGTGCCAGCTTACCCTATATGCAGCTTTCCACAGATACGCACTCTTTTTACATCCTATAGTTGTGATTTTGGTAACATAGACTGCCATAGTAGCTCCAAAAAGGCTGCCTGGCATCTGGAATTCTTAGGAGTATGGGATTTACAGCACATGCACTGAATACTAAATGTGAACCTATTTCTATTTAGACATGCTGGACAGACATAGAAGCTCTGTGTCTTTGAGAGGCAGTGTTTAACCCGATACATTTTAACTTCTTTTAGAAACGGTCATCTACTGACAAGGAGTCTGTACCAAAGGTTTCTTCAAATAATAATTTAAGACTACTAGAACAGCTGAAGCCAACGCAAATATTATGTATTTTCTTAACATGTATACATTTGTGCAGATGCTTCTAATACTTATTAGCGACTTCTTAGAGAAAAATTAACCCCAATATTGCGTACTTTCAAGCTTTAGTGCTTTGATGTCAAAACTAATTATTACAGAAAATAACCCTAAGCTACTTTGAATCAGTACATCTTAAATACAAAGTAAGCCTCAAGTTTATGAAACGAAGACAACAGGAGACCATGAACAGCAAGGGAATGGATTCTTTATGAGACATGATATTAAATTCACAAAGCAGAACACAAACTCAGCATGTCAGTTGTACTCATCACAAAGCTGTATTAATTTCATCAGGAGAACAATCAACCATAAGCAAAGTTGAAATGGGGAACATGTCAGGAAGAAAGGGGAAATCTTCTTAGCTTAGTTTTTAAGAAACAGAAATATAGTACTTCGTGACAGTTTTCTTCATTATTATCCCCAAAGTCACACAGAGATAACACTAGTGAAAGAGACACTACTACCATAAAGATGCCTCCTATCATAGGCACATCATTATCTGGAATCAATTTCCACCATCAGTCCAATAGCCAGCTATATATAATGACTGAGGATCAGCCAGTTGTTTCACTAATTGCATCTTTTTTCCTTTCTCTCCACCACTTCCAGTCAGGATCACCGACATCTTGCTACCAAAAAGTGATATTTAGAAATACTCTTCTTATGATTTTCAGTATGTGATAACCAAAACACAAAATACATCTGTGTATCCAATAGGATAATAGGACAATGCAATAAAACAATAATACATTATTTAAAAATATAAATATTTTAAATTTTCAAGTGAAACAGTGTTATAAAATAAGCAAAACAATATCTAAGTTCCAGTTCCCCAATGCCTTTTTCTGTTCAGTTATCAGGTTTTGTTTGGAAGGAAAAAGTATCCTCCTCTTTTACCCTTGGACACAGCTGTTGCCCTTTAAGGACAGTAGGAGGGAAGGAGTAATGCAAAAATGATCCAGTCCACACTTTTGAGTCTGGTACTCCCAATAATTTCTAGCAAACTCTCACTGGTCTTCCAGAAAAGAGCTCTAAATTAACTCTGAAGTCTTGATCACTAACGAGGAAATATATTTTAGAATGCAAATAAGAATAACCTTTTTAAAAAACCCTTCAGTATTACGTATTTGAACAACTAGGTGTTTTGAACAGCAAACTACCAATCAGGAATGAAGATGAGTTATTTTCTTGCCTGTAACTCTGCATTATGCAGAAAGCCATAGGCAAATTTTAAAATTCTACCCAAGAATCAAGAGGGAATACAACTACTGTGGTATGTGTCACCAGATTAAGATTAAACCCTTTGTAACAAGGAAATCCAGCATTTCAATACGAATCATAGCAGGTCTTTTCTTTAAACCTGGTCTAATATTTCACATGCGGAATACTAATAACAGCCTTTCCGATTGCCTAAACAAGTAATTCAACCTGCTACTTTCAAAACTGATTTCTAAACTAGACCAGACATAACACAGGCTCACTTCACTGGTAAATTTATTTGATTTAAGAAATGAGACCTTAATCACAGCAGTAAATCCAAAGTATCATTTCCAGTGGAACACATGCTCAAGCAGTCTAGAAACATTCAGTGCATCTGCTGATTCAGTGAGCTGCAGTGGCAGCAAAAAAACCAGTGCAAGAGGGTTTTTCATCACCTTGACACTGCAATAAAACCCTCAGTAAACTAGTAATTGGATCATTAATTATTGATGTCCCCTTTAATAGTCATGATGAAGAAGGTAATTTGGTATACATCAAAACACCTATTGTTTTGAGTTTGGTTACATGCTATTTTTGTCAAACCACATTCTTTGAAGGAAATTAATTACTTCCTTAAAAACGAATACAAAACCTGAAAATTAATCTCCAGTGGATACCAGAACTAGGAGTCATGATGAGCTGTCTAATTTCATTTTGTACCAGGACACTTGAATAAGCTATAATAAGCAATAATAAAGTTATTATTATTAGAATATTGTATTATCAGAATCTGGCATTTTTAAGAAGTCTGTGGTAATATTTTATTTATTTTACTGTGATTAGAAATAATTTTAACCTCAGTATTCTACTGCTGCTTACTATTATGCAACCTGGACTATCTGCATCTATCAACAGAAAATAAAATTAGCTTAAAATGAAATCTTTATTTGTAATACTGCAAATATAAATAATGACACTATTAACATTTATTACAGCATGTTTCATAATGGATTGTGATTTGAAATTCCCATTTCTAAAACTGATTTATGGAAATGAAGAGATGTCAAAGGTTTTTGCGAATGTAGGATTGCTATGCTCATAGCTATACGCTGTAAACAACACAAGCAGTTAATGACTTTTTCGGGTGACATTGCTGTTCCTGCTTATTTTTTTTAGATCATCCTCTGTCAAATCCAATAAAGAACTGGGAAGTATGATATGTTTTGGGAATAACATCTTTGGCAAACTACACATCTCAACAAAAAACAGTTACAGAATTTAACTCCTTCTCTGCCAAAATTCAGCATCTTTTCCCTTGTTTTCAAATGAGATTTTATGCAAAAACTGGCTTCCACATTTCATATATGAGTGTGTCTTTTAAGATCAGTCTTATCATTTTCTCTTTTTGTTTGTTTTTACAACATTCTTTCTAAGTATAATAAGCAATTTGTAACTTCTTTTAGTAAAGTCAGAAGCAACAAAGGCTGATAATATAAAAATCCCCTACTCCCTTTCTTTCATGTTTTTCCAAGTTTAAGAGTGTCTGAATGGAGTAAAGATAAAAAAAATATTGCACAATTAAAGAAATATTTTAATTCCAGGTCCCACACATACCAAGAATTCAGTAGGAGTTTGCCTGTTCCTAGAGAGAAGAACAGGAGTTCAATAGGACCCTTCACAGACTTTTACTAAAGTGTCCTTTACACTTATCTCCAAAAACTTTGTCCTATGCAAGCAACATCATGCAATCAGACATGGGAACTAAATAAAAAGGTGAATGCAATCCTAGTAAAGGAGAACTCTGGATACAAATTTATGCAGCTACAACACTTGTGCTAACCCTTTATCAAAACATGAGGAAAGCTCCTCAGCCAATATTACACTGCAGACAATGTCACAGTTCTCTCACCAGCAGTTGCTGCCTTCATACTTAATTCCATGTGGCCCAGAGCAAGAAAAGGAAGCATTCCAGACAACACCTTACTGCAAGCCATAGGTTATGAGTTACCAATCCACAGTGTAGTAGAAGATCAAAGTGACCACTCACCTCGACAGGCTTGGTATATTGAGGAATAGGAGCTATCTCATTTATGACAGGAACAATAAATAGTTGACTCTGCAAGATTCATGCACTTTCTCAGTTCTGTGAAAGCTGCCTATTCTGGTAACACTTTCGGAACTGTTGTGTAACCAGCAAACTGGGTATGGTGGATGTCAGGACTCTGCAGTTCTTCCCCTGGCTTAAAAACACCTATCAGAAGAACTAGAAAGCAAAGGAAGTAACTACTGGTGTGGATTGCTCTTTCTCAGATGCTGCATAACAAAGGCAAATATTCCACACTGGAGACTTCAGGCCCTGTTTCCAGCCTTGTACAACGGTTTGGTTACTTAATCTGCTAGAAGAGATAAGTAATTGAAAATAGTAGATTTAGAAAAGCTTCGAACACAGCAAAAGGGGCGTGCAGTCAAAGTACAACAACGAACAAATGCTAGCAGTGCTAATAAAGGAGAGACAAATGGATATTACAGCTTGAGAACCGATTTCAACTTTTAAAAAATCTTACAAGACCCAGAGCAGACCAAAGGAAGAAGACTAGGACAAAGAACGTCAGGGAAGCAAGCCTGTGGGCTAGAGTGAAGTGAACTGAATGTAGGAAAAAATTAGATCTATTGCTTCATTTAAATGCTATGTGCCTGAATAGAAAATCAACCAAAATTTTGGGAAGCGACACCCAACTGAAATCTAACAATTATAATGAAGGTTAACTGAAATGTCAATCTTCAGTTCTTCCCGTAACAGTAATGAGTGCTGAGCTCAAAGTACAAGGAATCTGAAGGTTAAGCTTTGTTCTGACATTGATCCATTGATTTCCAGTCCATAAAATCAAGATAATAAAGCGTTATTTCACCTACAGAGATAAAGGAATGAACAGGAGCTATTGAAATACTACTGTGATGAGTGTTCTGCAAAGGACCATGAAAAAAACCGAACAGTTACAATAATCCAGGCTCTTTAAATAAGAATTAAAAGAATAAATATGTCTTATTTCTCCAGATACCATCCATTCCCTACAATGAAAAATGCAGATGCCTGCTGAAAAAGGACCATGGGGTAATGAAAGATATTGGTACAAAGCAAACATTAAAGGAAGCAAAGTACAGCCATGCAATCTGGTTACTGATTTCATTTATTTTTTTTTTAATTCTTACTTGACTCTGAACCACGACAATGTTATATCTAGATTACAGTTCAAAGGAAGGAGTAATCAGAGGTGGGCTCTGATTCTATGTACAGAGGAGCAAAGGCCTGCTCAAAGGTGAAGCTCAAGGCTGAGGTTCCTCAGGCTGGTAAGCAGGAACCTATTCTGTCACACTAGTTTTCAAAAATAATCTTAATTTTTTACACCAGTACTTTTTTAATAAAGCTTTTATTTACAGTTCTTGTTTTCTTTTGAGTTAAACCACATACTACTAGTAGGAAAACAGAAACAAATTACATCAAAAGTTTGCCTAGTTCAGCTAAAAATGAATTTAAAATTCAATTGCTCAGGCTATGTATTAATAAAAAGAAAAATACATGTATTTGCAGCAGTGGAATTTGGGTATACATTCGTAATCTTTTACTCAATTTTGGTATTACTCATTTCAATATTAAAAAATCTTTTCTATACCTTAATCAGGTACCACGTTCTACTTAACAACATCAAAATACTGTTCTCAGTCTAGAACTGCCATCAGCCAGGACATTGTCAGCTGACATTGCAAATACAGATGTAAACAAGAATCTGGTCAGCATTTTTCAAATTGCAATTATACAGTAGTTTTTTTCTTTTGGCTTTGGGAAATACTTGCCTTTGTTTTATACAAGTATAAATATATCTCTTTAAATGTATACACTTTACATGTTGATGGGGATTTTTTTCTTTTGTTTTCTACTAACATGACAGAAATAAGGATCATAAAAACAGAACTGTCCTCATCATTTAAATTACATTAAATTTACTAAACGTATTCATGAACGTAGGTTGGTGGGGTTTTTTTTTGTAGAATAGAAGGAAAATGTGGTTTTTCATATACAAAAGTCTCATTTTGGAATTTATAATATACTACAAAAATTAGAGCACCTCACTTTCATCTGTCAAGACTAATTATTTCTGCAGTTTGAAAAAAATTTGCCTCAGGTGAAAAGTCACATGGGTTATACTAAGCTGGAATGTGTGAAGTAGCATTGTTACAAAAGCCTTATGCTAATATTCACAATCCTTTTGGTCTTTCTGTAAGCACACAATGCTGCATTTAATGGAATTGTTCCAGAACTGCATCATAAAAAAGTTCTGCTTACAATAAAACAATATACATCTTTCAGATATTGAATACTGCTGTGACCCAGTTCAAATGATGTTTTTATTATTTAGCTCTTCCACACACAATGCACAGAAGTGCCCAGCCTGCTTCTCATTAGAACTTTCTGAAAAAAATTGTGAAGCCTATGGAGGACACAATGCAATTGATAAAGAAATATGATAGTATTATCAGTCTGCTTCATCATTACTATCAACAGTCAGCATTTTAAAGTATTACCACCCTGTTTTAATACTTATTCCTGGAAGTGCATTTCATACCACCTTATTATTTCACATTGTTAGCTACTGGGAAAATATGGAGTAAGTTATAGGTACAAACCAGTTCATTAAATTCCTAGATTTGATTATATGTTACTGTTATATTTACTGAAAAACAGAACCATAACCCATACAAATGCATCCAAAGGTAATAGAGAAATTCTCGGCTAACTTCTGAATTCATGACTTGCATATTCTGCCCTTTGCTCTACCATGTTCATTACTCGTGACTCAGGATAACGGATACCAGTGGCCATTAAGATTTCAAATTGAAAAGATAATTCCATTTTTGCACTCTTTCCTACCAGTGGAAATATTTTTCAACTACAGGCAAAAAGTATTTTGGCACATATGTTAAAACATTTCTCTAAAGCAAGTTCCATATTTTAATAAGGATCTTCCCATAAGCCAACATTAGATATCACATGTACTTCCCATGCTGGATTTCCACTCTCGATTGCTAGCAATTTTCAGCCATTTTCTTTTCAGTGTTGTAAATGCCTGAATAAGATGCTGGGTAGAAGAAACCAAGCATCTAATTTCTTAGAAACTGGCATAACTCATACACAACTTTTACTTTCAAAATGAGAACTTCAGCAAGCAAAACACCAGAAAAAGGCAAAGGTGACAATCCAGACAAACAAACAAACAAACAAAAAACAAACAAACAAAAAAAAAACCACAAATGTTGCCAACAAACATCACAACTTGAACTGAGATTTTCTGTCATTGCTTTGCTGAAAGAGTCTACAAAGACCTGGAGCCCCATGCTCAGTGATTTCTGGATGAAATCTGCCCATACTGCAAATTTAAATGGCAGCTTTTGTCACCATTTTCACCACAAAATCAATCTGCACCTTAAGAGCAACTTCAGTCTTGCATACCTCTGACTATAAATTGCTCTGCAAGTAAAACTTCGCTGATATTTGGCAATTAAAAGCAAGCCATCTCTTTCTCCCAGCTCTCTGTGATGCTTTGAAGAAGCATAGCAAAAAATAGAAGAATGAAGAGATTTGACAGTGATAGTAGGTCTTCTCTTTAAGATGCCGATTTTACAGTCATCTTTCAGATTAAAAAAAAACACTGTTAGGTGTAGTCAAAGAAGATATAAACCATCCGATAATATTAAATTAATACAATATGCTAAGAGTAAAATCTCATCAGCTTTATGAACACTTTGCTTCTTTACTGAATTTTTCTACATTGAACGAAAAAGTAACTTCAGAGTTTGTCATTCCCCCATGTGCTAATTTACTTATATGACATATAAATCAAACAGTACTAGGAGTTACCACTAACAGTAACATAAGGAATTATATATGAAAATATTTTTTGCTATAAATCATAAGGACTACAAAACAAAGCACTAAGAAATGGAAAACGGTGCCAAGTTCTCTGTTTTGTTTCTACCTCCTATTTCTTCACTTCTGAGTTCTGTAAAATACTGCAGAGATACCGGATATAAACAAAAACACATATATAAACACTATAGCAGGGATATATTTGAGGGATGGAGCATCTACAGTCCCTCTATGCAGCCTATTATAGAGTTTCACCACCCTCAGAGTAAAGAATTTCTTCCTTTAAGTCTAGCCCCTTTTATTTTAAAACCATTACCCCATGTCCTATCGCAACAGGCCCTTCCAAAAAGCCTGCCCCCATCTTTCTTAAAAGCCCCCTTTGAGTACAAGAAGGCTGCTATAAGGTCTTCCTGCATCCTTCTCCAGGCTGAACAACCCCAACTCTCTCAGTCTCCAACCCTCGCGTTATCTTCATGGCCCTTCTCCGGACTCACTCTAACAGGTCTACGTCCTTATGCTGCAGGGCCCAGAGCTGAACTAAGTACTCCAGTTCAGGTAGCATGAGAGCAGAGGGGGAGAATCACCTCCCTTGACCTGCTGGTCAAGCTTCTGATGCAGCCCATGATACAGCTGTCTTTGGGCTGCAAGTACACATTGCCAGCTCATGTTCAGCTTTACACGCACCACTACCTCCAAGTCTTTCTCTGCAGGACTGCTCTTAATCCCTTCAGCCTACAGCCTGTATTGATATCAGAGGTTGCCCCTATCCAGGAGTAGGACTCTGCACTTGGCCTCACGGAACCTCAAAAGGTTCCAATGGGCCCACTTCTTCAGCTTTCTCAGGTCCCTCTGGATGGCATCCTGTCCCTCTTGTGTGTCAGCTGCACCACTAAGTTTGGCACTGACCGCAAACTCAACCCCTCATATCATTCACAAATTATTTTAAATTTGAAAGATTATATAAGGAAGAACACAAAAGTAGGGATTCGTGTATATTTATTTAAGATAGCAGCATTTAACAGTCTTGTGGGGGAATAAATTTCAACATTTTTTTCATAAATCCTCTCAAAACTTTATCATTCAAATGTTAAAAAAAGGAGAAAGAAGGAAGTGAAGAATGCATTCACTTACTTGGCATGCAAAACTGCTTATTTATATCTCTATTTTAGTCATTGAGCTGTCACTGGGATTAGTTTGATCTGACACACACAAGTGAAAGGATAAATGTTCAGAGTAGAAAATATGCCCCGCCCCCACCACAATTCATTTTATCTTCAAAAATGTTATCCTTCTATCTGATTTATTAACAAAAGCGACACTGAACTTCAGGAAAACAGAACAGTATTTAAGAAGCTGAAATCACAAAAATACTTCAAAGTTTCAAAATCAGACCATTTGAATTTTTCTGTTACAGTGGCCATGCAGTGAGCCGCCATGAGAGAACTTAGATTTGTATTAGCAATGCTTTTAGCTATTTTAACAGTCCTACTCATCTCAATGACAGGCATTAACTTCACGATCACTCTGTTCACTGCACTGTAATTCTGTAGTCTTACGTGCGATCTAGGGTGTTAGCCCAGATTTACTGCCCTCCTGTCTTACTATGCAGACCTAGATCAGCTCTGTGTCCCAATTCTCTTTGTTGCAAACGCCTCTTGCCAGGTCCACGCAGTTCCCATTTCTCTCCCTTTTCCTTGCTACTGCTGTCATTTTTCTTCTCTGTGCTCTCCATTCCAACAGTTTTGTTCTCATTTTCTTAGTGGGATGCCAGAAAAAGCAAAGACTGATTCTGCTGTATGATTCTGCCTCCTCAGGTTGGCAGACACTTTCTGACTCTCTCATTATCCAATTTTTTTTTGTAGCATTGCACCATGTTAGCATCACTGCTACGAAATATCTTGCTAAATGTTTTACCACCAAAATACCATGGAAATTAATTCACTGTGAAGAAATTGTGAACAAACCAACATAAATTTTTGCCCATGATATAAAGCTTCCAAGTTTTTAAATTTCAGAATGCAACCTTAGTTCAATTTCCTTTGTGAATATGATTACTTTGTTTGATCAAGTCTTATCCTGAGACAGAAGGATTTTTTGAAATTCAGTTAGGTAACAAACAGCCTTCTTTTCTTTTTCCCCTCCACAAAAGTTCTATTTTCTCTGTTTGCCAAGAAATATAAATATTGGTAGAAGAAAAAATAGAATCTTATTAACAGTGTTACATACATCTTACAACACAGCTATTACATTAAAAGTCTGCTTTCTTAAGGGCAATGTTTAAACTGAGACCAGCAGAGGAAAAAAGAAGAAAAAAAAAAGCCAACTCAGAATACAGAAAATACTAAAAATTAGACAAAAGATATGTTCAGATAAAAGGTGGTCAATCCCAAAGACTTGAGTTAGAGGACTGCAGGGCTCTTGTAGGCATAGTTTTTGTTCATTGATGTTACAGAACATAAAAAACAAACACGGCGGCAAAATTCATATTTGTTCACTGACTACAGATCTTCCACATCCTAGATACACCCAGTAACAAAGCAGGTCTTCAAAACCACTGAACAAACTTTGGTTTGCTTACAGACTTTGTGAAAGTACTAAGGACTTTTGTTTCTTCAGGCTTCAGTTATTTCATCTCACTCTTTTTCATAGTTTATATCTGTTGCACTGCAACTGTCGTGTATTCATAAAGAAAATCATTAACACTTAAACAAATTACAGGACAGAAAGAAGGTCACAATTAACGAGTCTGCCCTTTTAAGTTCACCTCAGTGCATGAGCACTGCATTATAACGATGGCATTCTCTCATCCTTTCCATTCTTAACAATTAATGTGTTGTGCTATTTTCCTCAATGTCTTAGGAGAACATCCCACCCTAAATGAACTCTTTCTGCAAATGTGAGTAATGTCAAGCAAAAGTAAGAACGTGTAGGTTGTTTATTAACAAGCTGAATCAAGAAACTAGTTATGGAAAATAAGTCACTGTAGTTACAAATACCTACAACTGCAAAATAAATTCTGCAACAGAAAACCATGAGATTAATTTAGATTAAACATTTAAAATATTTCATTGTCACTTTGGCTGGACATAGTATTAAAAACTCAAAGTCTACAATCACATTACATCATCTTTATCATGCTTAAGATTTTCTCATGCCAAAACAGTTTTATTACCTAGGTGAAGTGTCTGGCTAAAAGCAGACTACCCACCTTTTTTTTTCTTCTATAATTTATTCAGACTGTAAACATTTTATTCCATAAGGAATGCACATCAAGGAAACGGGGCACATCATATGCACAATTTTCAATTGTATTATATTTTCATAACATACTTTTTACTGCTTAGTCATATGTGTGATGTTATAAAAAGACATAATGCTTAGAACCTTCTTACAAGAGATATTTTAACCCTGGACTTCAAAAGTGCAGCTGTTATACACCACCAGTTTGAATTTCCCTGACCTGAATATTATTCTTCCACCAATAGAATTATCTCTTGCATTGCTGAAATTATATTTCAATTACACTTTTTTTCTAAATATTTTCATAAAGAAACTGTCAAAAAATCATTAAGATAACTCACCAGGGCCACCATATTGGGAGTATTTGCACAAATCTAATTCAAACACTTTCACTTGCAAATAACACCGATGTACTTGAAAAGAAGACTAAAAATTTCAAAGATTAGACACAGCTTTACAAAAACACTGCAGTCTGGGCACAGATGCAAGTAATAATTATGTGCAGATGATTTTCACAGCAGAGGTACAAATGCTTTACTTAGACACATCTGCACAGGCATTTGAGAACAGACAATCTGGAATGCAAATTCATTATCATTTTCTTAACAAAGGTTTATCATCCTATTTTTTTTTTCCTCTTAAAAGAAATAATTAAGGCTTTCTTAAAGGCAACAAATACTCAGAACTGCCGCTTGCTTCCTGAAAAAAATGTATTGATTTTTGAGACTTCTTCAAAATAAAAGTTAGGAAAACATCAACAGTGCCACTGAAAATGCACAAGCAAGAAGAAAACTTCTTTATTTCTCTTTGAAAGTTTTGGATTAAAATAACAAAGCACAATAAACCACAAGTATTATGTGGATACTACACATAAATGTATAAATGTGGACTTGCCATTCAGATATTTAAATATTTCTTTTTTGCTTAACAATCTTTTTTCACTCATGCTTGTGCTCAACATTATCATTTTCTGCCACTGAAATTTTATGTTGTTTCACTTGGGAAGAAGATTTCTGAAGAAATCTGAGTCAAATGAACACTTAACCCTTTCACACGCTAAATTAATGTCATGGTCAACTTCTATCAGCTTCTACCAGAAAAATCTCTGGTATAAGCATTAATCTTTGCAAGAAAAAGTCTGAGCATTTGCATTTGTTAAAATAGATTAACTTGAAGGTTCTTAGATAAACTGGATTCATCTTTGTAATTAAAACAAAAATCCTCATTCCAACTGATGCATATGAGTGATTTCCTACTAAATTCAGGGAAGCCAAAAATATTCTCACCAGATAAATTAAACAGGAAATAATCTTGAGGTCTAAATCATTGCATAAACTCTTCAAATTACAGAATAAATTCAGTTCAAACTAAAATGTAGGAAACATACTTTCTTACGCTAGAAAGGAACACTTCGGTGGCTTTTTAATCAGGCATAATGCCCCTTGAAACATTGACACTAAGACCTGGCTACACTTAAGACCATAGGAGAACTCCCACTGAGTGCAGTGGAGCCTAGATTTCACTCTTGCAGAGTACCTCAGAGATTCTACAGACCATCAGGGACCTGCAACTCTCATCTTATTATCCTGGAAACAAAATCTTTGCTTTTCGACTGCTTCGCTTACCATTACTCATGCTACAGCTGTTCTTGGTGATTAGCTAAGTAGGACAAACCAGAAACCTGTAAGTTGGTCAGCTGGGTGGATCTGAAAAAGCCTTCAGGAATAAAGTCACAATCACTACTATATTTTGTCCCTTCACCACATTGGATTTTCTCTTCCATCATTTGCTTGACTTCTCCATAACCACTTCCAAAAACATAAATGACTCATGCTACCACCATAGTCAAAATCAGCATAAGCTCAACTATAGTAAGTGATAGTGTCCAAATTGTTAAAAAAAGGAATAGAGGAGAAAAGGCAAATCAATTAGTCCAGCCCAAACTAAAGTCCGAAGACTAAAGCCTCCCTGCTCTCAAACAGTATGTTCATGCGTCCTGTACCTATTGCACCAAAGAAATCACCCATGTTAAAAAGCTTTCCCTATTTCTTTATCACCTCTCTTCCTTGATCTTCTGTGATTCTGTATTAAAGAAATAACATTAGCAAATGCAAACGAGCAAAACCACTTCAGTTTATTCCCTCTCCTTTTCTGTAGGAATAACAGTTATCACCTGTGAAAGTGCCTTCAACAGGTGTTTTTCTTTCTGAGGATGTTACAGAACATGAAAGCAAGAGTTGTTCATTATTTAACTTTCATATTCCAGTTATTTCATTATTTTCTGTTTGTTTGTAGGTGTTCTAGATGCCAATAGCAATAAGTTAAATAATTATTTTTCTGTGAAAAAAACCCTTTATCAAAGCCCTGAACACCATAATGAACTGTTCTGCTGCTGCAACAGTGAAAGTAAAGTAGTACCTTTACAAATATTATTTCCATCCCAATAATAGGTATTATCTATATAGTCTAAGGTTGATATGATGGTATAGATTACGACCAGATAAACTTCATTTGAAAGACATCTACTCGTACTTCAATCTACCCTGCAGGAGGCTGGCAATGTCAAGAGATAAGTGCAGAACCAAAGCAAAGTTTTACAACTTTGTAGACAGAACCAAGTTTTTCTGCACTGAGGGACATCTAGCAATGTCCATAATAAGGGTGAGGGAGACAGAAGAGATGGAGCTGAAGGTGACACTGAGAGTACATTCAGAGACAGGTTTGTTATTCCTGCTTCCTCCAGGCCATGGCTGTCACTGCAGCTTGAGATCACTCAGCTCATCTTATCCCTCTCTCCAGCAGCAACGGATGCACCAAATGCTAACCTATCTTGCTGCAGCAACAGCAAGCTCAGCATGCAAAACAATCAGCTGAGCAATTTCACCAACCCTGATTATCCTGGGCTGCTGCCTACTTAGATTAGTCTTTAAACCCATCCAGGACATTATCTACACAGTCAGCTGCAAAGTCCTACACGCTTGCTTCTTCCATCTCTGCCAAAGATGCACAAACAAGCCCTCAGTTGGAAAGGGCATAATTGTATTTATGCAAACTGTGATCATGCTAGTAAACCCAGACACTTTAACGAGCTTATTAGTCATATACTTACATGTGGAAATGAGTGCTGAACTGGGGTTGGCAAATGCCCCTCTAGCTCAGAGTACAGAAGGGGATAGCACTTAGCTCTGTGGATACATTCAAGTGCTAATTTTACTCATTTGCAGAACACGTCAATCTTAGAGACATGTAAAATTCTGCTCTTTTTAGCAAACCTGAAATACTCAGTGCCACATTTATTAAAATAGTCTTGATATGTTACTTCTACATGAAAAATAGAGTATGTGATGCCAAGTTTATTGATAACAGCTGACCCCAACAAACCAAAGGGATATCCCATACCATACAATGTCATATTCAGCAATAAAAGCTGAAGGGTAAGAAAAGAAAGATCTGAAAGAACACAAATTCTTTTGCAGTCCAGAGGAAAATACTTCATGTCTGTTTTCACTCTTTGAGAAATGCATTCATCAAGAAAGGATGATGACATTTAGCTCTTTTATTTTCTTTCTTTGATAGATTCAGTTATCATAACTTCTTTTTTTCCCCTTTTAAATATTATCTGATCATGTTAAGTCAAATTATTAGTTTTTAGATTTGTATGTAGTAAAATATGATACTGAACTTCAACCAGAAGCAATTAAATAAGTCCAAATAATTTTCTAATTTTCAAGTACATAATAAATTTCTAATGAATAATTTATTGAGCCTAGTATTAGAATCCATACTTTCTCCTCATACAATTTTAGGAATTCTTTTTCTCACTTGTTCTAAATTCATTAGGCATATTTTCTAATAAAATGAGTAGTTAAATCAGAGCATCATATAACATATTCTCTTGTCACTGGAATAATAATGCTTCATGGGTTCAGCAGTAGCAGTCATTTTTCTCCTTGGTGGCTGGTGCAGAGGTGTGTTTGTGACTTTTGGCCTGGGAACATCACTGATAACGCCAGTGTTTTCAGTTACTGCTTGGTAATGTTTGGTCTGACCAAGGACTTTCTGAGTCTCATGCTCTGCCAGGGAGGAGGGGAAGCCGGAAGGAAGCAGAAACAGGACACCTGACCCAAAGTAGCCAAAGAGGTATTCCATACCACAGCATGTCATGCCCAGAATGTAAAAACAGAGGGCAGAGGCCCGGAAGGGTGGGGGTTCGCTGCTGGGTCAGGCTTGGTATCAGGTGGTGAGCAGTTGTATTTTCTTTCCTTGTATTTGCCTTGTCATTATTATTATTCGTGGTAGCAGTAGTGACTTGTGTTATACTTTAGTTACTATATTGTTCTTATCTCAACCCGTGGGAGTTGCATTCTTTTGATTCTCCTCCCCATCCCCCCAGGAGCTGGGGGGAAGAAAGAGGGGGGAGTGAGTGAGCAAACTGCTTGGCTGACTGGGCTTAAACCACAGCAAAATGATAGATATACTCTGATTTCTTGGATACTCATTTTAAGTGGCAGCAAAGTACTTAATTTAAATGCAACTGTTTTTTTAATTTTCTTCCACTAAAACTTATCATTATCTTTTCTATAGAGATCTTTCTATATTATTTTTTATTTAATTTTAATATTTTTCTTTAAATAATATTAATCCATTTACAGGTTACCTAGCTCACAGCACCTAAATGACGGTGTTGAATACCTGAAGCAAATCAGGCAGTTCATATGTAGCACACAATAAACCATAGTCTCAAACATAAATTTCATTCTTTAATTAGAACCCAATATTATTTTCTCTGCTGATGTCTTCACATCTTTTAAATTTAAAAGTCCTCATATTAAAATGAAGGAAAAACATCTAGCTAAACTGCAGAGCATAGCAGTTGTTAGGAAATCTGTTTAGAGCTCAAACTAAGATTAATTTATCTTTTTAGTTAGTATGTGTCCTCATAATTATTAATGAAGATGCATCCAAACTTAGTAAGACAAAGTTTTGTCATGCGCAGCATCTTTAGGAGCCCAGATTACATACAGGTATGAGTGCTGCTCTCTATTTCTGTTCCCACACAGTCTTAGGCATGTACAGAAACTTATACTTTATGATTAATACCACTGATTTTACCTTGATGATTTAGAATGCATAAAATTAAGCCTCCATATCTTTCTAGATGAAGGTTTAAAACACATGCAAAGCTAGACAAATGTCTGGAATATAAATCCTCACCTTACCTAAATAACAGAAATCATCTATTGAAATGAACTATCAAGAAACATCATGGATTCTTATCTCTGCTTCACAGAAACACTGGATGCCTTCCAAGAAAGGTTTGCCCTTTGGTCAAACACAAGATGTTCTTCAGTCATACAAGTTACTGAGCTCAGTAACAAATTAACAGCATGACGCTGAATGGACTGTGATAAACAGCCGGCTGTATTAGATGTTGTAATGGTAATTATTCATTTTAAGTTCCGAGAAGCTATAAAAGGGGTTTATAAAAAAACAGCAGAACTACTTCACAAGTACCAAAGCAGAGCTTTCTTGCTCAAAAAGCATTTTCAGTTGACCAAGTTAAGACTTAGGCAGCAATATATTAGTTCTATTGTAATAGTGCCTAAACACAGCAATCGACGATTACGGCCCTCTTGATTATGCCTCAGCGTGTAATACAGAAATGCAGCTACTATTTTTTACTTATGTTTTTATCACAAACAGTTTGCAAGTACATGAACTGATGGGGCTGTCTAGTTGAGTAAAATCTGCTTTATTTTTTACAGAGAATAAATTAGTCAAAGCATTTGGTGAATGATGCTACATAATACCAAATTTAAACCTCTAATAGGCAGGCCAGATCCCTGGCCTTGAAAAAGACCTACTGTGCACTCCTAAGTCATCAAAATGGGCTTAGCTACCTGTCTGACAAATTGGCCAGTGAGAGATAGTTTTGCGGTAGCACAGAAACGAAAAAGTTATGTACTTGGCATAAACTTGCAGAACCAAAACATTTCTGCACAAAGCAAGCCTTAAAAAGTGCAATTTGGAGAGGCAAAAGCATATTTACCTTTCCAGTTAACACTAGGACATCACAGGCTGATTTGATACAGCGTAATCACAGCTGGGCAATTGTTAGACTGCAGCTGTATTCGCCATGAGTGACACTGAGACTCTATCTGCCCTGCCCACCAGGAACAGGACACCTTTGAGGAGCTGTTGTACATATAACTATATATAACTATATATATATATAGTTATGTATATTAAAGATACAAACACAGTAAGTAAAGATCTACAAATGAATGCAGATCCAAAGCCTAAAATGGATGGGAAAATGCAAATCCATCAATTTATCTTGTACAATTGAGTTGAATTCTCTTACATCATTCACTATTAAACAATCCATTTCAAAATTATTTACAACCCCTCTTGACAAATATGATTAGAAAAGATTTGTCAACTGTACTAGCTGTTCTCATACAAGGATAAATCTTTAATAACTTCCAATCTTGCAGCAGCAGTTTTCAAAAAGAAATTGGAGAAAAAGATCCATCTAGAAACATCTATAGAACAACAAATACTTAGAAAACTGTACACAGCAACAAAAAGAATGATCATAGAATCATAGACTAATAGAATAGTTAGTGTTGGAAAGGACCTCAAGATCATCGAGTTCCAACCCCCCTGCCATGGGCAGGGACACCTCCCACTAAACCATGCTATCCAAGGCTATGTCCAACCCCACCCTGAACACTGCCAGCGATGGAGCATTCACAACTTCCCTGGGCAACCCATTCCAGTGCCTCACCACCCTTACAGTAAAGAATTTCTTCCTCGTATCCAATCTACACTTCCCCTGATGAAATATATTAACGAACTAAAAATACATTGAAATTTGTTTCACAGAAAAGCAGAACTTATGCTTTGTGAGCTTGCTGACCTCATTGATATAATCTGATAAGGACCATGTCATAGTGAACATGATAGAGATTCTGTGGCTTGTTTTTGCCATAGCAATTACTTAATGATGCTGTTTAGTGCATCTGTACCAGAGGCCTTGACTGCAGGAATTTACTCAAGGTACAATATTTTTACAAGTCAAAGAAATTATGATAATGAGCCTAAGTAAATTGCAGAAAGTACTATCTGAACAATATTTAACACATTGTAGTTCTCTCCAACCAATATAAGGAGTAGCTCAGTTTAAGCTTGGGTCCATAAGGATGGGTCCATATCTGTTCCATAAGGAACAAAATATGAACACATAGCTCTGGCTGAAAAAGGTGCTGTTTGAAGGGTATTACACTGTTTTCCTTTAACACAAGAATATAATATAGAGCTCTTACTCAAATATCTTTCATTGCTTGTTATAATTGCTTAAAACTTCTTTTTTGGAGCATATTTCAACTTTTCAGAAAGGATCAACCAACTGTGCAGTCAGAGGGAAAAGCGTTTAACTTCACTTGAAGTGTCCCTGCCCATGGAGGGGGGTTGGAACTAGATGATCTTAAGGTCCTTTCCAACCCTAACTATTCTATGATTCTATGATTCTATTATGGGTGAATGAATCTCATCTTTCTCTGCACATTTCTTCCTTCCTAAACCTTGGCTTCCCCTTGAGCAAGAGACATTTTAAATGTTGTAACAATTGCTAATTAAAAAAAAAAAAATAACAAAAAAACAAAAACCAAAACAAACAAAACAAACAAAACAAAACATAAAACAAAACAAAAAACCAAGCCAGAAAATAAAAATAGCAGGGGCTGGAATCAGGCAAAAGATCGTTCAAGACCGTTAAGGAAACTGAGCCTTGCAAGAGAGCATACTTAGCGTAGAAACCCTGGACCAGCTGTTCAGTTCAGATCTGCATTAACTATAGTGACATTACTGGCGTTCAATATATAGGTAAACAAAACATTTATTTTGCAGTTCTTGAGAAGAAAACAATTAGGAGAAACAGAAAGGCACTAAGCTAAAGGTCTGATCTACATCAAACAAAGAATCATAGAATGGTTGGGATTGGAAGGGACTTTTAAATATCGCCTAGTTCCAGCCCATCTACTCCCAGGAACATCCATCTTCTCTTTCTGTTACAGAATTCTTGTCCCAGTTTCATAGAATCAAAGAATCATATAATAGTTAGGGTTGGAAAGGACCTCAAGATCATCTAGTTCCAACCCCACTGCTATGGGCAGGGACACCTCACACTAAACCATGTCACCCTAGGCTCTGTCCAACCTGGCCTTGAACACTGCCAAGGATGGAGCATTCACAACATCCCTCAGCAACCCATTCCAGTGCCTCACCACCCTCACAGTAAAGAACTTCCTCCTTATATCCAAACTAAACTTCCCCTGCTTAAGTTTGAACCTGCTACCCTTTGTCCTATCACTACAGTCCCTAATGAAGAGCCCCTCCCCAGCAACCCTACAGCCCCCCTTCAGGTATTGGAAGGCTGCTATGAGGTCTCCATGCAGCCTTCTCTTCTCCAGGCTGAACAGCCCCAACTTTTTCAGCCTATCTTCATATGAGAGGTGCTCCATCCCCTGATCATTCTCGTGGCCCTCCTCTGGACCTGTTCCAACAGTCCCATGTCCTTTTTATGTTGAGGACACCAGAACTGCACACAATACTCAAAGTGAGGTCTCACAAGAGCAGAGTAGAGGGGCAGGATCACCTCCCTCGACCTGCTGGTCATGCTCCTTTTGATGCAGTCCAGGATATGGTTGGCTTTCTGGGCTGCAAGCGCACACTGCCGGCTCATGTTCATTTTTTCATCGACCAACACCCCCAAGTCCTTCTCCACAGGGCTGCTCTCAATCTCTTCCCTGCCCAACCTGTAGCTGTGCCTGGGATTGCTCTGACCCAGGTGCAGGACATTGCACTTGGCATGGTTAAACTTCATCAGGTTGGCACCAGCCCACCTCACAAGCGTGTCAAGGTCCCTCTGGATGGCATTCCTTCCCTCCAATGTATCAACTGAACCACACAGCTTGGTGTCATCGGCAAACTTGCTGAGGGTGCACTCAATCCCACTGCCCACGTCACCGACAAAAATGTTGAACAAGACCGGTCCCAACACCGATCCCTGCCGGATGCCACTCGTTACTGTTTACAGTTTAGTGTTACAGTTTACTGTTCCAGTTTAGTGGTTTTCTCCCTAAAATTACCTTTAGCCCCCAGTCTATTTTTCTTTCCTGGGATTAGCAGGATGTGGAATATACGTCAAGAGTACGAAATACATAGTCTTTCACTCCTGTACTGTCTTGATTCAGAGCAGTTACAGGAAAAAAAAAACCTCTTGTGTCTGTGAGTACCCAGGAGAAAACTAGTTAATAATTCCTTCAGAAAGGTCCCTATATATTGTGGCTATAGCCAGGAGCTTCAACAATTTTGGTAGAGCCTTAGAATATTAGCAACTGAATACTAACAATTCTCTCTTAAGCCTATGTGAACTGTGAATTTTGTTCAGAGGCTTATAATGCAGCCAACTCTGTGCCAGTTTTCATAGTGACATGAAATGCACACCCTCAGAATAAAGGTGATGAACCACTTCAAATGAGTGTCTTCACTGTTTTAACATGGACAAAACAAGACATTTTCCTCCGGACTCACCCTTCAAAACGGTTGAATTACTTTTTCTGAATTGTTATGGTCTTTTTTTTTTTTTCTTTAAATCAGCCTGCAGCACAAATCCAGCAAGGAAAACTACAGCACAAACAGCCAACTCTCTCTGAGACTACAGAAACTACACATAAAACGATCTCCAGGTGGGAAGTCTGAGGAAGCCTTAATGTCAGGCAGTGCTTCAACCTGATTTTCATAAACAGTCCAGGTGGCCCACAATTGTCACCTATAATTAGCAAGTAAACTATATAATTACAATGTACTTTCATAGTACTCCTTACAGCACGTTTTACCGTTGTCAACAGAAAGCCAACTTCAGTTGCATCCAGCTCTTTAAAATGCTCGGCGATGCGTATCTGTGCAGAGTCACTGAAGGTCATTGCCCTCACAGGGTGATGGGATTTCACATTCACACTACACAAATGTAGATGGCTCAAAAAGGTAGGGTCTTTCCAAACGTTTAAAAAGAACAAAGCTGTTGACTAAGCACTCTGTACTCTCATTGAATTTCATAGGCATGCTGAGACTTTAGCACTTTTGAAAAATAAAGCTTTTATCTTCCCCTGCAATGCATGTTGTCTAGTCATCTGATCTACAGCAAAGTGAATACAAGGAAGGTGCTGATGTTAATGCTAGCAAATCAGAATGGCAATGTTTTACACCCACTTTTCAGTCACTTGTACAGATAAAGAGGGAGTGGAACAACAGAAAATCCGGCTTAGATGAATGCTGAATGAGAATTATGTCAAGATGACTTCTTGCATATCTACATTTACTGCGGTTTTCCTTTCTTACAGAAAACTATTAGTAAAAAAGGCAATAGCACTGAGCATATATGTTTTCTGGCACAAAGTCTGCCATAACCGTATATCTTTGTGAACTTAACTTACAGCAGTAACACTAAGTATTGCCATTTTCATAGATATTTTTTTCATCTTACAAAGGTGCCATAACAGATTCTTACTTGTTTGAGCTTACGGTTTAGAGAAGCCACCTTCTTCCAGAGGCCAGGGCTGAAAAGCTGCTTATCTCACAGGGTATATGTACACCAGTAGCCAGCCCCGGTAGCAATGAGGACATAGGCATGGCAGCTCAACACGGACTCATCATAGAATCATAGAATAGTTAGGGTTGGAAAGGACCTCAAGATCATCGAGTTCCAACCCCCCTGCCATGGGCAGGGACACCTCCCACTAAACCATGCCATCCAAGGCTATGTCCAACCTGGCCTCGAACACCACCAGGGATGGAGCATTCACAACTTCCCTGGGCAACCCATTCCAGTGCCTCACCACCCTTACAGTAAAGAATTTCTTCCTTATATCCAATCTAAACTTCCCCTGTTTAGGTTTTACCCATTACTCCTTATCCTATCACTACAGACCCTAATGAAGAGTCCATTCCCAGCATCCCTATAGGCCCCCTTCAGATACTGGAAGGGGGCTATGAGGTCTCCACACAGCGTTCTCTTCTGCAGGTTGAACAGCCCCAACTTTCTCAGCCTGTCTTCCTACGGGAGGTGCTCCAGCCCCCTGATCATCCTCATGGCCTCCTCTGGACTTGTTCCAGCAGTTCTATGTCCTCTTTATGGTGAGGACACAGAACATGAATACCCAAGGCCTCAGCAGTTGGCACTGTCTGCTGCTCCAGCACTACCAGTACTTTAACTATCATCCTCAATACCAGTTCTCATGCGTCAACATGAGCTGCGGTCACACTCTGGACTGCAGCACAGTCCTCTCTTTAGATGGGATACACAGTTTCTATTTTAGGGAGATCAGAATTCTAGGAGGCTTCTCACCCAATCTATCACCCCTCAAGCTGTCACATGCATCACCTTTGAAATTTGCATTTTTGCCTATGATGTTGCCAGTGTTGCTTGAAAGCTACACTATTATTTACTGCTTAGTGAAAATGTAGTCCTGTAGTTACCTAACAGCTCATTGCCACTGGACATGGCTGTCTCATTCCTCTTGTCCAGGTTGCTCACAGCAGTGTAACTGCTCTCTTGTGACAGTTCCAATAACAGTGCAAAATGCCACAGTAATCCAACAGCTTGCTAAGGTGAAAGAAGTGTTGATTTGTTGTAATGATTTCGTTTTATACCAGTGTAGGACCTAAATTGGCTCACTAAAAGTCAGCTAAATACTGGATTTGGTCCATATCAGCGAGCATGAGAGAGGAGAGGAAGGGGCTTTCATTTCGGATGACAACGAGCTGCTGGCTTGCCACAGCTCACCTTACTGAACCACAGCTCAAGTTGAAACCTTTTGCTCTCTGCTCACTGCTTAAAGCAAGACACTAACACTTGGTATCTTCTTCGCTCTGAAGAAAGACTTGAAATTGGTTCAGCTACTCTATTGGTCTTATTTTCCATGATGATTTTATACTTTTAAAATGTAATTTTTGTTTTTGAATGGATTTCACTTTTCTTGAAGTACTGCATGCAAACACACCCATAAAGAGCAGAAAACCTGCTGCGGCTAGCCTTAGTTATTA
Source organism: Amazona ochrocephala (assembly GCA_039720435.1). NCBI lineage: Eukaryota > Metazoa > Chordata > Aves > Psittaciformes > Psittacidae > Amazona > Amazona ochrocephala. Next base: position 21,268,521 of record CM077876.1, read on the forward strand.
CATCCATTAAGATTTCAACTAACTAGCCTTGGCTTTTGCAAACGATCACAGTGACTTATACAAGGCAATGGATTTCTTATGTCTGAAAACAAAGAACCTTCAGCCTCATAAATAAATTTTCAACACTAGAAGAGACAACATCAGCCTTTTAAATTGTTCTCAGACAATTAGTCTGAAGTCCAACCCTAATTCTGGTGGCCTTCATCAGTGAAAACCTTTCAAGAACAAATTCAATTCCTTTAATTCATCAATATGCAAGCTCAAAAAATTGCTTTTCATAATATTTTTCTTTTTTAAAGTGTATTAAAATTGTAGGATAAGAGCAGAAAAGGAAGATTTTTCAAAGGAACTCAGCTTTTAGAAATTCTCACTATGAACAGATTTTCATAACTGAACTTAGAAAAAATTTTAAATGCAAACTATAATATGCAAATGTTTAAATTCTTAAAAAATTATAAAATCTGATGAAATATACTGCATGCAGTTACTTAGATAAGGTATCATGTAGTATCTAGACGTCCCGCATAGAGCATCACAAGCCAAGCCTGCCTTGTTATTACGGATATATATAAAATGGCCTATAAATAGGCATAATAGTAAATACTCATGGAGGTTTGTGATGAAAACTTTTTACTATTTAGATTATGTAACTGATGTCCATATATTTCCATTTTCCAAGTAAACAGATTACATAACTATGGCCCTAAAAGATACTCATAATCTAAATGTTCAGAAAGGCTGAAAATATAAACACTGAACTGTTTCTTAAAAGAATGTTTCTCTAGAATACCATTGATTTGAGTACATTTCCATAAAAATCGCTATCTTCAATCTGGTCTAAACTTCAGTGTGTGTCACAGGTATTTTTTATGTATGTATTCATTGAGTTCATCTGTCTTTACACACCTCAAAAGAATATCTTAACATAGAGAAGATAGAGAATACTGCTGCATGAATACAGGCTATTAAATTCACTTTTCTATTGAAAGAGACCTAAACAAGAACTGGCATTACCATACACCCTTCTTTCACAGTCTACATCTCCATGCTCATAAATGCTTACCTTTACAACAAGTTATTTAATCAACAGTGTGAAATTGAGAAATAAGATGAGTGTGACTTTCCACAGTAGGTGACAATTTGTCAAGTTAAATAATAACTGAAATAAACTATTTTAAAAGTCTTTTCAAGTCTAAAAACCTGTAAGTGCTGCAGCACGATCAATCAAATCATTACCTAAACGACACATCTTCAAAAAGAGGGAAGAAAATAGACGAACCAACACGTGTACGACAAAAATTAAAAATCCAGTAAAGGGAAAAAGCACCACAGAATAATGTAAAGATTTTGATGGGTTACACAAAGCTGGAGCAGGCTGCTGTGTAAGTAATGGCAATCTTGCCATGGGGAACTTGGTCAAATTTTTATGTCATCTCTACTTTTTGCCCTCTCATTTCTTCTGTAATAGTTCTTTTAACATGTAAAAATGCTCAACCATAATCATCTAGCAGTTAAGACCAAAAGACTGCAGACTTGCTTTGTTCTCAACACATCTGCATGCTCTAAGATACAACTATTTTAATAGTGGAACAAGATACACGTTATAGGAAATATTTTCAGAAATAAATTACAAATTATATTTTTAAAATGCTTTCACATTTCAAAGCCATGTAAAGAACTTAATAACTAGTGATTTATACCCAGGAGAAAAAGAATGCTGGGCAAAACACTCTTCTTGTTTTGTCCATGCAATAGTTTTTAATCTTTCCATAATGAGGATTAGTTCAACAGAAAAGGTGAAAATGTTAGCATATATGTTAGTAAAAAATTTCATTCTTAAGATACATATAGATACTTTCCCAAGGTAAAAATCAGTTTCTAAATGCAATTTTACAACAGAACCACTGAGCACCAACTTGATAGACTGCAATAACCCAATTCTCTTCAACTGCATTTCTTTAATATTTTCTCTACTATCAGAAAACATTTTTTTCATGCCCCTAAAATAAAGATTTCATATCAAAAGAGCGGGCCATCAATGGAAGGAACACATTAATGAATCTTTGAAATTTATGAAAGACACCCAAAACTTCAAAACACATTTACAGGGTTTAAAATATAATTTCAGAAAAATATAATTGTTGGAAAAAGTTAGCTAGAATTTCCACAAATAAGATAAATTCAGTTCCTAAATCAACAATCAGATTCCTAGGCAGGTGGCCTGATTTTCAAAGGCACTCATCATTCAGAAGGGTGATTTTCACTGGTGGGATGGTGAGGAGATGAAGTGTTTCTTCCTTCTGAAAAACTTGGCCACCTCCTCAGGGCTCAGACTGAGAAGTGAGGACAGATTTCTGTGGGACTGTAGCTGTGACATTGTCTGTACCAAGCTGCCTGGCTTACCCCTCACACTGGCACTAGTGCCTTCATCACAGGACTAGCTCCAATGTTATACAGCAGCCCCTGATCAGCTGTAGTTGAAATTACAGTCAAGACCCCATTAAAGGACACAGATGTTGGTGCCACTTTACCTAGATTATTCATGTGCAATATTTCTGAATATTGATAGTTTGTGAATTTCAATGGATGAGGCTTGGATGGGGAGAGAACTGGGAAAAGATGGAAAGGATGTGCTTTCCTCTGGCAGACATATGCTTCCAGCTCTCACTTTTGACAATATTAAATTTAATCTCAAACAGTTTCTCCTTATTTCCCCTCCAATTCTCTTTCTCTGCTTCTTCCCTTCTGATGATCCTATACTTAATGAAATACACATAAAAATGACAGCAGAACAACAAAGATGCTTACATTTTTAAAGAAAATTAAAAAAAAAAAAAGCATAACATATTATTGATAGAATACGCCAAACGAAATAATTATTTTTACATTAATTAAGTAAAGCTATTTAACAATGGCCCTTTATTTTCTGATAGTTAATTGGGGAATTGTATCAATTAATAGCGCTTATTTCTGATACAAGATCAGATCACAAGTCCTGAATTCCTAACTTAGTTAAACTGAAATTTTGATTAGAAATAAGTGGACCAGGTTGGACAAGATAAAAACTACCTCCATAGGAGGTATTTGGACGAAGCCCTTTCCAGGCATGTTTGGACAGTAATTCATTAAAATTCATTCTACATTAAAAAGCTAATGACTATTTACTGAGTATATTCAGCAAATATTCCAGCTTCCTGGATGTGACAGGATAATAGGAAACTATTTTCAAACTACAATACAAGTTTCTGTTTTCTATTTAAATTTGAAAAAGATAAAAAAAAGCACTCAGAGAAAGGGATAATGCTTTTTATAACACTTTTAATATTGGTCACCCAGACAATTCAATGGCTTACAGTCTCAATTCAAAAAGAAACAGAAGCATCTTTACCTTCAGAATAGAAAATTTCAACAATTTCTAAGGCAAAACATATCTTATGGTTAAAAATATAGTCAAACTGAAGACACGTTCCACTGATAAATATTTTCCCTATGTTAAAAAAATTAAATTAATAATATTAATAATCATCTTAAGCTCATATGAAACATAAATAACTACAACTGATACACTAAAAAACTTTAATAATAATTCATAGTTCTTCCATTCCTTATATCATGAGAGAATTAATCTGGTGCCACACAACACTTTTACTCTAGCTGTAGCTCTAGCGAAGTCCCAGATTAAAAGGAAACATGATTGAAGAATTACAGGTTTAACGGTTTGTGTACATTTGCATATAAAAAGTTCAGACTGTAATTTAGTCAAGATTTTAATCAATAAAATTGAGTGTTAGTCTTTTTTGTTGGAATCAAAGGCCCATGAAATTATTCATGTTCATTTACCTATAGCAAAATATTCTCTCTTCTCTATTATATGAAAATATTTCTTCTTTCTTACTTCAGTAAATCCCTATCTATCCTCAAATCCTGATAAGGCATAATCACTTACGCCTGATCTTTTCAGCATGCATTATTATATCTAAGAAGACATTCAATATCATTTTATCAAGAAGCTTCAAATTTTAATATTTACCATCTTGTTGCCTAATTAGTGTTACCCCACAAAAGTCTCCTGGCTTGATGCAGTGTGTATCTTCCTGAATATTTCTGCCAGCAGAGAGAAAGAAGTGATGTAAGCATGTGAGACACAGATAAGAACTGGAAAAAGGTAGAGCTCTTTCTGTGAGGGATATTATTGGCTTGTGCCAAGTTTAAGTGACTGAAATTTAAATATTATACAGTCGATTTCTCTAAATGCTGCAGAAGATCACATCCCTTTACCTTCTAATGAAGAACAGACATGTCTAACCAGGAGAAGGTTTGTCAAAAATAAAAAAATCATTCTTTACTGTTAGAAATGTCTGCAAATTAAAACATTCTGCTTCTGTTATCATCTATGCATCTATGAAAAATATATTTTTGTAGAAAAACTCTCTCATAGCCAATACCAATACTTAAAGTAGTAAGATACTTCTCATTCCATTTTGTAAGAAGTACTCTAAAAGAAATGATACTTTAATTGTTTAAGCATATAATGTGAAAAGTGTAATATATGGTATCTCTCAGTATTTATCTTGGCACTTGAAATAGAGGCAGTTCATAGGAGAAAGTGGAACAAAAAAGAAGAAAAAAAGAGAAAGAGGTTTCTGAATTTCCATTTATACATTCAAACCACATTTGCCTTACATAAATGCACTGGTCTCTATAGAAAAAAAAAATATTTCTTTATAAACAGAAAACAATCTCTCACACTGCGATAAAGTGAAAATAAAAAATCTGGCTTCTAATAAAACACATCAAAAATTTCAGTATTTTAAATAATCAGTTATTCTTATGACCATTCAAAATCTTGTACTTTGAATTCTAAGATATCTCCATACTGAAACTGTATGGATTTTCAAAGCCTCATGTACTCAAGTTAAGTGCTGAAGTTCAGTCCTGAAATTTTGCCTTCTAGTATAATTTGTTGCAGAGAAGTTAGACTTTCAGGAACTCTCTAATCTGAATGAAGCAAATTTTAGAAACAATGACCTAATTCTGATCTAATTTAGCTCGGTGTAACTTTGAAGCCAAAGTTGTTGAAGATGTGTGAAACTGGAACAAGTGAGATTGAAATCAGGTCCCTTATCTCTTAGAATTTGAAAGTGAGAGCACTGTGACAGTATCCCACTTGCTTGGCATCCCTGATCATGTGGGACACGCACTGTTCCTGCAGTAGCACTCAGAAAGTGTGCTTTCTGCTCCTCACACCCTGAGCTACCACACATTTTTAACTTGTTTCCAAATAGACTTTATTCCCTTTCAAAACCTAAACTGTATCTCTACCAGATTGGTTTCAATATTGCATTTAACAAGCAGGTCCTGCAAGCTGTTCCAGACATGAGCACCTTTTTAACTTCGATAGTAAAAAAGTGCAATTACTCATATATTTGTAAATTACCATGACACAGACAAGGAAACATTATATATCCATGTTTTCAATGCCCTTGACAAAGAACAAAGAACAATGTATTTACCGCTGTCCTGCAGAAACACATTTCTGCTTACACAGCCCGCGCTCTGCAGCTTTCAATCAACAACACAGGGATGTTAAAGTATGAAATATCACTGGAATATATAAATTCATCTATCCACATGTTATTTTGGGGCTGTTGGTTGACAGCTGGCTGAATATGAGCAACAGCGTGTCCAGGTGACCAAGAAGGCCAACATCATCAAGCAAAATAGTGTGGCCAGCATGACCAGGGGAGTGACTGTCCCCCTGTACTCAGCACTGATGAAGCTGTACCTCATCTAGCTATTATGTTTTTATAGAACAGTGAAAGAGAACAGTAAACCTAAGAACTGCACCTCTGACAAAACACAGATAAAATTGCTTTTCCCACCACAGATTCCACCCACATAAGATATCAGCCGCAGTCTGTGCAAACAGATACCTCTCACAGGGTGCTCTGGAAGGTGGCTAGGATCATGTTATGCATTTATGCCTGAACTGTTTACCACTATTGGAAAATCTACTGTGTCCTACTTTATATTTCTAGCAAATCAGAGCAGTATTCTGAACTATCACGCACCCAGATTTCCTTGAATGAAACCTCTTTTTCCATGCAGAGATTGTCTTTTGCTGGAACCATGGAGTTTGAAAGATTTATAAAGAATCGTAGGATATCCAGAAGCCCTAAATGTTTGGGGAAGGAGCAGAAGGAGCCCCAGCTCCAGTACAGGTCATCTCTTCCTTGCTGTATTCTGAATAGAGGTATGACAGCATCAAGGACCACTGGCTTTCCTGAGCATGGCTGTGCCAAGTCTCTTCAGACTGGCAGTTTGGCAGACTGCAGGTGTGACAGTAGTGCCACAAGTAATACTTGGGCAGTGCTGCTGTTTGGTTTTCTAACTCTACCTGGAAAACCTGTGGACACACACCACAAACCTGGAGCACACTGCTTTGCATCTGCTTCATGCTGGCTGACAAATTGTGGGGGACCTTTCAAACCTGCCTTAAAGCCTATTCTTACAATTGCACTGAAAACATCTAACTGAACATGCAAATAAAAAATACTTTAATATTCCTGCACAGTAGAAGACACTTAAATTGGGAAAGCAATGGAGATAGCTTGGCCTAACTTGCACACCACAGAAAACATAGCTTCATTTGGAGCTTTGCAGGTAACATGGTTCAATGTTTACTGCTATTAATACCACAACCACTCTTACTCTATAAACCATGTTTCTAGAGCCTTGAAACTAAACCAAGTAAACTGAGATGATTTCGAGAAAGAAATAGTGAATTGAACAATCCAGAACATTTTAAAATAAGTCATTATGATCTTTATTTTTATTGATCGAGGATCCATTTTACTGCCACTTAAAACTTTGCATAAAAGCACTGGCATTTCAGGAATTGTTTTTCTCTAATATTTTAAGCAATTTTCTTATTTCAGTAGTAGTTAAAATAGAAATGTACCTAATATTTGGTCCAAAACATATTGGTCACCTTCTTTTGTTTTCTTCTGCAAAGTGTATCTCCTAACACAGACGGCAAGCCGTGCCATGAAGATACAGCCTTGGACTGTCTGCTACCCTGATCTCCAGGACTGACAAGAAATATTGCAAAATGAGACACTGTATATACAGTTTCAGAAGCCTGGTATTCACAGCAAAAGCAAAGAAAGGTCCCTTAGATAACCTGGAAAATATCTTGGGAGCTTCAGAAAATTCTGAATAGCACAGTAAGCAAGAACTGTTAATCTTATGTGCAGAAAAAGGCAGAGGCCATCTCATAAATTAGTATTCAGCTATGTGACTAATGACACTTTTCATGTGTATGAAGCTTTGCATAACATTTATGATACAAAATATGCCTAATTCTGGCACAATCTAACTTTCAGGTACACACATTTAGAATCTCAATTATGTCTATTTAACACTTGTTGTCATGTGTTATTTTCTGACCTTTTAAAGAATGAACTGGTCTGTCACACCATTGGCTGCTCGTCTTATTCCTGGGCTTCTCACCTCATCAAACCCCCTCTCAGCACTTCAGGTCAATGCTGCCAGGCCTATGTTCCTTGCTCAGGGAGTCCCAGTCCCTCTTTGCCAAAGCTCCCAAGCTCAACTCAGCTCAGCCAGCCCTCCTGTCCTTGTCTCTGATGACACTTTTTCCAGCCATGCACTGTCTCTTCCAAACTGTTGCTTCTGCTTCTCAGCCAAACTCAAAATCCTCTAACCTACAGCTCAGGAAGATCCAGTTCTCAGCTTCTCAGTTATCTTTGTTATCTGTAACCTTCACTTTTTCTTTCCTAAACTACTGGTTGCAGGTTTAGCATACTTGATGTACCAGCTTTGCGCTCCCCTCTTCTTCTTCCTAAACTTCCTCCTCTTGTCTGCTCATCCTTCCAAAGCCTCCTGATCCTGAGGATGCCAGTCCTCAGCCTAGTTTATGACCCAAATTTCCGAGTCCAAATATAGTTGCATTACTGTGCAGTATCTCAAGAATCTAGCTCTTCTTTTCTACAGTTGAACCTTATCTATAAAGCTTCTTCACCATGCCTGTGTACCTGAATGTTGTCTGTGTGCTCCTCAGTTTCTCTGCTCAGAGTTCCCCATGCTCCCCATAGACAGGAGGCAAGAACATTACAAGGCAACAGTTTCTTGGACCGTTACCAAAAACATGCAGAAAAATAACTGTGCCTTGTCCCCTCCCTGAAAACAATCAGGTTGCATTTTTAAAAATCAAGGAAAAATTTACTTTAAAGCAGACAGCTACTGAAATGAGATCAGACCCAAATACTTAAAGTCACAGGCAGTCAGTAACACTTGGATGCTTTTTCCAGAGCTCATTTTCCAGCAGCTGAAACTACGACACTGGTCCATATCTCTCTTGGACTTGTGAAATGAAATTTTTTGCATGCATTTTGTATGCATATGCACATTCCAAACCATATACGTGTATCAATCCCTTTCATTTTGGAAATGAGCTTAAAAAGGCAAACTTTCAGCCCTTTTGAAAGCACGTGACTGTAATTTTTCCTACATTTTCAGATAATTCAGTTTTCAGACTAATTTCCTACAACCAATGGCAGGGCCTTGCAAAATCTCAGATGTGATTCAACAAACAGCTGCTCCTGCAGCTCAGGCCCAGGCTGCTCCGCACAGCTGAGCAGTTGTTAATATTTATTTGCAGAATCTGTGAAAAGATATGGGTACTCTATAAAGAAATGGAAAACGAATTAATCCTTCTCTTCTGGAGAACTCGTTATTACTGCATCCAAATTCGCACTATAACGTTGCCACCTTTCATCACTCTAATGCCAAATGTTTTATATTTAGCATTATATCTCTGTCCAGAAAGATTTTGTATGTGGCTTAAAAGGACAGCTGAGAAATTCTCAGGTTTAGGGAGTTTTTGAAGGGCGGAAAGCTAGAACTTTATTTACTGCCATAAAAGACTATAAAAATGTTTCCAGAAATACTTTCGCAGTGAAAGAAGGTATAAGAAGAATATCCATCCTTTCTTGGATGGGGGGGGAAACATAGTGACAAAGGCTGAGGAAAAGGCTGAGGTACATAATGCCTTCTTTGACTCAGTCTTTAATAGTAAGACCAGTTGTTCTCTGAGTACCAGCCTCCTAAGATGGAAGAGACAGTGAGCAGGATGAAGCCTCCATAATCCAAGGGAGAATGGTCAGTGACTTGCTACACCACTTATGACACACACAAATCTACGGGGCCAGATGGGATTCACTTCAGCAGTCCCGGCTAACCCGGGAGGTTCCAGCTGACTGGAAGTTAGCAAATGTGACGCCCATCTACAAGAAGGGCTGGAAAGAGGATCTGGCTTTTCAGTCTGACCTCAGTGCTGGGAAGATTATGGAGCAGATCATTTTGACTGCCATCACACATAAAGGACAGCCAGGTGATAAGGCACAGTCAGCGTGGGTTTATGCAAGGCAGGTTCTGCTTGACTAACCTGATCTCCCTCTATGACGAGGTGATCCATTTAGTGGATGATGGAAAGGGTGCGCATGTTGTCTACCTAAACTTTAGTAAAGCCTTTGATACACTTTATCACAGCATTCTTCCTGGAGAAACTGGCTGCTCATGGCTTGGATGGGCATACACTTCTGGGTAAAAACTGGCTGACTGGCTGAGCCCAAAGAGTGGTGGTGAATGGAGTTAATCCAGTTGGTGGCTAGTCACAAGTGGTGTTCCCCAGGGCTCAGTATAGGTGCCAGTTCTGTTTAATATCTTTACCAAGGTTCTGGACAACAAGATAGCGTGCACCCTCAGTAAGTTTGAGGACAACACCAAGTAGGGCAGGTGTGTTGATGTGCTGGATGGTAGGAAGGCTATGCAGAGGGATCTGTACAGGCTGGATCAATGGGTTGAGGCCATTTGTATGAGGTTCAACACGGCTCAGTACCAGGTCCTGCATTTGGGCAACAACAACCCCATGCAGTGCTAGAGGCTTGGGGAAGAGTGGCTGAAAAGCTGCTCAGCAGAAAAGGACTACGGGGTGCTGACTGACAGACCTGAACATGCGCAAGCTTGTGCCAATGTGGCCAAGAAGGCCAATGGCATCCAGGCCTGGATCAGCAATAGTGCAGCCAGCAGGGCCAAGGAAGTGATCATCCTCCTGTACTGGGCACTGGTGAAGCCACACATCAAATACTGTTTTCAGCTCTGGGCTCCTCACTACAAGAAAGACATTGAAATGCTGGAGAGTATCCAAAGAAGGTCAAAGAAGCTAGTGAAGGGCCTAGAGCACAAGTCTCATGAGGATCAGCTGAGGAGATAGGGGTTGTTTAGCCTGCAGAAAATGAGGCTCAGGTGAGACCTTCTCAATTTCTACAACTACCTGGAAGTGGGCTTTATGGAGATGGATGTCAGCCTCTTCTCCGAGGTAAAAAGCGATAGGAAAAGAGAAAATTGCCCTAGAGTTGTGACAGAGGAGATTTAGATCGTATATGAAGAAAAATTTCTCCACCAGAAGAATTGTCAAGCATTAGAACAGGCTGCCCAGGGACGTGGTTGAGTCACCATCCCCAGAGGCATTTAAAAGGTGTGCAGATGTGGCACTTAAAGACATAGTTTTGTGATGGACATGGCAGTGCTGGGTTAATGGTTGGACTCAACAATCTTAAAGGTCTTTTCCAGCTTAAACAGTTTATGATTGTAAATGGGTAAGTTTTGTATGTTATGTGTACAAAAAATTCGTTTGTAGACTACGTTTCCTATGCTGAATTTCATAAAATAAACACTTTGTTGCTACTTCCCATATATTCATTAGGTTTATTTTCCTGAAGGTTGCTACTAAGAACAAAATCATGAACACTCTGAAGCTGATAGTTTTATTACTCATCACGACTACGGGTGTCAAGGTTTTACCACACTTATTTCATGTAAGTGCATTTAACTGCCTGCTTTCACCTGTGTGAAATTTCCTTCCATTCTACACTATCATACTCCTTATTTATCAGACCATGATTACTGCTATTGACATATGAAAATTCAGAGTTACCAACTCCAATTATTTACTTCAGAACCAATTTGATAGTAATATTAACAAAAAATAGTAGCAAATTTTCTAAACCTATTCCACAAAAGCAGATGACCATTCATTAGTAAACGTGCACTAGCATAACAATGACTGAAAACAGGTTATAACTATTGTACCTTAGACCAACAACATACATGAAGGTATGCAAACTAAATCTATTAATTTGATTCAGTTTAATCTGATGGTCTCCAATACTTTCGTACTTAATTCCTATGTTACCACTGGGTAGGTTGAGAATCATTTCAATTAATCTTAGTTTTCTTTCTGACAATGGAGTAACTCCAACACCATGAATCCTAAAAAGCACTAAACCAAGAAGCACTGTAGTCCCACAGCAAAAACAAATCTCCATCAGTCACTTTAAATTTGTTTAGAAACTCGAATGTGTTGACTACATACACAAGGGGTTTTTTGCAGATCAGATTCTTTAACCAGCAGCAGCCAGCACAAAAGTGGCATAAGCTCTGTATCATGTGCTCTAGTTAATTCAACAGAAATGCTGTCATGCACCCACACTTGATCCGTATCAAATATGCACACATTGTGATCAGGAGTACAAAAATCTGATATTCATGGACACAAAACCATGGCCTTATATGACAGCCCAGCTTTAGATACTCTGTAGATTTAACTAACAGGTTTTTCAATAGGTATATTTTTCCTTCAGCATATATAATACTTCTTGTAGCTGTTATGTTCTTTTTCATGTAAATCATTAAATTTAGATTTAAGTAAATGAAACACAGAATCAGAGGACAACTCCCCTCACAACAAACTTGAGTCACCTGAGAAGGGCTGTAGATATGTTGCTACAATCAAGTCTTGTACGTAAAACATACAATGGAATGGAAACTAAACCACATCTATATATTGAAACAGTCAAAAAGTAGAAATCTTACCTTTTTCACTAACACTTTCACTTTCAATCTCTACATCATCACAACTTGTATACTCTGGAGTGGATGCCAATTCTTCTTCAGAGCTACTTAATGAAACCTGGCGCATTTTACCTCCCTTTTTTGTTTTATGGGGCTTTGGTGGTGGAGGTCTGACAGATTCAGACTGGTCTGAGCTAAGTGAATCATTCCGTAACATGGTCTCCATCTTTTCACGTTTTGTTTTCCGTACAGCAGAATTAGGATCCAAATGGTGTTGTTTTCTTAATGAATCAGAGCGCCTCATGTCTGGTCTATCCAGAGGAATTGGACTCCTCCTAGGTGTAGGAGGGCTATGATTTGTGGTCCTCTGACGACTGGGACTTGGTCCCTGAGCCTCTCGAGTTCTTTCCATAGAGTATGAACGCTGATTTTCCATGGCAGCCCTGCGCTCAGATATTGATCTTTGCCTTGATGGTCGTTCCATCCTCAGCATGGACATCCGAGAATCTTCCAACTCAGTATTCGCGAGTGAGACATCACTATGTCTCCGTTCATGGCGTGCTCGGGACACTTCAGCATGAATGCGCATTTGTTCCTCATACGGTTGTGGCTTGACAGGATAACGAGCCAAATTAGGATCACTTCGGTATCGTGCCTGGTATTCCTCTTCCCTCCTCTGCCTTTCATATTCTTCCCTGTTTTGTGCATCTTCCTCTTCTACCGGATACTCCTTGGAACGCCTGCGACTCCTTCTGTTGGAATCTCTATAATCACCCAGTTCAGGTTCTTCATATAACTGGGGCCCACGCTGCGATCGCCTATCTGAATAATCTGATGGTGACCTGGGCATCGCACTGTCTGATGTAGCATACTGTGAATATTCGTCTCTCTCGTCCCTTTGGTCGTATCTTCTGTTCTGTTCTCTTGATATTGAAGGGCTTCTTTTCCTAAATAATCATGATGGGAAGGAAGAGAATTTTGTCAATATTTCTTGTAACACAAACAGGCAGTTAATGCTAATTAAATGATAAAATGATCATCTGATGAAAAAAAATCCATTCATTGCATTTCTTTGTGAATGCACACACACATTTTCTGTACTAAAGAAAAAGTATGTCATGCTACAAATCTGCTTATGGTGAACAGTTAAAATCAGAAAAACAGCTTTAAAGGAAAAATGCTAATATAACATTATAAAATATAGAATACAAATACTTACTCTACTTTGTAGTCATAACTGCTTTACAAGTACCAAAATTTCATAATCTTTTGTAATCATTTTACAGCGACATAACTTGACTATAAACTTCTATTTCATAGGGTTTTATAATCACTGTAGAAATTAAGGCTAGATGGATCATTCAGTTGGTTTGATTTTCTACCAACCATTATGGCTTAAAAATATACATATCAGTTCCCACAAAACTATAATGTGTGCCAACGGCAGAGAACACGACAAACAAAGATCCACTGGAAGCACTTATCTAAATCAAATGAGCTCAGAAGATCTAAGCTCAGAAAACAAAACATTTTTTGTGTTGCATAAGGGAAAGAGCTTCAAAATCCTGATCTCTGACTTGGAAAAAAAAAAAATAAAAATCCTTCCCATGTGTCCTGGGTTCAGCAGTAGCAGTCATTTTTTCTCCTCCTTAGTAGCTGGTGCAGTGCTGGTTTTGACTTTCAGCCTGGGAACAGTGCTGATAACACCAATGTTTTTAGTTGTTGCAGTAATATTTAGTCTGACCAAGGACTTTCTGAGTCTCATGCTCTGCCAGGGAGGAGGGGAAGCCGGGAGGAAGCAGAGACAGGACACTTGACCCAAAGTGACCAAAGAGGTATGCCATACCACAGCACATCATGCCCAGGATGTGAAAATGGGGGCAGGGGACCCAGAAAGGTGGGGGTTCATGGCTTAGTCGGGCTGGGTATCGGTGGTGGGCGGTTGTATTCTCTTCCCTTGTATTTCCCTTGTCATTATTATTATTGGTGGTAGCAGCAGTGATTTGTGTTATACCTGAGTTACTGGACTGTTCTTATCTCAACCCGTGGGAGTTACATTCTTTTGATTCTCCTCCCCATCCCCCTGGGAGTGGGGGGGAAGAAAGAGGGGGGAATGAGTGAGCAAACTGCGTGAGTTACAGCTTAAACCATGACACCATGCCTTTAGGGATGGCAACATTATTAGTCCAAACATTTGAGCAAGACAGACCAGCCAGATGCCAGAATGGAATTACTGTACCTCATTAAGCATTGACTCTTTGTCATAGATGAAATCTAGCCATAAATAACATCTGAGGTATCATTAAAAAGGTGAAAAAAGAATTATCAGCAGATATTCTTTCCTGACATTGACAAATGATTAACTGAAGCATGTCATTTTATTATATGCAATATTTTAATAGAGGATGTGTCTGGAATATATTATGAATATTATATGTTCTGGGTTTTTTTGATACAACATTATTAGCTACTTGATTAGAAGGGAGTAGTGAAAAAAAACAAACTGGAGTGTCAGATCCTGCCTTTATCAATCTTAACAGCGTAATGAGCATTTAAAATGCTACGTCCAGATTCACACTTAGTTCTTCACCTGAGAGGGATCTGAAGGAGTTGTCTACAGGAAACTGGAGCAAAGATCTCAGATGTAGATAAAAGAGACTGGGAGGTAGGCCTTCTCTGCGATAAGACAAATCAGCTTAAGCTTTAAGTAATGAAAATATGCATGTGAACCTATTTTTGTGTTATCAGCCCTTTCCTCCTATATTTAGTTCTATCTTTAATACTAAGATCCCTTTGCAAATGTTTTCTACCCTCACAGATAACCAATGATCCTGAAGGGCAGCCTTACAGGCAACAACCAGAAGATCCTGCCTAGCGTTGGGAAGAACAGGATAAAGGAGAGCAAAGACACAGCCCTGTTGTTGCCACAGTCTTCCTAGAAGGGATAAGGAAGGGAAAGGCTTCAACTTAGTAAAGAGAAAAGAAAAAACAGGCTCTCCTTGGCGGCTAGGAAAGTAGAAAGGGCTCTGTCTAGCTAGTAGGAGAGAAGAATGCTTTTCTCACAGTCAGAAAGGAAATGCAGTCTCTGCTCAGCAAGGGAAAACTACCACTGCCTGAGCAGAGTGCGAGCAGGGAGGTGACTGGCAAATTGACATCCCATCTTAAGTACTGTACAGGGTCATTAAACTGTGCTTGAAAGATCTGGACCTAGT
This sequence comes from Amazona ochrocephala, assembly GCA_039720435.1. Taxonomy (NCBI): domain Eukaryota; kingdom Metazoa; phylum Chordata; class Aves; order Psittaciformes; family Psittacidae; genus Amazona; species Amazona ochrocephala. The sequence goes on from CM077876.1 coordinate 21,283,667, forward strand.
CTTGCCTTACAATTATTAAAGTACTTTATCCTTACAATGGTATCTGCAAACAGAAAACTAATTCAGTCCTGCAAAAATGAAACTCTTCCTGTGAAGCATGACAAGTAATATAAGCATCACTGGGATGCCTATTTACTTATGGTGTAGCTAAAATGTCCTGTCTTATTAAAGTGTCATGTTAGTACCAGAACAAGTAATGACCTCTGAAAGTTTAACAAAACCTCTATGGATTCTGCAATTAGGGCTTATAAGTTGAATCATTCTAATGTGATATGAACAGAGTTTCATTAAGTCTAAAACCAAAATGGCCAGGAACAGACAGTTAGGACAACAGAACTACCAGAATCCAGTTAGTTTGCAAAGACACAGATGTTTTCATTAAGATAACAGAGATTAGATGTAGAAACTTTCATTAAAGAAGCTAAATACTTTTCATTTAAATACTTCAGCTGATGAAAAATATGTCACATCCCAAACAACATTGTTCCAATAGCAAATTACCCACATAGCTGAAAATTTCTGCTACACCTACAATAAAAATGTGTTTAATTTCCCCTCACCAATTCTGTCCCTATAGGCAAAATCTTTTATGTCTGTGCAAATCCAACTGGAATAAATCATAGAATCATAGAATCATAGAATAGTTAGGGTTGGAAAGGACCTTAAGATCATCTAGTTCCAACACCCCTGCCACGGGCAGGGACACCTACCACTAAATCATGCCACTCAAGGCTCTGTCCAGCCTGGCCTTGAACACCGCCAGGGATGGAGCATTCACAACTTCCCTGGGCAATGCATTCCAGTGCCTCACCACCCTAACACTCAGCAGATGTGCACTCGTCCATAGATCTCATTGCAAGATTGAGACCTGTGGACATGGACTGTACACATAGTCTACTGTTAATACACTGTGTATACTCAGTGTGTATTACATATGAATCAAGTTGTATTCACAGCCACAGATTTTTGCATAGATTTGATCCTCCAAGACATCAAAACATTGTAGTGAGTATGGTTTATAGGATCGACTACCATGAATTGTGTAACACAGAGAGTGGTACAGAATCTTGCGGCGGGAGAACATGGACAACGCAGCAACGACCAATGTGATCAAACGTTGACAATTTATTAAACGCAAGCATCAGCTTTTATAGAAAAGTTACAAAGTACTGGAACAGTCGTTATCTGATTGGTTAACTTGTGAAACGTCCATAGCAACAGGCCCAGGCCTTGCAAGCAAGGCCTGCTCCGTGGTAATCTGATCTGGCGCCGACATCCTGCTCAGTGCCTTTGTGGCAACCTGAGTCGGGTGCTCAGTGCCTTTGTGGAAACCTGAATGCAGGTGCTCAGTGCCTGATTGCGGTGCTCAGTGCCTTTGTGGTAAGCCTGCTCAGTGCCTCCCCAAGGCAACGTCCTCTTCATGTCGGCATGTAGGCATCCTGTGTTGACCCTTTCAGTAGCCTGTGAAGCCCTCAGCTCACTACTCGAGTGAGGCTAAGTCAGAGGCTGGATTGCTCACAACAAGAAACTCTGCAACAGAATCTAGTTGACAAATCTCATGCATACCTAGCAGCAGACTGAGTGTATACATTCTCCAGGATTAAACATCTGCATGCATGTATCTATAGTAATATAAACAACAGAACAGTAAGAATTGTTTTAGCTACATGTAGGATCTTACATAGATGTATACTGACACATATATATGTGTGTATATTATATGACTCCATGTCACAGTGTCCTCTTATAGATTCAAAAAGTGTTGTACAAATCTGTTTTGGAAACATTGTTTCCACAATGCCATGGGTGGAGAGGCTGAGGGGATAAAAAAAGATGGAATTTCTGAACCAGTAAAAACACTTATTGTAGACTTTTTGCTGATGTAAATGTACTTCTATCAGGAAAAGACATCATCTGAGGAACTGGCAGAAGATTTTCGAAAAAATCCAGCCTGTTTTTTTTAGCATGAACCATGTTAATGAGAGGAATATATGCCAATGCGGCATTTTTATACCTTTTACACGAACATTTTCTGACCTTTTCTGTTATATTTACCGCAAGTAGTCATTGCCTTTCCTTCATCTTGTTGCTAAGATATGAATATATGGCTACCATCTATAGCTGACAGTAATGTAGAGATCAGCTGAGTCCTGAATCTATTCCAACCTTCCAACCTTTCATGAAGAAGCTTTATATAGGTGCCCTGCATATGGCAACTACTAGGCCACATGCAAGAATAATGACCTTCCTGAAAATGCAACCTTTTCCTTTGATAAAAGTAACTAATTTAATTCCTGGCCTATGCTGATTTGCACTATCAAACTCCCTTTCTAATTAGTTTCATCCTTCCTGAAGGGATATAAGTTCACTACCAGGATCAAACACTAGAAGTTGTAAACCTATCCATCAGAAACAAATGACTGTACACCTGATCAGCCAGAAACCTTGCTGGCCAGAGAGGCATCCTGCCCAGCAGTCACCATACCACTTAGTGTTCAAGCCTGTCATTCTCTTTACAGGTCATTACAGCACAATTAGCCCCCCTTTACCATCAGCTACTTTTTTCATTTTAAAAATACCTGCGACAAATACAGCTGTACAATATATGGTATACATTTTAGACCAGTGCTATTATATCATGGTAGGAGGAATAGTACTTGTGAAAACTCATGGCCAGTCACTACTATTAAAAATCTGCTGTTATTTTTAGATCACAAGCTAATTCTCAATCACCTTCACAAGCCTTTGTCTAATCCATTTCTCATCATTAACTACCTGAAAGATACCTTAATAAAAGCCTTTCTTCCTGTACCTCCATCTAGATACACGATGGCAAACAACTACTCCTGCCTTTCCAGGACTTTTCCTGGAGTATTAGAAGTTAAGAGAACTTTACATGCGTGTCAACAGCTGTGATATGCACCATCCAGCTGCTAGTTCAACTAAGCACTATGTATCTCTTGTCAGAAGGATTAGCATCTTTACCGAAAAGGTTATCACACCACTGAAAAATGCTCCCCTCTGCTGTGATGACTGCTTCTTTGAAACAACAATAAAATACAATATTATGGCCAGAAAACTACAGAACCTGCACAAAAATCTTCATCAGGAGCATTCTATGAAAATTATTTTTTCAGATCTCGAAACTGAGGCTTATTTTCTACTAATTATCACCGTTTTGCTTTTTTTTTTTTAAATTGTTATTTATCAATACATGACATTCAGTGTTTTAACACACAATTTTACACTGATGGAAACTTATTTGCAGTGCACCACAGACATCATCAGTATTATGAAAAAGTTCAGGTTGACTGTAACCTGAACTCCTGTTCATAAACTTAAATTATTCAACTACCCTACACTACAATAGGAAATAAGTACTTAAATATTATAAAGAAGAATATAAGGCAGCTATTTCACTTTGATGGCTCTGAATTCAGCAATGGAACTAAACAGCTTGAAAGCCTTTGACATACCTTTGTATTCTTCCTTGATGAGAAAACACTCTTTTGCTCTGATTTAGATTTTTAAAAAAATAACCCCTGTGTACTGAGAAAAGGGAAATTTCCAAAGGTAAGTTTCCATCACATTTCAAAAGCATTGTAATATGTAAAGTATTTATATCAAAGTCAAAACTAGATCCCAGACCTTTTTGACTGCTGATCTTGTTCTCAGCCAATAGAAGACACATTCAAACTGGAAAAAAGGTTTAAGAAAACCTCATTCTAAAGATATGTTCAAACATATGGTCACCTGAATTCATCTACATTTACTTGGAAAATTTTATAGAAAAGAAGTTTTGTGAGCCATCATAAACTACTTGAAAACTGAACATTGGTCAGCTACTTGTAAGACCCAATAAAAATTATTAGCAATTCTTTAATATTCTGTTCATTGCTTTCTATAAATTAGCAAGGAATAACATTGACTGGAAAACCAGAACTAAAACCATTTCTCCTGCACATACAGCAATTTTGCTTAACTGTTTTCAAAATGTGATTCTTTCAGTATGATAGGATAATTCAGAGTAAGTAAAAATTCACATTTCCCACAGGAACACTGTCACAAAAGCATGCAAGAGATACGACTTCTAGTTAGAGACCTCACCAAATACATTAAGCACAGCTTTGACTACCCTTCAGTACATGTTTCCTGTCAGGAAAACAGCATTTATGGGCCTGAGTGATCATGTAAGAACATTTTTACTATTCTAAACATTCATACTTCTATGTGTTGTATTCAGCAGACAGTCAGATACTTGTTTTGAAACAACAGTGAGAGAGAGCAGATTAAACACCACCGTGATACCTTGCAAAAAAGGTTTTAGGCTGCAAGAACATGAGCTGAGCAGATGCCGGACCTTGCAGCCAAAACTGCCATGAGTGCAATGAACCCAGAATTTTGCTGTGCAAAATTATGATCTGGCAGCCTTTCTCAGGGGGGGTCCTACTCTCACTGTTAGGTACTCTGACGAAAAGCATTTCCATAGACTTCCTTTGCCATACTGAAGAATCTGTAAAATATTTACCTATTTTTGGCAGTGTTTTTTAAGCTGGTATTGATTTAACTCTTTAATCATTCTTTGCTGATAACTTTTGCTTTTGCTGAGTCACATAGGGCACGAGAAATCATTTTGTACACTCTCCAAAGCAGCTATGGCTGCAGCTCATTGAAAAAAATACTCTTCTGACTTCTGAACAGTTCCAGTTTCTACCAATATCTCTTTTTGCAGCTCTTCCATGCTGTCTATTTAAGATTAATTTCTAATCAGTCTGCTCCCCTTTGCTTGGTTTTTCACACCCCCCCCCAAAAAAAAAACACATAAGCAACCATTGCACAATTTGCAAGCTAATTAATTTAAAAAGCCTACTATAATAAAAATAAAAGGCATTTATAGACCAATATAGTTTTAAACAGCCTGCCCTGAAGTACATCTAACACTTAAATATCTAAGCAATTAACCAAAAAAAAGTCCATCTGAGATATTCATTCCTTATTTCAGCCATGCCTTACAAATTTTATTTTATAACAGCCATATTTTGAACCATTAAAATACCTTCCAGCTAAATATCTCTGAACAATAATGAATTAAGTTTATAATGATGATTATAAAATTTACTGAAGCATGACAGTGATCTGCAGATGTTAATCTCAATTAGATTTTATCTGAAAATATAATTCACTGTCTGCAGGCTGGTATCAACGGAATGAAAGGAAATGTGTAGTAACAAAACATTAACATAATTTAATTCACCACTGATAACAACTTTGCTTTGAACTTGACATGACTGAACAAACACATAAAACAATACAATTACTTCAGAACCACGTCTTTTCTGTACAAGCAATTCAGCAGAAATTCAGCATTGCAGCTTACAAGGGCTAACTTCAATTTGCGGGGAGAAAAAGAGTTATAACGTGAAAAAAACAAGGAACTTCTTAACAAAACCAATGATTTTAAGTATCCCTTGTTAATCTACAGACATTTAGGTAATGTGGTTGTTTTAACTTTTTTTATTACATCAAGAACATCACAGATAGATAGGAAAATGAAACTACCACTAGAAATGGTTTGTCCTTTGAGTTTTCAGTAGCCCTTATAATTTGGTTTTAGAGAACTGCAAAGAGAGAAATAAAATAACTATACTTTCATCTTTTTGATTATTCAGCTACACTGATGAATGTTTACCTTTTACTAAGAGGTTACACATCCTGAGAATTTTCTTTATTTAGACTTTTGGACATCTTCATAATTAATATTTTGCTAATTATTTCCACTTAATATACAAACAACAAATAGCTCCCCTACTTTTTTAATAAAATCTCATGTTAAAAAGGCCAACCATCAAAAAAATGCTAAATGGATTAAACTGCTTTCAGAATAATTGGTCAGAATGTGCATTCTAGTTAACTGTCTCAGTACTGACACCATAGAAATCATCTGCAGAAGGGTGGAATCAATTAACAGCTGCCATACAGCAGGATTCAAATGCATTTAAAACCTGGGGTGCTAAAAGAATAGTAGGTCACAGAAACATTAAAACGTAAGAATGAGTTAATACAATACTGAACTGTTACTAAAAAGGATTTAAAATAAAATAAATACAAGAAAATGACGTAATACTATATATACTATTTTTATGGAAATACATCCAAATTTTTAGGAAATATTTTTGTCACAGAAAAAAACACAATTTAAAGTACTAGTTTAAAGAAAGCACAGGTCTTTGTTAAAGATACTATTATTCTAGATCGGAAGCCCAATAAACTTTTTCAGTACTTCCATTGAGGTTTTTTTTTTAAAAAAAAGTAAAAAATACCTTCCTCAACATCCCCCAAAAGAACACAAAATGCTGACTGAGCATTACATATTGTTTTCATACAACACATTCAGCAACTCTCTTCCCTGCTTTACCTTTTGATCAGCCACTGCACATCTGGGAAGTTGGAAGCCTCGGGATCATAAGAATTCATCAATTTCTGTCTGGCTAGGTTTTCATTTAATCCTCTAGTGAAATCATAGGAGCAGTCTCTTAATTTTGAGACAAGATTTTTTTTATATGTTTTACAATCCTTTTCTTTCCCCAAAAATGTAATTACAAAATATAAGGCACCTAGGAAAAAAACAAGTCTAGAAACAACAGCAATTCAAGGCAGAGAGCTGACCCAATGGGAAGATATTTAGAGCATAAGAGGAGTGTTATAGTTTAATGCTGTTATCATGTGCTGTATATAGCTGGAGGTCAAGTAAGAATTTACCCTATAAGGAGGATTACGGTACTTAGCTGATTAGTGCCTTGCTACAGTGCTATTGCCTACAAATGTACATGGCTGGTCAAGGCATTTAATTCAGACTGTTTTTAAAATTGCGCTGTTTCATTATTTCATGTTTTGCGTTATGAGGTCCAGCATCTTCTCTATGTTCCAAGTCTTAAATGAAAGTGCATAATAGCTATTATTTTTAGTTTGTGAGAAGTCAAATTTTGACATAATTTTGAACTGTTAGGCTAAAACAGCTGTGGCACCTACATCAGCCTGATGTGCTAAACATGCTGCAGAACTGAAAATACTTTTTTTTTTTTTACACACCAGTAATAAAACAACAATGAAAATTGTGGACTAATTACTTCTAGCAACAGTTATCAGAACTCACTTTCAAAACGTGAGAATATTAAAATAATAGCAAGCAAATATGCAGACAGTCTCTTCATTAAATTCTTATAAACACATTTTTCCACAATTTCACAAGCAATGCATCTTCTATCCGTGCAATCTACCTTACAAATAAGTTATGTTTTATATAAAACACCATATCGCAGACAAATTTGCCTATAAGTTTAAGCCATGATAAAGTGGCATGACATGTGAAAAATACAGACTCAGCAGCAACCTAGATTTTCTCAATAATAATGGTTTCACATTCCTAGAAAAGGCATTCTGACACCAAAGATGTTTCCCTCAGCCATCACAGAGAATATATGATAATACACTTCATCTATACATCACTGCATCTAATTTTTTTGAAGTGTTTCAATTTCTTACCACAGGGGTGGTTCAGCAGGTGCTTTTCCCAGCAGTTGAAAGTATCCTGATTTTCAAAGGAAACTTTCAAGTCTGATGGAGACTTTTTTTTTTTTTCAAAGAACACTCCATTATTCCTAGAGTGTTATCACCATTAAATATAAAAAAGAGCTTCTTCAGTAATGATGAAGCAGCAAGAAAATATCAGCAACATGGACAGTCACATGAGAATTGGTTTTGCCTAATGACATCTCTGCAGGCTGTTCTGGATTGCTGAACTCCTAAAACTGTAACTTTACTAATGAATGTGAGTCACTGTATCTTTTCTTTTTTTCTGTTTTATGTATCCACAATTATAATACAAGTGATATTACACAATGAATTTCAGTTTTAATATATCTTTGTGCTTCATATTTCAGTCTGTAAGACACGAAATAGGTCATACTGAGCTGTTTTGAAATCTCCACAAAAGAGCAAGCAGAAAATAACTGCTGTGAAAATGTCCATTTTCTTCAGTAATGGGAGGTAAAGGTGTATTATTAAGCCCAGTGAATTAGATCAGTGGTGGCTTATCCATGAATGGTGGGTTGTTTGCACCAACTTCTCCAAGACAGCGCCAGAAGGCTAACTGTGTTCATGCTAGGGAACTTCAGCTGGACTACTATGAAATGAAATAGGTGGATGCAGTAATTTGGAAATTGCCATGGTACATGGCAATTCAACTGTCATTATCAATATGGTGGTGAGATGTGATTAAACATGTGTGCTTTCAAAGCAGCACCCATATTTATCCAACATAGAAGCAGACCACAAATTTAAAGAAGAACAATTTGCATTTCTGTAATAAGCGCCTATATTATATACTGGTAGGACATGACTTCACAATGTTTATCAAGCTAAAAGAACTTGCTCCACTAGAGTTTTACTGGGCTCCCAATCCACAGTCCTCATGTGAGCCCAAATATGCGCCCAAATGTGCAGGATCTAACAGTTACGACCTCCTTGAGTTTAGATTCCAGGGCTCACACAGGCAGTGGGCTTGTCCACCATGTCAGTGCTGCTGGGTTTCCAGAGATGCTGTGTGAAAACTTCCCATCATACTACCATGTTGTGAGGACATCATGCGCATAACAACAACCTGGTTTCTTGAAATATCAGCAGATAGCAGAGACATCTTCAGATACCCAGTTCAGATCACTGAATCAGGTATTTCTACCAGAGAGATTTTGTTTTTCTACAATGCTAAGACCAGCTCTGGATATTCCCACCTTTTAGTTTCTAATCATCTGCAATAGATTAAGTCTTCTGTAAAAGAGGCTCGACATGCAGCTTTCCAAAAAAGAAAATTTATTCCTAGGTCTTCAAAAAAATCCATATGGAAGATGACTAGTTACTCTGCAAAGTGTGTGGAAGTGACCACTTGGAAGTAAAAAAGGTAACCTTGGCTGCCTATCAGCTTTTATATGGAAAAGTAGCATCCAGCCAGGATGACAATAGTATAGAACACACAGAGGAAAATACCAACCTCTTCTAGCAGAAAGCAACCAGGGTTGAGTAGTCCTTACAGGACTACTAGAAACACAATTGCCATAAAGAAAATTCACTGAAATATTTGACTACATTTCTTCCAAAAAAGCTGTGGGGGAATCAAAGGAATTTTAAAATGAAACAACAAAAATAAACCTAGTTTTGTAATGTAAACAAGGTCTTAGATGTATTCTGCATTCTACTGCAATGAAGCTAGTTTTAATTACTCTAGTCTTACTTTAAAAAGAAAATAAAATGCCAGCATTTCATATTCCACACGAGAAATGAATGCTCACTTTGTAATTCCATGTATAAATAAACATCCCAACTAACTCCGGCTTTACAGTTCCTCTCACCAATATAACTTGCCTTACACAAAAAGCTAGTTTTCAACAGGAGACTCCAAATTCAAGGTACAAATGATGATATTCTAACTAAAGTTCAGGGCTACAGTTTAGACAATTATGGACCAAGCATTAGTCATTTCTTCCATCAACAATAGCATTTCTAAAAAGGTATGACAATTGATAAAAGCAAGGCCAGTCAAGACCAACTAGATTCAATTAGCTAATAGCTGAGAAACACTGAAAAGGAATTTTCCAAGTCATACAGGTTCTCAGCATCTTTGATAGCAAAAGTCTATTATAAAAATTATAGAATACTCTCAATAACTCAAGTCTTAAATAGAATGGGAGCAATCAATTAAGAAAACAGTCAAAGGAACAGAGGGAAAGCAACTAAGGAAAATGATGATTTAAAACATTTTGTGAAGACACTCAAGAAAGCTTTTAGAGATCACTGATGCCTTCATCACTCTCAGTACTGTTATTGTCAGATTGTTGGGATAGGCAGTATTTTTTAAGCTATCCTCTATTTTCATTGTTGAGCTAAGCAACAAGAAAGGTTAAATGTATGCTCACTGAAGCACTTTTCAAGCATGACAGCAAGGGATATCAGGCTGGGGAGCCAGGCTAACTTCACAAGAGACTATAAAAAGCATTCAAGATGCTTGAGTTGATGGAGCAGAAAGAGAAGATCAAGTTTTCGTAATTTTAGAGGAGAAAAACAATCAAATTGGATAGCCAGGCATATTTGGCCTTTCCAATTGGCAAAGATTATTTCATGGTATATAGCAATTTTGAAATGCATATCCAGGTGAACTAACATAAAACAGTTACAAAATTAATAGATTCATGCATAATAATGAGAAAAAGATAAGCACGATCCCATAGTTCATCGTCTTTACTTCACAGGACGTTTTTTCCAGAAGTTAGATTAATGCTGGATATAATTGAAACTTTGCTGAGAGGAAAACAAAAATCAAATTAATTGATTATGTTTGGCCTTACTGTGACACCAAGCTCATTTATCCTCATAATTAGGGTGATACTTCCCAAAGCGATGGGTTAGATTATTTGTTTTATATGGCTGATATTATATGCTATTAATAGTACAACCTGAAGGACTTTTACATTTCCACTATCTGGTCATTTTCCTAAAGCCGTAGCTCCTGTAGCAAGGTGAGAAGTACCAATAATATTCAGTTGGAATTATGAGTTTGATTTATAAATACATAGATATTTGGAGGAGGGAAACACAGAGCAAAAGGAAGTGGATAACTACAAACATGTTAAAAAATTCTTGCCACAGATATAAACAGCCGAAATAGAGATAAAATCTTGAGAGAATTACCATTATCAATATATCATAGGAAAAACTGTGTTTCTAAAAGGTAGTTTTGTGAAAAGTGGACAGAAATGTATTACTGTGCTAAAGGTTATAGACATTTCTTCTTCGGCCCCTTTTCACCTGCTTAGGTTCAGAAATAGTTCAATAATACATTAGAGACTAACTCTGAATGGAAAATTCAGGTGCAGTTACTGATTAATAGAGTAAAGGTTAAAAACTGACATTAACGATAGACAGGCATTTCCCAGCTGTCATTTGATCAATATTAACAAAATACTGGACATATGAAGCAAAATTCCAGTTTAGAAAAAGACATGTGAAAAAAAAAGGTATTAGATCAGTTTAACTGAAAGTAGAAACTTTACCTCAAGACTTGACTTCAAAGGATATATGTTATATCCATGTTATAAAAATGACATTCTATGTTACAAAAATACAATACTAACGCATAGATTTCTTTTCAAAAACAGAGGAACTTCATGACCTATGTTGTCCTTCTCAGTCATTTAAATCAACAAGAAGCATTTTATCATTGCTTTATGCATTATGACTGCTTTATGTTGCTGATTGTTTATTCTGCACTGCAACTGCTCTTGTGCCATGTGACAACTCTGTTCCACTATACAGTTTAACCACATCCAACAAAGTTAGACTGCACCAGACTTAGGTGCAGCAGGACAGATCCTTTAAGCGCAACATCCCTGGAGTCGACAGACAAAAGTGCCCGCCCAGGTTCACTTATGCTGCTTTGACTGTAGCTGCCCTATTCTATGCATACTTTTGCTACAGCTCTTCTTTAAAGTACTGGCATTCGGGAATGCTGAGTGGAAATTTTTCATGTTACTGGAAAAAAATAGGACAAAAGAAGTCAAACTTCTGAAGTCATTAGAAATAACATGCATTTCTGCAAACTGAACATGGAAAGCATGTTCATAGCCAAGAGATGCAACATTATCACAGACATTCTTTGTCAAGAATCATCAAAGATTCAGGCTTACTGGTGAAGACAGGTCTAGCAAAATACTTAAGGAATTTGCAAGGCTGGCAAAGTCTGGCAATTATATAATTCAGCATAATTTAACTTTGTATGAAATTCTGTTTTCTCTCTTTCTCAACAAGTTGCCTTAAAAGAACTTTACTGAATCAAAAGCCATTTTCAAGTCAGGTCAGCCTAACACTGGTAGGACCATGTTGTCTCACTTCCTGCAAACAGCACTTTTTTAGTTCAAAAATTCTGGATTTATAAAAAGAGTCTCACTTACACAGGAACCTAGACTTGACATTTCAGTTCCAGATTATCAGAGATAATGGATCTATTCATCACCTAAAATGAAGCGATTAAAGATTGTAATAAAAACAGTGAGATGATTGGCATTTAATGCAAATTATGTATAATCAGAGGAACTAGAACAGGAGCCTATAAATACTATAAATAAACAATGTAAGAACCTGGACTAGGAACTTGTTCAGGACTACTCTGCTATAATCTTCAAAATACAGGGGAGCTGCAAGCAAACACAGAGATATGCATATTATTGACGTGGACTAAAATGCTTTCCTTAATTACTTTATTTGGAATTTGTATGTCTTGCAATTGATATTGAGCACTAGTTGACATGTTGGGCAAAGCTCACGAAGGAGTGAAGAACATGATCTATTCTAAATATAGAGAAATTGTACGCAAAAAGATAATCAAATTTTGCTTAATAACAAGTTGACAAAAAGATACAGCTGTAACTGAGCATTACAACTATAAAAACGGCCAAAAGAAATAAAAATTAAAAAAAAAAAAAAGAAGTGCTAGGGATGACAGACAGAAATATCCAGGATATGTCTAATCTGAATTTCTGGCATTACTTTACATTCTTCATAATAGCAATGCTTGTGGGAAACAAGAAGGAAGTGTTGTACATTGCTCCTGTACACTGTCTAGGAGCTGGGATCTGCTGCAAATAAGTATGGGCTAAGTACCTGTGCAGGAACAAATTGTGGTACTCTGGTTTATTTAGTTGCCTAGACACATGCCCAGAAATACTCCCACTCTTATGATGTTTCTTATCATTTCCACTCCAAAATTTTCAAATATCACAGTGTTAGTTTATTCATAAACTTTGTCTTCTAGCTTCTTATGACTGGGAATGATTTTACCCTTCCTCTTCCTTCTTAGAATGGATATTCCCACAAAGCATCTTGTAGTCTGGAATAGGACAGCATTTCTTGCCTTCAGTATTTGATATGTCCTAGTCTATGAACTCAAAGGAGAGGCTTAGCTGAGAAACATATGTCCTAATCTAATGCCTTAGACTAGCAGCATGACAATAATTTATTCTTCACTTAAAAAAAACCCTCACTATTTCATTAGAGAATCTGTTTGCATCAGGCCTTACAATAAAATATATTTTTAAATAATTTCTTTTTGGAGCCTTTCCTGAGAGATTGTACTATTTTTTCAAGTCATCTTTTATGACAACCCATTCTGAGGGTAAGCACATAAAAGCAGACTTTGGATTGAACTTTATCTCTTCATATGAACCAGAGTTAGGGAGACTTTTCTCAAGTAATGATTCAGTATCAGCATAAGAGAGAAAATTGGAATACATTGATATCAGAAGTGGATACAAAACAAATAGCAAGATTCAAAAAGGCAATTTAAATTTGAAGGCTCTCAGAATTCTTTGTTTGAGGTGACACACACTTCTTTAACAGTAGGTAGTACACTAAGGAGTAGTGGTACAATTATTCTGCAATTATTAATAATTACTTTTACAGTGAAATGATTTAACATGCTACCTGCACCATTCTTATGCAATATTGTGTACATAAGAATGCACATTACTGCAGAGTGGAAGAATACCTGGCTTCAAACTCAAGTTCAGGGAGAAATCACAAGTACGAGAATACTTAAGCAGCAGCTTGCCATACAAAGCCTCCAGTGTTGTCATATGAGGAAGTTTCAGTGCTGATTGTCCATATTCTCTTGTATGAAAGTCACAGTGCATGTAACAGCAATGTACACTTCCTCTGCTTAGAAATAACATTTTGAATTTGTTACTTTAGCGGCAAATGGATAAAAAAGAAATAGGTCCATGGCAAAGGTAAAACCTTTATTTGGTATTCAGATGGATAATGCAAAGGAGAGGGAAATATCAATCAAACTTCCAGGAAATTTCAGAAAAGTTACACAATGGATGGCCTACTACACATCCAGAATGTTATCACTTTCAGATCACTCCTTTATGCCTTCAGCATAAGAAGGAATGGAGAGACAGAACAAAGAGAGAAGGACAGATCTGTGAAACTTCAAATTAAAGGCTGGGGGAAAAGAGAAGCAAGAGAGCATGTGCAGCATAACCTGTATCTACTGTAAATGAGGCTCCCTTCATTACATTAGGAGACCTATTTTGTGGTTGCGATTCCACCAAGTTTACTCCAGCTAAGAGCCTGAGACGGTCAAAAGTACCTAATATCTGAGCTCAGATTTCATGGCTTTTCCCAAAACCATTACTTTCAGACAGATTATCTTCGCCAGAAAAACCTCTTCCTTCTTATATCTCAGTAAAAATGCTGCTGTTGCGGATTTAAAACCTATTTATAACTTTTCCATAACATCCAGACAAACAGCAGTCTGAACTTCAAAAATCAATGTGAAAATATGTTCAATATAAACGTTTCTTAATATAATAAGCCCTGGTAATACAATTTTTTTTTTCCAGAGTAAATCATAATATGGCAAAACACTAAAAAGTCTGAATATTCTTTCGGAATATTCAGTTTAGAAAATTAAACAAAAAAAAGTGCAGGGTTGAAATAAAAATTATTCTTATATTCCAGCTACTGTTTTAACAAAATGTTCCTTTTCTTTTTTTTTTTAAGATTTTATTACAAAGAGCAAAAACTATTCTAGCATCATTAGAAATTTTCTGTAGTGTGACTACAGAACATGTATTGCCTCATCTTTGAAGAATTTGCTATCTATTCCTTGAGAGGCAACACTCCTGTCAGACATTCTACAGCAGTGGTTAACAACACAAAAGTTATCTAGTCAGGATAACTATCAGGACCAGTAAGTTTCAAAGCCTGTTGTAAATGAAAATCATGAAACAGGAAAAAATTCTTCCCTGCATCACTGAATTTTTTTCGGTTCCAACTGTCTTTACTAAAACTTTTCATTTACTCTTTGCTTTTGCTATAATAAAAAACCAAAAAATAATAAAAATATTGGGGCAAATGCAAAATGATGCATTTATAACAAAGCTTAATCTGACATTTATTAAATTTGACCATCTCCTACCAAGATCACTATTAAAAACAACATGGCATCTGCTAAAGAAACCCAGACCCTTTCCTCTGGAAAGAAAACCAACAAACAAACACGAAAAAAAGAAAAGCCATAAACAAGAGTTATCTCATTGCGAAATCTCACACTAAGCTATATTTTCTGATGAAAACTAGTATGCCAGAAAAAAAGAGTCTATATATGGATAACTTCAGCTGCTATTTTATGTAGCTTAAAGTAAGTATTGGTGGAGAGCCTGAGTTTTAGGACAAAGATGTCCAAAAAGAAATAACTTCAGTTGTAATTTCAGACATGGCCAAAAGATACTGCCAATTTTTAAAATACATCCAGAGACCTGTCAGTGAGATGAAAGCTGGCTGTGACAATGGGCAACCATGCCATAAGTTTAATAAAGTTTCAAATTATTGAACCAGTAGAGTGTTGACAATGCCATTAGACAGTTTCATTGTAAGCTGCTCTATATGGATGAAGACCTATACCTTTATATTACCACATTATATTTAATAAAATAATACCTGCTATGTTTTCAATAATGAATGCAAAAGAAAGCATAGCAAGAAATGTTTTTAAAACTAAAATATATTTTCCTAAATCCTTGATTACATTAATTTTGAAATAGAAAACAACTTACAAGTACTTGTAAAATACTTCTGAAACAAAAGGTAAGCTTAAACATGTTATGCTCTTGTAGTTAAAAAGTGCAACTGCTTTTCTTCTCAGGATCTAATGGGAACATTGTGCAGGGCATTAAATGACTGCTGGATCAAAAACCCAAAAGGGAGAGAAGAAAAGATGTTTCCTTACCTCCTTTGGAATATTGCATCTACATCTGTCACATTTCCAAAGACATTTATATGGAAATTTCTCAACTATCAGAATTCAGCATGTCCCTGAATTACAATCCTCAGGCTTATGAAGCCTTGGAAATTTGTACTTTAATTTTCTCTCCTGAAAATCCTATTTAGTGAATTCATTAATTTGATGTTTCTACAGACCACAGCTTTTTAAATCCATAGCATTCCTTACTTCTAAGCCAATGAGGTTGGGCAAACTTTTATTATCAGCTTAGAATAGAAAATATACCAAAATGCAAATATATTTTTCTAGTATTCAGAAACAAAATTACTTTTACAATAAGGAAATTATTATAATTATTGAAATTTCTAGACTAATTCATTTTACTTATCTTTCCACAAAATAAATAATATCATGAAATAATTATATATAGCAGCCAATTTAACATCAAAGTGGGTTTGTATCCTACTAACGCATATTTTTTTAAAAAGTTAAAGGGGTTTTCTTGCAGCAAAATGGAGAGTTTTTAAAAATAACCATAGCATTTAGTTGATATGCTATTAAGCTCCATACTTTTTATGCCATTATCAGAACTACAGAGTACATGCTGGGGCTGCATTGTACTTTCCGGTTGAAAGAACAGCAAAAGGAGACAACTGCACATTTACTCTGATATTCACTACAAAAAACCTTCAATCCCTGCAGAACGAAAAAACCATATATGTTCACCCTGAGTGACACAATAAGAATGTGAATACTAGATCCTTTTAGCAAATAATGACTCATGCATCTAGTCTTTGTTCATTTTCTCTTATGGCTCAAATGAAATGCTACAAAATACTGGGTCACTGAATATACAAAATGTAACTGCACACTTAGTATCATAAAGACATGCTCCTTTACAGACTCTTAATAATAGGACACAGCTAACCAATTCAAAATATGCAATGCAGTCTACTGACTAAACCACAGAAGCAATATGCCTCAGCCTATATCTGTGACTGTGCTTAAGAAATGTAATTATCTGGCCAAGAAACAACAGAAGAACCTAATCAGAGATGGCTTTCTCAGAGAATTCAGTGCCCTGTACAAACACAAAGGTTTTCAGCAGACTTAGAACAAGCTAGTGAAACTAAAATCATCAGAGGAAAATATATAGTAATATATAAGCAGTCTGCTTTTGATTTATTTTTCCAAGGTGCAGACACCAAAAGAGAAGAAATCGCTACAGTAATTAAGGTACTGGATCAGTTATGCCGAAGCATTATATTCTAAGAATATTTAGGATGACCACAGATTTTAAAACCTCCAAAGGAGACCAAGATCTTTCAAAAGCTATTATCTTTACACTTCTGTGAATCACCAGATATTATGCAATAGTTCTGGATGTGTCAAAATGTACTTATTTCTTCCACCTATGTCTGTAATACAGAAATATTTAATTCATCTACTTATTGTTTAGCTACTGCACATCAGACAGATACATTAAAATACCCACAGAAAGAGGCAGACTTTTTGGTAGTTTAAAGACCACAGGGTAAGAAAAAAGATTCTAGATTACTTTTTTTTTTACAGCTAGCTTTCAGAGTCATCACTTTTGCACTTAATGCCTTTTATTCTCTCACATATGGAGACCTACTCAGTTTGCCTGTTCGTAGGAATAATCATGAGAAGGAAAAAAGATAAAAGGAGAGAATAATTACTTACCTTACAGTAACTGGAGCTCTTTGGGATGCATTGTTTTGATGCACAGACACCTCAGGCACTCAACATGTAATCTTAAGACCATCGATATTTGTTGGGGCTTTACCTGACTGCTCCCACCCTACTCTCTACAAGGCATGAAAAGGGCAGTGTGAGGACCTGCAGCTTCCTTGCCACTGCAGAATTTGGATGGGAGACTCCTCAGTGGTGAGGACAGAAGTAGCATGCCTCCATATGCACAGGATGTTTCAAGGAATCACAGGCATTGACATCCGTTTTCTTTTTCAAATGACTGGTAATCAGCAACCCATTTTTGCTGACTCACTAACAGTAACCTGATACGCAGAACTTGGATGCTCCAAGTCCATCTGAAAATTACTCATACAATTCTGCCAAAATGAGCAGCATATCTATAAGCCTTTATAAAGAAATAGTAACCCATAAATGTTCATATTAAACCCCAGAGAGCAGCTTTTTAAGAAAACCTAAAATCCAGTCCTGAAAGAGAGGACTCAAGCTCCAGCATCTTCATTTAGAATAATTCATTCAAATTTAAAAAAAAAAACCAAACAACCCCCTTGCCCTCAAAATACCAAATCACCCAACAATTCCCAGGATTTTATTCTGGGCAGAATGCCTTCCAAGAAAGGAAAAAATAAAGAAGAGAGAAAATATTAACTCTGCTTCTGTAAGCTGGTTTAAAATTAATTACAAGGAAGCATCATAGGCATTTTTAAACTAAGGGTTTAATAAATGTGATGAAAAAGTTTGTCATAACTAAAACCTTTTTTTCTTTTCAAATTCACAATGAAACTACACTTGACCATAAAAGTGATGATGCCAAAGGGACATTATATTTCAGTCCTGCTAACAAAGAAATAATTTCTACACCATTTTGCTCATTGTGCCATATATTGCATTAATCCAATCATCCCTAAGTGTTTGATATTTTATATTTTACTGAAAAATGACATTGGAAAATTTAAAGCCTTAATTCAAAATATGTTAAGAATGAATACACAAGGATTCCATTTTTTGTTTAATATATTGATGAGTTATCTATACAATTGTATTTTAGTAAATTACATTTACTACCTAAGAGTGAATAAATACTATGCCTAACACTATCAAGACTACATAAAGATAAAATGCATATAATGATGAAATTCATATAAAGATAAAATTCATGACTACATACATTTTGCTCTGTTCTGTAGCAATAAAATCTGATCTGTAATGTAACGAGTGTGTGTATTCGCTTGTATGTGTTTGAAATCTATGTGAAACTCAGTGTAACTAGAAAAAAATCAGAACTAGAAAACTAAATAACACATGTACCAGAAACCACATCATTCTGTCCTTTAAAATAAAAATCAAATATAGCGCATTTTGCTCTAGAATTAACAGACTTGACTCCATATGACATGCTACATTATGATACTGCTTTTAAGGATATAAAGAAAATAGATTGCAGTTAACCAGCTCTATACAATATGAGACAAGAACTTAAAATTTCAGCACACACCTTAACAGGTGCACACTTACTTACAAGTGCTTCCAGATCATTAGATTTTGTCTATATACTTACATGGGGATATTCAAGCACTCTTTTATGTTTGCTCAGAGGATCTGCTCTCTCCAGGCTCCCTCTACAGTCAATGGAGAGAGGCAGATAACTCTAATGGGCAACTCAGAGCAGAAAACTAAGTTTACATTCTCTGAATCATCCTGTAGAGACCCTCTTTCTCTTCACCGACTATGAAGGGAGCCAAGGGAGATAAGCCTTAAGGTAAAGCTAGCATTTATGAATCTGTTGCACAATATCTCATCATGTGAAGTGTGAAAAAAAATGTGATACTCAACATTACATGTTAAGATGCTCAAACTAGCAATCATCACTGTCATCATTCAGACTTAAATGTAAATCCAGACAAAAGGTAGCCTAAAGATGTTACAATAGAATAGTTGCCCCTTTTTACATTCTTATTAAAAAAAAATAAAAAAATGCATTTTTTTTTAATTTTATATTTTATTTAAAACAAATGGAAACCTCAAACCCAAGGGAGTGGGTGATCTCACCCAGTTTGAGAAAACTGTAGCTTAAGCATTCTAAAGCAAGCTCCCTCAGTCACAAGTCACGCCTTAGAGTCACTAGAAAGAAATGGCACTTGTAGAGTCAAAGAAATTTTAGATGTCTGTCATGGAAAGAGATTAATTGTTCCCTAGAAGTGCTTATTTCTCTCCACTTACTATGAAGAAAGACTAGACAACTAAGATATAGACTTTTACACTGCAGATTTTTAAAGCCAAATGAGATTAATGCAAAACAGAGAATACCAAAAGCACTATCAAAACAAACAAAACAAGAACACAAAGGCAAACCAATCGTAGAGAAACAGGACATATAGGAATAGGAAAACCCTGCTCTAACCTATGACATTAAGTGACAGAAAAAGAGGTAGTCTCACCTGATTTGCTTATATAACTTATTATAAATTGGAAAGTCCAAATACAACGAAACAATATTAAAATAACCTCTTCAATAAAACCCCTCTACATCTCGGTCTCTTTTTGATGGTGTTTTCAACTGAGTAAGAGGTATTGCACAGGTTGCTTTTTTACTACCAGGACAGACAGTATTTCACAGAACAATAGAATGGCTTAGGTCAGAAGGGGCCTTTAAAGATCACCTAACACAACCCTGCTGCCATGGGCAAGGACACTTTTCACTGGATCAGGTTGCTCAAAGCCATATCCAACCTGGCCTTGAACGCTTCCAGCAACGGGGAATCCACAGCTTCTTGGGGAAACATGCTCCAGTGCCTCATCACCCTCACGGTAAAGAAGCTCTTCCTTGTATCTAAACTAAATCTTTCCTCTTTCAGGTTAAACTCATTACTCATTTTTTCATGGTACACTTCAAAAACAGAATAATCACTCCCCACTGTACACAATGAGGAAAATGTGGCATGCTAAACAGTCTCACAGATTTCCTTATTTTAACAAAGTTCTCCTGAAGCACTGAGGCAGCTGTTCTGGTAGTTGGAAGACTTGGCAGAACACCAAAACAGGATATAGAATTTATTTAAAAAAAAAAAAAAGTTAATCATGAAACTTTTCAGAATCAGTGTATTTAATTTTCTGAATTATAGTCTCAGTATTAACTCTGGAAAGTTGGCATTTCAAAACATCAGAAGTCTTCAAGCTAACAAATGTATGTCAGTTATAACACTAGTCTGAGCATACTGACAACATAAAAATGCTATGTGGTTCATATTTAACATTTCTCTTAAATCTTTCAAGATTAATTAGAGTCTTAGAAAACCATAAAATCTCTTTTTTACAACAAGAACTAAAGTTCTTTGTACACTACAAAAGTTAGAATTAATATGTACATTGCTTCCTCAATGTCCTGGGTTCAGCAGTAGCAGTCATTTTTCTGCTTCTCGGTAGCTGGTGCAGCGCTGTGTTTTTGATTTTGGGCCTGGGAACAGCGCTGATAACACCAGTGTTTTCAGTTACTGCTTGGTGATGTTTAGGCTGGCCAAGGACTTTGTGAGTCTCATGCTCTGCCAGGGAGGAGGGGAAGCTGGGAGGAAGGAGAGACAGGACACCTGACCCAGACTAACCAAAGAGGTTATTCCATACCACAGCATGTCATGTCCAGGATGTGGAAATGGAGAGCAGAGACCCGGAAGGGTGGTGAGGGTGCACAGTGGGGGGTGCACTGTGTGGTCGGGCTTGATATTGGATGGTGAGACAATTGTATTCTTTCCTTGTATTTGCCTTGTCATTATTATTACTGGTGGGGGTGCACTGGGTGGTCGGGCTTGATATTTGATGGTGAGCTATTGTATTCTCCTTTTCCTTGTATCTGCCTTGTCATTATTATTATTGGCGGTAGCAGCAGTGATTTGTGTTATACCTTAGTTACTAAACTGTTCTTATCTCAACCTGTGGGAGTTGCATTCTTTCGGTTCTCCTTCCCATCCCCCCAGGAGCGGAGGGAAGAAAGAGTGGGGAGTGAGTGAGAAAGCGACTGTATGGGTTTATAGACATAAACCACGACACTCAAACACAAAGAAACCCTCCCCTACACTGGCATCTATTGCATTATTTTGAAAGAAAGACTTAAAGTATCTGACATTTATATTTCTTTCCTCCATCTTATTTCTCTTGCTGACTAAATAACATGTTGTCTATCACTGTCACATATCTGATAAAAAGTATGAGACCATCTGGCATGAATGCTTGTTTTTCTCTTTCTGAATAACTGGCAGCCAGGATGATGACATTGCCCTCCAAATGCCCAATGTTAACTTGTAGACAAGAGGACTGACTCAGACCTTGCCAGGATTAAAGCAGGACCTGAAAGCAAGGCCTTTTTTCTTGATAATGCCTCAGCTGACTTTGGCTTATTTTCCAAAACAGTCTCAAAGAATATTTTCAAAAGAACTCAAAGAGCTTTGAATTTATTTTAATAAGTGGCTTCATAGAATAATTTGTATGTCAGGAAACACTGAAGATCTAATAAAAAGTTGTTATATAAACATTATATAAGTATAAATGTATCTTGAGTAAATATTGTTAAACTTAAAATGTATCTTTTTAGTCCATATTAACAAGGCTTCATGACTTTTGAGCAGGCAAATACACTGTTTTATCTTTTTATCGAACATTCATAAAGTTTCATTGGAAAAAATGGCCCTAAGCCTAAAGATATTTGGTAAACTGAGAGGAAACTGATAATTGTTTAAGTGCTCCTGGAGGGTTCTGATTTTTAAGTTGATATTTAATAAAATTATTTTGCATTATTCACTGATTTTTTCAGTTTCCAACCTTGAATTACAAATATCTCAAGGCTCTGTCTACAAATATGAGAATTATGCTATTTAATTTAGTCAAAATTAATTATTCTGGATATGCTACAGAGCTTTAAATGACATCATAGTGAATCATAAGTCACAGAATGGTTTGGGTTCAAAGCAACCTTAAAGCTCATCTGGTTCCAAACCCTCTGACATGGCCAGGGACACTTTCCACAGGACCGGGTTGATCAAAGACACATCCAACCTGGCCCTGAACACTTCCGGAGATGGGGCAGCCACAACTTCTCTGAGAAACCTGTTCTCGTGTCTCACCAACCCCACAGTAAAGTATTTCTCCATAATATCTAATTTATACCTACTCCCTTTCACTTTAATACAATTACCCCTCATTATGACTACATCCCCTAATAAAAAGCCCTTCCCCATCTTTCCTGTACACCCTCCCCTAACTACTGTAAGACTGCTGTATGGTCTCTTCCCAGAGCCCCTCTTACTTAGACTGAATAACCTCAACTCTCTCAGCCTGCCTTCATAGGAAAGGTAATCTAGCCCTGTGATCATCTTTCTTGTCTTTCTCTGCACCTGCTCTAACAGGTCCTATCTTTCTTGTATTAATGCAGCACACACAGTGGGAGGTGTCCCATGACAGCAGAGTAGAGGGGCAGAATCACCTCCCTCACCCACACTTCTTTTATTGCAGCTCAGGATACAATTGTCCTTCTGTTCTGTGAGCACACATAACCTTAAATGATGAGAAAAATACGTATTTCTAAGATATACCAGTGCCTCATGAAACAATCCATAATATTGTGGCAATGTATTGATACCACTTCACACAGAATTAAATGAAGCCCTCTGCATGAAAGTTTTATGGGAAATTCTAGATTTTTGTTAAACAGAAGACACTTTTGCTTCCTGTTTTAAACTGATTTGCCAAAGCAAAACAAATGAATAAACCTTAAAAGTCAATGATTTTAGGTAATGTGAGATTTGCCTGCCAATATCTTGTTTTAAATAGCATGCTGAAGTACTATATTATTATCCCAAATACAATAGCCCCTCCCAACAGAACACTTCCAGCCAATTTACAAAAGCTCTATTTAAATGCTATCAAGCATAACAATTTTCTTAACTGCGAGTGAAATATAAGCTAATTATTTTTCAGAGACATTCAAGCACCACTCATTACCTGCTGATTTGAGTGGGTATCTTTTGCAGTCAGTCTTGAAAACCCCATTCCTTAGCAGTCTGTTCCAGAACTTGAACGCCTTCATTAAGAAATCTTATCAAGTATAAGCATTAATGTGAGCTGACAGCCTGACTGACTCACGTTCACAAGGTTAAAATGCAGGACTGTGTTAAATACACATGGTTAAACACTGCAGGAGAGAAGAACAGGTTCTTCTGTGAGTTAATTCCATTTCAATAGAATCTGTATTGCTTTATTATGAGATCTCAACTTCTGCACTTCCTGACTAAGAGGTTCTCAGCTGGTGAGTCAAGAAATGCACATCCTCTAAGCAGGCAATGCTGAAGTGGACACTTAGAAGTCACATAGTCATTAAAGAACCATTTTTGTATTACCAATTATATTTTTTATTAACTGACATTATATCCAATAACACTCTCAGCTGTATCAAAGATTAGCTGTTGCCCCTTATCTGATTTGCTACATCTCCTCCTTAATAAGGAACTTAAGTCATTTTTTTTCTCTTTGGTCAAGTTATTTAGTAAGAGGAGGTATCTTGCAAACTTTCTGAGGAAAACAAATGCAAAGCATTTGCACATTTCCTATGTGTGATGCTGCTGAGAAGAAAGCCCTATTTTGTTATCATCTAATGTGCACCAAGCCAAATCACTTTGATGAAAGGTTTTCAATTTTTAAACTTTCACTTACTTGTCACCCTTCAATCAGAACGCTCCCCTTCTTCCCTAATTTCAACACACTCTCATGGTAGGAAACTATGGTACTACTCTAGTCCCAAAACGACTTAACTGAAAAATTGTATCTGCATTCTTTCATAGGCCTTAGAATCCAAATTTAAGTATTTGTTTGGCTTTTGAAAGAGAAAAATGGGAAGTTATGTAAGCAGCTACTTTTTAGACCCACCAGGTAAAAGGATTAGAAAGGCAAATATTCAGAAACCAGGCAAATAGCTTAGGTAAACCT
This sequence comes from Amazona ochrocephala, assembly GCA_039720435.1. Classification (NCBI taxonomy): domain Eukaryota; kingdom Metazoa; phylum Chordata; class Aves; order Psittaciformes; family Psittacidae; genus Amazona; species Amazona ochrocephala. The sequence goes on from CM077876.1 coordinate 21,308,199, forward strand.
TCCATTCTTCATCCTCCATGAAAGCCTACACCAACATTGTGTGCCTGCAGACTTTCACAGTAAAAAACCAGCAGTATGCTTCAAAGGCAATCCACATTTCCATGGGAATGTAAAGCCAAAATGAAAACCAAAACTCCATAATAGCCCATTTTTAATGCTAAAATCAGAATAATGTAATTTTTAACTTTGTAATAAAAAGCTATGGAAGACAGAATAATAGATACTTACAGCCAAAAAAAAAAGAAAAAAAAAAAAAAAACAGATAAATGTCAAAATTCAGTAAAACTGTTGGAAAGTAAAGGCTTTTATCAGGACACAAAAAAGGAATAGGAATATTTTAAGATCAAAATATATCTTTAAAGACAAATGAAGGCTAAACTTTTAGTAACAGTTGCAGCATCTACACTGGTCCAGAACTCATTTACTGGGAACAGGTACAGGATCCAAAGCTGAATTTCAAATATGTTACATGAATATTCCTGTAATACAATCCCAATTTCTTCAGAGAGGAAAACATGTTTTAATAAAGTTCAGTCCAATTTAAATACAGTGTATCCAGCTTAGCTGTTCAAATAACCCAGTCAATCCAAAATAAGAAAAACTTCTAGTTACAGTACAATGACATCTGAAATAGTTCGTATTCTGATCATTGTCAGCATTCTCAACTGTGCTTTCACAGCTGACTGCAACCTTAGTCAGCTGTTCATCTCAAAATAACATCTGCTTCAACTGAAATTTTAGCATCTACATTTTGTTCTTTCAAGTTACTGAGAGTGTTATTCCACTGTAAAGCTATTTACAGGGAGAAGAAAAACACAAAAAAAAAGACAAACAGTAAAAGCTTGATTAAAAATTCCTCTTTTCCTACTGTTAAGGAAAAACCCCTACCTTTTTGGTAATGGAAGATTATACGGTGCACTATATCATACTTTGCTGCATTCTACATTATATTGTATGAATCCTGTAGTTTGACATATTTGTGCCTCAGATAAAAAGCCTATTCAACCATTCAGAAATTAAAAAGAATGTGAGCAAGGTAAAATGTCTTCACAAATTATGCTTAATGTCTTTTATCCTTCATACTGGATCTTGTCAAGTAAAAAAAATCATACCACAACCAAAAAATGTAAGAGACAAAAGACAATGTTTTTATGCGTAGGAATATCCATATAAATGAATATCTTACCGAGCAGAAAATTATGAATTATTTAATTTACAGTGTGATCTCATTTAAAAATTTACTTTCTAGAAATAATTCTTCATCAAGCAGTGACCATTTCACCACATTTGCTTAAGAGTTAAAAGTATCAGGAGTCTGTCATTAGTCAAAGAAAAAAAAAAGACAAGCAGCAGGAGAAGGTAAGAGATACCTAAAACACAATGATACACAGGGGATTTCCTCCTAAATGAAGCTTCAAGCAAAAGCTCAAGCTGCCTATGGGAGCTAATTATATGGCCTTCAAAAACAGTTGGTGTAGGTGTTTAAAGGCATAAATGTAAAAATAGAAATCTGAACAACTAGTAAAAATTCAATTTGTAATTGGGTGGTATCTCTAAACCAAACTTTGTTTGGTTTAAGCTTAAACAAAAATAAATCTATGTGTACTTCAAAGAAGCAGAGCTAACAAGTTGTCCTTACACAACCAAAAAAATCAAAATTTAGGGCATAGATTTTTAGTAACTACTGCAAGATGTATGAGGAAGAACAGTGTAAACCAATTCTCTTTCTTTCATCGTGTAATTTCGCTACAAGAAATAGAAGTCTAGTAATGTAGAAGTGGACTAACACATTAGCTCCAATCTATTAACAGATGCTCTCTTTACCATAATCAAATACTTATATTAAACAATAAAACACAAAGCTGTGACTCAGCAGATCCCCGAATGGGAGCACAGAAAGCACAGGGTCCCCAGTATCCATTCTTTCAGTTCGACTCAACTGCTGTTCATTTATTCAGTATCTAAAACGCCATAAGAAGTCATCCAACATGCCTGCCTGACTTGAAGGAGCTACAAACAATTACTTGCAAGACATCTGCCCAAAGGGATGGTAAAATGTGTCTTTACAGGTGGGAATGTGTGAGCCAGGATATGAGGCAGATGAGAATGGCCAAAAAAATTCTTCAGTCGTCAAAGACAACATGCATTCTAAGCAGGCTAATAGATAACTCACATAATCAAAATTCAGCATGCAATTCATTATCTTTCTGCACAGAAACAGTAACTTGCATTTTTAAAACCATATTTCATCATATTAATTTCATCACGTTGGCATTTTTCTATCACTCACCGTTTTAACAGCAACTGTCATCTAGCATCATCAAAGTATTTAATTACTGGAATCTTTAGATACTTAAATAAAAATGTAGCATATGATCAGATTACACAAATCCACGTGTTACTCATCTCCCATCCTGAAAATTACCATTTATCTTAATCTACTGCACGATGTCATTCCATCTCTCTCCAATACATGCAATTGTCCTTATGCCCAGTTTTAAGCAAAATAGCACTAGAACTCTTCTACAGAGCACAGTAAACTACGTATCCTCTTTATCCTCTTATGCAATTTTGTCAAATAAAGTAGTTTACTAAGTAATAGTCCTTCTTCCTGTTTTCAAAATAACAATTGGTTTTAGGGCCCCATACAGATTTACAGATCTCTGCCTTTAAAATTTTTATTTCATTATGAATTGAAGCTGTGTGGAGATGAGGTTTACACACCATAGCTCTGAAGATTCATACTACACATCCTACATGTCTCACCCTCCTACATATTTTTATTAACTTTTAAAGCTGTTCAAATCCAAGATACATCAAATTAATTCCAGCAAATTAAGCTGGAATTCTTTTTGGATATTTGAAATCACCAAAACAGTGAATAAAGCTGGAGAAAGGTAATAGACTCTGACAGAATTAACAACAGGCTCTGAGCCACGTCCTTCTGAAGTCAGTGAGAGACTTTCTAGTGATCTCAGTAGAAGCTTAATTAGGCTATTAAAGTGGGCAAAGGTGGTTGAATACATAAAATACTAAGCACATTCAGCCTCAAAGAAGCGTTTATACTACTAGGGACTAAGTATCTAGGGATCACATGGGAAGGAAGAAGGAAGAACTTAAAAGAAGGAAAACTGTGCTTCTTACCTTTCTCTCTCCTTCCATCATATTACACATGAAAAAGATTCAGGGTTTATCCAGTCCTGAGAGTCAGTGGTTGTAGGGTGGGGGGAAGATTACCAGACAAGACTCAGTACTCAAGAAAAAGGGGCTTTAAGGCAACAGAAAAGGCATGCATTCAAGAAAGCAGTATTAGCGAAAGACTGCTCTTTGAGCAAAACGTGTATTAGATAATGTATTAGATACATTAGAACATGTATTATATAACTTCTGACGAACTAACCTATCATGCGAATTTGGAAAGTTTGGATGGGTAATAATGGCTGTAGAATTGTAAAAACACATGCCTGAGTTCCAAGTTTCCTGTTTCTCTTCCATTGAGTGTATTTATAGATGACTTCTAAACAGACTCAAATACTGGTATGACAGTTTTCTCAGCTGTTCAGGATAAAATGAAAACTGCTAAAAAATAAAGTAGTTTTTACAGTAATGATTGAAAAATAAGTTGGCAGAAAATATTAAATGTTAAAAAATATTAAAGGGAAGAAAAAATCTAACCCGACTTTTAGAAGACCATAAACTAGCTTTTATCTACCCCAAAACCAAAGGCACTGAGCACAGTTTTGTGAAATATCAGCTTAGTGGTCAATAATGCTCAAAGGAACAGAAATAATCCTTTGAAACATTGAAAAGAAACAGGGAAGGCTGATGAAAAAAGATTTCAGATCGTAAAGTCAGGTATGAAAAGATAAACAGAAAAAAATTACTCACTGTATCTCACAAAACTGCATGTTCCTGATGAAATTGTCAGAGTATACAAATTTAATACAAATGAAACGAAACACTTTTTTTCTACAAAGGACTCAATTCACATGTTGCAGTAGTAGCAAAACACTAACTGGGTTAAGACAATGACTTAAAAATGGGAGGACAGTGCCACTAGAGCCATTAAAATGCCTCAAGAGGTCGCTGAACTTCTATTACTTGGAAGCTAAGATCTACATTTTCACTGCTATTCATATTCCTCCCTAAACCTCTGTTGCTCATCACCGTCAGAGACAGAGCACTGAGGTACTCAACTCTCTGACCTGCATGGCCTTGCTTACATGATGAAAAAGTGAATAGGGAGGGAAAGGAAAATACAAAGGGGCTGCTTCAACAGGCACAAGGAGCCAGACTTTTACACTACTGTTACACATCATAGTCTATATCATTACACTAGGTGCAGAGTTATAAGTAGCAACTATATAGCCAAAACAGTCGTTCTGTTTTCTCTAAATAATATGTTTGCTTTCCAATGGGAAATATAGTAAGTCTTTTTGCCGCAAAAGTAGCAGATGGTGCGTTCTGTGTACTTGACCATGCTTCACCCTCCATGAACTGATGGATTAATTGCTTCTTAGGAACACTCATGCAAGATGAATATTACTTAGATAATCTATACATGAAGCAAAAAAAAAAAATCAAATATTTTCTTTTTTTTTTTAATAAGACAAGTTTCTAGTCCTTTCAGTTACAGAGAAGAAATAGAAAGCCCAAATTCTAATGATCTGAAATGGAAACGTACATCAGTACAGTCTGGTTTGTCTTCCTCCTAAAAGTTGGTCGTGCAAGCGTTGTTTTATAGAATTACATAGTGTATAGCAGAAATTAAGCACAGAAATGTGCTGCCAACAACCATCCATGTTCATCAGCAGAATCTGAGAGTTTCCAGACATACGGAACCAAACGCAATAACAGAAACGGGAAAAATTAATATTAAAAAAAAAATCTTGCTCAAAAGTAAAAACTTCTGCTGCAAAATAAGCAGCCCTTGACTTAAAGTGTTAGAGGCAAGGGAGGTGTTTCTAAATCAAATCCAGGATAAATGCAGTGGCTAATCACAGCATGACTGTAAAATAAAGCAAAGGTGTGACACAGTGAAAAAGGCAATCATGACTCCAGGACTGATCAAAAACTTACTGTCAGCAACAGAAAGAAGTATCGGCATCATTGTAGGTGACACGGTAAGACTTTTTTAGACTACCTTGTACACCTCTGGTCACTTACCTTGAAGCAAACCACATAGAAGACCTTCTGTAATTACTAGGAAAATTGAGAATTTTACTGAAAAGTAATACTAAAATAGTTTGGCTTACCTAGCTATGCAAAATTAAAGCCAAGAAGGAATATTGACGTTATATATGTAATCAGGGATAAGCATGGAGAGAAAATAACAACTTCAGCTAAAGGATAATGCTGCAATAAGATGATTTAGCTACAAATGAGTGAAGACTAAAAACTGCAAAGTTACCCAATCATCTGTGAAGTACTTATCTGGGATTGTGTTCCAAACAGTAGCAGAGGCATGAAACCTACATTGTTTTACACCCGAATTTTAAAAAAGTTGCCGTCTGACCATGACACAGAAGTATAAGCTCGAGATATGAGCATGCAGAAGTCTGATTAACTATCACATAAGGAAATGTTGAAAAGAAGGCTTGGATCCTGCTTGTTCCACCATCTTATTAAGTCAGTCCTCTGCTTTGTGACTTTCAGTGCTCACACAAACATTCTTGTTTTTCCAGAAGTATGATCTGATATTAGGTTTGCTAGACTTCAGTTTTCACTGATACGTGAGAATTTGGCTCTATCTAGCAACAGATTTTTGAGAGGAGGACAAGTATGCTCCAGATGGTATAAAAAAATCTCAGCTGCCTTATTGTCACATCTTTCTTACTTTTTCATGGAGAGGCTAATTGATGCAACTGAGGTCTAGAATGAATTTTAGCTATGTCAGATTCTCAGAGACTTATTTTTTGCTTTCTCTGGAGTATAAAATACGGTCATTTGGCTTTCTTACCTATAGGTGTTACTCCTTTTGCAAAAATAAAAGATACTGGTAAAGCTCTTGGTTAATCTTTCCCTTTCCCTGAAATCTCACCTTCTCTCATTTTCCTAAGTGTAAAAAAAAAGGAAAAAAAAAAAAAAGAAGAAAAAAAAAAAAAAAACAAAAAAAACCAACAAAACAAAATCCCACAGTGCTTTGTAGTGGGCAGTATTTTGTAAACCTCTCAAAAGTATCTACTCACATCCTTAAATGCAATGTAAGGGCCTGGATTCAATTCTAGTACCTTTTACCTATGATCTCCTTTGAGAACCTCTATACATTTCTGAAACTAAGGCATTAATTAGCAGCACAACACATCCAAGAAAAGCCACAGGATTCTCATCTGAACAGGCTGTAACATAACTTTCCCCAAAATCAGAAATTAAGTCAGAGTAAACATATTTAGTAAATGGATTAATTCAGCCACAAAGAACTGTTCTATAGACTGCAACATTCAATACGCCTCAAGTAAATGTGACCATAGCCCTGCTTGGCTGAGTTCTTCATATATTAAGAACATACATGCTCTAGTAAGTTTTATTACATGATGTGGATCATTTGGAAAACCTTTAAATAGAATCATCTTTGTAATTTTTCCCATAGGGTGCAAAAATTGTATTTCAGTATTTAAAAGTCTTTGTTCTCTCTCTATCAGAAAAGGATTCATTTTCGCATTAAGGCCAGTGAAAGGCTGGTGGGTTGTTGCTTTGTTGGAGTTTTGATTGTTTGTTTTCCCGAGTAAGCGGCAGCCTAAAGGAAAGGGACAGAAAGAAAAATAAGTTGTTTGACTTGAAGGTGCGCTTTAAATACTAGGGAAGCAAGTAAGAAAGTGACCTAAGGGACACTTCATCTATATGTCCTGCAGTGAGCGAGCAGTAAACCACTAGGAACCTTGCAAAATTGCCAGATACTATTATGGCTATAAGAAGGCAGCTTTGAATAACTGCATAAAGGAACAAAGTTTTGAAGATTCAAATCCTGCTTGCAGTCGTATTTTAATCCACCGAGTTTAATTTTGAGAAGGGGCTGGTTTTCTCACTAGTTAAACAGCATAGGCAAGGTCTTTTAAAAGTCTCTAAACTGTCAGACATTACCCAAAATGTCAATGAAGAAAACTGCCCGAGAATGTAACCACGTCTTACTAGCTGGAATGGAGTAAACTACAGGTCATACTAGTTTTAATGGCTAATCAGCCCAAGCAGCAAGACAACAAAATGTGTCAATAGAGAGAATTATGAAAAGCTCCAATGGATAGATATGGTGTTTGATGATCGCTTTTGACAGAATGCAGTGAAAACAAAACAAAAATAACAAAAAATCTGCAAGAAATAAATACACTGCTGGATGCCATCTTGCCTTCTAAAGCCAACATACAAGGCATAATTATTGTCTTTTGGGCTTCCACAACAGGTAACATTGCGTATCAGAATTAATGATGCTGCCACGCAACACCTTTGCAGGTTATAGATAATTTCAGAACACTGAGAACTAATTACTATTGTTGAAGATATTACTGATGACATTTTGGAAGCGAACTTTTGTCTAGGTGTGGATTCAGAACATAAACGTACCATCTCTAAAAAGACTAATTTCTTCATACAACTCATGTCACTAAATGGGGGTCAGATAATACACTTTACTAAATGAGTTCCCTTTAGTTCCTTCACCTACCTTTTGTTCACTGAAGAACTTTCAGTGAAATTATCTCAAATGTGTTTAAATCAATGCTTTAACATATAAAACCAAAAGACAGACTGCAAGCTTGCTATAATTTCCCAGCCACCCATAAGCATCACATAGTACGCACATAATTTGTGTTATGTGACACAGGATATATCAGCTGTACCACTTCCAGATTATGGATGTTGAGCATCAGACTAGCTACCAAGCATCTAGTCACACTAATAAGTAAATGACAAATTCCTTAGAACTTATCTATAGGGTAACAAAAGAAAAGCTTCTTCATAATGGGGAGACATTAATATAAGCGTATATGCCACACATAATTGAACTCCTAGGCTATCAATGCCAAAACATCTCTAGCATGTTTCAGAAAGATAGAATCATAGAATCATAGAATAGTTAGGGTTGGAAAGGACCTCAAGATCATCAAGTTCCAACCCCCCTGCCATGGGCAGGGACACCTCCCACTAAACCATGCCATCCAAGGCTATGTCCAACCTGGCCTTGAACACCGCCAGCGATGGAGCATTCACAACTTCCCTGGGCAACCCATTCCAGTGACTCAACCACCCTCACAGTAAAGAATTTCTTCCTCAGATCCAATCTAAACTTCCCCTGTTTAAGTTTGAACCCGTTACCCCTTGTCCTATCACTACAGTCCCTCATGAAGAGCCCCTCCCCAGCATCCCTATAGCCCTCCTTCAGATACTGGAAGGCTGCTATGAGGTTTCCATGCAGCCTTCTCTTCTCCAGGCTGAACAGCTCCAACTTTCTCAGCCTGTCTTCATACGGGAGGTGCTCCAGTCTCCTCATCATCCTCGTGGCCCTCCTCTGGACTTGTTCTAACAGTTCCATGTCCTTTTTATGTTGAGGACACCAGAACTGCACACAATACTCCAAGTGAGGTCTCACGAGAGCAGAGTAGATAGATGATATCTACCAAGACTCATTTCATCAACACCAGACAATCTATACAAGCATCATCTTGAGAGGATGAGAAACTAAAACTCAGCAATACCCTAGGTAAAAATGATCACAATCATTCTCTATTTCTTATATGACTCATAGTCAAGTCCAAGCCTCTGATATACAAACAATGGATTTGAAAGTAATCTGTGCCCCGAAGCTGAAATCAATTCCAAATCAGGATCCAAATCAAATGAGAGAAGAAATGTGAAATGAAAAGTGACAATTCTGAGTATTCTTCAGAACATTTTAGCAGCTATCGTTTACTTCGACAGTAAGTGAAATCAGTTACACATATATAACAAGTGGAAAAGACAGGAAGCTGAGAATAATTAACATAAAACTAGAAGTTAATAGAAATCTATAACAGAACCAAAAATATATAAGGAAACCCCCTTGTCAGATAAGATGAAAACAAAAAATGTATCAAGTATTTCTGCAAGCATATTAAAAGCACAGGAATTCTAACAATTATATGAGTCCATCATGAAATCAAAAATTTTCAGTTGACAGACAGAAATGCTCAGTAAGTATTGCTTTCCTGTGGATTGGAAGGAAGACAGATGATATATTGATTAGGTGGTGATGATCATAAATATTTTCCATTCTACCAGTAGCTAAGGAAATATCTAATTTTAGTAATGATTGGTTTACATTTTAAATGACAAAAGAGTTTCTACGTTTGTACCCACTAGCTTCAAAAGGGCTACACAGAAAGCAAATTGATGTGTTAACAGTGATTTTCAAGATCCTGAAGCACTGGGGGTGTTGTGCCAACAGTTATTTATGCATTGATCTTTACCTATCTCCCAAGTAAGCATGAACTTGTCAGGATGACACTGACTGAATGACTAAAGGAATGGGATAACTTCAAAAATCATGATGCAGCACAGCTAAATATAAAACTCAACAGTTAGGAAGAAACAAGTATGCCATATCATTAGGATGGAGGACTCCATAAGATGGACGACTCCATACTGAAAAGTGGTCACTTCAATTTTAAAGAATATGATAAAAAGGGTGAATATAATCCTTGAATAGGTATAGGTAAGGAATTGAGGAAATGGAATTCATTACAGAAGCTGCACTACCTCCATTATTGCTATAAACTTATATTGCAACTCCCTCTGAAGATCATGTACATTTCTAATGATTGAACTCCAGGAAGTAGAGAAAGGTGTGGTTCAACCACTGAGAGCATGTCTCTTAACAAAGACTTGATTGACACAGTCTGTTCAGATTATCAAATGGAAAATAAATTTCCTAATAGATACCTTCTTCATTTAGAAAAAAGAGTAACAAGGTCTACAAAGCTAAGTGAAGGTCCTACACCTGGGTCAGGGCAAACTCCAGTACCAATACAGGCTGGAGGATGAAGGGATTGACAATAACCCTGAGGAGAAGGACTTGGGAGTACTGATGGACGAAAGATTAGATATGAGCTGGCAATGTGCACTTGCAGACCAGAATGCCAATCGCATCCTGGGCTGCATCCAAAGAAGCATGGCCAGCAGACTGAGGGAGGTGATTTTGCCCCTCTACTCTGTTCTCGTGAGACCCTACCTGGAATATTGCATCCAGCTCTGGATTCCTCAGTACAGGACAGACATGGATCTGTTGCAGAAGGTCCAGAGGAGGCCACAAAAATAATCACAGGGATGGAGCACCTCTCCCATGAGGAAAGGCTGAGAGAGCTGGGGTTGTTCAGCCTGAAGAAGAGAAGGCTCTGGGGAGACCTTATGTCAGCCTTTCAGTTCTTAAAAAGGGCCTATAAGAAACACTGGGAGAGACTTCTGAGCAGGGCCTATTGCAATATGATGAGGGGTGATGGTTTTAAACCAAAAGAGGAGAGATTCAGGCTGGGCATTAGGAAGAAATTTTTTACAGTGAGGGTGATAAAATACTGGCACAGGCTGCCCAGACAGATGGTGGATGCACCATCCCTAGAGACATTCAAGGCTAGGCTGGATGTGGTTCTGAACAACCTGATAGAGTTGGAGATGTCCCTGCTCATTGTAGGGGAGTTGGACTAGATGACCTTTGAAGGTCCCTTCCAACCCATGCTTTTCTGATTCTATGATTCTATGATATAATACCGGGAAATGGAAACAAAATGGTGAGGTGCGCTCCTTTAACAATGCTCTTAGAATCTGAATGATTTTGAAAGATTTCAGTGGATTGCAATGAAAAGCATTGATTGAAATATGAATATTTTCTGAACTATATATATTATTTAAGCCATGAATCCATTTTACCTTGGCATTTATGAGAGTAATTGATAAGCATAGATAAATTGATGAGAATCATCATCTATATCTTGATGAAGGTCACAGAAAACCACTCCCTGTATCTGGAGTGCTGAATCAGCATTACCCACATCTAGGCAAGCTTCTTAAAATGCACAGAGATCATATCTACCCTCCACTCATTTGGACATTGGCTAAAATTGAACACAAGGCATGCAATGCATACAACACAAAACACACAGTATTATCTATTTAAGTAATGAAGTAGATTTAAAATTATGTTCTCAGGTAAGATAGCTAAGCCTTAAAACAAATTTTCCTAAAATCAGTATTACTTGAAATGCCTGCTATGGAAAATTTGCTTGAATTAAAATATCCCATCTGGACTGACTGCAGCGCAAAAAGCATTACTAATGGATATCAAAAGAAAAATTTTCTGAAACTGAGTAATCTGTTTCATTGGAAAAGAAGAACATAATATAAATGTAATGTCTAAGGAAATAATAAATAACATCATTGTGCATAATATTTTATTAGCAAGATGGATAGTTAAATTTAATTCAGAAAGCTTGCCTCAGAAGTGAAATAATGCTCATCTGCTTGTGCCCAATTAATATTGCTGCTTTTTCATGTTATTGCTGATAGAGGCATACCTGTTCTATATAGATAACATAATAAAATTGGAAGAATATTATGCTCAAAAGAACTAAACATAAAGGTTATTTCACATGGGAATATCTGGGAGACAAAAGATCTATCAAGTGACCCTGATGCCTGACATATTCACAGCTTTAATCTGTTGTGTGTCCATAAACAGACCACGTTAGTTCTGTGCACATTTCCACTCTCTTCCTATATAATGTAGTTTTATCACCAATTGGACATTCCCTTACTTTTATTACAACTTTCCTTATCCCCTTTGTCTCAGATCTTTGAGGATATGTCTTGCTTTATAGACTTTTATCCTCCACTTGGCCTTTAGTTCGTTCATATATTATATTCTAAAGAAATTATTCTTATCAACCTGTATAGTCTCCCTGATCACGAATACCAAAAGATTTCTTACATCAAGACCATAAACTGCATCGGGTTGAAAAATAAGCTTCTGAAAAATATTCAGTTGTGATTTAGAGCCTTTTGATGCAAAGTTCCCCAATTCTAGAATAAAACTTCTACCCTTTTATAGTCTGAAACGTTGCTTTCCTTTCACTTAATGGATTTTGTTGCATCTAAGAAAGTTTTTTAGGGAGCAGGCACCTAACAACCGTTATCAAGTAAACACTACACCTTCTTTAAATATCCTGCATTTTTTTCCTCTCAATCTTGAAGGTAGCTGTAATAGTTTCTTAAGCTCTTCTCAGGAGTAGAAGTCCCTTTGGAAGACCTGAACCTGAAACTGGATACAGTCAATGATCTTACTGAAGTTTTTCACACTTATCTCCCACATGGGCAAACCTGGTCACACCTGATTTATGTTCATCCCTCTCTGGAAGGCAGAATTTTGTCTGAATGAAAGACAAAGTCATGAAACGCAAGCCTACAGTCAACAAAAAAAAAAAAAAAAATCCAAAAGGTACTGATTTCTCAAGCCCTTAGGAACTCACCGATTTGTAACTCTTACTGCACCTTTATTTCTTTTCTACCCAACTAATTGTTCTACAATTTTATCACTACCATGAATCAACTTTGGGATTGCAACACTCACATGATCAATTCAAGAAATGTTAGCAGTCCATTCAGTTTTTCAGATGCTTGTGTTCCTGCTCCAAACTATACCTCACCTCCACTCCTGCTTGAGCCTTCTCAGTTATTTCTCTTTTTTCACACAGAATCGTAGGATCATAGAATAGTTCCAACCCCTCTGCCATGGGCAGGGACACCTCACACTAAACCATGTCACCCAAGACTCTGTCCAACCCTGCCTTGAACACCGCCAGCGATGGAGCATTCACAACTTCCCTGGGCAACCCATTCCAGGGCCCCACCACCCTCACAGTAAAGAATTTCTTCCTCAGATCCAATCTAAACTTCCCCTGTTTAAGTTTGAACCCATTACCCCTTCTCCTATCACTACAGTCCCTCATGAAGAGCCCCTCCCCAGCATCCCTACAGGCCCCCTTCAGATGCTGGAAGGCTGCGATGAGGTCTCCATGCAGCCTTCTCCTCTCCAGGCTGAACAGCCCCAACTTTCTCAGCCTATCTCCATACAGGAGGTGCTCCAGTTCCCTGATCATCCTCGTGGCCCTCTTTTGGACTTGTTCCAACAGTTCCATGTCCTTTTTATGTTGAGGACACCAGAACTGTACACAGCACTCCAAGTGAGGTCTCACGGGAGCAGAGTAGAGGGGCAGGATCACCTCCCTTGACCTGCTGGCCATGTTCCTTTTGATGCAGCCCAGGATACGGTTGGCTTTCTGTGCTGCAAGCGCACACTGCTGGCTCATGTTCTTTTCATACAAGACTAAATCATAATAACCAAAATAACATAACACAGTAGCCTTAATAATAGTAAATCACATGCACTGACGTGACATATTTTGCACTTCACTTATGATATCCACAGATAGGATTTTTCCTAAGCCAAAGTCACAGGGAAGATCTTCCTGCTGCTTCCCTGCCTCTTTTATTCCCTTTCATTATCCCATATTTTCCTGTCCATCAGGTTGACTATATTGACTGCAATGTTCTGAGCCCAGCTGGACTTCATTTAACCACTTCCCACAGTACACTGTGTTGGAAGATGATCTACCTTATTATTCTCCTCCATGACTTGTAAGCAATTATTTCTGCCAGGGTTTGATCACCTCAAGCTACAGTGCTGTACAAGACTAGAATAAATACAGTAGTGCTCTGCAAGCTTGCACAGTAATAATCTACTTAAGTATTAAGTAATTAATGATTAACCATCTATTTATGGATGACAAAGTAAAATAAGTTTTTATGCTGAGTCATAAATAATTCAAAGTAGAGTCACATAGATAATTTTTCACTCTACATTTACAATTAAATCTTTGCAGAGAGGTTTAGGCAAAATGTCAAGATGTATTTTCTTTTCAATTTAGAAAATAAGCTCCTAACTGTGAAAATGGAAACAAAAAGTTTTTGTGATATGTCTTTGTTGCCAGTGCTTACCATGTCATCTATGGACAGCTAGCTAACTAAGATGTAACTGATAATAACAGCATGCACTCCTGCGCTACTTCTGGCATACAGGAAAAATCTTGAAGATTACTCCATCAGAACCCCAAAATATGTTCGACTGCAGTCTGAAAATGCATTTCAGATCACTATTTCCATTAAAAATAAGTATTGGAATCAGTCCTGCCTCTCACATACTGCCTCTGACAACAAACCCCGCTTTTTAGGTTTTCAAGCCCAATCTAACGCTAGGGGTTGTTGAAGCAGCTGTCTGACCAATATTCCTTCCTCCATCCCACCAATCCCCCTGGTCTTGACTGCTAACCCACTGAACAGAGGAAACAGAAACAAGGTAACTCTGTGTTTTTTTCAGTAGCTCTTGCCAGAGTCTTAGCAACAATCTAAGAGTTGAAAGCCCGGAAAAAAGCTGCTGAGAAAACCGAAAGCATTATTACTGCAGATGGAAGTCTAATAGGCATCTTTTAACTTCTCTGCTAAACATCACTAACTGTGAGAATCCCTAGAAGGAGACTCCACTGGTAGTTTTGGATTTCTTTTTGCTTCTTTGAATAGGAGACAGCCAGCAAGAGTGATTTGGGCATTTTTTGAATCTACTCTCACTCCCTCATTACAAAAAATCTTCACTATAAGGGCAGCGAGGCACTAGCATAGGTTGCCCTGAGAAGCTGTGGCTGCATCATCCCTGGCAGTGTTTAAGGCCAGGTTGGATGAGATTTTGAGCAACCTGGTCTAGTGGAAGTTGTCCCTGCCTATGGTAAGGGGTTTGGAACTAGATGACCCTTAAGGTCCCTTCCAACCCAAACCATTCCATGAGTCGATGATTCATCTCCTGCTTCCACAGATTCAATTTCATCTGTGATTGGCGCATCCCACACCTCCTGGGTGCCTCCAGGAAGTAGTGGCCACTACCTGGAGTGCTCTGTTTGGTGGCTTTGTGATCCAATTTTGAACCTTTGACACTCAAAATGCTTCCTTTTTTTTTTTTCTTTTCTATGCACCTTTCGCTCTAATCACCTTCTTTGAGGTCCTCATGCTTTTGCCTACAGGAGGATGAAATATCTCAGAGTGCAGCTACATGTTCTTAAAACTAACCTGTGTTTCTCAGTGACCACAGTCAGTGTGTCTTTTTACAGTACAGGAACTTGAATGGTATTAAACAGTGAAGGCATTTGAAAAAAATAACTCTAAGTAAGTCTGAGATCAGTATATTATTAATTAGCATAGTTGGAAATAAGCTGCTTCTATGGCAAATTATACAGTATAGAGCTCATTTTTGGCAAACCACATTAAATTGTGTTTTCAGTGAATCATCTGGCAAATTTAATTTCTGAAAAGTTACACTGATGTCAAACTATACAAGGGTAAGCAAATATTGCTACAGGCTTGGAACCCTGCTTATAAGAGTATTCAAAAACATTTTTGCATTTCAAATCAAAGTTTCAGTTTTCACAGACTCAGACTGTGGTAATTTGAATTTCATTTATCTTATTTAATTTTTACACTTTTTTTATTTTATTCTCTAAGCAGCACTGTTCTTCCCATCAACAATCAATATAGTTAATTGAGAGAATAAGACTTTTTTATATGTAGACACTACATCTTAACTACTAAGGGAAAGAAAACGATAGCATTTCTTTATCACACTATTTGAGAAATTATTTCTTTTCTACATATGAATCTTCTTATAATCTAAGTAGAAGGAACTGCCTTTGCCTAAGGAAAAATCAAGAAATTAATTAATCAATCAATTAATGCTATAAACATTTATTTTTTAGGCTTCTTCTTTCTTTGTAAAAGTTATATCATTAATAAATATTTCCATATATTGCAATGCCAAAATAACCACACAAATTACTGTAACAAGGATACACTGACCTCATTCAGACAATTGATTCAAAATCTGGGTGCATCTAATAGTCATATTCATAAGAAATAATCAATATTTGTCCCACACTCCTTTTCTCAGAACACTCTGAGATTCATTTTAATTGCCATTAATTGGTTAATTGTCTTTAGCATGTAAACTGTTGGGCATGCAATGTGAGCCAGGGGCATGAAGGTGGGATCTAGCCAGTAAGAAAATATTCAGGGAATAGTAATTACAGCCTTTGCACTCACATTCCTCTGTAAATGCTAGCTCCCCAAAAGACAAAGCTACTATGACCTCACCTTTTCTGGTCAGCAGTACACTCAAATTAACGTAGCTGCCTAAAACACGTTACCTGGCTTTTGCCCTGAGGTGTCTATATCTCTCCACTGATTTCACAGGAAACCCATGATGCTTTGATCAGTATCTGAAGTTAGGTGAGACAGTGCTGGGCGAAGGTCTCATGTCCTTCTCTTCAGCCTACAATGTTGTCGATGCCTGATACCAGCCTCTGAAGCTCAGTCCTAGCTTTTGAAATATTCCATCTAGATTTTGAAATCTTAATACAAGCTCCATTTCATGTGCTTGTAAATATACTGACTCAAAGTTTATGTGACTGAAAAGTATTTTAGCAATGCAAAGGGTAAAACCTGTCTGCTGAAACTGAGAAACTGCAGACAAATGCAACACTAGGAATGCCTTCAGACTCTATACATTCTGTTTCTGGGGAATTTTGCTACTTCTTTTTATAGTTACTTGACTTCTGAATTAAGTCCTGTAAAGAAAGACTAAATATAGAATGGGAATTTAAGCAAACACAACTTCTGATGATGTCTTACTTACAAACTTCTCACGTGATCAGGTGACAGTTACCTCTATGGAAAAAAGGCTGCTAGATTGGTGCTAGGTCTAATTAATTTTTAACCTATGGGAAGAAGCACACATTTTATCTGTGATACTATTCTTTAGACAATCTTCCAAACAAATTATTTACTCTACAAAATCTTGTGGAAAATGTACCATACAAACACAGCCCAAACATCTTTCTGAAACAAAGTCCTTCTTATCAAAGGGTATTTTAGATAAAAGATAAATAATTAATTTTAGTTTCAGTTCTTTCACTGGCTTTGTACTGGTCTGAAAGACAGTAGAATTAGCAAAATGCAATAGAAGTGATACTCACATGATACAGAAAACAGAGATAGTAGCAGTAGCATTTGCTCTTGTCATGGTTTAAGCCCAGCCATAAATCAGCCACAGTTTGCTTGCTCACTGCCCCTCTTTCTCCCCCCCACCCCTCCAACTCCCGGGAGGATGGGGAGGAGAATCAAAAGAATGCAACTCCCACAGTGTGAGATAAGAACAGACCAGTAAATAAGGTATAACACAAAACACTACTGCTACCACCAATAATAATAATGATAAGGGAAATAACAAGGGAAGAGAATACAACCGCTCACCACCCGCCAACCGATACCCAGCCCTACCGAGCAGTGATCTAACCCTTCCAGTTTTTACATCCTGGGCATGAAGTGCTGCGGTAAGGAATACCTCTTTGGCTAGTTTGGGTCAGGTGTCCTGTCTCTGCTTCCTCCGGCTTCCCCTCCTCCCTGGCAGAGCATGAGACTCAGAAAGTCCTTGGTCAGACTAAGCATTTGAGCAGTAACTAAAAACATTGATGTTATCAGTGCTGTTCCCAGGCCAAAAGTCAAAAACACAGTGCTGCACCAGTTACTAAGAAGGAGAGAAAATGACTGCTACTGCTGAACCCAGGACAGCTCTCTGTTAATAATGCTATTTAGTCCATCAGTTTTAGTAAGGCGTTCATGTATTGCAAACAGTAATTTCTACATAATCTGAAGGAAAGATAAACTTCCAGGGATCATACTGAAATCTCAACTGTTAGTGTACTATACAATATTGCCAGACAGTAAAAATAATAAAAAATGCCTCCTTTTTCTAAGTTTCTATGGAACTAAATTGCAGAAATAAAACACAGCCAGAAATAGAAAACATTTATCATCTAGTTTGTTTCCATGACAATGAAGAATCTTTCCCCACAGTACATTTTCTGGAGTTTTCTCAATCTAATTTCAGAATTTTTTATTTTTTTAAGGCTTATACCATTTCTTCTCTGATTTGTACTGTAATATGGTCAATTAGGAAATTTGCATGGACATTCAGTCAAAACCTTCTATTCATTACATCTCATTTCAGGACTTTTTTTTTAACCTCCTAAAGAAATCACTTTCCTTCTTGCTGTTTAGTTATTTAATACATATATAGGCTGGTAATCTGTTTGCTTTCAACTCTTAACTAAACCAACCCTGTTATATTTCCGTTCCTCTTCACTGTTCTCATGTGGACTTTTTTAGCAATTGTTATGGCTTCTCTGAAATCTAGATTTGCTGAACATATGTAGCCAGAATTATGCACAGTGATCCCAGTGTCTGTGTCTCCAAGATGCTTAGGACAACATTTACCACCTTCTATTTAATAGTTAGAAATACTAGGCAAAACCTGAGATCGTGTTCAAAACCTTTTAATTAGGTGATAACCCACCAGTCATGGTCAGTCCCAACAGGCATCTGTGGGCTTTATGTGGAAAACATTAACTTTCCACTCTACAAATAAAGTTTATCTAAAGTTCACTGGTATTTTCTGAAAGTCCATATTACCTCAGTCTCAGTTCCTCAGTGACAAATAATAAACATATGTTCATCACGAAGAGTTTAAATGTAATTCTCCTTTTTCCAGCTATCTCACTAGAAGCCAGAATTCTCATCGACATATAGAAAAACGGTTTAGAGAAGGAATATAAGGACATTTGGAAGAAATACTGGAAGGGCTTATAATGGCAAAATGTATACCTATTTTATTGTATGATATTTACTGAGGACAACAGCAGATACTGTCATCCTCTTTTAATTAAGAAATTACTGCTATATATATGACTTAAAATAATTTAACCACCAGATCAAAAAGAACCTCTATCGACTAATCAAGATCAATAATGATTCATGGAAAGCAATGTTTAGTTTGCTGGGGTTAGTACTTTCAGTTAGCAACTCATATAGCAGATCATGAAGAAACTGAGAATGGTTATACTACTACTTTATTCCATGAACTATTTTCACAGAGTTGGAAAAAAAATGAGAGCAAATATGATACTTAAAATATTATTTTACAGGATTAGAGATGCTTCAACGTCAGCTTTCCTGAGAGAATTCTAGGAATACCTGATTTTTCCTTCATATAAGTAACAAATTTTCTTCTTAAAAGAAAGAAAAATAAAGGATTTAACACTTTAACATTAACTATGGAACCATAATTAATCCATGATAATACATGGATACCTGTGTAAATGTAGTATCATCCCTGGTTAAATATTCAAACTGCCTTATTTATTATACATGATTAAATACCACAAATAAGATGCAGCAGCCCTGCAGCAGAAAGTGCAGCTAATCAGCACAAAGTACATCACAGACAGAAAATATAATCAGGTGAAATGGAGGCTACGCTTTCACTGCAGTTAATACAGACTTCAGCTGCAATGTTGACAGTATTCTTCCTCACAGGTGCTTTCATAAACCTCCTCTTCCAGTTCACAAATGCTTCTAAATTGGACTTCCTGACATGTTTTGAGTACAGCCAAAGGCCAGGTATACGGCTGATACACAAAGATCCATACTATGACTGTATCAATTTCATTCTGGCATTAGTCAACTTGTAATCAGTATAAAGTGCATGAAAATCACTGTGTGCATTAAAATTAATCATTGTAGCATTTTCCTGTATTTTTTTCAGTGTATTCAATTTAGTCTTTGCTAAAGCACACCCTAAAAAAAACACTGCATAGAAGTGATTAAGTACAAAACTTGTCAAAATAATAGAATATAAAATTTTCCTTCTAGATCTGCTCAGTACATAGACTAATTCAGTAGAATGCTGATAAAAATCTGAAATTAATATATTAGGCTGAGAACACATTACCTTCTTGTGGTTTTGATTATGTAACTTAGAATAATGCATTATTTTCTGGAACAGAAAAAAGCCACCAATAGCTGTTAGTGCAAAATCATTTGAAAAACTGAAACAAAAATAAATTATTTGGATTTAGCCAGTCATACAAGCGGGAAAAGATGTTGAGCTTTGAGTGAAGTGCTTTTGTTATGCAATAGCATTAAATTCATCCTCATATAAAGTAACCAGGAGAGAAATTAAAGTTTCTGAAACGTGTTACGTAGGCACAAGGACATAATTAAATATTATACTCTATTGTCATAGTTCAAATTTTGCATTACATGAGGGATGCAAGACACATGATTTACTGAGGATTTTCTATTATTTTGCAACATTTTCTTGTCAGCAGAGAGAACTGAAGCAGAAGAAAGGAAAAAAAAAAGGCAAGAGATAGAAATAACACTTTGGAACTCAGTGAATAGGTCTACATGATAAACTCAATTTTTTATCTTATCTTATCTCCACACTGTTGCACTACTTAGATTTCAGTGTAATTTTTCCCATGCATTTTCATGGCAATTACAATGAGCTAACATTATTTTCTGGAGACAAACCATATCAAATCACTAAACCATCACTCCAAATTTGAAATTGTTATAACTCCCAGAATTCAAGTAAAGCTGATGCCTTGCAATTAAAACCCTTTACCTATTAAAAATGTAATTTTCTGTCTTCTTTTCAGTTAGTTCATTTCACTTCAGCTGAAGCAGCAGTAGGTTTGAGATTAATTCTCAAGCTGACCTAAACTGTTATTTCAATATCCACTTGCTTCAATCAAATGTGAATATATGCAACAATCTTTTTCCTATATGACACAAGAACAGTTTAGATATCATCCATATGTAATCAAATACTGATTAGCATACCTTGCTAATCAATAAAAAAATCAGTGAAAAAGTGATTATTGAGACAGCATTTTAGACATCAGTGATTATACAAACGGTTTCCCAACTGAAGTAGGAAATGATAAAATTTCTCAGCTGTGAACTCTAAAATACACTTATTCATACCGCATTATATCAAGTGTCCAGAATCCAATAAAGATCCCCTTGCATTAGTTGCGTACAAGTACTGCAACATAAAATCCACAAAAATGCAGATCTACATGGTTTTCCCCAGTTTACCGTCAAGAACCCGCACAACACCCCCTGCAGAATTAATTATTTTTCCTGTGATTAACAGGAAAACAAGGTATTTCTGTAAACTAGTGCAAACTTATGAGCACAGTCTCTGAGCACCTTGCATAGTTAGTTTTCTATTTTGTTATGTTATGTACACGGTTTAGTGGTGGACTTGGCAGTGATAGGTTAATGGTTGGACTCAATGATCTTAAAGGTCTTTTCCAACCCATACAATTCTACAATTATCAAACATGCTTGTTAAACAAAATCCTCATGTTTGTTAAGAATTTCTTTGCAAGTACAAATACATTTGCTTTATTTGTGTACGAATACAGATTTGAGAAATTATGTTAAATTCTCAAATTAGTGAAAAAAAACTTCTGAAAGACCTATCTCAAGACAAACAAATCACTACAGTGAGGACATATCAGCTGTGTAGCTGACAGTATGTAAGGAAATAGTGTACTTAGTAATATGATGCAGTTTGCAGCTAGTATGACGAAAGGCATCCTTAGTGCAAGTGAATGGTTCAGCACAAACTCCTTGTATATTTCCAAGATATTTAAGTTACTCTGCTACATGGCCTAAAATTTAAAGATGAACATAAATTCCCATGAAAGAGAATGCAAAAGTCTTTCACTTGTGTATACATATGAACCCAGGATCATGAAGACCTTTGCAAATATTTATAAATTAAACATCCAAGACTCCCATGAAGTATTAAATATGAAATGTATCTCATAAAATTCTAGCAGTTAGATAATTCTCTTGGCACTGCAAAGGACGTTGAAAGTAGCAGGTGTAGAATTCAGAACCCTAGAACTTCAAGTTTTTGACTGACCAACACTAACACCTTCTTCTCTTGCTTTATTCTAAAGTAAGACATTTGAATTGTTATTACAGGTATTCCTTACATACCACTGCTATGTTGTGTCCTACAAATGAGCATGCTTTAACACTAAAGATCCATGCTAAGTGCAGGCAAGCTTTTATGCACATAAATTATATGAATTTCTGCAGGTTTGATATTGTAATTCTTGTTGCATTATAAAACTTTTCCTGTTCTCCCTGACTCCTTCCCAAAACTTCCAAAAGTATGACAGGCAGATGAAGCAGGTTATACTGGAAGAGTTCTTGAAAATGGAGCACTTGGAAGCTTTACTTATTTAAGTAATGATCAAACAGTCACAGCAGAACTACAAAAATTGGGTCTTCTCTAAAACCCACATTTATTTCATAATTTTGCAGCAGGACAATGCCACCATTAGCAGTGAAAAAAGGAAGTCCTCAAGTGAATGAAATGCTGACTACCCCTGGGTTCCTAACATCCATGCAAAATGTACTTAGAATGCACAGAACCAACAGAAAAAATAATACTAGGAAAAAATCAAGAAATGCAAAGAGAAACATTGGCATATAAAAAAGGAGAGGGTAAGAGGGGAGGAGAGAATTTATGCTTGCTGTTTCAGCCAAAGTTTTTAATGTTATCCTAGATTTTTTATTATGTTTGTAAAATTGTACTTACAAACATATTTTGTAGGGTAAGATATAATAAATCAATAACTGGAGTGTAAAGTTTTCTTGAAATCCTGAGGTTCCATCTTTCAGGAATGTTTTATTCATTTCTGTCACTTTAAAAATGATATTTTAAATCTGTTATGTGGAGGAAAAAATCCTAAAATTTGCCACAAATATTCTCATTTCATTATTCTGCTACTTATTTAATAATGAAGTGAATTATTATTACATGCCAACAGGTCCATCTTTGGCACACAACAGTTAAGCCACAGACTAAACTTATTTATTTTAGAGTATTTCTCTGTGACTTTACGTATTATTTTCTAGGTTAAAATTATAACTATTTTAAAGCAATTATCATAATTGCATTACCTGCTTGTCAACTTAGTTGCATGCACCTTTTAACAAGGTTATTGTTCTTATTATAATTTATACAGCTATTATTATGTAAGAAACAACTAATTTATTGAAAATATTGGTAAAGTTTCATGATAAAAACTATCCTGAATACCAGAGAATTGGAATTTGGAAGCATATCTTAATCAGAAAGATAAATAAAAAATTGCAGGTAGGATAAGATATACTAATCAAGACATAGCTCATTTTTTAAAATATAGACGCTGTGCAAATTCACTTTGACTTCTGTACACGAAGTTCAACTCAATTCTTATTCTAAAATCAATAAAGATTATGTTTCAGCAATTCAATCTGTAATCCCTGTCATACTTAGACAAAGTTGGGACAAAATTCTCTAATACAAAATGTTTTTATTTCATTTCTTATTCTCATAATTATTTCCTTTCAGGCTAAGAAACAAAAAAGTAGAAACCAGAAAGCTTCCTTTGCCTCCCTGTTGTAAAGCACATGCTGAAGTCAAGCCAAGGACTTGAAATGCTTCCAACTTCTTCAAACATTTTATCTCAGGGAAAGCTAAAATGATACTGTTACCTCCAACACCCATCATAGATTTCCAGGGGCCAATATTTAAATTTTTATTCCTTATCTCAAAACCTTGTAAAGCAGCTGAGGCCCACCAGATGCCTATCTCTCTTGAATTATTTTGAAACATAGTGTTTCCTATGAGTAAGCCTTCATTCTACCTTTATAGTGCAAAACCAAGAGTATATTCCTGAGAAATCTAAAAGGGGCTCTAGGTCCACAGTTAGCAACTGGTAGGACAGCCCTGTCTCACCTAAAAGGAAAGCAGCACTGTAGCTTCAGTACTGTTCTGCCCCACCTTAACCAGAACTACACAGCCAAAATTTCTGATTATATATATATTATTCTGTCTACAGTAGAGGTTTAAAAAGGTTTGTTTTCCCTTCTAATTCTCCTCCTACCCAGAAATCACACTATGCAAAAACATCAAAAACAGAAAAAAGAGAGAAAATCCAGAAACAGCAGGGCCCACACCAACAGAAGTGGTCTTCCCCCACTCTACCGCTTCACTGAGTCACTAAGGGTGGCAGGAGCAGCTGGCAACACTTCTCTATCCAGGAATGCAAAGACATTCTTTAGTTCTGATAAGAGAAGTTTTGATTTTCAAAGCTCCAGATTTCTACAATGCATTGTAATTACTCACCTGGCAAATAGTGCCATTAGTAGACACATTGTACCATAAACATGCATGTGATTTAACTTTCTGACCCAAAATGGAAAGAGCTATGAAGTATGCATAAAGAAGTGAAAAAAAGGTGAGGGACTACATGAGTCTTGTCAACCATTTCTTTACATACTTGGTACTAAGCAAAGCAGGACTCTTGAAGACCCTTACCGTGAGTTTTTGGCTATACAAGTGGGAAAACAGAAATGTTTATGAATATGAGTCTGACCATCTGCAGCAAATGGCCTAGCGTATTCACTTTGCCTCATACCAACAAACCAGACTCTAAACTGAAGCAGTATGGAGCAGATTCACATAGCATTCATGCCAGTTTTATCAGTGACAGCACTCTCAAGAAGAGTAAAATGGATAGCTGGGGCTGGTTTTTGTTTCAGTCATCACAGCTCAATCTACCCCCAGACATATCAAGGGTCATGACTATCAACTTTGGTTTTCGGATGTCCATATTAGAATATACAGTTTTCATAAACTACTGAGCTCTTGTCATTGGACAAATATCTTTAAAGTGTTTCAATCTTAGTACACAAAATCACTAGTCATTTCTTAATATCACACTTCTGACTTTTCTTCCTCCAGAAAAAGAATACCCACATCTTATGTGGATGTTCTAAAGAATGATATGAGTTATCTGAGTTATTCAAGAAAGGAAAGAGATTCTTTTTATATGCTCTGATCAAAAATGTTGCACTTGGTAACTCAAATATAGCCTATATTTCTGTTGCTTTCACCCAGTTGAGAGAAAAAAATGAAGTTTTATGGCATGCTTAATCATTTCCAAATTTAGCATTATTTAAATTTATCAATTTAACATACTGAATTACTACCTGGAAAAAAATTATCCACCTCTGACTCATCCTCTTTTTTTCTTGCTGGTGGGAGGTTAAGATCATATGCCAGATAAGATTTTACTACCATCATCAGATAACAACAGCTGATGCACAATAAGAATAGATAGAAACCTGTTATGGCTGCAAATATCCAAGCTCTGTGAGATTCATGGAGGTAGCATATGTCACCTTATTAAATATGTAGCAACTGAGGTGGAAGTAACAGAATGTATCTCTCTCCAGAGCTGGATGAGATGCGAAAAGAAATCCTTCCGTAAGAAAATCTCTGTCTTTCCTGTCTGAAAATATCTGTAACAGGATGTTACAGAGATGGTTTTTCCTAGAAATAAGATTTAAAAAACAAACCTAAAACCCAACGGCTGCCAAAACAGGATGGAATACAGAATTTCTTCTCAGAAAGAAATAGTTTTGTGGAAAATTATTATGTTCAGTTGCTTCCTCCAAGGGAAATAGGAGGCTGAGAAGATTAAAAACTCATGCCACTTTTCCCACTTTCTCCCAAAGTAGAAAATCAAGGGACAAAGGACAGATGGTGTTAGGTATTCGCAGCTCAAAGAGGACATGAAGTGCTCTATGGAGGGACCCATAGAAAAGGTGCAAAAGAACCCAAGCACACAGTTGCAAGTCTCTCTCTGCCTTGTATCTACAACTTGCTGTCCCAGTCAGTCTTTCCCTTATGTTTATAGAAGTGGCTTATGCCTCTAATTTTAGCAAATAAAAAAGATAGAGGATCATTTGAGATTGATAACTTCTCTGAAGTAATATAGATATCTAGTACTAGCTTAGTTTTGCATTTCTGACTGTGTCAGAAGCAAGGCACAAACAGTTAAGAACCAGGGGAGGAAATAGGTTTGCTATGTCTTTAAACTCATTAAGGAAAAAATACATGGAAGGAATACAAACAAATGTCCTGGATTTTCTTCCAACATTGCACGGGTTTTTCAACTGAGAAAGGACATTAGCTGCAAATTTCTGGGAATTATTTAAAACAGGATTAGGTGAATCTAGTATGGAGGTAAAAGGGAGCAGATATGAACATCTCAACTAAATTTTTAAAGGTAGTTATAGGCAAGCTAGATTTTGAAAGTGAGGAGAGTCAGTTTCAGTCATTATTCACTATTGTATGTCAGAACACGGATGATATGTTCTTAGTTCTAATGCCATCAGTGTGGTTTATCCTTAGCTCTTAGACTAATATTTGAAAATGCAATATTCTCTTAGAATTATAGTAAACCCCTCTCTTTGTTGAACTGATAAGAGTCAGAAAAAACCCTCAAATCTATTCCACAGAAATATCTTGACAGAATTGTTCCCCAACAAGGAACAGAAAAACAACTTTTTCCTTCAATGTCAAAGTAGTGATTACTTGCATCATGACAAACAACAATTGTCTGTGACAGTAATTATTGACATCATCTGATGACTTCATTATAAAACAGATATTTAGTAAATAGCTCATAGGTACATTCAGGAAACAAACCAGAAAATTAGATAATGAACACAAATCATATTTTTCTGCTTAAATTATGTTTTCTGTGTAAATATCTGGTTTCATGAGCAGGCTAATTAATTAGGTATTTTAGTGACCTTCTGAAAATCAATGATTGAAGCAAAAGATGCTTACCAAGGGATTGAAAAAGTGAAAACTTTTAAGGAATCTTTAAAAATATTTGTGTTTAATAAAACACAGTTTACTTTTTTAATCTAAGTGCGTCTAATTACAAAACACAAACCATTCCATGCTTTGAAAGTCTCTGCTGTACATAGAATTTGATAACAAGCACTGTACTATTTTTGGGCCAGAAACATTAGTTATCTTGTGCCCCTGTGTGGCCAACCTAGACAACAAATTCACTTTCACACAGCTGTAATGAAGTACCAATGTGTCATGGGAGAAACCAGATTTAGGTAAATCCACTGCTTTCCATTCTCAGAGGAAAGCTGTTAATATATTCTGCAATGGTAAAATTGGACTGATACTGCTCTGTATAGTTCGTATCAATTTTAGTCAGAACGGATACTCACCATTATGCAGTGATGTGTTAATCTGAATATTGCCCAAAGCAACTGTGACTTTGCAAAGCATGCTGCTACAAATAGAGCATCTGACAGCACAGTATTTGCACAATAAACTCTAAATGAAGAATGGCAATCAGAAAATCCAGCTTACCTGGTAACTAAATGTTTCAAAGACATGTAAAAACTTTATTTATTTCATCACCTTTAGTCATTTGAATGAAAAGTATATCACTGAAAGTCGTCAGAAAAAATTTAGACAGCAAAAAAACCTGAAGCTCCTTTAGACACTGCTTTAGAATTTGGACGTAATGTAAGCCCTAGTATGTTTTCAGAAAAGGGCTCATGACTTCTTTTCCATACTTTCTTCCCCAGAAACTTGAAGAATTTATTCTACAAGCTAGTTATTTGCCAAATGCTAAGAATGCAAAACAATTCTTGTGACCTCCTGACATGAGGCAATTCTAATCCTTTTTCAATAAAAATTAACCTATTGCACAGGAAATACCATTACAGCCCCCAACATAGGTGACACACGGTTTTGAGGTAAAGTAATAGCTCTTACTGCTTCAACTAGATGGAGCGGATAATGTCAGACAGAGATGTGCAGGACCAGGAGGAAGGTCCAGAAAGCAGCTATCAGTTTACACTCCCAGCATCACCTTACAGCAAAGCATTGCCATGTAGCTGGCAAAGGAGAACTAAATTGCAATATTCCTCCAACAAAAGCTGCTAGCAGAGGATAATTAAACCCATTTAAATGGCAAAATCAATATAACTCATGAGGACTTTAATATCATTTGTGTGATCTCACATCAGCCACTGCAACACAAAAAATATATGCAAATAAAAATCCAACTCATGCAAGGTTTCTATGGGAAATTATAAAAACCAGTTTAATATATTCTTCTATTAATGTCTGGTAAAATATAAGAAAGCAAAGGCTGACATAACTGACTTCCCTGCAACAAAATCACAGAATATCTAAACTTCTAGAACTGAAGAATTCAAAGAACACAATGGGAAAATTAATATGAATCTATTTTCAGTTACAGTTGTATGCATACTATTCTACTTCCCTATGACTGTTTTTATTGCATTCTCTGCTATACTATTAGCATGCATTAACCTGTTTTCTTCACATTATTACTTTGTGTAAGCAGCAGTTAATCATCCTATGCTTAATGTCAGCCCTTATCTTTCTGGAATCTGACTTTTACTTTTTAGATGTAAAACCAGAAAGAAAACCTTAAAAAGAAAAAAGGTCATCTCTTTTTAGTCTGAAAAATATTTAACTTCGAAGTCTGAAGAGACAAACCACGTTATACCTCATCAAAGCAGAATCTTTTACATGCTAGAGGTATTTTTGTTTTCCTTATCACAGTTCTGAAACATTAACTCTTAATGCATGAACTATTAGTTTTTAGCTAGAGCATTACATTAACTGTGCAAAGCTTTAAGTGAAAAATCTACCTAAACCAGACACTAGGATTGATTTAATTGCAAAAAAACACAATTGATTTTTTGTTAAATCAGTAAGACAACAAAAAGGACTAGACTGAAATAAATGTCAGCAAGATTTTTTAGTGACTATTCAATAGATGGCTTCTTCAAAGCCCTTTATCGAGATAAAATTTAAAATACTGGTACTTATTCAGAAGATGGAAACTTCTGACTCAATAACCTTAAATAACTTTCAACTAACTTTAACTTCAGAAGACAGAATACATGACTTAACCTCTCATGATTACTGCTGCATATTGTTAAAAAACTCCACGATGTTTTATAGAGGCCAAAATTTGTACCTAGAAAATTACATTACTCCTTATAAATAGAGAAATATTTTCACCCTAAGTAAGGCAGCCCATACCAGGTAGGAGGCTAGGTTTACCAACAGTGCTTTCTTGTTTGCCAGTTTTCCAGAATAAATATAATTCTAAACCTCAAGCATAGCAAATGAAATAAAACAATTCTCTGATGCCTTGTGATATGAAACTGATATCATAGACATAAGTCTCCAGGATTTGCAAGAGATTTGCAAGCAAAATTACACAACTAAAAGCACCTGCACACGTATGTGTAAAAAAAACCTAACAAAAAGCATGCATTTTGATCTGTAAAAACATATCCAGAGAATCAGAACTTGGTTTGTAGCTGATTAGAACAGTTGCTAAGGGCTTTGTTGGTTGCTGCAGGCCTGAAACTATGCACTTGGAAACAGGCACTCTTTTACAGTCACAGTTGATAATACGTAAATTATTGCTCCATTTTGCAGAGCTTCAAAGATTTCACAATACTCCAAAGGGATGTGAGAAAAAAAATCTCATGGACTACAGATTCTTATGCATCTAAAAACCTCTTAATTTATTAAAGTGATGATGATTACCAAAGCTACCTCCATAATTTTGCATGCTTAATTAGAAATCCATAACCAAGATATCAAAACTTGAAAACAGTAGCATTAAATAAATATTAAAATATTTATAAAGGAAACACCAGCAATAAGGGAGGGAATCCTTACAGCAATATTCTGGGAAATACAATGGTAACAGTTTTCTAAGTATTGAGTGCAAATATTGCTGTATTTAAGAAATATATCCAATTTTCAAGGGAATTCTCTCTCAGATACAGAGAAGATTAAAGTGCTAGACACAGTCTCTGCAATACAACTTCCACCCTTTTTCCAGAATGTTTCCATCAGCGCACTATCTTCATAAAAACTAAAGGATTCATTTTCTCCCTGATCTGCATTCACACTTTCAGATAAAATTCTTCATAATTTTTACTGTTAATATTTAACAGCAGTATGAAAAAGTTCTGAACATCAGTATTATAGTATATTTACTGAATAATGCCACAAAAGGGAGTCATTATTAACGCAGTTTACCCCCTCAAAAATATTCTAAGAGACCAATTTAATAACCAACTCACATCAATAAGCAACAACTTCTTCCTACATTTCTAATTCCCACAAAACGACAGCTATTTATAAAAGGACAGCCTATGGAGCTGACTGACCTGCTGCAAAGCATCCACACTGATCAGCTATAATTTGGCCAGTTAAAAAGATTATTTAAAAGCGTCACACACAAAACTTAAGTCTTCTAAACACGAGAAACTGCTTCCTGCCAATTTTGCAAAAGGTATGCAAGAGTACTAATTTACAGCTCCCACCAAATTAGGCATGGTTAAACAGACACATCTTTGAGCATTTAATCCTTTCACTGCCACATCCACAGAGAAATCATTTTCTCAGACAAATTTGTTTATGAATATTTAATATGCTTTAAGGATTACAGCTAATAATGCTAGTTTCTAATGGTAGCTAATGTATTAGAAAGATACATAACCATCTTAAATTATTTAATTCAATCTTTACTGCCTTTATTTCTGCAGATTGAGTTCTCACGTAACCCTTACATAAAACATAAAAGCACCAACAGAAGAGACTCACTGCTACTGTAAAAATACCAATATCTGAGTGCAATTATAAAAGTACCCCACTGAAAAACATGCAAATAGATTACTATCAGCATTGAAAAGGTAAGGTAAAATGTTTCATTTCTACTCACCTATTGTTGTTCAACGTTTGTCCAAAAAGATCATTTTGTAAAATATTTGGAGGGGATGAAAAAACCCCATGAAAATGAGATAAAACAGAATTGCAGACCTGGCGCAGTGTCTCAAATTGCATTTTCTCTCTTTCTTTCCTTTCTATTTTTCTTCACCACCTGTCTTAAAAGTCATCTATTTTGCACACACCATCAAATGTAAACATGCCAATCAAGTTCCATATTTCTCCTGGTCTCTGTAAAAACTGTGCTTAAATGAGCCTGGGCTGATAGTTAATTGTACAGTCATTATTCTTCTAATTCAGTCGTAGAAGATTTAGTTCCCGTGCGGCTTTCTCCTGACTGTAGCAAGAATTCCAAACAGCAGTAAGCTTTTTGGGCATTCCCAGCTAAAGTGTGAAGCTGAGCTGCTTTCATGTACTCTACTCATATTTCTCTAAGCCTATTAAAAACACGCAGTGAATAGATGCTGTCGTCAGGAGTTTCAGCACATCTGGCTGCCAGCAATAAAATCTCAGAAGTAAAAAAAATGAGGACAAGGCATCCTCGCACTGTTACTACTGTCTAAGAGGAGGAGGATTTCTGCATCTCCCCTCCTCCTTCCCTCCCCTGGAAAAATGACTAATACCGGTGGCTGTGTATGTAAGTCTTTTTTTTTTTTTTTCTTAATGTAAAGGCAGCTCTACAGCACAGAAAGACACTCTCAAAATACTCTTCATATCATAAACAACATGAAGTACTGAGGCTGTAACAATGGACCTTTTGTCTCACATCTGAAATGCTATACTGTACCTCGCATGAGATAACAGGTTTTCTCAGTGCAAACATTTAAATGTTAGCATCAATTCATGACTGAAGCAAACAGTATACATTCCATACATAACTAATCTGTCAGGTACTGTACATACAGCATCAAGGCAATGATTTACCATGCCAACCTGAACAATTACTAAAAAGAATGGCTGCATTATATATGCACATTTCAAAATAAGAAGCCTTCAGCATCTTTTAAAAGTTCATTGCACAGAATCAGCCATGATGGAACCAGGGAAAATCAAGCTTTTATTTCGGTGCTCCGTACCTGTCTACTTCCAGCAAAAGCTACTGCCTTAGAAGCCTACGTCTCCAGTACGCATACAGTATAAGAAGTCAAAGAGCAAGTAAAATCAATCATCTAATGGAACACATTGAGTTTCTGCAGCATAATATGCATGGCAAATACCATTAAACATACAGAAAATAAGTATCCCTGACTAAAAAACATATTTTTCCTCTTTCCTTTTAATGCTTGTGCCAGAGGATGACATCACATAACATTACGGAACATACTCTATCATTGTCAAACTGAAAAATATCAATTAAAAGGATTTTCCTTAGAATATCTCATTTCCTACCCACAGCTTTTAACATCTTAGCACTAATTACAAAATCTCCAAATAAGCCAACATAAAATGAGGAACATTATTAAAGCTCTTCCATTGAAAGTGATTTTAATCCCAGAAGATACAGGAGCAAGCAAGCTTCCAGCTGATTAAAGTCTTGTATGGACATGCAAAGAAGGCAGCACCAATCCAGGCTTCTCTGGCCAGAAGGATGGCAGCTACAACTCAGAACAAAATTTTTCCCTTTAAAAGAGATGTAAAAGACTCCCCACCAACACCCGTGTTATATATTTCCAAAAAAATAATGGAGAAAATATGAGCCAATATAACTGTTCCCAGAACTTATGAGGAAACCTACAAAGTACTGCACAAAATAGTTTTTAATACCTGTTTTATGCCTACAGCATAATGTGCATTACAGAAGTATTTGTATTTGAGGAATGTACTACAATTTGTGGCTAAAAGTACCAGGCTATATGTATGGCTAAACTCAATTGTTGAGATCCTGGATTAGGAGCTAATGAGTATTTATGGCTATCTTGCTATAATAAAATTAAAACTTAGTACTTGGTAACCACCTTGCTTACATGACAGAGATTTCATGTTTGTAGCATACAAAAATTTGCCGTTACATTCATTGCATCAAAAAGACAACATTTTTTAATCTGCTGAGAGAAAAAGAGTTATCCTGTTACAAATAATTCAAGTTATTAAAGTAATTATTAGTCTGTTATGCACCACTAAACAGTTCAGAGACAATGTTAACCATGGAACAGGTACAAGACTAATATTTTATCATATATTTCAAATATATCACCATTTTGCTGTGTGCCATATGAATGGTCATCATAGCCAAAATGCTTTTGAAGTTGCAATCAAGGTCTGGACATCTGAAGTTCGCCTGTCTATGCCTTCATTTTCAGACACTTAAAATCAAAGTTCTAAAACTGCTGACAAAATGAATACTTCTAATTTTTTCATTTAATTCTGGAGTAAGGAATTAAGAGTACTCTGCAGATATTCATGCAAGTAAAACTGTTAATAAGGAAAAGACAAAAATAAAAGGGACCTTTCAAAGGCAAATACTCCATAGTTGTTACAGCAGCAAACTCACCCATAATGAAATGATAGGGGGGTTGTGCAAATACACTGGATATATTTAATTTTCATAAAGATGGAACTTACTGTTAGAAACGGGGGTTTTTTATAAAAAAAAAAAAAAAGAAATGGTACAGGAAAAGAAACGGTACAGGAAAAGAAACAAGATTTCCTTTCTTTCCTAACCATTCTACAGCTGTCCAAGAGACCCTTGAGTCAATAAACAATTCCTCGCCATATTTACTATGTTGCCTATATTATTGCATTGACGCCATAATACAGGCCTACTAATATTAAGCCCAGTTCTTAGTTACTTCCACCTTTTCCAAAATACAATGGTTTGAGCTAGAAAAGTCAAGAAAACAAAGAGGCCTAGCAAGAAGAGGCTGAGGGGGTGGAAAGAAGGAGCATGAGCAGAGCAGGCTGCACCAACTGAAGTATCTATCCTTTCAGAACCAGAATAGAACTGACAATCAAAAGAAGTCTGTGGAACCATACATAGTATCATTTCCTGTACACTAATATGCATTGAGAACAGAACAGTACAGGGACTAGTTACCTTATGTCAACCCTGTTAGTGATCTTCAACTGTAAATGTGTCAGTATTTTTTATATTAAAAAATTTCCTGTGATGAGGGGCACAGTGATTTAGTGCCATTTTTCAGATTTAGGAAATTATACCCTCAGCATTCCCAGATTAAAAACCTCATGTAAGAATTCTGGAAAACACAGGAGGTTGATTTTTTTTCCTAATTTCATATTTAACTTTCTTACACTTTAGATCTCCTTTTCTCTTCTTCAGGTCTCTCACTCTACTTATTCCAGTATCTGTATCAGAAGAAAAAGAGGTCCTATATGCAAAGGCTTCTTTTTTACAAAGGATTTCATAGACATGAACCCAAATTGCACAGAATGAGAAAACCAAGTACAGATAGTCTTGGCAATTACCTGACATGGCTGACAGCCTATTTCAAAATGAAAAGACAAGCCTGAGAAAAGCATCATTGGATCCATTAAACCAGGCTATACTGAGCTCCATAGAGATACCTATTTCTCCAGCCAAAATGAATCTTAATAAAACCCTTGCAGCTAAAGTAGTTTGGAAGAAGTTTTTCAAAAAACCACCCAAGTATGTATTGATAATTTTCAATTTCTTTAAAACATTTTTATTTCAAGTAAAAGATCAAATTTCTCTGAATTTTATTCTAGGATTTAGAAAGCTCTTAAGCGTATTATACAAAGGGAGTTGAAAATCTTTACAAATATGCTATCTTAAACACTACTCCTAGGCATTACTTATTTACCACAGCTGCACAGAAAAGACTTTTCACATTAAGCTATAGCTTAAACAAAGTAAAGTTATGCAAGCTCATTAAGACTATACATTATGGCTCAGAAGCCAAATATTGTTCTGTGATACAAGGTACTATCAACCACAATTTGGGATTCAATACCATTCTAATTTACTGGATATTATGTAAGTATAGTCTGATGGTATCATAGAAGAAAATAGTAGAGATGGGTCACTTAAAGTTTGGGAGTAAGTGTGCACATTTTGAAATGAACAGAAAGTCAAACCCCTTTTTCATCTAGAAGCTAAATAAAATTAGGTAATTAATAGCACATAAATATCTGTATTTCAGCTACCATTTCCCTCCAATATGCCCTTACCAAAGCATTTAGTTAAATATTTAGGATTTTAAAATTTTGGCTATTTAATTTTTCTCATTATGAAAGGAAAAAACATCTGAACAAATGGTTTTTAGACATGTAAGTTAACAACTTACAACAAGTGGTCTTGCACACTGAACGGTGTTATAACAGTTTATAAGACTACTCATTTTGGGTCAGATTAGCAAACTGATGTTCCAAGGCGGGACATGATTTTAAAGGTCTAACTTAGATTTAAGGATGGACATATCACTTTGCTACTGCAAGTGAAATGCAACTAGACTTTCTTCTGCGGTAAAGCCCATAATCATTTGTATTTCATCACATCAATGTTCAAAGGTTCAACTTCACAAGAAAAGTTTAGCAAGAATTACAGCAAAACCTACAACTATAAATTTAATCAATTAAGCATAGCAGTGACAGAAACCAGTATCCTGAATATCTAGAATAGGAAATAATAAAGAGAGGGATACAGATAAAGCCCCAACCCCAGAAGGATAAATTACCTAAATCCAAGCTGCAGGGAAGCATCAGTCTCTGCCCAAGAACTGTAATAACAAATCCTATCTTTCAGCTGGCGCCTGAGCAGTCATTCAAAACTTGTTTTTATTACAGGAGGTCTGGCAGTTGGAACAGTGTCTGGGAACATGGAAAACTGAGTCCCAAGTTTCTCTTATGGCTTCCTCAAATACTCCCACTAAGTTCTCATCAACACCCTCTTGGTTACTCCAAAGAGAATATGTCTTTGCTGTTGAAGCTGTTCTCTCTCCGCTAAAATAATTAAATATTGAAAGAACTATTTAATTCACTAAGTTAAACATTCATTGAGAATGGAAAAGTGATACTGTTTTTATTCCCTGGTAGTCAAGACATAGATCTACAATGGAAGATACTGAAATTCCAGCTAAGAGACAAAACCTTGTTACAGAAAATATCCACTAACAAAGTAGTGAAATGTAAAACAAAGTAAATTCGTCTTCAATTTCAACCACTAAATTCAGTTTATTCTTGTTCGCACTTTTATCTCAGTACATTCTACATTTCCCTGCTTCCTTACGCTCATTTTTGAGGCATTCTATCCCTATTCATATAATTCTTTCCAATGTCCTTCTTCATCTTTCTCCCATTTAGCCATTTAATAATAATCTATACTCTCCTTTTAGCTTAAGTTACAGATTTTAAATCAAGGATGGGAGACTTAGAAAACTGGACAGCCTATTTATCTATTTTTCTGTCCATATTACCATCTATCCCATGACTAATATGCTTGAGGAGACTGGTTAATTTCATAGGGGCATAAATATTGAAATAGTTATGTTCCAGCAAGCTGTGTGAAAATCAGAATCATCAAAGGAGGAGAAAGACCCAGGATAGTGTGCAAAGAGGAAGTGTGGGTAGAACTGAACTGATGGCAGTAGGAAGACAGTCAGAATATGGTCAGTACATAGCCACATCATTGCTATCTTAAGTCCGACAAAATTATAATTAGCATTTGGAAAAGGTGCTTAAGAAAGCTTTATTGTGATCCTCCAATGCATTACAGTGGAAATAGAATAGAAAAATATCAGACACCATTATAGGCTGCATTGATTCTGGTGATCATGGAACCACCTTCCTCTGTCGTATTTAACTCCCTCATTCCTCAGTTTCTATTTGACTTACCTCTAGTGCTATCCCATGTACAAAGGACTTACCGAAGTTTATCTCCTGCTCTGCCAGCAGTAATACCAAGTAATGAAATAATAATAATAATTTATCACTAAAACGAGCTTTACAAAAATAGTTAATTATTGCAAACCTTGCAAGTACATTATCTACCTAATACTTTCAGAAATGAAGCCTAAGTAAGCAGTTTCAGCTGCACTGATAAGATAGGTAGAGGTGTGAACCCCACCCCAAGCTCTTACTTGCTGTGTTTTAGGGTACTACAACTTTGCTGTTTCAAAGTCTGTTGAGCTACCATTCCCTGTAGAAGCTACTGTTTCTAGCCTGATTCCAGTGAAATCAGTGATAATGCTGCATGCCAACAGTGTCTGGATCAGGGCCCAAAAGCACAGTTCAGCACACCTCTAGCAGGTTTCCAGATATTGGAACTGCTCTAGTGCCAGTGGAAAAGGTCTGTGCGCTGTTTCTCAGCCATGAACGGACTCAGCAAGTACCTCAAAGCTCCAAATAGTTAAGAGGATGCTTTGAATAACCTACTTACATTCAGGACAAAATACAGAATTAAGCTGTCAATTTACATTTTGCATTTCTCAGAACTAATGTCATCAACAAAGGAGGAACAAAAAGGCAAGCAAACGCCTATTTTTTAATGAAAGACAAAGTTAACCTTGACACGTTTAGATTCCTGAGAAAGTCAAGGAGTACAGGCTACATGAGCCTAAAAAGCTGGATGGGAAAAAAGTTTTGGAGTTCCTAAGAAGGAAAGGGCCAACTGTCCTTAATAAGGTGTGCTGAAGTTCTGTGATGAGACCAAACAATTCATTTCCCTGTGACTGATCATGGCCTAAGTAAAGGACAGAAAAAAATCATAATGCACGGCTTTAAAACTTTCTCAAAGGTAGCAAGCAAGTTAAACATGAGATTTTTCCTGCATATTTACTATCCTGGAAAGAATACATTTTACAAATAAAATATTTGGAAGCTCAGATTTCATCTTATTTTGACTAGTTATGGCTTAATTAAATGCTTAGTCTATGAAAGGAAAAATGAAGACGTGAAAGTGAAATGCTAGATGTCTTACTTATTATAGTTTGAGTGTTAAATTATCTACACTTTTTAAAACTCAGATGACATAATGATAGGTCTGATTTTGCTCCATATGCAGACACTAGGAAATGTGCCATATGTTCACTTGGGAAATCTTGCTGTTTGGCCTAATATGGTCACAGTAAAAAACTGGCACTGACCATACAAATTGCACATTCCAGGATGGGCATGATAGAGGGGAAAAAAAACCAAATAAATTGGGCAAATGAAATATGAAAATCGCAATTTAAAAACCTTTTATGATTAATGATGTTTGATAGACTATAAAACAACAGTATTACTTGTTGAAATGAATCAGTAGCTATGCCACAGAACCAGGCATACCTCCTAGTATAATTATTTTTAATCTATCTTTAACATGGATAACTTTGACTTATTGGTTAATGTCCTTAGCTCAATATAGATTTTGGCTCCTCAAACCTCTCCTTGGAATTCTCTTTAATATATTAGTTGAAAGGCAATATGGGAAATATTATTTAAATATGAAAAGGCATAGAATAATTGAAAAGAATTACAGAAAATGTTTAATTTTAATTATTTCTCTTATCTCTGTCCTTCTCACCCTTCTGAATATTACACAATACATACAACTTGCATAGTGAAACAAAAAGCTTCTATCACTATGGCACACCATAAAAAAAGAGAAAAAAGCACAAGTTACATCTTGAGATTTAAAAATGTTCAATGGAATACAGTTGAGTTTGAGGGGTTTTCCAGCAAAAGTGGAATAAGGCACTTGGATTTTCCTATTTTGATAAAAATATTATACGCTGTGTGACATGTTCACAAAAACAAGGCTGAGTGCTAAGATTTAAGTACATTGTTGCCTATGTCTGTTCCATAACAATGCTCCGGTGCCTAGTTCCTGCCTCACTTGCCAAACCTGGGGACTTCTAAGTCTTTCTTGCTTAGGAAGTCCATGCTTAAAAATGAAGATGTTATTGACATTAGGCAAATTCAAAAAAGTTGAATTCATATTGTCTGAACCATTGTCTGAAGTTATTAACAGTGACACCCAGATTCATTCTGCTTAAATATAGACGTCTAAGGTGCATATTTTAGAAGCCAAGCCATCTTTTTTCTTCCTGTATAATCAATAAAGAGGACATATATAAAAAAAATTAATGTGACCAAAAATTGCATGAGTGCCCAAAAAAAAAGGTTTAATGAAGTGGTTTTATGCATGGCTAAGTACCTTATTTGGGAGGTATGAATATAACTCTGCAGTTGCACTTCTGTTGCTGAGTCTGAGAACACTCTCCAGTTCCTGTTTTGGCTGTATTCTGACACTATGTCAGAAAAAAAAATAGGTAAGCACATTTCCTCCCATTTTTCTACCCATGCATTTTCCCAGCACATAATCCAGGCATCCATAGATCTGCATGTTTCCTAGGAAAATTCCTATTGATGGTAGATCTCCCATATTAAAAAGGAAGCCCTAAAATCTAGGGATATGTAGTTTTTAACCCACTGATATGACCTAAAACATAATTTATCTAAAAAGCTGCTGGGGCAGAATTTGCAATTGGCAAACATAAAACAATGCATTTGTCCAGTAAATGCAGAAGTTACTTCTTCAATCTGCAAGACCCTGATTCTAGTTTGTCACAAATAATTCTTAATTTTGTTTCATGTCTGCAGGACTAGTGGGCTTCCTACAGGGGAAATACATCTGGTTTTCTCTACAAAATATGTCTGTAAATTCTGGGTCATAGAATGATCTTATAATCAGTTCTCCACTTTCCCCAGAATGTCTGACAGTTTACTGAAGTGACTATACATAGCTTTTAGTATGAATATATACATTTGTGCATGCTCATGCATGTGGTATAAAAGATAAAAATCGTATTTTTTAAAGTATTAGATGAATGCTATTAAGATGGAAGAATCAGGCAATCAGAGAAAATGTCTAACTAGGACTTCATTTCCCTGACTAAAGGAACAGCTGCATTACCTGACAGGAACAGAAAGCTGTTATACTCTGGTTGAATAAGCAGAGGAGTACGTGTAATACACGTTGATACAGTAGGCTCAGTATTCACTAGATGCCGCATCTGGCAGAATGCGTGGTTTAAAGTAGCATATTTCAACCAATTTTACCTTCAGCTGACTCGCAATCAATTAATATTTCTTTGCACCTCATTACAGTACATGAATCCTGCTTTATGCCTCATTTGCAGTTCTGGATGGTTCACCAATGAGATGTGTCTCACTAGTCAAGTGCTGGCCTAGAACAGAGATTTGATTGATTTTTGAAACAATGCATTGAAAACTTCATCTGCTGCAAAAAGAGACTTCTATCCTTCACTTTCATCAAAAGTTATCATGTCACCTTTCCAAAAAACAAAAAAAAAAAAACAAACAAAGACAAAAAAAAAAACCAAACAAAAAAACAAACAAAAAAACAAACAAACAAACAAAAAAAAAAAAAAAAACAAAAACAAAAAAAAAACACGAATGGTGATTCGAAAAAGTACTAACAAGCTATTATGTGTGATTAATAACATAAAATGCTAAAAACAGAAGCTGGAAAAACATGCACTAACAGTTTCCAAACATCTGTCCTCTCTGCCTCAGGATGACGTATTCAAGGTGAAAGCTGATTTCCTCAGTGCTCACAGGCAGATCATACTTATATTCCTTATTCTGCAAATTATACTAATTCAGGAG
Source organism: Amazona ochrocephala (assembly GCA_039720435.1). Taxonomy (NCBI): domain Eukaryota; kingdom Metazoa; phylum Chordata; class Aves; order Psittaciformes; family Psittacidae; genus Amazona; species Amazona ochrocephala. The sequence goes on from CM077876.1 coordinate 21,348,424, forward strand.
AGGACATAATTAGCACAAAGCCAAAGGCAGAAATTAAATCCTACAACAGTCCACTGATGATTACCAACAATGCAAATGTGCTCAGCACAGTAATGATTGCAATAAACACACTCAGATAAAGAGATAACATTCTCTTTGTGAAATACACAGTTATCATCCTCTTTGGATGAAATCCTTCACACAAACACTTCTTTGGGTGAGCAGGCTGATCACAAAGGTCCTTATTATGCAGAGGAGTTACACTGATCTTGAAGTTCATGGTGGTTAGGGATTGCAGAAATCGGCTCTTTTACCTTCAGAACTTTGGAATTTTATTTTAGAATTATTTTTAGTCACCTGGAAAATATCTCCAGAGATTTATTGCAGTATCTGTATTTTCAGGTGATTGAATTGGACCTTAAAAGGCTTCCAAACTTGTGTTGAGTGTCAATATGTCCAGGTGATCTGTGATGACACAAAGGCTAATGTATGGGTTAACTAGAAGACAGATCATTCTCCAAATGACAGTAAATTTGAGATTAGCCTTTGAATCTTTTGAAACAGCAGCTAAGAGAACAGATCTATGCACTCGGTTGTTTATTAATTTCTGCTGTTCAGTACACTGGATAAAAGTTGGAGCCTTCCATATCTTAGGAGTGAGTTCAAAGAGACTAATTTATCTTGCTTTCATGTCATTATATGATTTATGGTCTCTTGGGTTGCTCCTATCTTCAGTTGATTGGAATACCAGAAAAATATTTTCTTGATGAAAACACACCTCTGGAATTCATTTTCTTTGACAGTGTCATGGAGCCTGGACTTTATAAGCATTAAGGCAGTGTAAGTATTTTACTTTGGAAAGCTTTCCACTTAATACTGAAGCTTTATCTTAGTGGAGCAAAGGCAGTTCCAGCCATTACATTAAATGCTTTGGGAGAAGAAGGTGTAAGGGCTAATTTCATAACTGATTGTTATTATAACTGTAAGGCTTCATGATACTTGGTGATATACCACAGAATAAATTTCCAAATAAATCTCTTTTTCAGGAAGAAAAAAATGCTTCCAAAAGAGATACCCATATGCCACATACAGAATGAAATTTAAAATGCCTGTCTTGAGGGAAATCTCCTGGTTTAGTTAGCTTCTCTGGGCTTAACTGAAAATAACAAACTGCTTTTGTGAATATCCGCAAATGGGACACAAGCATTCTTATAAACACTCTTAATTAGTTGAAGAGGGAGTGAAGAAATGAAGTAGGTAAGAATAAATGGTCCTGATCTACAACAGTGCATCAGTCATCACTGCACTGTAGTGTATCACTATCCAAACAAGTTTGTTGAGGAGGAGGAGTTGAGACACTACTAGTGCTGGCCTTAATATCAAAAGCCCCAGAGTCTGTTTTGAGTTATTCTCATCTACAAAATATTCCTCCCTTTTCTATTGTTTAAGTGACATATTTTCATCTTTTCCTTCTCACTCTGATTCTCAGGGTCTTTACAATTCATATTTATTCTCTTTTAGGGAAGAATCACTGATTAAAAAAAAATATCAAAACCTGGTGCTTAGTAATTTAAGTAATTTTGCTTTCAGCTTAATTCAAAGATCCAATTTCTTGCTGCAAATATTAATACACATTTTCAAAATAAAAATAAAATCTCCAATCATTTTATTTACTTGAGCTGTAAGGCACGGGAAGGACCCAAAATATACATTGTTTTATAAGAAATGCAAACCATTACATTGGATTTCTTTCAAGAATTTCTTTTTGTTCCAATCCCTCTTAATGAATGGTACAGGAAGATGAATCATTAGCTGTACATTTTAGGAATAAAATCCAATTAGCACCATAAGGAGGTGAAATTGCTGAACTAAAAATGTTGAGTTGTCAAATTTTTTATATTCAAGAGGTGAGATGATTGTTAAACTAATTGTGATTTCTCTTCTAGCTTAAATATTTTTCTCAGTTCTAAGTGGAGCATGAAGATACAACTAAGGCAGGTCCATTTTTGTCAGCCCAGCACCTCCTGCCAGAGTCAACAAGATTTGATTAAAATTAATCTACCTCTGGGGGAAAAAAAAAAAGGTTTTGTGCACTGATTTAGAACTTTGGAATTCAATGTCCCTCTGAAACTTTCCAGTTTATTTGGAATTACAAAGAAAACTAGATGCTTTCTATGTTAATATCGTCTGCCTTGGTGGTTATTTTTTTATTATTTTTTAAGTGATCCTTAACAAAGTCTATCATTTAAAATCCAGGAGCTGCACAAAATCATTACAGAATAAAACCTCTTGCAGCTAAAATGCATTTCATTCTAATGAGGTATTGCCATAAGAACTGCTATCCGTGCTGTTTTCTTTTTGGCAAACAAAATGGGCTTTCTGTAGCAAAGTTCATGGTTCATCCTATTACAAGCTGCATAATAAAAACTTACTTTGGCAGACATACTACATCCAAGGACCCATTCAAGCATACTGTATGAGCTGAGAAAACACTGGACCAGAAACTGGGAAAACTGTGTTTGGAGAAATTTAACCTCCTGTTATTCTACGAAGACGATACACTTACTGCAGTCCTTACTAGCATTTCCAGGAAGCCCAGTGCTGCAGAAATGAGCATTTTCTGATGCAATTTTCTGAAAGACCAGAGCATGATTACAGGTCACAGTGCTGCAGGGTGCAGAGATGTCAGAACAAAATGCATATACACAACCCACTGCATACCATAGAATCATACAATCACAGAATAGTAATGGTTGGAAAGGACCTCAAGATCATCGAGTTCCAACCCCCCCGCCATGGGCAGGGACACCTCCCACTAAACCATGCCATCCAAGGCTATGTCCAACCCCACCTTGAATGCCACCAGGGATGAAGCATTCACAACTTCCCTGGGCAACCCATTCCAGGGCCCCACCACCCTCACAGTAAAGAATTTCTTCCTCAGATCCAATCTAAACTTCCCCTGTTTAAGTTTAAACCCATTACCCCTTGTCCTCTCACCACAGTCCCTAATGAAGAGTCCCTCCCAAGCATCCCTATAGGCCCCCTTCAGGTATTGGAAGGCTGCTATGAGGTCTCCACGCAGCCTTCTCTTCTCCAGGCTGAATAGCCCCAATTTTCTCAGCCTATCTTCATACGAGAGGTGCTCCAGTCCCCTGATCATCCTCATGGCCCTCCTCTGGACTTGTTCTAACAGTTCCATGTCCTTTTTATGTTGAGGACACCAGAACTGCACGCAATACTCCAAGTGAGGTCTCACGAGAGCAGAGTAAAGGGGCAGGAGCACCTCCCTCGACCTGCTGGTCACACTCCTTTTGATGCAGCACAGGATACGGTTGGCCTTCTGGGCTGCAAGCGCACACTGCCGGCTCATGTTCATTTTTTCATCAACCCACACCCCCAAGTCCTTCTCTGCAGGGCTGCTCTGAATCTCCTCCCCGCCCAATCTGTAGCTGTGCCTGGCATTGCTCCGACCCAGGTGGAGGACTTTGCATTTAGCATGGTTAAACTTCATCAGGTTGGCATCAGCCCACCTCACAAGCGTGTCAAGGTCCCTCTGGATGGCATTCCTTCCCTCCAATGTATCAACCGAACCGCACAGCTTGGTGTCATCGGCAAACTTGCTGAGGGCGCACTCAATCCCACTGTCCATGTCACCCACAAAGATGTTGAACAAGACCGGTCCCAACACCGATCCCTGGGGGACACCACTCGTTACTGTCTCCAGCTGGACACTGAGCCACTGAGCACTACTCTTTGCGTGCGGCCATCCAGCCAGTTCTTTATCCACCGAGTGGTCCACCTATCAAATTGATGTCTCTCCAACTTAGAGAGAAGGATGTCATGTGAGACACTGTCAAAGGCTTTACACAAGTCCAGGTAGATGACATCAACCGCTCTGCCCCTGTCCATCAGTTCCGTAGCCCCTTCATAGAAGGTCACCAGATTGGTTAGGCAGGATTTCCCCTTAGTGAAGCCATGCTGGCTGTCACCAAGCACCTTGTTGGTTTTCATGTGCCTTAGCATGCCTTCCAGGATAATCTGCTCCAAGATTTTGCCAGGCACAGAGGTGAGACTGACTGGTCTGTAATTCCCTGGGTCATCCATTTTCCCCTTCTTAAAAATGGGGGTTATATTTCCCTTTTTCCAGTCATTGGGAACTTCACCTGACTGCCATGATTTTTCAAATATGGATTTTAAGAACTCCACTTTAACAGTCACTGACTTCGCGTCACCTATATTTTCTAATGAACTTGAAACGACATTGAACTGTACTACTTTGCTGGAACAGGTAACTATTCCCTTTAAATGCCTGTGGCTGTCTTTTTGGTTAGTAAAGAATGCAGCAAGGACTGTTTTTACTGAAAGGCACAAAATTAAGATTTCTCAAAGCCTGGAAGAGAGGTGTCCACTTACTTTACCACAAATCTGAAAGGATACTTATGAATGGTTGCAGAATTGTTGGAAATTGAGGAAGAGAGGTGAGCTAGAGCTCATGAAAGGAAAAGAACTGGGTTAGAGAAGAAAAGAATTTCTGCCTTTAAGTGAAGATACACCATTGGTGTATCTCCAAAAACACTCCAATGGCTAGTCAGAGTTTGCTAAAAACCCACACCAGTGACAAATAGATAATAATACACAAAAGAGAAAAAGATAATAAAATAAATATATAACTAGATAAAGACATTCCAGAGTAGCCAAAGGGAGCAAACAAGGAGTTGGCTTGAAGAAGAAGGGGCAGAAAAAAAAATGAATAATCATGCTACAGACAAGGCAGAAAACAAAATTATACTGCATAATAATGTAAACTTAAATTCTTATATGGTTACTCTGGTCCTATTACATTAATTTTTTGTTATATTTTTTTATCAGATCTCACAATAAAATAGATTGACATTTACTAAAATTATTAAATTTGCCATGTAAAACATAAATAACAATTAAATTGCACTATGGAAGTGATTGCTTTATCATTTGTGACTTCTTGAGGCACAAAGAAAGAGCCAAAGAATTTCATGAGTAACAACTATTCATTCTCATTTTTAATTTTAATTCAGTCTACATAGCTATGGTAAAAGGTATGAAAATTAAAGGCATTCATTGAATTGCCTCCTGCAGATTCCAGAACTACTTCACTGCCAGAAACCACAAACTCAAGTTAGCAGAGACCTTTATTAAATATTAACCATTTCCCTCAGCTGCACTCCATGGTGTAACATATTCACCTTTATACACCAATTTTTTAAATATGAAATTGAAACAAAATCTGTTCTTTATACATTCAAAGAGAACTTAGCCTCCACAGCACAGCAGAACTAAGGATTACAAACTCACAGTGAGCTTGCACGTTTGTGCAAGGTCAACAAAACAGCACTTTAAGAACACATGTGCATCCCAGAAAGGTACTGGCTTCAATAATTTAAAAAAATAAATTAAAAATCCTACTACCCTCCATTTTTTTCTTTTATTGCTTTCTTTCAGGGTCAATTTAGCTAAAAACAAAACTATATTTAATTCCATAAATGTAAGCTGCAGTTAATACTTAGTAAAATATGTTCAATTTTTTGATACAGCTGAGGCTTGTGTTTACATACTTAGATTATTAATGGTCTTTTAGCACAGTTAAAGACATAGCTGTGATATACAGAAGCATAACACTTCAATGGAAGGCCAAACTCTGCTTCAAAGATATTGAATATCAGCACTAAATATCAAGACTTCCCTGAGCTCATTCTGCTAAAGTGAGAAAAGTAAAATAGTAAGCGCTATTTTTCAGTAAGCAGTATGCAACAAATGTACATGATTAATAAAAAAACCCAAGTAATCAGTAACAGAGCAAAACATACACACCAAGTTCAATGGAATTATTTTTAAAAGGTACTCTACAGTAAATTGTGAAAATGAAATTCGCCAAAACCAAGGTAAGATTTGCTCACTGCAGAGAATCATAGAATCATAGAATCATAGAATAGTTAGGGTTGGAAAGGACCTTAAGATCATCCAGTTCCAACCCCCCTGCCATGGGCAGGGGGACCTCCCACTAAACCATGCCATCCAAGGCTATGTCCAACCCCGCCTTGAACGCCACCAGGGATGAAGTATTCACAACTTCCCTCAGCAACCCATTCCAGTGCCTCGCCACCCTTACAGTAAAGAATTTCTTCCTCATATCCAATCTAAACTTCCCCTGTTTAAGCTTTACCCCATTACCCCTTGTCCTCTCACTACAGTCCCTAATGAAGAGTCCCTCCCCAGCATCCCTATAGGCCCCCTTCTTGTAGCTGAGTTCAGACCGTCACTTAAAGCTGGAATTCAATCTCTTTGTTACGTGTTTAATTAAAACATTCTTTTATGTTTGAAAAGAAACACAGCAGATTTAGCCTGTTTATTAAAGTAGGTTAGTTCTGCTACATTTAGGGGAGTTTCCTCTTCTCTCTTCTTCAAACAGATTAGCTTTCTTTTAAAAAAGATCCCAAATTCTACCTACCATTGGTCAGAGGCCCAATACTGCTCAGTACAGATTCTACAGCTAGATAAGGGTTAGCTTTTAAAAAATTAAAAAAAAAAAAAAAAAGTTTTTTATCTAATAGAACATCATCTGAAAAAAAAAAATAAAAAATCAGTATGACTAGCTCATTGGTTGTTCTGTTGTTTTAGGGAAAATAAAATTGGAGGAAGGGAGGGAAGTAATTCACATCTCAGAAAAACCACAGAGAAGGCACAGTGTATATACATGTCCTGAACATTGTCTTAGCATTGTCACTATGCACGAGTGAGAAACCCATAAGACTAAATTAGTAGACAAACAGAACTCTACTAGCAGTTTTGTTTCCCAGAAGACAGTTCTGCAAAGGAAAGAAAGAGAAAAAGCTCCCTCTCTTCTCCAGAAGTTAGAAAAGAATCAAGATGCTACAATCCATTGCAACTTACCAATAGCAGGTAGAATCACAGTAAATCTGCTATAGGTAGTCTGGGCTGTTGTTAATGGACAACGTTGGTACCATTCAGGACCTTCTTACAGAGGCTCTGCATTACAGATGGGACCAAACTCCTTACTCATCCTCATAAGTAGGCATAGCTTAATCCTTGTCATAAGTGTCTAATTATTTTATTAAAACTTCTGCACTAAAGGGTTCCTGACTTTTGTGGACCCAAGGTCCTTTTTTCTAATGATTAAACACCGCATTTTCTCTGGCTCCCTTCCCATAAATTTCTATTACTTCCTCTGCCCATAGTTATTATTAATTTCCTTTTTATTCTAGATCGAGACGGAAGATAAACATAGCTTTAGTTTCTACCTGAAAACTGGAATAGCCATGAAATGTTGATCCACTTCCCTAAATCTGTATGTAGAGGACTGACATAATTAAAAGAGGAGTTCTATGAAGAAGAAATGTGTTTGTTCTTAGTTATTACTTCAAGAATCATACAGAACATACATTGAAACAGAAGACAGACACCACAAGAAACAAAAGCAAAACTACCAAGACTACTGTTTTCAGGTTGACATTGGTTTCACTTTACAGCTCCATGGACTGATTATCAAAGTGGTGAGAAATGCTAGAACAGGAGAAGGAAGATAAAACCTTATTTGGATCCAGTTTAAATTCCTTTAAACCTTGAAACTTTAGTTAATATGTTAAAAAACACTGTAGAGTACATCTAATGACCAATTTTTGCATCCTGTTCTAGCACCAGAAAAAGTCAGTGACAGCTCTTTGCAGCCATGCATGGAAAAGAATATTTATTCAATTTTAAACTCAACCTGCAAAATACTTGTACAAAGTATTAGATTTATTCATGAAGTGAAGGAATATCATTATGCTTTCTTAACAATTGTGGTTTCTTTCTACTGGAATGGTCAACAATAATAAACACAAAAACTATTCAGGTTGGTAATTTTTACATAAAGAATTCTAAAAAGTTTAGAGATCCTTTTGTCCTTAATGGATACTTCTGAACACATCCAAATCTGCACAAAGTACTCTCCATCTGAGTCTTGGATATCAACTGCATTATCTTAAACAGTCTATATATATTACGTTAAATATTTCTCACTGGCTTTAAAAAAGTCAGCAGGTAGAAAAACACAGGTTAAAAGTTAAAACACCTTTATTTTACTTGAGATTGCTTTCAACTATGCTTCATTTCCACAGGTCCAAGTAAAGATTGTACACTTTTTAAGAGACCTGGGTTAAAGATCTATCAACTCAGGTGTTCAGAAATAGTAACAATCAAAATCAGAGGCTGCACTACAGCGCTGTGTCATATGTGTTGCAGAAGAAAAATAGTGATGATCTTTGGAAATGGCTGGTCTCCAGCCTTTCAGAAAGAAATGTAATTGTCTGATTCTTTATGTTACATTCTCATATTTTAAATTGCAACAAACTACCATCAGCAACGTTCTCAGTATCAGTTAATCACAATCCAGTAATTAAAGAAAAGGCATTTGAAAAAGATATAACATGAAACAGATGGACAGACATTTTCATTTATTTAATTCACGCTACTTTTTGATGTTTCTCAGCTAGTTTATGTCTGCTTTTTCTTCTCTCCTCCTCTTCCCTCTTATTTTGGTCTCTATTTTCACTCTGTTCACACCCCGACATCCCCAATAGCAGTCCCAAAAGACAGAGCCTACACCACCAACTCATACTGGCAAACCTTCCAAGAATGAAAGCAAAGGGACTCTGAGGACCACTTTCATTCTACTGCCATTGGTAATGCAATAGAATAAAACCTTTCTATGTGGGGAAACACATATATACATTCCATAAAGAACATGTGCACAAAACCTGCATCTTCAGACCCAAGTAGGCTCAACAGTCTTGCTTGTAGTTCTTAAAATAAAACACATTCTCCAACCCCACTATAGTGTGTGGAAACCGCCATAAAAATCCTTTTTTTTCCTGAGATAAAAAAGATGCTAGAAAATTCAGCCTCCAAATACAACCATTTTTAAATATTTGAGACTTTTTGGCTATTTCCTTATTATTTTGGACATTTGAATAGCCATGATTTTCTCCTAGAATTAGCTCATACCGACAAATTTTCTGTAATACCAGAATAGCTCCGTTTCTCCATAGAATTAATTTAAGAATAGAAAAAAACCTGCCACAATGATCTCCCATAAAACATGCTTCTCTACAGGAGGATTCTTGCAGTTAACATTAAAAAAAAAAAAAAAGAAGAAAAGACTTTAGGAAGCCTTTAGGAAATTGCTTGACAACAACTACAAACTTCAAGTAGATAAAATGCGTTTTCTTAACTTAGTCAATAAGCAGAACATGTACAGATTTATAAATTTCAATACTGAAATTATATATCAAATTATGAAACATATGTATGCATGACTTCAGTACAAAGATAGTAATATGCTATCTTCTGCTCCTAACAGTGGTTGAATGTAATAAAATTGTAAGCCTTCTCAGTATTATTCCTGAGAATACCAATGGCACAATGACATATACAGGTCCAAACTTAAGGCCTATCCCCATCCTTGAATTCTGAGATAATAGTTCTCAGAGACACTGACATTCTCCCCTAAAAACCCACTCGACCAACCAGAGATTGATTGGGCACCAAAGTGGAGTCTTTTTCATTATCTCCAGAAAAAGAAAATGAATTAATGAGAGAAACTTTAGGGAGAAAACTATTCAGAAGACCTTCCAATTTTCAACAGCATGTGATACATAACATAAATATATTCTAAGCATACATGTATGTGTTAATTAGTGAACTCTAGTATAAGTATCCAAATAAAACAGGAAGAGGATAATAACAGAGAAAAACAATTTGGTTTTAAACAATATGTTGACTAGATGTGATCACAATCAGCAGAACAGATCTGATTTCAGGCACAAAGTCTACATTCTTCCTGTTGGTAAATATACTTTATACTGTTCATGTTTATCATGTAACTCTAATTAGTTAAGTGCATGTTACGTATCTGAATTACCTATTTATTTGTATATCACTTTCTCCCTCTCTCTTTCTGCAAAACAACATAAAACCACTTTTAGAGTTGAAATATTGCTGAGAACAGGAAGGAGGCTGGAGGGGGTGTTATCATATATGACACTCTCTCTCCTGCTCCTTAGCATCAAATTAAGGTGCCAGTATTTCTCACAGACCATGAAGATAACTGAGGAACACTCGAAGTCACTGAATACTGAACCCATGAGCTGAAACCAGAGTAAAGGGCAACAGGCAAAATAAGTCAAACAAAAAGGCTTACAATAATTACATTTAATTTGTTCCCAAATAAGACCAAATAAAATATGGTGGAATAAAGGAGGTGAGAGAAAAGGAAAACAATTTTATTGGCCATAAAAGATTTTATAGATGTCTAACTTGTTTGAAGCTTGCAGAATAAACATGGTAATGAGGTCATAGCTGGGCACCAGAGGATGGCTGACATTATACTGCTCCAGCCGCCAAATACCAAGGCAGGTGGAGGTCTCTGGGGAGAGTAATGATGTCATTTCCATGGAAACACATGAGCAAGCTCACTCTCTTCTTTCCCTTTCCAGCATATTTTAAGTTCTATTCTGGTCTTCCTTAGAAATTATATTTATTCAATGAAACAACTTTCACTTTTGTGTTCCAGTAAAAGGTTGAGCCTGTCAGTGCCTTTTGGTACAATCACATCAAGAAAACGGAGGGAAGGCTCCAGCCTCTGGCTAAACCAGGTCTTACCACACTAGCGCTGAAACAGCTACAGTTTCAGCCAATGGCAAGTAACACTGAGATGAACCAATGAAGAAAAAATTCTCGTACTAATGGCAAGAACTAACAGTAAGAAACTGAGAAGCCACAGAATCATAGAATAGTTAGGGTTGGAAAGGGCCTTAAGATCATCTAGTTCCAACCACCCTACACCTCACACTAAACCATGTCATCCAACGCTCTGTCCAGCCTGGACTTGAACATCGCCACAGATGGAGCATCCACAACTTCCCTCAGAAACCTATTCCAGTGCCTCACCACCCTTACAGTAAAGAACTTCTTCCTTATATCCAATCTAAACTTCCCCTGTTTAAGTTTGAACCCGTTACCCCTTGTCCTATCACTACAGTCCCTAATGAAGATTCCATCCCCAGCATCCTTATAGGCCCCCTAAAAGCCATGAAAAGACTCAGGTCATCACACAAAGATTTCAAAGTATCACACAAAGTATCTCCAATACTTCAATACTGCAACTACTACCAGATGTTTTAATTTGGTAGTATGAACAGCCACCACCTTCCACTAGCCTGCTTTTTGAGCCCTGTTTCAGATTGCTAAAATTCTGTTATAAAGTTAGTAGCCATTAAAAAAACATATGGTAACACTCTGTACAGTGCAATGACTATGATTCAACAAAGCCGCAAGCACTTGGTCAAGCTCTGTCACACTGTGATTGTCATTTTCCATGTTGTTTTTTTAATAACAAGGAATAAGGAACACATGTTGTTCACGACCACCTGAATACAATAAGTGACCCCTCAGCTGCCGCTTCTTAGGCTTGTTTCAAAAACCCCAGGAAGTATCTTATAGGCTACAGAATAAAAATAAGATAAAATTTTAAAAGATAATGTTTTTGAATAAATTCAGTGGATCATATCAGTATAAACATTAAATACTTTCCTACCTGTCTGGTGTTGTATCACTTGTTACTTGATGCTTTACTCCTGAACCATTCTTAATTGAGTCTTGCCTTGTGAGCCCTTGAGATCTGGTTTTGTCCAAGACTTGTGTGGATATGTCACTTGGTGGTCCTTGGTACTGCGAATGCTCCTGCAGCTTTGCTTTTTTCTCTTGAGGTGCTTCCTCATTCCGCTGACCTCTATTACCTTCTTGGTCAGGCTGCTGTGGTGCGCTTGATCCACTATTATAGAACCAGGCTCCTGATTTTGTGAGGATTTCTTGTTGTTTTCGGCACAAGTTACATACCCACATTACCTGTTCAGACATATTTAAATGGAAAATCTGTTAGTTTGTAAACACTATATACAAAGTTTTCATCAAGCATACAGAAACTAACTGTTGCCAGTTCCAAAGGTAAAAATATTACTAGTTTAATTCTTCCTGTTAAAATTACAATAGTTAGCCACAGCCTAACAAAATATGCCTGTAGGACCTTGGAGGAAATTGGTTTAGAAAAAATAAGAACAGAAAAATACTTTCATTCTACCTTTGCTTAATCATTTATGATACAACAGAAAGCAACAAACAGCAGCAGTGCAAATGAAAAGGATCTATATATTGACATACAAATAGCAGGAAATGTAAGAACTGAAAATTAAGAATTGAAAATTAAGTATATAGGTTGAGGCTGAAAGGATGATAGGAAAAAGGAATAAAAAAAGTCATTAAACATTTAATCTGTTCTCTTACTAAGTCAGAAGAAGGAACTTTGGAATAGATTCTTTACTTTAGCAAGCAAGCAATTTTATAATTCTCCAAGATGCTCTGCTGATTTACTTCAGCAGTGGTCTGTATCTTATATTTACATGAATAAGCTTACTTCAAGAAATTATTTGATTTTCAAAGCTATTGTAAACTAAAACCATTCTATAAGTAAAATAATAGGATATATAAGCTGGTGAGTCTCTCCACTTCATAGGCAAGACAGCTTTCACTGTGTGCTTACTGAATCATTAAAATGACTACAGCTTCCCAGTTGTGAGATCCTGTGCACAGTAATGAGATTTTTTAATATTCTAAAATGTACTTTCTTCCAAAGCTTTTTTATCCCATCACCTTAGTCATATGGCAGTGCAGGAAATTGCTAATGCCAATTATCTGTAAGTTAATTTCACATTCAGTTCTTATGTTATATGAGAATAAATCAGGATGTAATCAACCAAATGCAACAGACCAACTACTAATACAATGGCACTTTCAAACTGGTTATTGTGTTAAAATTTGGACTGTAGATAGCATTAATTCACTGCAAGTTTAGTTCTTCACTCCTTATTTTTCATTTTTATTTAGTCTTAACTCAGCTCTTCTGTTCTTTATATATTTTGGTTTAGTTCTCAGGCAGAATAGTATTATTTGTAATACCTGTTCCTTGAATGTCTACACTCGGCCTTCAATCTAGTTATGCCTCCAGTATTATACCTGCCTCTTTTTCAAGGATTTACAGTATATGATGTTCAAAGGCTTACATTAGTGCTCTGCATTATTCTTCTAAATGCAGCTTGCTCGATGGTTGAGTCACATGGAAAATGTAGTTTCTACCTCCACAATACATCTGTCAGTCCACCAGAAAAGATTTCAGAAGTTGCAATCTGTATCTTACTTTTATTCTCCAGGGAGTTATAGAAAACTTGAGTCATTCTGTCTAGTCAATTCTCACCATAAATACTTTAATGAAAGTTTCATATAGAAGGCTACTTGGATGCAACGTTCGTACACAAATGAAACATACTGACTGTCTCATTCACAGACTGCCAGGCAGGGGCAGGAAAAGGAGGTATCACTTGTCCATTTAATGGTGGCAATATGCCCCATTCTGGTAAACTTCCTTCTTAACTTTTCATAGTGCTGACATTCCATCTCTGAGAACTCATGTTGGCTTATTTCAACGAGACAGAACAAACTATCAAAGCACTGAGGGTAAAAAATAGAGACTCCGTGAACAGCAGCTCGCTGTCTGAAGCAGATTAGATGTCCTGAGGACAAAGGCCAGTACTGTGGATGCTTCAGGCCTGGCCATCATTCAAACAGAAATTTAACAGTAGGTCTGTTTTGCCTTCACTAATGAAGTTAAGAGAGTACAAGAAAGATCCAAACTGAAATTTCAGCACCAAAGACAGAAATACTTTTACCCTCTTTAATTGATAGCAACTAAAAGCCTTTAGTATTTCTGCTTGGTTTGTACACATATGAAAGACATTCTAAACTTTCCATATACGTGCCAGTGCAATGAAAGGGCCAGATGTGAAACAATTATTTAAGTATACAAATATATAATAATTTGAATAACTACGAGACAAAATCTCCCAAAGCTTTCGTGTGCTAATTTTGCTTCTATTAGTAGATGTTAAAATGTCACAAAAACTAGATATCACAGTCTAAACATTTGAGCAACTATGTCCTTGGCTGGCAGCCACAGTTTTTCCAAGGACAGTGCACTCCAGGATGACCAGTATTATTCTCTTGTACCTAGCAGAATGAGAGGTCCTTCTGAATGAATATGATTTAACATCTTCTCCTCATAGTAGAGTCAGGAAAAGTACTCCTGATCTAACTTGGCTCCTGACCATTTTTTTTCTAAAGAAAACATTACGGTATTTCATGTTGAAGAAAATTCTAGTGTGAAAAATGCATAAATTTATATATTTTTCAGGGTTTTTTCTGCCTTTCTAAGACTTTCATAATACTAATAGGTGAGACTTCTGATAAAGCCTCATTTCCAATGTACTTTCAACATGTAGACTTGCATAGTGTTGACCCAAGCAACTATACCTCTAGTTTCAAATAATCACACACATTGAGCAGAATGTGACACACTGTGACAGACACATAAAGTTTACGTGCTCTAAGTGATCACCAAGAAATTCAAGTTCCCAACTAGTACAGGGCTGACTTCTTCATCTTAGCGTAACATATAGAGGCATTCTTGCAATTTAAAAAATACTGGTAATTTACAGTGCAGACCTCTCAATTAAATGACAAACATGCACGTAAGATAGTATTATAAGAGCACAGATGGGAAGGTGGCATATTACTGGACAGGATTTCTCCTTCTGCCCCCAGGTGTCTGCAACAGACTGTTCAGCAGCTCACATACATGCAGAGCAGCTCTGTCCTTCCTGCCAAGTCCCTGTTAGGACACAGCATTTCATGGGACTGTGACAGCAACATGGCAGAGAAGTAAAGGGGAAGCTACACAAGTGGACTGCATGTTTAATGTATGCATTTTGATGTACCTGCAAAGAGCAACCACAGAAGTTTCCCTTATAAAGTAGTACTTAAAAAGGGCTAATCTCTTCCATCAGAAATTTGCGCTCTGAAATAGGCACACTACCCACTACACCCATTTTCAAATCTCCTAACCACTGCTCTGAAGAGTTCAACGGCCTGAACACATTTTGTACATGAACATCAGTGTTGCAATTTGTAGCAGTCAGTTTTCTCAACATGGGAACACTACTAATGTGAAAAGAAAAATATGGACAAAAATCTGCTCTTCAACATCTCTAACCGTTATTTAAGTACGGGTTTAAAACTAGAACCCAAAGTGCTAGTGGCACGGTACCTGGAAGTGCATTTCAGTACAAAAGGCTGAAACACCACCTAGTGCCTAGAATAAGAATTGATGTTCTTTTCAAATAAATGTCTCCTGTTAAGTGGGAAAATAACCACGCAAACTATAGCTAGTCTAACTTTTCATAATAACTTCTTAATTTCATTTGGTTTAATAAGAAAACATTCTGTTTTTTATACAACACTGAAATTAAGTATTCAAATTTGGATTAAACAGACTTACCTCAAACCTGCCACTTGCTTTCAATTCACAAAGATTTATTTCATACATGACACAAACAAATTCTAACTCATTTGGGATTTCTTCACCATTTTTCACAAGATCATTTGTAATATGCTTTCACTTCTGCTAACACTGCCCAAAAGCTCACATAATATTACTGTCACAAAATATTAACACATTATTACATAAGCCCACAAAAATTCTGAAAAACCTGCAAGAATCAGATACCTCACATCTACACATCAGGCATAATTAAGACACAAAAAAAATCACTCCTATATATTGTCCTATAAAGTATTACAAATTTGTCTATTAAACTCTTCAAAACACATTTCACATGCCATTTTAAATTCAGTAAGATGGGAAAGATATCTGTAAATGAATTACATCTGCATACAGTTTAAAGCAAAAAATAATTTAATAAAAAGCATATATGACAATCATTTTAATATTTTCAGATAAATTATGTGAAAAGAACAGCCATCTTACAAAATACCAATCACTCTTCCCCTAATTATAATTACAGATGGCCTATCAGAAACTTCTAAGAACAAAATGGAAATGTTACTTTATTTAAGTATAGATTAAAAGGCACAGTGTATTTGATTACATATCAGCCTGAGCTCGATAGTTTAGACACTGCAATCTAAGAAATAATTACACCAAATACTCTTCAGCCTTCAGAACATTACTTTGAATTACAGGTGGGCAGAGGTGCAAAACTATACTGAATGTCTTCCAAAGAACAGTAAACTTTAGTATTATGGATTTACCAAATCTCTTAGAGTCCACCTGCTTGGCAGAAGCACCCAATATATTAGCATTATATTAACTGTTATGCTTGCTTGCGAGTGTTCTGCAGAAAATTTCAGTTGGGTTAAATATATAGGGTTTAGAGGTTTTTTCATTGTATTTTATACAAGACATAATTCCTTAAACATTATATAACAAGACCACAGCATCAAAAGGAAGGGGGAGAAAAATGGAAGAGTAAGAAAAATCGTTGCTTGGGTCCAGCACCAACGTAACTAACCATGTGTTGTGGTTTAAGCCCAGCCAGTAACTCAGAACCACACAGCCGTTCCCTCACTCCTCACCCTTCTCCCCCCTGCTCCTGGAGGGGTGGGGAGGAGAATCAAAAGAAAGTAACTCCCACGGGCTGAGATAAGAACAGTCCAGTAACTAAGGTATAACACAAATCACTGCTGCTGCCACCAATAATAATAATGATAAGGGAAATAACAATGGAAGAGAATACAACCACTCACCACCCTCCAACCGATACCCAGCCTGACTGAGCAGTGATCTAACCTTTCTGGGTAACTCCCCCAGTTTATATAGTGGGCATGACGTGCTGTGGTATGGAATACCTCTTTGGTCAGTTTGGGTCAGGTGTTCTGTCTCTGCTTCCTCCTGGCTCCCCCTCCTCCCTGGCAAAGCATGAGACTCCTTGGTCCGACTAAACATTACTGAGCAGCAACTAAAAACATCGGTGTTATCAGTGCCGTTCCCTGGCCGAAAGTCAAAAACACAGCACTGCACCAGCTACTAAGAAGGAGAAAAATGACTGCTACTGCTGAACCCAGGACACCACGTTTGCTAACAGACTATAGTGAGCCCCTTTATTTTTTTCAACCTGTCTCGGATGCAAGGCAACTTCATTACATCATGGAGCAGCGCAATGTTTGACCCCACCCTTTATCAAGGAAGTTTTTTAAGGAAGAAGTACTTCATCCCTCCATTAGTTACTACGTTCACTTGGAATAAACACTGCTGAGTCAGCGTTGGCACTCAGAATCATGAGTCAGCTTCTTCTGTACAGTCATCAAAGTCATGGCTATATAGCAAACCTATGCATCAGAAGATTGTAGGTCAGGGAGGTTCAGACTGGGCATTAGGAAGCATATCTTTACCAACAGAGTGATCAAACACCGGAACAGGCTTCCTAGAGGGGTGGCCAATGCCCTGTCAGTGTTCAAAGCACTTGGACAATACTCTTAACAGCATGCATTAACTTTTGGTCAGCCCTGAATTGGTTAGGCGGTTGGACTGAATGATTGCTGTAGATGCCTCCCAACTGAAATTCGATTCCTATCACTATTCTATTCCTATTCCCATTTCCAGTCCCAGTCCCATTCTATTCTATTCTGATACTACACTATAGCAAACAAAGGTTATATCTCATTATTTACCTATTCAACTCTGATTTATTCATTCAACTATAGCTGTGGGATCCTTCACCCTCTTTGCCATACCATTTCCTTCTGTGAAATGAATGCATTTAATCAATGAAGTATACTACAGCAGCCAAGATAATCTCTGAACCTGTGACTGTTGCAAGACTTGATAAAGGTTACGTACTTTTTCAATATTTTGCTATGCCACTAGTCTGTGCTATGGTTCTGACTTTCACAAAGTAATAAAGTTATAATCAGTGTGACCAAATGCCAAAATTGCTATAATATTTATTAGCCCTATATCCTCATTACACACAACTACCCATCTCCCAAAATTGTATTAAGTACCACAAGGATTTCAATACCAGTATACTGTATAAAAAGAAGCAGTTTATGTGAAAAATTACTGATATTCTTCAAGATGTGTAAAGCCACTTATTTGGTTTTTTTTTTTTATTATGGCACAGGCACATCTCAACACTGCAGTCCAAAGCGTTTTTATCAATGCCAATAGAAATACTACAGAATTTCTGCACAGCGCCATATTGACCACACACAACTCCTTCATGAGATTTCACGAATTCTTGAAAAACTACATGGTGCAAGGAAATAACTAATGTGAAACCAGGTGACCAGTGGGTGTTACATCTCAGCAAATGCAGCTGTACTGCTTTCCAAAACAGAGCTTGTAACCCCAAAAAGTGCTCTGCAGGGCCATAAAGGCTCATTAAACAAGTGGATTGGATTTTGGCATGACATAAATCTGCCCTAAGTGAACAGACCCTACAACACGGTCCCACAAAGCTTTTCTTTAACCTTGGAAACTCGCAGGATTATGAAATATATTGAGAATGCACAGTTAACCAAGCTACAGCTAAACTGAAGTTGCAGATTTTAGGAAAGCAAGAGAAGTGATTATACATTTTCTGTCACTTTTCTCAGCAAGTCTAAGCTCACTAAATAAGAATATTGGACAGAAAGAGACAACATGCATCGATTCCCATTGCCTGCTGATTCAGGCAACAGCTTTTGTTTAACTTTATAAAGTTCCATTTTAAAATTAACTAGAAATAATAAGGCCAAATTCTGTCAAAATGTTTTTCCAAATCCTACAGCTACAATGGAAAGAATGCCTTTTAATTTCCAGTTCTAATTTATTCCAAGCTAGTTTATTGCTATTTATTCTTGTACCAGTGTTGCCATTCAGTTTAAATAGCTCCTTTCTCTCCTCAGTGTTTGCTGCCTGATGTTTTGAGAGAGACCAACCACATACCCTCTCTGCTTTCATTTTTCAAGACCAAATAAATTTTGGCTCTTTCAGGCCATGCCTATACTAGCAAGAAATTACCATGTCATAGGGCTTGGTGTTGGCCCATGATTGCCCACTAATTCTTATGCTTCCTGGCACAGTTAGGCATCTGCTAACCACCATCTCCCAGACAATGCCAGCACACAGTACAGGAGAACAGCATGGAGCAAGAACTGCTCCTAATAAACTGCTTGGACATAGCGATAGTGCTACAGAAAGCAGAATTCAAGATTCTTGAACAGGACTGCACTACA
Source organism: Amazona ochrocephala (assembly GCA_039720435.1). Classification (NCBI taxonomy): domain Eukaryota; kingdom Metazoa; phylum Chordata; class Aves; order Psittaciformes; family Psittacidae; genus Amazona; species Amazona ochrocephala. The sequence goes on from CM077876.1 coordinate 21,367,624, forward strand.
CAGGAGTCCCCGACACATAGTTCAGAGTAAAAATCCTTATTCATTCTTATATTCCTGATTTTACACTCTGCTATTTAACCTCACTTATTTTTACTACTGGAGTTCATAAAGTCATCTGGTTCTTTATTATATAGTATCCAAGTACCCAACATTGTGTCACCAGTGTATTTAATTACAGCATTCTTGTTCTCTATGCCAGGGTCACTAGTGAAAATATTAAAGATCCTCCCCAGTACTAATACTTACGGAACTCAGCTAGGAAGTTGCTTTCCCCTCCATATTATTATTAAATTAATCCTCATATTATCAGTTTAACCAGCAATTTCTAGGTGGCCTTGTATCATTTAATCTTCTGTAAAGAATTTACAGTTAATTGTTACATTCTAATCCCTAGACATTTCTGCACACAAATTATTTCCTTGAAATCCTCAGTTAAACTGGTTTTGCTCCTTTAATTTGTTCCTTTAATTACCAAAAAGAAAAAATACTTCTCTCTGTAGAGACTGTTAACGTAACTTTGCTGATGGATTAAAAATTTGTGATGGAGGAAAAGCAGTTAATTTTTTTGGTAGAAAAATACAGATGGGCAGTTATGGCCGGAGTAAGGAAATACAAATGCATATTAGAATTACTCATTTGCAACAGTTTATAGCAAATTGATTGACAAATCCAGAAAGTCTGAAAATATTGAGTTTTATTTAAGAAATGTTTATTGAAACATATTCTTATTTTCCTAAATATCTTACAATTAATTCAGGCAAAATAAATACTGTGCTCCATCAGATTTGGCACACAACAGAATCATCCAAATGACAGTTGCAAACTGTTCTGTTTCACAAAGATTTTTACTCTCAAAGGCACTGGAGAAAATATTCAAATATCTTACAGTGATTTGATTCTGAAATTTTTGTTGCCTGAAAGTCTCAACTAGATGTTATTTATGTCACTTTGTGTTCAAAGTTCTGTACTAATGTTACAGCTTCATTAAGGAACCAGCTCATAAAAATAACAAATGATCTACAGCACAGAGGTGCAAGGCATATTCATTAGTTAATGCTTGCAAACTGTCTGAAAATGAGTGGCACTAAGTGTTCACAGGCTAATTAGTACAAGACATGATATCAACATCTAAAAGACACCAAAAGGAGAGAAAATGTGACAGGACCACAATAGGCCTGGTGTTTGTATGCAGATGGAATTAAAAAATTTTGGCATTAAACTGAATGCCATCTGAAGCAAATAGAGCTACACCACTTTCATCATTTGTGTCACCACTCATTACTGAAATTTTCTGAGAAAAATGAAAGATCCAACTGTAATGAAATGTAACAGAATGGTAATAGAAAAAACTGATACAGCTGTGAAGCAGTTACTGCTGTACTGGATCCCGCATAAATATTTTTCAACTTAACATAAACTTGCTGCCTAGACTTTCAGTGCAAGCTGCAAAGCTCAGACAAAAATGAGACACACATAACCACAGAACCATAGAATATCTTGAGTTGGAAGGAACCCATAAGAATCACTGAGTCCAACTCCCAGCTTCTTTCAGGACTATCTAAAACTAAACCATATGGCTAAGAGCATCATCTAGATGCTCATTGAACTCTGACAGACTTGGTGCATGACCACATCCCTGGGAAATTCCAGTGACCAATCGCCTCTCTCAGTAAAGAGCACTTTCCTAATGCCCAATCTGAACTCCCACTGACACAGCTTCATTCAATTTCCTCATTTCCCATCACAGGTCACCTGAGAGGAAATCAGCACCCCCCCGTTGAGGAAGCTGTAGGCTGCAAGGAAGCCACCCTTCAGCCCTCACTTCTCTAAGCTGAAGAAGTCAAATGACCTCAGCTGCTTTTGCCCTTGAGACCTTTCATCATCTTGATCTCCCTCCTCTGGACACACTCCAATAGCTTGATGTCCTTCATATACTGAAGCACCCAAAACTGCACACAGTACACAAAGTGAGGCCACACAAGAGCAGAGTAGAGTAGGACAGTCACCCCTCTCAACCAGCTGTGCTATCGAGGCCGGAAGCCTACACGGAGATGAATGCTGCAACAGCTACACATCTTATGCCTACATGAGATGCAGCCACAGTTAACCCTGACAGAACAGCAAGAAAATCTAAAAGAATATTTTACATTTATGTTGGTATTACCAGTTTCATCATTTTCAAAATAGAAAAGGAGAGTAAGTGTAGAAAAGCAACAGACTTAGTGACACCTAATAGTCAGGTATATATTACTTACAAATTCCTAATAAGTAAGAGAATAACCATATTTTACAAAAGGAATAAGGAAGTTTTGTGCAATGAAATAAAGCTCTTTTTTTATTATTATTCCAGTGTCAAATAGTCCCCTTTGTTAAGAAACACATCTGGTTAATTGCCTATATTTCTACTTCACATATATATTGACACTCTCTGTACTTCCATAATTATTTCTTCCTTTAAAATATCTACAAATTCCACATATGCAAAATCCTTCTGCTAATTCACTATCCTGTTGAGGTAGTTAGGTGAATGTTTCCCCTTCACTGTTACTGTAAATTAACAGGCTTTCAAAGTGTTATTAGCAAGATTACTGCCTTCCCTAAAATAAGAGCTACTTCGCATTTCACTCAGATAATTGTATCTACATTTAATGACCACTTCCTGCTTTATTGTTCATTTGCATCCTTCCCTCTTGCAGGGAAAGAGATAGAAGGTGGTAAAAGTCTTCACATACAAGTTATTTCAATACAGTATGTGTATAAAGCAGAACAATATAAAGTTTCATACCTTAAGTCCTTCATGAACTTCATAACACTAATATGAGAATACAGATGAAGTAAGAACAGGAAAAGAGTCATGCACTGTCTTGAAGAATAGAAATAACTGCATAGGTTAGTAATCACTCTTCAAAAAGCATCCACACTGTGATTTCAGTTTGTAGCTAGCAACTAGTAGACCTTTCAGTGAATATTACCTAATTATAAAGAGAATTTAATCCTGACAATCTTTGCATCAGGATTTGAAGCTCTCATCAGAATAAAAGGCTTTCTAGAATTACGTCCTGTAAACTATATCTGTGCCTTAGAAATGACGTGCAGTTTGCCTAACAAAGAACATGTATTTTGTGAGGAAATCTTTTTAAATAGGTTGTTCAGTTACTATGCTCCAGCTCAAAATTGCAAGCTCTTATCAATTTACCTTGATAAATCAGTGTATCTTACTACTGTCATCTCCATGTGGCTTCTGCTTCTCTCTTCATTTTTTTCAGCACACACTACAATGTTGACTGAAGCAAGTGAAGGTCTGTGAAGACAATGCATGAAGCCTATATAAATGGGCAAGGTTTAATGTCTGAGGCTTCAGGAAGACAAATAATTAAACAAGCACTTTCACTGTGATTAAAACCTGACACTGGTTTCTTTATGAAAGAATTTTTATCTTCTCAGGATGTGAAGTTACATGTGTTTTCATTTCCAGTTCCGGACCAGACCTAACTCACACTTAACACCATTGAAAGTGAAGAGAGTGGTCTATTTCTCCCTGATAAAGCCATCACTTTCTTCCCTAGTTCATATGTTTAAGTTCGTAACCAGTGCCATGCTCTCCTCAAATAATTGAGATTTCCCCAAATTACGGAGCACACAGCTCCTGTTTTATGGATTTGGAGCATGAACAAAATTTTACCTATGACATGTACATGATATGCAGATTAGAGTGTGCCATAAAGGACACAGCATTATATTACACCTTCTTAGAGTTGTATAAAAAGGAGAGAAGTAAATCACCTGAAGTACCGAAGGCACTGGTATGATCATAACAAAATATTTCTGGCTCCCTCTAGTGGGCTTCAGTCGTATACCATGTTAGTAGCGTTACAGTAATGCACCAATAGTAAAAAGATTTGGAAAGTTGTTACAAGAACTTCGAAGTCTTCTCTCAGTACTTCTGGTATTTCTGTAAACACCCCCTAAAGTGAGCCAGATTTCTTTAAAGGTTCCTGCTTAATTTTATTTCTCTTTTCTTCTGGATTTCAGATCTAGATACTTGAAAGGCTTAAAGGCCCTGGTTCAACAACACATTGATCTACTACCTAAGTATTTCAATAGTGTCCGCCCCACTACAGTGTTCTTTGATAAAATTGTTCATGCTCTAGTGACAGCTTTTCTATTAAGTGCAGGTACTTTAAGATTTCTTAAAATCTATGAAGTACAAATTTTTACAGTGCAAATCCTTGAATATTTCTGAATTTGCAAACTCTCCTGTGTCAACAGCAAACATCAGCCACAGATCAAGATGCTTCAAATACTTTTATTCTTGGAACAGTTTGGGTTTACTTTTTTTTCTTTTTTTATTTTTTTAAAGACTTTTTCACCTCAGTAGCATGCAAGTTCTCCTAAAAATAGCTGGTTCCAAATAAAAAAACTCATTTAAATATATCAAGATGACAAATAAATTAAAGATTTCCTTTAGTTCCGTTGCACAGATCACATTACCAGAGCATTCAGTAGCAGAAGCTTTCAAGTTCCAAATTAGAACCAATGAAATGTTGTTTTGTTTTGTTTTGGTTTTTTTGTAAATTATTAAAAATATACTTAAAGAATGCTAATTTTATTCCCTAATTTTAAAGCTCTCTTTTTTCCTGCATTTGCCAGTACGAAGAAATCAAATGTCTGAAAACCTAATTTAAGTGTCATAGAAGCACTGACAAAGTTTTGTGTAGTCTTTCAGTTAGGTTCTTTCTTTGCTTTTTATATCTAGGATACCAGCTTCAGTACTATGTGTAAATCAAAGTGGATAACAGATTATGAGTATTCCAATAAACTGCCTCCTGGTTTTATACAACAGATGACCACAACTGAGCTTATGAAGATCAGCTTACTGCTATGGATTCTAGAACTGAAATTCCAGCTCATTCTTCAAAATACACTAACATACGCTGACAGTATTTCAAAAGATTTTAAAGAAATGGTAATTGTTAAGAAAAAAATCACAAAAACAACACGGAAAGATTGAGAGCACCCCTTACTACAACTACTGCTTGCAAGGCAAAAGTGTTCCAGCATCAATTAACTGCCACAAAGAGATAAATCTCTCAAAGACTGATTCCACATGTCCTTAATTTTCAAGTGAGGGAAGGAAAGCACTCTTTCAGGGAGAAAGAAAAAAAAAAAAGGTCATTATTAGTTAAGTTGAAAACGGAAAAGTTATCATTAGCACAGAAGACTTGATAGAATACAAAAAAAAAGGAAATAGTATTCTGCTTCTTAATGTATCTAATCTGAAAAATATGTTTCCATGACAGAGCTGATATACAATTTACAGCCTGCTGTATCCAACTCTGACTCTGCCAATATCAATGAACAGTGGACACTGTCCTCAGTTTTGAAGCAATATGATAGTACTGCATTTTTCTCATATCTGATTCAGAACTACATGTTACCTGAAACATGGTACCTACAGTTTTTGAGAGAGTAACAGATAGTTAACCTCACCACTATTTAAATGCATTTATATAGTAAAATGTTAAAACTGATGGCTAAAGGAGCATGTATTCCACAAAGCCTATAGAGTGAGGATATGGACTTTTCTAAGTTTTCTATCACTTTCCTTAAATTCACTGGAATTAACCTATTCAAAAAAACAAGTCAATAAATCTGGCTGCTTTTATCGTTTTCATCAGATTCACATCAAGGTCTTCACATGGACATAGTAGTATGTTCATAGCTCAGAAGGATGATTTCTTCAAAATAGAGCAGTTCATAACACTAAAGTTATGAAGTACAGGCAAAACCTCCACATTCATGCAGTTTCACTGATTGTTAAAGAAAAAAAGGATTAAGATGAAATAAAAATTTAGCAATTTGAAGGATTAAGGATTCCTTGGGACACAGGTCAAAATTACTGGAAAGGTAAATATTTTTCATCTACTGAAGATTTATTTGCAGAATTTCTTGGGATCAGTCATTTCTTCACTCCTATTTGACAAGTTATTTCCTATAAGCATATGGCACATGAAAAAAGAGGCTTATAAAAGGTGGAAGCAAGGTCAGGTGACCTGGGAAGAATACAGGGATGTTGTCAGGGAAGCTAGGGACCAGGTTAGGAAAACTAAGGCCCACTTAGAATTAAACTTGGCTAGGGATGTTAAGGATAACAGGAAGGGATTTTACAGGTACACTGCAAATAAAAGACAGGTTAGGGACAATGTGGGTCCTTTCCAGAAGTTATCGGGAGAACTGGCTACCCTGGATTTGGAGAAGGCTGAGGTTCTTAATGACTTCTTTGCCTCAGTCTTCACTGGTAAATGCTCTGACCACACCACCCAAGTCTTGGAAGGCAGACGCAGGGACAGTGAGAACGAAAACCCTGGGCCCACTGTAGGAGAGGATCTGGTTCAAGACCATCTTAGGAACTGGAATGTATACAAGTCCATGGGACCTGATGAAATCCATGCATGGGTCCTGAAGGAGCTGGCAAATGAAGTTGCTAAGCCACTGTCCATCATATTTAAAAAATCATGGCAGTCAGGTGAAGTTCCCAACGACTGGAAAAAGGGAAATATAACCCCCATTTTCAAGAAGGGGAAAATGGATGAGCCGGGGAATTACAGACCAGTCAGTCTCACCTCTGTGCCTGGCAAAATCTTGGAGCAGATTCTCCTGGAAGGCATGCTAAGGCACATGAGAAACAACAAGGTAGCTGGTGACAGCCAGCATGGCTTCACTAAGGGGAAATCGTGCCTGACCAATTTGGTGGCCTTCTATGATGGGGCTACGGAACCGAGGGACAGGGGTAGAGCAGTTGATATCGTCTACCTGGACTTGTGTAAAGCCTTTGACACTGTCTCACATGACATCCTTCTCTCTAAGTTGGAGAGACATCAATTTGATAGGTGGACCACTCGGTGGATAAAGAGCTGGCTGGATGGCCGCACGCAAAGAGTTGTGCTCAGTGGCTCAGTGTCCAGCTGGAGACCAGTAACGAGTGGTGTCCCTCAGGGGTCGGTGTTGGGACCGGTCTTGTTCAACATCTTTGTGGGTGATACGGACAGTGGGATTGAGTGCGCCCTCAGCAAGTTTGCCGATGACACCAAGCCGTGTGGTTCGGTTGATAAGTTGGAGGGAAGGAATGCCATCCAGAGGGACCTTGACACGCTTGTGAGGTGGGCTGATGCCAACCTGATGAAGTTTAACCATGCCAAGTGCAAGGTCCTGCACCTGGGTCAGAGCAATCCCAGGCACAGCTACAGGTTGGGCGGGGAGGAGATTCAGAGCAGCCCTGCGGAGAAGGACTTGGGGGTGTGGGTTGATGAAAAAATGAACATGAGCCGGCAGTGTGTGCTTGCAGCCCAGAAAGCCAACCGTATCCTGGGCTGCATCAAAAGGAGTGTGACCAGCAGGTCGAGGAAGGTGATCCTGCCCCTTTACTCTGCTCTCGTGAGACCTCACTTGGAGTATTGCATGCAGTTCTGGTGTCCTCAACATAAAAAGGACATGGAACTGTTAGAACAAGTGCAGAGGAGGGCCACGAGGATGATCAGGGGACTGGAGCACTTCCCGTATGAAGACAGGCTGAGAAAATTGGGGCTGCTCAGCCTGCAGAAGAGAAGGCTGCATGGAGACCTCATAGCAGCCTTCCAATACCTGAAGGGGGCCTATAGGGATGCTGGGGAGGGACTCTTCATTAGGGACTGTGGTGAGAGGATAAGGGGTAAAGGGTTTAAACTTAAACAGGGGAAGTTTAGATTGGATATGAAGAAGAAATTCTTTACTGTAAGGGTGGTGAGGCCCTGGAATGGGTTGCCCGGGGAAGTTGTGAATGCTTCATCCCTGGTGGCGTTCAAGGTGGGGTTGGACATAGCCTTGGATGGCATGTTTAGTGGGAGGTCCCCCTGCCCATGGCGGGGGGGTTGGAACTCAATGATCTTGAAGTCCTTTCCAACCCTAACTATTCTGTGATTGTATGATTCTATGAGAGAGGAAGAACTCACATCAAAATTAGTATCATCATATATATTTAACTATAACCAGAGTTCGAACTGTTCATGCACAACTGCTAGGATGAAAGCCACATGATGTGCTGGTTTGGGCAGGGACAGAGTTGAAATTCTTCACAGTAGCTTGCTTGGGCTATGTTTTGAATTTGTGCTGAAAATAGTGTTTATAACACACTGATGTTTTAGTTACTGCTGAGCAGTGCTTACACAACAACAAGGCCTTTGCGCTTCCGACTGCCCTGCCACTGATTAGGTTGGAGGTACACAAGGAGTTCGGAGGGGACACAGCCAGGACAGCTGACCTGAACCAACCAAAAGAATATTCCATACCACATGATGTCATGCTCAGCCATGCTGGTGGGGGTCACTGTTTGAGAACTCACTGGGCATCAGCTGGTTGGTGGTGAGCACTTTATATCATTTGTCTTTTTCAGTTTCATTTCCTCTCCTTTTGTTTCATTTTTCTTTTCTTTTTTTTTTAATCCTTCCTTACATTTTTATTATTATTTTTTTAATCATTAAACTGTTTTTATCTCAACCCACAAGTTTCTTTCTCACTCTTACCCTTCCAATTCTGTCCCCATTCCACCAGTGCAGAGGAGTGAGCAAGCATCTGTGTAGTGCTTAGTCGCTGGCTGGGGTTAAATCACAACACAGGACAACAAAGCTTCTCTTTCACAGTAAAAACACTTTTTATGAACTTACAATAGTAACAACTAAGGTCCTTGTCTAAGTAGCATATTTGCAATTCTTCCTAATTAACTGTAGAAATGTAGTAAATGCTAAGGTGTATGGGACAAATCTCAGTAATTTTGTCATATCCTCAGGTTTTAAGAATAATAGCCACAGCTCCCTCACAGGACAACCACAACTGTAAAGGAATAACAAAGCTCTCACTGCCAAATTTTCAAATGAGAAGGCAAAAGAAACTGATTTGCTCTTTCATATTTCTTAGGATATCATGAACTTTCTGAAGGGCTGCTTAAGGTTTATTGCAAATAAACAGAAGCATATACCAGATCTGGGCTGAATGATTTCAGTATACATGGAAAGAGTTTTACTTCCCCTTTGAGTAAAAAAGGATGCTTCATGTCTAGTATTTTTAAAAAACTATCCAAACTACAACAGGGCTGCCTAAAACAGAAGCTGTTTAAGTTCTATTAATTCCCCAAATTCAGTGCTGGATTCCTTCTCCTGTGCCCGGACTGCTGTGAATAAGGTGATAAATATTGGCTTTGAAGAGGTCAGTAAGAGGAAACACAGATTTCTATTCAACTCTTCTTACAGCCTAGAGACAAGGTCTTTTCAGTTCAGCATCAGCTGTGAGAACTACTGCATACTTGAGGGAGAAAAAGGAAAGAGCATGCATGTTCAATGTAATTTACAATATGTGTATGTCATCTGCCTCTGTTCTTCAATACCAACAGGTGTGAAGAAAACTTTTCCAGGTTAATTAGTGGCTTGAAAAAAGTAGATCACTAGAGCATCTCACTTCCTGAGAACATTATCACAGTGACAGGAACAAAGTGCCACTGGGGCAGTGGGTTTGGATCAGTTACATCATCATCATCCTTGAAGGAAGTAATGTTGTAGTTCCCATGCTTACTAATTTCATCACTGCAGAGTACATCCAGATTTACGGTACTGTTATTCTCAGTTGTCTTAGAAACTGTATGCTTTTAAATCAAACATGTACTTATATATATTTATTTACACAGGAATATTTTTTGACAAAGGTATCACAAAGTTCTGAAACAGTGACTGATCAGAGATGATTTATGAAACTTCTCATTTAAAATACCTTGCAGCAGATCACTTCTGATTAAGGCCTTGATCTTTATCATTAATGATCATTGAAGTCATTAGTTCACAGCCTTCCTTGTTCAGCATGTCACCTATGCTCTATCGAAGGCTTCAACTAATAGAACCCCATGCTGATCTGAATGGTAAGCAGTAAATAAAAGTATCTCTCTTTAAAAAAATCACTGAAAACAAGGATCATATCTTCTTATCTTTACCAAAAAGGTTAACATGTTTCATTTACACAAGGTTTTCCTTAAGTAATCCCCAGATAATCTGTGCTGGTAGTGCTGTACTAAACATGAGAAGGAAAGATTAATAAATAATGTTAATAGAAGCTAAAAGTTATAGGCAAGGGACAAGTTTAATAGGCTTGTATTCATTGTTACTTAAAAATGAATTTAAAATTTGTGACACAACTACAGCAGAAGGATCAGAATCCAAACACAAAATGTATCTATGGAATTTTATTAATAATCAAAATGGCACAATAAAGCTACAGAAGTCTAACGCTGCAGGATTACAGTCTCTTCTAAATACCAAGTTAAGACAGATAAATGAAGAAGCTATAAAACAAAACCAATAATATTTATCTAGAAAGAGTCCAGAAAAATAGATTATCACCAAAAAAAAAAAAAAAAAAAAAAAAAAAAGCTACAATAATAAAGCATTTTCTCCTGAATAAAAAATAGCTGGTTTAGACATTTTTAATGAGCACTTGACATTGGTGTCTGGTTCTATAGACTAAGATGTGAGTTAACTTTCACTTTTTTGCTACAAAACATACATGTTCATAACAATGTAAACAATTATACTCTTCCCAAATGATTGAGGCCAGACATAACACCACAGTGAAAGTTTTCTTTGGCCTCTCCCAATGATGTTCATGACAAAAAAGAAGCAAAACCAGGATGAGATAAAACTAAAAAAAAATTTAAATTAGATTAAGAGAAATTTCCCTCCCACGTACCAATCAACACCAATTTGTTAAAAAAAATAAATAGTCAACATGGTGTTATAGTTTAAAAATGATCCAATACTGGATGTAAACAGACAACTAGACAATTGTACACACTGGGGAAAAAAGAAAGCATTTGAACCCTATCTTCAATGTAGGGGTAAACTACTCTGACCTCTTGGAAAGGCACCATATATTCCCTTCCTAGAACTGCAAGAAACCCAAATCATTAACAATAATAAATATCACCTTTCATAATCACATGACCAAGTATCTGAGAACAAGAACACCTTAATTAAACAGTTCATGACTCTGAAGTTATGTAGCAATTACACTGAAACTGAAAGGTGAACAGGTTAAATGAACACTGATGATTAACACTGCCCCAGTTTAAACATTTAAAGATAAATGGGAGGTGCATCTGTATATATATTGAACTAAATGACTAAGATTGGGTTTATAAAGATACATCTAAGATTCCATTGGTATAAAAACACTCTAGGGATTTATTTTATGAAAGCATATTAGCCCCAACATCAAACAGAACTCCTGTTAATTTTTTTAATGTATTGGGCTTACAAAGCATAGGGTTTTTATTTTCTGCAGATCTAAAACAATAACATGTATTTGTGAACTAAATAAAGCTAATTGTGAACTACAAACATTAACACACATCAATTGACTGAAATTGAATTAGCTACCTGAAATCCAGGCTTTTCCGTAGATCATCTTGATGCTGAACGGAGGCATCTTTATAATAATTCAAATCGAGGAAGTTTTAATTCTCAAATACCCTCCTATTTCTACTTCATAGATGACATCTTGTTTAAACACAGTATTTTTCACATTTATTTAAATTTCTTCAATATCCACTGAAGCTGTCTACATAAAGCCACTCATATTACGTTGAATAACTGTCTTGCCTGTGCATCCAATATTTCATATATGAACAGATGCTTGCCATACAAATTTCTTTTTTCACACAGCAGATCTAAACAGCAAACAAACAATATTAATCCAGATGCAAGGCCTTTTTCTTTTAATTCCTCAACCTATCAACAAACTGTTCCTGGAAGACACTAGCTAAATAAAGCTCTAAGTAAACAATTAAGGAAAACAACCCAACACCTTGGGAGGTTTGCAGCTTTACTCTATTACTGGCAATGTCTTCATTATTTATATATATAGGCACTGGTTTCCAGCCACTGAAGCTGAATCTAGATAATTAAACATTTATACTATCCCCTGCTGTGCCATAATGTCTAACTGTGTCCAAAGAGTCCTAGGTGTGCTGTTACACACCTGGGACTGAAGCAAGAAATTTGCTGAGCTGCCTTTGATACAGGTTTACACCTGGAACTTAATAGCACATGATATGGTTTCTGAATATTGCAACAGGTGGCAAATATAACTTAATGGTCAAGAACTCTTTCATCTTCTGGTTCCAGAATTGCAAATAGCTCTATTAGACTGAACAAAAATGAAAGTGAAAATTCATTGAGGTGATAAAGTATATATTGTTATTACACTTTTTCTATACCATTTTAAGATAAGATTATTTTATAATACCTTGAAGAAGAACTTAAATGAAAAATGTATAGATTTTGCACAATTTGAAATCAAAATATAAAATTTCTAGTACTATAAGGACAGGAGAAACAGCAAAATGAAAGCCAGCTCCTCTAACTTCACCAGGCTCTGTCTGAAACAATTCTATTGCTTGTCAGAAATTCAGTGCTATCTAAAAGCAAACCAACTACTTCTCATTTTTGTACTATTAAAATTACAATGCTGTAGCGTACATGTACAGGACAAGGTTTACAGGAGGAACTAGTACATTTCACACTGACTGTGTAGGCAAAAAAATTGATCTTTTGGGTATATAAACCACTACTCATCTAATACAGACGTACACAGAATCACAGAATAGTTAGGGTTGGAAAGGACCTTAAGATCACCTAGTTCCAACCCCATATATGTCTGTAAAGAGATTTTCAGACTTCTAGTTAGTTTTCTGTTCGTTCTTATGCAAGAAACATATCCAAGTGTATTCTTCAAGGACAGAGCTTGCTAACAAACACAGAGTCCCACTATATAGATATAAAACCCTATGCAGTCATCAGATTGAACTAGTTAAGACTATTCTGAAGCTACATTGTATCAAGAAGTTGGTTTGGTTTTATTTTCCAATTAACTTTCAAATACAAAAGAAGCTGGAAAAGAAAACCAAGTTTCTAGGACCACATTCCCCCGTATCTGAACACCATTCATCTGTGCAGGAGAAAACTGGCTGAAGTTAATACAAGCTGGACTACAATATAGTGCAATCTCCGTGTTTCTTGACTGTGATGATCAACACAGAGTGTTATCTTAGTATGACAGTAAGGCCATCAGAATTAACAACACATGAGATCTAATTTAGGGAAAACAATTATGTTTATGTTTACATGCTAGTTTAACCATCAGTAAGATGCATTTTCTATGTCTGGTCTTCAAGTTGATTTCTACTTCATCTCAGGCAAGTTTAAATCTGCAATTTTAATAAGATACATGTATACTGACTACACGTTATTGGGGCATATCACAGCAATATTGAAAATAGTGAAAATGGAAAGCTACCTAAAGTTTTTGAGCAGAGAACGAGATTTGACTGTGCATTCAGAGTAATTTTAATAAAAAGAAGCAACTCAGTATTTAAATACATTAACAGAAAGTTCATTTGGTTTATGTTTTCCAAGAAACAGAAGACAAAAAAACATGGGCTTTCAATGCTACGTTCGTTAAAAGCACCTACTTTTGGAGGTGCATCCTGTAGCAATGACGGAAACAAGACTGAACTCTGAACACAGTAAGGTAAAGGAGAGCAGCTTAGACAAATGGATACATGAGAAATAGGATCAGAGAACAGCCTAGGACAAGTGGCCCAAGACAGGAAGTTCTAAGTTGCCGACTCTTCGAATTACTTTTAGAGATCTCAATCTGAAAGATAATACGCACGAGCCGAGGAAAAGCATTAAGCTTTCCCGTAGCTTAGAGGTGTCCCAGAAAACCATCCTAAATTAAGCTATTACAGGAGGCTTTTGTCGGAGGTACTCTAAGGCTAGGAAATATTCTATTGGTTTTGTGAGTTCCTTTGTGAAAAACTGTGTTTTTTCCAAATTGCAGTAATTGGGAAATTACCATATTTGTTAAAACCCTATATCCTTTAGAGCCCATGAAAACACTGATGAGCCTCAGAGTGTGTTTATTCATAAGACACTGTCAGTGTGATGCAATTGTTAAGAACAGAGTAAGAGTTTAGCCAAGCATGTATTTTCCAATGGCAAGAAGGCAGCAGTAGGAGGAGAAACCTATGGTTTCTACAAATACTTGTCACATTTATGCAATTCCAGGTGAGAAAGCTGTAGGACACTGTGGGAGTGCAGACCTGCAATATAGATGGTTTAGAAACAATAGGATTCTTGGTATGGCCCAGGAACAGTTCAGAATAGCAGAAGTAAAATAAGAAAAACTCTCTCTCTTGTTTAGCAGTGAAATTTCCACAGAACGACAGCAAGCATTCCTACCACCACCTGGGTCTTTCCTGACCAAAATAATAATATTCATTACTCTGGAAAATGGTGGAGAAAAACTGAAGAATCAGAAATTTTAACTAGAGGAATACAAACGGAGAGAGAATAATGCAATGGTAATTGCTTTTGAACTTTTCTAATGTCATTTTGTATAGAATTGTTTTCTGAGACTAATTTGCTAAGCATAACTGTGATTGTCAGAATTCTGTCTAGGAATCTCAAAGATTATTAAAATTTGATGCAATGATCAAAGTTCAAATAAAATTCCAAAGCCAAGCAAGTCAAGAGGTGAAGTAACCTTGGTAACTATTCAGTAAAAATATCTGATTGAATTTGCTTAGAGGATACTTTGAGATCTTTGAGATTATCAAAAAAAGGTTCTGCAGGTTCTTAACACTGGTGAAGACTTGATTTTTAGAGACAAGCTATTTCTGGGTCTTAAGTACTTCAAAACACAATGTTACAAAGGTAGAAAACTTACTTCAACAAAAGTGTCAAATGTTTTATCCAATTGCACAAGAAATAAAGACAGAACAAGATGGAAGCTTCCTAGCATTGCTCCTCAGGTTTACCCTTTGCAGAATTTTAAACATTTCTTGCAAACAATGTTTCCATGTAATATAATGAAGTTGCATCTAACTTGAACCATAAAACCAGCTTTTTACCTCTGTACCTGAGACACGTATAAAGAAAGAATAAGAAAACAAACACTTTAAAAATAAAACATGAATTGATGTGTCTAAACCTCAAATGTCCATAAACACTGTACAGCGATTTTATCAAAGTTTTTAAAAGCCAGATGATGACTAGCAAGAGAAGGAACCTAAATCAGAAGGAACAGTGTTTTATCCTGTCAACTGTTTACACAAACTTCCTGTACTAAGTTGCTTACTTATTTGTTTTCTCCAGAAATATCAGTGATTACTTTAAAGCCACTGCCTCCAAGCAAAGGTACACGGTATATAAGTTCATTTAAATTCAGAATAACATTTACTTAAAGAATAAAAAAATCCGAAAGATGGAAAAATTTCACTAATCACACTGTTCTTTAATTTAGAAATAAACTGTTTCCTTCTCAGAGATCATCCTACTCTTTTGCAACTTGGCATAAACTACTCCTTTCTAGCACATCTGGGTTCCCATTTTGCAAAAGTACTTCTTTATATACTTTGATACTAGACTAATGAAGGACTGGGATATTTATTAGTCATTCCCATGTCCTACACAGAAAAACACACAGTCAATTTCATACTTCAAAGTGATATTAGTATGTAATGTAAGTTCTCTCCTATGTGTGTTTAATGGTAAAACTACTACATTACAACCCAGTCAGAATTCACATCCAGCTCCATTCTCCACCACCATAAACAGCCCCAGTAGACTGGTATGTGATTGTCTCAGTCATACAACACCATATGCTGTCCTAGCCTTTCTAAAATCTTTATTTTTATCAAAAATATGGCAAAATTTCTACATGGCACATACTAAAATGTCCTTCTACTCCATAACTCCTCACAGATCTGATGCTTTGAATGCACCTCATTTTCCAAATCCATGTTGTTTAATTTGGTCAATGGAGCACCAACAGTCACCAAGTACCTACAATTTTACCTAGAAGCACTGTAGATTGAACTTGCCATTCAATGGTTACAAAATATAGAATAGGCCTCTTAAGAAATACTGGAATTCACACCTTCTTTGATATGCTAACACCAAAAAATGAAGTATAACCAGTAATAATAGGGATTCTCTCATATGGGTTAACCTACTGATAAATACTGTACGACACAAAACTTTAAAATCCTGTTTACATTGAAGTTTCTGTTTTGATGGTATCTGCATACAATATACCATCGGGTTTAGCCGTACTCTGAGCACTAAAATAACAAGATGAATAACATTGCTGTCCCCAATTCACAATGTTTGTAGTCAAGAAAAAGCTGACCTAAAATACTTACTGTTCTTTCTGCCTTCATGACTTATAAAACATCTATTTTAAAATCGCTAGAAACAGATATTACCTAAAGCAACTTGAGGCACAATCATTACTTACAGAAAAATCTCTCCACTCCCTGGCTTCTATAGCTTCACAACCTTTTAATTTTGTAAAACTCTAATAATGTAGGCCAAAAGAAAACTATGTAACATGCCAACAGGCTGGGGACCAGTATGTTGCTCACGACAAAGATTGCTTGCCCACTAGTAAAAGCATATCTGAAATGTTAACAGCAGATGGTTTACAACTTCTGTATGCATCAAAGTACTTCTGAACCACGAGTTAAATGTGAGCCTTGACACTGCTATCAGTAAGAAAAAGATGCTTTTCTCATAGCAAGAGATTTAGCTGTGTACACATTCACTAAATGCATACGAAAGCTAAAGAACTTCTTTACTCTATCTAACACAGGAACTTACTTACCAAGCACTAAAGGACAAGTTGCTTTTGCAATTGCAACTCTTTAGAATACATTAGAGACTTTCATGGGAGAGCAGATTTACACTAGCTCAGGTACTTTATTCTGTTATTTAAAAGCATCACATTTAATTTGGTAATATATTGAAATATATCCAGGCTTATTCTCAAATTCAGTTATTATATAACCTTTTCTAAATGTAGCTAAAATAAAACCAGATTAAAATATTTACTGTAGGTGTAATATTACCAAGACAAACACAGTGTCAGTGGCATGCATAACATTTAACATCGGTTCAATATTATGCTCAGTACAATATGTGCACTACATTTTAGGAATGCCTACATACCATTTAATTTAGAAAATTAGTGGACAACTCTATGACATTGCTCGCATATTTCTATAAGTTTAGAATATATATGTTTTCTTAATGTTTACTGGTATCTAACTGTATTGCCATTGAAAATCAAAACTGAACCACCATGCTGAAAAACATTGCAAGATAAAACATTGAGTGCATACATATCAATGATACAAACATGAATAATACAGGGTGCAAAAAACTATTTTGAGAACTTTGTGTCACTTTGATAAAATTCATTTGTATTTTTGTAAGAGAAACACCAGTGAGACATTACCCAGTTTGTTTCTTTTTTAAACTGTGCACATATTGTATTGCAAAACTAAAGGATCAGTAGGGGCATGCTCACAAAAGCTGCAAACACAGAGGGATATCATGCATATTGTTCACAAAACCTCACAGATTATTAGTAAATTATCTGAAAATCAGGTAAGCCTTTCATGCCAAACATTGCTTTCATTTTAATGACAGTAACTCCCCTTGCCTTGAATGGGAATTACACCTGTGTAAATGAAAGCAAAAGTAGGCCAGGAAAATAAGTCTATGCATAAAAGAACTTTAGACAGAAAAAAGGCTCTAACCACTTTGTCCTCCTGGAGTTCATATCCACGAAAGCAAGAAAGAAAGGACAGAGAAAAGACAAACAAGGAAAGAGTCACTTTCATTCTGAAAGCAAGCAATAGTATTTGTTACTAAAATAAATGAACACCAAAGGAATTAATGCATATCTTTCTTATCACCCCTAGTGGTGAAAAAGAGCTAGTGAAAAATGTGTCATTTTAATAGTTTTCTCAATCCTTTCACGGGTGAAATTGAGATGACCTTATATATAAAAAAAAATAATTGCAAAAAAAATCCACACAAAGAAAATTATTTTCATAAAAATAATTTGGGAGTACTGTCCAGATCACCTCAATAAAACAAAAGGGGCATCTCAGAAAAAGGATGCAGAATTTAGGTCTGCATGCCTTGTACCCCAGTATTGCAAATAATTAGCATACGTCCACCCTTTGCACTCGCAGAGTCTAGTGAAATTACGAATGCTTGTTCACTGCAGCCAGATACAGGCTATGTATAGCGGCATAACTGCCTGTTAGTCACTCAACTAAAATACTAGTTTTAAAGCATAAGGAGACAGAGTTTGTGACAAGTGGGACATCTGTACCATTTATACCTTCTTTTTTATACCCATAAATATTAAATACAAACATTCCCATAATTATTTTTCTTGAAGGAATTGTCTTTTTAGCTGTCTAAAACTGTAAATGGAATGATTTTTGTGAATGAGGTTTGTGCCTTAATTTCACATGCCAATATGAAGACTAAATCTAGGCATGCAATTAAACACTTATCCATGTTGGAAATACGGCTGCTCACCAAGACAGGGCGACAACTCGTTTTATAGCTTTGTTGTTCAGGTATGTATATGACATATAACTTTTGTGCTCCTCTGCTCTTACAGAAGTTTTATATTTCCCCTAGTATTAGAGATACAAACAGGACAGAATACAACAGAGGCCATCCAAGACAGTCAAGACACTCAAGCATACAATATACAAGGAGAAGCTAACGGAGACAGGATTTTTTAGCCAAAGGAAGACTGGAGTAGGGAAGGGTGCAGGAAGAGGGGAACTACTTGCATTCCTCAACTACTTGAAGGGGAGTTGTAGGGAAGACAAAGACAGAATTTTCTTGAAGATGCACAACTAATGGACCAAATGCAACAATCAAGGGACTGGATTGGATATAAATAAAAAAAAAAAAAAAAAAAAACAAGAATGGTTAAGCACTCAAAGAGGTTGACAAAGAGGTTACGGATTCTTCATCATTGGAGATTATTACAACTCAATTGGACAAAATCCTGAAAACCTGGTCTGACTTTGAAGTTAATCCTGCTTGGAGCAGGAGATTGCTCTAGATAACCTCCACAGGTCTCATCTGACCCATCTTATTCTATGATCCTCTGTACAGTAGTAAAAGATTAAAGTGCTTTCAAAGACGCTGCGGGTTAAGTGGCATTCTCATTAATATGAATAGCAAATACCATTGAAAGTTATCTAAATCATAGGACTTCTAAGCATCATCACTCTGTGTGCAGAACTAGCAAGAGTTTCTCTCCCGCTGCAATAAGAGCAGTAGTGCTCATAGACATTTTAAATGGAAATATCTAGTGCCTTGATTTCGCATCCTCACCTCTGAAGAAATATACTCTTCTTTGCAAAAGGAGCATAACCCATAAGCAGGTATTTTTAGCACAAAGGCTAAGAAATTTTTAAAACTGCAAGAGCCTGATGAGGTTGTTTTCTCAGTGAATGTCTCGCAGCTGCAGGAAGGGTAATTAACAGCACAGAAGAGCGATTAAGTCAGAATAGTCCACTTTCCCACTTTAGAGATGCAGACAGCAATTAAAAATAAAATGTTAAAACAAAAGAACTTGAGAAAATTAAATAAACTTCAAAAAGACAGAGTAGGTAAAGCAGGACATGACAAAGATTTTAAATACATTAAACCGAATAAAAAAGTAAAGGTAGCAAGTTTCACAAGAACATGGGAAACAGTGAAATTTCAAACTAGAAAATAGGAACATCTTTAAAACAATCAATAATGAATTAAAAATACAAATATTAAGTAGAGGAGGTTAAAACTTACAGAAAGTTTTAAAAGGGGCAAAATTTTAAGAAAACAAAGTTTGAGATGAAATGTATCTTTATATTATTCAATTTTTTTATCACATAATTTAGCTTAGGGTTATGTGTGCCAGGGCTGACTATTCTTTAAAGCAGGATCACCTGATTCTAGCACAGTTCTTAATGTCTTAATAATTTAACTTTTTTTTTTTTCATATCCGCCAATGCACCACTATCCCTGAAATTTTAAAACATACTATAAATAAGGCCTATAATATTTCAAGAAGATGCTTAGAAGTTGTATTATGTCCTTGTAATTTTCACTATACAAGATCCACAGTTTTGTCATTTCATGACAAGTAGGATTGTTTGTAGTGTTCTCCTCAAGGATACACACTGAAGCATGGGACAAAAGCAATAAATACAACTTGGAACGTGGGAAATTCAGGTTAGATATAAGGATATTTCTCATCTATTTTTTAATCATGAGAGTGGACAAGCACTGGAATAGGTTGCTCAGAGTGGTTGCTGAATCTCCTTACCTGAAGATTCAAAAGTCAAGTGGGCAAGGCCCTCTGGAAACAGCAATTCTACATTCTTTGAGCAAGAGGTTGGATAAAATATCCTACAGAAGTCCTTTCCACCCCGATTATTCTATGATACTTTTTCCTCACTCAAGAAGAAAATATAACTACATTACCCTTTTTAAATAACTTTCTCCTACATAGAATACACCTGCATGTATTTAAACATTCTGTTTTGCAGTTCATTAGGATTTCTTTTCTAATTTTATCTCTATTCCAAAACTAATGACTAATATTGTTTATCCATTGTCCTAACTACTTTTATGCTTTTCTAACATAGTATTACAGTCTAACCAAATTGTTAGTGATCATAACATGCAGAAAATTTTACCTATTAATTATTCTAACAGTCTCTGCAAATACACAGATGATATGCACCTCTTCATACTACGAAATATGTTCTATTTTTTTCACTCAGTGTTTTTCATCTAAGATACAAGGATTTTTTAAAACACCTATGAGGAATAAAACCATAATACATAAGAAAATAGGTAAATTCATACAGGAAAAGTAAATTCAGATGGCCACATAAGTAGTGCACACACAAACCAGAAATAAAGATGCCTCAGAAATAAAAAAATTAAAGGACAGGAACAAATCTTACTACAACACTTTCATATCTTTTAGAAATGACAGCTTAAGAGTTTTGAGACAGTTTCTCTAATAACTACTCCTATGCCATGAGGTTCTAATGTTAGGAATCACTGGCTCATAAATATTGATCTGGTAACTCTGTCCCATTCCATCATTGTCTCATTTCGCCAAATCTTAATTTGTGTTTAGATCAAGAGTGTCCAAAAACCAAACTCAACTTTAATCACAGAGAAGATAAAACTAAATGCATCCTAAGATTTTAAGGACAACATACAATTCACATTTCCTAAAACCTCAGGTTATATTAGTGAAAATCAAGCACCACTTCGGCAACAATTGACATAATATATGTACCTGTATTTACACACTATATATTAAAAGGAGACTTTTCTCAGAAATTAATGGCTTAATGAAGAGTCTCAAACACTTCACCATACAAGAGTAAGCTTTCCAACATAAAGCATTAATCCCGAAAATTGGCCCTTTGAAAGGGCAGGTAGAACTCCAAATCCTGCCTGTTTTGGAATCTGTTTTGACTCCAAATACTGTTATCATAACAGTAATCAAGACTTGGTTCACACAATCTACCTATGTAGAATAACCTCCAGGATGAAGAGTATCTTTTCAGAACAGGCGATGAAATACAAAGATATGTGAAGGTATGTGAAGTCCAAGGCAAGCCATCATGCTTTACTAAACACATAAGACTACCTCCAGCTTCTCAGCTGCTTTCCCTACATTGCTGTGAAACATTCTTGAGTTCACAGCAGTACAAAGAATCGTACTAAGGATCATGGGGTACACTAGCTAAACTGCAGCTAATACAGTAGCTAGAAACTGATTCAGTTTCAGTCTAACTTTCAAAAGAATAAAGAGGCTGTTCACCTCAAATAATAGAAAATTGATCATTGTTTTGAGATGTCATAATAATCATAGATGTTCACTATGGTCTTAACATTGTTCTCTTATGACCAGGACCAGATTTCGGATAGGAAGCCTTTAATATATTTGATAATAAAAACACTATTCTATTTCATGGAGAGACTAAGCTATGAAATTCATCCCAATTGGGAGAATAACTTTTAGCACTGCCAGCTGTGAATTTACAACTTTCAAATCAGAGATTGTCTTTGGAATAATTCAGTAGCTGACTTTCTTTCAGAGGTACCTGTACTGAAATTCTGCAGAAAGATTAATACAATTGTAAGTTATCAGATTTTACAGGTGCTACATGGACTAAACTGAAGGAGTTAAAAAAAAAAAACAAGAAAGAAAACATGCTTGGCTTAGAGAAATCCTTTCCTCAAGTTTGCAAGGTCACATGTCTATTCTACAGAAACGCAGAATCAAACCATGTCTCCTAAGGACCAATTTATTTGTATGTGATAGGAAATCATTGACTTCATCCCAAATCCTAGCGACTTAGAAATTCTGATTGTGGCAGGCTAATTCTTCAGTGCTTGCCAATTGTCAACAAAATGAAATGGATTATGCATTAGCACAAGCCTGCCAAAATTTTGTTTTCTGACTCCATTCAGATGGTCACACTGCAAGTCCTGCAGTTAGAATCATTCAGCAAAGAGAACTTGAAGGTTTTCTGAAAATCAGACATAGTCCCAGAGAAATAAACAATGCAAAGCGTTCACACAACCGGAGGGAGCCGAGGAAAGTTCCCTACTTATACCTTAGTAGTTCTGCATGCAGTTGCTGGGTCCTATAAGCCAACTGAAAATCTCTCATTTTTTATGTTCAAAGACAGAGAGGAGGATGTTTCAGTGGCTGCAAGTGATACCAAGTTGTCAAACATGCTGAAAGGAGGTATGCAGCATGCATCAAATCAAGTTTTCAGACAAGTATTGTTTTCTTCCTCTAAAAGTGAAACGTTGGTTTACTGAACTGGCATTCTGAGCTGTTGAAATTTATATTCACTGCATACTGCGTTGTATCTGGAAGATGCATTTTTCCAATATTTTAGCATGAAAATTTCTCAGCTGCATAAACCTCATTCTACCTACTGCCTCATTCAGTGTGCATTCACCTATATAAATCTGAACATAATTAAAAAAAGAACAGTAGCATATTTTGTATATCACTGGTACCTATATTACTAAGAAGAACTACTACTTGACATCATGTTATTTATTATTTCAGTTTTAATCCATCTGAAATTGTTAATAAACTTAACAGAAGACAGTCCAATGTCCCTTAGTCCCATGAAATTCAAGCCCCCATCCTGACTGAATACTCCATTTACTAAGATAATAAGCAGTACAGAAGCAGCATTACCACCGTTATCAGTTTTATTCCTTTGGTCTTGAAGGAACTCCTACATAACGATAACTTCCGTGCAACCTGGACTGAATTTTAATGCCTGTATTCCAGGCACTGTAACTAAACTGAAAAAGGAATAAATCATCCAGTCATTCTGAGAATCATAATCTAATGCTCTGACAACAGTCAAACATTTTCATGCTCTGCTCCTACTCATGACCATGAACTCTGTAAGCAGTAGTCCTCTTTCTTTGTGACCTTTGAAAGAGTTCTTTGCAATTCTACATCATCCGAGATGCACGCTGCTAATGCTGCTCTGTGCTAAACTATTTAGTAGCAGAATCTGGTAAAAATGGCATGAATGTGGCTTGAAACTTGATATTATGAAAAAGTTCACAAACAGATCAAACAAATCCATGAAAGAACATTTCAGACAGTTAAAGAATCACCTTATATAAGGCCCAAAGCAGGCATATATAACCTGTCAAAAAACATCCACAAAGACCAAAGAAAATCTAGTAAAGTTAAAACAAGAAGCTATTAGAAGTTATCCTTCAAGAAGCAGAAGTTATAGCCATTAAGGAAAATGGAAGGGAATGAATTCTGATAAATTCTGGTAGAGCATTAATTATCTTCATGGAATAATGTGTACAGGCATAAAGGAGATCATAAATAAGAGACTGCCAGTCTGTTGGAATTCAATGTTTTGTATTCATGTTCACAGTGATTAGAGAGATACTTACTCTAGAATATTATTTTATGCAGAACAAACCAGAGGATATACTTCAAACTGATATTTCAGAAAGAAAGGGATAAAGTGAGTCAACAGAAAAAAAAAAAAAAAAAAAAAAAAAAACCAAAAAAACAGTACCAGATTTTTAACATCAGATGATATTCAGTGTAAAAGATATGAAGTCTAAAATATCTATTAACTGTAATACAGAGTCTTTCACTGACAAAAACGAAAGGTGGTAAATATGCCAATTTATTTATTTTTTAGGAATTCCACTGTTAGATCAATTGAATAATAAACAAGTGAGTCTGACATCCACATTGGACAGACTTTTAGAAACCAAAATAGAGAATAAAATTAGCAAGCATATGAATAAATTATGATGCAATCTGGAAAAGTGCGAATGGCTTTAGTGAAGGGAATTAATCTCTGTTACATGTATTACAATTCCTTCAAGGAGTCACAAGGAAAGTGAGTAAATGAGACTTATTTGTACTGCTGAGTTGGGCTTAGAGTCTCTTAAAGTATCTCATCTGCCATGGAATAGGAACAAATTCATCCATGAGAAAGCAACTGATGAAAAGACAAGAAGAAATTAATAAATGGTCAGGGTGTTTTAAGGGAGAAGTATCACCAGTGAAGCCTCACAGGGGATCTGTCTAGAGATGCTCTGTCCAGTACATTCATAAATTATCTACAACAGAAATAAATGAGAGATAGAAAAGCTTATTTATCACACTAAAATATCAGCAGTAGTAGAAAAACAGCCAGCTGAGAAGAGCTGCGGAAGAGACTCATAATACTGAATGGAGAAGTTGGCTTACAGAAAGACAGATTTAGGTTAGACGGTAAGAAAAACTTTCTATGGTGAGGATGGTGAGGCAGTGGAACAAATAACGTAGAAGGTGTGGAAGAATCTCATTGGAAATCTGTCAAGGGAAGTCAGACTAATATCTGCCAAGTTCACATGGTCCACCCTGAGGACAGTCTAAATTATGTATTGGAAAGTTTTATTAGAAAATGAAGCCCTTCTCCTAATGTAATTTTTCTATGTTTTAAAGTATGAAGACATAATGACTTAAATATCTATCCTGACTCTCTTTTATAACCAGGTGAAATTAAGACAGAAATTATATCTCTTACTACTGGCAATGTGATTTAGTTGCAAAAAAAAAAAAAAAAGTGAGCTTACTGACACTTTAAAATTACCTTAAAAAATCCACTTTGAGAGGTTTAAACATAATCTCAGTTACTTTAGTCAACAGGAAATAGCAGATTATTTTATACTTTGTGAATCAAAACCTTTAGTCCTTTATTTAAACCTACCTTTCTGTTTTGGACTAAGAAATACACAGCATTTATACCATTGTCTTCCACCTTCCAAAAGATTACGACGAGATTTGCAGATTGCATGATATTTGAAATGAACATATTATGTAAAAAAAAATAGAATTATAGAAATAAATGGTACTGAGAAATCATTACATTAACAATTATTAAATTATTACACTATTGGATTGGTTTACAAAAGATGTGTGTCCACAGAAGACTAGCATAATATTCCTCAAGCATCATCATGAATATCCTACAAGTATATGTCAGAATCTGATACTGTATAAGGTGTGAACATTTTCTCTAAAATGTTGAATAAACTGATCTCAGAACTGCTTTCTGTGATTACCTCAGTTTTGCTGAATTATTTTACTCTATGATCCAACATTCAAAAATTCAGATTGCTGTTAGGATAAAAAAATTCAGATTACTTGTTATTATACAATAAACACAGGTATACTATCTATTGTTCTATATTATTAGTGCATTTAATTTTTTCCTAAAAATATTTTTACATCTGTAAGCATATTTGTATTTGCATATAAAGTACATGGATCTATTGGAGCAAGTCCAGAAGAGGCCACAAAGATGACCAGAGGGCGGGAGCACCTCTGCTATGAAGATAGCCTGAGAGAGCTGGGCTTGTTCAGGCTGGAGAAGGCTCTGGGGAGACCTTACAGCAGCCTTCCAGTACCCAAAGGAGCTGACAAGAAATCTGGAGAGGGATCAGTTACAAAGGCATGTAGTGATAGGACAAGAGGAAACGGTATTAAACTGAAAAAGGGTAGATTTAGATTAGAGATTAGGAAGAAATTCTTCACTGTAAGGCTGGCGAGACACTGGAGTGGGTTTCCCAGAGAAGTTGCAGCTGCCTCACCTCTGGAAGTTGGGTTGGGTGGGGCTTCGAGTAACCTGATCAAGTGGAAGGTGTCCCTGCCCAAGATCTCTTCCAACCCAAACCATTCTACGAATCTATGATACACATAATATATACGCATATGTATAATATATAGAAAGATTTAAAAGCTCCATAATATATTGTATAGACTCTGTTAAGACTAATTTCACAATAATCTTGTACAGAAGAGCCTGAGCAAGCAGAAAAGAAACATATCTTTGCTCTAACCTATAATAGTTGGCATCTCAATACTGGCATCAGTAGATCACTCGATATACCTCCCTGTCTCCAATACAGAAATTCAATCCTCTAATCCAAGCATTCTGCTTTCATGAGTCTCTTAGTAGAAATAGTATGTATTAACTTAAAAGCCATAGTCACAAATCCACCTGCAAATAGCAATTATTTGAAATTAGGACAGATGTCTTACAAGGCCCTAAAGTATATATCATTACCACCTTAAAGGAAATCTATTTCAGTAGCTATATGATTTGGATGCATAAGCAATGAATGAGATACTGAGTAAAGAAGCTTGTTACTAAACTGTCATAACTTCATACCTTATTTGACCGTAAAGACACTCTTCCTCCACAGCGTGCACAGAATTTAGTTTGGCAATATGAACAGTTATGGCCACAGCCATCAGCAAATTTTGTTTTGTGGCAGATGCCACAGGTTGGTGCATCACCCTTCTGCTCCTGCTGCTGCTGAGATTCTTCACCCATCTTCTTCACTTGCTCCTTATACATTTCAAACTGCTGATGTAATTTTCTGCAGAAGAGAAGAGATCATTAACAGTTGTTTTATTTAAGCCCACAAATACTTTGTAATCCTTAAACTGCAATCAATTTCAAAATACAAATCATTGAGAAATATTGCACCAAGGCAGATAAATTTAATTTATGATGCTCCAGAAGTGTAACGTTCAAGAATAAAAAAGAATAAAAAAAATATTTTTTTCATTACAAATAAACTCTAGGAGGATGCCCAATACTGATAATACGCAGCACACAGTCCAGCTGTTACAATGAGAAGTAACTTTGCTTTAGGATGTGACCAGCTGTTAGCTGCAAACACCACAGTAGGAAACACCGGCTGAGTGATCCAAGAGCCCATGGCACTAGACTTTAAACTGGGTAATAACAGGGGAAAGAAAAGAAATCTCATTTATTCTCCAAAGTGCACTTCTACCTAATTCTAGCACACGATGTAAATATCTGCTGTTGATATAACTTATCTTCTTTTATCGAACAATATTGCACAGAATAATAACTCTAAAATGCTTTTTCAATGACTTTCCAAGCACTGAGTGCAAGCCCATAGCAAGTTACCTCGGCTTAACAAGTTATAAATCATTTGAACTATTCATATCATTATATAGGTACTGCCATCTCATGCTAAATACAAGGTAGAAAACTGCTGTAGGTGTAAAATTCAGTGATGGTGGTTTAAGATACACACACATTTTACATTACATTTCCAGAGGACTAGGAGGACAGACATAGTCAGCTGCCATGTGCATACAGAACTGCAATGATTCTTTCAGGCATGCTACTTCATTCACATTTCTGAGCCTGCAATAATCAACTCTCCATATATGATAATTAATGCTGTTTCAATATGACCAAAGTTAAAGACTCATTTCATGTTCCATAATAGAAGTTTCTTCTCAAAGCTCCTACTTCTGAAGATAAATGATGTCATGAGAAATCTAATTTTCATTGTAAGAAGTTACAATTTTTTAGTTCCCATAGTTGCTGAAAAAAGCTGGAAAATGTGACACAGCATATGATAGCAAGAGATACAAACACAAAGAGAAAACAAAAAGAATTTTGACTTCTCTTCTGGTTTTATCCTTGTGATTTAAGGGGTTGAAACAGTGACCTTTACATTCTTAGCATGGAATTCAACTCACCTAATTTTGCTAATAGAGGCTGTAAGTTTTAGCAAGATAAAATCTATTAATCCAACATAAGCAGGTTTTCTAGCCCCTTGAACAGACACAAGCAAAACCCCACGAACGAAGCATTTCCTATGAAACATTAAAATGCTACACTAAGCCAAAAAAAAAAAATTGCAATATTTATTTTTCTTTATAATTATCCTTCCAGAGATTCTTGAGATTATGTTATTAACACATGAAGCCTAAGACAGAACAAAGAATAATCTCCTGGAAAAAAACTAAATGTGGGAGACCAATTTCATTAATGCAGAAATATATCTTTTCTATAGTTAAGATATAATGTAATCATACAAAATTATTTCATCAGAAGTGTCAGAGACTCTTACCAAAACAAATACATTAAGTCAGTTAAAAATTATCTCAAACAAATATTTACAATGGATATTCACATATGGATATAACTGCTGGAATTTGCTTTGTTGTTTTTTTTTTCCAGGACAACTCCCCTAATAATGACCTTTACATTATACCACAGAGAAGTTTGTAAGAACAAACAGGCAGCTTCCTCTCTCTATCAGGCAAGCTAGGAGGCTGGAGGCATGCCTCTTCTTCTGTGCACCAAAATTCTGCCTTGAGCTCTCAGCTGCCACTGACCTTCTACAGAAAGAGGGAAACCAGGGTTACTTCATGTTGCTTATGTGCCATTTTTCTACTCTACCTGCTTTTGTCACTTGAGTTCAACTCTGAATCCACATGCTGTCCTCAGTACATAGCAGTTGTTTTTCTTGTGCTTCCAGCTCTTCTCCCCCACATGCATAAACCTTTTGGCCTGGAGCAGAGCAGCGCCAGGGGTCATGTCCCTGGCCCTCCACAGGAAGGTTACAAGGGTTGTCATTGACTCAAATGGCATTGTGGAGTCATGGGTAACTAAGTGGTTTCTTCTGCCTTCTCACTGGTTCAAAAAGAGTTCACTGTTGACTGTTCATTGTAGAATGGGGCAGGACACAAGTTATTAATAAGAAAGAGCTGAATGAAGTTGAGAACAAAATCTGGAAATCTGGAAGCCTGGCACATTTCAATGTTTTACACTGACAACAGTATATAATTGGTAGTTGGTAGTCTGGCCCACTTCCAACAGCAACACATATAATCTCTGAGACCTTGCTTGCCTTTTAATTTTGCCAAACATTGCGTTCTTCATTTAAAGCATATTATCTATGCTGAACTTCAAGTTTATTTTAGGTTTCATTCAGTTTTGTGGCTTCCTTATAATCTACTGTCTTTGTTAGCATGATTGCTTACCAGTCTCACTGATGCATAAAAAGGAAGCCTTTTGCCAATTCTTAAGCCTCATGTACTGAAATAATTTCACTTTTATTTCCTCTTGGGCACAAGAGTTTATGTAAAGGTCACAACTTTTGCTTCAAAGTATAAACTTTTCAAGGTTATACAGGGTAGTTTTCTAAAATCCTTGCTCTAGAAGCAAGCAACTTCTCACCTGCCAAAACAGTTTCTTATTACAACTTTTTCTATTCCAAGAAAAATATTATATGTATTGATAGCTGTCAGAACAAATTAAACAGAGAAGACAAAAATCTATTCAATAATCAGTTACACACAATGTATGTTCTACTTGCTAAGCAGAACAATTTGAATATGCATACTTGAAACAAAATAGAAAGTATTCATTTTAGCAAGTCAGTTAAAAAAAATTCTGATCTATTCTATAGATTAATCTCTTTTTTATTAATCATCTAGCCTGCAAGGGTTTAAGCCAAAAACTAAACTAACAGCATGCAGTGATAATGAGGTGTTCAGAAAAGCGCAGTATTTGAAATAAATTTAGTAAAAATTGTATAACATATTTTTCAGAAAATGCAATGCAAATAAAACTCCATTTTGTTCAAGTTGTCTGCACTCAGAACGCTGCTGCCTAAGAGGGCTCAGGAACTCAGTTACCAGGGAACTAAAAGTACCCAAAGCAAACTTCAGAGCATGGAACTGAACTTGGGTATCCCAAGACTACAATTTCTAGTCCTTATCCTCCAGTGAGTTACTCTTCTAATGCAAGTGGCCAAGATCTGTGCTCTCAAACTGAAAAAACAGGCTCTGCAGATGAGCTGCATTTTAGGCCAAAATGCTTATCCATAATACAAATCTTATTCTTAGGCATGAAAGAGGTTTTATGATTAAAACCCTAGGTAATTACATCAAAATATGTAACAGAACATTTAAGTACAAACCTCAATGATTAGTATCTTAAACCTTATATATGTGTATTTTGACAATGGCCTCAATAGCACATGTCATCTGTACTGAAGCAAAATCTCCTTTTCCATGTTTTTTCCAAAAACACAAGTATCCACTTTAATACCTGCTATAAATTTTAGAGGAAAAGGAGAATTGGTATGAGTTTGTGCAAAGACCGAATAACAAAAGTTAGGCTGGAAAACTGATATTTAAGTTCTGCTCTTTTTCATCTCTTGTGAGAATGAGATCCCTTAATCACATTCATACCTGCTGGAAGTTACAGTGGTGAAGCACATGAGGCTTATATGACCAGTCAAAACATTTTTGCACTGTAAAACACTGTATCCAAGACAGATACATAGAGGACTTTTCAGTGTGAAAAGCAACTGTTTGAAAGAGCTTGGATTGCTGTGTCAAGGTCAAGAAATAGTTTCTGTTGGAATACTTGCTTTGTTCTGGAATGGAACTAATTTAATTCTGCTTATTCTTGGTTCCACACACCTTCCTGGAAATGAGAAATTCAACATCAGTCAAAAAGCAGCAATTTGTGAGTCTCTCATGATCCATGAGCTGCTGCCAAAGGGAAGTAAGGAAAGCAAGTTCAACAGCGTGATGTTTCTCACTCGTGCAGAAGTTTTCATTTTCTCCTGTCCTCCAGAAATGCCCATAAAACTTTCAGCATTTTACACACACACACCAAAAAGTCCTTAACACTGACAGGAAGCTCCTGTCATTACCATTCCTGCCTTCCAAAAATTCACTTAAACATTTCTGAAATTTCCAAAGGTGCTTAAAATCTGCCATTAGAAGAGGACTGCCAAGCAAGTATCCAGGATGCTGAGGCCAGATACAAGTGTAGCTGCTACTTCTTATTTCCTGGCTACATTTCTTTCAAAGTTTTATTACTGACTGTAGCTCCTGCCTCATTTCCTATTCCCAGGCAGGGAGCATGGATGTGGCTGGAATTCAGGCTTCAAACAGGGTTTGTTCACTTTAAGTTCTGCCAAGCCTGTTCATGCAATGATTTTTCTGCCTGGCGGCAGTGACTATCTGGTAACATACAATGCTCCTCCCTGTACTATACTGACTATACTTAACACTTTCTACAATAGTGCCAGCTAACCTGTCACCCAGTACACCCACTTCTCTTCTGGATACTATTATTACACATATAACCCCATGTGTTGGTAAAGGTTAGGAAACAACTGGCTGAACATCAACTCTGCTGATAAGAAACTCTGGAAACAGGGCAGAAACCAGGTTATGAGCCAGTGGAGTGTGTGCTCTCATTACAAACTGGACAAATTACATATGGGGCCACATTAGCAAGGCATATAAGCAGCAGATAACGGGAAGTTGTATTTTCCCTTTAGTTGTCACTGGCAACATGCACCTGCAGATTGGGTTCTGACAGTTCATGATGGATGCTGACAAACCAGACAAGTCCAGTTAGCTTCATACAGATGGAGCCAACGGGAAAAAAAAACATGATTTTAATGCTTTCTATTCTCTAACATGTTAAGGAATATGTGGTGGGGTTGGACATAGCCTTGGATGGCATGGTTTAGTGGGAGGTGTCCCTGCCCATGGCAGGGGGGTTGGAACTAGATGATCTTGAGGTCCTTTCCAACCCTTACTATTCTATGATTCTATGATTCTATGTACTTTAATTATTCTGTGATATTCATTAACCTGAAATAGGAACAGAGATATGAGAATAGGGATGAAATTTGAAGTGCAGAACATCTTTAAAGAGGCTACAAAATAGGGTAATCACAGACTAAGAAAGACCTGAACCTGGTGAAAGACTTACCTACTCAGTTACAACAGGAATAACCTCATTCCCACTAAAAAAATACTATCTGTCTCTCAGTCACAGAAGTATTTCTTTACCAATACAACACCCTAACTGAATTCACATGAAAAACACATGACGGGCAAAATCTGAATCCCAGGTTAAAAAGACACAGACTGCAGTCCACACATGTGGGATATTATGTTTTCAGATAGCTTCACTGAAAGAACTATTGCAAAAAACATATACTTTTATTCTAAGTGAGTATATGTACTCTAAAACTGAGTTAATTACACTGACAGTACCTGAAAGGCTGAATAGAAGAAAAACAGCTACGAGAATGGCAAGAAAGGAGTTTGGTTGCTAAATGATACTGCCTTTGGCACCACAAATTCTCTGCTGCTGGGAACATGTAGAGGCCACCCTAAAGAATAAAAGACATCTCGAAAATGAGGTCTTCAAGCTGACTGGCTCTATTCTCTCTTTACCCAGTTTACTAGGGCTTCCTGCAAAGGCTTCCAGTTCATGCTTACACCACATTTTGTTCTCAGCTTATTTGACCTCCCTCATGACTTCC
Organism: Amazona ochrocephala; assembly: GCA_039720435.1. Classification (NCBI taxonomy): domain Eukaryota; kingdom Metazoa; phylum Chordata; class Aves; order Psittaciformes; family Psittacidae; genus Amazona; species Amazona ochrocephala. The sequence goes on from CM077876.1 coordinate 21,400,287, forward strand.
TCTCACTGCATTTTTCCCGATGTCATAATGAATTAATGAATTAATCTGGTATGACCCTAAATAAGTTTTTAACTACAGATAAAGTCACATCACTGAACCTACTTTAGCACATTCAGAAACTCAGTGAAAAAGACAAGAAAGGATGCGGAAAAAGCATTCAGCTGTAGTAACTGACTAAGGATATGGATCTGAATGAATCAACAGATTACACTCTAGCTAGACAAAAAGTCTAGCTGGAACTGACAGGATTACCTTACTTGTCTATTTATATTTTCTTTCCCGTTAATAATGCTCAGTCCTGAATACAACTGCAGCAATTGTTTATTAACTTTGGTTATTTGCAGCAGAAAGGCGGCTATTTGCTGGTAAGGTAGCAGTGAACAACAGCTAAGTGCAGTAGTCCTGCACAAGGCTACAAGAAAAAGTGGTCATGGAGAAGATGAACATATGGCCAATTAAAGGCTGACTCAATTAATGTTACCATATTTCTGTGTGGTTTTAATGATAGCAACATAATGCTAGACAAGATGTACATAAAGGAAAAAAGAAGTAGGTAAATCCTGGCTGTACCTGTTACTTCCAGATTACACCAGAACAGACGCTTCATTAGAGACTGTAGTGATACGACAGGGGATAACAGGTTCAAACTTAAACAGGGGAAGTTTAGATTGGATATAAGGAGGAAATTCTTTACTGTGAGGGTGGTGAGGAACTGGAATGGGCTGCCCAAGGAGGTTGTGAATGCTCCATTGCTAGTGGTGTTCAAGGCCAGGTTGGACAGAGCCTTGGGTGGTTTAGTGGGAGGCGTCCTTGCCCATGGCAGGGGGGTTGGAACTAGATGATCTTAAGGCCCTTTCCAGCCCTAACTATTCTATGATTCTATAATTCTACCTTTCCTGCAGCAGTTCAAGCTAATTGCAAGATTAAATTGAGAAGTGGTATCTATGTGACTAATTGTTCCTTCTTGATTGTTAAAACTGATCTTTAAATCTGTAACACAAAAAGCTACCAAGTCCCAGTTATGGTTTAAAGAATGCAGTAACACATCTAATTCATCTAGATCTTTTTCAATACTCTTTTTTAGCTATAATAAACAAGAGGCATTTAAAAATAAAAAGAATACCACATTCCTCCAATAATTTAATAACGGCCAAATCAGTCAGTCAAAGGTACCCAATTTCCCCATATCTGACAGTTATGAGACCACTAACTATAAGTTACTGCCTGTAAGTAAGGAAGGTTCCTTCACAACTCCAGCTGGAAAGTACTTCACATCTTTGAATATTTTCATACCCCTCTGTGGTTTATTTTAGCATAACTGAGAAGGTTTTAATTATCCTTTTCTGAATTTTATTGAAAACCCTAACTTAGAACAGAAATTTACACAATTTTCATACAAATATTTTGGTGGTTATGCTGGGGTATTTTTTTCCTCATTTTCATAAGCTGGTCCTGTATTAGAAAAAAATCTGTAAAAGAGCTTTTTTAAACCATTATAAGTCTATCAATTCCCATCATGTTTTTCTCATTTCTCTGCAAAATAAACCTTGTTAGCGAAATTTCTCATTCTTTCTCCACAAAAAATTCTTCATTTATACTTCTACTTAATCTTGCCCCTATTTCTATATGTTCTCCACCTATACTTGAAACGTAGTCAAAAAGACTACTGTTTAAGCATCAAGCAAGTAAATTAAATTCATACTGTTAGACACAATATTGGTAGTTATCCTTCTGTTCTTTACCTTTGTGACAAGGCCAACACTTCCCAGATAATTATAGGTCTCACTCAAAGTAAAATTAACCATGCCAGTTGCAATTACAAAAGAGAATCTTCCAGTGCCTCTGACTCCCCAAGGAAACTCTCCAAGTATATCCCACAGCTGCATTCCCTCGGTTAAAAATATTTTATCTCCAGTTCCATGGGCCTTGTCCCTGTGTTTGCAATTCACAGTATCCCAAAGCAGCTTCCTTGGTAAAGTGCTGAAACTGTAAGTACTAATCCCCAGCTGACAATGAAGATCAGGAGCAAGTATTTGAACCTCCAGTAAAAGTATGCTGCCAGGAAGTACATATGGCAAAGGAAAAGAAAAGCATCTTTAAAGATGGGCATTTGTACTGTTATTTCATTTTTATTTATCCCACTTAAAGTAAAAGAAATTACAAGATTACAGATTAAAAAATACACATTATTAGGGTCAATTTGTTTTTACTAACTCATTATGAAATAAGATAGGCACAGAGGCACCCATCTGTCGGCCTGACCCCGGCTCAAGGGAGGTGTGTTGCCTACCAAGGGCTCGGATCGGGGATGTGGCCGAGAAGCTGCCTGAACTAGTCGGTCCCACTGACTATTACCCACTTCTAGTTATCCATGTGGGTGCTACTGATATAGATAGCAGTAGCCCGGAGAACATAAAGAAGGACTACAGGGCTCTGGGAGAGGTGGTTAGGGGCTCTGGAGCGCAGACCGTCTTTTCATCAATTTCCAGGATACAGGGCAGGACCTAGAAAAGGCTAGGAGGATTGGCCAGGTCAATAAATGGTTAAAAGGGTGGTGCTATAGTCAGGGGTTTGGGTACCTTGAACATGGGACTCAATTTAGCAGGCCAGGTCTACTGGGGGCTGGTGGAGATGCTCTGACAAAGAAAGGGAAGAGCAGTTTTGGGAGGAGGCTTACCAGGCTGGTCAAGGATGCTTTAAACTAGATGTGTTGGGGGAGGGGGGCAGCATTCCATCCCAACACACCCAGTTGGTTGGTAGCACCTATAGTAAACATTCGGAGCAATGTAGAGATATTCCAGCTGCTCCAGCCAATGAGCCGGCTTCAATTGGATCTCGGCTCAGATGCCTCTATACAAATGCCCATAGCCTGGGGAACAAACAAGAGGAATTAGAGATGTGTGCACGTCTACGGGGGTATAATATCACAGGCATCACAGAAACATGGTGGGATGGCCCCTACAACTGCAGCGTTGGAATGGAAGGTTACCGGCTCTTTAGGAAAGACAGGCCCGGCAGACGGGGAGGGGGAGTTCCTATTTATGTTGAGGACAGGCTGGAGAGTATGGAACTCTGTCTGGGGACAGGTGAGCAGTCAACAGAGAGTTTGCGGGTCAGGGTTAAAGAGAGAACAGTGATGGGTGACATTATTGTGGGGATCTGTTACAGACCGCCTGACCAAGGGGACTTGCTGGACAAAGCGCTCTATAGACAGACAGGCGCAGCCTCACGATCGCAGGCCCTCGTTCTCATGGGAGACTTCAACCACCCTGATATCTGTTGGAGGGATGGTACGGCCCAGCACAAGCAATCCAGAAGGTTCCTTGATTGTATGGAAGACAACTTCCTTCGACAAGTAATAGAGGAGCCGACAAGGACAGGTGCCATGCTTGACCTTGTCCTCACCAACAAGGAAGGGCTGCTTGGAAATGTGACACTCCAGGGCAGCCTCGATTGCAGCAATCATGACATGGTTGAGTTTGAGATCCTCAGGACAGTGAGAAGGGTGTGCAGCAAGCTCACTGCCCTGGGCTTCAAGAGGGCAGACTTTGGCCACTTCAGGAACCTGCTCAGGAAGGTTCCATGGGATACAGCCCTAGAGGGCAGGGGGGTCCAAGACTCTTGGTTGATATTCAAGGCTCACCTGCTGCAGGCTCAGGAGCGATGCATCCCAACTAGAAGTAAGTGCTGCAGGAGGGCCAGGAGACCTCCTTGGATGGATAACGAGCTGCCCAGGAAACTTCAAAGGAAAAAAGAGGCTTATAAAAGGTGGAAGCAAGGACAGGCGGCCTGGGAAGAATACAGAGATGTTGCCCAGGAAGCTAGGGACCAGGTTAGGAAAACTAAGGCCCACTTAGAATTAAACTTGGCTAGGGATGTGAAAGATAACAGGAAGGGATTCTATAATTAAACTGCAAATAAAAAACAGGCTAGGGACAATGTGGGTCCCCTGTGGAAGCTATTAGGAGAACTGCCTACCCTGCATGTGGAGAAGGCTGAGGTTCTTAATAACTTCTTGCCTCAGCATTCACCGGCAAATGCTCTGACCACACCACCCAAGTCTTGGAATGCAGATGCAGGGACAGTGAGAATGAAGACCTTGGGCCCACTCTAGGAGAGGATCTGGTTCAAGACCACCTTAGGAACCGGAATGTATGCAAGTCCATGGGACCTAATGAAATCCATCTGCGGGTCCTGAAGGAGCTGGCAAATGAAGTTGCTAAGCCACTGTCCATCATATTTGAAAGATCCTGGCAGGCAGGTGAAGTTCCCGATGACTGGAAAAAGGGAAATATAACCCCCATTTTCAAGAAGGGGAAAATGGATGAGCCGGGGAATTACAGATCAGTCAGTCTCACCTCTGTGCCTGGCAAAATCTTGGAGCAGATTCTCCTGGAAGGCATGCTAAGGCACATGAAAAGCAACAAGATGCTTGGTGACAGCCAGCATGGCTTCACTAAGGGGAAATCATGCCTGACCAATTTGGTGGCCTTCTATGAAGGGACCACGGAACTGATGGACAGGGGTAGAGCAGTTGATGTCATCTACCTGGACTTATGTAGAGCTTTTGACACTGTCTCGCATGACATCCTTCTCTCTAAGTTGGAGAGACATCAATCTGATAGGTGGACCACTGTGTGGATAAAGAACTGGCTGGATGGCCGCACGCAAAGAGTAGTGTTCAATGGCTCAATGTCCAGCTGGAGACCAGTAACGAGTGGTGTCCCCCAGGGATCGGTGTTGGGACCGGTCTTGTTCAACATCTTTGTGGGTGACATGGACAGTGGGATTGAGTGCGCCCTCAGCAAGTTTGCCGACGACACCAAGCTTTCTGGTTTGGTTGATACATTGGAGGGAAGGAATGCTATCCAGAGGGACCTAGACACGCTTGTGAGTTGCGCTGATGCTAACCTGATGAAGTTTAACCATGACAAGTGCAAGGTCCTACAGCTGGGTCGGAGCAATGCCAGGCACAGCTACAGGTTGGGGAGAGAAGAGATTGAGAGCAGCCCTGCAGAGAAGTACTTGGGGGTGTCAGTCAATGAGAAAATGAACATGAGCAGACAGTGTGCGCTTGCAGCCCAGAAAGCTAACTGTATCCTGTGCTGCATCAAAAGGAGTGTGACCAGCAGGTCGAGGGAGGTGATCCTGCCCCTTTACTCTGCTCTCGTGAGACCTCACTTGGAGTATTGTGTACAGTTCTGGTGTCCTCAACATAAAAAGGACATGGAACTGTTAGAACAAGTGCAGAGGAGGGCCACGAGGATGATCAGGGGACTGGAGCACCTCCCATATGAAGACAGGATGAGAAAATTGGGGCTGCTCAGCCTGGAGAAGAGAAGGCTGCGTGGAGACCTCATAGCAGCCTTCCAATACCTGAAGGGGGCCTATAGGGATGCTGGGGAGGGACTCTTCATAAAGGACTGTAGTGATAGGAGTAGGGGTAATGGGTTTAAACTTAAACAGGGGAAGTTTAGATTGGATATGAGGAAGAAATTCTTTACTGTAAGGGTGGTGAGGCACTGGAATGGGTTGCCCAGGGAAGTTGCGAATGCTTCATCCCTGGTGGCGTTCAAGGTGGGGTTGGACAGAGCCTTGGGTGGCATGGCTTAGTGGGAGGTGTCTCTGCCCATGGCAGGGGGGCTGGAACTAGATGATCTTAAGGTCCTTTCCAACCCTAACTATTCTATGATTCTATGATTCTAAGATGTAAGCAGTCACTCTGTGTGCCTTATGTATCCAGATATTTTCGATTTCACTTAAACAATTTCTGCCAATTCTGGTGGGAAAGAACAACTGTATCACAGACAATCGGGTTTGAAATTTGGAAAAGTAGTAATAGTAACAAAAAGGAACTTTGGGAACTGTTGCATTTAAGGGTAAGGATGCATCATGACCTCTAGCTTTACTGCATATTAGAAAGGACAAAATCACCTTACAAAAGGTGATACTATTTGAATCTTTGTACTGATACCATAATACAATCATATATTGCTGCTGCTAAGCAGTTTGGAGAAGTGGTAGGGAAGTTTTCAGAAACTGCATGGCAGCAACGAGTCTTTCAGCATTCAGTCTCATATTGCTGTTGACCAGCATCTCTCCATAATTTATATGAGATAAGGCACAAAGGTGAGGAAAAATCTGTAGCATATATACTGCTGTAAAATGCAATCTTATACATTTAGGACCATGACACTCTTGACTATTGCCACTTGCAGTAATCTAGGTATTGGAAAACCCCAACCAGAACCCAAAATGTCTTAGATCTCTAAGCCAAACAGCCACAACAGACCTCCAGGTAAAAATGAAGAAAGAGACAGAGCTCCTTGCTAAACAGAAGGAAAATATCATCTCATGCTTTGCTTTCTAACATAAAACTACTTTATAAATTAGAATTAGGATTATTTTGCAGTTGTTGCAGCACCCTTATTATGCTGAGCTTTTTGCAAAAACTAAGTCTCCTATCTAGATATTTTGCAAATGTGCATACCTTTGACACAGATGTACACATACTTTCATCCCATATACAAAAAATCTCACCTGAAATCTAACTCACTAAGGAATACAATTGGCTATCACGAAAATTTCATTTTACAGGTTTTTTTTATCCTGTTGCTCTAGTTTTTATATTAAAAAAACAGAGTAATTTTTATAGCTACAGCTATATGATTCTTCCTGATTCACTTGATTGATATTTTTTGTAGTATAAATGTTGTATTAGACTAAAATCAATCAGAAATATAGTTGTATGTTGGCTATTTCTATTTTTTTTTTTCTGATGCTCTTTGTGTTAGGTTTTCAAATAAATATCCATTTTTTATAAATCTGGCCATGCCTATATACTTTTTAATTACTAGACCTTTAGTTATTAAACAGCCTCATTATTAAAAGTATACAAATTACTATTCTATCCAAATAATTCATTCACAGAAAATTTCACAATTTATCTTGTATTTGACTTGTTTTCATAAATCATACTTTTTTTACTTCGTACTAAATTTTATTTGAAAGGTATGCAATATTTACCAAATGTACCTTAAAAAGATGTTAATTCAGCTGCTGGCCATTAAGCACATTGTAACATCATTACGTTTATAAAGGGCATCTCTGCAGAGATAGTATTTCTCACAGTCACTCAGGTTACTTTATTTGCATCATCAGTTGACTTACAAAAGGAAGCCACTGACTTCACACCTGTAGTTTTAGAAATGCCCAAAATAAGTTACTGTGTTAAACTTTTTTATCCTTACTATTAAAGGTAAAACTACTTTTTCATTGAACAATTACACACAGAGACAAAATAGGTACATGCTAAATAATAGGTCAGACTGTCTTTGCTCCGAAATGTAACACCTCCTGGCATTACAGTATCATGATTAGAGCGAGTTCATTCCACATCGTTTACAATATTCATGAGCATTTTCAATTATTAAGCAATCCTTATCTTTTTACCCCTGTGACAGGTTTGTTCCTGTCTTGATGATTTTCCTTTTTAACAAACAGGAAATAAATTTGAGCAATACTAGGAAAGCAAGTGTAAGCAAGTCTCAGTTGTTCTCAATATATGGTTGTCTTCACTTCATCTAAGCAAACTACATCAACATGCTTGATGCTGAATTATCACCACAAGAACTGGTGGTAGTACTTAGTTGTGGTGCATCTTGGTTTTGACTGTATCAAGATTCTTACTGCAAAAGTATCACCAGTGGAGCCATATTTGCCAGCAGTACTACAAGGGGAGATGCTCTTGAAAGTTTCCCAGTTCTCAGAAGCCTGTAATTTTCCATACTGCTCATATTTTAAAATTAACCAGAAGTAGAGCAAAATCAGATTATTTTCATCATGCCAGTGTAAACTCTTCTAGAAACAAACAAAAGAAAAGGGTCTTGAAATGGAAATTGATATAATAAAAGCTACTTTTATGAGGAAGGAGCTCACATGAACAAAGTGTGTAACCATTATCCCTGTACTAATTATACCTAAAACCATGCCTTCACACCTTCCCTTTATTAGAAAAGTGCACTGAATTCAATTGTTACTTCTCAGAAGTAAAAAAATAATGTCAATTTAGGTTGCAGAAGTATTTCTTCATTTTAAATAATTACTATTTGATGATGACAGAAAAGATGAGAGATTTGTGTCTCAAAAACTGGAGAAATAGTAATTAATACAATACTATTTCTGAGAGATATTGCTTGAGATTTCCAAATAATTGGAGCTTTGTAAAACCGCCCCATAAAATCAGTTTCAAAGAGAAGATCAGAATTCAATCCTATATTTAAACCTTTTAACCTCTCAATTAAAGGTTATTAATTAACCATTAAAAGCCCAGAGCTACTAGGTATAAATGAGGGTTGTAACAGAATAATGTTGGGCTACCAACAGGTCTGCTAATCATGCTCTGCTGTTCACAATACCGTAGAGTTACGAGTAAGCAGCGAGAGCAGACCCTGTAAACTAGCAGAGGGAGCAAGGACACCTTCATACTCAAAATCCAAGAACTATCAAGAGCTCGCTCTGTGAAAATCTATTCCCCTATGATATATTTTTATTCTTTTATACTTTTTCTGCCAAGATTTTTATATCAGTTTATTAAAGCCTTCTCCTGGAGTACTTCTGTTTGGAAAAATAGAACATATAAACAGATTCTGCTCACAGTTGTTTTAGCATTATTGTACTTAAACGTAGAACAACTCTTAGTTCTGTTTTTCATCAACTTTTTTCCAATAGCTCCCATGCTCATGCATTCTGTTTTTTCATACTGTTGAGCAGGGCTCATAGATTACTATATTGTTCAGTGATCATGTAAATTGCTGAGAAGTCTGAGAAGTCCTTTTTTCTGAATAGTAACATCAACAGAGCTAACCCTTGAGTGGGTTCAGCCCAGCTCAGATGTTCAGACTTGGCAGATTCTAGTAGAAGGAAAACCTTACTTTATAGTGTTGTTCTCCCTTTACCCAGTCTTCTGAAGGTATCTACGACTGCCATAACCTTTCAACAAATCTAATATCCTCAATCAAAAACATCATGGAATATAATTTGGAGAAAAAAATATCTATTATCATTCCTACCCCAGAACATGGCTGATTCCATCTGAAGAAAATACAGATGTCCAAAATCAACTGGATTCTTATTTTACCTGTTTTTTGTACCAGGATTGACAGGAAATTACTATTCAAACATAACACAATATCAATACTGATACATTTCCAATCCTTCTTTCTGCTAACATGACTAAGCTGCTACAATAGGATATTTCTAACATGTTTCCAGCATTGGAAGAAGAATCCTTAAGTACAGATGCCCGAAAAAGAAGCTGATTATATATATGCTGATTATATATATATATACCTCTCTTTCATCTTCTTCTGGCCTCTAAAGGTAGAGTCAAAGCAGAAGCAAAGGCATTGACTAAGATGCAACAGCCAATACATGAACAAATCACCAGAGGAGATGAAGTTGTAAACCTAGGATTATCAGAACTCATCAACGTTATGCGCTTAATCAAAAAAAGAATATTTATCAAATGCACATAAGTAATTAACATTCTAATAGCTAAGAAATGTGCACACGGAGCCACAAATTCATTAGTAAATCTTTCAGAGAAGAGTTTCTAACAGAACAGATAGCATAACATTTAAGAAAATGTTATGATTCAGTATGGATAGTTAGAAGAATGCAGCATCATCACAACATATGATGAAATATGGCTGAAATATACTTGTTATCTTAAATATCCTGCTCAAAGGGAAGGACTATCAAGGTCAAAGGGGAGCACCTCCAAGTCAAAGGCAAGGAGCTTAAAAAGGTTAGGCAGATCTGGCAGGTTAACAAATGGTTAGAGGGGTGGTGCCACAGTCATGGGTTTGGCTATTTAGATCATGCCTTGCTTTGGGAAGCTGGATCTACTGGAGGGTATAGGGCCAGCCAGAGAAAGAAGGGGAAGAGGTGCTTTGGTGAAAGACTTGCCAGGCTGGTCAAGGCAGGTTTAAAATACATTTGTTGTGGGAGGGAAGCACTGACCCATCCGAAAACTACCAGTTAAATGCCATCACCTGTATTGAAGACTTGGAGCAATGCAAAGCTATTCCAGCCACTCCAGCCAATGAGTCGGATTTATTCATAGAATCATAGAATCATAAAATAGTTAGGGTTGGAAAGGACCTTAAGATCATCTAGTTCCAACCCCCCTGCCATGGGCAGGGACACCTCACACTAAACCATGCCATCCAAGGCTCTGGCCAACCCCACCTTGAACACTGCCAGCGATGGAGCATTCACAACTTCGCTGGGCAACCCATTCCAGTGCCTCACCACCCTCACAGTAAAGAACTCTCTCCTTATAATCAACCTAAACTTCCCCTGTTTAAGCTTTAACCCATTACCCCTACTCCTATCACTACAGTCCCTAATGAAGAGTCCCTCCCCAGCATCCCTATAGGCCCCCTTCAGATACTGGAAGGCTGCTATGAGGTCTCCATGCAGCCTTCTCTTCTCCAGGATGAACAGCCCCAATTTTCTCAGCCTATTTTCATACTGGAGGTGCTCCAGGCCCCTCATCATCCTCGTGGCCCTCCTCTGCACTTGTTCCAACAGTTCCATGTGCTCTTTATGTTGAGGACACCAGAATTGTACACAATACTCCAAGTGAGGTGTCATGAGAGCACAGTAGAGGGACCACCTCCTTCAACCTCCAGGTCACGCTCCCTCTGATGAAGCCCTGGATACAGTTAGCTTTCTGGGCTGCGAGTGCACACTGCCTGCTCATGTTAAGTTTCTCATCAACCAACACCCCCAAGTACTTCTCCACAGGGCTGCTCTGAATCTCTTCTCTGCCAAACCTGTAGCTGTGCCTGGCATTGCTCCAACCCAGCTGTATGACCTTGCACTCGTCATGGTTAAACTTCATCAGGTTAGCATCAGCCCACCTCACAGGCATGCCAAGGTCCCAGTGGATGGCATTCCTTCCCTCCAATGTATCAACTGAGCCACTCAGCTTGGTGTCATCGGCAAACTTGCTGAGGACACACTCAATCCCACTGTCCATGTCACCAACAAAGATGTTGAACAAGATCGGTCCCAACACTGATCCCTGGGGGACACCACTCGTGACTGGTCTCCAGCTGGACACTGAGCCATTGACCACAACTCTTTGCGTGTGGCCATCCAGCCAGTTCTTTATCCACACAGTGGTCCACCTATCAAATTGATGTCACTCCAATTTAGAGACAAGGGTGTCGTATGGGACAGTGTCGAACTCTTTGCACAAGTCCAGGTAGATGACCAACCGCTCTACCCATCCATCAGTTCCGTAGCCCCTTCATAGAAGGCCACCAAATTGGTCAGGCACGATTTCCCCTTAGTGAAGCCATGCTGGCTGTCCCCAAGCACCTTGTTGCTTTTCATGTGCCTCAGCATGCCTTCCAGGAGAACCTGCTCCAAGATTTTGCCAGGCACAGTGGTGAGACTGATTGGTCTGTAGTTCCCCAGCTCATCCATTTTCCCCTTCTTGAAAATGGGGGTTATATTTCCCTTTTTCCAGTCATCGGGAACTTCACCTGACTGCCAGGATCTTTCAAATATGATGGACAGTGGCTTAGGAACTTCATTTGCCAGCTCCTTCAGGACCCATGGATGGATTTCATCCGGTCCCATGGACTTGCGTACGTTCAGGTTCCTAAGATGGTCTCAAAGCAGACTCTCTCCTAGAGTCGGCCCAAGGTCTTCATTCTCACTGTCCCTGCATCTGCATTCCAAGACTTGGGTGGTGTGGTCAGAGAATTTGCCAGTGAAGACTGAGGCAAAGAACTTATTAAGAACCTCAGCCTTCTCCACATGCAGGGTAGGCAGTTCTCCTGATAGCTTCCACAGGGGACCCACGTTGTCCTTAGTCTGTCTATTATTTGCAATATAATTGTAGAATCCCTTCCTGTTATCTTTCACATCCCTAGCCAAGTTTAATTCTAAGTGGGCCTTTCCTAACCTGGCCCTAGCTTCCTGGACAACATCCCTGTATTCTTCCCAGGCTGCTTGTCCTTGCTTCCACCTTTTATAAGCCTCTTTTTTCCTTTGAATTTCCTCAGCAGCTCCTTATCCATCCAAGGAAGTCTCTTGGCCCTCCTGCTGCATTTTCTTCTAGTAGGGATGCAACATTCCTGAGCTTGTAGTAGGTGACCCTTGAATATCAACCAACAGTCTTGGGCCCCTCTTCCCTCTAGGGCTGTATCCCATGGAACCTTACTGTCGTGGTTTCAGCCCAGCTGTAACTGAGAACCATGCAGCCGCTCTCTCACTCTCCCTGCTTCCTCTCCCCGCTCCTGGAGGGATGGGGAGGAGAATCAAAAGAATGTAACGCCCATGGATTAAGATAAGAACAGCCCAGTAACTAAGGTATAACACAAACCACTGCTGCTACCACCAATAATAATAATGATAAGGGAGATAACAAGGGAAGAGAATACAACCGCTCACCACCCACCGACCGATACTCAGCCTGACTCAAGCAGTGATCTAACCCTTTCGGGTAACTGCCCCCTGTTTGTATAGTGAGCATGACGTGCTGTGGTATGGAAGAACTCTTTCGCTAGTTTGGGTCAGGTGTCCTGTCTCTGCTTCCTCCCAGCTTCCCCTCCTCCCTGGCACAGCATGAGACTCAGAAAGTCCTTGGTCAGAGTAAACATTACTGAGCAACAACTGAAAACATCGGTGTTATCAGCACAGTTCCCAGGCCAAAAGTCAAAAACACAGCACTGCACAAGCTACCATGAAGGAGAAAAATGACTGCTACTGCTGAACCCAAGACAGTATCCACCCCTTATTCCATACCATTCATGTCATGCTCAGATCCCATATTTTTAATATACCATCACTCTTATGAGTGATGTATACAAATATATACATCCACACAGAGAAAGAGAGAGCGAGATATCATTCCTTAGTGCTTGGACCAATCCCTATAAAGCTGCTGAGTCCATCCGGTCCATGACGTCGGCCTCCATCTCTTGTAACAGTCTTTCAGGGCAATAGAGAGAGTGTGATACAGTTAGTCTGCCAGGTCTCACCATATTTGTTTTTCGTCCATCGCCCTCCACACCAAAGAGGCTTTAACTGTTTAGCTTGCTTAATTGCAGCACATGTCTCACACTCATGAATAACCTGGGTAATAGTGTCCATTGCTAAGTCCACCCCTCGATCATAAGTCCATCTGTATGTTGCATCTCTGCCCTGATGGACTGAGGGATCATGGTCCCACCAGGCTCAAAATAATTCACCCCCCCGTTTAGCAGTTTCTGCAGTTTGTCACTGGAGACTTCATACAGCTGCTTTCCATCTCCGATGCTTCCAAAGCACTGGAGGGGCCCAGTGGACTAGATACTTGCCCATACTGTCCCACACACCCTGCCACTCATGACTGCAAAAACTGGGGGCAGGGACCCGGAAGAGGGGGATCACTGCGGGGTCGGGCTTGGTATCGGGTGTGAGCGGTTGTATTCTCTTCCCTTGCCATTTCCCTTGTCATTATTCTTATTGGTGGTAGCAGCAGTGGTTTGTGTTACACCTTAGTTACTGGACTGTTCTTATCTCAACCCATGGGAGTTACATTCATTCCATTTTCCTCCCCATCCCCCCGGGGAGAGGAGGGAAACAAAGACAGGGGAGTGAATGAATGAACTGCGTGAGCTGGGCTTAAACCATGACAGGGACCTACAAGGATGCCAGGGAGGAACTCTTCATCAGGGACTGTAGCAACAAGACAAGAGGTAATGGGTTTAAACCCAAACAGGGGAAGTTTCGGTTAGATATAAGGAAGAAGTTCATTACTGTGTGGTTGCTGAGGCACTGGAACAGAAGTGACAAATGAAGTGATAAATGCTCCATCCCTGGCAGTGTTCAAGGTCAGGCTGGAGAAAGCCTTGGGTGACTTGGTTTAGTAAGAGGTGTCCCTGCCCATGGCCGGGGGGCTGGAACTAGATGATCTTAAGGTCCTTCCCAACCCTAACTGTTCTATGATTTTATGAATACACATTTAATCTTGAAACAGAACACATTCTGCTGTTTCTGATGTCACCTGTTATTCAGATTTTTGTCATACAAATGTTAGCAGTTTTCACCCTGTTGGCAAACACTGCACTAGAAAAAGTAAAACATGTTTTGCTTTTAGGTACATAACTGGGAGAGGATGGGTGGTCCACAACTGTTCCAAAACTGGTTTCTAACACAGTCTGTGACCATGGACAAAGCACACCTGAGATGAGAAGGCTGACTGTGTTCCTGTTAACAGAACCCAAGTTCTCTCTGCCGAATATCCTTGCATTGATCCAAGAATATCCCTTTCCTAGAAAATAATTATCCCTTAGTCATCATCTGTGGAAACAGAGAATATAGAAATGGATGCAAAGCTTTCTAAAGGATGAGAAAAAGGCTACATGTAGAATGAAGAGCTGAAGTTATTGACAAGCCTTCAAATTTTGGAATTTTGAATCATGCTTTTTACAGATCGAAATACCCAACAGGCCACAATAGAAACTGGATTTGTGTTTCTGTGAGACTGCATTGTTTTGTTGGGGGTTTTTTTGGAATGTTCCTTTTTTTTTCTCTGTGATCATCTTCACCGTCTGTTAATGTTATTCGTAGATGAGACTTTGTACCCAGTAGTACCCATCCTCACCCCAGGCTTCTGATCGACTCACCCTGGCACCATCTGTCTGTTTGTTCTGAGTCCAAGGTACTCCAGGAGCCACATCACTGTGAATTTACTTCAAATTTCTCTCAATATGCAACATAATCAAAAAAACATCTTTCAGAAGAGATAAGTGAATTTCCTTCTTCAGTATTACTTTTACAATGGCCATGGAAAGCCACTCATGAACACACAAGGAAAAGCAAATGGGAATGATTACATTGAAAAACTAAAGGGATACATTTGTCTGTGAAACAGAAGATCTGGCTGTGGGTTTCATGACATGAATGTTTTGAGGAATGAGCCCCTTTTGGAACATACCTGAAAAGTTTTGGATTTTGTTCAGTCATCCTCAAATTTCTAAAACCAGAACTAGAGTGAGGACTGCCACATCACAAAATTCTGCACCTGGTTGACACAGGGCAACCGTCGCATTTAGTATGTTTTTCCTAGGTAAACACAGTAGAGCTCCACATCCTGTAGTCAGCCTTTCTAAATCAGTCTAGTCCTTTCCTGCTTTAAATAAGGGAGGACAAACAGACATCTCCCCTAGCCTCGCTGCCCCTCCAGATGTCTTCAATTAAGGCATGAATACTGCATTTTATTTTTATCTAATGAATTTGGCAAATACTCCAACTATTCCTTATCAAAGGAGTAAGAAAAGATAACTGAAAAGAACATCTTATTCACCTGCACTCACTCTGAAACATGTAACAAAATCAAGCAAATAAAATACATCAAAATAAAAGCATGTAACTGAGAGAATCAACTCTTCCAAAGACAAACACAATACTGATTCATAGCTATCAATTAAACAGAAATGTTATTGAAAGGAGTTGTGAATTTAGAAGCTTGTAGCCAACATCTGAACTTTCTCCCAAAAAGCTCTGCAGCTGGGAGGCCTAATTGTATTTCCAGCAAGCATAATTTTGTTTCCTGACTCCAAGGGACAGGAATTCCCCAGATACTGATGACTGACAGATCTGGTTCTGCTTTTAACCTGCAAGTAAGCAAAAATACCACTGCTGTGTGAAACTTAGCAGGAAAAACCACCGCGGTTTCCACTGGTGTCATTAGCAGCTGGAAGTGCTCAATACTTCATAGTAGCATTCACCACTACTCACAGCTGGATCCCGTGTAGGAGTCATTTGCACAGGTAAAAACTACTCTCAGTACTTGCATTTGATAGCAAACATTAAAATGATGGGCTTCAACTACACAAGCAGCCTCTGTGAAGTGCCAAGTGTCTTTTAGTACCAAAGAAACCCAATGGAGCTCTCCATGAGCACTTCTAGAGTTACTGAAGTTAACTGTTTTAGAACCTACTTCCTGGTTCTGAAATTCGCTATTAGTTCATGAACCTGATTCTCTCTTTTTTAAGGATTTACTCCAACTTTTTGAGGTTAGTTATGCAGTTACAATGTTGTAATTGATTCAACCATAATCACTAAATCTCTCCTTCTTTCCTAAATATTTACTCAGCCTTTTTCATTATGCTCTTTTCATGCCTTAATATACCTACCCCGATGCAAAATAAAAATATTTAAAATCTTTCATATCTCAAATTACCATTCATTAAAACTTCCATTTGAAATCCTTTTTTATTACACCAGTCACTACTGATTTTAAAAGTCTGATGTATTCGATACAGATCATTTAAAGTCTTCAGTAAAGTCACTCACTGTTTCAGGAAATGTTATTTTGACTTCTAAATAACCTTTTATACATCTCTGACTTTAAATTCTTGGTCAACTTTTTTTCCAATTCATCAATAAACCAAAAATGTCTCCTATTCATTTTCAGAAACTTTTCAATCACTTGGTAACACAAACAGAAAAATAAACAAAAGTTAGTGTTTTCTTACTATCAGTTTATGTGAAAAAAAACCCAAACAAACAGGGATTGCTCTGTGAGAAAGTTACTGCTCTGTAAAAACTAAACAATATCTACCATATCTTCATTAGTCCTATTCTTACTCATGTTTGATACTCAACATTCTCAGATTTTATACGCCACTTTGGTAACAGCCATTCTGAGTTTTTCCAGGTAAAATGATAAAAGGATTAAAGAGGTCAAAAGAAGGTGACAGAGAGAAAAAAAATGAGGCGAGGTACTGAAGGACTATTTTAATCTACAGCCTCATGCAAAAAGTCTAGAGAGCCATCCCAAGGTAAAGCAGCTCAGCCTATAAGACCAGGTGAGCCTACTTGCAGGAGCTGACACAACAGTGAGCTCAAATCAGCAGCTTTCACGTGAAAATTGAAGCTGTAATGCCAAAATGAGCCTGTTAGCTGTGCCATAAATATATTTCCCAAGTGATGTAGGCACCCAAATGGTGTAAACACCCATATCTCCCCTGTCTTGTGTGAGTGCTTCCTGAACATCCTCTAAATTTACAGTACTACTAGTTTAGTAGCATGACTCAGAAGCATCTTTTTAGGGAAGAAATAGCGACATACATACATATCAGTTATACTGAAGTCACTACCTAGTTTCAACATTTTTTGAATTGTTTGTATAGACCTGCAAACAAAACAGAAGAACCAGAAGACATTTTCATTTTCTTTTCTTTTGCTTAGTCTCTGCCAATCTTCATTAACTATTTGAATATCTGAATACTATTGAATATTTTAACAAAAGAGAAGCTCTATAAGAAAGTTAAGAATTTGTTGCTTATGACAATATTCCATTGGTTCTAAAAAATCCCAGTTATTAAAATGTTACTTCTGCAGCCTTGGATTTCCCTATCAAAACTGACATTAATAAAAAAATAGACAACATGAATGTTTCAAAATTAAAAATCTCAATATAAAATTGAGACATAATCTATTAAAAATACTTAATACATAGCAGCACCTATGGATGCCCTGAATAGTCACTTCTAAATAAAAATCTGGATAGCCAGATAAGTCTATAATGCCAATCTGCATTTTCAACAATTAATAATTTCCTACATTTCCATATATGCTCTACCCTGAAAGTTAGCCTGCCTTTCACAAAAATTGAAGATTTTTGATATTTCCAGGAAGGCTTAGTCAGATTGCCTCAGCAAAACAGCAAAAACTCCTTTGCCATCTTAGTCCCTGAAAGATACGAAAAAGACAATAAAGGAGCAGGCGTCTCTCATGGACTGAAAATTGCATGGGAAAGTAGAAGCATGTTAAAGGAGAGAATCAAAAATATAAGTAATGGATGTTCACACCCTTCAGACATATGAACTTGAGGGAAGTTGCTCGCCTAGCACCAGAGATGGCATAGGGACTGTACTGAAGAGCCACATGTTGTTTGTTATACACATAGAATCATAGAATAGTTAGGGTTGGAAAGGACCTCAAGATCATCTAGTTCCAACCCCCCTGCCATGGGCAGGGACACCTCACACTAAACCATGCCATCCAAGGCTATGTCCAATCCAGCCTTGAGCACCGACAGCAATGGAGCATTCACAACTTCGCTGGGCAACCCATTCCAGTGCCTCACCACCCTTACAGTAAAGAACTTCCTCCTTATAATCAACCTAAACTTCCCCTGTTTAAGCTTTAACCCATTACCCCTACTCCTATCACTACAGTCCCTAATGAAGAGTCCCTCCCCAGCATCCTTATAGGCCCCCTTCAGATATTGGAAGGCTGCTATGAGGTCTCCACGCAGCCTTCTCTTCTCCAGGCTGAACAGCCCCAATTTTCTCAGCCTATCTTCACACGGGAGGTGCTCCAGTTACCTGATCATTCTTGTGGCCCTCCTTTGGACTTGTTCCAACAGTTCCATGTCCTTTTTATGCTGAGGACACCAGAACTGCACACAATACTCCAAGTGAGGTGTCACAAGAGCACAGTAGAGGGGCAGGATCACCTCCTTCAACCTGCTGGTCACATCTAATATGACCACAAATATCAGGGAAAACAAGGTTCAAATTCAACTTGGCTAGTCAAAGCCATCTTATGCCACTTTTGGGAATAATTTCTGATAAAAATAGAAGTCCTGGAACTAGTAATATTGCAAGAAAAATAAGGTTCACATCACTTTTACCCACAAAATATTGTTTGCCCTGCCATTCTGAAGAGAAAAACTTTAAATTATTGACAATAATGCATAGCCAGGAAAGTGCAGCAGCTGTGATATGATCCTCTCTAGAAGTCTTCACCTTCCTAAGACAAGATTAGATAAACATCATGCAAATTGAACTTGCTTTTAGCATCACTTCTTCACAGCATGAAATATCTTCTTCGCACCGTGAAAAGCTCAATTCTTTGGGAAAGAGAAAATAAAATAAAATATCCATTTTGGTTACAGTCAAGGCAAAACGAGTGGATAGCCTCAATGTTTTAGAAGAACTGCTTTTGCCACTGCCATGAAGGCAAGTTCCACTGGAGACTGAGATCACTGATTCCGCTGCATGCTTAACACATTTTCCTCTTCTTATAGGCGGAGTATCACTTCTGTCTTTTTTAAGCTTAAGTCAGCATTTTCTAAATCTATTTGCTTATCTCATTCAGACAACCTGTCATCCCTCCAGGGGTACTGTCCATTTCTTTTGGAAAGCAGTTCAAAGCAGGATGCTGCCAGCACATTAGTAGCACCACAGCCCATGACATCCACAAACTCTGAAATTTCAAGAATTGTAATAGAAATAATCTAACACAACACTTTTATGAGCTGTTTTAACTGTGTTACAGCATACTGCAGTCTATTATCTGATAGCAATGGGTTTATTTACACCAGATATATCTCCATTCCAACCCTACCTTATAAAAAAATTCAGTTATTTACCTTTGTTACTGTCTTATTCAACTTTTTGACTGAAGTACGTACACTTATTATCTCAGTTTGGAGGGTTTTTCACCTTTTCCTTGCCCAAAATGCTAACTGCTGGCCACCTAACTATTTTTGGTTGTATTCTTTTTCTCCTTGCAATTTTTTTTTTAACATGAGATCCTCAGGGAATTCTTCACTGTATCAGACTACCTGATTTCTGTTTAAAGATTTTTTCCCTCATAAACAGACATTTTCTTAAACAATAGCTTCCTCACATTGTCCTGGAGTATTCTTTAATTTCTTAGTATTAAGACTTCTTAATTTACCAAAATGTGAAATCCATTCTCTTTCAGCTGTGGGTCTATGGGTCTGTCTGCAGAAGTACAAATCTGTGTATATTTTATTTTTAAAACATATTGGATTCTAAGTTATATATATATATATATGTCTTATGATTATATTTACCTGTCGATAACATATTCACCTTTGACTTCTGATAAAACTGAGTCCCACCATGCTCATGATTACTATCCGGGCCTCATTAACGCTCTGAACTATACAACCATAATATTTGATGCAAGAAAGTCTTATTTCTTATTTCACAGAGGCACCCATCTGTCAGCCTGACCCAGTCTCAAGGGAGATGTGTTGCCTACCAGGGGCTTGGATCAGGGATGTCGCAGAGAGGCTGCCTGTTCTAGTCAGTCCAATCGACTATTACCCACTTCCAGTGATCCATGTGGGTGCTACTGATTTAGACAGCTGTGGCCTGGAGAACATTAAGAAGGACTACAGAGCCCTGGGAGAGCTGGTTAGGGGCTCTGGAGCTCAAACTGTCTTTTCATCAATTCTCCAGGATAAAGGGGAGGACCTTAAAAAGGCTACGCGGATTTGGCAGGTTAAAAAATGGTTAGAACAGTAGTGCCACAGTCAGTGGTTTGGGTATTTAGAACACAGGACCCAGTTTAGGAGGTCAGGTCGACTGGAAGCTGGTGGATCTACTCGGACAACGAAGGGGAAGAGCAGTTTTGGTAGGAGGCTTGCCAGGCTGGCCAAGAAAGCTTTAAACTAGATGTGTTGGGGGAGCAGGGCATCATTCCATTCCAAGATTCCCAGTCAGTTGACAGCAACTATAATAAATGCTTGGAGCAATGTAGAGATATTGCAACCACTCAAGCCAATGAGGGGGCTTCACTTGGAGCTCGGCTCAGATGCCTCTATACAAACGCCCGCAGTATGGGGAAAAAAAACAGAGGAATTAGAGATGTGTCCACTTCTACAGGGGTATGATATCACTGGTATCACAGAAACATGGTGGGATGGCCCCTACAACTGCAGCGTTGGAATGGAATGTTACAGG
Source organism: Amazona ochrocephala (assembly GCA_039720435.1). NCBI lineage: Eukaryota > Metazoa > Chordata > Aves > Psittaciformes > Psittacidae > Amazona > Amazona ochrocephala. Next base: position 21,421,082 of record CM077876.1, read on the forward strand.
CTCTTTAGGGAAGACAGGCCTGGCAGACGGGGAGGGGGAGTTCTTATTTATGTTAGGAATAGGTCGGAGAGTATGGAACTCTGTCTGGGGAAAGGTGAGCAGTCAACAGAGAGTTTGTGGGTCAGGGTTAAAGAGAGAACAGCGATGGGAGACATTATTGTGGGGATCTCTTACAGGCCGCCCAACCAAGAGGACTCGGTGGATGAAGCACTCTATAGACAGATAGGAACAGCCTCACACTCACAGGCCCTCGTTCTCATGGGGGACTTCAACCACCCTGATATCTGTTGGAGGGACAGTACAGACCGGCACAAGCAATCCAGGAGGTTATTCAATTGTGTGGAAGACAACTTCCTTCTGCAAGTAATAGAGGAGCCGACAAGGACAGGTGCCATGCTTGACCACGTCCTCACCAACAAGGAAGGGCTGCTTGGAAATGTGACACTCCAGGGCAGCCTCGATTGCAGCAATCATGACATGGTTGAATTTGAGATCCTCAGGACAGTGAGAAGGGCGTGCAGCAAGCTCACTGCCCTGGACTTCAAGAGAGCAGACTTTGGCCTCTTCAGGAACCTGTTCAATATGGGTCCATGGGATGTAGACTTAGAGGTCAGGGGGGCCCAAGACTCTTGATTGATATTCAAGGATCACCTACTACGAGCTCAGGAGTGTTGCATCCCAACTAGAAGGAAGTTCAGCAGGAGGGCCAGGAGACTTCCTTGGATGGATAACGACCTGCTGAGGAAACTTCAAAGGAAAAAAGAGGCTTATAAAAGGTGGAAGCAAGGACAGGCAGCCTGGGAAGAATACAGAGATGTTGCCCAGGAAGCTAGGGACCAGGTTAGGAAAACTAAGGCCCACTTAGAATTAAACTTGGCTAGGGATGTGAAAGATAACAGGAAGGGATTCTATAATTAAACTGCAAATAAAAAACAGGCTAGGGACAACGTGGGTCCCCTGTGGAAGCTATCAGGAGAACTGCCTACCCTGCATGTGGAGAAGGCTGAGGTTCTTAATAACTTCTTGCCTCAGCATTCACCGGCAAATGCTCTGACCACACCACCCAAGTCTTGGAAGGCAGATGCAGGGACTGTGAGAATGAAGACCCTGGGCCCACTCTAGGAGAGAGTCTGCTTTGAGACCATCTTAGGAACTGGAATGTATGCAAGTCCATGGGACCTAATGAAATCCATCCACGGGTCCTGAAGGAGCTGGCAAATGAAGTTACTAAGCCACTGTCCATCATATTTAAAAAATCATGGCAGTCAGGTGAAGTTCCCGATGACTGGAAAAAGGGAAATATAACCCCCATTTTCAAGAAGGGGAAAATGGATGAGCTGGGGAACTACAGACCAGTCAGCCCCACCTCTGTGCCTGGCAAAATCTTGGAGCAGATTCTCCTGGAAGGCATGCTAAGGCACATGAAAACCAACAAGGTGCTTGGTGACAGCCAGCATGGCTTCACTAAGGGGAAATCGTGCCTGACCAATTTGGTGGCCTTCTATGATGGGGCCACGGAACTGATGGACAGGGGTAGAGCAGTTGATGTCATCTACCTGGACTTGTGCAAAGAGTTCGACACTGTCCCACATGACACCCTTGTCTCTAATTGGAGTGACATCAATTTGATAGGTGGACCACTGTGTGGATAAAGAACTGGCTGGATGGCCACACGCAAAGAGGTGTGGTCAATGGCTCAATATTCAGCTGGACACCAGTATTGAGTGGTGTTTCTTAGGGATCGGTGCTGGGACCGGTCTTATTCATCATCTTTGTTGGTGACATGGACAGTGGGATTGAGTGTGTCCTCAGCAAGTCTGCTGATGACACCAAGCTGTGTGGTTTGGTTGATATGCTGGATGGAAGGAATGCCATCCAGAGGGACCTTGACACGCTTGTGAGGTGGGATGATGCCAACCATATGAATTTTTACCATGACAAGTGCAAGGTCCTACAGCTGGGTCAGAACAATCTCAGGCACAGCTAAAGGTTGAACAGAGAAGAGATTCAGAGCAGCCCTGAAGAGAAGTACTTGGGGGTGTCGGTTGATGAGAAACTTAACATGAGCAGGCAGTGTGCACTCACAGCCCAGAAAGCCAACCGTATCCTGGGCTGCATCAAAAGGAGCATGACCAGCTGGTCGAGGGAGGTGATCCTGCCTTTCTCCTGTGCTCCCGTGACACCTCACTTGGAGTGCTGTGTACAGTTCTGGTGTCCTCAACATAAAGAGGACATGGAACTGTTGGAACAAGTTCAGAGGAGGAGCACGAGGATGATGAGGGGACTGGAGCACCTCCCGTGTGAAGATAGGCTGAGAAAATTGGGGCTGTTCAGCCTGGAGAAGAGAAGGCTGCATGGAGACCTCATAGCAGCCTTCCAGTATCTGAAGGGGACTATAAGGATGCTGGGGAGGGACTCTTCATTAGGGACTGTAGTGATAGGACAAGGGGTAATTATGTAGACAAAACAATCTTCTAGTTAAGAAGGTATTTTGTGGATCTCTGTTTTACTTAAAAATAACTACAATCTCCCTGCTGCTTTTATTTATACTGCAAATTATGCCCTTTTTTTTTTTTCTGCTCATTTACTCTCCATTTTCTTTCCATCTTATTGCCTAAGAAAACAAACACAGTACAGTGCTAGACTTTCCATGAGTCCAATTTCACAAGTGTACTGGCTACAAAACGTATTTTTCTCTTTCAGGAAAATGTTCCTTCAAGTTCCTTGTTGTTTTCAACAGGTTCTATTGAAAACAGTACTGAACAGGAACTATACAGAGTGCAAATAAATCTGCTGACTGTATATAGTATAAACCTTATTAAGTAATTGTTTCTGTGTGCTTGCTATCACACTTGGGATAGATAATCTGAAGAAATTCAAAGCTACCTAATGGTAAGCAGACCTATTGCTTACACAGCAAATTTAGAATACAAAAATAATGATCCTTTGATTTATGTTATGTATTTGAGAAATGCCAATCTATTTTAAATAGGATTCATTAGAGAGTCTTATAAATGGAACAATTTATTTGAATTCAAACACTGACTAAAATATCCAGTAATATGTCCTTAACAGATATTTCTACTTTTATGAAGAAAATCACATACCTAATCTAAGTTATACTGCTCAAATGCTGAATCTGGGGACTAATAAGACTGAATTTGCATCCTAAAGAAAAAAAAGGGTTGCATGTATCGGATCTTACAATATATTCTGCTCTTTTTTACAACTTTATGCAGTTGTGCCTTAAAGGCAATGTGTAATAATGACATTCTCTATAAATACAGTACCTGCTCTTCACAGTACATATATGCATATACTGAAAACTTTTCCAGGATGTCTAGAGTGATTTTCTAACAAGAGGACAGGCACGTTAACAAAACTATGTGTGTGAACACAGAGATTTAGTATGTATTGATAAAATTCAGTACTACTTGACGTTTCAAAGAGCAAACGAATTAAAATGCAAAAAATCAAGCACTCTTGATGGATAATTTCTTTCCTTTATAGTTGTTTATGGAACTCAATTGGAAAAGAATAAATATTTCTTTTACAGGAGAAGACATTTTACTGAAAATGTCTTGAAAAAGCAAGTTTGCCAATGACACCAAGCTGTGTGGTTTGGTTGATATGTTGGAGGGAAGGAATGCTATCCAGAGGGACCTTGACATGCTTGTGAGGTGGGCTGATGCCAACCTGATAAAGTTTAACCATGCTAAGTGCAAGGTCCTACACCTGGGTCGGAGCAATGCCAGGCATAGCTACAGGTTGGGCAGGGAAGAGATTCAGAGCAGCCCTGCGGAGAAGAACTTGGGGGTGTGGGTTGATGAAAAAATGAACATGAGCTGGCAGTGTGCGCTTGCAGCCCAGAAAGCCAACCGTATCCTGGGCTGCATCAAAAGGAGCGTGACCAGCAGGTCGAGGGAGGTGATCCTGCCCCTTTACTCTGCTCTTGTGACACCTCACTTGGAGTATTGTGTGCAGTTCTGGTGTCCTCAACATAAAAAGGACATGGAACTGTTGGAACAAGTGCAGAGGAGGGCCACGAGGATGATCAGGGGACTGGAGCACCTCTCGTATGAAGATAGGCTGAGAAAATTGGGACTGTTCATCCTGGAGAAGAGAAGGCTGCGTGGAGACCTCATAGCAGCCTTCCAATATCTGAAGGGGGCCTATAGGGATGCTGGGGAGGGACTCTTCATTAGGGATTGTGGTGAGAGGACAAGGGGTAATGGGTTTAAACTTAAACAGGGGAAGTTTAGATTGGATATGAGGAAGAAATTCTTTACTGTGAGGGTGGTGAGGCACTGGAATGGGTTGCCCAGGGAAGTTGTGAATGCTTCATCCCTGGCGGCGTTCAAGGTGGGGTTGGACATAGCCTTGGATGGCATGTTTAATGGGAGGTGTCCCTGTCCATGGCAGAGGGGTTGGAACTCGATGATCTTGAGGTCCTTTCCAACCCTAACTATTCTATGATTCTATGATTCTATGAAAATTTTTAACAGTTTGCCAGAGTGTTCTACCAATAGAAAAAATAATTCAGTTTACATTAAAATATGCAGGAAAAAGTTTTACTAAGTATCATTTTACAGTAATTTTCAATCTTCATTTCCCTATAATGAAAACATAGCTTCCAGAAAAACGTATAAATATACGGTATGGCATTGGATCACATGGCATAGAATAGAGAAGATTGGGATGGGATGGGGTGGGGTGAGGTGGGGTGGGGTGGGGTGGGGCGGGGCGGGGCAGGGCGGGGCAGGACAGGACAGGACAGGACAGGACAGGATAGGATAGACTGGAATGGAATAAAATTGGTTAGGGTTGGAAAGTACCTCAAGATCTATTTATTAACAAGCTACTTCTTTTAGCAGTAAAATTCCCCCATGTTGTGCTAAGCAATGTACATTTTTTAATGTCTCCTAGAATTAGTCTACTGAAAGTACTAAGAGGCAATTAAATATTTTAATCTATTTATTTTAAAATATTTTGGGTACAAAAGGCATTTGATAGCCCTCTTACAGTTCTTAACAAAGCCAAATTAACTAGAGACTCTTCCAGCCTGAACATCAACTGAATTGTTCAGGGAAAAGGAAAAAAAAAAAAAAAAAAACAAAACAAAAAAAACACCATCTTTTCAATAAAGATATCTGGATATCTTTAAGCAGCAAACATTAGAAACATTCTTTCCCAAGCCACTGTATAAAATTACTAAATTCTCACAGCTTACATACTGTGAGAGATGCTTGTCACCCTTAACTCTAAAAGCCCCATAGAATTTTTAAAAGGAAACAAGGCAACACAGACAAAGAGAAGCACAGACTGCTTTTCACAGGAGAAATTCTGATTCTTCAGCTTAAAAAGATAATTTTATAAGATATAACAGGCTGCTTGGAATAGAATAGAAATGTGTAAACACTAAGCATAGTATAGACATGGAGTATAAGGAATTACACAACACTAGACTAGGACTCCCCAATAAGCATGCTTAAACCAAACAGCTTTTCTACACATCAGATAATTACATTGTAGAATTCATTTTCACCAAGTTCTGAAGCCAAAAATATAAACAGTTTTAAAATGGCACTGAAAATACTTATGGAAGTTAGATTCCTAATAGTCATGAAATAAATACAGCAATCTGCACACAGCCTTTGGTTCAGGAATCCATTAAAATACCCGAAGTGGCTGCATAAGAATGAGCTTATACATGCCCTTCTTCTCATGTGCATTTTTAAATACCCATTGCTGGGCACTGTCAATACACAGTATTAGACTAGATGAATCTTTAGTGCCTCCTAGCATGGGATTCCTTTATTTTGATTGGAGCTTAATACCCTTACATAATGTTCCAAGATTCATACTTACACAGAAAGAACACCGCCAAATCTCAATGAGGAACAATCTGAATATATATCTTTTACAGAATATATGCCATATGAATCTGAAGAAATAAAAATTGACAGGCTAATTGCTGAGCATCAAGAACAGTTGCTTCAGAGGGCAGCCAAGGATTTCTACTCTGTAAGGATGACAACATGGAAATTTCTTAAACACTGCAGATAAACTCATGACGAAGTACACAGGAGCTGGAGATGAAAGTATTCTTCATCAAGAAAGACCAGACCTGCAAGACCATTATCAATAATCTTTGGGAGAGATGCCTGATGACTGGAGGAAAGCAAATGTCACTCCCACCTTGAAGAACGGTAAGAAAGAGTGATCAAGCACTAGCACGTGTATCAAATTTGTAAGATCATAGAATCATAGCATAGTCAGGGTTGGAAAGGACCTTAAGATCATCTAGTTCCAACCCCCCTGCCATGTGGCCCTCCTCTGGACTTGTTCCGACAGTTCCATGTCCTTTTTATGTTGAGGACACCAGAACTGCACACAATACTCCAAGTGAGGTCTCACGAGAGCAGAGTAGAGGGGCAGGATCACTTCCTTCACGATGTTGACCCCTGCTCAACTTACATACTATTATGGCTCCCAGATTCTCTGCCAAAAATCTTCTACACCATTTTTCTCTATCCTGTCACAGCCATATAAACTATCCATATAGAATTTCACCACCTGGCATTTATCCTTTTGAATGGTATCATAATATCATAACCATAGCTTGATTTTTCAGCATAATTTTGGAATATAATCTGCTATTAGATGTTATACTTCCCCCAGCCTTGTGCCATCTGTAAATTCAAGGAGTATACACCTAAATTCATTTCTTAATTGTTTTTAAAAAATTGAACGAAGGTGGTTCCCTAAGAGATCACTGTCCAAAAAAATCCTTCCACAACAACAGTAACCATTTATAAACACTTCTGGGAAACCATAACGCAATTATGTATACCAAGTATATATTATTTTCAGTTTCTTCAAAGCCATATGCTTTATATGTATAGCACTGGTAAGCACAACAAACTGCTATGTTAAGGAAACTGGGAATACAAAGCAGGTACCGAGGTGTTGTGAACAAAATGTAATATTGCCAGTATCTAACAATAACCAATAAAGAAAAACTTCACTATTAATATTGTATGCAATTATATAGGAATTTAAGTGAGAATATCAGAAACAGAGCTCTGAATAATACATTTACAGAATATCAATTTTATGGCCTATTTTTCCGTTTAATTTTGTGAATATTTCTCACTGTGTATTCTCAAATACAATTCACAGCTTTCATACACTGCAAGTATGAAACTCCACTTAAATATACATATTTGAAAATAAACTAAAACTGATTTTGCCTGGAATATAATTAATAACCACTTATATCCATGTTTTAAACCAGTTATGCATGGGTTCAAAAGCAAACATTTCTTTTACCAAGTGAATTTACATGGCATTCCCCTTTAGAAGAAAGAAGACAGCAACTTAACTATTTGAAACTTAAATAATATCGGAAATCACATTTTAAAAAATTGAAAATTTAGAATAATTAATATTATTTAGCTTCTCTTTATGGAAAAGAACATATTCAGCTCCATAATTTAAGTTCTACTCTAAGACTGAATGTCCTAGCTTTGCCAGTTTCTGTTATATTTTCAGATAGCAGGAAAAGTAAATATTTCACAAGTTTCACATACTGGATTAGCACTGTAAAAGATCCATGGATGAAATACTGGCCCCATCAAAGTCAGAATTTCCTCAGCTTTGACAGACCCAAGATTTCACCTTTTATCTGCTAAAGTTTTGAAACTTTACAGATATTTTAGAAGCATGAAAAAGTGAAAATATATTTTCCTGGTCCTTAGAAAGCACCATATCATACATATTATGTAGATTTGTATAGCATTCTATGCATAACCAATATCACAAGTACCATGCACGTGCATAGACATGCTATATATAACACAACATGTCTGATCATTCCAGCTCCTCATGCACAGAAAATGCATCACTTCAATGGGAGTTTCATGTATGGAACATTTGCAGAAAAAGGCATATGTAGCAATAGTAACTCCTTAGCTTGTATTCTAATATAATAATTTGAGTTACTGATATGGAGAGTACAGCTTGATTTTCAGTTTTCCCTTTGGAAATGAGGGGTCAGAAAGCAAATGTTGTCAGCTTGTAAAACGCCCTCAGCAGGATGTTCTACATGGGCAATTATTTTAAACATACTCTGCAGTATGTTTTAATGCTATACAGACATTACTTAGTCTAATGAGAGCAGCTTACTTACGTCTGGGGCTCCTTTTCATTTTGCTGTTTTTGCTGTGGTTGAAGAACATTATTTACCAGCTCAGTGATCCCACTAAAGGGAAACCACCTGTTTAAATAAGCAAATAATGTGACTGAATAACCAATAAAACCACACTAGTTTAATGTTCTCTTATCCAACTTTAATAGAAATATATAGGCAGAAAAGCTAGAGCCAATGGGAATGTTAGCTACAATACTAAGTCAGCCACTAAGGATGTAAAGGAAATAAAGTTTTACAGTTCACCAGGTCACAAGCAGGCAGCAAGTACCTACATCCAGCTAACACATGGATGAAGTAAGAAGCTGCAGGTAGCTTTCTTACAAGCCAGTCAGGAAGCAGATGACAAACTAACTGCAACCTACCAGGTATTAGTGAAAGCTAATACCAACAAAGGTGCAGGAAGCAGAACATGGCAAAGGTAGAAAAGTCAAGCCTATTGCATTTTTAAGATATTTTACTTACTGTGTCAGCTGTGGTTTTTGCTCTTCTTTGACCCTAAAAAGATAAGTTTGCACAACTGAGTGCAACATGTAGTAAAACATCTACCCTAAAGTCCTATAATCTGCATTGAATGGGCAGGAGAGAGTTCTTACTTTGAGCTAAAAGGATTTCCTTAAATACCTGTTGCATATTTATATTAAGTTGTATTCTGTGCTTATTTCTATTTAGGATTAAAAATGGGGAATGCCAAGTATCGAAAACATTTACTTATAAAATTAAATCAGCAATGAACTATAACCAGTTTCCAATTCTTCAGACAGAATACCACATTAGAGTATTTCCAGCAACGCATTCAGACATAAATGCAATGGAAGGTGCTTTGATCTTTTTAATTTTTATTTACAACGTACCATAATTCAATGAGAATTTATAACATGTAACATGTAATTTAAAATGCAATATCCTAATAGAGTAAAAGAAAATCTGCAATATATGTATTAAACTATAATGATGTCGGGGACTACAGACAATGTAACTCTAAAAACTATGGAAGAAAAACGAAGGGATTTTACTCTTGAGTAAAATTTAAATAAACAATAAATTAAAAATAAAAATTTAAATAAATAATTTTTACTCTTGAGTAAAATTTACTAAGACTTGCTAAAAGAAATAACTAGATAATACATACAGTAGGTCTTTATAGTACTGATTCATATTTATGCATTGTCTTTAGGCAAATAATACCCTATCAGTGAGCAAGATGATGTTCTATGTGATTCCTCACAACTAAACCCACAAATGCAGGCATACACTACAGGAATATTTGCATCCTTTAATTGCAGATATTGGTCTTAAATATCAAGTTAGGGCCTAGCTAACCCAAAAAGGTTTCTAAATAGATATTCTGAATGTCTCTATGAAGAATATTCTCTTACCTAACTAAAAAGGGAGTGCAGGTTGTTAATATAAGTGGATGTTTAATGTTGGACAGGAAAATTAAAACTCACCAAAATAGCTCCTTCACCATATGGTAGCCCAGTGAATACCTCTATAACCAGGGTTCAGTGGCTACCCAAGAACTAAATAAGTGGACATTAAGACACACTCAAAACTTTCCAAAACTGACTACAGAAAGGGAAAACTGAACACGTAGCACACAACAAAATGTCTTCTAGCACGGTTTTGCCTCTTCGGCATGCTAGAAATCTATATTCAAAAAAATGTTCCATTAAAAAAAAAAAAAGACCACCAAAAAACCAAACCCAACACTCAAAAAACCCCAAGCAGATATATTCCAAAATAAATATAAAAATAAAAACTTCTATTACAGTCGTAATTCTACTTCTAAATCATAATATTATCTTAAACCAAGATTTCAACACAGGAATTTCAAAGAGGGAATAATAGAAAGGGCACGGAATCAAAGTGTTTCCATGCATTTTTCACTAGGCAGTTTAGGACGTTTAATTCAAACCCCCAACATTAAGAGCCTAAAAGCTCTACACAGTCAACTGAGAGAAGAAAACACTCCCAGACAATGATTCAGAGCTCCTAAATTGCATGCTAGAGAGCATAAATATCACTTCCCCAGCAACTGGACAAAGAAGACTGAATATGCAGCTAATGCTTATATTCCTTTCCATACATGACTTCCAAATGTATTTACTGGACACTTTTAAACTTTTTACTTCATTATGAATTTTTCTATTGAACTAAACAAATGAAATCTGAATGCTTCACATAAACAGATTACAATCAACATCCTTCCTTTGTATAGTGACCATAGTCAATTTTTTTTCAAATGTGGAACTGACATCAAAACACAGTAAGATCAAAATTGCAACACAGCACACTACTTCTGAGCGTGCTGTTTGAAATCTTCGTGCTTTTTTCAAGGGGATCTAGCATCTTTACTAATAACACATGTTCGATAACTTCAATTCCAGCTGCAAGCCCTTGGTATTTCTTAAAATCTTACAGCAAATTTTTAGTTTAGCAGCATTAAATAAAAAACATTGTCCATTAGCAGACATTTTCAAAACCCACTTTTATAATTATTTCCCTAGCATTTTATAGACTGTTTTCTAAGTTGGGACATAATTCGACTCTCCAATTCAAAATATATCTCCTATAAAATAATCTTTTCTCTTACAATTTTGTCTCATCCACTATACACTGTCCAACACTGCAGTTATGTGAGGACAACAGCTTCCATTATTACATAACTGTGACGCATTCCTTGGGCACTCTCCATACATTCTTCAGTCCCTGGATTCGGCAATAATCTTCCTTGACTTTATAAAAGCCATGGAGGGCAAGCTACAATTTGAAAAGAAATTATGAAAAAATCTATTGAAAAAATAGATTTGACCATATGAAATTAAACTAATATTCACCTTGTGGATCAACAGGCCTGAACCCTTCAAGTGTACAGCACAGGTATTTATCTTTCCAGGTCAGAGACTAGACAGAGATTCTGGATATATATCAGCAAGCCACAGGCTAATGCCTGTTACTCTTTTTCCAAAAGACTTTTCAATAAGGTAAAATCAGGAGAAGAAGTAGTAGTAACTGCAGAAATAATGATATATCAGATGAAATACACAAAATGTGTTTTTAACAGTATTGTGGTTTAAATACCTTTTTCTAGACAGAAAGGACTGAAGAAACTTTACATTCTTAAACCCTGTCTATATACACACGTACACTTTAATTTCCTTTGGTTACAAAAACTGCTTTGTATTTTACTAGATTGTATACTCCCGTAGATATGCATTGCTTTCTCCCATCCTTTCAAAAATCAGCAACTGATTGCTTAAAAGAAATTGACTGACAGGTCAAAAAAAACCCAAACATCCATTTACTCAACAGACCAACTGAAAAACCCGAAGCAGTACGTCCATATTCTGCTTCTTCCAGACTATGTATTCCTTTACCTTCCCGTATCTTCTCAATCTTATCCTCTCAAAACTCTTCCAAGAACAAAGCCAGTTCTAGTTATTCACTAGAAACAATTTCCGACTGATACTAGTTTGCTAAAATCACCAACAGGCAGCAGATAATGTATCTGATTAGCAGTGATGCGGACAGTGCTGTATAGCAGTGTAGAATATTAAATACCACCTATTTTCAATGTTTATTATTTCCATCACTATAAGAATTCATTCAACACTTTGCACAAGCACCAAATTAATTCTAAAATATTAGAAGAGTCTAAAGCTTTTATCACACTTTTCTCTGCGCAGATCGTAATTCTGTATACTGCTTCACTTGAAAACAAGCCAGGATTTGTCTACTTGTCAACAGTAAAGAATTTGTACACCTTGCGCTTTGTCATCTGGAATCTCTGCCCTTTGAAACACTCACAGCATCATTTCTCTTGTGTTCCCCTGCAAGCCTACACAGCTCAAGTGCCAGTCCCTTTTGATCTTTTTCAGTAGTAAGGACCCATAGGTTAGATCTCAAGTCCCAGTGAACACTTTTGATGTTAGATCCTATCCTTGTACTAAACTTTTCCCCAAAAATTATGGCTAGCCCCACTGTCACGGAGCATGAATAGAACAGAATAGAAAGAAGAGGGAAGAGAACAAGGAAAACAGAAGCAGGAAAATTATTCTTAGCCCTTGAAACTCCTAATACTTTCGTATCCTTCAACCAACTGCCATAAGCAAAAGCTCCTTTCTAAAATCTACTATGCCAAAACCATAAGGCATTCTTCCCAAAAGATGCATTGGTCACAGGTAAAGCAACAAGCACTGTCACCAGACCTCTACTTTTATATCCTTGGATGCATAGCCACAAAAATATGTGGGGCAGAATTGAGGTGTCTCAGTTCATGAAAATGAGCTGTAAAACACACTGCTTACATCCTAGATGTATGAAATGAAACAGGTAACTAGCTCTTCTCCAGTGAAGATTGAGGAAATCCAGATTTTTAGAATCAGCCATCCTTGGCATAGATAAGCATCTTAGTATCTATTCAAACCCAACAGTGCTCTCAAGATTCATAACTTTTCCATCCATGGACCTACAAGCACAAGACCTGATCTGCAGGCGTGGTCTGGATGTACCTACCGTCTCCTAGAAACACTGAGTTGAACATAAAGCATGTAACACTCCATGGCACTTTCACTTAAAAATGTTAAAGGTCAGTAGTTATACCCCTTTGTCCAGTCACTTTCTGTGCTCTCCTTATCTCCTAACCACTTCAGTTAGTTGATAATTAGAGAACAGACTACAATGGAAGTTTTTTCTAGCACTTTTGTTGAAGCTGAGAAGATTGGAAATACAAATCTTTGCTTTGGGATCCTGATTTCCCTCATCCATGAACAAAAACATCAAAACATTTATTTGTTATCACAACTAATGTTGCAATTGATGTTGCTGGTATCAATTTAATAAAGTTATTGATGCTCTTACAGTAGCTTTTTTTTTAAATATATTCTCTAGAAAGTCCATAGAGTCAAACACTTGTGTGAAATTTTAAGTTTCAAGAACACACAGCCTGATGGCCCAAAACCAAAAGCAGAATATATGTGCAGAAGTCTCAATGAGCAATACTTGTTACGCTACACTTGCTTATGAATTAAGATGAGATTAAATATTAATGCACGAACCATCTGGTTTTCCTAAAGCAAATCATATAGGAACAATAAGGGGTAGTCTCAGATCTATAAAAAGAATTTTCACATTTTGTTTTCTCTATTGTACAGATAAAATACTGACACTGGCCTTCAGCTGTGTTCACAGTAAAGAAGAAGAAAACAGTTGAGAGAAGACTGCAGCAAATTATTTTGTCTCTAATATAGAATTCTAGTTACACACATTAAAAAAGCATCTGTAGAGCTGCTATCTTTCAAATAAAAACAATAACATGAATGCTCACTACTTGACACCCACACATACAGTGGGAGGTGTTCCTGCCCATGGCAGGGGGGTTGGAACTAGATGATCTTAAGGTCCTTTCCAACCCTAACTATTCTATGATTCTATATATCATAAAGTGAATTAAACTGAGTACTAATCTCAGGATTTCCATTTATTCTTATTTGCATTTCAGACCCCACTAACCCAGATGACAGTACAGAGCCAGTAGCTCTCTCAAGAGTCAAGATGTCAGCACACAGCCTTTGAGGGGAAGTGTCCTCTGTCTTCAGTATATGCCTCAAATTATTAGCAGATTTGAACTATTCCAAAATTATTTGATAATTAGCAAATGTTTTCTCAATGCAAACCTAGTGAAAAGCAAATACTGAAGACAAAACTATATACTCAGTGTATGAATTTTAAGTTTGGCAGTGTTATTTCTTTCACAGAAGTCTAAAATGGAGATATTACTAATTAATGGGACTACTGTGACTACACCATGCTATAGATCATCCTGAAAAGTAAAAAGGATTCTGCATAAGTCAAGTCCTGTAAATAGTGAAAATAGGGTATCTCTGCGTTTGTGACGCTTGTGATAGCTGCTATTAAAGTAAAAAATCTCAGAAAAGTCTGTTACTAACTAACAAATGCCTATCAAGGTGATATTTTTAAAGTCATCCTTTGCAAACTGATGCTTTCATCACCTGACCAAAGAAGATCTAACCCATCTGAAAAGCAGAGACACCTACATCCTTTAGTGTACCATTTAAAATTAAAGAAATACCAACAAAAATTCATAAGCAAATCAAGTAAAACCAACTTAAATTACCTAATACACTAAATTGTGTGGGTATCCGACACACGCTAGAACACATTTGTTCATGCTTTGTAGTTATACATGCTGCTTACCAAATGTCTGTCAAAGTCTGTAAAAACTCTAGGTTATAGGTGAATCCTTGCCATGCTCCCAAAGGCATTGATAATTAGAAATGAGATGGCTTTTATCACAGATTTCAGACAAACAAGTCTTAACTTTGACAATTTTGACACTAATATTTTAGAAAATACATACTAAGATGTGGTTTGCTGCAGCTAAAATCATAGTGCTCAACAGCCCTGTACTTTCAACTCTAAAACTGATGAGACTGACAGTATTTTTGATTCAGAGCCAGCACAATAAATCAGACTGTTTACCTTAACATATGAACTCTTCAGGGCAACAATGTTTCCAATTATTTGTTTCTGGAAAAAGAGATGGAGACGCTGTTCTACAAATCAAAGCTCCCATACTTCTTACACAATTCCTGCCTTGGACAGACTTTTTCCTTTCTGTTATGGTGTTGATAATAAAACCATGAAATGAATGTCAAAATCACAAATCAACACTTGAGAAAATGATTGTTGTACAATTGTAATAATAAATGAGTACTACACTGAATGGCAGTCTTTATGCTATGTGCAGTTCCAACAATTAATTCACGGATCAATGCTCTCTTTTGAAGGTTATCCAAAATTGCAAGCAGGAGGCCTCAACCAGGGAGGTGATACTAAAAGGTCAATGTTAAAAATCTAGTGATTGTCCAAACTTACCACGTTGTTTAAAATAGGCTACTGTAGCTTTTTCCTGTATTTAGGGAAGAAAAAAAAAAAAAAAGGAGTATTTTGGTTATCACAGAGTAAGTGGGAATTTGCAACCATCAGCATTATAATTGGTTGCCATGTGGAATATGCCAGCTGCTTCTCACTTGGGTATCTTGTGTCTACTGAGGGAACAAGGCATGTACAAAAAAATAGGAAAAACAAAAATTATAAAACAATAATTAGTAGAAAGTCTTGGATCAAGCAAAGTTGTCAAAGAGGGACAATAAAAATAGCCAGAAGATAGTAATATTCATCCTGTATAAACAATATTAACATAAGAAAATATATTCACTGAAGAAGTGTCTTCTAATCTTAAAGCTCCAGAAGTTTTTTTCAGGCTCTAACAAACTAACTTTCTTGAATTAGGAGTTTCACCAGTTGGATATTCTCTGAGTAAACAAGTTAGTTGTTCATCTCTGACACCATATATAATTGCCGCGAGATAAGACCAGCTAGCTCTCAACGGAAGGTTAAAAATCAGCCGATGCTACGAAGGCAGTAAGAGCAAAACAAAGGTCCAGTCAACGCATATAAAGGCTGTCAAGGGCAGTAGTTAAAAAAAGCAAGCATTAAGGAGTCCTTGAGCCTTAGTAAATATTTCTTTAATAGAAGTTTACTTATTCAGTTTCTATTGGCTCATTCAGAGAGCAGGTAGTATTACATAATTAATTAGAATGAATTTTCAAATCCAATTTCAAAGACATAAAATACAAGTAAATACCTCCTTGAATTTCATCAGTTTGTTTCTGTCGGCACACACCTTTCTGGATTAAAAAAAAAAAAAAAAAAAAAACAAAAAAAAAGGCTATGTTTCCACAAGTACCCATTTTCTTCTTTTTAAGGAGCTACATTGTGAGACAAGAGTCTACTCATTTGTCATCTGTCCTGAACTGTATTTGGTCACACTGATGTCTCTCACACAATCTGAAAAGTCCTCATTTCTCTATAATCTCAGTGCTTGTACCATATACAGGTAGAAAAGCCGCACATGGGAGCCTGACACTTCTTCAAGGATCCACATAAGCAGTAACTGCCTTCACACATGATATTCAGGCTGTCCTAAACTAGGTTAACAAAATTTTAGCTGCTTAATCTTTAAAAATATATATATGTAAGTTCATTAAAAAATAAAAAAAAATAAAGAATAAAAGTTTTATTTGGGTTTCATTTTTTCTCTCCAGTTTAATGGGACTTTCCTACCCTGCAGATACGTGGATATTTCAGGTAGGTGATTTGGGCCAAAAAAAGAATATTCAACCTAAAACAGCAGGACTCAAATGAAAAACAAACAAACAAAAAAAATCAAACAAAAAAAAAAAGCAACTGCACTTTCATTTTCAAAGAAGGGACACAGGCAAAATTGTCCAATTTTCATGTAAGATTTGTTACTAACTGCAATTCAGTGTAATCATGAGGACCCCACAGCAAGTCTCAGGTGAGATTTGGGTTGAAAAATGTTTGAATTGCATATACAACTACAAACCATTCCCTTAACAGAGATTAATTTTTCACAGCTAAAATTCATTTGAATGCATCTATTTTAAAATAAAATAGAAAGAAATTCTAACTATCTTTTGCTCCATTACTGTTGTTAGATTGAATTTAGCCAACTACTCTAAAAATCAGGTTTTGCCACGGGAGTCAGGTTTAGGTTTTGGGGGTTTTTTGCTGCTTCAACAGTAGATGGCATTCCAAGCATCTCCTGCAGAAAATGCTTTCCTGTATGTTTGTACCGTCACCAGCTGCTACAGTGAAATATGCAACCCTGGGCTCAGCTGCTAGCAGGTGAATTAAATAAAATTCATTTTAACTCTGTAATTAATTTGAAATGCATTAGTAATTACTCTGGTCTTGATATGTTATTTTGACTGTTAATAAGGATTTATAACATTGTTCGCTATAGTATATTTACCAGGTGTAATTTATATACACTAAAGAGCTTAACAACTACATCACAGATACTAAATTAGCATTTCTCAGACTGTCACATTTTATTGCGTGAAATGGACGCAGATTTCTTCCAGAGTGCCGGCAATCCTAGGGTTGCTTGCAGAGGAAATAACAGGAACAGAAGTAACTAATATCATGAATTTGTTCTTATTCTCAGCCTCTTCAAAATCAGCCTTACAGAGAGCTACTTTGCAAGGCAGAATAATGTCCTAGATCTACTCATACATGAAGCTCTGAATGACTATCCTACAACAAACAGCAGTACTGGAAGAACAAGTACTTCATCAGTAAGGCCAGCTTACTAAAGGCAAAAACGTACAAGATCCTTGCAAAACAGAAACACAATACAGCTTCTGCTATGAAAACAAGATTAGAAACTAACATTTAAACAGGAAATTAAAAACCAGGAGAGGAAAAATAAATGAGAAATACAACGGCAATGCAGAGTCTGTTGGTCCATACAAATTTTGTGACAATACTTTCATATAGATTTTTTTTAATCTAGGATAGTGTTATTCCTACTGGCACAAACTGTACTGTGCCATCTTCTTGTTGAAGAACAGAAAATGTAATTACATATATCAGAGATATGCCCATGTTTAATGGCCAACTCATCAAGAAATTCATTTTTGCTGATTTGCTGTTGCTGTTCACAAAAATCTTGAGAGGTGAAAATTATCATTATTAAGGAAAACTTTCAAAGTACTTTCAGAAGAAATAATTCCAATATTCTTAAGGCCTTCTGTTATGAAAATAAATTGTAAAATACCACTTTTTTTCTGATACTACAATTAATTGAACAAAACTACAAATGCAACACTTCTAGCTTACTTTTAACTCCCTGTCTGTTCTCCAGAATTTATTACTTTATATCTGGGAAATCACTGGAACTTACTGTGATACAATCTCATATATGTGATAAAATCTATTTACATTAGATAATTGAAGTAAATACAATGTCCAGCTTACACAGTACTGAAAGAAAGCACAACCGGTTTTCTTCAGAAACAGATGCAGCCTGGTGATTCATTTGATGTGGGAAAGAGCCAGAGTTATTAATAGACTATTATTATAAATTGTCTGCATAACTAGCTATAGTAACACAGTTTACAATAGTGGAAATGCTCTTTTCCATAGGTTTTATAATCAATGTTCCACTAAGAAATAGAAGACACCAGTCTACTGTTTTACAGAACTTGGCTATTTCTGTCTACCTGTTTCGTTTGATCAGTGCTCCGTTGGCATTTGTTTCCATTTGCATCTTTATTATCAGATGAGTTAAAGATAGATAATACTTGAAACTTATCAAATTTTTCTAGACTTTTTATGCTTATTTTTCTGAGTCCCCTTGCCTTCTACTCTTTGCTGCATGATTAAGGCTCTCCTAATTTGAGGGGTTGATTTAAATTGACAACTTCTGTGCAAATTTTTATTTCTTACGTTGTACAAATCTATTTACAACTACCAAGTAAAGTGATACTAACACTTTACTATAGATGCAAATTAAAATGGAGTGTTATCATAGAATCATAGAATAGTAAGGGTTGGAAAGGACCTCAAGATCATCGAGTTCCAACCCCCCTCCCATGGGCAGGGACACCTCCCACTAAACCATGCCATCCAAGGCTATGTCCAACCCCACCTTGAACGCCGCCAGGGATGAAAGATCCTGGCAGTTAGGTGAAGTTCCCGATGACTGGAAAAAGGGAAATATAACCCTTCTTTTTAAGAAGGGGAAAATGAATGAGCTGGGGAACTACAGACCAGTCAGTCTCACCTCTGTGCCTTGCAAAATCCTGAAGCAGATTCACCTGGAAGGCATGCTGAGGCACATGAAAAGCAACAAGGTGCTTGGTGACAGCCAGCATGGCTTCACTAAGGGGAAATCATGCCTGACCAATTTGGTGGCCTTCTACGATGGGGCTACGGAACTGATGGACAGGGGTAGATCAGTTGGCATCATCTACCTGAACTTCTGCAAAGCATTTGACACTGTCCCACACAACGTCCTTGTCTCTAAATTGGAGAGACATGAATTTGATAGGTGGACCACTCGGTGGATAAAGAACACCAAGCTGTGTGGTTCAGATGATATGCTGGAGGGAAGGAATGCCATCCAGAGGGAACTTGACATGCTTGTGAGGTGGGCTGATGAAAACCTTATGAAGTTTAACCTTGCCAAGCGCAAGGTCTTACACGTGCATTACAGCAATCCCACTCACAGCTACAGATTGGGCAGAGAAGAGATTCAGAGCAGCTCTGCGCAGAAGGACTTGGGGGTTTTGGTTGATGAGAAAATGAACATGAGCCGTCAGTGTGCGCTTGTAGCCCAGAAAGCCAACCGTACCCTGGGCTGCATCAAAAGGAGTGTGAACAGCAGGTCGAGGGAGGTGATCCTGCCCCTTTACTCTGCTCTCATGAGACCTCACTTGGAGTATTGTGTGCAGTTCTGATGTCCTCAGCATAAAAAGGACATGGAACTGTTGGAACAAGTGCAAAGTAGGGCCACGAGGATGATCAGGGGACTGGAGCACCTCCCGTATGAAGACAGGTTGAGAAAGCTGGGGCTATTCAGCCTGGAGAAGAGAAGGCTGTGTGGAGACCTCATAGCAGCCTTTCAATACCTGAAGGGGGCCTATAGGGATGCTGGGGATGGACTATTCACTAGGGACTGTAGTGATAGGACAAGGGGTAATGGGTTTAAACTTAAACAGGGGAAGTTTAGATTGGATATGAGGAAGAGGCACTGGAATGGGTTGCCCAGGGAAGTTGTGAATGCTTCATCCCTGGCAGCGTTCAAGGTGGGGTTGGACATAGCCTTGGGTGGCATGGTTTAGTGGGAGGTGTCCCTGCCCACGGCAGGGGGGTTGGAACTAGATGATCTTAAGGTCCTTTCCAACCCTAACTATTCTATGATTCTATGTTTCTAATATAATCCAATGCTATAAACATAGCCAGATTCAAAATTACTTTGCCTGCATTCCACTCTCTCTACAGTTAGTTTCACCTTTCAAGGTTTTAAAACTGATGTTCAAAGAACACTTACTTTAAAAGAAGGAAAAAAAAAAAAAGAAACTTTTGCTGAAAAACATCTTCAGAACACATTAGTGAGATTAATTTTTAACAATTTGAATTTTTTTGGCCCAAAATTAAAAATCTTTCAAATAGCTTCCATAGCACAAATTGCACACTAAGCAGAAGCTAAAAAGCATTTAAATGGTCTACTCTAAAAATTAATAAAATTATTTCTTTCAAACTGAGCTGTGAGGGCCTCTGATCAGAACTCCTTAGCCTCTCCGAAGTATCTTGTTTTGGCTGAGAACAGCAATAGTTTTGAAAACTAGAACTACACAATTTTCATCTTCATTAACTCCTTCCACATATAAACCTCTGCAGTGGCCAGCGGCTGGATCTGAAACATTTCCTAATGGAGTTGGTTGTCCTTTTACTCAGCCTACTAAAATCTTGCCATATCAAAGTGTAGTACTTGAGAGGTGTGATTGTTTTGGTCCATTAGATCTGATATTCCAGTGTACAATGGAAGTTGATGAATCAGGCTGCACTAAATTTCAAGACTGTAGTGACATCATATACTTATTTTCTTTTTGGGTATTAATTTCCTTCAGTGCTTTTTTATAGTTTATGAAGTGAAATGGTTTAATAACCAGTGAAAAATATCTTAAATTTATTTTCTCTCTTCACCACAGAATGCAGAATGAAATGAGGACCTTATCTGTGTAACTTATTCCCATTGCTTAATGAAAGCAAAACATCTACCCTCTAAACAGGGTCCAGGAAAGAACCCTGGAAACCAAAAATAAAAGACCATTACCAAACAAAAACTATGTCACTATTTAGCAAATTCTGTGTTTATTTACACTCCTTTAACTGGGTTTCATTGAAAAACTACTCACATATGTATAACTATTCCTCTGAACAAGCCACCTAGGCTCTGAGATCCTACATAAATTATAGTCTTAATAAATAGAGGTTGTTCAGACTGTAAGTTTCATTCTTCTGGCTAAAAAATACATCACAATGGCTCTGAAACTAGCACAGAAATTTCTGTAAAAACCAAAATTCTTTCTCAGAAGTGGTGAAAATCCCTGATCATGTAATTACTTTTAACATAGATTTTTTTAAAAAATATATAAATAAAGTATAATTGTAAGTGTAATTCTTACATTTTTCTGTCTGACCCTACTTCTATTTTTTTCCTGTCCTGGGTTCAGCAGTGGCAGCCTTTTTTCCCCTTCTCGGTGGCTGGTCCGGCACTGTGTTTTTGACTTTCGGCCTGGGAACAGTGCTGATAACACCAATGTTTTCAGTACCTTCTTAGAACGTTTTGGTCTGATCAATGACTTTCTGAGCCTCATGCTCTTCTAGGGAGGAGGGGAAGCCGGGAGGAAGCAGAGACAGGACACCTGACCCAAACTGACCTGTGGGGAGGTATTCCACACCACAGCACGTCATGCCCAGGATGTAAAAATGAGGGGCAGAGACCCGGAAGGGTGGGAGTTCACTGCGGGGTCGGGCTTGGTATCAGGTGGCGAGCAGTTGTATTCTCTTTCCTTGTATTTCTCTGGTCATTATTATTATTGGTGGTAGCAGTAGTGATTTGTGTTACACCTCAGTTACTAAACTGTTCTTATCTCAACCTGTGGGAGTTGGGAGTTGCATTCTTTTGATTCTCCTTCCCATCCCTCCAGGAGTGGGGAGAGGAAAGAGGGGGGGAGTGAGTGAGCAAACTGCGTGGCTGAGGGGCTTAAACCATGACATTTCCTTGTATTAACTTTCTAGTCTAGAAAAACTTCCAACAGCCAGAGGCAAAATCAAGTGCCTAGGCTGGTAGTATTTAAACCTTTTCACCAAAAAACATTGCAAATTTTAAGTGTACAATTAAACATCATAATCCAATTAAACTACAGTATTCTCATAAAAATTAACATTTAAACATTGACTCAACACCTAAGCTTGCGGAAAAGTTGTAATTGTCCCTTGCATGACACTATAGAGAAGAATCTGAATTTTGCCCCTTTGCTTTCTGTTTCCTTGGAATACACTCAGGAATCAATTATAACTGAGAACCCTCTCCCTGACATGCATGGTATCTGGAACGCTTACTATGTCTTTGTAAGAGCAATCAGTTTCAGATTTCAGAAACGTAGGATTGGCCATAATAAGTGTAGGAGGAAGTCAGGGGTAGAAAAAATCAACTTCAGTTCCCTCAGCTCTCACATTCTTCCTCCAGCAAAACTACACCTCTACTAGAGGAATAAACGGAATGCCATCTATAGAAATGCTTACCTTTGTGAGCATCATTGTTCAGAAACATATGTTAATCAAACTCCTCTGTGAAAAGAAGCTCTAAACACTTAATAATAGAACTCTGAATCACAGCTCTGGTTGATCACTTAACTCCTAAGTCTTTACTGTAATGCAGACACTCCTTGTTCTCATTTCCAGCTAATTACAAGCATTCATTCCTGTCTGTTTGCAATTAGGGTGCATTTAAAATGAATTGAACTGCCATTCATGGAGACACTATATATAAATGAAAATTAGTAAACACACAGTGACATCAAAACCTGCCCTGGCATTTTTAAGAATATGTTCTGCAAGATGGTATTAAATCCTTCAAGATATGTCAAGATATGTTATCTATTGCCACTTCTCTGTCCACAGAACCTGATACCTAATGCTGGATTAAATTTGATTTTCTGGCGTGATTTGTTCTTGACAAATCCACATTGACTGT
Source organism: Amazona ochrocephala (assembly GCA_039720435.1). Classification (NCBI taxonomy): domain Eukaryota; kingdom Metazoa; phylum Chordata; class Aves; order Psittaciformes; family Psittacidae; genus Amazona; species Amazona ochrocephala. The sequence continues at coordinate 21,443,950 of CM077876.1, forward strand.
TATCATTTTTTATCTTCTAGATATTTACAAGATCTTTGCTTATTTCTTCCACTGTTTTTCTGGGAATTAAAGTGGGCTGATTCACTTCTAATACTCTGGCTCTTCCGCTCATGTCACCCCCACTTTTTAAAGGGGGATTCTGTGTTTGCTCTTTTCTAGTTTTCTCTAAAAGCATATCTAGAAAAGAGATTCCATCAGATTTTCTCAGCAATTAAAACAGCTTAGAATAAAATCCATTAGATCCAAATAATTGATAATTTTATTACTGCTTTGTGACTCACAAATACATTCAAATTCACAAATTTAGAGACAATCTTAGCATCTCAGTTAATTAAAATAGTACTTTAGCCAACAGAAACAGAAAACTACTTCCTATTTGGTCTGAATACAAATATTAGCTAAAAGTCTAATCGCGACCTTCTAGGCTCAGAACAAGGTATAGAATATTGGTGACCACTTTTAAGATTTTTCCCACTCTTATTCCTGAAAAAAAAAATGTAATAGTTCTGTGTACGTACTGAACGCTCTCTCCTGTAGTTAAAACACTTGTATTAACCAAGAAACAAAATTTGTAACTGTTAAATACTTTAGAGCAACAGGGTCTTGGAAGGCACAGTGATTCTTTACTAATTCAGATGATTCCTATTCACCAAAGACAGAAAGGATTCATCTATCATAGCCCTGCAAGGCCCATCTATGGCACTGTTGCTTGTTGCAAATATTGCAGATTGGTTTTTTAACTTCTATGGTCTATTCCCAAAAGATCTCAGGATTTTTAGTCACAGCTGAATTCTTACTTGAAAAGCGATGGAAAATAGCTTGTCATAGCTGTAGAAACAACACATTTTGAAACTGAGCCTTACTTATAGTCTCAATTTTTTCATATAAAAAATAATATTCCTTTTTGTTTGTTTGTATGTTTGTTTGTTTTTACCCCAACAGATACAGCAACTATAAGGAAAAAAAGACTTAAGCAGCTAAGCTGAATCCCAAAACTCCTAAGAGGGCATACAATTCAAAAATTTACTTAAAACTTTTCTTCCAAATAACGTACAGCAGAAGAGCTGACCAGCAAGAACTGCCTTTCAGAAACGAAGTGTAAGAATGGCACGAAGACTGGAGAAACATCAGTGAGACCTGAGTTTTGGATTTTTAAAACTTATTGGAAAAGTGATAAAATCAGTGAGTTTATTTCAATCATATCTATTTCTATATACAAAGGAGACATAGACACTTTAAATAGTGTTTTGACTGTGAAGTTGGTTCATTTTCTCTTCCCCTTTGGCACTCTAGCTCCTTGATCATCCAAAATGCACACATACTAGTTTCCAGCCAGCCCCGTTATGGCTGAACCAAGCAGTCATCTTGACGCAGAAAAAACAACTATGAATGAGGAGATAATCAAGATTGGTTTGCACTCTGAATACAAGTACCATCTGGTTTGGAAGCCTGGGCTTGTTTCCTAACATATATAAAAGGACAGTACTGATATAGGCTGAGAATTTTATTCTCAAGGAATAGAAGTTGAGAGTGTAGGGGTGTGGAAAGATTCAAACAAATATGCAAATTTTGAAAGCTGAGATTTTTTGAGTTCTGAAACATTTTACTCAGAATAGTAGTGAAATGTCACAATTTAAAGTCAATATTTGGTGCATTTCTAAATATGTTCTATTTTAATCTCACTTTCTTTAGCTTAATACAATAATTGCTCAAAGAGATTCTATTACAGATGTGATGGATGAAGTCATATCCTAATTGTCTCTGTTCTGACTTTAAAAAGGATTTAACCACTCTTCTCTCACTTTGCACTCAGAAATTTTCCTCTGTGTGTGAATCCAAACATGTAGCCTTTTTTAACTGGTCACCCCCTCCAAGTCATCTTCTATTATGTCCTCCTCATATATTATTTTTCAAGTTAATACAATACCACCACACAAATATAAATTTATTTCAAATGTACATTATACAGTTGATATTTAAATAACAATTACTAATATTATCTAAAAAGATATGGGGGTTTATGTGTCAATTTTTTTCATGCATTGTCAAACAAACCTCTGTAGTCTGAATAGCTAAAACTACAGAAGTTTTTAGTTTGCCTAAAATTTTGTTTCAACATCTCTGATAATAGCTGTAATCCAAGCAATGCTAAAAATATCGCAATATTATCTCACTGACCGAAGTGACTAAAACCAGCACCACTGTGAAAAAAAAAAAAAAAAAAAGGCTACATTCAATGAGACTAGATGAAACTACAAAAATACAAAATTACTGATCTTCAGAAAGAGAAAATAGCAAATTCTTCCAACTCATGTTGTCATGGGTTCAGCAGCAGCAGTCATTTTTTTTTCTCCTACTTGGTAGCTGGTGCAGCTCTGTGTTTTTGATTTTGGGCCTGAGAACAGCGCTGATAACACCAGTGTTTTCAGTTAGTGCTTGGCGATGTTTAGGCTGGCCAAGGACTTTGTGAGCCTCATGCTCTTCTAGGGAGGAGGGGAAGCCAGGAGGAAGGAGAGACAGGACACCTGACCCAGACTAACCAAAGAGATTATTCCATACCACAGCACGTCATGTCCAGGATGCAAAGACGGAGAGCAGAGACCCGGAAGGGTGGGGAGGGTGCACGGTGGGGGGCACTGGTGGGGGTGCACTGAGTGGTCGGGCTTGATACTGGATGGTGAGAAATTGTATTCTTTTCCCTTGTATTTTCTCTTGTCATTATTATTATTGGTGGTAGCAGTAGCGATTTGTGTTATACCTTAGTTACTAAACTGTTCTTATCTCAACCTGCGGGAGTTGCATTCTTTCGATTCTCCTTCCCATCCCTCCAGGAGCGGAGGGAAGAAAGAGGGGGAAGTGAGTGAGAGAGCGACTGTATGGGTTTATAAGCTTAAACCACGACACATGTGAAAAGGGATCTCTACTTTCTGGAGAACTTGTGTACAATAGCTTTAAATGCAGCTCAAAGAAGAGGTTGCACCTGGAAGAGAAACACTTAGGCAATGGAAGTACAGAAGCAACCTTGCTTCTCTACAAATCAAAACCACTCTAGATTGACCTACAAAAAGCACATAAAATTACTACATAAAATTACTGCATAATGAACTACACGTTTTTTACTGCTAAGACAATGCTGCAGAATAACACTAATTTCAAAATATTCTTAGAACAGAAAGTAGTGATGGAAGTACTCTGCCTTTTCCCACAGTTCTTACAAGGAAATAGCAAGCTCTTTTGATTTCAATAAAATAGCATTCTATAAATAAAAATTATTTATATCTTTGCAAATAAGAACAAGAGTTACACTGATCACGGCTTTAGAAATCTTGCCTAATTTTTCCACAATGCTTCAAAGCCCAGCTTAGCATCTGGATGTGCTGATTTTTATCACTTATAACGACAACAAGCTTTTGCTACTTGAACAAGATCTCTTCAGGAATTAAGAGCAGCTGGTGAAAGCTGAGCAAGATAAAGTGAATGGGCAGACGAGACCATTTTGAAATATTTGTACGCCTATTTCGTTGAACATTGATATCCTCAAACTGTTAACTCAGTCAAATATTTAAGAATTCTCTTGGAATTCCTTCTGATAATGGCCTACCATAGAGCACCTACAGCTGTTTATTCCTTTCCTAGCTTATCAGGATATTTCATTTCATCCTTATTGGTGCCCATATTTATCAGCTGCCGTTATCGTTACCTATCTCGACCACGGTAATGCAAAATTCCTCAGCAAGAAGCTAGGAGCTGTTATCAGATTCCCATTCACATTTTTCCACATAAGGGCTGTAGCCTAGTTACCTAGTCTCTGTATTGATTTTTAAGAGAAGAGAGCACTGAGTGCAAAGTTTCATTTCTTATGTTCAAAATGTTCAGTATCTTGTGACCAATGCATCCAGGATAAAGGTCATGGTCAACAATTTTACTCCTCAGGCATAATAATGGTTTTAATTTATAAGAAAGGAGACAGAGCTTTTTTATGGTAATCTTTGACTCCTAAACCACTGTCTTTTGCTCCAGCAGCAAAGTGCACTGATCTTACCTCTTCCAGTGTGAACACAGAGAAATGTACATATTTAAAAACAAACACCATGTTAAAATAAACCTCACTAACTGCACATGAAATTCCTCCCCCAGGGAGAGAATGTGAGAGAACAAACCAAACGTAACAGATGTTATTCATGTCATTTAATGCATGACTGAAAGACTAAAGATACTATGTTGATAAGGACGATGTAAGAACCTCTGCATAACAGAATGGGATCAGCACTTCAATACCTATTGTTAAAAATGAGGGAACAGTTTGAAATTTAAACAAAGACAATTCTCATTTTCACATTTAATTAAATTGAGAACTATAGAATGCTCAGCAAAGATGCTTCAGAATTTCTAATTTGCTATAAAGCCTGCCAAACCCCCAGAAGACTATGATTCAAAATTAACATTAAATCAGCCACAGACAACACAGCACTGTGGTCAAACTGATAGACGCTAACACCACTCTATTTGCGATGTCTTGTATTGTTCCTGTGTATGATTTCAGGATGCAAATGGAGAGACTTCATTACAAAGAGTACAGAGACTAGTTACAAAAATCACAAATGAATATCTAAATTCCTATAATCATTGTATTATTAATTATAGGTATTATCACAGCAGAATAAATAATTATTGTGGGCTCAACTGCTTTTTAAACAAAACAGGATATTTATTCTGTGCATCACTGACACCAGCTTTGAAAAAAAGCTACAATTAAAAAATATTAAAAAATGTACAACAATTATATTCATTGGCAGCTATTTAAAAGCGTTCATGTTCAACCCAAACTCCCATAAAAGGAGCACTTAAAGATTAAATGTATTTAAATATCATTAAAAATATTTGGAAAATGCTAACTACTTTACTAAATACCAGTTGAAATTCAGGGAATTACTAAAGAAGGTGCTCAACTAATAAATGAAAAAAAAAATTATACAAGAACATTATCTGTGGAATGGCCAATGTAGTCTTTTCTGTTACAGTATTTCATGTGGACAGAAAATGTTAGCAATTTTCTGTAAAATGGAGCAGAACAGTGGCATCTGTGATAACACTGTTATAATTAATTTATTTTATCTTAAATCGTCATCTCCATGATAACTATACAAAAAATATATTCCAGTTGGAATGCCAATGATGACTTAAAAGTTATATAGCTCTTTAAATAGAAATCAATTGATTATAGATACTGTAAGTCATTTTTTGAAGAAACAAAACAGAAATTCATTATTTTTCAACCCCAGAAAAGAAAGGCAAATTCCCTATAATCATTCTTGGAACGAATTATATCCTGGGATTCCTAGCCTTGTATACAATTGATAGCTTAGAGTTTTTTAGCACTCACAGACAAACAAAATAGCTCATTCCATACATAACTGATACGTAATCAAGTATCAGCTCCACTTCTTATATTTTATTCTGTCATCATTCATTACACTGCCCATTCATTTCCAAACCTAATTGCGGTTTACAAAAACAAATATTTGACTGAGGATCCCAAAAGGTTTTTGCACAAATAAAATTTGCCATTTGGCTAAATGATAGATAAGTACTAGTTTTAGGGGGGAAAAAAAAGTTATTATGATTTTCATTTAATTAAATAGTGTCCAAAAAGAGACAAATTATCAATTTAACTTTGTCATCTGAAATGCTGTGACAGCAAAATCGATGCAGTGTTCCATTTTTGTGACAGCTGAAACTTGTTACAAAATGTACTAGCTGTAAAAAATATTAAACAGGGTAATAAATGTTTGTACAGAAATGTACAAACACAGTTCCTGTAATTGTTCTCACCTAAAGCAAAACATGTCTAACAAGCAACCATATCAAGCAACATGACAGGTGGTTTCTGACAGATGCCATCGATCCTTCTTTGTTTAATACAGAACAAGATGTCACTAAGTGGCAAAGCAAACATAATATTCATAGAATCATTTAGGTTGGAAAAGACCTTTAAGATCATCAAGTCCAACCATAAACCTAACACTGCCAAGTCCGCCACTAAACCAGATTCCCAAGATTTGTTTTTTTAAGGGTTTATCACAAGTGTCAACAAGTGGATTGGCTACTTTCATTATTCAATAATTTTTAATGTTTTCAAAGCATACTGTGCAAAAGGCGTAAATTCGTCATCTGAATGTTCTTGGTTATCAAACAGGCATTTCTTCTTCTGAAGTTCACAGAAGTTATCTAAGACATGCTAATGAACTGATACATAAAAGATGTCATCTTTTCTAGTGGAAAACAAGAGAGTTACAGTTCCGAAAATTGTCCTTCCATGAAAAGTCATTCAAACTTGAGGACTAAAATAAGTAGGCAAATGAAACATGCCCAGGAAATGTGCATCTTGACAAAATCTATTAAAGATATGTTTCATGATCTTTCCTACTGACCAAATTTTGAAAAACTATGTGCATACTTCAATACACATTTGACAAGAGATCATGGGATGCATACCAATAATAACATATTCAATAGCTATTATCAATATTTCTGTTTAGTTTTATAATAAAGAAGATGAATTCCCCTAGTCCTCAAACCTTAAAGTTTAATATCCAGAAATAACGGGAAGAAATAGCAGACTGGATATTTCAAGCAATCTCTCATAGCCAAAGTTTAAACACGGACCACTACAAAAAATTTACAAGCTGTTATACAGAAGTTAGACCATATGGTCATAATGAATGCTGTTTTGGAGGAGCTCCTCATAGCTTTAAAATCTATGACATAGCATTTTAACTATGAACTATTAGAATCATAGAAGAGTTAGGGTTGGAAAGGACAGCACATCATGCCCACTATATAAACGGGGGGCAGTTAGCCGGAAGAGCTAGATCGCTGCTCGGGTCGGGCTGGGTATCGGTCGGGGGGTGGTGTTTGTATTCTCTTCCCTTGTTATTTCCCTTATCATTATTATTATTGGTTGTAGCAGCAGTGGTTTGTGTTATACCCTAGTTACTGGACTGTTCTTATCTCAACCCATGGGAGTTGCATTCTTTCAATTCTCCTCCCCATGCCTTCAGGAGCTGGGGGAAGAAGGGGCGGGGGGAGTGAGCAAGTGGCTGTGTGGCTATGGGTTGCCGGTTGGGCTTAAACCATGACACTTGGGCAGCCCATTGCAGGGCCTCACCACCCTCACAGTAAAGAACTTCCTCCTTATATCCAATCTAAACTTCCCCTGTTTAAGTTCGAACCCATTACCCCTTCTCCTATCACTACAGTCCCTAATGAAGAATCCCTCCCCAGCATCCTTATAGGTCCCCTTTAGATATTGAAAGGCTGCTATGAGGTCTCCATACAGCCTTCTCTTCTCCAGGCAGAAAAGCCCTAACTTTCTCAGCCTATCCTCATACAGGAGGTGCTCCAGTCCCCTGATCATCCTCATGGCCCTCTTCTGGACTTGTTCCAACAGTTCCATGTCCTTTTTATGTTGAAGACACCAGAACTGCACACAATACTCCAAGTGAGGTGTCACAAGAGCACAGTAGAGGGGCAGGATCACCTCCTTCAACCTGCTGGTCACGATCCTTTTGATGCAGCCCAGGATACGGTTGGCTTTCTGGGCTGCAAGCGCACACTGCTGGCTCATATTAAGTTTCTCGTCAACCAACACCCCCAAGTCCTTCTGCACAGGGCTGCTCTGCCCAACCTGTAGCTGTGCCTGGTATTGCTCCAACCCAGGCGTAGGACCTTGCACTTGGCATGGCTGTATGCTGAATTACATTTAAGACAGCTTAAAACATTCTGAGTTGAACTGACCAGTAATTTTTAATTTCTTTCTGAAGAGAAAGCCAAAAAAGTCAAATTGAAAAAAAAAAAATATTAATTATGCCAGATAGTGACTATTGTTTCATTAGCCTTATTTTTTAAGTAAGATAAGAAAGTTTCTGTTCTCTCCTACAACAGCAAGTCATTCTTCATTTTCGCGATTTAATGATCACATGTAACTACCCTGATCTTTAAATATGAATCTAATACAGAAGACTACTTAGAAACAATAACACTGGTAAGCAGAATATTAAGAAGTTATCATATATAAACAAATAAATCAGCACAACACTATTTCTCTCTAAATAATTGGTTGAAGTAACTTATTTCCATGGAATGTTTTTAGTTCAGCTAAAATGCATTTATTTTTGCTTTGGAAATGTGTATAACACAAAATGGAAACAAGCAAAAAAATAATGAACAGCCCCACTTTCGGTAAGCAATTGTTACACTATGTATGATTATTGTATACATTCTTTTACTCTTCATTTGCATGTATAAAAGTAAATTGAAGGAATTTTCAAGGCTGAAAAAGGTCAGCTTACACCGATGCAATCATGTGGCTTTTCTCTGCCTTGAATACGAGACTAATGTGACACCTTAACTGCCACAACAATAACTGTGAGTTAAAAAAAGAAAAAAAAAAGCTTTCTAAGTTTAATGTTAGTTTACAAAAGAGTCTGTCAAGATTTACAGACCTAAACTTCAAATACCAGCTGTGTTATTGTATTGGAAAGGTACTTCTGGAAGTCCCCATTGGTCTGTCACTGTGCTTCATTCCTAATGAACTCAGGATATGAAGATGCTGAACAAGAAGGAATCCTACTTTTGCAATAAATTAGCAATCTTGCATATGAAATTACTATAAGGACTCCTAAAATGTCAGATATCTTAAAATAATTAATATTGGCAGGAAAATATACAAGAGGCATATAGAGTGAATTTGGAATTGAAAAAAAAAATCATTTCAAAACATACTTCTGTCACCAAAGGACAGTGTGATAATGATGAACAGTAAACTAATCAGAATATCAGAAATTAGCCTTAAATGATGGGAAAAATACCAGTTGAAGAATGGGCCATATTGCATTATTTATTTAGCCCTCATTGCCAGAAGGACAATTTGCAATCTCCTCATCCTCTGTGGCCCAATAATCAAGACAACAGTAACAAGCATTCATTAGCCTGATCCTCAGAAATATCCCAGCCAGACCCAAGTTTTTGAAAAGGCATCTCAAGCAGCTACTCGTAAATCACAGAAAAACCTAGAAGGCAAGACTCAAAACCTGCCTCAACGGTTCTTTCTCTTGTTTGCCTTTTGCTTGTTCTTTTGTTTCCCTCCTGTTGCCACCACCAGATCAGAAACTTCCTTCATAGCCACAGCCTCATGGCTGCAGCACCCCCTTGAGAAGACGACGAGTAAGGCAGCCAAAAGCGGTGACAGCTACTTCACGCTAACAAGGCTTCATGCCCTGCCTGTGCTCCAAAGCAGTGAGACACAAATAACAACTAACAAACGGATACATCTTTTCTCTTGCCTTCTTTTACCCTCCTTTTATGTGTGTTTGTCAGTAAAACGAAGAATCAAACTAACAATGCTAGCTAAAGCCTGTCTCGTCTAGTTCTTTTCTTTTTCATAAAGCGACATCTAAACACTGATGTGAAGAGAGTTCTTTTTCATTAAAAATTCCTTAGCTAGCATGAAAATATTAAGAAGTACCATTAAGAAAAAAAGTGTTACTCAGCATTTTACACTTTAAAATGTTTTAATTGTGTTCCTTCTTTCCCTGTCACTTAATCTAGGGCTTTTAGGAAATTTGTGTGTGTGTCTGTTTGTGGTCATCCTTTCCATAGTATTAAGCAAGCTCAGGTCTCTTTTCTCAGAACGTTGAATTTCTTTTTGCTGTTCAGCAGTATAAAGACAAGCTGTTAAACTATTTGCTGAACTCATTCATCCCCTCATATCTGACAGAATATCAGTCCTCTATCGCAGCTCAGCTAGTCCATTATTATAATCAGCACTCTCGCAGCTTCCTGAGCATTAAACGCTCTATGAAGTAGAAGACATCCTTATCTCTCCTACACCAAATCAAAATGCTTAATCACTAAACAGAAAAAGAGACAGGGGGAAGTAATCCAATATACAAGGCGGTAATATCATATACAGACAGGGCAGGCAATCACCCTGAGGTCAGAAGCACACCTTGCTAACTCAAAGGTTTTGTAAGGTCAGGCAGTGAAATTATTAGTTTCATAATTCTGTTTGAGAAAATCAACACAGCATAATGGACAAAGAAGTGAACTGAAATTTACTGATCCTTGCTATCAATTACATGGTGATCCAGCAAAGTTATTAGTTTGCTGCAAAGACAGAAAGGCCCACAAACTACAGCTATTTAAGTCTTCATTTTACCAACTGCTACAATATTTACACTGTACTGCAATAATCTCTTTTCACACTGATATGAGAGAGAGTAAATGGCAAATACGTAAAGTTATTTGATTTTTATGAAAATATGAAGTATACTTTAAAAAGTTAAATCCCAGTTTCCATCTCAGGAAGAAAAACTGAGGTCATCCTTTCATTTACTGCAAAGACTTTTCAACACAATTTAAGAGACTATTTAGAGTCTTAGAAAGAAAAACTACAGATTAATGTAGTGGGAAGCACTGGTTCTTGTGCTTCAGGCAGGCTGTGTGCGTCACAGCTGAGACACAGCACTGCCCTCCTAACCAGGAACCATCAGTGAGAAATGACCATTCCTGGTCCACACTCCATCATGCACCTAAGCACATTCTAAGCAACACAGAGCCTCCACAGTCACAGCCAAGCCTGAAGAATGATACCGATATGTTTTATAAAAATGGTAAGTCAGCAAGTCAATTATTTTATTCCATATTTGCACCAATTGAGCTAGATTCTCTCAGAACTTCAAATCAGATTATATCCACTTCACTTAGCATACTTTAAAAAAGTAATTCACTACTGTATTTACCACTTTTTCTTTGCTTCTTACTCCTTAATAGCACGAAAGAAATGTTATATAAAGCATGAACAATTCATGTATCAAATACAGACAACTAAGGAAACTATCCTGCCTATTCTCAATTAAAAACAACAAAAAAAAATCAGGGTATAAAAATGTGCCATCAGTGCATAGTTAAAAAACCCTGAATTTCTCTTTTTATAAATCTAAATATCAGGTCTCTGCAACATGTGAACCATGCCATTTTTGTACCATAAGTGTACATTCACAAACAACAATCTTCTGATTCTCCCACAAATATATTTACAATAAAAAAAAATCCTTTACATTTGAGAGTTGTTCTAGAGTTCTCGCAGTGCCGCCAGAGACCACAAAATTGTCATTTTTTGCTTGTAGTGTACAAAATAGAAAAAGTTAAAATTACTGTCTAAATATGTTCCCTTTGTATTTTTAAGTCACAGTTCTCCTTTATTAAGTACTTTTTCATGAATCTTCACCTCCACTAAGATCTCCAAGATCTTAGCAACACTTTGCTCTGACAATGAAACAAGTTTTATTTCAATTTACTGGTTATTTTTTCCACTGTGCTATATTTTATGTTACCTTTAACCTCTATTCATTTTTAACAGAATGATTTACTGAAACTCCTTTTCCTGGTATCTGAATTTGTGAATGATAAAGAACATAAGGTGAAGAAACAGAAACCAAGAGTTTAATTTGAAATTCTCAGAATTTAAAATTTAACAACTATAAAGCATGAAATTTTTTTTCAGGGGTTCTGTTTTGTCTTTTTTCTGCTTTCTGAAAGCTGACGGATTTTATCACATGTACATGGAACTCAATACCATCATTTTCATTTAGCCATTTGTCAAAGCATAACCATATAATGGGTTACCTTTGGCCTCTACTGTTCCCATATACTGTACAAAAGACATAATATTTCACAGAGAGAGTACCAGCCCCTATATCCTATCATCAAATGTAAAAGCAACCTTAATGAAGTTTTAGGGTAGATTTGGTGTTTTATTTTTAACAATGTGTGTGTCATACCTTCTCTTAAATGATTTCATTTGTAAGAAACCTAAACAGGTTTTACTTCACTCTGCATTTCTTTAATAACCTCTGTAAAGATTTCTCCATTTACAGAAACAAATTTGCAAGAAAACAAACGGCTTCATTTTCAAAAAACATAAAAAACCTGATAATATCATATAGAGCATCATACTTTGGAGGAACGCCTTAATATTTGACAAAGTATGTACCATTGGTCATCATATGGAAACCAAACAAAAAAGAAACAAACTTTGAGAGTAACTTCAGATCACGCATACTAAAGAGAATTATTAGATTTTAAAAGCCAAATCCTCCAAACATTTCATCCGCATGTAAAATCTTCTAACTTGGGCTGAACAAAACTGTATCTGAAACGACAGCTCTGAGCTTCTATGAGTCATATCAGATTTTGATCCAGACACTTGAAATGAGAATAGAAAGGCTTTTTCTCCTCAGCTCCCTACTGGGATCAGGCAACTTACAGGAGATGCATTTAATCCTCTATAAAGCCTAATATGTACTACTTATTTCCCATCTCAAAACAGAACCCACCTCCCACCCAAAAACTGCACACAGAACTATCAACCAATCCTCTGCTAATATTGCTGACAGTCACCGGCAGCATATCCCATCAAGCTCTTTCTATGCATTCAGGCAGAAACCAATGAACAGTTACCACTAATATGTCATTAGCTCCTGTAACGGAGATAGGAGTTGTCATTCTAAAGGTTCCATCCTTACGAGGATCAGCGCAAAGCAACCTGATCTGCTATGTTTGCACGTCATCACTTCCATTTGTAAAACGAAGAACTTAAGTCTTAGAAAGTGTTTTAGAAAATTAGTGTTGTTTCTGCAGTCTCTACGTGGATTCTATGCTTGTGTTACAATAATTACATGATCTCATATCACTTTTAACAGAGATCCTATGTCTCACTTAGCATAGTTCAGAAAAGCAGCAAGGAGTTATTCAGTATTTTGTGCTCTCATTTCAGATGTACTCATTTGCTCCAAGCTGAATGTAATGCATATTATTCAAATCCTGCTTTCACTATGTAATTCGGTATTTGCGATAGACTTTTCAGCTATTCTTGGCTATAATTTAAACCTTTAAAAAAGGGGGGTTTATCACTAATAGGAAATCCTTCAGGATATGTAATCCACAGACATGTTCCCATCAACTGTTGAGAATAACAATACTCAAAACCAAGCTTTTTGGCTTGAGAGTTCACATGCATTCCACTATTTCCTGTGCTGCTCATTCACAGCTTTATAGAAGAACTTCTCTGCCAGATGCTGCATCACATCCGGAGGTCACTGAGGCATGAAGCTTAGCAAGAGTGGTTGATCTGCAGATCTCAAGGATGTAGATTCTCTTTGCAGCTGATAGTATCACCACTGCCTCAGGCAATTGACCCTCACCCCCCCTGTAGCTAGCTATTTCTTAGTGTTTTCGTACCAATCAAGAAACAATTTTTATAGCCTTTACTGTGAAGGTCTGCGTACCCCTAATTCAGAGACAGAAAGTCAAGAGAATCTTGTTTAACATATATAAAATGTAAATTATGCTACACATCCAGAATGTGAAGCAATGTCTCAATTCTAGAACGATATATATTAAGAAAGGGAAGAATTAACTTAAAGAACATGTGATAAATTATCCTGGATCCTTTCCTAAGTGAAACTTTACTCAGAAAAACATCATATGGGGAAAAAACATGGCAGCCAACAGAAAAGATGTGTTCGTCCAGAGATAAGAAGTAACTTTATTGCCAGAGAATAAAACGCAGTGAAACATACGGTGACCAAATGAATCCACCATCACCATCAATGATATCATTTATTAATGTCTGAATGACAAAGTTGCTCAGTGTACAAGAGGAAAAAATTACTCATAATGAGAACAGGTGAGGAACTGTAAGTAAAGCAAAGGAGTACTGTTACCATCTCTTAACCACCTTAGTAGCTGTGTGTCACAAGTTAAAGATATTTCTTCGTTCCACACAACACTAGATTCTGAATAATCCCCAGTTCCTGTATCTCTGCAGTGTAGCTTCTTAGACAGGAACTCTGAAGGTGTACTGGGTCTGGCTGGGATGGAGCCCATTTTCTTCAAAGCAATCTGTATGGTGTTGGGTTGTTTTTTTTGATTTGTGACTAGCAATGTTGATAATGCACCAGTGTTCTGACTATTGCCGAATGGTGCCTGCACAACATCAAGGCTTTTTCCTGGTCTGTCTCTCCACAAGTAGGCTGGGGTTGGCAAGAAACTGGGAAGGACACACAGCTGGGAAAGCTGATCCAAACTAATCAAAAAAGGATATTCCCTAACATGTGACATTTTACTCTAGGAAAGGACACGGAAGCAGGTATATACACGGTTATGGCATTTGGACTGTTCTGGGTGCTGAAGTAAAGCTTACCACAAATCAAACATCTGCCTGCCAGTGGGAAGCAGTGAATAAATTCCTTTATTTTGCTTATATGTATAGCTTTTGCTTCATGTATTAAAATGTCTTTACCTTGATCCAGAAATATTCTCTCTTTTTTATTTTTCTCCCCATCTCATGGGAGAGGGGAAGGAGCAAGCAGCTGTACTTAGCTGCTGGCCAGGGTCTACCCACCAAAGCAGAAGAGGAAGAGCTTTCTCTAGTACCTCTGTACAATGGGAAATAGCATGATAATAAGGTCAAAATGATGTTCAAAAGACCACTTCTGAAGACGATACACACTAGGTATCAGACTAATTTTGAAAATTTCTCTCTTGTGCATGCAGAAGTCCGGAAAGAAGCCCATCTGACATTCTAATTAGATTGACCTAAACTGTCAGATTGGAAATTATCTAGTGAGAATCTCAGACAGTAGCTTTGAGACTTTTTTGCAGTTCCTTCCTATTTCTGAGCTCCAGCGTCTGGCGATCACTACCGTTCTTCCAAACATGTCTTCAGCCAGACAGACATCCAAGAAGGTAAGAATGGCTGCCTGACAGAAGGATGCTATACTGCATGCCAAGCAAGGCCTGAAGCCAGAGGAGTCTTTTAAGAAGCAGCTTTGTGAAGAAAATGAACTGAAGACCAGGACAAAGTTATAAGAAATGAACTTCCCCAATGAATGCAGTCAGGGAAAGAAAAAAAGTAAATAAAACATTAAGTAAATAAAGTAAATACAAAAACAAACAAACAGAAAAATAGAACAACTTCAAAACAAAGAAGTTGTTCCAACTTAAGCATATGGCAACCAGGATGTGCCTCACCCATTTGCATCACTGAAGAAAGTATAGGGGCTGAATAGGAGTATGCTGCATAGAAATCCCAAGGGATAACAAAGTTCTTGAGACCATTATAAAAATTACTCAAGTCAATATTAGGAAATATAGAATCATAAACTAAAATGAAATAATTGTTCCTTTGGTCATCAGTATTGTTCTTTACTGTGCAGCTACAAATACAATTGTTACCTACAAATACAATTCTTAGTAAGAAAGAATCAAGTAACAAGTTCTGGCAATTCCTGTAATAGACTACCCCATAGACTACCAGTAAGTCCTCATTCCTGGAATATTTTTATTAGGAATCCACACTGGTTTTTTTTACGTCTTCGTCTTATTTGCTTCTAAACTTGTGGACTCTATATTCTTCCCTTTTTACTATCACTTAATCCTGTAATTACATGAAAAAAATAAAAGAATTTATATTCTTGGTCTTTTCACAGGTTCTTGTAAACAGCTTCAAAGTTCCCAGAACAACTTTTAATCCATCAATTTACTTCTGATCAGGGTGCCTTAAAAGTAAATGCAACATTCTAGCAAAGGCCACACAGGAGATAGCAGTAGAGGAATGGTAACATCTCCAAAAGAGTGGAAATTAATTTGTATACTATGCCTATATGAGGAATGTTTTCCGTGGGTAGGAATTCTAGTATACTAGAGATGAGAAAGACTATACTTGAAGAAAACAGTGTTTTCTAGTGAATATACCATCCTGCTTAAAAAGATCAAGCATGTTTCCATGCTCAGAAAAAAGATAGGAAAGTAGGAAAGTAAGCACACAACATGAAGCGCAAAACGTGCTTTTGCTGACACCATGAAGTTAGGCATATCACTACAACTAAGGCAGATCAACACTTAGTGCAACATAAACAACCTCACCTGAAGTAAAACCACAAGAGCAGAGAGAAGGGACCCAGTGAAACACAGCACTGGAACCACTGAAATAACCATTACTCTCCAGTAACTCCAGCAAGACCAACCCGGGACCCACAGCCCCATAAGACTGCTGCCACCAGTATGTGGAGAACCTTCCAGAAAGACAGGCTGAGCCCACACAGCAATAGCCAATCATCAGTTGACAAGGCATCTTGGGACAATCAGAATGGGGCCTCCCCTCCCCACACCTGTAAGCGACAGGGTCAGGGTCCACTGAGGAGTCCTAGCAGAGGAGCTCAGGGAGTCTGCAGCAGCAACAGCCAAACACTCAGACTGCCCTGACCAGCCCAGCCTCTCCTGGGACTATCTCTCCTAGAAGCCACTAGGTTGGAAAAGACCTTTAAGATCATCAAGTCCAACCTTTACCCCAGGACTGCCAAGTTCACCACTAAACCATGTTACTTAGGGCCTCATCTACACATTTTCTGCACATTTCCAGGACGGTGACTCCACCACTGCCCTGGGCAGCCTGTTCCAATGCCTGAGCACCCTCTCGGTAACAAAATTTTTCCTAATATCCAATCTAAACCTCCCCTGGCGCAGCTTGAGGCTGTTTCCTCTTGTCCTGTCACTGGTTACTTGGGAGAAGTCATGTCATGCATTGAGAAGCTGTAAAATATCTCTCTTCTATTGAAATTTACACTCCAAATTTGAGGCCTCGTAGGAGCCTGAGTGAAGAACTGCCGCGCTGACCCCAGCTTTGCTCCTGGACCGTGCCATTTACTCTGCAGAGCTGGGAGGTCATGTCAGAGGTCAGAACACTCATTAACGTTAAACAGATCTGTGACTGTGTTGCTGATATATAACCTCATTTAGTCTCTGCACTCCCAGTTCCTTCTCAAACTGCTACAGCCATTTGTGCTAAGTACAAGATCATGCATCTAAGAAGCCAACGTACAAAAGGCATTCCTGCTCTCAGAATGACTAGGAACGGCCAATAATTTGCAGAATAAAAGAGGAGAGCACCCAGTGAAAGAACCGGTCCAGCCACTTCCGCTAAAGGAAGATACCGTGCCAACACATTGATCCTCATAAAACTTCACCTTGAACACCACACACAGTCCTGTTTTTCCCTCTTCATGAAAAATGAACTTACACCTGAGGAGTTAGGAGGTTGATTAGGGAATAGAAAACCTAATTTAAGAAACAGGATAAGAGATTTGAACTGCAGTTAAATGAGAAATGAGAAAAAAAAAAAAAAAAAGGAGTAAAAGCAGCAGCAAATATCAGAAAAATAAGAAAAATCCTTCAGAACAAATATATATCAGCTGGGACTGGCTTAAGCAAGAGCTTAGAAGATTGCTTCTGGCTCTAAAGTGAAGAGTACACTTAAAACAAGAAAAGTGGGAGCAAATTACAGTTAAACTAATCAATATCTACCTATAAAATAGTTATAAAATGGGCTACTAAAATATGCTTGTCTGAGAGAGAGAATTTGGAGTTGGTGACCTAAGAATCATTCAGCTACACACTAAAAAAACAGGAATGGAGAATAATTATCAGTTCTCCTTTTAAAAGCAAAACAATCGATTTTTTTTTAATCATAGCATTTGGTACTAAATGTGCACATACCAATAGAAATTTGGCATTTTTCCCCTCCCTTACAGCACTTCCCTATGTTTATATGTAAATCTGCCCCGCATGTAAAAATATCTACATTTCGTTAATTAGTAACCCTAAGGTGTCTTGGGTGTTGAAGCTTACGGGAGGCTTAGAGAATAATCTTTGATAGGTATTTCTACATGTTATGTGGAATCCTCTGGCTTATAGGAGCCTTGTACGTATTTCAAGCACTGCTCTAACAGAACACAGTGCAACTGCAGTACAGCAGGCATTCTATAAGCTTCCCAAAACCATAAGGAAATTGTAACACCAAATTTTCTAAATGTTAAAAAAAAAAATATATGGAAATGGCTATTAAAGATTTAAATAAATTTTAAAAGATTAACACCTGGAAGGAACAGCACTCCATCTGTTCTGTTATCTAAGTTATAGTCACATATACCATTTTAACAAGATTTCCAGCTAAGTAAATAAATCTCATACTACGACGATATACACATATACCTATATTCTCTAAATTGTTCCAATTAGCACTGCTTTACTCCTTTTAAGGCCAAGCAGAAACTCTTTGCAAAAATTCTGAACAAAAAAGATGGCAAGTTTTATTACATAAAGTTGTAATCACAATTAGACCACATTTTTCATAATTTCTCTTACACTTGCATATCTATTATAGTCCAACATATAATAAGAACATTCATGTAGCTCTGAGTTGCAAAAAAAATTAAGTTCAGTAACTAGAACATTAGAAGGTAGGTGAATAATAATTATATTCAAATTAACTTGTGATATTATCAATGTAATAAAATTACCAAACTACAGGAATTCTTTGTCTGTACTGTACTTAACGCAAAACAAACCTGATAAAACCTTCATATGGGGTATTAAAAATTTTTACTTAAAATCTATGTGTTGAATCCCATATTTAGTGCACTCTTGGTTTAAAATAGCAGCTCTTAAAGCTTGGGTATTGTCATCTAAACACAAGACAAACATGAAAAAATGAAATTTGGTGACAAAATTCCCCTATGATGTAGTGCACTGTTTCTTTCCCAGCACATTTATCAATGAACAATTAATTACTTAGTACAGAAATACAAATAGTTATCAACATAATAAACCACGTCTGTCTTAACCTCATTTTACTATTGGCTGTCCATAATTTTCTCAAGAGAATGTCAAACTTAGTACCTAATATTCCTGTGTAAGTTGAAAAATACTGCTTATTTCTTCACCATTATTTGTGGTGAAAATATTAAAAGTCTACGGAAGTATTCACATGACATCCCTGATGTTGAAAGTTGTTAATCTCCTTCGTACACATGACTGTATCATTTACTGAATTAGTGAAAACCTCCTGCAGCCCCAAATTAAAACAAAGTCTTATTTGCCTCTTCTGCAAAACCCTGATTTGTCTCATACAGCTGCTATGTTCTATACATTTCTCTTGAATAAAAGATTATTCCATAAGAAATAATAGCCCGAATATTGTGTGTTTTAAATATATAAAACAAATCGATATCTGTATCCTCAGCTTCATCCAAGAGGTTTCACATTATTTTTAATTTAGTTCCTGACCAACCAGTGGAACAACAGGGGCTAGTGTTGCACATCTGATATGAAACATTATTGCAAGCTACATGAATCATGCCCAGTAAACAGATCAGTCGATAGATATAACAAAACATAAAACATATTTGGTTCGCAAAACCACTTCAGTTGCAATGCCTTATTGTAAAGCTACCTGTAGGAAGTGAAAATCATAGTCTAGATTTAGCAGACTTTTTCTCAGCATGCATTTACACTTCTATGACTATTTTGCCTCAATTAGCTCTTTGCGTCCCACCAATGCTAGCTTCTTCAATGGCCTTTACCATGCCATATCCTGTAAAGTCTGAGAGATGTTATTACCTTTCTTCATGTGTCATGTTCTGTAAAAAAATCCCTCTAGCATGCACCTTAGATTTTTCAGTTTGACTCTGCTATATCCTTTTTCATATATTTTCTTCAACAGTTGAGAAATCGCTGTCCTAGAAACATTAAACCAAATTCCTAACTGTGACATTTGTCTCAGGCATGCATAGCAGTAAATGTGATGCTTTCTAGATCACCTTATACTCTTAGCTTGGGAAATGATTACATATAAAAATCTCTGCAATATAGTAACATCTAATGTGATATGTAGTGTAATATGGGGCCTATAAGGATGCTGGAGAGGTACTCTTCATCGGGGACTGTAGCAATAGGACAAGCAGCAATGGGTTCAAACAAATCCAGGGGAAGTTCAGGTCAGAGATAAGGAAGAAGTTCTCTACTGTGAGGGTGGTGAGGCACTGGAACAGGCCATAGAAGTGGTAAATGCTCCATCCCTGGCAGTGTTCAAGGCCACAAGGTTGGACAGAGCCTAGGGCAACAAGGTCTAGTGAGAGGTGTCACTGCCCATGGTAGAGGGGTTGGAACTAGATGATCTTAAGGTCCTTTCCAACCCTAACTGTTCTATGATTCTATGTGTTTAACACAAACCGCAATTCCTATTGTTCCTGAGACACTTGAGCCGCATGAATTGACAATTTTTAATCCACAGTTATTTTTAGCATTTGAAAAAAAGTTACTGTCTTAGTTTATCACAGGTAGTGCAAGCCTATGAAAGCAATCCCAACTCCCACATTTTGCATCTGTGTTAAATACCGAACAGCTTTTTCAGTTCCTTAACCTGACAGAGGTAACAGCAGTGCACCCAATCTGTAAATGCTAGAATATACAAGTGAAGCTTTGTCCCTAGGGATCCCATAAGTGGCAAAGCTGCATTTTGGAAACACTCATGCAGTCATTCAAACACAACTAGCGATGATCTGCCAGGGCTTGAATAGTGTTGAGATCTGGACTGATAACATGAGGAAGAAAGAAAGGGTGAAACATGATGCATAGCTATGATATGTATATATAAAAAAAAAGCAAACATGATAAAACATGCTTGGTGATTTTACAGACCAACAGACTTTCTGATCTATGTCACTTTAAAAAAAAAAAAAATAAATACAAACAAAAAAACCCCACCCACCAACCTCTCTAAAACTCTTTTGGAAAGTGCTGAGAAGTTCTTTAAAATAAATGCATATAATATGGCACAAAATATTCCTGGTAGGTGGTCATATAATCATTTGGGTGGCCTCTCTCCTCAATGTTCCTGTATTCCAATTAGAAGACATCAGATGAATACAAGATTAAATAGGAACCCTGATTTCAATACACACTCTCAAAAAGTAAGCACCTGAAAATTTTGTTAACATTCAACAAAGATCTGATATCCACCGCTTCTTCATTCTCTGCCTGCAGCAAATGGGCAGTGACTAGACTCTGCCATGGATATCAGGTAGAGAGACCAAAGCAAAAACAAAACTTTCAGAACATCAAAACTGATCACCACACCACAGATCATTTTTAAGCTACTAAAAAATTCCTCTTCAGTTCCAAGGATCTTCAGAAAAAAACAACCAAAATTTTCAAGACAATGACTGTCCATCTGCAGGAAACTGTCTTGGCAAATTTGGTTTTATTTGCTATTTCATTAACAGCAACAGCACCACAGTGCTCCATGTTTTCACATAGATTTGCACGCGTAACCTGAAACAAGGAATAAACACAATTCTGGAAATATGAGCCATAAAATCATTGAGGCTTGAAGCAAGAATGGCGAAAGAGAGTGAAGTAGTAATATTCTCCCAAGTGCAGATGAGCAGTTTGCCTCATCCACAAGTCAGGCTCTAAGCTTTTCTCATTTGGAATGCTAAACAAACACAGGAGAAAACATGAAAACAAAATCTTCCAGTTTTTGTTAGGACATCATGAGAATATCCTCAATGCCAGCATGGGAAGTGAGAGCAAACTGCAATTCAGTCTTAAAATAACGGTGTAAGACTACATCCCCAGCAAATATAAACCAGCATCTTCGAAAACACTTTTCTGACTATGACATTCATTCTTCATCATTTGGAGCTAAGTAAAAAGATAGTACAGGAGAAACGGCATTTTTCTCCAAGCCGTTTATCTGTGAACAGCTCAGACAGATTCCCCTTCTTATTCTTTTGCCACTCCTTGTGCAGCTACCTATTCTTTTTTCAGAGATTGACCCCTGACTAAGAGGGCAGCTGTCTGAGCCTGTGGAAATGCGCCAGTAAAGAAGTCCTGGGAGAAAAGCCCAACATGAAATTCAGATGGTGGAGGAAGCCACAAAGCAGGAAACAGAAGGGAGTTATTCTTAGGCCCCAAACTTCTTTAGAAAACAGTTCCAAAATTTTCCAAATTCTGACAGTTACAGTGACAAAAAAGAAAAAAAAATAAATAAAAAAAAGGTGAAAGTGTGAAATACTGCTTACTTTTTCTCTTGATCTCTTTGAGTAGTATTGTCCTGGGTTCAGCAGTAGCAGTCATTTTTCTCCTTCTTAGTAGCTGGTGCCGTGTTTTTTTTTTGACTTTCAGCCTAGGAACAGCGCTGATAACACCAATGTTTTTAGTTACTGCTCAAACGTTTAGTCTGACCAAGGACTTTCTGAGTCTCATGCTCTGCCAGGGAGGAGGGGAAGCTGGGAGGAAGCAGAGACAGGACACTTGACCCAAACTAGCCAAAGAGGTATTCCATACCACAGCACGTCATGCCCAGGATGTAAAAACTAGGAGAGGGACCTGGAAGAGGGGGATCACTGCTAGGCTGGGCTGGATATCAGTCGTAGGGTGGTGAGGGGTTGTATTCTCTTTCCCTGTTGTTCCCCTTGTCATTCTGTGTGATTCGGTTGATACGTTGGAGGGAAGGAATGCCATCCAGAGGGACCTTGACACGCTTGTGAGGTGGGCTGATGCCAACCTGATGAAGTTTAACCATGCTAAATGCAAAGTCCTACACCTAGGTCGGAGCAATGCCAGGCACAGCTACAGATTGGGCGGGGAGGAGATTCAGAGCAGCCCTGCGGAGAAGGACTTGGGGGTGTGGGTTGATGAAAAAATGAACATGAGCCGGCAGTGTGCGCTTGCAGCCCAGAAGGCCAACCGTATCCTGGGCTGCATCAAAAGGAGTGTGACCAGCAGGTCGAGGGAGGTGCTCCTGCCCCTTTACTCTGCTCTCGCGAGACCTCACTTGGAGTATTGTGTGCAGTTCTGGTGTCCTCAACATAAAAAGGACATGGAACTGTTAGAACAAGTGCAGAGGAGGGCCACGAAAATGATCAGGGGACTGGAGCACCTCTCGTATGAAGACAGGCTGAGAAAATTGGGGCTGTTCAGCCTGGAGAAGAGAAGGCTGCGTGGAAACCTCATAGCAGCCTTCCAATACCTGAAGGGGGCCTATAGGGATGCTGGGGAGGGACTCTTCATTAGGGACTGTGGTGAGAGGACAAGGGGTTATGGGTTTAAACTTAAACAGGGGAGGTTTAGATTGGATCTGAGGAAGAAATTCTTTACTGTGAGGGTGGTGGGGCCCTGGAATGGGTTGCCCAGGGAGGTTGTGAATGCTTCATCCCTGGCGGCGTTCAAGGTGGGGTTGGACATAGCCTTGGATGGCATGGTTTAGTGGGAGGTGTCCCTGCCCATGGCGGGGGGGTTGGAACTCGATGATCTTGAGGTCCTTTCCAACCCTTACTATTCTATGATTCTATGATTCTATGATTATTATTATTGGTGGTAGCAGCAGTGGTTTGTGTTATACCTTAGTTACTCAACTGTTCTTATCTCAACCCGTGGGTGTTACATTCTTCCGATTCTCCTCCCCATCCCCCCGGGAGCTGGGGGGAACACAGAGGGGGGAGTGAGTGAGCAAACTGCATGAGTTACAGCTGGGCTTAAACCACGACAAGTATCTTGTGTTAAACAGGAAAAAAAAAATCTACCATGTGTCTGACTTAGTAATTAGCTCCAATTATATTTAAAGAACATGATGAACAAAGATGCAGCTTTCAAGAAATTTATAGTTGAAATTGGTGCTAGTTCTAAGTGCTATTTACTATTCTCCTGTTTCATTTACAAATGTTTATTGTTGCCTTTTCCTGTGTTCTCAGTATGAGCCCTCTTCTGGGTTTTCCAAACACTAATGAAAGCAAAGAGCCATATTTATAAGCAGTTCCTTTGGGAAATGTCAATTTAGAAAAAAAGACTTTAAAAAAAAGACTTTTACATTTAAAAAAAAATGTTACTTTTTTTTTTTTAAAAAAAGACTTCTAGAAATAATTACCACAAATTTTAGCATAATCCAGAGTAGCCATGCACTTCTAAACCAACAAAAACTCCTGTGAGCTGCTCCCAAATGCTCACAATATGAATTAGATAAAGAAGAATAGGGAAAGGTAGGCAATTAAATTTGTTCTCTATTATTGTCTAAGCATGCCACTAATTTAGTTTTCTGAGGAGTTAAACAAGTTTCTTGTTCTAAATGAGACAACAGAAGGCTATTTGTTAAATGATAACAATAATTAGAAGTACATTTTGTTTGTTGACTGTGTTGAATACACAGAAAAGGATATTCAAACACTATGGAGCAAAGATAATATCAGTGTTTTTATAGCAGAGGTTTAGCCCACAACTCTGTAACATTCATGTAATGATGAAGCATTGGTTCAGCAGGGTGGATCAATCAAAGTGATTGGATCAAGGTGATTTTAATCAAATAGATAAATAGAATATGAAAAATACAATGCTGTATGCCCATTTTGGATTAAAACTTCGTTGGTTTATGTAGTTTCAGTAGTTCGCTCGGAAACTCCAGTCCCCCATGAAGAGAGAAGTAGTCAGACTTAATAATAATCTGTCACTCTACAGATTAGCTGGGCTGAATTGTTTTTCTTACCCATGGAAATGTAAGATCACACATTTTTAACAACTCAATATTTTCATTCATATTTGTGAAAGCACCCCTACGGCTTAAACATTGTTCTGTAACAATTTTCTGTAACTGATGGAAGAGAAGAAAGGTAAAAGAGAGAAAGCAGTTGCACTCATTTGAGATACCAAAAAAATGCAGACAGGAGAACATTCAAAACCACGTAAGGAAAGGAAGATACAAGGTTCAAACCTAGCAGTGACCCTGTTAAACGGAAGAATGAACACCAAAAAATTCAAAAATTTTCCACAAAGTGGAAGTAACTTTTTTCTGATCCACTTTAATCAGTAATATGGTTTTACAATGAGCCACCTGACATGCTGCCCAGAACTAGGGGTCCTGGAAGACCCAGCTGTCTCTGTTGCTAAAGAAATGAGGACTGAACAACTCAAAGGATGCAGAATATGGCTCCTCACCAGCCTGCCAGCCAGTCTGCCAAGGAGCTGGGGAAAGGAACTGGCAGAAATTCTGGTTTCTTCCAACAGAATCCAGATATCAAAATTAGTCTGGTTTCTAGCAGCACACAAAAAGTTCTATCAGAAATTCCTGACAAAAATTTTAAAGATATTTTCATTACCTTGGTGAACATGCAAATCCCAAAAAAAGGTCTAATGAAGCTTTGAGTACACCCAGACTTTACTGAGGATGTGAAAACATCCCAAGGAGCCCGCAAGAGTATACACAGTTGCAGCACTTCCGCGCAATACACTGAAGTAGGAAATTCTATTGATAGAGCTTGAAAATAAATAAACCTTACATAAAATCTTGAAAATTCTACACACAAAAAAGGTGCTTTCTCCTCTCAAGAACCTCCTAATGTCACTTTCCACCTGGATCTGCCTTTTAGCAATCAAACAGAACAAACCCAAACACTCTTCCTTCTGCCTACCTTCTACTCACATCCCTTGAATGCCATATCTGATACTGCCTGCCATTTCTACGAAGAAGAAAAAAGTCATTGCAGGAGCAAAGTAATGGTTGCACTGGACAAAACCTGCCTGTATCACAGAAAGCTCTCACAGGAATAAACATTGCAAAAAAAAAAAAAAAAAAAAAAAACAAAAAAGCAGGGAGTGAAAGGAAGTCTAAAATAGAGGCAGCGAATGAAGAAAGAAAACAAGTGCTATTCAGTTCTTGCAAAGTCTTCTTTATCCCTATTTATATAGGATAGACATAGCCAATAGACATAGTAATTATCCTTAAACATTAAACATCAAATAAAATCTTTCCATTATCCCATTTAAAATTATACAAGGAATTTTTGTTCCCGTTTTTAAAGAGGGAGACCTAGGGAAATAACATCTATTGAAATGGAGTGTTAGACCACTAAAGAAATTGAAAAATATAGGGAAGATTCTAAGGCTCGCTGATGAGATCAGGAATGAGTAATAGTTTTTCACAGATCACTTCTTTGATCACTTCAAATGAAACCAGAGGAACTAATAGCAGCCAGATTTAGTGCTGTGGTTTCTCCTCTTATTCCCTTTTTTTCCTCCAATGTTGCATTACCTTTATTTCTGACCCAAAGATATTTACGGCAGTGAGCTAAATTCATTCATCATAAATGTCCTCACAACAGAGAGCTGACTTATAAAAAGATTTTTTTTCTGTTGTGTACAAGGCCTGAAATGGCAGGTCAAATAAACCCCACCTAATAGTATTCAACAGTAAAACTGTTAAAATAAGAATAAATGCCATTATTCACTATTAGACTACAGCTAGGGGCACAGCAAGCTAATTGCTTTATTACAATGGACAGATTAGATTATTAAGAGTGAAATGATTATCAAGTGCACAGTCATGGGGTCATACTGGATTCTTCATTTCTCCTGGAGGCACAGTTGTACTGATGGCAAAGAGTGTTTTTAAAACCTTAAGTATCCAGGAGGCTGCACTTTTTCTTTTCAAATGAGGACACTGTCACTCTGAATCATGCTTTAATTATTTCTTGATCAGACTACGTCAACTTTTTCCAAAGATGAGAAAACATAGCTTGCATAAAATTCAGCAACCTCCCTGTCAAATTAGAAGAACTTGAGAGAGCAAAACTCATCACGCACTTTTTATGGTTAAAAATATCACTGCAGGGCAACCTACTGATTTTTCTGCTGTAGATCCTACTATACTACATAGATAGTAGACAGTACAACATGATGCACGCTGCAGGTAATGGAATTCAAGGGAGGACCTAAGATGAATCTAAACAAATCTTCCTTTGTGCATCAGGACCCAGATATTCTCACTTCTGAATCATCCAAACCAGCTATTTTTTTTTTTCTTTTTATAGGATGCCATAGCTCTCACATAATGCATACAGTGATACTTCCTTTTTGTGGAAACCAGGACACAGGGGAACTGGAGGGAATTGGCATACAGCTTAATTTCATCCTACTATAGAGTAAAACCTCAAAGTTGAGTTGCATATCTGGATCCAGAGGACTGGAACATGTACCATGCTGCAGATACTAGGAAATGTTTTCTGAGAAACTCTTGGAATCTCAGTATTGAAAATTGCATTCTCAGTTTGGAACAGAGGTTTTGCAACAATTTTTTTATCTGCTACACTGAACTAAAATTCACATGCCCCTTAAGATGAATGGCCCACCTTTCCATTGAAAACTTTTTGAAATAATGACATTCTTCCTCAAGGACACGATAACAGAAGCAGGGAAAGAGAGACAGAGATGAACACACTAAGAAACGAGTCTCATGGATGATGTGCTTTTGCTCTATTTTTACTAAAAGCCCAGAGAAAGGAACAAAACCTACTTGTGCTGCTTCAGGGGCAACATTTGTTCAAGGCTGTGAAAATGTATTTTGGGAGTGCAAAGGGATAATCTAAGTCAGATTTGTTCTTGTTTCTAATCACTTCCTTCTTCGCAAGAGCACAGACAAACACAAAACTTGCTAACAAATGTTAAGGTCAACTCTTCACCTCTGCCCTGGAAACACCCACACAGCTGTTGCAGATGAAGAGTAGCTGGTCTCGTTCCTAGCCCTGAAAAGAGCTTTGTGCCTCACTTCAGCACTGTCAGAAACAGGGTTGAGATATTTCACTACATGTTCAGCATTTGGGTGTCATTCTTGACTCAATCTATCCATCTTCTGAAGAATAGCGATCAATCTGCTCTAAAACTAGATAAAATAGCTTACTAAAATAAAGAAAGATGGGAAAACAAAACTAGTGTAGAAATGTAGGCTACGACTTCCTTTAAATGTGTCTGACATATTGAGAGGGCACAAATAGGTTGTAGCAAAGCAAGAAACTAAACAGAAATAAGCAAATTAACAGAAACTGATAACATCTTGCATTTTGACTGGCACGGCTGGCTGTCACAAGCAAATTAAAACCAGCACTTCAGTTTGAAATGGTGCAGCTGACAGCACAAAAAAGGAAAAAAAAAACAAAACAAAATGAAACAAAACAAAAAGCTTCAGCTCTCAGATGCCAACTGTTAGAAACAACATTAATTAAATATGCCCATTTTAAATTTCCATACTTTGATTATTATCTGACTAAACTGGATAAATGTAACCACAGATAAAAGTTAATTTTTATAGCATCCGTGAATACGTATTCCTTTATCAACAGATATATAGGGGTTTCCCACCAACAAGAGCTAAAAGAAAGACAAAGGGACAGAGACAATTCAAGGCAATAACATGAACTATTTTTACATATTATCTACTACAAGTAGCGCTAACACATTTTACAGTGTCAGCACAGACAGTAGAAAAATCTTAATCAGAAAGATTTTCTTAATGAGACCCCGAAAGATATTGACTTATTACTGCATATTTTTCAAAAATAATTGTCATTTTTCATAAAAAATATACATACACACACACATAAAGAGGACATTTTGGATTGTTAATATGAGCCAAATGCATGCATAATTTCCACTTTACACTTTATTAATTAGCTTTCTTTTTGCTTTAAATCAGAATTATTCTTCAAATACTTTAAGATTCCAGAAAAATTTGTGTAAAACTGATTCAAGTTACTCGAACAGCAAGCATGCTATTAAAGGCTAGTTAACTGGCTGTAACAAAGAGAGACCGAGAATCACTGAAAGCGCTCCCTTTGTCTACTGCAAACAAATAAAACCTAAAGCTGTATCTATATACAAGATGATGTCACCAGCGTAAATATCAAGTTGCAATTTCCTTCATCTCCCTTAACTTTTTATTATTGTAAGTGCAGCACTTGCTACACGTGATTATTCTTGAACCTTAACCCCAAAGCTATATCATGTTTGTGGAATGTACAATGGTTTCATTGTTTAGTAAAATGCTAACCTTCATACTGTGCATATTAAACAAACTGGTATTACACAAAAATATCTGGAGGTAGCAAAGTAGCCAAAGATGAGTAAGATTGATGAAATATTTAACATTAAAAAAAAAAAAAGGAGAAAGGAAAAAGCTCTAGAAGCAACAGTGAACACAAGAACTAATGACACTAAAAGATTTGCTAACTTCTTCGCTACTTTGTAAGTTCATTTTTAGCAGGTACAGTGACTAGCTTGATTAATTTCAATAGTTATAATGGATAATAGTTAGAATTCTATAGTTACATACATAATTATAATGGTAGAATAATAATTCCACTATTTTACTGGGGCATTCTGGGCAAATTGTCTCACTTCCATGTATTTATTTTACTGATTTTATCCACTTATCTACAGCTAGTGGAACACTAGACATTATGATGTTTATCCACTTCTAAGAAGGGAAAACATTATCAGCCTTTGAAGGAATTCCCAGAAAACACCTTACTGTGTAAGACTGATGAAGACATTGGCAAAAATATTAGCAGCCAATCTACAATCCATGCTTTCAATACATGCACCTCAGCTCCAGCAGTGTTAAAACAAAAGAAAATATGGAGGCCTGCACAGTGATTATGACAACACAATAAAGATCCGCTGTATCAAGTGAGAACGGAAGAAATCTTACAAAACTGAAGAATACACCTCCAGAACAACAGAATGGGGTTTTGTTTCAAAATTTTCCTAGGCTGGGTACTATGCCTCACTTCGGATTGCTGTTCTCTCCACTCTTCCACAGGCAGCAATGCCAGCTCAGGAACTACAAATTCATTGCTTAAATTCTGCAGGATAGGAGCTAGGCTGTCTGCAGTCTCTCATTTCTGCATGGCCATTATAGGTTTTGACATAGAAGATGAGGAATAATGGGCCTAATTTTTTTTTCTTTGACAGTACAATTAAATCAGAAGTGATCTAATGACATCAGTAGACTTATAACAGAATAAAAGAATACAATTTCAACAAAAATCAGGCTCAATCATTCTATTATGGAAACAAAATTTTCAGGAAAGCATCACAAAAAAGCTATAAAGTGTTTTTATTTGACAGTGATATGGTCTAACCCAAATATTTTCTCACAAGGTCCATCCATAAAAATTAGTTGGGGAAAGTGTATAATTTAAAATTTACCTGTATTAAAATCTATAGGAGTGACAGACAGTTTTTCCAGAACCCTTTTATGTACAAAAATGGACATACAACTACAAAAAATTGGAAAATCCTATCTTGTATAACCTAAAAGTAAGTAAAATTAAAAATATCCAAGTAGCACTTACATAATTTAAAACATATATTTGGAGCACTGGAAGAAATATGTCACTTCTTGGATAGAAAAAAATGTCTTAAGATGAACATGCCCTCCGTAATTTCTTTTTTTCAGAATAATTCCATTATCATCTCAGCCAGATCTCCATTGAAGTTCCATCTCATTTTCTACAGAGAGAAACATCTAGTATAAGTGCATTTCCTTTACATACAGCATTAAGGGGAAAAACCTTTAATTATTTCATTTGACAATAACAAAGGCATTCACACAACCATACAAGCCAGTAACTGAGTCACTGTAATCTAGTCAGATGCTGGACATTTCTTAAACCAATCACTGAATATTAACCTGCAAAAAAGTAAAAGCTTACAAAACCCTCTGGAATTTTGTGTCTGGTATTTATAGAAAATACCGCTCAAAATGAAGTTTGTTTTAAGAAAATTGCTGGCTTCTGAGTAAATATGACATTTGAAAATGTATAATTTATTCATATTTGGGGACAGCAAATCATTCCAGAAGAGTGGACTTTGATTCTGAAAGGAGGACCATCACACTCATTTGGGGGTTTTTCACATGTTACCGTGCCAAAATTTTGTTTCCGTAGTAATTTTTACAAGCATTCTAGGGGGAAGGCATAAGAAAGGGGACAGTTGCTTCATTTTTCAATAAATACAGATCAAAGATGACTGTTACAGCAATCCAAGAGAAAAAAAAAAAAAAAGAAAAAAGAAAAAATTCTAACCAAGAGCAAAGTGTAGCTCCTAATGAATGCTGGGCTAATATTAGCAACCAAGTAGTACAAAATATGTGAATATTTAATAGTCCTAGTCCTAATAGATTTATTTCTCTTCTGAAAGAATGAAATGACCTTCTAAATATAGCACTGCTTAAAAAATAAGATGGCTAGGTAGGCATTCAGAAAATTGCAACTAGCATGGTAATATTTTTAATTGCTGTATTTCTCAAACAGTCCTCCCCTCCCCCCCCTCAAATTCAATTAAGTCAATGAGGTCGCATTTCAGATGCACAAGTAGTCTGCAAGTCTGTAACTTAGCAGAATCAGTTACTTTTATTACAATTAGAAAAAATTTAAATGCGTTGAGGCAAGGTCTATTTTTTCCTGATGTGAGGCATAGACAGTAGCTACATTCATGCTTTGTGCTTCTCTTTGTAATCCTACAAACTTTCTGTGATTCATGTGTTCATGACCCTAGCATACTGAAATTCAATCACAGTTGTTGTTATCTACAGGATTCATAATTTAAAATGATATCTTAATAACAGATTAAATTACAACAAAGTTATTTATATGTCCTCTTTTTTAAAATATCCATGTAACCTACATTTCTAGTAAATAGTAAACAGAGCCAAAGCCAACACATACTTTGAACAATCCAAGACCTTATCTCGACACAAAAACTGACATACCAGGGGCAAAGTAGTTCTCCCATTACTTTATACAATAGAATCATAGAATCATAGAATAGTAAGGGTTGGAAAGGACCTCAACATCATCGAGTTCCAACCCCCCTGCCATGGGCAGGGACACCTCCCACTAAACCATGCCATCCAAGGCTATGTCCAACCCCGCCTTGAATGCCACCAGGGATGAAGCATTCACAACCTCCCTGGGCAACCCATTCCAGGGCCCCACCACCCTCACAGTAAAGAATTTCTTCCTCAGATCCAATCTAAACTTCCCCTGTTTAAGTTTAAACCCATTACCCCTTGTCCTCTCACCACAGTCCCTAATGAAGAGTCCCTCCCCAGCATCCCTATAGGCCCCCTTCAGGTATTGGAAGGCTGCTATGAGGTCTCCACGCAGCCTTCTCTTCTCCAGGCTGAACAGCCCCAATTTTCTCAGCCTATAAAAGGAGTGTCTGGTCACCTGTACAAATATAAGAGCTTAGGTGTGCAGCAGTTACAACTAGGACTTCCACTACCCGTCTTTCATTATTTATGTCCCAGATCACACTGGAAAATGCAAACCACAGCTAGAGCCTCCTAGCGCCCGCTCACTTAGCCAGCTTCATCCAAGGTATTTCCTCTCTCCTTCCCTTCCACAACCTATGAGCTGAACAAACTTATTCCATTATATCAGAAAATCAGATTAAGAGTGTCCAATAAATAAAAAAACACCATATGCTATTTGATACAAAGACACAAAACCTTGTTCTACCTGAACTAACACCAGTAATGGTCTTCCAACTCCAGTTATTCAACAGAAAAAATTAATGAGCATTTCCTTTGTTTTCTTCATGAGAAAAGCTCCAAACATAAATTCTGGCTGCATTGACCCATAAACCTCAAACAGCACCTTCTAAACCAGAAATCATTTCATATGTGTTGACTGCTGCTTTTCTCAGTGACTGCAACATAACCAGTCATTTCAGACTGTGATAAAAAGTGGTGGAATAAGTTCATTGCTCCCAGAAACTCCAGAAGCACTGTAGCTAATCTCTCCCAGCCCCTCAGCTGTGCCAGCTCAGCAGCTTGCAGAACTTTACAGTAAACCAGATTAGTTCCTTTTCGTACCTTAAAAAAATCCCCTGCCAAATTAAGGGGAAAATACTTTTCTTTATGTTAACTTCCCTGAAGTTACTAGACAGTTCAGCAGACACTTGCACCAGAGCCATGATGGTGTCATGGAGACAGGAAGGACCAGCTGGGCTGACAGTGGGGCTGCCTCTGTTGCACTGACAGCAGAGAACTGCCTGGGGTTCTGGAGCTGAATTTAGCCCCTCAGAGCTGCTTTCTGGAGAAGCCTCTCTTTTCTTGCTGTGTAGATTCCACAGGGAGCCCAGGAAAAGTGGTGTCGCTAGGCTTGAGTTAGCATTTGTAGATATATTTGCAAAATACTCTGGTGGATTGACCTTGGCTGGCTGCTAGACACCCACCAAACCTCTCTGTTATTCTCCTTCCTCAGCAGCACAGGGCAGAAAACAAGATGGAAAAGGCTGAGAAAGGATCAGTTGAGATAAGGACACGGTCTGCACCACAGGCTGCAAAGGAATCTCTGCTACGGCACCTGGAGCACAACCTACACCACCTCCTCCTCTCCTTCACTGACCTTGATGTGTAGAGAACTGTTTCCCCACATTTTTCTCACTCCTCTCTCTCATAGCTGCTGCACAGCATTTTTTATCTTCTCTTAAATATGTTATTGCAGAGACACCACCAGTGTCATTGATGGTATCAGCTTTGGCCAGAGGTGGGTCCATTTTGGAGCTGGCTGAAACCAGCCCTGTCTGACATGAGGGCGGCTCCTAGTGTCTTCTCACAGAAGCCACCCCTGCAGCCTCACCCCAACATCTGGACATGTAAACCCAGTATAAATACTTAGTCCATACTGCAAAAAAAGTGATATAATTTTTAGTTATGAATCTAGTGAGTTACAAGCTTCCATATAAACTCTTACATAAGTTTCCATTTATTATGGCATAATGAATCTAATTATTAATTAAAAGACAAAGAATAATCAGGTTGATGGGCAATAATTCGGTAACAATCACACACAGTGAAATTTTTTGAAGAAAAGCTTATTAAACTGAAACTAAGGCTAAAATAAGTTTCAGTAATGTAAATACAAAAAACTATAATGCAGATGTTCCAACCAGTACAGGTCTTGTCTTAATCTCCTTCCACATCATGATAATACCATTCAGTAACTTTTATAAATACTGAATAATACTTACTTGTGTCCAAAATAGAAGATATTTAATGGCAATTTTCCTCTTTTAACAAAAGCCACCATCTTTCTTGTGGGCAGCTTTACTGAACACCTAGCGGAGCCAATGGGAAGCAGGAGCTGTTTTAAAATAGGTAATTATTATTAAGGAAGTGCTTAGTCTTACTTGTGTTAGTAACAGCAGTCCCTTTGAAAGACAAATTTTTCATGGATTACTACAATAAAACTCTCCTAAGCTCTTGGCAAGTTAAAGCCTCATGGCTATGAAAACTGACAAAAAATGCTGCCAATTCTAAACTTCTCTTTCTTATGATTTAACCTAGGAATTAAACTGAGTATATCACTAAATTATATCAATAATAACAATATAAAAAAATATACAACAAACCTTTTATTTATTCAATGACTGAACTAATGAATTTTACTAGTAAACTTTCAGGAAATCCTTTCTTATTAAAAGAGTAAACATAATTTGTGAAGAATATATTATATTCTTTATATGCACAATGGTTAAAAACGAAATAAATAAAAAAACCCTCCAACTTAATGAATCTCTTACTTGTAAATAACTGATCTTACTGAGCTAAGAAACAGTTACTTATGTCTGAGAAGTGAAGTTGGGACACGTGTCAGTGTGATCATGGCCTAATTCTACAACTATTATCACTCTTGTTTGTGCAGAACAAATATTACCATTCATACTAATAGTTAAAAATCTAAATAAATACTTATTTTGTCTTTCTCCAAATAAAAGTTTCTTTTATAGATGAGAATATCTGTGTTATAAATACTTTTTAAATATATAACTCAGAACAAATTTTAGACAAGAACACTTAGTAAATTCTGCAGAAGACATTCTCATAAACACTCAAAGTAGCTAAAAATACTTATCTTCCAACCATGCCTAAAGAAATTCAAAATATATAAATGCACATCAGTGCTCAAATATACTTCATTAAATTTCATTCATCTTTGGCCACCTGCATGTTCAGATATCAAGCAGACGGAAGAATTCAACACTTTCAAACATTAAGTACTTTCTCTGTACTCTATCCTGAAAATACCTTTTCTTGGCTCAGTGCCTTCACAGCACCCTCTATAGCCCTTTTTCAGATAAACCATAAACCTGGTTGGAAACTATATGTTTGGGTTTTCTGATACATACTTTCAAATGTGGAAGATACAGTTTTTAAAAAGAAATATGGATACTATGCAAAAATACATTTTTTTCAATCATATTGAGGTTTAGTTTAACTTTACAATGTGCTAAGTTTTGAAATTCCCTAGTACTTTTGGTAAAGTTCAGAGAATAATTAAAATTACTGCCTCACTTGAAATGTCTTCTGATGTGACATATATTATCATGGAAGTAACATCAGCACTTGAAAAGTATTTCCCATTCAGTTAAATTTAGCTTCTCAAATCTATCACTTATATGTAAATCAAGACTATCCACAAAGCATACACAGGCATAATTTTGCAACTAAGCCAATATATTACTAAAAATCAGAACAAGAAGGTTCATTCTATTCATAAATTAAAATTAATTTCTTATTTTTAAATAG
Organism: Amazona ochrocephala; assembly: GCA_039720435.1. Classification (NCBI taxonomy): domain Eukaryota; kingdom Metazoa; phylum Chordata; class Aves; order Psittaciformes; family Psittacidae; genus Amazona; species Amazona ochrocephala. The sequence goes on from CM077876.1 coordinate 21,479,273, forward strand.
TTCATACTGTTTACTGTGATATGTCATATCTGTAATGTTACAAGTAGTTTGAAAAAAGGAAGATCTTCCCAAAACATTTTAACTTCAGCACAAAACACATGTTCAATAAAAGTATAATCCTCAGCCTGCTAAACGTGACAGTGGTGCTATTTTTCTGGCTGTTAGATAATACATTGTTCAGCTGTCACTTACTGTGCAGCAGTTGGTTACACAGAGTGAAATAAATCATAATCGCAGTCACTAACCAAATTAATGGAAGCATGCTGAATCAAAACCCATGTTCTCAAACTGTCTTAGGACCTGTTTCAGCAAAAATATATTTGATATCTATACCACACAACATCTGCAGATACCTGTTCATCCAGGCTTTCAAAGCAAGAAAGTGCTGAATTCAGAACTTACAGCAATTCAATAGTATTTTTTTAATAGACTACTATCAAAAGGGACATATCAAATTGAAAATGCACAGTAGCTAAATAAATATTGTTTAAGCAATCACTAACTGGCAGAAAAGAAAAAATTCAAAGGATAGAAGGTATTCAAAGCATATACTGAAAGGTCTCTAACTTCCGTTGATACATAGCAAAAGACAGAGAGTGTGTAAGCAACAGAGAAAAATTACCAACTTAAGCTGAGTTTATAAAGTTTTCTTAGGCTCTGAAAGTTACAATGATTTAAAGTTACAAGTAATTGAAAAATCCTGCGACTGTAACTTCTCATCTAGCAATCAGACTAGCTTCAGCTATGAGATTCTATCTGGCGTAAAATATCAATCATTCCTCTTGATGAATAGTATGTGAAAATTTTCTTTGCAATGTACTTTTGTGGATAGGTATGCTTAATTCCACAGGCTGGAAAGATCTTATTTTCCAAGATCTTCTTTTAGATCTCATTCTTCAAAGGCTTTTCGGACGAAGTATGAAAGATATGTAAGGCCCGGCACAAGCAACCTAGAATGTTCCTCGATTGTGCGGAAGACAACTTCCTTCTGAAAGTAATAGAAGAGCTGACAAGGAGAGGTGCCATGCTTGACATCATGCTCACCAACAGGGAAGGGCTGGTTGGAAATGTGACACTCCAGGGCAGCCTTGGTTGTAGAGATCATGAGATAGTCGAACTCGAGATCCCCAAGACAGTGAAAAGAGCGTGCAGCAAGCTCACAGCCCTGGACTTCAAGAGAGCAGACTTTGGCCACTTTAGGAACCTGCTCAGTAAGGTTCCATGGGATACAGCCCTAGAGGGCAGAGGGGGCCCAAGACTGTTGGTTGATATTCAAGGATTACCTGCTATAAGGACCTGCTGAGGAAATTTTGGAAGGAAAAAAGAGGCTTATAAAAGACGGAAGCAAAGACAGGCGGCCTGGGAAAAATATAGGGATGTTGTCAGGGAAGCTAGGGACCAGGTTAGGAAAACTAAGGCCCACTTAGAATTAAACTTGGCTAGGGATGTTAAGGACAACAGGAAGGGATTCTATAGGTACATTGCCAATAAAAGACAGGTTAGGGACAAAGTGGGCCCGCTCTGGAAGCTATCAGGAGAACTGGCTACCCTGGATGTGGAGAAGGCTGAGGTTCTTAATGACTTCTTTGCCTCAGTCTTCACTGGCAAACGCTCCGACCACATCACCCAAGTCTTGGAAGGCAGACGCAGGGACTGTGAGAATGAAGACCTTGGGCCCACTCTAGGAGAGGATCTGATTCAAGACCATCATAAGAACCTGAATGTACACAAGTCAATGGGACCGGATGAAATCCATCTGCGGGACCTGAAGGAGCTGGCAAATGAAGTTGCTAAGCCACTGTCCATCATATTTGAAAAATCATGGCAGTCAGGTGAAGTTCCCAATGACTGGAAAAAGGAAAATATAACCCCCATTTTCAAGAAGGGGAAAATGGATGACCCAGGGGACTACAGACCAGTCAGTCTCACCACTGTGCCTGGCAAAATCTTGGAGCGGATTCTCCTGGAAGGCATGTTAAGGCACATGAAAAACAACAAGGTGCTTGGTGACAGCCAGCACGGCTTCACTAAGTGGAAATCGTGCCTGACCAATCTGGTGGCCTTCTGTGATGGGGTTACGGAACTGATGGACAGGGGTAGAGTAGTTGATGTCATCTACCTGGACTTGTGTAAAGCCTTTGACACTGTCTCACATGGCACCCTTGTCTCTAAATTGGAGAGACATGAATTTGATAGGTGGATCACTCGGTAGATAAAGAACTGGCTGGATGGCCACACACAAAGAGTTGTGGTCAATGGCTCAATATCCAGCTGGAGACCAGTAACAAGTGGTGTCCCCCAGGGATCGGTCTTGTTCAACATCTTTGTCAGTGACATAGTGGGATTGAGAGCGCCCTCAGCAAGTTTGCCGATGACACCAAGCTGTGTGGTTTGGTTGATATGTTGGAGGGAAGGAATGCCATCCAGAGGGACTTTGACATGCTTGTGAGGTGGGCTGATGCCAACCTGATGAAGTTTAACCATGCCAAGTGCAATGTCCTGCACCTGGGTCAGAGCAATCCCAGGCACAGCTACAGGTTGGGCAGGGAATAGATTCAGAGCAGCCCTGCGGAGAAGGACTTGGGGGTGTTGGTCGATGAGAAACTGAACATGAGTCGGCAGTGTGTGCTCGCAGCCCAGAAAGCCAACCGTATCCTGGGCTGCATCAAAAGGAGTGTGACCAGCAGGTCGAGGGAGGTGATCCTGCCCCTCTACTCTGCTCTCGTGAGACCTCACTTGGAGTATTGTGTGCAGTTCTGGTGTCCTCAACATAAAAAGAACATGTAACTGTTGGAACAAGTGCAGAGGAGGGCCACGAGGATGATCAGCAGACTGGAACACCTCGCATACGAAGACAGGCTGAGAAAATTGGGGCTGTTGAGCCTGGAGAAGAGAAGGCTGCGTGGAGACCTCATAGCAGCCTTTAAGTATCTAAAGGGGACATATAAGGATGCTGGGCGGGGACTCTTCATGAGGGACTGTGGTGATAGGACAAGGGGTAAAGGGTTCAAACTTAAACAGGGGAAGTTTAGATTGGATATAAGGAGGAAGTTCTTTACTGTGAGGGTGGTGAGGCACTGGAATGGGTTGCCCAGGGAAGTTGTCAATGCTCCATCGCTGGCGGTGCTCAAGGCCAGGCTGGAGATAGCCTTGGGTGGCATGGTTTAGTGGGAGGTGTCCCTGCCCATGGCAGGGGTGTTGGAACTTGATGATCTTAAAGTCCTTTCCAATCCTAACTATTCTATGATTCTATTTACCAAATACTAAGAATAACCGTCAACTACAAGGGAAACATACTCGGGTTCTCAGCAGTGATTCTCAGATACTAAAGATATGGGTAAATTAGCATGCCCAAGTTAATAAAAGATTGAAATGTTAGCAAAAGATTCAATTGTCAAACAGGTTTCTAAAGAAATCAAGAGAATCAAGGTGCATTTTTCTAATACCAAATAGTGAAGAGTTACTCTCAAAGGCAGAACTCTGAGGGTGAAATTCAACTTATCTAGGTCAAGCTGCCAACAAGGTAGACCTCTACATCTGACACATTCACTCATCTTCTTTTAAGTCCATAGCCAGAAATAGTCTCTTCAATTCACCTGGCCTATCCAAAATGTCTAATTAAAGATGAGGTGGATCACACCCTGAAAGCACCTCTTTATTTCCATTTGTTTTAAATTTAATTTAAAGAGATTTCAGATGTAAGATGCATTACACTGTAAATATCACACCTGGTCAGAAGAATCCCAGAGATACTCAGGGTTTAATCCTTAACCCAAGCTCTAAATGTCGTAACACAGGAATTAAAATGATACCAAAACTGAGGCAATCATTTTCATTAATGAAGCAGCTCTTTATGTGCTAAACCTAAAGAAGTCTGATTTTGTGAGGATTGCTTTATTTTGATGTCTATGGCTGGTTCTCCCCTGGAAGGACTCCCTGCTATGTAATAAGGTGTGAACAGACTTTTCCATGGTCGGGAACATGGACAATCCCTTTCCACTACCCATCCACTTCATTAGTTAATTAAGTATCTTTGGGTCCTTAGCTTTTTTGTCAAATTTGGCTGCAAGTCATAAAACAACTTCCACCAACTGAGTAAATATATCAGAAGGTGCAACTGTTTCCCTTACAGTACTACAGCACTTATGCCTTTCCAGGGAGGTGTAAGATATGTGTGGTAAACCCTTCACAGCTTGAGAAGACTTGAACACAGCTCTCTTCCCTAGTGGACAACCTATGGACAAAACTGGAATAAGATTATTCTGCATTCTGCATTGTGCAACCATGCAGGCAGGTGAATGTATGGACAAGCAAGCAAATGTCTAAATAGCTCTGATTAGGAGACTCTCTAGAGGCAAATCCTCATTCTTGCTCCTAGGGCTGTTTGTGCATTTTATTTGAGCAAAATTTATCAGAGGCATCTGATACAGACAGAATACAACTCAACAGGGATGAAGACAAACACTGTGCATAGCTGAGGAAATCAACTTCAAAATACAAAATGAGGAAAGATTGATCCAGCAGGAGCTCTGCAGAAAAGCATGTTGAAGGTACAGTAGATCACAAGCTGACCATATCCAAGTCCGTAATTCTGTATCACCACAAAAAGCCAGAACACACATAACACTGACTGGACAAGGAAAGCGTTCAGTGCAAGACGTGGTGTTATCCTTGTGCTCTCCTCATACACTTCTGTTTGGAATACCATGTCTTGTTTTGGACCTTGTATTTTTTAAAAAAAGATCAGTTAGAAAATATATAAGGAACAGCAACAAGAATGGTCACAAGTCTAGAAATACAAACTGCTGAGTCTACAGAAAGAAGATAAGAAGAATTTACAGGATGAGAAATTATCACTTTTGTGAAAGACCTAAAAGGTTGCTGCAAACAGAAAAGAAACAGACTGTTCTGCATTTCCACTGCAGAGTAAGTAGCAAATGGCCAGAAAGAGATTTAGGTTTAACACGGGGGGGGGGGGGGGGGGGGGCAATCTGTTGGTGAGGGTAATAACTCTGAGTACCTAAGACAAATCACTTAGGGAATTCAAGGAATAAGGAACCTCTATTACTGGTGAGGTCAGTAGTTGGATTCACTGTTACAACTCTCAGTAGTAAATTATCATTTGATAAAACTATGAAAGTTTCACACTGGACACAGGAGTTTTATCATAAGATCTGCTAGGCCCACCCCTCACATTCTCCTATGTAGGCAGCAGAGCACTTGCAGAACAGATTAGCTTGAATTCTGCATGTCGTCTGTTATGTGCCCTTGCCTTGGCCATGAAACCTATTTATTTCACTAGCTAGGTGAGCCCTCACAGTTGGGAATCACTAGATCAGACAAATAAGTGTCAGGAATTCTGATCTTATAGCTGGTCATAACTTGAGGCAAAGGATGAATTGGAAGATCTCTTGAGATCCCAAGCAGCCTATTTTCTATTATTATGTGTGTTATCTGGGCTTTAAGCAGCTTTAAAAGCATTACTTCTCACTCATTCATTCTGTAAAGAAGAAAATTTATAAATGCACCAGCAGTCAGAGTAACACCACATGGAAAAAGATTCCTTGCAAACATTCTGGAGTGCTCATTTCTGAAAGATGGTTGCAAACCATTTTTAAAGAAACTGACTGCTTCTAACTCACAACTTTATTCAAAAGGTCAAAACATTTGAGGTCCTTTATATGATTAAGATAATACACATTCTAAATAAAGACTGCCCTCACAAACACAGAGTCAAAATGCCACATTATATCATATACCTAGCAAGGCTACATGATCTGTGATATATTCTATGTACAAATAAAATACAATATTTGCTATAAGAAACCATTCACCTTAAAAATATTAATGTTGAATAGAAAAACAAGTAATCGGGAAGTATTTAAACAACTTTGTATGAGATATAAGAAGAAAAAATCAACCCTACAGAGACTGAAAAGAAAGTAACTTTTTATGCTTGAAAGACTTCCTTTGTGAATTTTCTAAATAGCAGCACTTGGACTTTTTGGAAACACAAGTTCAGGTCTCACTAACTCCTGCTAGAACAAACAGGATATCTCACTACAGTTTTAGTAAAAGAGTTGAAAGTTTAAATCAAATATACTCTGTAGGGTCTCACATTAAAACTTTAAAACTCCAAAAGATACATAAAGTCAACTATTACAAACTTCTCCCCTATCGAAATGCATGAATTTTATTTCAATTTATCAAAATGCAACCAAGATCACTCTGCAAACATGCTCAGGCAGAGAAATGTAATGACAGCTGATATTTGTATTCAAGACTATAAAAGAACTGCCTTCTACCTTCAATGAAAGCAGAGAACAGTATAAATTACTTTGAACTCTTACTCCCCAAAAATTATACCTATTAACTTCTGAAATGCACTACTACTTCCCTGTACAATTTTGTATTGTTACATTAACTCTTATAATCTCAGTCCTGACTGATCCCTTTGCAGCTTCATGACAATACCTTGGAGAAACAACAGGAGGAAACAGTCACAACATATCATGCAGAATCAGCTTTTCAGCAAAGCACTGATTCTCTAATTTTATCACCAGAAGTTTAACAAAGCACAAGATGCTGGAGTTCACTGAGTTTACAAAAGCACTACCAGATTTGATGTAAGCTGCTCTTAATAATAAACTATAATATACCCTCAACAGACAGTTATACTCCCAGGATGTAACAGCTCCTCCTGTTACATCACATAGCCCTGCAAAAGAGACAAAATCTAAACTCAGTGAACATTGATAACTGTGGTTTGATTTGAACTTCAGATTTATAATATGAATACATTTGTGAAATACAACTGGTTTTGAAAGCCATTTCTAAACAATTAGTATTTAAAGAGATTTTTCCTCTTCATGAGTCTAAATTAAGAAGACTCACTCGTGCCCATTTTTAAAGAGATTAGGTTGTCTGTGATAACTTGCAGCCATTAACCATGATATAGTAAGACATATGATTAAGACAGCCCACGTGACCTAATCTTAACTTTAAAATCATTGCCCCCTCAAAGCTCATTTCTAAGGTGTAATGTCTGCTGCAGCCAAACAAGTATAGAAGAGATCACAACTCATCATTTCTTGTGTTCTTCTGGGTTTTATCTCCCCAAGTTCCTATCAAAAAAGGACATCAGAGAGGATGTTGGAGAAAAAAGAAAGACAGCAATACAAAAGCATCCTTCTTGGAAAAGGTAGGCCTACTGGTGCTAGAAACATTCATAACCTTCTGACTGATTGCAAATGTGGTAAAATGGTAAAACTTTAAGGAAGCCAGCAAAACAGAGGCGTGAGAGTAGGCATTCAGCTGAAATAAATTCCCAAGACTGTAAAATCTACCTTACAGATAAAAACTGAACATCCATGTACATGGCTAAATCCACATTCCACTGGATTACATTTCAAACAACTATATTCATTTTTCCTCCTTATTCCAGAACCCTGAATATGCTGCAAGTATTTTAAACATTCACTGGCAGGGTAAAAACATATTTTATACCAGTTATGTAGTAACCTATCAGTTCTGTGCTTTTTTGCACTTGCAATATATCTCCTAATTAAGCTGTTATTTCAATGGAAAAATCAATTATTTGACATTCTCAGTTATTTAAACATTAGCCAGCTCACAGATGTGTGCAGGCAAAATCCAGAATGGACCATTCAGTCCTCTAACCTCATCTCCAAACACCACTGCATTTCACCCAGTCACCGCTTTCTAGGATACAGTCTCAGCACCTTAAATTATGATCTACACTCTTGTCTTTCAGATGTAAAATTAAAGTGCAAAAAGAGATTTATTAGACAAAATTTCAGAAAGCATATACTGACTAGTGTTAAATACCTATTTTTTGAATTCTTTGTTAACTAAATCCTGTATCAGCTTTTCTTTTTTTCAGCCCCATATGGTGTCAGGCCTTTCCACATGCAACCCATTCTGCTTGTACTTCTTGAGTGTGGGAACATCAGCACTATTGCACTTTTCTGAAATTTTACTCAACATAAACATCAGCAAGCTCAGTAATTAGTGTAACTGTCAGTCTGTATAATCTCCAAATACATTCTGCTTAGTCACTAAGAGGAAGTACTCCTGCTAATATTTGTAGACAGTGCCCAAAAGTATGCTAGATTCTTTAGAGAACAGTTATAAACAGTGGGTCTTCTCGAAGTACAAATGGTACAAACGTACATCCTGACAAGTATTACCTACAACATAAGATGTCTAAGCATATAGTAAGAGAGAAGAGCAAGGAATAATGACCACTTTGAGACAGGTCCAAACAGCAGTACAAATTGTTAAAACAAAAGAAAGAGGAGATGATAACATTAGAGGGAGCAGAGAATGAGGTGGTAAGAAGGGAAAAGGGTATGGAAGAGGGCAGGGCATGAAACAGGACAGCTATTTTCCTCAACCATGTATTTTTGTGTAACTTCCACTATCACTTATTTTACACAGTGTTATTACTTTTAAAGTCACCTTGACCATATTTTATTTTATAACACACAGAAACAAGACCAAAATGATGAGTGGTATAGCAATGGAGTGCTCTCCATTGAACTCCAGATTCAGACAAAACACAGTGTAAAGTTGTGGAAGCATAACTTAAACAAGTAACACTGCCTGGAGTACTAGTTTATAATCAAGCCAAAAGCAAATCTTTTTGCATTACCCTATACACTTTCAAAATCCCCATATACATTATCTCTATTTTCAAAAGACAAAATCCAGTAATCACCACCTACATCGTTTTCATCCCTTCAGCCCTAAAATCCAAATCTTAAACATACACAATGCTTTTAAAGCAGTGTAAATCAGAGTTGATTATTTATAGAGCACTACAATAGCTTTGTGAGGCAAATATTTACACTACTGTGACTCACAGCCATCAATCTATCACTTCCTCTCCCTGAGGCCCAGCATCTTGCCCCACATCCCACCCACCCACAGTGCCATACGGAGCCCACACAGTCTAGCTTCTTTGAGGTCTGCTTGTCAGAGATTTTGTTTCAGTCAGTGTAGCTACTCAATTTTTACCATGGCTGTACAACCACCAACACAGCAACTAAGCACAAGCAAGCCCGCCGTCAGCCAAGCCTTCCTAAAACTTACTCTGGACTTGAAAGTAGTGGCTAACAGACAGCCACATTCTGTAGTTAGACCACCATGTTTCCATCTGTCTTCTTCCCCTGGATAAAACAGATGACAATGCCAGCTGATTTTAGGCAGACACAAGTATAAAGAGACGTTTTATAAGGACCTAAGGACCTCATGGTTAACCTGTGATGCTTTGCAAATTTGTGAAAAGCCTTTCATAATGAAATTCCTCTTGGGAAAACTTGTCTTCTACTGGGCCAAACTATCCATACCCAAGAGAAGATGAAATGTCTGTATTTTCAGAGCTCCAGAGTTGACTTTACAAGAAGAGCGTTTTATCTTTAGAATAGCTAGGAAAAGGATCTGGAAAATCATGATTCTACAAATAGAAGAGTGTATATGCATATCACACAGGCTGAAACATAAGTCTTTATAAATAATGTCAGCATCCTAGCATCTTCTAAGAATCTTTTTTCTGTGGGTATCCTCTCAAGCTAGTCCTTTCATATAGAAATAAAGTACAAATTAGAAGTAAATAAGCACAAGATTGATCCTATAAATCAATCTATACAGAGAAAATGTGCTATGTAAAAATCTGTTAGAAAAATTAAGCACATGAAACTTGAGTTAGTAAGAGGAAGGATGCACGTAATTTAAAGGAAAAGCTATCATCAAATGTTTAACGTTACATCCAAGAGCGTAAAGTGTTCACAAAGATTAAAATATGTAAATATAACAGCAAAGGACTTCACCAAGTGTACAGAAATGAATTCACTCTCTGAGTGTCATCCATTATGCATATTAAATATTGCACAAAACATACATTCAGTAACCTTGTCAAAAAGGCACCGTCTTAGTACACGACATTCAAAATGAACTCCAAGGGTCCCAAAAATTCCAGAAGACAGACAGTCAAAGCAGCAGAGTTTGCTGCCCATCCTCCTTTTTAAGGCAGAAGCTCCACCACAGGAATACAGTGCACAACTGTAGCCAGGCGTATTTCACAGACCAAACCAGGCCAAAGGAGAGAGCAAATCTGGAAAGCTTCTGTTTTCCATGCCATCATGTTCCAGCAAATCCTGGCAAGAATTCATACTGGCCTGATCACTATTAGATGCTACAGATTACAACTCAATACCATCTGCATTTCCTCACCCCAAGAAGAGTAAAACAAGCAGAAGGAGAAGTTATGTATCTATTTTAAATCCACACATATTTACCCCAGGGAGTGAAAGGAAAAGAATAAATAGTCCACATTACAGATGTGAGTCACACTACTTAATGCACTTTTGGAAGATGCTCAAATACCACAGTGATGGGCACACCATAAGAATCTGAAAAGCACAAAACAGAAATAGAATGGAGAAAGGAAGTAGAGCCCAGCAACAAGCCATTCATACTGACACTCAATCACCATAAATTATCAAAAAAAAAAAAAAAGAGGAAAACCATGCTTGCTGCTTTCTACAACATTTGAACAGTTCTTGTTGTTATATCTCTAAATGTCAACTCTTGTTTTCAGCCTCCCTTTTTATCCTCCCATATTTCTCCATGGGATGAAATGACACAATTTTATTGCTTAGTCAGACAAAAATACCTTCCACTTCAAAAGGAGCTTGCCTTCGAGGAGAATTACACTTGAACAAAGACGGCAGGATTTAGCTCTATATTTATCCCTATGCAATAACAGTAGCTCATTCACATAAATACGGGGGGTTTTCTTTCTTCTGCTTTCTCTTCTCTTGATAGAAGGAAAACATCTGTCAAGAGAATTAAATTCAGTAATATCTACCTGAAAACGCAGTGCAAGCTCTGGGATGACTTTGTGGAGGGCTGTGCTTAATAAATCTGTAGATATTTTCAGAAAAAAACATGTACCTGACAGTTCAAGGAGCTACTTCACTTTAAGAAAAATTAAACTGTCAAGTTATTCATCTGACATCAGGTCACTTGTCAGTATCCTGTAAAATACGGTGGGCCATCTATCCAAATTCCACTGACAACAGCATTTTCCTGAGAAAGCGGGTTTAGGCTATCCACTGTGTTTAAACTTGATGCCACACAATTTCCCTCGTGGCTTACACTTAGCTTTAGCAAGAAATAATGAGAACTGAAACCTCACATGAAGTTTATCTTAATATTTGTGAAAACCTTTCTTTTGTCCATTCTCTGCCTCCAAGATTCTGAAGATTTTCAATTAAAACAGTTCTGATTCCTTTCTTAAGTTGTTTTTACCTTGTTATTACTTGAGAACAGCTTATTCTCCACTTGTAAGCTTAACAGTTCAAGCTGATCCCAGTATCATACTGAAATCATCCTTCAGATTGGATCATAAGTAGAACTGTCTGCAACAAAAGCTGTTGGGACCAGTCTTTAAAATTACAATGCTATTAATATATACCTAAGTTGCAACTTCAATAATTTTCCATTTCCTTCTTTGTTAATGATTTTTAGGGGTGCAGCAGTTTTAGACAAAAATTGGTTTGTTTTTTGATATGCCACACAATTTAGCAGTGTAAAGGAGTCTAAAATGCTTTAAAAGTATCACAATAGCAAGCAAATTTTATAGCTGGAGACTGAGAGGCAGTGACAAAACAAGGTATGGCACTTTATTTCCAGTGCTCTCACCACTCTGACATTCTTCAAAATGTTCACTTGATAAAAGAACCTTTTTAAACAGACATTAAAACAGTTTGAGAAGATCACCTCACAGTTTAGTGCCACAAAAGCGACAGCTAAAGTTTTTGCTATGACACTAACACTAATGCAATGAATCTTGGAACAGACTTCCACAGCCAACAGCTAAAGCCCAGAAGCCAGCTTCCAGGTACTGAGTGTGACGGACCAGCCGCAGTTAACAAGAACAAGACACAGTACTGATTTTGGTATAAAAAATAGCTTAGTGCTTCAGCTTCACCACACACATAAAAATCATAGCCACGATAGCAGTAACTTTGCCTTTTTTTAAGCCATTAGGGGTCCGCATGATTCCTGTGCCATGGAGAGAGAACAGTTTCCTTGAGTTTACTCGACTCCTCTCTCCCGGCAGCTGAGGGGAAGGCACGGGCCGAGCCGCGCACCACAGCGGGACCCCTGCGCCCTCGGCAGGGCCGGATCCCTCCGCGCCCGGGGCTCACGCCTTCCTCACCCGTGCCCAGCCAGCAACGGACCGGGCTGCAGGGGCAGCGGAGCCGCGGACAGCTCCCGGTGCTGGATCCGGGCAGCGCACAGCTCCGGTGCTGGAGCCGGGCCTCGGACAGCTGCCGGTGCTGGAGTCGGGCCGCGGACAGCTCCCGGTGCTGGAGCCGGGCGGGCGGCAGAAAGCCCCGCTTCCCCTGGCGCCGCGGCTCACGCTTGGAAAGAGCAACGGGGCGGGGGCGGGTGGCAGACACGTTGTCGGGGGAAGATGGCGGCTGTGGCAAACCCACCCAGAAAGACGGCCGGTGCCTAGGCCCCGGCGGTCCCTCTCTGCCCCGGGCGGCCGTACCAGCGCCCCGCAGGGCCGGCGCCGCCAGCCCGGAGCCCGCCGGGCCCCCGGGATGGGGCCCGATGCCGCCGATCCGCCCCCATCCGGCGGCGCCAACCGCCGCCCCGACCCACCCCCCCTTCCTCCTGATGGCACACGCCGGGTGAGAACGGCACCTGTGCGGCCATGTTGGGCGCTTTGCCCCCGCCAGCGCCGGGGAGTGCGGAGTCGGAGCCGCCACGCCGCCACCCGCGCCGTGCAGCGCGGCTGAGGCAGGCGGCGAGCCCGGGCCGCGGCTCCCCGCCGACTTCCTGGCCCCGACGCTGCCCCGCTGTGCCCCGCACTCGCACGGCGCCGAGCAGCTGCCCGGGCACGGGCACCCCTGCCCGCCCCCCAGCTGCCCGGTTCCTCTCTCCCACCCCGGCCGAGTAGCCCCCCGAGGACAGGGAAGAGACCTCCGCGCCCGCGACCACGGGCCGGGAGGACGAGAAAGGGATGCGCCCGCCCTTACTTGAGCACGGATTGCTCCTTCTCCTCTTCCTTCTTCTGGCGGTCCATGACGGCCAGAATGATCTTCCGCTCTTCCTCCGTGAGGTGGCTGAGGTCCGGCATCTCGGGCTGAGGAGCCGGAGGAGGGTGAGGAGCAGCGGGGCCACCCCGGGGCCCGGCGGGAGCCGACATGTTTGAAGGGAGCTCGCCGCTGCTAAGGGAAGCGCTGCCCTAACTCCAGCGGGAGCGGCCGCCGCGGGCGCCGGGAGAAGCACATACAAATCAATACCCTGTAATCAACCGGCAGCCTAATGACGGCCCCGCCGGGGAGGGGCGGGGTGGCCAGCAGCCCCGACCTCGCTCCCACCCGCCCGGCCACCGGCTCGCCGGGGGCAGCGGGAGGACGGGGACGGAGGGGCCCCGGGGGCGAGCAGGGGGAGCGGGGAGGGGAGAGAGCAGCGCCGGGAGAGGAAGGGCCAGAGGCGGGGTGTGGAGGGAACGGGAAAAGGGCAGAATGAGCTGCGGGAGCGCTGTGGTTTGGCTGCGAGCGTGGTTGTCCTAACTCCGAACACCCAGCGGAGAGGGAGGGGGACGGAGCCAGCGGAGGGGGTTCAGGGGACGGGGGCAGAGGCTGCCGGGGTGGGCGAGACGGGGGCCGGGTGACAGCTGGCCGCCGGCGCCCCGGGGCGCGCAGCGGGGAAAGCCCCAGAGGGCGAGCGCCAGTCCCGGCCGCCAGCCGCGGCTCATAATTCCTCGCCGCCGTCCATGGAGGGGCCGGCAGAGCACCGCGCCCGCCTGCCGCCGCCGCCGCCGCCTCCTGCCGCCGCTCCCCGGCCGAGCCGCTCCGCTTCCTGCCGCCGCCTCGCTTGGCTGGTGCCCTCTTGGCTGCGGGATGGAGTCCGCCTAACCCATGGCATGGCGGAGCTCCGGAGTCACGGGAGGGGGCTCCGCATCTCCCCGCCGCCTCCCCACCTCAGTCTCGCTGGGCCGGGGCCCGGCTGCCGCCCCTAGCGGCACCGCGCGGGCTGGGCGGCGGCGGCCCTTATTTATTTATTTAGCCCAGCACGAAAAATGGACGCGATAAAAATCACGCGAGGAAGGACAAGGAGGAGCCAAGGCGGTGGCGACGCGCTGGGAGGACCGAGCCCGGCGGCCGCGGGGGGGCGGAGGGCGGGGAGAAGCTGCGCGGCCGCTGCTCCCGCCGCCGGGGCTCCCCAGGGGGCCAGGCGGCAAGAGAGGGGTACCCGCTCGACGGGGCCCGGCCCCTATCGCAGCCCCAGAGAGAAGGAGCCGGCGGGGGCAGCGCCGGCACCGGGAGGAGGGGGCAGGGAAAGGCGAAGAGCCAGGAGGGCAGCGGGTCCGCCGCAGCCTTGTCCCTTCGAAGACCATACGGTGTGGTCTGCAGTTCAGGCTGAGAGCCACAGAGCAACGGCAGGGAAGGCGCTGGACAGGTTCCCCCGGGCTGGGAGCAGCACTGGAATTCGACCGTGCGGGTCAAGCCCAGCAGAGCCGCTGCTCCACGATCACCGATATAGCGTCCTGCGGAAGTGTCCTTCAGCCAACGCAGGTTGTGAAATTTCTCCCCACCTCTGTCTGGACAGATTCCTCCAACCCAGCAGAACAGGAACATGACACCAACGAAAGAAGGCTGGAAAAGAAAGTTCTCACACCCTGGAAACCAGGCAGTGTTGGACTAAACCTCTCAAACTTCTTTTGCTACCTCTAAATGCTCCACATGGTCAGTCATTTTGATTGCAAGAAATACTTTCTGGAGAAAGAATCCTACAATGCCCAAAATGCCATCCAGCCCAAATAAACAGGAAATAACCTATTCAAGAACACTGAAGAAACAATTCAATCCAGATCTGTAGGTTTTCAATCTGTTTACAGGCAGTGAAGTTCTACCTACTGCTCTGTCACATTATGATACGTAACTCCAATTTCTGGGGTTGTTTGAGTTGGAGCAGAGAAGGCTCAGCGGAAGCTATATCACTCTCTACAACTTCCTGAAAGGAGGTTGTAGTGAGGTGGGTGTTGGTCTCTTCTCCCAAGTAACAAGTGATAGGACAAGAGGAAATTACCTCAAGCTGCACCAGGGAAGGTTTAGTTTGGATATTAGGGAAAACTTTTTCACTGAGAGGGTGATCAGGCATTGGAACAGGCTGCCCAGGGAAGTGTTCAAAAACCATGTAAATGAGCCCCTCAGTGACATGATTTAGTGGTGGTCTTGGCAGTCCTGGTGTAACAGTTGGACTTGATGATCTTAAAGGTCTTTTCCAACCTAGTTGAGTGTATGATTTCACATCGGTGTTGGTTTATCATATGAATGTGTGTAGTAATAATAAAATGGGTTTATGAGGTTTAGTTTGGTCAGTTTGGAATCCTCACCACAGACCATACATTCCTGGAGGTGGCACTATTTCTAACGGACTATAACTTCAACTTAAAACCAGGTACAAAGGCCTGAGGAAAAAAAAAAAAGTCATCTTCTTGAAAGTATCCTGGTTGCAATTAGCTATAATTCCTCATCACATAAACCCTAGGATGTAGCTTTGCTAGCTGAATAGTTCTGCATGCAGTATTGGGCTGAAAACATCATTCTTTCAGGAAAACAAGTTCTGGAGGAAGAGATCACCAGAAGGACATGATAGGTTAGTTGTGGTAAAGGAGCCTGTTCCATTTCTTACTGTAAAATTATGTATAAGAGAGCATTTGTAATTACACATAAACCATTGTATAGACACTGAGCATACTATATTTAAGCAGATATCCTTGTAAGATTAACTGTATGATTGTTCATCAAGTCCTGAAAGCATTCTGCTCTTCCAGTCCACATCACCTTCACCTTTCAGACTGGATTCCAGCCAGCTGGCTCTCACCCAGTTCCTTGTTTCTTCCAGGCACTAAATAAATCTGGCATTGAAATCAAAAAGAGGAGGAAATGGAGAACTGTGTGTCATCAGAGTACCAAAGATAGTATAGTGCTTATCAATCTAGAAACGTTGAATGGAAGAACTGACTGGACTGATCCCTTTGGGAAACTACATTTTATCCTGGAGAAGTGAGAAAAGACAGAAATCACTGAATTGCTTCTAAGAGCAATTAAAAAGAACCAGACCACTTGAACGCAATCTCTCCACCCTGTCAGGTTTCATGGTTGTTTCAAAAATATTTCATGCCGTGTCTCAACCCTGAACACTAATGCTATTCTGACCGCACTTCTCCTTGTAAGACATTTCTACAGTACTTTGTGCACTGTTTCATTCATCTGGACTTCTTTCTGATGGATATTTACCTCTGAACTTTCTGGATTTACAGTGCCTGTTTCTGTAATCATTTCAACGCCCCTGTGATTTTTCATCCACAAACTGCAAATAGCTGCTCTTTGACTGTAGAATTTCATGAGTTTTCTTTTCTCCTTGGTATTTGCCCTGTTCCCACTAAATCCTGTACCATTAAGCAGTTAACTATAAACAAACAAATCCAGGGACAGGAACTGTAATCCTCATATATTATCTAGCTATTTGCTTTGAGAAGACAGAGCAGATTCACAACAGAAGACATCCCATGACTCACTGAAGAAATGGTTCAACTTGACCTTTTTATGCTTCTACCCTCCTTTCTCCCTACCAGTTCCACCAATCATTCCTCACGTTTTCCTGCAATTAAATCAAACCATAATTTGTTGACGTTGCTGTTAGCCTGCACAGAACTCTCTCATGCTGTTACTGCTATTTACATTACCCACATGACTTACTGATGAAAATACACTCAGAGCACAGACTTCTCTACCCTCACCAGAGTAATGGTGTCAACAATAATCTACAGTCAACCAAGAAGACAAATTATTACCATGCAGTATGATAATTTATAAAACTTATTTCTAAGGTGCATTCGTTTGTAATTCCCTCTGTAATAAAACGTCCATAAATTCTGACCTTCACATTCATGTGTCTCAGGTACCTGCCTTCCTGTCCATCTCAGCTCTTATTCTGAACTCACTATCATACTCTGAAAAAAACAGATTCTCATCCCTATTTTACATTCTTCTGTTGGAGCTGTTCTTCCACTGTATAGTTCACAACTGAAAATTCATTCCAGTCATATATCAAAAGTATGTGATATATGACTTCTGGTGGCTTCCCTAAGTCATTTAAATACACTGACACCAGCATGGTTATTAATACAAGTTTCCTGACACACATTTCTTTTTTTCTGTTCCTTTCCAGTTCTGTTAGACAAGAGAGGTTCCCAAGGAAACAGTGATATTGTAACCTGGTTTTATATATCACCACAAAATATTTTTCACTAAGGGTCTCATTACACTTTCTCCCATTTACTTCCTTACAGCAACTACAAGAGTAAATGAGTTGGTAGATTAACTGTTCAAGCATGCTAAGTGCAATTCTTTCCTGAAAAGGTAATGCTAACATCTGCTTTATAATTCTTTGTACAAGGGAGAAATCCAGTGTAACTCTTTACATTATTTTCATCCCAAGTTGAAACTTCTACTCGGAAAACATCTTTACATAGCTGACATGAAAAAAATTAAGTATTCTGTTATGGATCAGTGAATGGAGAAAATGAAAAACATGTTCTTGGTTGAAAACCTCCAGTACTCAGACCCTCAATGGCTCAGATCAGATGTATAATCAGCAAGAAATGCACCCTGTAGGACTCTTCCTGGAGGTATTCTGCAAGGGGCTTCAAAAATTCCTGTTGAAGAAGGACAAAACTTTACATTGCAACAATTTGTGAGTCCCAGGTCCTATACTAAGTGCTATCAAACCATCGTTTACTGGTTTACTAGTGCAGTCTTGGATCTTTCCCAGGTTTCCTGTCTAAAATGAGGAAGCTAATTCCATTGTACAGTATCACCTACAGTTTCATTTGGTTTCTATCAGGAGGATTTTGCTTACTCTATAGGAATTTTTTTCTGCCCCAAGCAAATTTCCTTTAGTTGGATATTTCCACACAAGTGATTTGAAGAATACTAGATATTTATGGGTAAAGTTTAGTTTTCTTTATTTGTTACTCTAATTTTTCATAAGAGAGAGATATTCATAATTTACTCAGAATTGCCCATACCCATCTCTCAACTACACTCAATGAAATAGCCCATCCTAGTTTCACTGGTAGACATTCTGTCCATAAGATGGTAAATATGATCACTTCTAAAACCTTTATCATATCTCATTCATGTAATTCTGTTCACATGCTCAGTTTGAAATATCCTGACTGAACTAAGTGTGACATAAAACATGCTGAACTGGAGATGCAGCGCAGAAAGCCAACCGTATCCTGGGCTGCATCAAAAGGAGCATGACCAGCAGGTCGAGGGAGGTGATCCTGCCCCTTTACTCTGCTCTCGTGAGACCTCACTTGGAGTATTGTGTGCAGTTCTGGTGTCCTCAACGTAAAGAGGACATGGAACTGTTGGAACAAGTGCAGAGGAGGGCCACGAGGGCGATCAGGGGACTGGAGCACCTCCCGTATGGAGATAGGCTGAGAAAATTGGGGCTGTTCAGCCTGGAGAAGAGAAGGCTGCGTGGAGACCTCATAGCAGCCTTCCAATATCTGAAGGGGGCCTATAGGGATGCTGGGGAGGGACTCTTCATTAGGGACTGTAGTGAGAGGACAAGGGTTAACGGGTTCAAACTTAAACAGGGGAAGTTTAGATTGGATATGAGGAAGAAATTCTTTACTGTGAGGGTGGTGAGGCACTGGAATGGGTTGCCCAGGGAAGTTGTGAATGCTCCATCGCTGGCGGCGTTCAAGGCGGGGTTGGACAGAGCCTTGGATGGCATGGTTTAGTGAGAGGTGTCCCTGCCTATGGCAGGGGTGTTGGAACTAGATGATCTTAAGGTCCTTTCCAACCCTAACTATTCAATGATTCTATGATTCTATGTAGGCAAAGTCTTTACAGGATCTTAAACTTATTCAATATTTTCCTTTTGAATTTGAAGATTCATTTTTGATTGCTGTTCAGTAAATTGAAATTCAAAGGAGGAATTTTTGAAAGAAGCTAAAATTTCCTGCATAATAAGAGTTCTTCAGTTATGCATTTCTGTTTAATTCTTGACCCGTGCCACCAATGTTTCTGAGTAACTGGGCAATAAGGTAATTCCTGTACTCTAACAGGCCCTGATAGTAATAAGTCAAGGATCTATTTTTTTTACCAACAGCTTTGCAACTGTCCAACTAATTTTCAAGAAGCCTGCCAAAACCATACAAGAGGCTATCTTTACTGGTCACTTGCAAGCCATTCACTACTATTTAATACCTTCACTTGTAGTAAAAATTGTCCTCAACTTGGGCATTTTGGTTTCTCTCGTAATTGTTCTGAGTTGTCACATATTATTCTGGTTTCAAAATCCAAAATAATGAGTATATAGTCATTATCCAACACATAAAACGTGGTCTCATATTGGCATAGTAGCTGCTTGGAAGGTTATCACGTGTCCCTGTAAGGTATGGAAGAAGCATTGCCTTCCCTGTTTGCTGCCTTCAGATCCCTCTTCCCTGACCCCTCCTACATTTCTGAAACTCAGGCTGCTTCAGAAGAAACACCAGTACTCTTAAGTGCCATGTGATTTTTTATTCATTCAGTCATTAGATTGTCCTTCAGAGCTGGTGCAGAATATCCTGTACCAGATCTCAGAAATACACTCACTCCTATTATAGTGACAGCTTGAAAGTCCAAAATCTCCTGATTTTATACAAGACATAAATGATTGTTCCCCCCTTTTTTTTTAAATAGAGTTATGTGATTCTCTCAATTAATTATTAAAAGCAATAATGAATTACTTTTATAATGAATCCTGAGTTATTACAGTGACACCCAGAAAACCTACTCATGTATGAAGAGTCTCATGCCCTAGATATTGATAGAAAAAATAGTACAGATAACAGCCTGTTGCCACAGAAAGCTAAGAGAGCCATAGACAAAATGCAAAGCATATGTAACAAATGCAGCAAGTTGACATGGAAAGACAGCAGTAAGAGAAATGTAGCAAAGCTAAAAAAGTGGAAGGTTTTTTTTTCCATGCATATAATCATAATTAAGATGACCTTTGAATTCAAATAAGGAGAGAGGGGGTTGGAGGTGGAGGGGCATTGCTGAAGAAGAACTGTAAGCATTTTCCCTAAAGTAATGCAAGTGAGAAGTTCTCAGGGTAACATCCATCCATGCAATACCAGCACTACTGACATCCTGCTTTCACTGCACTCAGTTTAAGTTGTGGCCTCTCTGTTAGCAAAAGAAAGAAAACAGTGCTTTGGCTGCTCATTTTCCTCAAAATCCAAAGGCAGCTGCACTTTAGCTGTTCAGATTTTCAACTAAGGTTAATTCTCACAGACCTGGAATATAGAAGCTTTGATGATGAACACGTCTGAAAGGGATGATAATGAAAGCTTAACATATGGTATTTTCTATCTAGAAATCTACCTATCCAGGTTTCACATCTGCCAAATGACCAGAAAATTAATCAGGAAGTTCAATTAATTCAAAAATAAGTGAACGCAGAAGTGGCAGCGCTGCTAAACTGCTTCTAATAGCATAAGGGTACAGGCAATTTTAATTCTTCTATTCAAGCAAGCAGTCTTTCATTACAATTTTAGCTCTGGTGTATGACAAAAGGCGCCAGTATTTTGTGAAAGTTCATTTTATCCTCCAGAGACAGAAGGCACTAGAATAACAAAAGCTAAAGTCTAATTGGAAAACAATCTCTTTCCTGTGCATTGAAAACATTAGCACTTACTTGACACTTTCTAGTACTGTTTTCCTGAAAAAGCTCCCCAGGATACAAGTTGACATACCTCGGATAAAATCAAACTGTGCAGCATGAAAAGTTTATGAAGAATGGTATTAGTATACACTAATCAACTCTGGCATTTTACTAGGCTAAGGGAAAAACTGCATTAGGCCAAATGAGAGTCAGCAAACGCATGGTAACATGACGATGCCTGCTTTGTGTTTGGCTCTCCAGACCAGGATCCTGCCATACTTAAAAGCACAAGTATGATTAAACCAAGATTCATTCACTATATTAATATAATTACATTCAGCATGATTTGCTCATAAGTAGGAAATGAAAACATCTTGAGAAGGGATTCATGTGCACAAAAGCTTGGCTATTTTTGCTACAATATTAGTCTAAAAAAAAAACCTCTGAGTACAACTACTACCTTCCCTAGCTACAGTGTCTTACAAATTGACATGGAAAGTATATGTTATGATTGCTGTCAGACACCAGAGATGTTTGAAACATTAGTGGATGATAACTTTGATATTTTTATTTCCAGCTTTTCCTGATGATAGGCAAGTAGGAGAAGCAGCAGCTTGGCCGTGTTTGTTTTCACAGTGGACAGAAAAGCACAGCACTCTTTATGAAGAATTGTCTTGCAAAGGAAAGGGTGGAAGGGAAGAAGTAAAAACATGAGCTCATTTTTGACATTTCATTTTGCATTTTGAAAAGGTATATATATATGTGTGTTGTGAATTTCCTTCTTTGATTGTAAAGGGAGTTGTTTCACTTTCAGTGTGCATGAATCTCTTAGTGAGATAATACTTTAGACTATTAGCTGTCAAAGCCTGCGTTGCCACTTTTAAGAGGGACTGCATCCACTATAAAATTAGTGGATGACACTTCCAAAAGCAGGGGTTTATGAGTTTTAAAGGAAAACAACAGAACTAGTAACTACCCTAATACCTGGAAAGTACAATATACTTCATATATTGTATATAGATGTATATACAATACTGAGCTAAAACTGCTGGTTTCATTTCATTAACTTCTATGCTACGATTCAAATTACTGCTACAAAGTTGATGTACCACAAGCCGGAACAGGATACACTTACACAGAAAGACTTCCCAGGCTCATCTCTGTTTTTGCACAGGGAAGATTTCTACAGCAAACATACATGCTCTCCTATAGAGCAAATTGAGCAGGCATCAAAGCTTTCTAGCATCAACGAGACAGTGAACTGGATTTGTTCTACACCTTAATTTAGGGGGCAGTAAACCTGCTGCATGTGCAAAAGCAAGAAGGTATCCAGCTGCACTGAGGGCAAGATTTTTATAGTTGCTTCAGTAATGCAGTCCTGTCCTCACAATGTTCATCTCATTACTGTTGCAATTACTTCTGTCCATAACAGTGGCTACATTAATAAGCTTTTTTTTATTTTCCACCAATGTGTCAACAGTAAACATCCGAATAAATTCCTCTAGTTATATGGGTGCATTCTTCCCTATATTTCTGTCTTGAATATGAGCTGTTCTGATGAGCAGCCACCTTTCTACGCACACATTCTCCACTGGGCCAGCTATTTCAAAGGACGGGAAGTAAGAAACCACCCATAACAACTGATGGCATTTTGTTGGTGATATTATGGATTTCATAGGTATCCATTCACCCATTATTCACCATTATTTTCAAAAGCATTAATGGCTGTCAGCAGTTCAAAAGCCATAAAGAGTAGCCTGTAACACACCCATGTCCAAAACTTAGTTATAAAAAATATAGAAAAATTAATTATGTATGCTTGGGCATCGACTACTTCTCTAGGAAACCTGTTCCTCTGGGCAGACATGCTTCCTAATGTCCAGTTTGAACCTCCAATGACACAGATTCGAACCATTTCCATGTGTCCTGTCACTGGATACCAGGGAGAAGAGCTCAGCACCTCCTTTTCCACTTCCCCTTTTCTTGAAGTTGTAGAAAGCAATGAGGTAACCCCTCAACCCTCTTCTCTGCAAGCTAGACAAGCCCAAAGTCCTCAGCTGCTCCTCACAGAGTATTCCCTCCAGCCCTTTCACCAACCAGGGGTTTTTAGCCCTTCGTTGACCACTAGATGAGACATTTGATCTGACTTCATAGACATTTAGACCATTGTCTGCAGCAGAATATGAAAAACCTTACTTCAAAATAAGTCAGATTTTCAAGATAGGCAATCAGATTTTGCCAATCTGGCCATTACTGAAAGCACTTCCATGGCACAACACCTCAGTCTTCCTGTTACAGAGGTAGTTGTTAAATTCCTTCTGTCCTTCAGCAGATGCAACCTAAGATTTAAGAAAGAAATAGCAGTATCTAACTCATAGTAGCAGATGACTGCAGGGCAGCTAGTGATGACACTGCTGATTCACAGCCTGAACTCAATGAGGACATGTTGGACACATGGCTGCTTGCTTCTCTCACAAGGAACTGTTTCTCCTTTCTAGTCAGAAAGTTGCCTCCTGTGACTTTGTCTACCTGATGTAGCATCTTAGGCTTTCATATATTCATATGCTAGTGCCCTGAAGCCTACACTCTTACTGTCCATGATTTCATAGCCAGCAACTCTAACTCCATTGTTTTATGTCACGTTCTTTTCTGTATTAGTACACAGGATGAGAAGCATATGAAAGATATCTCAGCTTTGCTTTACTCCATCAGAGAGTAGCTTAAAAAGGAAAGGGAAACCTATTCACTACTTGACTAAACCCTTCCATAGGGAGGGTGTCTCTATCTGATGATGCCCCCATGTGCTTATCAGTGATGTTTTGCTGTGCTCAGACCTTCATCCTCAGAAGCAGGATGAAGTAGCATGAAGAAAGTAGCATAAAGTATTCTGATTATGTTTTCATGAACTTTTTTCCTGTTTGGTTCTACATCATGTACACACTGATTATGTCTTGTACTTACCCAATTCTGGTACAATGGATTCTACATTATTTTTGAAAAAACGAAGAAAAATCAACACTTTCCTTTCCTTCTCCAAAATGGTGACATTAT
Source organism: Amazona ochrocephala (assembly GCA_039720435.1). Taxonomy (NCBI): domain Eukaryota; kingdom Metazoa; phylum Chordata; class Aves; order Psittaciformes; family Psittacidae; genus Amazona; species Amazona ochrocephala. The sequence goes on from CM077876.1 coordinate 21,503,105, forward strand.
ATGGTGCAAAAAAATAACATACATGACGACAGGATAGACTGCAACAGAGCTGATCACTGGAGAAAGCAAGATCTGGGGTGACAGTGGGCAATATTTGCATGACTCGAGGAATAGAAACCTCTAGGGGGCATAGATTCATGGGTCAGAACCACACACAGAAAATAAGCAACAGACATTTTGGTTTATAGAGATAAAATTCTGTTGAGATTTTCTGTTAACTGGACCATACACTATCAGAACTTCACTCCTGTGGTGTATAACATCACTGAAACCATCATGCATCTTTATTTTCCCTCATATTCTCATGCATGCACACACAAATGTAGGAGTCTGCAGAACCTGAAGGATTAGTTGAATACTGAAAGGACCTAGTTTGTCAGATTTCTAATCACATCATTTAGAAACATTTTACTTCAAGAAATTATCTGAAGAAAAATAATTTCAAAAAAACAGTAACAAAGTAGTCCAGCAACAACATGAAGCAGTTGTAGGATTTTTAATATAAATTTAATTAGCTGATGGCTGAGAATAGGATTTTCGAAATCCCTTAAGCAGCACATATGAACAAATAGAGGAAAAGCTAAATTAACCTGCTTAATTCTGAGTATACTAGAATAGAAATTGCCAGAATTAAGCAGAGCACATACACACACACTCACCCCACACACAGAGGCAACCCCACATTTTTCCCCATTCCTGAAACTAGTACCTTGCTGTGTTGGGTTGCTTAGGAGACTCTGATCCAAGGAGTTATGCCAGCAGGATTATGTAAGCTCCCGACAGGTCTACCAAGGCTGGGTACATCAAAGATAGAGGCCAGACAGAAATTCCTCTCTTGATTCTTCAGGCGTGGGAACAGAATGCAAGGCTGACCACCTTCCTCCTTAAAAATACTACTGGCTAAGTCTTCGCTTTGTCTCCATGACAATTTCCATCTCAGTTCCTTGGATTAGTGCATAGTCCCAAATGAATCGGTGCAACAAACATCAGTCCAATCCTATCTCAGCAAGGAGCTTGAACCTTTAAGTAGCTGCTGCTCCAGAGTCACTCCATGTTATGTGTAAGATTCTGGCATGTACATACAATGCTGCAAGCTGGGAAAATTAGCTCAAGTTATGAGGGAGATGGAAAATTACAGTATTGATATTCTCAGCATGAGTGGGTACAGATGGCCAGGAACAGATTGTATCAAATTGAAGAACAATAATAAAATAATGAACTACTCAGGTTCCCCAGCTGGAGGGAAAGAGGGAGTTGCACTGATTGTGAGTGACACCACGTAAAGAGCCCTGCAAGGCAGACGAGGAACCAATTAACAGCAAAGGAGCAGGTACAGAGTTCAAAGTAGTAGGTGAGGATGAAAGTGCTACCATGATACACAGCCACTTTCTAAAACATCTTACAGAACCTCATTAGCAGAAGCGCACTCCCCTTGACATGGCTGGGCATGAATGGGAGAGTAGAGACAACTAATTACTGACTGAACATGACTTGGGTACCTGGAATTTCTTCACACAGCAGCATTGATGAAGAGCTCATCCAACTTTGATAACTAAATTATCCATTGGTGCAAGAACATGCTCTTCTGCACACAAAAATCACATCAGTCTGGTTATAACAAAAGCACAGGCACACCAGGCTTTAACCTGAGGAAATTCTTTGTTTGTTCCTCTGTTATTTGGGCATGGAATTCATATGTGCTGACAGTGAGTATGACATGTGTGCTATCACCGTGGAATTAAATTTAAACCAAATACTTGCAGAAGAAGCAAATAAGATAATCACTACTCATGTATGGAATTTAAATGTCAGTTCTTGAAAAACAAGTTTTCCACAGACAGGCATAGTTTTCAGCTTTCACATGAACAAATTTTGAGGATCTTTAGCAAAACACATTAGTGGAACTAAGAACTTCCTGGCATTTTTCAATGGCTAGAAAAAGGAGGGGTGGGTCGCTGCAGTCCTACAGGGTGGCATCATCAGAGAGGGACCAGCAAAGCAGAACCTCCCAAATGCTGAGGATGAAATACTGTAAAAAATGGAAAAGTAAATGGTTATAAAGGACAATCACATTGGCAGGCAGCAAAAAAGGGGCTCCTGAGGATTGTCTTCCAGCCACAAAAAGCTTGCAGGTGATTTTAATCATAGCTGGAATGAATTAATAAAAAAAAAAAAAAAACAAATAAGGAAATACTATTACCATCAAAAAAACAAACAAACAAATTAAAGAGGTGCCTTTCACTGTGTACTGAAACTGCACTGTCACCAGGCGGGGGGGGTGGGGAGATGATCAGTTTGGATAATCCAAAAAAGACAATGACTGAGAAAATCATCTTGAGAAGAGCGTGCAGCAAGCTCACTGCCCTGGACTTCAAGAGAGCAGACTTTGGCCTCTTCAGGAACCTGCTCAGTAAGGTTCCATGGGATACAGCCCTAGAGGGCAGGGGGGCCCAAGACTGTTGGTTGATATTCAAGGCTCACCTGCTGCAAGCTCAGGAGCGATGCATCCCAACTAGAAGGAAGTTCAGCAGGAGGGCCAGGAGACCTCCTTGGATGGATAAGGAGCTGCTGAGAAAAATTCAAAGGAAAAAAGAGGCTTATAAAAGGTGGAAGCAAGGTCAGGCAGCCTGGGAAGAATACAGGGATGTTGTCCGGGAAGCTAGGGACCAGGTTAGGAAAGCTAAGGCCCACTTAGAATTAAACTTGGCTAGGGATGTTAAGGATAACAGGAAGGGATTTTATAGGTACATTGCCAATAAAAGACAGGTTAGGGACACCGTGGGCCCTCTCCAGAAGTTATCGGGAGAACTGGCTACCATGGATTTGGAGAAGGCTGAGGTTCTTAATGACTTCTTTGCCTCAGTCTTCACAGGCAAACGCTCCAACCACACCACCCAAGTCTTGGAAGGCAGACGCGGGGACGGTGAGGGTGGGGACCCTGGGCCCACTGTGGGGGAGGATATTGTTCGGGACCACCTTAGGAACCTGAATGTATACAAGTCAATGGGACCGGATGAAATCCATCCACGGGTCCTGAAGGAGCTGGCAAATGAAGTTGCTAAGCCACTGTCCATCATATTTGAAAAATCATGGCAGTCAGGTGAAGTTCCCGATGACTGGAAAAAGGGAAATATAACCCCCATTTTTAAGAAGGGGAAAATGGATGACCCAGGGAATTACAGACCAGTCAGTCTCACCTCTGTGCCTGGCAAAATCTTGGAGCGGATTCTCCTGGAAGCCATGCTAAGGCACATGAAAACCAACAAGGTGCTTGGGGACAGCCAGCATGGCTTCACTAAGGGGAAATCCTGCCTGACCAATCTGGTGACCTTCTATGAAGGGGCTACGGAACTGATGGACAGGGGCAGAGCAGTTGATGTCATCTACCTGGACTTGTGTAAAGCCTTTGACACTGTCTCCCATGACATCCTTCTCTCTAAGTTGGAGAGGCATCAATTTGATAGGTGGACCACTCGGTGGATAAAGAACTGGCTGGATGGCTGCACGCAAAGAGTTGTGCTCAGTGGCTCAGTGTCCAGCTGGAGACCAGTAACGAGTGGTGTCCCCCAGGGATCGGTGTTGGGACCGGTCTTGTTCAACATCTTTGTCAGTGACATGGACAGTGGGATTGAGTGCGCCCTCAGCAAGTTTGCCGATGACACCAAGCTGTGTGGTTCGGTTGATACATTGGAGGGAAGGAATGCCATCCAGAGGGACCTTGACACGCTTGTGAGGTGGGCTGATGCCAACCTGATGAAGTTTAACCATGCTAAGTGCAAAGTCCTCCACCTGGGTCGGAGCAATGCCAGGCACAGCTACAGGTTGGGCGGGGAGGAGATTCAGAGCAGCCCTGCGGAGAAGGACTTGGGGGTGTGGGTTGATGAAAAAATGAACATGAGCCGGCAGTGTGCGCTTGCAGCCCAGAAGGCCAACCGTATCCTGGGCTGCATCAAAAGGAGCGTGACCAGCAGGTCGAGGGAGGTGATCCTGCCCCTTTACTCTGCTCTCGTGAGACCTCACTTGGAGTATTGTGTGCAGTTCTGGTGTCCTCAACATAAAAAGGACATGGAACTGTTAGAACAAGTGCAGAGGAGGGCCACGAGGATGATCAGGGGACTGGAGCACCTCTCGTATGAAGATAGGCTGAGAAAATTGGGTCTGTTCAGCCTGGGGAAGAGAAGGCTGCGTGGAGACCTCATAGCAGCCTTCCAATATCTGAAGGGGGCCTATAGGGATGCTGGGGAGGGACTCTTCATTAGGGACTGTGGTGAGAGGACAAGGGGTAATGGGTTTAAACTTAAACAGGGGAGGTTTAAATTGGATATGAGGAAGAAATTCTTTACCGTGAGGGTGGTGAGGCACTGGAATGGGTTGCCCAGGGAGGTTGTGGATGCTTCATCCCTGGCGGCATTCAAGGTGGGGTTGGACATAGCCTTGGATGGCATGGTTTAGTGGGAGGTGTCCCTGCCCATGGCAGGGGGGTTGGAACTCGATGATCTTGAGGTCCTTTCCAACCCTTACTATTCTATGATTCTATGATTCTATAAGTTGAAAATAGCTTAAAAAAAACAAAACTGGAAGGCACAGCATAGGGTAAAACAGATCTGCTCAAAGGTGGCAGCAAAAGGAACACAAAATGATGCTCTAAATCTTGAACTGAGGACAAGAGAATGAGTCCACTCTCATTGTAGAAGAATGTAGAAAACCTACCTGATGTAGAAAAAACTACCTGAAAGACACTTAGTGAGTATAAAACTGACAGAGCATCACAGTCCTCCTCAGAAAATAATTCTACATACTTACACTGAATTGGATTTGCAACATCACTGTACCTTCAGGTACTTCAGGAACAGTAAATTACTGAACTGTATTTTTAGGCTTGCACTGTTACTGAAAAAACAGTGCACACCAGCAAGACATGGCACATACCAAACATGCCTGAATTGTGCTGGCTTTCATAAAGCTTTCAAGATCTCTAAAGTTTTTCAGTGACTCTGTACAATACCCAGAAAAATTCACAGTTTTCAGTAAGAGATCAGATAAGCCAAGATCTCTAACCAGTTATTTTGGAGTTAATATCGATTTTACTGTATTTTGGAGGCAGCTCATACCCAAGACAGTGCAATTCTGTGATCGGGTCACGCATGTGTACGTCTGGACATTGCTGATGGTATCTGCCTCCTGGAGACATTGATATAAAATGTGTTGCCAAAGAACTTTCATAACTGAATAAAATGTCCTGGTCAGAAAGTTAAAAAACAAAGGCGGTGAGTGAAAACCAGTGTGACCTCAGATGATTGTATTGCTCCATAAGAGGGAAGTCTTGAGAAGTGTCGTTAGCTCACTTACTAAAACAGCAACTTTTGCATGATCGCATCTGTGAATAACTGACTCAAGTGGAAAGCCTTGCTTTTCCATGGCTGGCCTCCAGCAGGGAAATCTAACGCCTTCCATGACAAGCTAGGAGTCTTTTGTAGCTATGCATTAAACATACACCTGCAGGTCAGGAAAGAATGGCTGGAAAACTGCTTCCAGCATTGCTATTCCCCTTGGTTACTCACAGAGACATAGCTGCACAGAATAAAGCAGGCGCTGTTCTTGGACTGGGCACACCTTCACATGGTGGCCCACAACACAGGAACTTTGGTATTCCCAAAGCCAAGCAAACCAGAGGCACATTTTCAGCAGTCACTGAAGCAGCAGTTTTGTAAGAAAATTTGGCAAACTGTGAAGGCATTAGCTTATGATAGCACAGCTTAAGGGCAGCTGAAATCTTCTGCTTCTGATGATATGAAAAGTGGGTTGAATTAAGACAGATGGATAAATGAGAACCTGACTGATCTGCAGTTTCTTCCTTCAGATCTCCCTCACTGAATGATTTAACTGGTTAGTTTAGCATCCCACTGCACACCATTTCAGCTCTCTCCATCTTGTGAATAGTCTTTGGTTACTAAACATTTTAACAGAATATTTTTTAGATATATGTTTTTTGAGTGTTTAGTTCTATTCTGCCACGTTTTTCTGTATCTGCCACCATAAATGTATTCCTTAGCATGACTGCACAGCTGAATTTTGACTCAGCCGAAAATTCACTATGACATTTTTCAGTGTATAGAGCTCAGTCACAATCTCTGTCTAGGGCAGTTCACATAAAAGACTCTCCACAGAATAAGGCACAAAATCCATAAAGGCATTTGTCTTTTGAAGCAAATTACTACGCATTGCTCATAATTTAAAGAATTGTCATTGAGCCAGATTCTTTTTTTATTCCTTTTACTCCTGTGGGTAAAAAATCCCTCTTCTGATTAAACCTTAGTTTCAAATTACATTTAGACACCCAATTACTGTATTAAGATTATTCCACAGTTTGACATCAATATCATAATCCAGTTATCTACTCCATGCTGCTTCAACTTGTGATAGTGAATGTTTTCTGTTCAAGATATTGTACTGCAGCCACCGGACAGCCATAACTGACAGGATTATGTAAAAACAGTGGCTTATCATGAATGTCCTAACATTTTCTGATGTTAAATACCCACTTGAGAATGATGCAACTGCAAATATTGCCAGTGGTTTTGTTTGCCAAGGTTATATTTTGCCTTAAGTGATGCAAAAGAACACAGGCTCCATTCCTGAAATAGCTGGTCTATAAATATGATACCTTTAGATATCCAGCTGAGCCAATGAATCTTTTGCCTTCAGACTGAAATGCTGGATTATCCCATTTGTGGGGAAGAAAAACCACCACCAAACACAGGCATTTTAGATGTTTTGCCTTACATTCTTACAGCACAAGAGATTGATTTTTCCCTATAGTCTTTGCTCAAACTGAGTGAGAAAACTGCTGACATCCTCCACCCATCTGTGCCTTGCAGCTCCCCTAACTCCTGCCATGCCAAACCCCACCCCTTTGGCCAGTTTTCAAAACCCTGTCATAATTCTGGGAATAATCCTTCTCCTTTAGCTCTCCTCACTTCTCATCCCACAAGCATCTTTGAGGCCAGGTTTCCCCTAACACATCCCAAACACAAAACACACCGTAGTGTAAGTCTGCAGGTGTTTGCAAATGATTAACATGACCATAGGCCATCGAGAGCTTAACGCTCCTCATTTTGGAGGGATTCAATGTAATGTTCCACCAGGTAATATTATATGGTAGAAATAATCTCAAGAAAGAAGTATTTCTGTTTTCTGGTTAGCTAAGTGATACAGCCAAGTCAAAGATGACCATGGAGAAAGGAAGAATTTCCAAGGTGCTATTTAGGGAAGTAGGAAAGTGAACAAAAACAGAAGAGAAGGAAAACCATAATGATGGAAAATCTGCAGTCCTCTGATCAAAAGAGTTTTACAAATACAGAGGAATGATTTCATCCTCAGCTGCTATCCAGTCTCTACCCTGGATCACAAAGCACAGGAAGCCAGCAAACAGCTGTTCTTTCAGGACAGTGAAAGTGGAATGAGTGATGATGGACCATTGCTGGGATGTTCACCACAGAAAGCAAAAGTAGGAGCACTGGGACTGGGACTCTGCAGCTGTTGAGAAGGTTTGGCTTGATCACAAACTACTGGAGGCATCTTGTGCAAGTGCTTGATGCAACAGCCTCTCTCAGCAGATTTAACAAATCCCCTACCTTTTCTTCCCACTGTTCACTTGCACCTTATGCTGTGACAGATTTACACAGTTTTTACATTGTAAATTAATGGTGGTTTTCAGGTTGCCAAAAAAAAAATAAAAAAGTTATTCTACAGTAAGGCTCTTAGAAAAAAAGTAGCATCTTTAAGTAATGCCTCTGTGCTTGAACACAAGCTAGAGGCTTGGCTGTCAGTCTCTTAATAATAATATGTGAGTGCAGCATGTCTTCTTAATCTATATTAAATCTGTGCGTTTCTATCTTATTGTGGGGTTTAATCACATTTTTACAATGATAGTCCATCCATTTATCTTCTTAATAATCAGCAATGTTCTTTTGTCTGCTTACGGATTTTTGGTTTTGCCCACACAAGCCCTAAAAGTAGAAAACATGATGCAACATGCTATAAACTCCTGATCATACCCATCTACCCACCGAGAACACATCATTTGCCTCTGCTGAGACAGCTCCAGATTTGGACAAAATGAAATCATTAAGTATACTAACATTTATTAATGAAAGAAAAACTTCAAAACCCAAGATCTTCTACCTTACATCCTAAAATCCCAGAAACCCCAGGTCAAACTTTCAAGCCACTGAAAAAAGCAGCTCTGCTTCAAGTCAGTGTAACAGTGATTACTCGTCACCTTTGAAAATAAGCCCTAAGGTTTGTTACAAACTGTGTATAAAGAACACGATCTTCAACTCAGGAAGTGTGTGGTCTTATTCATTTAATACAGCGAGGAATGACACTTTCAGAACTACTTTCAGTTGATGGTATTTGAACTATGATCTTTTTGCCCTAGAATTCTTGACGTACCTTCTAAAGCCTCAGAAGTCGTGGGTGAGCACATCAGTCTGTTCTTTCTAATTAAAGTCCCTCTTCTTCAAACGCTCTTCCATCTTTCTCTAGTATAACACTGAGCTCTTCAAGTTTTCCACAAACCATTATCTGCAGAAATTTCCTTGTCCTCAGTTACAGAACCTCATTCATCTCTCTTCAAACACTTTTAAACTTTTACAATGCTGGACAGAAGACAAGAACTTCCACAAGGTGTTCAACTGTCACTGGCTTTGCTCATCTTAAACCTGTGTAGAATTCTGTCCAGACCTAGGCCAATGTTCATACATTAACTGGCCACCTTTAATATCACAATGTTAATTATAAAAGAAAGGTTTAAATCATGATATAAATATCTGAAATATGGGAAAAACATACCCTAAAACAACCATTTATCTCCACCAAGTATAGAGTGAGATCAGGTACACAAAGCTGTTCACCTTAGATGTAGACAAGGTTAAGCAAGGTGAATTCTACACCAACCACCACATTCTTGATCCGTAACTAGGATCAGAAGGCTCTGCAGAGGTATTGTCAGGTAACACAGCTTGTAATCTGACTAACGGCTAAAGAAATTAAACACAAAGCCATGGCAAGGATTGGAACAATGAGTGAAAACCAAGCACACTGACTCACTAGACCTGAAACCATCAAAGGAGAAAGATTCAGATCATTGTTCCTGGTGCCAAACCCACTAAAACAAGTGTGGGAAACTCCCTAGAAAGCCAGATTACCTAAAGGGTGTAACATTTATCACAGAATACATGGGGGTGAGAATTTAGGGACAGACAGAGAATTTGGGGATCATGTAAAATTTATTTTGGGATTTTTTTAAGGGGATTGAGGCAACATACAAAACTTCTGAAAGGATGTTTAAGGGAAGCACCAAAAGTGTGTGAAGGGAGGGACTAAGGTAGACTGGAGAGAAAAAGCAAAGAAAAAACAAGGACAAATAGGATAAAGGGGGCTAGTCCCAGGTGGACAGCTTACCAGTTCCACTTCAGTGCACGACCCTGGCATTACATCGCTGCAGTTCAGCTGATATTACCACACCCTACTGCTAACTGGTCTTGTGTGCCAGATCTTGTATGTTTAGATGTGTACATGTCAAAGCCAGCAAACTTCAAGTGGGACTACCCCACGAGTGGGACAGCAGGAAGAAGTATGAGCCACTGGAGCAGGACCACAAGTCAGAAGGACTCAGGTGTCTAGGGGCCAGCAACTGGGAGAGAGAGGCTGGATGCCAGCCACTGCATGGGCTGCCCTACAGCACTTAGCAGAGACCCAAACTGCAGGAAAATTGCCCCAGTCCCATAGGCACGGGGATTCTGCCACCATGAACAAAGTGAATACCACCCACATGGACACTGGCAAAAATACTCCTGTGGAATTTTTTTACTTGGTGTACAATGTTTATCTATTTCCATAATATACCTAAGAAACCTGAGTGGCAGTTTAGCTTGTTTTAGGTACCTAGAATATACTCAGAGTAAAAGAAAATATTCTATTGAAATATCTGTACCATTAAGTAGCCTGGCTATGATAAAACATGAAAAAAATGTTGATGACTCCATAGATCTTTATCATGAAACAGCTAAAATTCACCAATGCTATGAATATGGATATAAATATTTCTGTATTAAAGAAGTTATTTCTGTTTCAAAACAGTCTTTAAAGATCTTCCTGAAGTATGAATATATACAGAAGTTAGCTTTTTTTAACCAGTGGGTATGTAGGCACTGTAGAAAACTGTCAATCGCCTCCCCCCCTTTTATTTTTCCTCCTCTCAATCAACCACAATGAAATTTCTAAGGCAGTCATTAACAGATGACTTGCATTTTCAGTATGTTATGCACTGCTAAGGATTTTATTCTACATACACTCGGGTACGCATACATGCAGACGCATGTATCTGTATTCTCTTTGCATAGAATGATTTCAATAAATCTATTGAACTCCTTTAAGGTAAGATGAGGGCTGATGACACAGCTCAAATCAGCAGGGGAAAAAAAAATAAAAAATAAACCACCAAAAGGAAGAAAGTAAAAAATTAATAGCTCCAGCTCTTTTAATGTAATTTTTAAACCACTTCGGTGATGGCCGGTGACAGACTTATATGAGCATTTCTGGCAAGCAGAGCTACAGCTTGATAACTGCTCTATTTAAATAAGTAAGCTTGAAAACCTTACTTTGAGTATTGTGCAATTATGTATTTTTGGTAGCTGGACACAAAAAGCATTACAGAGCAAATGTAAGGGCTTCCAAAAGGGACAAATCAACAGCAGCTTGCCCAACTGTGTGCAAATCCCCTAAGCAGACTTCAAACAACTGCAAAATTCCAAATGACTGACTTCCAACCACACCTACACTGGCTTTACAACTAACATGTTTCTTGAAGTAGCAAAGACTTGATGTTTGAAAACAGACTTTTTCCTGGAATGCCGAGAGGGTGCCCCACTTGATGAAAAGACTAAGATCTCTGTATAAGATTATACTCACTGCATTTGGAAAAAGGAATTCATACCCGAATACACAGCCTTCAAGTACCCTCCTAACTTTAAAATTCCCTTTTTCAGCAAGTTATTACAATCTCTCCAGCAACATTTTTAGCTGACCCCAATCCTTTGAGCTGCTCTACCCGCGGGTCTATCTGAATCAATAGTGCACAAAGGTCTTTGAACACAAAGAGAGCCTTTGGATATGGCTCATGCAGCAGAGCTCCATCCACACCAAAACTACACTATAACCAAACTTCAGAACTGAAAGCTCTCTAGCTGCATTTGGAGTTCTGCACCAAAGCTAATAGATTTCAGGTAGCAGGACTTGTTTACACCAGAGGTTATCATGACTCAACAAATCAACAACCAACTACATCAACTAAAGCTAAACTGTCACAGCTGAAAAATTGTAGTCATGTTCCAGAAGATTAGCCTGGTTTTGCAAATTGTGCAAGACTTGACTACAGCTGTGTTACAAGCCATACTTTGGACTGCACATTCTCCCTCAATTTTCTCAGTGCTTCCGGAAGGAAATGAGACTGTATTTGGCACAGACTGCACTGTATTAGTACAACAGGCACACAGCCAGCATCAGTCTATTCCCTGATCTGTTCCACTGCTTCTTGTCATCCTACTTACAGCTCTTCAAATCTACCTCTCTTCCTACATCACCCCATAAGGTTAAGTGATCTAGAGAGTAAAAGGTACATTATGGTCTCCTATCACCAAACAGCTGTAATTTTGCTATGATGATCCAGGAATCTTGCCCAAATAGTGCTGGGAGAGACAATGAAAGATTAAGACCTAGAAACACATATGGATGTTAGTGGCAGTAGATACACTGAACAGGATGCTGTAGGAAGGCAGGTGCTCAAAGTGCTCAATTTCCAGACTAAAAAAACAAAACATTAAACTACAAAGTTTATAATAATTGAATTTGTAAATCATGGCTGGGGAGAGTGTAGTTACAGACTGCAGAGTAGTGCAAAGGCTCAAAATAACCTTTTTGTATGGAAGATGTTAAGCAACATTATGTTATCTCAGATTTCTGTAAGAGAAGCCTTCAGGCCTCGTTGAATTGCAGCATAATTTTTTGATCATTGTAGTATCTTCAGTAAAAGTGAAGCCTATCCCATGGGAAGAGCAGCAGAGCATTCCCCAGACAAACAGTAAAACAACTTTGGGCTACAAATACATTGTGAAATGTGTAGCTTTTATTTTTCTTATACAAACTTAAAGGCTTGTAATAAATCTCACCTGAAGAAGTTTGTGTTTTATACAATTTATGTCATCTTTTAACCACATTTTAGACGTATTAAATAGCTGAATAGAAAAGGTATTTATTTGTTATGTCATTATTAACATTTGCAACTTCAACAGTCTGAAGCTCTGTCAAGTCACATAATAGAACAAAACTAGAAATATGTTTACAGATGTCTGAGAATCCTGTTGAATTCTTTCTGGATAAAAGAAAGAAAAATCTATCTTACTGTAAAAAGCATAATGCAGTATATTTGTCAGTTGGAATAATCAAAATCTAGTCAATTGCCTTAAGGTCGCTTCTCTACTTTATTAGATTTGTGTAAAACAAAACAGTAACAAAAAAACAAACCAACAAAACAAGAATGAACAAAATGAAACAAAAGCAAAGAAAAACAAACAGAAAAGCCCCCAACCCAAAGCCACAGCATAAGGACAACTGATTTTATAACTCTATGGAATGAAGTTTTTTTGTCTCTGACAAATCTGAATCCATTTTATTCTTCTTTTGTAATAATGGTACAGAGAAAGAGGATTGGAACTACAGATATCCTCCAACAACTACCATGTTATCTGTTTATATCGAAAGGGACAAACTCCACTGCAATACCCAGTGTTGGAGCAGTAGCAGACAGTCAAATGGCAACAAAAAATTACAGGGCCAATTCTTAGGACTACCCAAGGTAGATGATGACTTGAGCAATCACAGCATGTGTATACTTGGAAGGAAACCCACATTTCTGAAGTCGTATGGTGTCTTACCAATGTCCATCAAATTTTGTACAGTGAATTCATTCAACAGTAACATTTTCTTTCACTGTGGCATTTTGTACATGTGAAAACAATTATTTCACTACTGCCACAATATGTTTCTTCTTCTCTGGCACAAGGGGCACAGACCCTGGTTTGCTGTGCTTACGACGATTCAGTTCCCTAGAAACAAACAGAAAAAGAAGTTCAGCGTTCAGCACAAGGATTTAACCAATACCAGCTTCCTCCTTAAGCCACCAATGGAGATCTCCTACGATTAAAAAAATAAAATAAAAAAAAGAAAAAATTAAGAACTGCTCTGCTTTTACTAAAAGCCACCTACTTGATCCTGTAAGAAGATGGACAGTCCCTTTGAAAAATAACTTTAAAATTGGCTAACTCAGTAAAGTTTCAAATCAAGGCTTTCTTGGGAGCTCAGCTTACTTGGTTTTCATGTCAATCTTTGCTGCTCAAGTTTGTAGAGGCTTTCAGCTGAGAAAGATGACTAAAACCCACCACTCTCCATTTTACTGTTAATTCAAAGGCTACAGCAAAGCATGCCACCCTCTGCTCCTAGAAATTCCAATATGGCAATGATCCAGGTGACTAATAACACTTATTCTGGAGTCTGGCACTAAAAAAAACAACCAAACCCACCAAAAAAAGCAGCAAAACAAAACAGAGAAACCCCTCCAACACAGCCACACCAGCCCATTCTTGCAATGTTGCACCATGTCATGCAGAACACTGCAGTTCCTTCCAATACGATATTTGCTCCTGTTTCTTCACTATACTTTTGGGAAGCAGCCAGTCCCTACTGACACAGGCACTTGTCTGCATTTTCTTCATAATCAAAGGTTAATCAATCCATTGTATGATTGTATGATTGTTTATTCAGATGTTAAAAGTAACTCAAAATTGTTCCTCCCACACACTAGCTCTGTGTAGCACACTACAGCACTGCAGTGATGCATTTTCTGAAGACAGAGAAAACAAAGCCAGAAGAGGAAGACATACTTTCGCCGACGAGCTTCTCTCATGATACGCTGCTCCTTGATTTGACAATATATACTTTTGGGCAAGTGACGGTGTTGAGCAATGCGCCTGATCTTCGGGTGATATTGGAACTTCTCCTTCAGCTTCTGATTGTAATTCATAGCTGCCTTCTCTCGTGGTGCAAGCTGTGGGGAAAACACCACAAACAAGCATGTTATAAAAGAACGGGGCTATAACTGTCCTGCTTTTATCTACAAACCAAAATTCTAACTTTAAACTCAGATGGCTTCCTTCTAGCAAATGGCTGGAACCACAGGAATTTCAGAATTAGGGTAGGTTAAGTATTAAAACCCTACAATTCCAACAATACCCCAATGATCAAACACAAAACATTATCAAAGCTCAGCGAAGTAGCTGAATTTAGAATCATAGAATCATAGAATAGTAAGGGTTGGAAAGGACCTCAAGATCATCGAGTTCCAACCCCCCTGCCATGGGCAGGGACACCTCCCACTAAACCATGCCATCCAAGGCTATTTGCTCCCTGAAAACCAGATTTTAACATGCTTCAGAGAAAGAAGAGAATAAATAGCTGACAGTAAAACCTCTTCGATCAGTCTGCCTGCTTTCCTAACCTCTGATGATGATCAACTTCCGCTGTGAAAGATATGCAGGCATTTTAATGACTAGCCAATATAAGTACAAATGCTATAAAGTAACTGTCTTCATGAATAGCTTTACAGACAGCTCTTTCGATGTCCTAAATCTTACCCAGTGCCTTGATCCATTAGAAAGCACAAATCATGTATTACATTTCAAGTATTAGCTTGACTGTATGGCACACAGGGAGTTCCAGCTTTCATCGTGCAGCTAAAAATCTTAGTATCACAAACACATGAAACACAGGTAAGCTAGAATAACCACAAAAGATTTAATTTTATTCATGCTTAAAATTATGTCTGAGCAACGATTCACACTGAAAGTGAGAAATGCCTTTTGCTGAGAGCTAACCTACAGAGGGTATTTATTTGTACTTTCCAAGCAGGCAGTTTCCTTTGGTCATAATGCACATTTATCAAAAGGATAAAAAAAAATCTGTGTGTGCTGTGTTTCTGTTTAAAGCATGCACTGCTTCACATGGAGCATCAATCTCTATGTATTTTGGATTTGCTCAGATCTGTCAAAATTTCAGTTGCATTTCAGACTAGCGAGCTTTCATATAAACAGAAAATCTGCTAACATGAAATATTAACAGATGATAATCTTTTCTTCCTTCTACCCTCCTGCCCAAAACAAGCTTTATAAATCCAATAGTTCAGACATCTTAAAACACTTCATACTTTCAAACAAGCAGTGGCACAAGTCTTTTGCCCTCCCACATTTACCTAATCCATTACTACCTGCATCTAAAGTACTAAAAGCAAAGCAGTTTTTCAGACAACTATTATTTATTCAGCTTTGGAAATTACTCAGTTTCACTAATTTCTGACTTTCTCAGGAAAAACAGAACCTGAGTTTCAAATGCTAACAAAAAAACAAACAAAAAAAAGCCATGACAAAATCAACAACTTTATTACACACACAAGTTTGGAAATTACATTATTATCATTATTATGAAATATGCTTTTTTTCCTTTTTAAATCAGCAACTGGCTATTTCTTCTCCATTTTGGAATAGAAGTAACTTCTGTTAGAATATCTTCATGAATTCTTAAAAAATAAGTATCATACTCAGCTAATATTGGTCTGAAATACCATTAATGGTCTGAAAGCAAGTATTACTAAAACACAGCAAAGGAGCTTCTCCTTTGGGACAATAAAGAAACCAGGTACCAGATGCAGAGTTGCTCATCACTCAGAAAATTCTTATTCAGGCACCAGAAATACATAACGCCCTTAACCTCTGCTTCTCCACACCCTCTTATTAATAAAAACAAAACTCTTTACTTACATTTATCATGACCTCTCAAATGGCAAGTGAATAAATTTTATAATCTTAACCCACTAAAACTATACACCTCTCTGCCCTTTATTGAAATTCCTTACAGTGAGCCAACCTAAATAGCTGGTTCACTCTCAGTAAATCCCAAGTGTTCCCACTCTGCAGAAAACTGCCAACATAATCCAAATTAAAGAGCTTTTACTTAAATTAAATGCAATGATTTTCCTTTAATTTAAGAAGAGCAAATTGCTGCTGATTTAAGGTAACCTTGATGATTCTACAGACAAGAGGTGAATCTGTAAATTAAAGATCTATCCAGGATATCTTATTTTAAAAATTAATATAGATTAAGGTAGCTCCATTTTGAGTCTGATACAATTTTTATATGTAATGTATAGAAAGTATAGGTATATAGAAAACCACATAGCTGGTGACTTACCATCCAGCCACCAAATGCCGACACCCCATATAGCAGGCTGTGCTAAGTACACCCTCATCATGATGGTAAGAGAAAATTCGGCAGTAATGACAAGTTTCTGTCTATTTATGAAAGATGGCAGATAGCTAAGAAAGCAGACTGCAGTAGCACACTGAATTTCAACTTCTCTCTTGCAAGTCATTTTACAAAGGTCAGTGTAAACAGCTGAAGAGAACAGCGTTACTTCCCATTCTGGTGTGAGCTGGAGAAGATGCCATAAACAGAGAATGATTTAGCAGGATTAAAGACTTTGTTTAAAGGGACTAGAACCCTCTATAATACAATAAATGGGGATTTATATGACATCATGTGCGGAAGACTTGCTCAAAGATGACATATGACCCTTTTTTCATACATTCCAAAATTGAATGTGCAACTTCCTTCCTATGTGAGGGAAACAAACATTATGCAGTAGAAAGACAGCTGATTTGTGCCATTACCACAGTAGTACTTCACAGCAAAGATCTCGAATGAAAAAAGGGGAAAACTAACTATAAAATGCAACTAAGTTGTCAGCAATGGGAGAATGTGTCCTCAAGTAAAACGCCTGTGTCACATTCCTCCCTCCTGAGGCAACAGACTGGTTACTTTTCCCATCTAAGCATGAAGACAAGCATTTTCCAGAGCCCTGATTGAAGAGCTTCTTTTAACCCATCTTTAACAAAAATTTCTTCTTTTAAAGAGGACTGTATTTGTACTGTGCTGCATTTAAAACTCCACACTATTCGACTCCTGTAATTCAGCATGAGAATACAAAATGGATGTTTATCTACCCTGTCCAGGCTGCTTTTCTAGGTTAGGGCAGGCAGAGCACAGATACGACACATTTTTAGAATGCAAATGTATCCCAGCAGTTTTCTACACCATATCGTGTCTTTATTTAATTCTTTCCATTGCTCTGTTTAAAGCACCTGTCTAAATTTATTGACATCAAGTTTATTTCTCATTATTTCCTTGGACTAAAAACTTACGTCTTCTTCACATCTAAAGAGATGACAAAAAAAGGAAAAATAATGTAGATGTTAGGGCACAAAGTCATAGTTCAAGGGATGAAGTTACATGTGCATTGAATCACAAACCCAAAATCACCATGAAAAGAATGCCATGTCACACAATATCTGGTACTGCTGGTTATCAGCCTTATCTCATAAAATGGAACTGGATACTAGACAGACTGAAAGGATATACAATTACTTGCACAGTTTTGATGCACTCCTGCTAATGCACTTTGCTAGATCAAAACCAAGACTTATTACTGCACTTTCTCCTATCTTTTCCAGTTCTTATTCAAAAGCTGTTATTTCTGCATCTTGCAAGAAAGCAGCAGACATATGCTCCACTCACACTAGTTTTACACTGATACACTAATCATCCCCAAGCAGAAAGTCTTCTTCTTCAGTTGCCCAGTGCTCTGTTCTAATTCCTAACTACTTAGGAAATGCAAGAGCCAAATTTTGCAGCTGTTACTCACAGAAGTAACGTTACTAAGTATTTACACCTAGCAGGTGTAGATCTTTTTATGTGTCAGTAGACTAAAGAACAGTACAGCTTATTGAATTTTTACTGATGGTTTACTGCTTTCACTACAATTCAGAAAACCCAATCTATCTCTTTATTTATATTAACGCTACTCTGTTAACTGAAATCTGTACTGCTTGTTTTCCAGCTTTTTCACTCAGAGAAGGCTATGTGTTCCCCTTTTGTTCAAAACCCAAAGCATTTGTCTTTTCAGAAATCTTAAACCTCTCCCAGAGCAAAGGTCCAAAAGCCTCAAACATACTTAACGTCGTATTTTATGGTTTGAACAGCCTGGAGTATCTTAAAACTTGTTTAATTCAGTCTTTTGCTTCTGGACATGCAGAGCCAGATGCTTACTGCTTTAAAAATAGCACCTGTTTTAAGTCCTATGTAATAACAATTATTTATGTTTTTATCAGCTTCTATTAAAGAAACAATAAATGTTGCAAATTATTTAAAAGCAACTTCTGCAGTACCTCCAACAGAGAGATTTGGGTTCTGCTGCCCCTCTGTAAAACCCATGCAGACTTAATTGTCAGTGGAGTGAAGACACAGCATGCCTCTGGCTCCTCCAGAGACTTTAATTCTTACTCTGATGTTTCACTAATTTTTAATAATGAGTGCAATGCCACACACATTAAAAACCAAAAGAAACATGCATGTCAGAATTGACGACTGCTAGCTAGGGTAGCCATGATTCAGAAAGTACAACTTTCCAACTGGATAAACGTTCCTCAGTCACAACGTAAGCATGTATTTACTGTAACTTCCTTGGAACCCAGCAATACTAAAACCAAGTAAGACTAAGTACTTAGCAAAGAAAAAAATGTTAGAGTACCATTTCTCTTTTTCTGTCAGGATACTGGTTTCCATCCACCCCCACCCCCAAAACATCCACCTTAAAATAAAACGTATTACAAGATGTTAGCATTATAACAGAAGGACAGTGACCTTTGGATGAGTCATTCAATCAAATCGTCTCAGCAAAGAAAAACAGCAGACTAAGCAACTAAGCGTTTAAGACATTCTGACACTTCCGACAGAATTACCGAATGTTCAGCCTTGAATATTCAAAATGTTAAATAAATAGCCCCAGACAAGGGAAGAAGTGGACATTTATAAAATGAGCAAGCATATGCCTATGAAGATAGAACACCAATCCTAAAAAAGAAGGAGCAGGTAAAGAAAAACAGTGGAACCTGATAAATAGTCATTAATAGTTCTGACATTAAGAATCACAGGAACTATCAGGTTGGGCGGAACACGGATTGGCACAGTTGCCTGAATCCAAGCAACATTTCCAAGGTATATCCAAGAATGTCATAAGGAGTAAAGATTCCACTCTTAAGTCCTATTAGCTACAATTACTCTCTAAACATCTGAAAAACAGAATTTCATAGTGCTTCAAGAAAGAAATAAAATTAACAACAGCTATAGCAGCCTGGATGTTTAATTACTCTCTTCATTTCAATATTAAGTAAGTATCAGTTTAAGTCAATATTACGTTTAGATCAACATTCAATCCCATAAATGTCCGACTGAAGCACTATATGGGAAAATCATAGAATGGTTTGGGTTGGAAGGGACCTTACAAATCATCTAGTTCCAACACCCCTGCCACAGGATTCCACAAATCAATTCAGAACAGAAAAAAATTATAGCATCCTTAACAAAGAGTTATTTCATTATTCCATTATAGAAATTAAATTTGAATAGTAGTCTGTAACCACAATTATAGTACAGGCTACAAAGTTGTCAGGGTTTTTTATCTATAGCTCTACTGCAGAGATGAGAGACCTATGGTGGGCCATGGCTAAAAATACACGTTGGTTTAGCTGTGCTACTCCATAACCAGTGCTGCGCAGTACACAACAGGCCACGAATTACTCCTTTCCTCATCATAGCCCTAAGTACTCCTGCCACTCCCATTCACCTGCCACCTCTCCCAGCTCCATTCTACGTTCTTCCTATACAGATACCATAATCTGATGGAGCTTCAGGTAACCACAAGCAGCCCTAGACATAACTATGCAGCAGATACATCCCTACAACATTCGTCCTTGAATTACAGCTTCTTATTTCTCCCTCTTCAATGTTTCACAAGATCAAGAAGAAATTCCCTCAAGCATTACTTGACAGCTATGCTGATGAGCTCAGAAAAAGCAACGTAAGCAACTCCAAAACATCATAGCAATACAAAGCTATGTAAGGGGATTATTCCAGCGGACAAAGTGTCAAATGCATTCTCCAAAGTCATACAGTGCTTTAACACAGCTGTGCAGATGGATATATGCAAGTGGTAACTGCAATAGAACATTTTGGCTTTTTCTATACATAAACATACACATAAAAATTTGAACAAGTGTAGCTGTAAAGACATGTATCTAATTAGACTAATATCTGTTCCTAGGAACACTTCAAACTGACTTCAATTAAATGGATTTCAAGCTCCACACTACTTTGCCCACTTTGTGTCTGGGAGTAATACAGGTTAAGCACAATTTCAGTTACGCATTGATGCAAATGAACTATTTTACAGTGTATATGTTTATCATGGTATGAACTGCACATGAACCAGTCCCATACCAGTCAAACTTTTTGGAAGTAGTTAACTCCAAACTTCAGTAGAATTAGTTGTGTATGGCAAATGAGAAGTACTCTCTAGTGCAAAGGGATGAATTCTCACCTGCAGCACCCGGGTAAAAAATCAAGTTTACTGAGAACTGATGACCACTGTTAACATTAAACAAGACCAAAACCACAAGAAAGTGACCTCATGTAGCAATGAGGAATTTAATTTTATTATGCAAGCTGCAGTAAATGCAATGAGCTGCACTACACGTCAGTTTTCACATTAAATATAAACGTCAAACTACAGTTTTACATTTTCCCTTTAGAGAGATTTTATCATTTGAATAGGCTAACCAGTTGTAATAAAATAAAAAACCCAAACATCCTATCTTGTTATAACAAAAAGAAAAATGTAACTCTTACCACTCCCAGTTTTTCCGAAGCATTAGCTTTCCACAGACGAATATTCATTTCATCTGAGCCGCAGAGAATGTATTTGTTATCTGAAGTCCATTTTACTGTGATGACATGCTGCATTCGTTTTGTATGATACACCTCCCTAAAGCAGAGACACATTTTCAAGCGATCACTTTTCTCACCAGCATTTCCTTTCAAAGAGCAGAAGGCATTCTGGTGAAGGCAACGGGAATTTTTTACTTTGCTTTTAGTTTTTAAAAAATCTGACTTTTGTAAAACACTGCTGATCTTAAATCAATCTAGAGATTCAAATAAAGTGTGATGGTTAGACTGATAAAGGACCCCCCCCAATAAGATACTTTTATGATAAGATCTCCCATTTAGAGACTCTATTCCATGGGATTAATTTCAACTTTGTAATTATGAAAAAGCCCAGCTTCTAAAGAATTTTAAGTGTCCCAGAAACCCTAGTCAGCTTATACGAGGCTCAATTCTTCATATTTTGCACACTAGATTTATGGCCATCACACAGAGAGGGGGCAAAAGTGTGGACAAAGAAGAAAATTCTTTTCACAGGCCTTGGCAGCAATCTGCTATGATGTAGAAGAAGGTCTTCCACTGTGGCATTATGGGGTCTGCAGACTTCCCCTCAATGATGTGCTTTAACCTTGCAGATCATCACTTTTGTGAACATTACTATTCCACAGAAAGGAAAATTTGTAGAACATGGAAGCTTCTAACCACAGTACAAACCAAACACAAAAAAACTCCAATACCTAATTACACTTAAAATACTATTGCAAGACACGAGGAATGAAAGCTACCTGTAGATAAGACATAAACGGCCCCTCTCAATCTTTAATGCAGTATAGGACTGCATAGCTACGTTGAAAAATGCATACATACTTGCAACAATAATAAAAATACGCTTCTCCCCTAATCAGTATTTCAACATTACCACCCCTCAAACCACATAAACTTGACTTAGCAGCAACTCGGGGGGGGAGGGCGGGGGGGGGGGAAGGGGAAAAGTTGGAGAGAGGAAGGCAACTAGAAGTAAAATAAAGTTATGAAGGGAAAAAAAAAAAGATAAAGAACTGACAACAGAGAATAATGAAGGCAGGTTTACAAAGAACAAATGATACCAGGCAGATCTGATATCTGGCTTCAATTCTCATCAAACTGGAGGGGAAAAAAAAGGAAAAAAGAGAAGACACAGCAGATCCAATCTGAACTTCAGCAAAACACTGAATATACCGCCTTATGAAATATTATGTGAAAAACTAATTCAAAGTGAACTGTATTCAAAGCATTGTCACATGACAATGTGACAAAGCACAGTTAACAGAACACGAATAAAGGGTAATAAGTGTATTGAAACAGATCACAAAAGTGTCTTAAACTGATCTTCAGGATCATACAACAATGCTTTTCATGTAACACTTTCAGCAGTCATCCATATAGGATGAAGACAGTCCCTAGAAAGCCAAATGCTAGAACGATGTATGGCACTGCAAACTTCAAGTGGTGACAGACACCATACAAAGCGACTTAAACATTAAAGCTACAGAGCGAGGGAAATAAAATGTGCTTCATCTTGGTGAAACACAAATGAGTACACCCAACATCAGTAGCTCTCTGTAATTTCAATTCAAAACTGCCTGAGTATTGCTGTCCATTAAGTAGAAGCTCTACTCTAATACGTACTCCACAATTACCTGTCAACTACATGACCCATCAATCACAAGTTATATACAGAGTAATATTTCAATATTCACAGGAAGTGAATGCCCCAAAGAAGATACGAACATACTAATTAAGAATTTTGAGGACTAGGGAAAAAAATCACTGGAATGAATAACACAAGAGATAAAGGTGTAAAATCACTCACCTGCTGCGACCTTTGTCTACAGGAAAAATGCGGATAGACTTATCAAAGCTGGCAGAGACAAATTCCTTCCCAGTGGGTGAATAATCCACATCAAGAACAGCAGACACGTGATCCATATGCACCGTCACAGGTGATTCAAGAAAGCGCATATCGAAAGTATATAAGCTTTAAAATAAATATACCAACAGCATTTTCAATATCAAATTAGCTGTTCGCATAAACAGTATTGTTCAAACGTAAAAAACTGCTGTGAGGCGTTGTGAAAGTGTAAGTATTGGAGTCTCTGGAACTGGCTCACAAAAGTTTGGTTTTTAGTTTGGGTTTTTTTATTTTTTTTTTTACTAAATGTTCTCATCAAAATAGCTGATCAGTACAATATAGAATCATAGAACAGTTAGGGTTGGAAAGGACCTGAAGATTATCGAGTCCTAACCCCCCCTGCCATAGGCAGGGACACCTCCCACTAAACCATGCCATCCAAGGCTATGTCCAGCCTGGCCATGAACACCGCCAGGGATGGAGCATTCACAACTTCCCTGGGCAACCCATTCCAGTGCCTCACCACCCTTACAGTAAAGAATTTCTTCTTCATATCCAAACTAAACTTCCCCTGTTTAAGTTTGAACCCGTTAACCCTTGTCCTCTCACTACAGTCCCTAGTGAAGAGTCCCTCCCCAGCATTCCTATAGGCCCCCTTCAGACACTGGAAGGCTGCTATGAGGTCTCCACGCAGCCTTCTCTTCTCCAGGATGAACAGCCCCAACTTTCTCAGCCTATCTTCATACGGGAGGTGCTCCAGTCCCCTGATCATCCTCGTGGCCCTCCTCTGCACTTGTTCCAACAGTTCCATGTCCTTTTTATGTTGAGGACACCAGAACTGCACACAATACTCCAAGTGAGGTCTCACGAGAGCAGAGGAGAGGGGCAGGATCACCTCCTTCAACCTGCTGGTCAAGCTTTACAAGAGCTGCCAAGAAAATAAACACTTATATTGCCTCAGACTGGTCCAACAGTACTTATTTTCCAGGGCCCACTGCAAGTTACACTTGCACTGGTTCAGCTGCTTTTTTCTCCCCAGGTACTGAAATACAGAGAAAGAGGCAGTCTACTATCAACTCTTTTTTTTTTTTTACATAAGTGAGGCTATAATTCTCCAGAATGTAACTTAAGTGATCCAAATTTAAAAGTTTTTTTAAACATTTATTTTAGCATAATGATAAATGATCGATACAGACTAAAACCAGCATGATCGGGATTATCACTGCCACACTTACTTGTAATCTTCATTTGCTGCAGTAAAAATGAAAGCTTCCATAGGGTTCCAACACAGTGTATTTGTCCTCATGTTCAAGATAACCTAAAAGATATTTACACATTGCTACCTTGTTAGAGGCAGTAAAATACTTGCTATAGTTCAAAACTTCCTATACCACTGGAGACAACTACTTTACAGAATTGCAGCAGAATAGTGACATGACAGAGTATTTTCTTTTCATGTTAGAATTGGAACTCAGGAACTTCCTGTCCCTCATAATATGCTCACTTGCGCTACACAGCAACTAAATTCTCTGCAACTAATTCTAAAAGTGGTCCACAGGTAAAATGGAACTTCTGAAAAATTTCACTTTTCCATCATCTTTATAGGAACCTTCAGGTAAGTAATTTATAAATACACCTAATTAAATTGTTATCTCAAGAGACAGTCATTAATTGACAATGCAAACCAGCACTTGCAAAGCTATTACAACATTGTGATATCCTCCACTTACTACCATCACTTCATTATCTCTGAAATTGCAGTTCATGAATTCCCCAGGACAGTTGCCATTCCTTGTTCAAGTGCCATGCAATGATGTAGAAGTTACCGTGTTGTAATCTACTCACCATTTACCACTGTGCTAGCAATTTAAAGTGCCATTACAAAGTGTTCCGGGATGTATCAGATCAGTGCCACTGTTGACAGTACACAACATACTAGTAGGATATCGAGTGTATATCCACAAACTAGAATACTGTTTTTCAGGAAAAAAAATGTTAAAGATAGTTCTGGGGCTCCTAACTACTGAACTTGATCAACGTTATGAATTACTGACTTCTTGTTTTAAATAAAGACATACTTTCTCTTAAAGAAGAATCTTCCTGTCATTGGTAAATTCCACATGTAAATCAATTTTGATTCCACTGCAAAGGATTTCTGAATGTTTTTACTATGTGCATTGGGAGGGTTTATCTCCATGTAAAAGCAGAACACTTATTAAAATGCAGAGTAAGGTTCTCCAGTGGCGGAAAGGAAATACCTTAAAAGTTACTTTGTTTCCTTCTGGCAAGGAGGAGGAAAAAAAATAATAAAAAATTCACAGACAGAATGCAATACAAGAACATAAAGTTCGTATTGTGAAATTGCTGTCAGGTCAGGCGCTTTATCAAGAATTACAACAGTGAGTCTGACAGCCCATCTGAATGCAGAAAAAGGCCCTAACTCCATTTGGTTTAAATCCCAGCAACTCAGTTAAAACACTTAATATTAGACAATGAAAACTCAGAGAACTCACAGTTCAGAGCTTCCCTTTCTCTACCACCATAGAATCAACTAGGTTGAAAAGATCTTTAAGATCATCAAGTCCAACCATTACTCCAGGACTGCCAAGACCACCACTAAACTACCAAAAGTTACAGACTACTTTTATACTCAGTATGCTTATTAGTGCCATCAGCTTCCGTTAAAAAGATTACCTTCTTTAATGGAGTTGATTTTCTCATATCATATAGCACAATATTTCTGTCAGAAGCACAGCTCCCCAAAAGGTATGTCTAAAAAGCAAACAAACAAAACCAGTGTGTATGGTCTTCTAAACACTTATAAAATATGGGTTAACAGTTCACACTACATACCTAAGCAGTTCCACAAAGCTGGTAGTGAAATAGTTCCTTTTTCAGTCAAGGAAATATACTCATCATTCTTTTTGTGCACCTAATTATTCAGCACAGTTTAAACAGCTACCCCTGTAAGAATCAGAATCTACCGAGTCCCCTCTACTTCAAAATTAACAAGCAATTTCCTCATAAACACTTCATCTATGAACACAGCGCAGCAAAGAGATACATAGGAACTACTGTAGTAAATCAAATGCAATGGTTTTGCCATACAGAGGGATGAGAGCTCCACAGCCACATAACCACTACAAGGTATGGGGTCTGCATCGCTTGTGGGCAAAATGGAGACCATCCTACTTTTCTTCCTCCTCTCTCCCACTAACAGAGGCAAAAGATAAAAAGATGAAACTACATGTTACTACATTCCAAAACAATATAGCCATATAAAAAATACGTACACACCCACTAAATATTACATTAAAAGATATATAAAAATCTAAATTTGGAAAAGGCTGTTAAAGATGGTGTAACAGAGTTTAGATCTTACACTAATCAAGAAAAATACTCATTTCCAATATATAACAGAAACATTACCTCAATGGGATTGAATTTTACACTGCTTATGCTGTCAAAACCCCACGTCAGAGAGCACATGGGACTTGTCCTTTGTTCATCCCAAATGTCCACTTGCTGGCCACAGGTGGCAAAAACAGCTTCTTTCCAGTGGTGATCAATTCCTGTATACACTGTCTTTAAAAGAAAAAACAAAACCAAAACCAAACTATTTACAAAAGTAATTCTATACTTACACATGCAAGTATGTTCTTTTACAAAAAAGATCAAATCATTGCATATCAAGTCTGTCTGGGTTTATTCATTTATATTACTGAAAATCAAGTCACCACTGCTACCAGATATGTTCTTGCACAAAAGACTAGCTTTCTTTGTACTCACTTAATATGCGTACATGCAATTCTTGTTAATTTAAATGCAGTCAGCATTAGAAGCCCATTTACGAAGACCTGGTTGACTTTAAAGCAAATGGAAATTTTAAGGGTACTATAAACTTTCAATGGGACCTGAACAGATTCCACAGATGTTACAATAATTGAAGAGTTTCAAACTATTTACAACAAGTATTTAATATTCTTAAAATAAGCGTATAATAGAGTGCTGAAGTACATACTTTAAATCTGCTGTTGCCAAAAGGAAGATATAAAGTTAAAATTTTGTATCGAATGGCTGCAAGGTACTGCCATGAAATCAAACCTATGTAATGCAGACTAAGCACTGACAACAGGTCTGAAGAGCATGAGATTCAGAAAGATCTGACCAATTTACATAAAAGGGATGGCTAGCAGAGACTGATCTAAGCAGTCTTTGATGGCATTTGAGATATTCTCTTCTGCTTATATGTAAAATAAATGTAACAGAAACTTTACAAGTGCCATTATAAAATTTCATGCCATCACCTTACAACTGATTATATACCAAACTGTTTCTCTCTCCTCAAAAAGCTAGATAAGAATTGGTTCAAATAATTCAAAAGAAGAGATGTGGGGGGGGGGGGGGAAAAAGAATATAATTAGAACTTCAATTTACTACCTTTCCAAGAATTGTATGAATAGGCTCTTCTTCTCCATATTCTGGGCTCTCCATTTTCCACTGCTTCACTGTTTTATCATCGCCAACCTGGAAATATTGCAGAAAGCATGTACATTTTTACATAAATATATTGTTTATTTTATAAGGTGTATTTTGCAATTACGTACAGGCAGTCTTTCAGAAGACAATAATCTACGGTATGCACAGAAGCACTCTCCTGCCCATTCACTGTTCCCTTTTACACCTCCAAGTTGAAGATTAATTCTTGTTATACTATTTTCCTAGAAACTGAGAAGGCACATGTACTTCAGCTGGCTGAAATGGGGTTAACATTCTTCCTAGCAGCCCATACAGCTCTGTGCTTCGGATTTGTGGCTAAAACAGTGCTGATACAGCACTAATCATGGCTCCTGCTGAACACTACTTGCAGGGTGCCAAGGCATTCCCTTCCCTTAGTCTGTTAGTCATTATCCCTGCCTCCCCCATCAAGAAATAGGCTAGGTGCGGGCAACAGACTGGGAGGGGACAGAGACATGACAGCTAACCTAAAGCAGCCAAAGGAGTATTCCAGACCATGAACATCATGCTTAGCAATAAAAACTGGGGTAGTGGAAGAAGAAAGGGAGGCAGGGGCTGGCTTTCAAAGTGGCTGCTGCTCAGAAACTGCCTGCTTGTAAAAGGAGGTGACCAATTTCACTGTTGCCCCCAACACTACATTTCCCTCACCTATTCAACTGTCTTTACCTCAATCCACAAATGCTTTTCAGTTTCCAAAAGAGATGTTGAACAGAAAAAGGTGAGCTGGAACGATGACTGTTTTTTCGGGATACATTATGTCATTTTTAATCAAATGGTACCTTAAACTGCAAGTTATCTTCTGGATGTCATTTTGATGAGCATGTAGACAATTAAAAGGCACTCTCCACCTCAGATGCTCCAGTTGCCTATTCCTAACGCCATGCTATGTCTTGCACTATGCCAGCATAAGTTTTTGCACGGCTGTGCAGTGACCTGAATCAGGCAAACTCGCGAAGTAAAAATGTTAGCTGTACAAGTTTAACTTCCTTTCCTGACAGCACTACTATTGTTCCTTCTTTCCCTCTCAATTTTCAAGCAGAGGGATTGTCAAAAGGGAATTCTAATTTGAGTCACTTAGAATTTTTTGCTGCAGCTTCCCTTACATCTTAACTTCTGTCCTCATGATCTGATCTATACTTCAGAAAAGATAAATATATAGTAGTGAAAATAGCTCTTCTATGCCCAGCTCAAAAGAAGCAAAAACTCAGGACTCCCTAGACTTCAAAAGCAATCCTTTTTATTGTATCATCTTGTAATTGCTTTTAATGCAAACAGGAAGACATACTATTTCCAGATGTTTTACATGCAAGTGAATCAGGCGTCATTGATATAAGTTAATAAAGTTTAATTAACCTGGGACCATCTTGACTTAATCAGCTTATCTTTAATCATAGTATACGTAAATGGTTACTTTTTTACGTCTTTCAATGAACATAATCTATGTTCTACTTTCATGACAACTCCTTTACTCAAGATTTAATTATATGACCACCCATGAGCAATTTTCTGGTATTTATCCCTTCCATAGTCTTGAATAAGACCCATATCACAGCATCAACAAAAATTTCATGAAAAATGGAACTGTCAGGTTCTCAGACAAATGTAATACATGTATTCATACAGTATTTAAATATTGTATGGCAGAGTAAGTTGCTCACTGGAAACCAGATGGTGAACAGGCACTCTGTACTGCCACACTATACTAAGGAGACACATTATACTTACAGTAAAGAATGATGTACCACAGAAACGAGCACATATGCCTCGAACAAAGCCTTCATGGGCTTGTATAGTACGAATACACTGTCGTTTGGTCAGGTTCCAAATTTTAACCTGTTAAAACCAGAAGAATATTTTGTTGTTACTTATGTTTTCTGCAGCCTGCAGCTGCAATTCACGATTCAAGTACAAGAGATCACACATGTTGTCATGAAATGGCATGTTGGACACCAGCCTGATTTTATAGTGTTAAAACTACTTAATTATTCCCTTCTTGAAAAAAAAAAAAAAAATATATATATTTTTACAAGTGCGGCTCTTTCCTTCGTACCCCCTCCAAAGCTCCACACTTGTGTATTTTTGCATTCTCCTAGTTTCAAACTAAATTTCTTGCTAAAAAAAAAAGCAGACATAATTTTAGCACAGAATATTTCTTTAAGAGAAGGGCACAAGGAAATAGCCTTTGCAACTAACATAACAGAGTGTGTTCAGTCCAGTAGCTGTGCTACCTTTTATACAGATGCCCACCTCCCACAGAGGTTTCTGTTTCAGAGCATTTGGGCCCATTTAAAAAATAAGAAGAAATGAAGGACAGTTTTTCTATTTGTATGTATTTAGAGTACCCAGTACCTTACTCACTCTTATCAGTGGATAAGAAATCTGGCCAACATTTCACATAAACTTATTCCTCTCTTCTCTGAAAAGATTAATCTCCCTTACACTCCTGCATGACATACACATCTTCTATAAAAAGCACAAGGCAACCAGCTACCCAGAAGTCACCTTTAAAATATACGAGTACTATCAAATGAACAATAGAACTGTGAGAGAGGACAGAGAATACAGAAGACAGGCAATTTCTTTCTGCAACTGACTCCATCTGAAGTGCCCCTGCTTGCTATTTGTAACATTTACGTAAAATAATCAAACATAGGCTTAGCATTTTCTAGACAATATGATAAATTATTACTCCAGAAAATTTTTGGTTATGTACCCCTTTCCCCTAGCTCATCTGACTTCATATACTCTTCTTAGATCCACAGCAATTTAACTTCTCCCAAGAGAAAGAGCATCACCTGGGCAGCAAAAAGCAGTCACTACAGACTGTAAGTACTGACATACACTGCTCCATCCCGAGGAGGCGTCACACCTTCTTCTCACAGGTGAACAACTGAAAGTTGCTGCCTTTGTGCATTGCCACATTACAACCTGAGGTTTGAGAAACACTTCCCCAAACTGGGTAAGCTGCACCTTCTGAGAGAAGATATGGTATCTTGCTGAACAAAGACACAAAAGGTAAGCATGAGGCATTTGAAAACAACAAAATTAAACAAAGGCACAAAGAAAAGAAAAAGCAAAAAGGAGGAAAGGTACCTTGCTTGCTGTGGTTTGTAACTACAGCTTTCTGGTAAACTACAGCTTACCTCTCCATCACAAGCTCCAGACAGCACTGTAGACAAACTCTTCGGATGTTTGGCCATGCAGTTAACTCCATCTCTGTGGCCATCAAGTGAGCCAAGAAAGGGTTTTGCAAACACACGTTCTAGCTTTGTTGCATTCAGAGCTCTTATGTACTCTCGTGGAACCTCAAAAGGGTGCAATGCAGGATCATAGTTTCTTGGAACTGCAATAAGAGTAACACACATATTAGAAA
This sequence comes from Amazona ochrocephala, assembly GCA_039720435.1. Lineage (NCBI taxonomy): Eukaryota > Metazoa > Chordata > Aves > Psittaciformes > Psittacidae > Amazona > Amazona ochrocephala. The sequence continues at coordinate 21,533,830 of CM077876.1, forward strand.
GCCACGGTATGTAGTCTAATTCAAGGTAAGCTGAATTCAGAAGTCCTCTTCCAATTTTCCTGCCCATGGAGAATTTTCTGTCACACTGAGATTATTGCTATTCCTACTGCTTTGAAACTGGTTATCCTGGGTTCAGCACTAGCAGACATTTTTCTCCTTCTTAGTAGCTGGTGCAGCACTGTGTTTTTGACTTTCAGCCTGGGAACAGCGCTGATAACACTGATGTTTTCAGTTGCTGCTCAATAATGTTCACTCTGACTAAGGACTTTCTGAGCCTCCCGCTCTGCCAGGGAGGAGGGAAAGCCGGGAGGAAGCAGAGACAGGACACCTGACCCAAACTAACCAAAGAGGTATTCATACTACAGCACGTCATACCCAGTATATCAACTGGGGACAATTACTCAGAAGGGCTAGATCACTGCTCAGTTGGGCTGGGTATTGGTTGGCAGGTGGTGAGCAGTTGTATTCTCTTCCCTTGTTAGTTCCCTTATTATTATTGGTGGTAGCAGCAGTGGTTTGTGTTATACCTTAGTTACTGGGCTGTTCTTGTCTCAACCCGTGGGAGTTACATTCTTTTGATTCTCCTTCCCATCCCTCTGGGAGCGGGGGGAAGGAAAGGGGAAAGTGAGAGAGCAGCTGCATCGTTCTGGGTTACAGCTGGGCTTAAACCACGACACTGATCTATGTAGCATTAGTATGACCACTTAACAAGCTCTAGGTTAATGAAGCCTGAAACTGTTCGATATCCTTTGCAAGGGAAGCTACAAATGTACACAACAAACTGGAAGCTGCAGATATCTTGCAACTACTATTAAAAAAAAAAAAAAAATCAACAAAAAACAAAGAACATCCATCCACAAGGCAAAATAAATGAACCCCACAATACCACCTCCTACTGCTAAACTCCAACATACACAGTACACTAGAAGGACACAACTACATGGAGACACACAAAGAGAGGCAACCTAGTGGTCTTCATGTTCAATCACCTGCAAGCCAGCCCTGGCTCTGAAATGAGACTCATTAGTTTCATGAGCTTGGTCCTCTGCTAATGCTATCTGGTTTCCCAGGCAAGAGTGTTTAGATCACACAAGCTTCGAGCAAGGGTCTCTCTGCATCTGCCTGCAATGCACCTTAAAATAAAGACAGCACATTTTGACACTACTTCTGGGTTTTGTCTCTTTCATTCCATTTCATGCAAAAAGACTGAAAAATCAGCAGAGCGACAGATTGCTCATTAAGAACTGATGCTTAGTTGAGTCTGCCAGCTTCCAAAGACTATTTGATGCACATCAGAACCTCTCAAATCCCTGATGACAACGTTGAGTATCACTCTGTAACATAATAGAATTTAACAGCTTATGCACAAATCCCACTTGGAAAATTACGATATATTCAGCTACCATCCCAGTGGGTAACATTAATATTTTTCCATGCTAGAAATATATAACCGCAATTAAATAACTAGAAGAAGTTAGTTGAGATGCTGCTTTGCACCTACCTCTAACTCAATCCAATAACGAAGCACAGGCAATTTTAAAGAACACAGGTCTATTATCCTGCTAAAAACAGTTCAATTTACTGCATTAAAGATGCCCCAACTTTTAGTCCTGCTCTTTCCAACAAAGGGCCATTTCACAAACTCTGTCACCAGACAGAAGCTAAATTTCATTTCCATCATATTGCAGAGGTGAAACTGCCACAGCTGTGTAGGATAAGATCTGTGGAGGATGAGCAGAACAGTGTGGAAAGTCCTCACTTCATCTGTTCAGGCTGGAAAAGAGAAGGCTGCATGGAGACCTCATAGCAGCCTTCCAATACCTGAAGGGGGCCTACGAAGATGCCAAAGAGGGACTCTTCTTCAGGGACTGTAGCAATCGCAGAAAGGGTAATGGGCTCAAACTTAAACAGGGAAGAAATAGGTTAGACATAAGGAAGAAATTCTTCACTATGAGAGTGGTGAAGCACTGCAACAGGTTGCCCAAGGAAGTTGTGGCTGCTCCATCCCTAGCAGTGTTCAAAGGCTTTGGACAGGGCTTCGAGCAACCTCGTCTAGTGGAAGGTGTCCCTATCCGTGGTAGGGAGGTTGGAACTGGATGAACTTTAAAGTCCCTTACAACCTGAACTATTCTATACTCTCAGCTACCAGGCTACAGCTGCTGCATCTAAAACAAGTACAAACTCTGCACGACTTTTCCAGTTTTAACGAGGGACACACAAGAAGCAGGATGAGATGTACCAGGAAAAAAACGGCAATAAGCGCACAAGACTGCTAAGGGCGGCCCAGGCAACACCAAGAGTAACCTCAGCGTGCCGGAGCCGTGAATGCCCACCCCCCCCCGACCCTGCACCCCGCGGTCTCAGCCGGGCCCCGCGGCACAGCACCACCACACAGAACCCGCACCCCGCCGCGCGCCCCAAAGCCCTGCCACTGCCTCACGGCCCCGCGCGCATGCGCACGGCCACCGTCACCGCCTCCTCCGCCGACGGGCCGAGCCCGGCAGCCGCTGGAGCGAGGGGAGCCTGAACCCTGGCAGGGGCTGGCAGCTGCCCGGCACCCGCTCCTGAGGGCAGCTCAGCGGCAGGGTGGGGCCGGCGGATGCCTGAGCGCCTTCCCTCTCTCCCCCGGCCATGCCAGTTGGGCGGCAGGCGAGGAGGCCAGGCTGGGCCGAGCCCCGCTCCGGGAGCCGCGCCGCTCACCGCGCTGCAGATCCAGCTTCGTCTCACGGACATAGTCGTCGGGGTTGCGGCTCAACACCTTGACCCTCATCCTCCCTCCGCGCACCGGGCCGCGCTACCGGTAACTCACACCCCCCGTGCCCACCCATGTGACCGGATGCGCCGGGCGGGCTGTTCTCGCGCGGCGCCGGAGCCGGCTGTCGGCCTGCGCCGGGCGGAGGGAGCCCCGCCCCCTGCCTCGCTCCGCCGCTGTCGTCGCTGCCGCCTTTGGCGCCGTTGGCGATGAACGCTCCGGGGTCCGCGTGCGCTGTGCGCGAGCCGATGGCAGCCCCGCCGCCCGCGCGGTCCCTGCTCCGCCACGTGCAGCTGGAGAACCTGGCGGCCGGGCTCAGCGGCGGCGTCCTCTCCACCCTCGTGCTGCACCCGCTGGACCTCGTTAAGATCCGCTTCGCAGGTGAGGCCCGGGTGGGCCGCGCAGGCTGCGGGTCCCGCGCTGCCGCAGGCAGGGGGGCTGGCAGGGACAGCCCGCGGGCACGGCGGTCCCCTAGGGCTGCGAGCGCGCACCGCGCTCTGTGCCACGAACGCACGCACCTCGCCAAGCTCGCCGGTTCCAAGCCAGCCATCCACCGGCTTGTTTCTGAGGGGTTGTACAACCGATGAGCCCGTACGCCTCTGCCCAGACCCGTGTGCGGCGGCATGAGGGGCTAGCGCTGGCAGGTGGCCCCACGGCTTGAATAAACAGGCCGTAAACCGAAGGGATATTCTGTGGTTCTCTCCCCCGCCCCCGGAGACCAAAAATTATTTTTCTTGTCGTTTCTAGGGACTATAAAATGTGTGCTGTATGCCTCAGAGGCTGTTTTCAGGCAGACGTGAGAACTGGCCAGGCTTCTTCCTCTCTTCCATGACCATCGGTGCCATAGGACACAGCAAGATTGGCTCTCTTTAACTGACAGATGGTCTCAAGCCAACGTTCAAAGTTCACTTTTATACCAACGAGTCTCAATGCTCAAAGCGTAACAATAGTGTTATAATAATCTTGGTTGTTAACAGCAGAGATATTGTTTTACAGAAAACTCCCAACTGCTTTGGTGTTTTGCAGGGAAACATGCCAGCTTCTCCCTAGTGATTTTACTGCTAACATGAGAAACATGGTGCCCTTTTGTTATATTTTCTTTTACAGAGGTTGAAGCGTTTTGCTGTATCTTTGGATCGTTATTTTAAGTAAATCCATGGTTACTTTAGATCTCAAAAATAATGAGCCATCACAGAGAAGTTTTAGAACGCGCAGAAGCATTATATTTCCAAACAGGCTTTTTGCAAAATTGGAGTTACACACTTTTCTTGCATATTCTAGTGTGGGTATGGCCTGAGCTGTGTTATGAAGAGTGTAGCCAGTTTCTCTGTCTCACACCTGTGAGACTCCATCTGAGGTACTGTGTCTGGTTTGGGCTCACCGGCACATGGAAGGCATTGACTGGCATGATTCCAGTGAAAGCCATCAGTCTGCTGAAGGGATGCATGACAGGAAGATGGGCTGCTGGACCAGGATCAGGATCGGTTCATCCTCACAAAGAGAAGGCTGAGGGGAGACATTATTGTAGTATGTTGCTGTGTGGCCAGAGGACACAGAAGGTGAAGCCAGGTTCTTCTTGGAGGTAGGGCAGGAGGGAACAGGCATTAGTGGGTACATGGGAAATTCCAGTTACTTTAGGAAGGAGGATTTTTGCTGTGAGAGTGGTCAAATTGTGGAAGAGGTTACCCAAAAAAGCTGTAATTTCTTCAGTCCTGGAAACATTCAGGGACCAACTGGACATATCACTAATCAACCTGATCTAATGAGATCTGTGTTGAGCAGGGGAGTGGATTAGGTGACCTCTGGAGGTCAGTTGCTCATTTGGTTTGAAAATAACAATTCTTATGTTTTGTCTTCAACCCGGAAGTAAGAGCTGATACCAGAAATGTAAAGTAAAAGTAAGTAAAAAAAAAAGGAAGTAAAAAGCTGATACCAGCGTTGTGAAGATTCTGGTAGCATCATTGACAAACAGACTTTCATTCACATCTCTGATTTCCCATGTTGTTTAATGTGTTTATAAATCTGACCTAATGGCAGCATGGTAAAAAAGAAAAGACAAAGGTCGTTGGGAAAGGTCTAGCAGGGCTCCTTCAAGAGGGAGAAAGGAGGCATTTGTCTTTTAGCTTTGAGTGATTGTCAAGGTGTTGAGGCCTTGTCACCCTGTGCTCAGGAAAACCCTTTTGTCTGTAGTCCTGAAGTCTGTCACAACATACAGTATGGTACACCAGGTTTAAAGGAGAATTAATAGTAAATATGGCACAGAACAGAAAACAGAAAGTCATGATTACGAGGATTAATCTTGTTTGGGACACAAAAGCTGTGCTGAGTGTGAAACTTTGAGATAAATTTTCAGTAAAACTGCAATCTGTCCTTATGTCTATAAAGAATGAAAGCTGCTGCTATGTTAGCATCATAGTCATTTAGGTCAGACAAGAGCTGTGGAGTTCACCCCTTCCTCAGGTAAGGTCTGTGTAGGCCAGATTGCGCAGTCTTGTCTGCTGAAGTTTTGAGTAGTTCCAAAGATGCCTCTTCAGGCAACTTGTTCCAGAATTTGATTACTCTCATGGAGAAAATGTTCTGGTTGGAATTTCCTCTGTTCCAGCTTGTGTCTGTTACCTGTCATCTCCCCATGTGCCATATCACGTCATCAGTAATCAATTTACTCTTTTGCTGCTACAGTAGGAGCAGTAGCAGTTACCACTCTTTAAGTTGTGTGAACATCTCTGTTCTAAAAGAAATCTGACAAACAAGGATTTGCCTGGTTTATCTTTTTGACAGTGATATTTTCTGAATGCTTGGACAGTCAGCTGTTTGGTTGTTGGGTGAGAGAAGTGTATTTGTTTGGTGTTTTCCCACAGGTCCATTTAATGGGAATGGAAGAAGAACACAGGAAGTTTGCTGGAAATAATCTTTGAGTGTTCTGGTAAAAACTGACTTTGGAATCAGTAAGGCATGACCCATCGAAAATGCTCAGAAGACATTTTAAAGGGGAAGACTGAATTTAAGAGTTGTTATTTGGGGCTTGTCTAAACCCCTTATAGAAGTGTGTTGTCAGAGATCCCACACGTATCACTTGAAGTGTGATGTAAAATTACTGGAGTGCTAAAAAGAAGAGAGAAACAACTTCAAAGCTGCTGCTCACCAAAACCACACAGCAGTGCATTTATTTAGTGTTATCAGACTAATGGGAACTTTCCTTTTGCAGAGCTTAAAAGTTCTTTTTCATCTTTATGTTTCTTTTTGATTTTTCCTTTTTTTTTTTTTAACGTTCTTTAAGTGTAGACTTACAAAGGTGTAAACCCCAACTCTTGCATGCTTTTAAAAGGATAATTTTAAAATACAGCTGATTAGTTAGGCTTCATGTTCATCTGTAGCTTGCTTTGTAGGTTTCATACTTCTGTGGAGCCTTTTACACAGCTGAGCTTCATACTTCCCGAAATGCTTTTTTTTTCAGTGTAATTTCTTTCTTTCATAGTAAACGATGGATTGGAGCTGAGGCCAAAATACAATGGCATTCTCCACTGTATGACCACTGTCTGGAAGCATGAAGGACTACGAGGCTTATATCAAGGGGTAACACCAAACATGTTGGGAGCAGGGGCTTCCTGGGGACTTTACTTTTTCTTGTAAGTAGAACTGTAAAATGTGTCGTGTCCTGCACAGTGCAGTGTTCAGATACACACTGCATCTTCTTTGGGGATGTAAAAATGTGCTGCATGGCTTATAAACAAACTTGTGATTCTTTTTGTAAGTCCACGTCTGTTACCCTTAATTATGGTTTGCTGGTTTAGAATTTAAGTAATTTGAGTCTGAGACCTGACTTTGCCTTAGACTTACCATGCAAAGTAGAGTGCCTTCCCGTGATGCTGTGAAAATACTAAGGAACTTGAGAGATGGTGATGTCAGTCATGAAGAATCCTCTGAAAGTGCCAGTACGCTGTGCTTAAAACCTCACAAAAAAATAAAAGCCTAACCCGACGTGTTAAGAATTGGAGAACATGATCAAACTAAATGTTTAACTAATTTTTAATATTTTTAGTGATACTTTGGTCTCTTATTGTTTTCGTGAGTTGTTGGGCTTTGCTTATAAACCCATTTTTAATACTCAGTTTTTTCTACTTTATTAGCTCTGCGACTGTGATGTGATTTATTGCTGACCTCTATTAATTGTAGCACTTTAGGGAGCAGTTAGTTGGTATGCTTATAAAACGTTGTCAGTTGTTACTGTTTATTTCAGTCCTCAAGCTTTGTTGTACATTCCTGCTGGTGGTTCAGCTCCTGTTAACAGTATCTCAATCCACAATGAGTGGAAACTGGATCAAGAGAAGAAAGCTCAGTGTATTTCTAAGTTAGAAGACAGATATCTCTGTCACTGTTGCTGTCAATAAAAATGAGGCTTTCTTAATTGGGTTTTTTTAGAAGTCTTGAGATCCAGCAGATACTTCAGTGTGCATCCCACTGATACTAACAGTAGTAATACTTTATCAATTTAGATATGTATTACCATAGTTCACTTTAAAAAGCTGACTGCTCAGAAATCAACTAACCAAATATAGTTTGCTTACATATTTGTTTTCAAAGGCTGTGTACTATCTAATGTTTTCCATTGTCTTAAGTGTGATGTTTTGTTGTTTGTGGATTAAGTGATGTAAATTTGTTTTCACCATTACTAAAATATATTTTACATGTCCCAGTTACAATGCCATCAAAGCTTACAAGAAGGAAGGGAAGCTGGAAAGTCTTAGTGCAACCGAACACCTAGTGTCAGCTGCAGAGGCTGGTGAGTTTAAATGCAGAGAAGATTAGAGTTTGCTTCTAGCCTTTCCATATGTTGATCCCTGCCTTTGTGTGTCAGTGCTGCTTTTTGTTACAGGTGGCAAATGTAAAGTGTTCGAGTCCAAATGACTCCAAATTCGAGTCATTTATTGTCTGTAAATAAATTAATGATGTCTGAGATGACTAGATGGATCACTGTAGTCTCTTCAGTTTTGCTTAGAAACAGCAGCTGTCAAAATCCTTTTGACCTTGTTTTCATTGTATGTAAGTGTTTTCCATACTTAGTAATATATTGAATCCCAAAATATAACTGTATCTGCTATTGGCTTGTTAACTCATTAAATATTTAACACTTAGACCTGGAAAAGAGAAGGCCTATTGAAGTTAATAGAATAAATGAATTGGTCTTTATCTGTGGTCCAAGTTTCCTTAGAAACTAGTCATCCAAAATAAAAATACAACTTGTATCTGCACTTTTAATATGTTCTTGTCCATGCTTCTGTGTTGTATTTAGTCTAGGCAATTATGAAGACTTTATTAGGGTGTTGGAGCATTCATTTGATGTTGAAATATAAGGCATATTGTTTGATGTGAAATATAGTAATTTACAGCTGTATTTTCAATAACCTATAAAACTATAGCAGGTTGCTTTTATTAACCTACCAATATGATTAAGCAAATTTCTCATGACTGAGGTGTCGATTAAATTTTGAACCATTGTATACTTGAAGAATAACTTGGATAATCAGGAGTGCATTAAGAAGTTACTTAGGTTCCTGTCTACTACAGATTATGCCACATACTGTGAAAAGGTGAGGCAAAAAAGGGAATGTACTAGAATATGCAGAAAGCCATATGCTCTGCAGGAGTCGGTTGGGCTCGATTGTGAGCTTTGAAGGCAAAGAGAGGCAACAATTGTGGGCATAAACTTCACTTTTTTTTAAGTAGTGCAAGTACTCTTGTAAGATAAGTAGCTTTGTCATTGTAGAAGCCTGTGTTATATTGGACTGAACAAACTGGGACAAGCTTTGGAGTTAGCATACCAACCACTCTAACTTCTGTCCTCAGGAGCCATGACTCTCTGCCTTACCAACCCAATATGGGTGACAAAGACACGACTTGTGCTACAATATAATGCTGGCGTCGACCCATCAAAGAGGCAATACAGAGGAATGTTTGATGCTCTTATAAAGATATACAAGATGGAGGGTGTACGTGGCTTATATAAGGTAATAAAGTTTAAGAAAAATTCCAGGATTGGCTGGCACAAGTCAGGAGCATGGTGAAACTTGCAAATACTCATCTACAGAAAAAATGCAAGTCATTTCTCTATTAGCTCACTTACTTTTATTCTGTGAGTCTCCTTTTCCACTGAAGAACTACAGCAAAAAGGCTTAATAAGAAGAAAAGCTATTATACTGTGGAAATGTAGGAAATCACTGAAGAATAGAGTATTAGCTTTATGACTAAGCCATCTTCTATTGGATGATAATGCTAAAATGAGAGTAAACAACAAGCTGCTTTTTAATTTTTTTGAGCCTTTGTATAATTATTATTAGGATAAGGAGGGCAGCAGTAGTGTAATCTGTCTTGCTGCTAGTGCTTTTTTTTTCCATTTCATCCATTATCTCTGTCTTACTGACATCTCGTGGAGCATAACATGCGACTAAAGCAGTTGCTAATTTTTAATTCCACAATGGACGGTTTCACAACTGTTCATTTGCCCTCTAGTTATTGAGGTCCATAATCTGTCATCTCTAGATCCATAAAATTTTCAGACTTCTAAATATAGTCTGCATATGTGTGAGGTTTTTATTCACTTTAATTTAGGGAAGCAGATGGCAACTGGATTTGGACTTTTTGCCTCCTCCTTCCTTCAGGCCATGACATCAAGACATCAGAAGGTGTGAAGAAACCTATTTTAGTTCAGTCAGGCTATCCTGCAAGTAATGTTACAGAACAAGAACACTATCTCTTAGGGATTGTCCTGATTACTGAATATTAGCTTATTTTATTTGCAGTGAAAATTAGAATCATTCATATGCTGAAACACTACTATGCCACATACAAGGGAATGCCAAATTCTGACACACCAGGAGCCAAGGCACCTTGCTAATTCCTAAATTGAAGTTGTCAGGATTTCTGATTTGCCTGGCTGGGTTTCTGCTCTGTTCCATGTTGATAAATTCGTTTTTTGTTGCATCTGTTAGGCTTTAAGATGTCCTTCCATTGAGTTACTTTTCAGATTATTCATGCATGTGCTATGTATCGCCTTTGGCACTAGACACTTCTTCATAGTGTAGATCTGTAAGTGAGGAATTAAAGCAGGTACTTCCTTTGAAAGAGGAAATTACTTGCTTGAATCTGCAGAGCAGGTGACCTGCATAGGTCTCGAGTGACCTACATATCAATGCACACTGCAACTTTGACTTGACATCAGGATTCTCTCAACCTTGTCTATGCTAGGGGAAAAAAAGTACCTCTTTGGGTGGCTCTTTGACTTGCACATACCTTAGCCTTCCTCCATTTTCTGGTTTTGAAGGAGTTTGTATTTTTTCTCTTTCTTGCTTTATTTGAAATGTGGCAGCTGAAGTTTTGTTAATTTCTGTAAATTTCAGGAGCTGTAGTGCACATTAATGTCTTCTTTTTCCTCATAATCTTAATTTCAGATAGAGTTCCTTATAGCAAATAAGGGAATCTCAGAGAATACCACCACAAGTTGGAAATAAAATCTGAAAGTAGTTTCTTTCTGCTGAATTGGAGATTACTCTTCTAAAGAATGGTGTTTCTGTCCAGACATTTTCATATCTTGCTCTTTTTTGCACAAGATGCTGTACTGGTCTGAGCAATTCCTTTAAGCCCTTTGGGGCACAAGACTTTTAATGTCAGGATGCATTGATTTTTCTAGCAGGGATCAAAGCTATCTTTATTAGCTCTGTCGGCATTGTTCCTTCATTAAACTATGGTTCATCTAAAGCTGTGTTCTTCAATGACTTGTTTTTGAACTTGGCCTAGTTTTGAAAAGGCAGGAGTCTCCTTCACTGATTATCCCAGTAATCATCTAGTCAGTGATCTTCCCCACACTCCAGCATTGGGCTTTGTCCTTTGGCCTTCATCACCCAGATGACTGGGGACAGAGCTGCTCTGCTGCATGCCAAGCTAAGGAAAAAACAGCTTGGGTTATAAAATTTGAACACACCTACAGATCTCTTGGAGATCTGAGCTCTAAAAATCACTTTGCCATGAAGTTAAATGTCATCCACATTGAGTGCTGTATGGTTCTTTTCAAGTGTAAGGCAGGAGAGACCAAACGTAAAATAATCTGAAGATTGTAGGAATAGGCACTTTACGAAAAGCATAAACATTTCTGAACTGTTGAAAAACTGTTATAAAACTGTCTGGAGTGACTGACTGCTAGAACATGAGTCAAGAATGCAGCTAACATTCTTCCTGGCCTCCATGTTTCTGTATTTGTATTTTAAGTTTCAGCAAAGATGTAGAAGCAGCAACTAGAAATACATCTACTGTAAAATAAATAGAAAATGCAGATAAAATATGGAGATGAAAAAAAACATAGTCATCAATACTGCAAATAATAATACAGTATGCTAACAACAACAGAATCCTAGCAGTAATGTGTGCTTGTTACCTAATGAAGTTGGACGCTTTTGTATTGTCATTTCACCTTTGGTAGGCAAGATCCAGTACTCTGACGATAAAGTATTTTTTACTGTCCATTATTATCTAAGGCACTTAGCTCTCTTTATTTTGCTTATGCTATTTTTCTTCTTTTTGCAAATGTGTGACTTGTAAGCTAAGTGACTTTCTATGTCTTTGTACTTGTGTACAGCAAAATCCACTGAGATTTGGCCATCTTGATTTTAACTTTACTTCTGGATTCTACAGATAGATAGAAGCACAAGTAACTTTCACTTAAAAGATGGTATAATTTTTCGCCATGAAGGAATCAAGATGCATATGGAGATGATGGCGTAATTCCAGTGTCTTTCTGCACAAGTTGTCAGAGCAGGGCATTCTGATACCACTGGTCTTTGGCATGCTGAGAACCCAAATGAAGACAATACTAAACAGATTACAAAGATAATCTGCTGCATTTTGTTGACCCATATAGCAGAGGCTGCTCTGGTGTGAGCACTCTCCAACCATTCAGGCAGTGATGTGGGTACCACATGACCAAATGAAGCTTGTTCTTTGCTTTACCAAGAAGCATAGGCTTTCCAGTGTGTACATATGCCTATGTTCCTTTTCCTTGTGATTGGCAACCTTAGAAACACTAACCATAGGACATTCTCCTGGATCTTCTACACTTAGAGCTGTTTAAGCCAACTTTAAAACACAGGTTTTTTCCCCACTGTCTACTGTTCAGAATTATATGCTTTACCATCTAAATTTCTAATTATAAAATTAATTCTGTCTATTGTTCTAATCCTCCAAAAGAGATTTCAAGCAGGACTTCTTTGAGCAGCCACTGATCCTGTCAAGCCCTCATGGCAAAAATCTTCTGAAGATATGTTTTGAATATAAACGTAAAAAAAATTAACAAGAATTACATAAAGTTAAATTATTTAAAATTGATCTTCGCAGTCATATTTTAGATGAAAAATAAGCATCAAATTCTGTCAGATTTTGTGGCAAGGAAGGGTTTTGTGTAAAATTATAAGAATGAGAAAGCAGAGTAGGAAAATCTTTCCAGAACTTCCTGAGCCAACATATTTCATTTACTGTGAAGAAAGCAGTTTTGCTTTGAAACATTTTCCCATAAAAACACATTGTTTTTTACATGCATTTTTTAATATTGGCTCAACATTAAAAGTCCTTCAGTCTCTGGAAGCTTTCCCCATCAGCACAAGACTTTGAGTGTGCTGGTACTCATTTAACAAGTATCAGTAGATGCTTGAGGACTCTTGGGTGCAAGTTACCCAAATCTGATGGCTTAAATTTAAAGAGTTTAGCACTCTTAAATGTTGTTTAACATTCTTTTGTTGTTGGGGAGAATATTACCTCATTCTCCTGTGATATAATACATCATTCTAATTCTTTCCAAGTAAAGAGCAATTACTTTCTCTGTCTTTCAACAGTTTTGTTGTCTATTCACAGGCAAATGTTTGTGAAGATTTTCCCTGCTATTACATAAATTTCATACTGGTCCTTGTTCTGCTGACCCAAATAATTTTTTCTTTGATACTTTTGATAATTTTAGGGTGGGTTTTTTGTTCCTTCTCTTCTGTTTTTATGTTACCGGTTAATTTTTCTTTTCTAATCCAGGATTTCTGAAAAGCAAACTTGTCCTTTTCTCTCTGTTGTGGCCCTTTGTCTGCAAACTTCACAGAAATTCTATGATTATGCTCACAGTTGACAAGACGTAACTGGTTTAATTCCATTTGTTCTCATTTGGGGAAGTGTTTTTTTTTTTTGCAACAACTTTAGCTAACCCTTAATGCATTTTGTCCTTTCATGGTCACTGATTGTTAATTCATTGTCATTGTTTTCTATTGTGAGATGAAAATCTCTTCCTGAATGGACATAATATTGGAAACTGAAGGAGAGCTAATTTCTGAAGTGGTAGAAGGTCTGTGCAATTTTTATGCCTGCTATTGTTTTAGGATTGTTTTTTTTTCCTGTAAGTTAGGAGTTTATGGAATAATATATCATTTTGTCCTCTTAACACTGTTCCAGTGGACTTCTGCAAGGATCCTTTCTCTTTTTCTTCTCCTTTTCTAGGCTTTTAATAGTATATTGATAAATCTTTATTCAACGTGCTGGGCTTCCAATTTAGTCTAATACTGTTTTATTTCTGAACACATCTTTTAATTCCTCTGTCTTATCTGAATGGATCATGGGAAATAAGATGAAACAATTCAATGCCAGTAGTTGGGGGAAAATTCTGTTTCTTTGAGTCCTTTTACCCACATTTTGATCACTTACTCCATTGTAATCATCCCTTTGCAACAGTTTTTAGGAAGCTTTTGGCTCCCTTAAGTCATTTCTAGCCAAGATAATTAATTCCCCATTTGTTTGTATTTTTCCAGTGTAAGTGACCAACTCTTCAAAAAAGAATTAGTGCTTGTCAGAACTCATGCAGCTGTCTTATTTATGTCAACTGAGCTAATCCTTCTCCAAAAGAAACCTTCTGTTTCTTATAGAGGCACTTCAGAAAATACCTGCTTTTCCACTTCATTTCAACTTTTTTGAAAGAAAAGATTTCTGAATACTTTCATACTGTGCTCTTACAGTCCATTACTGCCTCTTACAAATGGGGAACATTTCACAGACTGCTTTGCAAACCCTGCTGGGCTGTTTTGGGATGTGCTCTGAGCAGGGTGAGGAATGCACTCAAACTGACTTGAATCTTAGATTGGTTTCTTTAATGTAAGTCATCCGTAAGTCTTTGTGTGCCCTTGAACTTTCTGCTCTGTCTGTATGTGCAAGACATGAAGGTGCTGGAGCAGCTGAGGGAACTGGGGTCATTTAGCATTGGAGGAAAGGAGGCTCGGGGGACCATCCCTCAAGGTATTTAAAAGGCGTGTAGATGTGGTGCATAGGGACATGGTCTGGTGGTGGACTTGGCAGCATTATGTTTATGGTTGGATCCAACGATGTTAAAGGTCTTTTCCAGCCTAAATGATTCTATACATACACACATTTTTATTATGGAAATGTTTATGTATCATACACATTTGTATATTTACACACACACGTGCATATCTATCTCCGGGACTTGACCAAGAATTTTTTTGTACTTCCACTGCTGATGGCTCTCTTCACTGAGATGCCAGTTTCTGTCATTGCCTTAACAGTCTTAGGTGGGAACTGAACAGCTCAGTGTCAGCCCTGGAAAGGGGCAGGCACTGAGCAGCACATTTGCAAGTCTGCAGCTTGATTTATATTCTTAGAATCCTGATCCATGTTGCCAGCTTTTTAAAACCTGTGCTTGTATTCTATGAGGAGGAGTCCCTAAGCTACTTGGTTTAGATTGCTCACTCATTAGGTGTTTTTAGCTTGTATATCATTTGGAGAAAAGTATATTTATTACACTTTTGTGTGATGTCTGCCATTAAGAATATCAGCACAGAATCAGCTGATTCGTACTGCACAAAGATGAGTTGTGCAGTCACAATTTGTGAAGCAATGGAGGACATACTTACATGCGTAAACGGAGCTCTGTCAAGTTGTATAGTTTTTGTGCATTGCTGTTTAACCTTGTTTTATTCCTTTTTCTAGGGATTTGTGCCTGGTCTGTTCGGAACTTCACATGGAGCACTTCAGTTCATGGCATATGAGGATTTGAAACTGAGATACAACAAGTATAGAAACAGAGTGTCAGACACAAAATTGGTACAGTTCTTGAGAATAAGAATGTGAAGTTATTGTCAATAAGCATAAATTTATTACATTTGTGTAGGTTGTAGTGCAGTCAAGTGTACAAAGTATTGCTACATTAATTGGAATGTAGAACACAGAAGGAAATAATACTTTTTCACCTTTTAGGATCAAGGAACTGGTTAGTGCTCTTCTCCTATAGGGACACCAACTTCTTATTTTGGCAAGTGTTTTGAGAATTGCAGGGGGAGGGATGGTTTTTTTTGTCTTACTTTGTGGAACCATAGATGTTGGTCTTAAACACTTAGAAAACTGGTCAGGTGCAAGTTGGGCAAAGGTAGATGGGGGGAAAATGTAGAGTATTGTTTAGTACAACATTTAAATATCAGAGAAGATTTTGGGAAATTTGGTAATTTAAACCATACCTCAAGTGTGGTAATTTTTGTTGCTTTTAGAACACTGTGGAGTACATAATGATGGCAGCTATATCCAAAATATTTGCTGTGTCAGCAACATATCCCTATCAAGTTGTGCGAGCTCGTCTTCAAGATCAACATAATACGTATTCTGGTGTGTTTGATGTGATCCGCAGGACATGGAGGTAGGCATGCAGAATTAAAAGCTTATGACTTAGAAAGTGAGTCTTACAGAATCAGAGCTATGTTTACTGGTTTCCATGCCAACTTGCAGAATCAGTGCAGTTCAGAGCAAACAAAATAATAGCTGTACAAAGCCATTCTGTGCAAGTTGCCACTGACAGCAGTAATCTAAGGACAAAGGAGGAGATAGGAGAGGGTCAGTGGTGGGCTTCTATTGTTTATTCTCTCTCCCTTCTCTCTTCCTCAGCAAATTTCACTTACAGGTTAAAAAATAACATTGAGTTGGTTGTGTTGGGGCTCTTAAACAGTACAACAGCATGTTGTGCTGCTGGGAGTTGTGGGTAGTCCAAATTCCTGGCAGGAGGAAATAAGAACTAGCCACAGCTGTTTTATACGGGTGTCCCTGGGTTACTGTGGGGCCTGTCTGCATTTGTAGTCTAGTCCTAGCTCTGGTAGGATCTTTAGCGAACCTTTACCTCACACCTATGTATATCTTCTCATAAACATTCTTCCCTCAGCTCTACAGGACATGAGAGTTTTCACACAGAACTCTGTAGTTACTAAGGTTGGCCACCTATGCAGTATGCAACCAGTGATGGGTTAAGATTTTATATATATTATGGCTCTGTAAACACTGTAGGAAGAAATTACTCTGAAATTGTTACTCTTACCTGAAGTAGCTCTCTTGGAGTGCAAGAAGAAAAATTCCAGGCTTTGTTTTATGTCTGATTTCTATTAAATACATTAATTAAAACTAAATATTTTTCTTTGTCTTTAAAGGAAAGAAGGAATTCATGGATTTTACAAAGGAATTATCCCCAATGTGATCAGAGTGACTCCTGCCTGCTGCATTACCTTTGTTGTTTATGAAAATGTGTCTGGTTTTTTACTTGGTTTTAGGAAAGAAAATAATTAAAGGTAGGAGCTTGTGTTCATAAGGAATATATCCTTTATTTTTTGTATTTATGGTCTGCAAGAGATTTAGTTCAGCAGTCTTCTTTGACACTGAATTGATCTAGTATTTTGAGGAAAGAACATGGAGATGGTAAAACCCTGCAAACATCTCTTCTGCTAAATGGTCTTGCATTGCTGCTGCCCTCTGAATCAGCTCAGCCTGCTTGAAACAGATGTCTCTGCAACTGTGAAATAATAGCACTGTGACTGGGTGAAGGTAACTGTGCAGGAATTCAGTTCATCCTGGCCTGCCTGGAATAACAGACTGATGTATTTTGACAGGTCTTCACTGTTGGTCAGATTCCACTCCTACAGAAGTGGAAAACTTCATATAAAAGCAACTCTGGGGTCTGGCAGAACTTTCTTACATGAAGAAACAAGCAAGGTCTTCTGAGTCCACCTCTGTGTTACTTGTCAGATTTTAGGATATAGAATGCTCCAGATTCCATTGCTCATCCAACACAAAAATGCTGCCTCGGTGGGGTGCAGTTTGGAAACTCAGAATTGTTTTGTGAAACAGCTGTCCATTCTTGGGTTTGAATAATTGCCAATCTGATGAAACCCAGTTTTTGTCTCATACCAGACAGGCTTGCATTGTGGTTTTTGGCTTGCTTTTAGCACCAGACCAAAGTATATGTTGTGCACATTGCTGGCCACTTACTGAACTCATTTTCTCTCTCGTCCCTGCCTGTCCTCTCTCTCAACCCCCCACCGCGAGATTCTGTCTGTTACTGGTACATCTGACCAAATATTAGTAAGTAAATGTGAATTTGAATGTAGGCTTACGTTTTAAACATTTTTGTTTTCTAGTAATCCCATAGTGATACAGTTTTCAAACCAGTGTTACAACAAATATGAAGATGCTTATTTTCAATAATATTCTCTGGGAAAAGGGAATACTCTTAAGTAGTCAAAACAATACTGTGCACAGGACTTAAAAAATGATTCATTAATGTCTTCTGATTTAGCCTAAGGAAAGGACTGTAAGAATATATTGATTGCTAACTTAGTGATAAACTAAATCAAAGTACATATCAGTAAATTTGTATATTAATGATGTTTATTGGTATGCCAATAATTGCAGTCAAGGATTTGTATTTTTTGGAGATTTGGGTTTGTTTTATATTTTTAGTTCTTCTTTAAGAAAATGCATTACTGGCCATTACTAACAACTGCCTCTGCTGTTAGTTGGAAGTTAAGAAGTATGTAGAAAGCATCACTTAGCTAAGGAGGAAGTAAGTTAGCAAAAATCATTCCACGGGGTGTGGGGGGGAAATAACCAGTTTCATAGGGAGTGGAGGATACTATCCCGCAAAACACCTGAATACAGAGAAGTTTCCTGTTTAACAGAAAACTGGCCTAAAGCAGAAACAAGTATTTTCATTAAAAACTATACAAACAAAAAAAAAAAACAAAACTGATTAGGGCTTTGGTTTCAGTTTTAAGTTAAAATCTTACAATTTTAATATTTTTTGAATTAAGATCAGTATTTTTAATCTTAATTCAGCAATCCACTTGCTTGTTCCTCTTGATCCTGTTGCCACGTACCATATTTTGTGTATACTAAACTTATTAATAATTTCTACTTTCTCTTCCACGATCCCATCTCCTCTACTGATACAGTTAATAATCTCATCTGAGAAGGGCATGTAGCCATTAAGGCTGGCTTTGGTTTCGTATTATGAAAGTTTCCATGTGTATGTAGCTGAGGATCAAATTTACTGGAAGTTTATAATGAAAATTACTGTATAGATCCCTAACAGCTACTAACTTCTGCCTTTAGAGGGTTTTTACTTGGGTTTATGTGCTTTCTAGTACACAGAATGAATAACCAAGTTAACTCTGCCACCGAGGATCCGGAAAATGTTGTGAAGACATATGAATAAAAGTTGTGCACTCATTACCCTTAGTGTACTCATGCTCCAGGATAAATGCAAAGACAGGCTACAAGCATGTACACAATCAGTTACTGTATGTTAACTGACATTCTCTAAATTCATACCATAGCCTAGCTCATACTAACTTGCTTGTGTCCAGATACCTTAAAACCCATCCTCCGAGCCAATGAAAACAGTACAGTTCTGCAGACACAAAATGCCAGCTGTATAATTTGCTGGTTTTACAGCAGTATCGCACATAAGCTTGCAGTTGGGAAAGCCCAAATGCTCTCCTAGCCACAGGTGTGTTCCTCAAGCATTCTTCACAAAAGCTGCAGACAAGAGCTACCAATTTGGGATGTAGGGGGAAAATCTTATAACCTGATCAGAAAAAAGCCGAGGTTTAATTCTAAATAGCTGAAATAAATTCATTATCTCAGATTTAATGTTTTTTCCTTTTAATTTCTGGGAAGACTGTAGATTTCTGCATGTTATACATGCTCTATCTTGTTGGAGGTTTTTTTGTTTCATTAATGTAAAGTTGATTTTGTAATGCAAACATGACTGTTGTTGTTTCCCTTGAGAATCTTTTAAATTAAGAAACAAACAGTTTATCACTTGTTGCGTTTGGAAGAAAACACTTAAAGCACTGAAGCTAATGGTGCGCTGCCATGATCAGAATTGTCATTTGTCGAGGCTGGAGATTGCAGTCAAATAGCTGTGATGTAATTCTTTCAGTTTACCAATACACTTTTTGAAAGCCAAGGCATTTCAACCTGCCTTATTTCTAAATCCTCCAAACTATTTAATGTGTCTAGCTTTTACTGAAGTGATTGTACATATCTGAAAGGCTGAATCTAGGAAAATTATTTTATTGGAGCAATTAAGTTTTGTAACTGTAAAGTTTCTTAGCATCTGCATGCTAATAGTAGAGACCAATAATAGATGCTTATACTGAAATTCAATCTACTGACAAGCAAAAGAGGGAAGGAGAGCTTACATAGTCTATTTTTACTTAAGTCATTCAGAACAAGGTATTTAACACACCACATCATCTAGGTCACAGTTAAGTCACTGGGAGTTAGTTGAGAGACTTAAGAGTGTAACGGCAGAGCATCCTATTCTGTATTCAGGTTTACCAGGAGTAGACATTACATATGTTTTCTGAAGGCTAAAGCCTATCTGAGTTTGCTTTCTTAGAACTTTCTGTGAAGTCTCCTAAGAAAATTATGTTTCATAACACCATGTAAACACTTTAAACACTTTGATAGTCAATAAAATAACTTGGATCTTTTATTTGTAAAAGGTCTTCTTTATTTGATACAAAAAGTTACAGTTAACTCTTAAAATGGTGGTGGTATATTTTCATACATCAAATAAGGAATTAAAAAACTTAATGAACTTGGGTTTGATATTTATATTCTAAAATGACTTGTAAAAAGCCTCTGCAATGTGCAAAAAAAAGGCTAGACAAAGACTACAGATGCAAGAGTTTGGTACCTTTCACTCAAATACTTGCATCCAACTCCATAGAAATAAATTCTGAATAAAATGGTACAAAATAGAAAGGGGGGGGGGAATTATAAAAAGGGAGGGAAAGTTATTTCGGTAGTTCTTCAATGATAATGCGGGAGACTGAGTTCCATCCAGTAGAAGCATCTCCCCGTGGATAATCTGAGCAAGTCCCGACCCAGATGGCAATGTCCACCAAACCAGCATTGATCCCTTCACACAGACCTTCCACTGGTTAAAGACAAAAATCGGGTTACCTCAGCAGACACAACTACTTTGTATTTCATCACTGAAGAAGGACACCAGTACTTGAGAACAGCAGTTCATTGCAAGCTGATGCTGTTTAGTTAAACCTGAATAGCACTTTTCAAAATAAAAACTATTAGAGATGTGGCAGCATATGTTAGAGTCATGCACTGCCTTTATCCATGCTGCTTCTTGTCTGTTGCAGTACTTGCAGCAGATCACAACCCACAAGACGGTTACATGGGAGGTATACCTGCATCTGTAAACATCCAAATTCACTACCTGGTAGCTGAGATATGGCTTCAATTCCATCTAGCCATCCTTTCAGCAGTGGTGGAGAGGGGGAATAGGCACACAGCCATAACTAGCTTCCACAGCTGAGCCCCGCAAAGGTGATTGCCACCCTGTAACCCTGTAATCTTTTCTACTCTTAATTCATTGCTTCTGTGTAAAGTTCCACTTCTGCTTTCCCTTTGTTTTTTTCCCCCACTAGCATCACTAGTTGGAGGTGGGTTAATGAAGAGAGGTGAGTCCTACCCCTTAATGAAAAAACCCTATCATAACTCTAGATGTTAGATTTCACACAGTCATGAAATAGTATAGGGAGGAAAATGGAGAAAGTATAGACTTGATGTTAGTCCCCTGTTTCTAGTATCACCTTTTATGTTGAAGTGACTTCACAAATTTGCCTTTTGCTTAGCAACTGAGTAATAGTTCCCAACTATTTCACTTGGGAGGTATATTTGTGGCCACCTGAAATTATAATAGAAACTCCAGGAGGAATAAGTCTTAATTTTATGCACAGATAATGTGCAAATATCAGTGTGATATGACTGTTCTTGGCAAAAAGGCAGTTTTTCCACATGCTGAAACAGCACAGAATGTCTCTACAGTCATATTGTAGCAGAGATCAGTAGAACTGTCTGGATAGAAATCTCTTCCATTTCTAAACTGCAGGATGTAAGTGCCATGAAAAATGCCACAGTAATGAAGCCCCAGTTAATAAATAATTCTTATACTGTTACTATTGAGAGTCACCTGTGAGACAGCAGAGTAGGAGTAACAAGTGTTAGCTGGCCACTTCCTCCTCCTTTCAGTCTTTTGAGTTTATGAGGCAGACTGTACTCTGGGCACCTGGTAACTAGATTTGCTACTGGCTTCTCCATCTCTGTTCATGCAGCCTCAGCATACATACCTGAAGAAGTTCGGTGTATATTAATAGTAGAATTCAGCTCCGGGCTTCCTTGATCTAAATAGATAATGGCTTCAATAGGAAGTGGCCCAGCACATTCTGCTCCATTAAAAGTGAAGTACCAGCGCTGACAACAGGCACTTTTGCATTTTAGCCGAAGCGATCCACTGAAGAGAACACGGAGAGCACTGTTGGAGCGCATCTTTGTAAATGTGCATTCCTGAGAAGAGAAAAAAAATGCTTTGGTAGCAACCTCTGCTTTAACCTATTTATTTTCTATATATTTATATTTAGGAAATAGATTTAGGAATATAAGAGGAATACATTCATTTCAGAATTGTTTCACTATTTCATCCTTTCCCTCTGGAAAAAGCAGAACAAAAGAAGAAAAAAGTACAGCCTCACAAATATTGTATGATGCAAAGATGCAAATCAGGAGCAGCACCTCATAGATGGTAATGGAGAATGGGCACTGTGGAAATTCTTTATTTAGATAATATCTGCTGTTAATATGGTAACCTAGTTACATTCTGGGGTTCATGTAAAGGGGTATGACCTGGCTGAAGGCTGTACGCAAGTCCTTGCATGAGAGGACAGTACAGTTTCTGTCTCTGTTACCAGAAATGTTGGATTCAACAATTACAGGATTTGTGAGAGGCTTAACTCTGCTAAAAGCTCCACAACTGAAAAAGAAACATTTTCAGGTTTTTAAGAGGTCATTATTACCTGTCTTCAAAATGCTGGATATCAGGGGATGGGGGAAGCTAGGGACGGTTCTGCAAGTACATGGCAATAAGAAATGTCAACTCAGAGGGGCTGATTCTCACTCTAAGCACAGCAATAGCAGTTAAATTTCTCCAACCAGTCTGGGCATTGCTTCATAGCTGTGATTGATTGATCACTCCTCCAATGGAGACAGGCTGAGAGAGTTGGGCTTGTTCTACCTGAAGAAGAGTAGGCACCAGGGAGACCTCATAGCAGCCTTCTACTGCTGAAAGGGGCCTGCAAGAAATCTGGAGTGGGACTTTTTATAAGGGCATGAAGTGGTAGGATAAGGGGGAATAGCTTTAAACTGAAAGAGGGTAGATTTAGATTAGACAATACGAAGAAATTCTTCACTGTGAGGCTGGTGAGACCCTGGAACAGAATGTCCAGAGAAGCTGTGGCTGCCCCGTCCCTGGCAGTGTTCAAGGCTAGGTTGTACGGGGCTTTGAGCAACCTGGTCTAGTGAAAGGTGTCCCTGCCCATGGCAGGCGGTTGGAACTGGATGATCTTTAAGGTCCCTTCCAATCCAAACCATTCTATGACTATGAAAAAGGCTGCAAGAAGAAACCTGTATGATTGGTGCTACTCAGCCCACAGAGTCCAATTGAGACTGCTGTGGTTGGTACACTGCAGCATCCACGGCAAAGCTAACTTACTGCTATCTTCCCAAGATCGATGCCATAGTTAAGTGCGCTCCATGAACACTGCTTGAAGTTGGGTGTCCAGGACTCTTCGATGCTCTCACGCATGCACTCGCCCTTCTCCCCCTTCATCCCATCCCGTCCTGGGATCCCAGGTGTCCCAGGGATCCCGTTGGCTCCTGGGTTTCCATCCCGTCCAGGAACGCCACTGGGGCCTTGCAGGCACACGCCATTGTACTGAAACACAGAACAGATCTTGCTGCTTCCATCCCTCACTCAGAGGCTAACCAAGTTAAACACAAACAACAAACACAAACCCCCTGCTGTGACAGGTGATTTCTGGATGACCAAAAACATGCTTCCATAGAGGACAAAAAGGAAAAATCAAAGTTCAAAGATAAGCAATGCCAGCAGAATTTGCTATAAATTAATACTCCAATTATTTTATGAAAAGATGCATAAATCCTAGAATGAAAATGTGTCATGTCCAAGGATTAAAACCTGTTGGAAAACCTTAGAAGATCCAAAATGTTTCAATACAGAAACAAAATAAAAGGTTGGATGTTAACAGTTACTTTCTCCTACCCCACCGTTGCTTCGTGTCACTGTCCCAGCCAATAGGCTTCCATTACTATTTTTCCCTTTTTTGAAAAAAAAGAAAACAAAAAACCAAACAGTGAAGAAAACTTTGCATTTCACAGAGAGCAGAGGTTAGCGCCGGTTTCTTTCTGTTACCCCTTCTCTGTGACAGAATCACGTCGCAATAGTCACACCGTGCAAGTCAGACTCCAGAGTGCACACAGTAAGTCGGTGTTGATGTGGGTGTGGGAAGCTGCACCCAGGTACAATCCCGAACTCAGGATCCTCATTCATAGCAGTGGGAAGGCACACGTGGGAGGGTCAGCACACTGTTATTCTCCCTAACATTACAGTATTGGGAAAGGTCAAACGTTGCTCTCCCAAGCCACAGTAAACACACGTTGCCTTTGTACCTTATGAGATTTGGGGTTGCCCTCCTTGGAGAGAAGGTTTGTGCAGCCCAGAGCTCCCTCCCCAGCAGCCTGAGCACTGGATGCTGGGGGACACCCGTGTGTGGAGCTGGGGGAGCACAAAAAGAAACAGAGCAGGAACCTGAAGGGACTGGTGATGGCAGGGCTTTCACTTAAAATGCTCTTGCCCATCTGGTGACTGACTGCTTCCTCTTCCTCCCAAGAGAATGAGGGTCTTCATCCCAAGGTCTACTCTTGACCTTTCCCACTCCTCTTTCTCTTCATACATTTTAAACCACCTAATCCCTACACGTTTCAAAAAGAAATGACTATGCAAACTACTCCCCTCCTGCAAGCCATACCACTACTGCACCACAGGAGCTGTAAGCTACAGCCCTGCCCTCTGTCCTTTGTCCTGTGTCAGGCTGGTCAACTTTACTCTTCTGGGGTTGTTCCTTTTCCAGGGCTTTCGTGCAAAAAGCATCATGGGCATCCCAGCCTCAGCTGGTGCCACTACAAAGAAAATGAGTGTATGAAGAGGTCTAGTAAGCAGTGAGGTGAGCGTTGGACTAATGGATGCTGGCATTCCCTT
Organism: Amazona ochrocephala; assembly: GCA_039720435.1. Lineage (NCBI taxonomy): Eukaryota > Metazoa > Chordata > Aves > Psittaciformes > Psittacidae > Amazona > Amazona ochrocephala. The sequence goes on from CM077876.1 coordinate 21,558,066, forward strand.
AGGACCTTCACCAAAGAAAACACTGCTGACAAATGGCAGTGGAAACAGTGGGATGCTATAATCAAGAAGGACACATCTAGAAGTTGTTAGCTGGAGAGCAGGCTGCTGGGCAAAGCACACACTGACTCAGAGACCACGTGAATAATGCAAAGACATTTTTGTTTCACACAGCGCTGGTTATCTGCTTTTGCTGCTCTTTTTCCATTGGATGCTACTTGTAACAGTGACTGGCTCTGGCTTTTCACATGTGGTTACTCACCACAGAAATGCCAAGGATGTGGAAACCAGGGAGAGCTGGGGGCAGATGAGGCTCAGGCCTCATGCTTTCTTACGCTGGAAATGCATAAAGCATCTTTTAAAATGTCCAAGGAAGGCAGCATCCCCTCTGGGGCATACCTCCATGCTGCCCTGAAGGGCTTTAGCTTTGCCGCTTACTCTGTGGCACCCAAAAGCACGGAGCAATGCAAGAGGAATGGAGGATCCTAAACCACTGCTCCAACAAAATCTCCATGTATGCAGACTCATTATTCTCAATGCAATTCAATTTCCATGATTAAAGTGAAAGGGTAACAAGGCGGTGTGAAAGTGAAGGAGCTTTGTACCAGTGGGGCTTCCAGCACACCACTTCAAGGGATCTATCTGTAGATGATAGCAGAAATGGCCCTGTCACTGCTGTTCTATAGGAGGTGAACGGCAGTCCAGCCACTCACAGAAATAGCTTCACATCTGCTTTCTGCATTCCAAAGACTGGAAAATCTCCCTTCTTTCCTCTATCCCTGAGACAGGATAGTCCCTGTGCATCCAGGTTTCTAGTTGCAATGGAACGGCAGTCCCAGGCGCCAAAGGGGATAATGCATCAACACCACGCCGAGGCAAAGGGGGGTCTGTAAGCGTGCAGATACGGCTTTTGCAGTAACTAACGGCTGCTAAAGAGCAGCCCTCTGATTTCCCTCGTTGTCCTTTATTATCCACCGGCCCTTTGGGATCTGAACAGCACCACCACCGACGTGCAGGGACTGCGGGTTCCCGCCACGGCCGGGAGCGGAGCCCACCCCGGCTTCAGCCGCAGGCTCTGTAAACACGAAGGGAAGACACGCACCCACCCGCCGCAAATCAGCGGTACCTATCAAAGCCCGTCCAACCCTTCCTCAGCATTTTCCCCATTCGGCACAACCAGGGCGTAATAAAAAACAACCCAAGACAGAGCCCAAGAGAGAACCCAAGCAGCGCGGGGGCCCGGCGGCGGCCCCGGCGGTGCCCGGCCCGCAGCGGCGGGCAGGTTTTCCGAAAACCGCTGATTTTTCCTTTTTTCCCCAACCTTTCCAACGAAAGAGCCGAGCGGCTCCGCATTCCCCAGCCCCAGCCCCCGCCGCCCCGACCCCGCCGCTCTCACCACGTCCACCACCTCCCGCTGCCGCAGCGCCTTCTGCTTCCCCTTAGCGCTCTCCGAGCCGCCGGGCGGCGGGGCGGCCGCCAGCAGCAGCGCCAGCAGCAGCAGCACCGGGGCGGCGGCGCCCGGGGCGCGGGGCATGGTGCGGGCCGGGGCCGCGGTGCTGGGGCCGGGGGCTGCGGCGCAGGGGCCGTGTCCGCCGCTCCGAGCGGCAGCGCGGGGATAAATGAGCCTTTCAGAGCGCGGAGCCCGAGCTCCCTCCCCGGGGAGGCCCGGAATTTCCATCCTGTAACCGAGCGGGAACGTCCAGAGCCACCCCCCCGCAGCCATTGGCAAAGGGGCCGGAGGGCGCCCGCCCCTCAGATCAGCCCCACGGAGCTCGCTCCGGGCGGCGCCGGCAGCCCCGGACGGTCCCTCCCGAGCCCCGGGGAGCCTCGTCCCGGCCTGGGGAACTCGCCCTGAGGCTGGGAGCACCTTTCCGCCAAGAAACCCCGTAACGGCCCAGCAGGAGTTGCACCGTGAGTGGAAACGGTGATAAAACAGCAGCAGCAGGCTAGTAATCACTGGTTTTGGTTTAACAGAAGCGCCGGTTAAGGGCGCAAAATCCTTCCAAACAGCAGCGGAATTGGGGCTTTCATCGAAGAGCTCGGTGTCGCCACAGTGAGCACTGTCAATTTAGTAACCCAAGAAAGAACCCAATTTAATAACCCAAGTCCCATTTTGTCTTCATTTAAAGTAATACTTTATTTTAAATCGTGCTAGAAATTAAAGCACTATGAAATAAAGGATGCTGTGTGTCCTTAAGCATTAGAGAAACAGCAAATATTCAAAAGATAACTTCATATTCAAAAGATAACATACATGCTGAGATCTGCCTGGGGTTTGTAGAGGTAGAGTTTCCAGAAGGGGGAGAGAAGCTTTGGTACATTTTTCTTCTCAAGTATTTAACAAAAGCACACATTTCTTCTCTAGAATGCTCACTACAGGACTTGGAGCCATTATACTATGGCCTGGATTTTTGTTTACACTAAACCTCTTCCGTGGCTCTGCCCTGCAGTTTGTTGCTTCTGAGCTTCAAGCCACTTCTGCCTTTCTCCCCCCTCCATGTCTGTACTGGCTGAACAACAGCAGTGAGGTGAGATTTGCACCACAGGTCATGCCACCGGCATCAGCCCTGGCACACACTGTCCTGGGCACTGGGACTGACACCAGCCTCATGGCTGAGGTGGGGGCTCCTGCCCTGTGAGGGATGGCAGCCATACACTAACAGCTGGTGAAGGATCCCTAAACCAGTTGGGAAAATTCATGGAATGTTGTAAATTCTTAATTATAGCAGTTGCTTCTGTGACAGCTTCAATGAGCATCACACGCAAGCAAGAGGCTTCATGGTGCAGCAGAATTTGGGTCTGGACTAAAAGCTTTTAATCCCTAATGGCTGGCTTTGCCGGGGAAAGCAAACTGGGGAGAGCTGTAAAAGAAGCTCTCAGCAAATACTGGTGGGACATCTGCTTTGAGCTCTGGTGAGTGCACTGGGCAGTTCTCGGTGCTCATTTCACTTGCAATGTGCATCATCATCTGGGAAACAGAAATGTCAACATCCTCCTTAGCCTGCTCCAGTTCAAGCAAGCCTTGCCATCTGCTAGGCTTGTGCTCTGTGGGCTTTTGATGTATTTAAAAGCTTCTGAGGACAGCAACTGTTGTTGAATGCTGGTGAAATACTGGACTCAGAACTACTGATCTACTTTGCCTTAACTATTTCCCAGACAAAAGGAGCTATTGTAATAAACTTGTACAAACCAGGATCCATATTACATCAACTAGTGATTCCTTCATCTTACCCATACTGCCATACGATACACAATTTAGCTTTTGTATGTGGCTTTGCAAACACATCAGCAAAGATGATGAGGTACATACATCCACCATTTAAATGTCACTAAAATCTTGCACTCAGCCAGTCTGCTGCTGCACGACGCAGGCGGGCTCATGCAAAGTCAGTGTGGCACCATCAGTGCAATGCGCACAGCAGATGCTCGCACCATGGGGCTGGTGCCATGACTGCTGGTGCCATGACTCTGCTGCCACTTGAGCTGTTGTCCCCCTCACACAGCCTCTCAGCATCCCCAAACACAAGCCTGGAGAGGAGGATGTGCTCAGACAAGCATGTATTTCCATTCACCTCGGTTATAAAATGTTTAAATTCAAGAGGCTGCCCTCTGGGTCACCGGGTATCTCCACGTTTCTTGTGAAAACTCTTCTTGTTTCTGAATACTATTTATTACAGCACTGATTTGAATTCAACCAGTAAGTACCTGCTATTCATTCGTTGGTCTTCACTAAGTGAAATAGTTACAGTAGCAAAGATTAGGAGCATTTTATCATGGGAACCCATTGCAGAGCCTGGGAATAAAAGACCAGGTCTATATTCCAAATCTGGTAGAAGAGACCAAGATCCAGCAGAACAGACCCAGATCTGGTTGAAGAGTCTCCTTATACAGTGAGGAGAAGCTTTAACTACTTGGAAATAGATTATTCTCAGATGGGAACTATATTACCTGTGGCTTTTCGCAACCAGGAAGACCAGACTTGGGTGTCTGAATATTACAGAAGGTTCAAGGCTGAGGATCCTGAGCCAAATGAGGCCCAGCAAGGTAAGTGCCTAGACCAGGACATTTCCTCTGCCTTTAACTCTTACTGTATTATACAGTTCCCTGTCCTGGCAGTGTCTGGGGATTTTGGCATTGATTGGCAGGAATATCTAGACATTGCATTGGGGAACACGTGCATGCCACAGGGAAAGCAGCAGAGTGCTCAGGGTCAGCACTACAGTGCTCAGCATCACAACATTCAGGATCCTTTCTGATATACCTTTTGTGGTTTTAATTATGGAGTTCATAGTTTAGCTCTTATTTACTTTGTTTGTGGTATTTTAGGGTGAGTTGTATGTTGCTGTAAAAGGCTGGGATCAGAGAAGACTGTTGAATTTCTTGAATGGCTCTTTGCAGCCTGCCTGTCTGACCCAGCAGACAAAGAGCCATCTGTGCTGCTGTAGAAGAAAACCAAAATAAGAGCTCTCGGGGAAATTTGTTACAGGTTTAAGAAACAGATTTCATTTTCTCCCACAAAAAAACTTTGGAACTGCATAAAAATCAATGGGATTGTGGCTTCGATCCTTTCTAACATTTTTAATTTAAATATATTCATATGCATTCATATTCATTAATGTTTTAAAATAATCCAAAACTTCTTTTATTTTGCTGCTTCACTAGCACAGATAAACCTATTTAAAAAAATCTTCCAGAAGCTTCTACACAGAATGACAAATGTGGCATTGTAGTCATAGCAGAGCTTTGCAGATACATGCCAGCATTTGAATCCCAAAACCAAGTTTGGGGTAAATTTTTTAGTGGATTATAATACTTCTTGATGCCCTTGTTTCTGCGTTTAGGAAAAGCTTAGAAGTGTAAGTCATATCAATACTCTGCTTGCAGAGAGTCTGTACCTCCAGGTGACAGCCAAGTCATGCTAATAGTTCCCTATGCAAGCCATGACAGAAAAAGTTGATCATCTGAATGACAGCCAGAAAGGACAGGCAGAGGTTAGAGGATAATAATGCAGTTTGTCGAAGACAAGGTACCTGTCAGGAAAGCATACGCTAACCCTTCAGAGGTTTCTCTGAGGAATAAGATTCCTGTGTCCATACCCAGCAGGACAGCATATTCTGAGTGTGAGAGAAAAATCCTGCAGTTAAGCGTTAATTCTTTACTTCTGAGTAAGCACAGGGCAGTTCTTAATGTTACCATAAGAAACATCACATTTTTGCACAATGGAAAACACTAGAGAGAGGATTAACACTTTTTATTACCCAGATGAATTAAGCTTTCTATTGAGAGAAATCTTTAACATTGTTACCAACAAGTCCAGACCAGGACATATGATGCCAAGGAGCTCATCTTGTGGAAACAGCTCCTTTGATCTCTTTTTTCCGTCTAAGTCATCAGTTATTTATAGTTTCATTTCCCTATAGCTGTGGCTTTTACAATAATAATGGAAGTATTGAACACCTTAAACTAGACACCACTCACAAATTGTCCAACAGAGTCAGATAATCTTTAATAAAACCATCTGGGGGAACTGCTTCACTGATGAAGGATAACCCAGGATATCCAGGTATTTCCATAGTGTAAACTTGACGATGAGAAGCCCATACTGAGCCCTGTTTTCATTGAGTGCTCATTGCAGATTTCTGACTCTGGAGGACTCTGGGCTGTGCCTCTGTTACCCAATGACAGCTGCAATCCTGGCTGCAGCCATGGAGATGTTCGGGTTGGAAGGGGTAACCAAAGTGTATCTGGTTGAAGCAGGTGCAGTTAGATCAGGTTGTTCTAGGACTTGTGTGCATGGTAGAATGGGAAAATTAATTCAGTCCACCAGTTTTTAGGTAAATTCAGTTGGCCTTCAGTGAATCACTGTGTGCAAGGGGAGACCTGGAGCTCAGGACAAACATTCGCTCATTAGAATGACCGTGAATTAGTTGGTGGTAGAAAAATTACTTGTCTGGCTCATGAATCCTCAATTAATAGAAACACCTTTTGCAGAACTGAGAAGCTAACTTTCCTTGAATCCTGCACTAGTAAATAGTTATTAGGATGTGAAATACACTGCTCCATTCAGACATTAAAGATTCTGCAACGCAGAGAACAATCTTGGGTTTCCAACACTATTCAACTGCATTGCCACAGGTCTGTCCTTCCAGTTTTGGAAGACAGAACCTTGAGTTAGCGATAATCCTAAAATTACAGGGATAGACTTGAACTTTGATATTCAAATTTTTGTTTATGTTTATTTTATGTTTAATTTATGTTTATTTTATTTGTATACAGCAAGTACATTAAAGGCATTCCTGGGAACAAGCAAGGCAGCAATGAGGAGTGAGCTGCGGGCTGAGGAAGGGCTGTGTAGCATTTCAGTTTACAGAAAGCAGACATCTATTGCCACCATAGCTGTCTCACACAAAATACATGGAAGCCTGTGAATGCAAGAGGATTTGGCCACAAAAACAAATGAATTGGCCCAGGACACTTAACAGTTGTACAAAACTTCCTGTCTCAGAGAAGAGTCAGAGGAGCACCCACAGATCTGAATACTCATGGTTGTTATGGCCTCTGCCTGTTGAATGTGGTGATGGTACCTGGAACCCACAGGTTTCCTGAGACTTGGCTTCTCACATCCACCCTGATCTCAGCAAAGAAATGCAATAGCTTGCTGCAGTCAGGGCTGTGGAGCTTCTGGGCAGCACCTACCTCATCTGTTCACTGCCACCAAAAGGGCAATGGATTTACAGGGGCTGCTGTGTCGGGCACAGGAAGAGAGATTCACCATGGTTCAGTGGCATCACCCCATAGCTAGCCCCAAGGATACTTCAGCAGAGAAACACCTGCATTAAGATTATTTTAATGCAAGATTTTAATAATTATTTGACCTGCAACAACAAGTGACTAGTGCAATGGTGCTGAAAAGGATCAAGCACAACACTGAATCCCTGGCTCATGTGAAGGTGAAACTGAGTTTGGCCAGAACAATGAAAGACCTACCAGGTTCCTGTGGAGAAAAACGTTTTTCGGGTCCTTATTTGAGTTACAGTTTTTACAGCAGGTGCTCGTCTAACTGTGCTTTTGTGATGCATGACTTTGCTTCTAGTGTGCTTCCTTACTTCTGCCCTCATTAGTAAAAATCTCATTTGCGAGTTAAAAATTTCCCATTGCCAAGTAGAGAAGCTTTCAGTATGCGTGCCCTAAAAATATCTAACACTGTTGAGGTTGTATTAATTTACAAGGCAAAGGCCTCCCTTGTTTTTTATTGAGTGTGCTCTTGGGTTTTCCTACTGGCTTGGTGACTTTCCATTTCTTTCCATAGGGAACCTCATCCTGACTATCAGCTCTCTCACAGTGTCCATTCTCAGGATGATCTTGCCTACTAAAATCTCATTTTAAGGAAAATAGCTACAATTAATTTCCATCGTGAGTCCTGACTTCAGCCAGCAATTTGAATCTCATCTGCTCACTGACATGCCACACCCCTGTCAGTGCCATCTCTTTGCATTTCAATGGAATGACACATCTGGATTGTTAATCCCTGTAATGCACCCATTTGTTCTTTAGTTGGAAGTCCGGATTACAGCCCTGCATGCAGGCATCTGGAAGGAGAGCAAGCCTCAGAGAGCACTGTGTCCAGTGGGCACTATCGGTGACTCAAACCCAGTGCCAAGGAACCTGTTCAGCTGCTTCAGCATCCTCAAATCTTCCATCTTCTGCTGGGTCATTGAAGGCTTGCATGCACTCTCAGATAGTAGTTATGATACTACCAGAGCTGGGGCTGGAGAGAATGCAGCTTCCCAGATCGGTTAAGCCATTAACTAATTAACTAACTTACAAATCATTTCCTCTAGGACCTTATCTGGCAGGGTCTTATTTTTGTACCTATGTAATGTCTTGTGATCCAGGTTGTGGTCAGGCAGAATGCTAGGAAGATAAACTGGGAGGCACATTACCTTCATAAATATATAGACACTTTGATCATCCTTCATACACACTCACCTCAAACATACTTTTTCCTGTTAAGATCCCTTTGGTGGCTGTGTCTAATGATCCCACCACCACCTCTGTAATTTACAAGCCTACTTAATGGAAGTAGAATTTCTTCTTGCCATTTCTCTTCATCTTGTATGCCAAGAGTAAGTTCTAAAATACCAGTATGATCCTCTCCACTTAGAACACCTGATGTTTCCTGGCCCATTCTGCCATACCTGAGAGTATGCTCTCTAGGCTGGAGACCAGCCTCCCTCCCTCCAGTTCTACTCACAGTGTTGAGTGTCTGTTCAGCACTTCCACAAAACCTGCTTTCTTCCACACAGTTCTTGCAGCTCCTTTCCAGCTCATGTTTGTATTGAGAAACCAGCGATGAGCCATTTAATGAAGGTAGATCTTCATGTTTAATGTATCTCATGTTTGTGATTATTTTAACTAGTAAGACCTGAAATAAAACAGACTTTTATTTCAGCTTTAACTTCTACAAACAAAGTTGAAAACCAGGGAACAAGCATTAATGAAGAGCTCTGATATAAATGTCCTGGCACGTTTTTAATCTTTTAATTATACTTTGCATCTCTAGTGCTTTTTAATAGGAAGTAAAATAGGATTTCATAGATGTACGTCAGAAAGATATCCTGAGCTCTGCTTCTAGAGATATAAAGTAGGCGGCTCATGAAGGCGTGGTATAAGTTGCCCAACTTCTTTATGTTTAATTACAGTTAAATTCTAGTCCACTGAAGAAAGACAAAAAGGTTAGCATGATAAAGGATAAAACTCAAGAGTGAAAGAATAAGTGCAAAGAAAGGCAATGCACAGGAAATAACATATTCCCATGAGACTCTAAAATCCCCTTGGTGCCAGCCATCTAAATTGCTGCAAATACCAGTGGTTAACACTGGCAGAGATCCTTACCAGTGAGGACAGCCAAACGCAAGCGGTCAGGTACCTTCAAAGACCCATTCAACGCATGGCCAGTGTCAAGGGAGGGATGTAGCATTTCTCCTTTAATGTGCAGCCATCTGGAATTGTGCATTGAGAGGCTGGGTGGTCAGACTTCAAAAGGAAACACGATTCCTCATCCTATTCAGCCACTGCCTTCTTCAGTGCTTCGCAGAATGCACAATTTATTTTTGTTGAAGATCAACTTTTCATATTTAAATGGTTTTTTAAATTTTGCTTCTGAAATACAACTGGATTTGACGTCTTTAAACCAAGTCTGTTCTGTACCCTGTAAAGAAAAAAGGACCTACAGTTCCCTGTAAATGAGTTGAACAATTGTCAGTGTGATGCTTCAGCTTGTTTATGCTCCACTCCAGAATCATTGAGGGTTTTTTTAACCTTAAAAACGATTTAAAGAGGTTTTAACTATTGCAGAGATCTTTCTTATGTTCTGGTGACAGCACCTTTCAAACAGGAACAAAATAACCATTTTTTCTATTCCCTGTGTTAGTTTTGCAAACTTGAACTATTTTTTCCCACCCCCCAAAGATTAGTAAAATAGGACAGTTAAGGTATAGTATAAACAACAGGTACCACAAAACTACTGTATCGGTAATTTTGGTGTTATTTTTGGTAATATCGGTGTTATTTTTAATCACAAATCGAATATGATTTAGCATGTTAAATTTATCTTGTCCTTTGAAAGGGTTTTATATGCAACCTGAAACTTTAGTATAATGCATACTTTGAAGTGATTTGACCGATCCATTAAGAGGAAGAAGAGACATAGAAGTCCATTTGGTACAGATATTCTATGGCTTGGAGAGTTGGCAGTACCCTTTATTCTAGCTTTCTGCAAACAAAGACAGGCAACAAGACTGAAATGGCTGCATCAATCTTTCAAACGGACTTATAGTGCATCTTTTACAAGGTAGCCAGTCTCAAATTACTTCAGTTGATGGAGATAAACAAAGAATAACTTCTTAAGGGAACAAGAAAAGCCCTTTTGATATGAGTCATCTATTTTAACTTTGGTCAGGTAACAGATAAAACCCGAGTTTCTCTAATGAAAGGTGTAATGAGCCTCTCTATAGTCCATCCTGTAATGCAGTCTTCCATACCCAGACTCTTTCTCTCAGTTTCTTCCTCCCCATCATTTTTGTGGGCATTCAAATAGCTGCTTAACTTTCCAGTTACTACTTGGGTATTTCAAAGTTAATCTCTGCATCCAGAGATCACCATCACTTTAGCTATAAAGGTCACCCTGGGAATTCACAGTTTGCATGTTATTTCTGGTACAGCAGCATCGGAACACACAAGCACTACAGTCTCAATCTATCACTGATGCATTTCATCTCCACTGAATGTTATGATTACTGCCTAGCATTCCACAGTTCTTTGAAATGGTATCTCTTTTTAAGCCCACTCTCTTGCTGTAACTTCAAAATGACCCTGTATTTATCTTTTTTTTAGAGCATTTACCATACAAATGACTTTTCCTAAACTATCAAAAAATTGGAATATTTAATAAACGAAAAATGCATGTCTATTATAAGAAGGTTGCAGTGAGAGTGTGGAAATAGATATTCTGGGTAAACTAAAGGGGGTCTTTAACTAGAAATCATGAAAGAATGCTCTAAATGTCAGGATGAAAGAACCTGTTCAAGTTTCTCCCTCTTTCATAACTCTCCATCTTCATGTGCACAATTGCCAGCATTGTTGGGTCTCAGCTCCTTGCTTACACAGGAGGGATAAAAACATTGCAAACTTGTTACCTCACACACAGCTCTATGAAGAAAAAAAATACATTAAAGTGTCTTAGATGCAAAAATACTGCAGTAATAGAGCAACAAGCAGCCTACATCTAGTTAATAAGAAATATCAACTCACAAGTTCTTACTATACAACAGTATATTTTATTACTAACAAAGACTGTAATAACAAAGTTCCTCAACATGTGTATAGTCACCCATTTATAAACGTGACTACAGGAATGAAGGGTACTTAGTGCGTATTTTCACAGGAGAGTTTTCAGATCTCACTGTCCTTCCCAACAGCAAGAATTCTGTCTATTTTTAATGCGGAAATTATAAGAGAAATAGCATGTCCTATTGAAGGCAATAAATTACAAATGCTAAAATGCAGACACCATAACAGAAAGTTAAATACATTCAATTTTTAATGCACGATGGATAAAACAAATAACTTTGGTTTATCACAACTGTAGTTCCTGTTGATTCAGCATTTACATGATTTTTTTACCATGCAATTTTGATTGACTGTTCAAAGCATCAGTATGATGCCCGAATTAGAAGACAATTCGCTGCATAGTATCAAAATATTGAGAAATATTCTTATTAGTAATCAAATGCAAGATGCTGAACAGTCTAATAAAATGCATTGACATTTAGGTTCAGAAAACAGAAAAATTCTGGCTCTAAATTATCCGAAGCAGTAAGTCATATTGACTTCACTGGAGCCACGATTTCTTAAGAGCCAAACAACGAAATTCTTACCCACGTCAGTAGTGCTTGCTTTTGAGAACCACCCTATCATACGAAAGGCTACATGTATTAAGGCTTTTTGATTTAAAGAAAATATATTGCTGTAGCCTATAGAAAATTAAGCTTTGTAGAAAAAGTATTAAGGTCTTCTTTTAAGTAAATATATTGTTAAACAAGCCTGTATATTAATAACTCTGCAGTTTGTTTTCTGCAAGATATTTCTCTACAGAATTAAAAAAAATTAAGTTACTTGCATAGATAGAACATGAAACATATACTTGCATTGCAGCTCAGTAGAAAAACCCAGTGTGTACTTCAGGATCTGCCCCCCAGCAGCCAGGGATCTGAAGTGCTTGCTTCTTTGGCACGATGCATGGGATCACCACACCAGAAGGGGCTACAGGAAGCATTTTTCTGAAGTAGCGCTGCATCTAACACATTGTCCCTGCAGCAGGATGCACAGATGTCCAACCAGCCCTGCCCCAATGCACAGTGTATATCACATGCTACACATACAGTACAATCTGCTTTACGCAGAACCAAGTAACATGGCCTGATCACCGCAGGACTGCTGACTTTAGTAACAACCTGGGGGAAGAATGTTAGCCTTACTAAGTTTGTGCAATACATACAAAACACTAGTTATAAAAGTTGACCTTATGCAGTCAGTTATTTACAAAATTCATTTTTATGTACAAAATAAGTCACCATAATTCCAGCTTCCTTTTCATATTCAGTGTACAAGCTACCATAAACAGATGCTACAATCGATACACCATAACACATGATTTAGGGGCTATTTATAAATTTGTGTTTCCCTTGTTTAAAGTGATACTGCTGTTAAAGACACAGTAAAAAAGAAAAAGAGGAAAAAAAAAAACCCCAAGTCTTGGAAAATAACAAAGATGCAGATGGAACTTTCATGCCTTGAAAAGTAACAGCACTTTCTAAGCATTGTTTTAATACAATTCATTACAAAGTGTTCTTTCTATTGGGAATATTTGTTTCTCCCATCTTGTTAAATTACTGCTAGTCAATCCAGTCATATCCTACAAAACTTTAGTTTCCACTATTCCTGGATAGGATTAAATACAGTACATTGTTGCTAACTGTCCCCACAACAAAACCTACATCTTTTAAGTGCAAAGCAAGATATGTGTGTTTTTTAATAACGCACAGAATAGCCAGTATTTCCAGTGTAACACAGAATCCCTATCAGTTTTATATACTGCAAATGTTCATATAAAATTTCAGTCTTTCAAAGGATATTTCCAGTGTAACACAGAATCCTTATCAGTTTTATACTCTGCAAATGTTCATATAAAATTTCAATCTTTCAAAGGTTTGAACTGTTTCCTGAATCCAACTCTCTTCTGGTATCTGAAGCCGAGTAGACAAGTAGTGGTAGGGAAGCTGACTGAGAGACATCAGGTATTTGGGAACAGCTGCTTTGTAATGGAGGAGATTCAACAAAATCACTCCTAGGAGTTATTCTAGAAGTAATGAAAAGGAAAATACAGGGAGTCAATTTCAAGCACAGTGCATTACATTGGAAAAAATATTATAATTTCATTACTAGAAATGTATTTAAGCTATATTCTTTTCAAGAGAATGCAGTACAGTTCTGTATATTTTGCCAAGCTCAGGGTCACCATTGCTCTTTTTCAGACTTGTCCCCTCTCAAAATGATTAATGAGAGTATACTGATTCTTCAGAGAGAAGAAATAGAAAACCCACCAAAAAAAGAATTAATGGTCATAAACATAAACAAGCAAAAGACTGAGTTAAGGAGCCTTACCTTCCTTCAGCTGCTCTCTTCATACTCTCACTCAAGCTACTTAGGTGACATGTGCTATCTACTTTATTTCTTTTTTCCACCTGATCCACGGTCAGTTTAGAACTAGATAACATTTGATCTCCACTGTTTTCACCTTCCTCAACTCTTCGGACTGATGTTCCATCCGCCTCTACCTCTTTCTCAGATGTCTCTGGAGAGGTTTTAATTTCTGCAACAGTTTCCTGGCTTAAGTAATCATGATTAGTGATTGCTGCTGCAGAAGTTCCATGATTTGTTGTCCCACCCGTGCTGGTCCCCATTGACTTCGAAATGACTTTCAATCTGTGTGAAGTTGATTTGTAGTGCTTCTTTTTATGCTTAACTTTGGAATTATGCCTCAAGAAAAATTCACATGATTCTTGCAGCACTCTTCGACTTTCACTGATCGGACTGAAAAAAAATACAAGCGTGTAACTGAACGAAGGGGACAATCCAGACAGTGTAATATCACTTTGTACACAAACCCATGAAAGAATAGCAACCAGTGATGCAGTCTGAGCTGGATGTTAATAAACATGAGATTAAAAAAAAAGGTGAAAAAAAGAGGAGAAAAACCCCCAATCATAATGGCTTCAAAGTAATGATGTCTGTGGAACAATTAAACAGATTTCTACATTTCTTACTTCTGTAAGTAGGTCCAATGACTTCAGTTGATTAATCATCTAAGACAGGAAAGCAGGATTAGCTCACAAGCAGCCGTGTTATAAAATTAACTTTACGTAAAGTAAACCTTGTTCAAGTGAAAAAAAGGTAAATATTATAAAACTGACTTCAGTATTTTTAAATTCTTATAGCTTAAAGCAGTTAACATCTGAAACACACGAAAAATTATACAGGAAATGGAAAAAGAGGGGAGAGGGAAAGGAAGCTATAAGCTCACCATCAAGGAATGCAGATGTAAAATAAAAGGAGCTTAAGGACTGCTGCCTTGGGAAATCCAAAGAGAAAGATCTAAACCCACAGCATAATTTATGAGTGATACAGATACTTTAAAAGAAATCATCAAGGAATAAAAAGGAATGGAAAAAATGACAACTACCAGAAACGGGCATGACAGTTATAATCTGTTTAAATCCACAGATAGAAATTAAATAAATTAAGTAATAAAACTGAACTATTCTGTTTCAGAAAAATAATAAGGAACAATAGATCAATATAATAAAAATGATACTACGGAGGGTTCAATGAAAATTAATTTTAAAATAAGACAAGCCTGGCAGAGGAGAAAAGCAAAGGATGTTATTATGACAGTAAACACAGCTAAGCACTGTGCTATTGAAGCATCCAGAACATGTGAAAAGACCTAAATTGATGGCTGAGATTATCTTCCCCCATGCGACTGGAAACCAGAGATGCACTAGTCGAGGCTAAACAACAATATGCCTTCTGCTTTACGAAAGAGAGCAAATCAGCAGAGGAAAATATTTTCTATCTTCTGAAAATGTTGTCAAAAAGTCACTGCATACATAAAACTTCCACAGACTCTAATGGAATTTTGCTGATGCTCATATGCAGCATTTAGAAAGGGTCGAACGACAACATTTTGATTGTCTGAGCTATAGTTAAAGAAATATGCCAAAATTCCAACTTATTTTAAGGTATATACTTTAAAAAAACAGGAATAAGAAATGGTTCTTACTCTCTTTTGCGGTTTCTGTTGAAGAAATTGGCCCATTCAGAACAGGTCTTTTTACTTCCCACCCAGAAGACTGGAGATATGCCAACAATCAATGTTAGCAAATATTTCATCAGAAACAAAAATATTTCTGGTCTTGCTAGTGCCTTTGCCTAGAAGACAACAAAGTTGAATGAATGCAAAGAAGAAAATACACTTGTTGATTTATTTTTTTTACACACAGAAAACAAAATAAATGATGTAAAAGAGACCTCCTTATGGCTGCTGGTCTTTGTTGAGGCTTGTACTGAGGACACATGTTAGACATGTACAGTCAAGTCAGACGTGGTTAATGTCTACATCTGAATACACACAGAGAAGATTAGTCAGAAGGAAATTCTTTTTTAACTTGAAAGATAATTGGGGGGGTAACAGTAATAGTAACCATGTTCTTCAGAGATAGCTTGTGCGTACAAGATTTATCCCTTCAACTTAAAAGAAATAGTACGTGGATGAGCTGGGAGCTAATCAGATTACACAGCATATTCAAGGAGCCGCAGGGAACTAAAGAGTAGTTTTTTGTTTATTGCAAAATTAATCTACTTATTGCAGAACTGGATCATAGGAGCAGAGATATTTAACTCAGAGATTATTATCTTTTGCTCCCATGCTGCAAATTTAATTTACATTACCTGGCTTATCTGCCTGTCCCATCTATGAAAGTCACTATTTCTGTTAGCCAGGTAACAGCTACTGAAACTGAAGTTTGTTTTTATTTGGTTTTGATCAGGCCAATGTAATCAAAGTCTTCAAGCTAGCTCAGGTAAGCCAAGGCTGAGCATGCCACTTTAATCCACTCCACAGCATGTGCTGTTTGTTACAGGGACAGATCCCAGTAAGTCTGTCTTTGTGTAACATTCCCAGTTGCTATTTACTCTTTCCAATAGGTTAACTATAGGCTGAGAATACATGCTCTATGTTGTTATGCCAAGCTGTTATATGTAAGCACTAAGAAACAAAAGGTGGTTTTTTTTAAAGCATCAAAGCCTTGTTTTCATCTTGTATATTTTGTAATTTTGAACCATTAAGGTTGATACAGAACCCAGTGAAGACAAAAGTGCGCTTGTTAAGGACAGTAATGGAACTAAAGTAATAAAGAAGTCTGTAAGCTCTGCTACGCTCAGTTTACACTAATTTCAATACATAGGATACAGAGGATGTTTAAGAACGTAGAAGGATCAAGCCCTATCATTCCATAATGCCTGTGCTTATATTCCTTTTTTTAATGATAGTATATTGCAGTAAAAACACAGATGCTAAGTGCAAAGCAGTGAAAGATGACATGAGACACTTGCATTTCTCTTAGTGATGGTGTCATCTTTTATATTTGTTCTTCATGGAAAGACACCACAAATTACTTGCAATTGCAGGGTGTTTTATGTATTTATAAGAGATTTAATCCATAGAGAGTACTGAACATGGACAGATTTACTTTAAAAGCCTTTCCAAGGAAGCTGGTGTTTTAAGAATCAAAGTTAAATACAAACACTTCTGCACTTTAAAGTGCTGTTGGGTTGTTTTTCTTTTTTGTTTGCTCTTTGGTTGGTTGGTTGTTTGCAAGATTTATTCACATTACTGAAAATCAGACTGCAAATGACAAATATCATGGAAAAAATATACTGGAAATTTGTAATTTCAAGTGGTTTACACTTCTCCCTTCGAAGACAAAAGGACAAGAATGATTTAAAATATATGGTTATAAGCAACAAAATCCCATTTAGACTTCCTCATTCTTCAAGAATCGTCATTTCAGCTTCAACTGAAATTGATGAAAATTCACCTTATGTACTTTGATACTGAGCTAGGTACCCAAATAGCGAGCAAATACTTTCAGGTACACATACTACAAAGAATGATCATCCTCCCAATATGAAATTTATTGGGACTGGTCTTGTTCAACATCTTTGTCGGTGACGTGGACAGTGGGATTGAGTGCACCCTCAGCAAGTTTGCCGATGACACCAAGCTGTGTGGTTCGGTTGGTACACTGGAGGGAAGGAATGCCATCCAGAGGGACCTAGACACGCTTGTGAGGTGGGCTGATGCCAACCTGATGAAGTTTAACCATGCCAAGTGCAAGGTCCTACACCTAGGTTGGAGTAATCCCAGGCACAGCTACAGGTTGGGCAGAGAAGAGATTCAGAGCAGCCCTGTGGAGAAGGACTTGGGGGTGTTGGTCAATGAGAAAATGAACATGAGCCGGCAGTGTGCGCTTGCAGCCCAGAAAGCCAACCGTATCCTGGGCTGCATCAAGAGGAGTGTGACCAGCAGGTTGAGGGAGGTGCTCCTGCCCCTCTACTCTGCTCTTGTGAAACCTCACTTGGAGTATTGTGTGCAGTTCTGGTGTCCTCAACACAAAAAGGACATGGAACTGTTGGAACAAGTCCAGAGGAGGACCACGAGGATGATCAGGGGGCTGGAGCACCTCCCATATGAAGATAGGCTGAGAAAATTGGGGCTGTTCATCCTGGAGAAGAGAAGGCTGCGTGGAGACCTCATAGCAGCCTTCCAGTATCTGAAGGGGGCTATCGGGATGCTGGGGAGGGACTCTTCATTAGGGACTGTAGTGAGAGGACAAGGGGTAAAGGGTTCAAACTTAAACAGGGGAAGTTTAGTTTGGATATAAGGGGGAAGTTCTTTACTGTGAGGGTGGTGAGGCACTGGAATGGGTTGCCCAGGGAAGTTTTGAATGCTCCATCCCTGGCGGTGTTCAAAGCCAGGTTGGACAAAGTCTTGGGTGACATGGTTTAGTGTGAGGTGTCCCTGCCCATGGCAGGGGGGTTGGAACTAGATGATCTTAAGGTCCTTACCAACCCTAACTACTCTATGATTCTATAAATTCAAATATCTTAAAGATCACATATTCCCCTTAGATCTACAAGTTGGAGTTAATTGTCCCGTGTTATCAATTTGCTTAACGAAAAAATTTCAAAGCAGAGTTTCACACCACCAATTTTGACTTAAAAAGCAACTAATCACTGCATGCTCTTGAACTGATTTACTAATTGCACAGCAGATTTAGTAATGTATGATGGGTTTTGTTAATTAACTTTTCATTTTAATTTATAAAGGAAACTGCTACTTGCCTGATAAGGACAAGGAATATGGTACTGGTCACAGTGGTCAAACACCCAAGTCGTTTCCCAGATCTTCCGGTTCACCAGTTCATAGACATAACATCCAAGAAGTGCTACAAGCGGCACCAAGTATAAACCACTAAAAACTCCAATTCGGATCATAAATTTCTTTAGCTTCTCCTGGTTTCTGCCATCATGCTGAATGACTTGTCGCACATGATTTAAAGAAATAATACCAGCTAAAAGAAGAGAGAGACCGAAAAAGACACAAAAGCACAACGGCAAAAGCACAAAGTACAAAGAGGCATCCAGATCATAGAGACCCACGAAACAGACTCCACTGATATTGTCCCCTTCAACTTTGTTCATTGCAAGGAGCATAATGGTTAGAAAACCAGGTATTCCCCATGCAACTGCATGGAACCACATGGCCTTTTGTGCAATAGCTTCACAGCTCCATTTTCTTCCCGCTGCAAGGAACCAAGTGATTGTGAGAATCACCCACCATATAGTTCCTGCCATAGTGAAAAAATACAAAACCATGAAAAGGACAGTACAGGCTTTGTTTTGGGAGCCAAGAACAACTGTTTCACCAATTTCTAATTTATCATCTGCCTCATTACAGGCAGTTTTGTTCCCAAGTAAAAATCCAATAAAGTACATTAGAGAGACTATGCTGTAACAGACAGAGTAATATATGATCGGCCTTTCTGGGTACCTAAACCTTTTAACATCAATCAGGAAAGTCAGGAAAGTGAAAAGTGTAGCACAAAGACAAAAGATTGAAACTATTCCAATGAAGCTTTTTGCAACATCCAATTCATAGTTTTTGAAGTACATATTGGGACATGGGGGTGCACACTGATCAATTCCTAGAAACTTGTAGCCTTGTCCATTGGTAGTGTGTAGGTGTCGTGGACACCAGAATCCATAATCCCTTCGGGTCTGGCCTGGGGTCTTCTGAGTTCCATGTATGTTTGTGGTTACAGCAGCAGTGGCAGGAACAGTTTCATCACAATTGACTAGTCTACATAAACAAACAGAAGAGGAAATATCTTAATACTCCTCATTCTCAACTGCAATTATTTCTTAGAAATAAGAAAAAAAATCTGATTCTAAGCACCTTTAAATTTTGTAGATAACGCAAAATGTGCATTATATGAAAAACTCAGGTGGTATTTTAAAAAACAGACTTAAAATACTTTCAGTTTAGAAGACTATTTAAACATACCTATCCAACTGCTGTTTTATTGCTTATGAAACTACTCACATTGCAATTGTTCTTTTAGAGTCTTAAGTGCTACTAAACTTTCATATATGTATATAAAAATATTCACAGCAGGGTTTTTTTACCTCTGGATAATAATAGAGTGCTGGCGACAGACCTTGTCAAAATGCAAGCCTCAATCAAGGAATAAAGAAAGAAGGCTGACAGTATGTAGAATTAACTGATGACTAGTATATAATTTTTGTGCTTTAGTGATACCTGGATTTGGAGAAGGCTGAGGTTCTTAATGACTTCTTTGCCTCAGTCTTTACGGGCAAATGCTCTGACCACACCACCCAAGTCTTGGAAGGCAGACGCGGGGACGGTGAGGGTGGGGACCCTGGGCCCACTGTGGGGGAGGATATTGTTCGGGACCACCTTAGGAACCTGAATGTATACAAGTCCATGGGACCGGATGAAATCCATCCAAGGGTCCTGAAGGAGCTGGCAAATGAAGTTGCTAAGCCACTGTCCATCATATTTGAAAAATCATGGCAGTCAGGTGAAGTTCCCGATGACTGGAAAAAGGGAAATATAACCCCCATTTTTAAGAAGGGAAAAATGGATGAGCCGGGGAATTACAGACCAGTCAGTCTCACCTCTGTGCCTGGCAAAATCTTGGAGCGGATTATCCTGGAAGCCATGCTAAGGCACATGAAAACCAACAAGGTTGTTGGTGACAGCCAGCATGGCTTCACTAAGGGGAAATCCTGCCTAACCAATCTGGTGACCTTTTATGAAGGGGCTACGGAACTGATGGACAGGGGCAGAGCAGTTGATGTCATCTACCTGGACTTGTGTAAAGCCTTTGACACTGTCTCCCATGACATCCTTCTCTCTAAGTTGGAGAGACATCAATTTGATAGGTGGACCACTCGGTGGATAAAGAACTGGCTGGATGGCCGCACGCAAAGAGTAGTGCTCAGTGGCTCAGTGTCCAGCTGGAGACCAGTAACGAGTGGTGTCCCCCAGGGATCGGTGTTGGGACCGGTCTTGTTCAACATCTTTGTGGGTGACATGGACAGTGGGATTGAGTGCGCCCTCAGCAAGTTTGCCGATGACACCAAGCTGTGTGGTTCGGTTGATACATTGGAGGGAAGGAATGCCATCCAGAGGGACCTTGACACGCTTGTGAGGTGGGCTGATGCCAACCTGATGAAGTTCAACCATGCTAAGTGCAAAGTCCTCCACCTGGGTCGGAGCAATGCCAGGCACAGCTACAGGTTGGGCGGGGAGGAGATTGAGAGCAGCCCTGCGGAGAAGGACTTGGGGGTGTGGGTTGATGAAAAAATGAACATGAGCCGGCAGTGTGCGCTTGCAGCCCAGAAAGCCAACCGTATCCTGGGCTGCATCAAAAGGAGTGTGACCAGCAGGTCGAGGGAGGTGATCCTGCCCCTCTACTCTGCTCTCGTGAGACCTCACTTGGAGTATTGTGTGCAGTTCTGGTGTCCTCAACATAAAAAGGACATGGAAGTGTTAGAACAAGTCCAGAGGAGGGCCACGAAGATGATCAGGGGACTGGAGCACCTCTCGTATGAAGATAGGCTGAGAAAATTGGGGCTGTTCAGCCTGGAGAAGAGAAGGCTGCGTGGAGACCTCATAGCAGCCTTCCAATACCTGAAGGGGGCCTATAGGGATGCTGGGGAGGGACTCTTCATTAGGGACTGTGGTGAGAGGACAAGGGGTAATGGGTTTAAACTTAAACAGGGGAGGTTTAGATTGGATCTGAGGAAGAAGTTCTATACTGTGAGGGTGGTGGGGCCCTGGAATGGGTTGCCCAGGGAAGTTGTGAATGCTTCATCCCTGGCGGCGTTCAAGGTGGGCTTGGACATAGCCTTGGATGGCATGGTTTAGTGGGAGGTGTCCCTGCCCATGGCGGGGGGGTTGGAACTCGATGATCTTGAGGTCCTTTCCAGCCCTTACTATTCTGTGATTCTGTGTGATTCTGTGATATTTCATTGTTGACAACAATTAAACTACTTAACTGAAAAACACAAAAGCAGAACAGATAAGCGCTGTAAAAAATTATCACTATTTTTGCAATAATGTTCATCTAAAAATTGCTCAAGACTCAATTGCTCAAGGGTTTGACTGGACACAATACGGTTAATACAGTACTAGCAGTGTTGGACATATCTTCAAACTAAATTATGTAGTTATAACTCAAACAGGTAAGCATTAACTCAAAACTGGATTTATATTTATATGCTTTCCAAGTTTAAGCACATAATTAAAAAGAACAAGTTTTGCATTTTAACTTTTGAAGTAAATTTCTGTTATCTCAAAACATTTTTTGTGAAATGCTATTATAGGAGTCCTTCAATGTTAGTTTACAAGCTTGGCTTAAGCTAAAACCCCTTCAGTTCTTTGTTTCCCTGCATTATTGTGCTGTCTAAATAAATCCAGACTAATCATTAACAGAACCGATTCTGTAGCAGATTCTTTCATTAACCATAGGCTGGACCACCATGCATGGGAACAGTGTAAGCTTTATTCACCCGTGTCTTACTAAGCATTATGTATGCCTGTAAGAATACAGGAGTGTGAATTTGAGGATTCCAGTTACTGCCCATCCTCTCACCAGCTCCTCTTCAACAGGCTCCAGCAGCAGGATCTCTGCTGCGGTAAGAACATCTTGCATTACCTGGATTTCTCTGTAGGAGTGTTGTGGTTTAAGACCAGCCGGTAACTCAGAACCATGCAGCCACTCGCTCACTCCCCCCCACTTCCTCCCCCCACTCCCAGAGGGATGGGGAGGAGAATCAAAAGAATGTAACTCCCACAGTCTGAGATAAGAACAGTCCAGTAACTAAGGTATAACACAAATCACTGCTGCTACCACCAATAATAATAATGATAAGGGAAATAACAAGGGAAGACAACACAACCGCTCACCACCCGCCAACCAATACCCAGCCCGACTGAGCAGTGATCTAACCCTTCCGTGTAACTGCCCTCAGTTTATATACTGGGCATGATGTGCTGTGGTATGGAATACCTCATTGGTAAGTTTGGGTCAGGTGTCCTGTCTCTGCTTCCTCTCGACTCTCCCTCCTCCCTGGCAGAGCATGAAGCTCAGAAAGTCCTTGGTCAGAGTAAACATTACTGAACAGCAACTGAAAACATCAGTGTTATCAGCGCTGTTCCCAGGCCAAAAGTCAAGAACACAGCACTACACCAGCTACTAAGAAGGAGAAAAATGACTGCTACTGCTGAACCCCGGCCAAGGTGCTTGGGGAGACATTTCACATATGAACAGAGCAGGCTCATTGTCAGTAAATGCTAGCAATAATAGAATAATTTAAAGCTGCAGTAATTACTGCAAAATGTAATTTAATTTTAACAGTAATTTGAAAGATACATTCAGTAACTAGCTTCAACTGTAATTTTCCTAATTTTTCAAGACAATTCTTGAAGACATTTGCTGTGCTGAGTAGCACTACTGTTGCATAAAAGCTCACACTAGATTGGAAAAGCTGATGTCTCCTTGTTTTAAAATCCCACAATTTTCCTGCAGAACTAAGGGAAATGGCATTAATGCCGTCTATCATACTCACTCTGGTACAGATTTCTACCCCGATACAGATTTCTACCACAGATTATGGCACAGAATTACTGATTCAGCTCTCTCTCAGCCTTATCACAGATTAGTAACTGCATACGGGTTAGAAAAATTATTTGAATTTCCACTTTCTGCTCCTTTCCTGTAGTTCAACCTGATGTGTGTTAAGAAACAACCCAACCGCCACCACCATTTGGCCTTAATAATTTATCTGCAGTTGAAAGTCAGAATCTCCAAAGATTACAATGGAATGTATTCAGTGGTTTCCATTTAGTACATATCTTTTCCCCAAATGTAGTATCAACTGTCTTCTCTCTGGAAGATACAGGTGAACATCTTTGAGAAAAGTGGAATTTTTAAGAAAGGGACTTTTGGCAGGCAGTACAGGAAAAACAACATGAGACTGAATTTGCACATTTAAGTAGTCAGGAGTAAGGTAAGCCTTCTTTGACTTAATGCTGCGTCCACTCAACTACAGAATATTTTCTACTTAATTATTTTATGAGCAGTTATTTATAAAACCCCCATAAAGTAAGCATGATCACCCTTAGTTCAGAGATCAGAAACCAAAACAAAATATATTCTGCAACATTTATTATAACAAATTTTATGAAAATTATACTAAAAAACTTCTTTTTGAGGAGATCTGAATACTGAAAAGTACTGCTACAGATATTTGTTATCAGAAAGTCACAAGCAGGAAATGCAGGTGATCATTTGAATAACAAACAGGTTTTAATAAGAAAATAGCCCTATGCATAAGCACTGCAGGGTTACCAATGATGAGGAAGCTACAGCAAGGTGGTGATATTTAACATTCTATCTGATATTTTCAACTCAGCCTAGGTCAAGCTGAAAACTTCACCCCCACCACCTGTCAATGTGAAAAATACCCTACCTGGCACATTCCAGCTCTTCAGGCCATGTTATTCCAAAAGTGTCCATCAACTGCTTACAATCAGAATATACTTTCTCACAGAGGCTTCGACAAGGGTGAATCACATGAACTTGCTCTAGGCAGGCAGGGACAAAGGCTTTGCACAGAAATGTATGGAAGTCGGGTGAACAGTGAAGATTCATAAGTGGAAAAAAGGGCTACAGGGAAGAAAAAGGCTTTGGTTAGTAATTTTAAAAAGATAATTCAAGTCGTCAAAACTCACTTGCATCACTAAGGATCACATTTCTTACCCTGTAGGTTTGAAAAGATAACAGAATATAGTGCTTGTTCAACAGTTGTGACCTGAGCAGTGAGAAGCTCTGTTAGCACTTCTAACCCTGCCCTGGGATCTTGGCCAATCTCTAACCACTCAAACCTGATTTTTTCCTATTTGACAATATTAGAAACTCAAAAGATATTATGAAAGCCCAAGAATTTTTAAAACACAGGGTGAAACATTGAGTTCCTACATTCACCAGTCAGCTTCTAAATGAGATTTTTCAGAAGTGTTCCTGTCCCTGTAGTTCCTGTTAGATTACATTTTCAGTCCAAGTGGTGTGTTGCACTCATCGTCTTCTCTTATGCTAGAGAGCTTTGGGTTTCTTTGATTAGTGAGGTCTAAATATCATTATTCTTCATTTTTGAAACACTGCATTTCAAAATTTGACATGACTGATAAGTGTTCTTACTAGAGAATTCACAGAATGATATTTAATGCAACTTACCCCCCACCCCCTCCCCACCCCGAGTTAATTCAATCTATTACTGTCAGCCAGACAGGCTTTTAAGATAAAAAAGTCAATCTTTCTTCTCTACATTTTATCAACTTTATTATTAGTGAAAGCTATTTTAGCTGAAATACTACTGTGTATCAGACAAACCAGAAGCTGTCAGACATTTTTTCAAGTGCTGCACTGTTGTAAGGGTAGCTCATTAAAGGAAGCAAGCAATGACATGCTAACAGCATGACCATGCATGCTCCTGTACTTCCAAGTGGGCTGTATGTCCAAAGCAGCAGGGCCAGCATAAGGAGCAGGAACACTGGGGGGCTGTGTAAGCATGCCCTCATGTTAGCGAGCACAAGCAGAAATTAAACTGAAGGAGCCAACCATGTGTTGGTGACCTGTTGGAGGGCACACAGATACTAACCACAGATCAGCTAGGGCCAGGAAGTGCCAGGCACTGCCAGGACAGAGAACACATATATGGTGCACTGCCATTTGGCCCATGTAAGAGCTCTGGGGTGGCAGGCTAGGGGGATGTGCAGAACAGGTTGGCTTCTCCACTCACCGAGGTGCAGAGACTGCCCAGGGAAAGAGAGGGAACACAGAGCATCCGTAGAGGTGTGTGCTGCAGGGATCCAGCCCCCCTGGCTCTTGAATAAGCCCCAGTCTTCAGATCCATTGCAGGCTGTGGTTCACTGTCCTGTCTTCCACACCAGGCACACATCCTGACCCAGCTCATGAAAGTAACACAAGCTCGTCTAAACATCATCCTGAGGGAACCAACCCACGGCTGAGGGTGAAAGCCATCTGCAGGGTCACATCAGCCCCTGAAGTTCTTTTTAAGCCTTTCTAAAGTTTCTAAAGAACAATCAGCCATTGGAATAATCTCCCCAGGGAAATGGCGGACTCCCCAACACTGAACACTTTTAAGGTTCAGCCACAGAGGGCGTTGGGACATCTGGTCTAAGCCATGCTTTGCCAAGCAAGGTTGGACCAGATGATCCTTGAGGTCCCTTCCAACCTGGCATTCTAAGATTCTACAAAGTACACTTTTTGAAGAAATGCTTCAGGTATTCCAGGAAACAGGAATCTCCATATCGCACCTCAATAGTCAAATTCATGCATTAGGAAAACGGAAACAGTATTTAACACACTTTTGAATGTTCTGATAAATAGGGACACTGTGCAAAGTTTTCAAAGTAGGCAAAGCTTTTAGTAAGACTTTTATTTATGAAGAATTTTATTTAATTCTTTGCTATTAACAGCTACATTTCTCAAATATTCAACAAACGACTGGTAAGGGAAGGACTAACGTCTGAGTCCTGAGTGGCAGTCTTACTTTTGCAAGCTTTTAAGAATCCCAAACATATAACATACACACACACATTTACAGCCAAAGAGCAAGTTTTACTGCATACCAAGCACGCGTTTTAAAATAAAAGACATTGATAAATAAATTTCCCCCTCCAAAATGGAGTATTTACAAATCCTCAGGGGACTTTTGCAGTAAGCACAGGAATGTGTGGGGAGGGGCAAAAGGAGAAGATAAGGCAGAGCAAAAGTAGCTCAAAAACGCTTTATGAAAAACAAACAAAGAAACATGTCGGCACTATCCTCCAGAGCACTCTGACTGCATCTGCAGATGCCATCACAGCAGGCGCACAGAGGTCTGATCCTGTCTCTCTGGATGTCTGCTCTGAAGCTGCCTTTGCAGCAACCCAAGACTTGAAATATTTTATGACAAGGAGAGTAGTATAACTCTGGTATAACACGCTCCAGCTCCGTAAGTCAAATTAATTCCTAAATACTACATGGTTCAGATGAAAATAATAGTGAGGAGTTAACCCCAAACGAATGAAATGACCTCTGCATAATTATGCTGCTTGTTTTCTTTTCAATTAAATGTTATTTGTTCCAATGGTTAATTTATGTTAGGCCTGTTCTTCCTGGCACTTATGATAAAATAAAGATAATAGCCTGGGTAATCACGTACAGCTCCTGTAGAAATTGAGTTCACTTCTGAAATTCAGTCTTGTAGAAATTGTCTGGATTTTTTTTACATTTTTCCTTTTTGTGTCCCACAAAGTTTCTCAGTTGATAAAAAATAATTTTCTGGAGCAAGTTTTGAGGTGCCAGGCAAGAGCTTGTGCAGCCGTAGGTAAAACAGCAATATCTGCTCAAAGGAAGAACTAAAAAAATAATAATAATAAAAAAAAAGTATTTTGGTAAGCAACTAAAAGTTTTTTAAATAGAGTTTTAAAGCATAGCTAATAAGGCTACATATTGTAGGCTCGCCCCCTTGATACAGGAAATAAACATAACGAAAGTGATATCTGATGAAGAAAGTCAGGACGTAAACTCAATCTTTACCATTCTAACTATGGCATGTTGTCACTGGCTAAACACTGTTGTTTAACAAATTATTTTATTTAAATGCAAAACTGTGTGAACAGCTCAATACAAAAATGCAAAATTTTAGGAAGAAACCTATGCTCAGCCTGTAATGTAATCAGAGTACAAATCCAAAGACTTGGCTGCCAAGAGTAATTACTCTTACAGTATTTCTTTCAGCTTGCTAACAATATTTACCTTCTGACACCTGAAAGTATGAACACAAGAAGCAGGAAGTTTCATGTTCTGAAGACACAAGCAGACCTGAGTCAGACCAAACTCAGACTGCGTTTACCTGGGCACCCCATTCTCACCCCAGCTGGTAACAAGTGGAATAAAGCAAAACAAGCTGACATCTCTTCATTTCCTGCAATCAGTGGTTTAGGAAACCAGCCGCAGGTTACACCACCACTGTGTTCAAAAGACACTGACTGACCTCCTTTCTGCCTAGAACATATCTAACCTCTTTTTCAATCATTTATGCGTATATCCTTTGCAAAATACTACAGCAGGAAGTTAGACTGCATAATTTAATCAGGCACTGCTGAGAAAGGAGCACATTTTGTTTACTGAAACTAGTGGTTTTGCAACCTCATTTGTCTTTTGACAAACAGCTAACAGATTACTCTTTTTCCATGTAATTTTGCCATCCTGCTAAACCTTAGCATAATAAGGTTTCAGGTTTTTATCTCTGTTCCTTTCCTAATATACTTTGCCTTCTATTTGCCTTGACTACAGTTGAACACTGACCACACGTTTTCACAGTAACAAACTCTTTTCTGAGTGACAGTAATATAATAATAAAATAACCCCCTCCTTGAGTAGCACTTTATTGATTGATATTAACAATTAACAATTAATAAATTGACAGTACCAGACTTAAACATAACTATTGTCCCGTAAGTGTCACTACAGAACTGAAGTACAACCTCAAAACCTAAACACAGTACATTTCACATATACACTTTCATATCTGATACTTAGGAAATATGGCTGCTGTCAACTGTGGTGTATATAAGCAGTCTCAAAAGAACAGGCAGCAATTACTCTTCATACTCAGACAGTAACAATTAATCTTCACAGTATCTTTACCCACTTTCACAATGACAATCTGTTTCAATTAAAAATGGTGACACAAATATGGCATGGTTGATTTAATCCTACACTACTGTTTCAATAGAGTTATTCTGGACTGGATGGAAACAAGATTAGCATCATACCCAGAGAGATTAATGCCTTCACACAATTCCTGGGCTAGCAAGGGTGGTAATTTGCTCTTGGCCACAGTGAATCAGCTGCCAAGAACCTCCAACTTCTAATTCATGCACAATTAAATAATGATAAATAAATGTCCTAACACATGGAACTAAACGAAGGATGAAACGCTCAAGTTCCATTAGATTCAAAGCAGGGCTGAGAAAAAAAACAGGTTCTGTCTATTGGAAGTTACATGGATGGATTTAGATCAAAGGCAAGTTAAAGACACTTTTAAGTTGGTATGTATGGATTTAGAAACTATTTTGCAGGAGGCTAAGGCAGTTTAGATGTCAGCATCTTGTTGCTACACGTCTGTTAGAAGTTGTTATTTAACAGCAGAGCTGCAAAACAGAAATGCGAGTGTAGCTCATGAACATTAGCACAATGTCAACCACCCTTTAAACTACCAACAAAGATGGTATGAACTAATTTGGGGTCCCACATACTCTGTGTCACCACCTGATGCTGCAAGCATCAGTTATAATCAGTATTTTCTAAACTCAGCTAAAATATCATGGGTAACTCCTTTACAACGAAAGAGTTTTCAGGACTAAAATTCACTGATAAGAATAAAATATTTTAGATATGAATGTATGCAAGTTTAATATGCATCATTAGTGCACCCTAATTTGACAGAGGTAAAAGAAAAGCATTCAAAACACATCTATTCAAATTTTAATAAGCTGCTTTTAAACAAAGCAGCATTACTTTCTGTAGCTTTCACAACACAATCAAGGCAAATACAGTCACAATTTAAAAGCTTGTCAAGCATATTTTAAACATAATCAGTTTAGTGTTTACAGAGATAAGAATAAAACCTTTTGTCAGAGTAGAAAGTAGGTTACCACCTTGGCTTAAAAGACAAAATAGTTTACATTTCCTACACAACGACTATCTGGAGTTCAAGGAGCTGACGGAAAAAAAGAGAACTAAAAAATGTAGTAAACAAGCAAGTGGATCAAACAATATTGTTCTGCAACGGAAGCTGTTTGCAAAGATATGAGCTTTCATCTTTGTCCTTCGACTAAACAGCAAAGGCAGCGCATGCATTTGGAATTTCAAAGGGCTCCGAACAAAGTGTGGGGACAGCTTCACTTGCAGCAGTTGATAACTCAACCGTTCCCAGCTGCCTCCTCCTCCCATGGTTGTACCGCTGTGGGAGCCAACAACTGATCAGCACCTGAAGCATCATCCTTTCGAAGGGCAAGCCCATATCTTAAAGAATGCTGCGCTGTAAACGCCAGTGGCATCAGGGACTGATGCCTGTGCAGCACAGACTCAATCGGCCAGAACTTCATCACCCACCTCAAGTGAAACTAGCCAGGCATTCGTTCAGATACCAGGTACTGCAAGTGCTCAGCGAGCTGACCAAGCCATCATGCAAATGGTCAATATATATGCAACAAAATCACCAGTGTATTTGCAAGCTCTTGGCCATCATTCACCCCTACACACAATATATACTTTGATACATATATACATATAAAAATACAAATATAGATACTCAGGTCTAAACCTTCACACTAGCTATTAAAAGTTGATGGGAATATTAATCATAAATCCAACCAGGGTAAGGGCAAGGCACGCAGGGAAGGTTTTCAAAGGTCAGTAGGCAACAAGGCACTCATGCACCTTAAAAACAAACCAACTAACAAGCAAACATTGCTCTGACACCACAACTAGGCACTAAACTTGCCATTGACATTATATAGACACATACACAGAAAGATAAAACAGTAAAATATTTTGCTTTTTATTTCTATGCGTTCCAGGCTGTTTTGCATTAACCAGCAACTACAGAACTTCTCTCTGTAGCAAAACAACTTAGTTCCACTTTTTCCATCTAAATATTTTGAAGTGTAAAATAAAAATACCAATGTCCCCATATTTTTCAACTACAGCAAAGGTTAGAAACAATATAACCACAAATATTAGATCTCACTAAGAAGCTGTTCTGAAGCAAACTAAAGTAGTACCCCAATACTCTCCAAAAATAGCTTATTAGCAAAATTCACTGCTTTTTGTGGTTCTAACCTAAATTATAGCTCAACCTAAATTACAGATATTCAACCTCTGCAATTTACAGTCCAAAACAAACGAGTTTTCCCAAGCACTACAGAACTGAACTATTTATACACAGTTTTAAATTATATATGTGTTTTTTTCTCTATGCATACTATATGAAGCATAAAAAGACAAATGTAAGTTAACTGAACTATACTGCAGGCTCTCAAACATCTGATGTCTAGACAGAGCTTCATTACATCTGGACTGTGGCAGCAGAACCACCCCAAAAAAATCATGTATTTGCCATATATTACAGGAGTAAATGGATTCATTACTGAACTTTTTGTGCAGAATACAATCTAGAAGATTACCAGTAATGCTGATGAAAGACTGCCTGCTACCTATAGAAATGCTCCTCATTTGAAGGGAATTCCAGCAGAATTAGTAATTGCTCTGGTTCCAAAAGTCAGACCAGATTCATGTTTCCCTGTCTTCGTAAGTGTAGGGACTCACTTCAACAGAACAGCACTACCCAAGTTCCCACACTAGCAACCCTGCATCATGCTTTCTTCCTTGCCTGCTTGATGAATAAATTAAATCAGGAGAATCTCAGTCATAACAGGATCAATCTTCCCAAGTAATCTTCTGCAACATCAAGTAAAGCAATCAAGAGCCAGATCCACAAAGGGGACTGGCTATTGCAACAGAAACTTCTGATGCCTAACTTCCAGGCACTTCACAAAGTCCTCACAGCAGTTTCCTTACCTGATGTCCACACACAGAGGCACCCAAAAATGACATTCACAGAGTTCAGGAAGCAGAGATAACCTCACAGACAGAAGAAAATGCTCAACTAAAACTAACACCAAGCTCTGAGGCAGTGTTTATGCAACAGACTACTACTCACAATGCTCAGGTATCCACATTCAGACACCTCCTTTACCAGTCTATAAATAACAGAGCTTTCAATCCGCTTTACCATGACAGTTAATGGGATGGCAAGAAAGTCAATTCTGTGGCTTTCCGAAACAACTTTCTGAAACAACACTGCACAGACCAGCAGCAACCCATCCAGGTGCTGTTTCTACATGGCGGCTGATCCTGCTACAAGTCTACCCAGGAACACAGTTACATGGCACACCACCTTTGGCTCAAAGCTGACTTGATCAGATCCGAGGAAGCTCTGCAAGGAGCCACACTGTTGCCTCCATTAAGCTTCCCACTCCTTGCAGACTGGGCTAGCCATGCTATTGGTTAGGTGGGGATAGAGACGTCACATAGAAGCTGGAAAATCTCCTGACTTATGAAGTTAATTCCCATGTTAATAAGGAATAATAAATTGCCACCCTCAGCATCCCAAATCCAACAAAATTAAAAGTAACTGCATCCAGTGGTTTCTTGCCCATATCTTGTGAAAATAAAACACAGCTTGCCTCATGGTCACCCAAGCAGTGTGACAGTGTCTCAAGATATGACCAACTGGAAATACTGAAATCACAAGACAGAGGTAAGAACTGCAGGTGGTCAGGTAGATAACTGCAGCTTCTGGGACTTCAACTCAGTCATCAGACTTGTGCACGCCCAGCTGACATCTACATCACAACAAAGTGAATGGATTAGTTAAAGTTTACAAATATTAATATTTTTAACAATTTTCATGCAGTGCAGTATCAAATACTTTCCTGAACTTCAAACAGACTGGCTTAATCCCTAGAAAATGCTCACAAGTTTCTTCTGTCATGCACACAAGTTGCTGACAAAGAGGGCAGGATCTTCTGAATGAATTCTTGGTAAACACAGGAGCACAGACCAACACAAGTCAGACAGCACTAGAAATAAACAACCCAAGAGTCTGAGCCACAAACCAGAGACAGTTAAAAAACTGGACAGGAAAACTGGATGGCAGCCTCTGTTTTGTTTGCGTTTGGGAAGCTTTCACCATGTAGCCAACCTCCTATATACTTAGCATTTACCATGTTCCGTAACTTTTGATTCAGAGTAATTTTGTGTAAAATCACTGCTTCTGGAAAGATCAGTGTGTACGCAAAATGGAAAAACAGCTTTCGCTTCTATAGCTATCACCTTCACTGTAGCTTGAAAACATAACATTATCATTATTACTAATAATCATTATTATTCAGAGTAGATCATTAAAACAAACGGGAAGTTTAGATTGGATATGAGGAAGAAATTTTGTACTGTAAGGGTGGTGAGACCCTGGAATGAGTTGCCCAGGGAGGTTGTGAATGCTTCATCCCTGGCGGCGTTCAAGGTTGGGGTTGGACATAGCCTTGGATGGCATGGTTTAGTGGGAGGTGTCCCTGCCCATGGCAGGGGGGTTGGAACTCGATGATCTTGAGGTCCTTTCCAACCCTAACTATTCTATGATTCTATGATTATTGTGATAGGAAAAGCAGTACTTCAGGTATAAAAAAGATACACATAAAATCCTTTTTTGAGGGAAAAAAAAAAAAAAAAGAGGAGATTCCCAAGCATTTGTGGGAAATGGTTCTTTCCTTCTTCAGATGCGCATTTTATTCTGCGGCATTTTTGTTCAGTTATTTTTATGAAGACAAAATGTCTAAAACAATTATAACCTGAGTAGTCATAGATTTTTGCTCTGTAGACATATGTACTCCAATTACTTTTATTTACTTTTATTTACTTTTATTTACTTTTATTTACTTTTATTTACTTTTATTTACTTTTATTTACTTTTATTTACTTTTATTTACTTTTATTTACTTTTATTTACTTTTATTTACTTTTATTTACTTTTATTTACTTTTATTTACTTTTATTATGAGGCAGCTGTTAAGGAAGGAAGCTAATTCCTTCATCCCATTACTTTATGATCACCTCTTCCTCCTTCCTCCAAATGCAAGATATCCAAATATAAGGAAGGGCTCTCTTACAGCTAGTGATGCTGCTACAGGAGCCTCTCTCTGCATGTACTGCCTCCCACAGTCTCTCCTCCACCTCTTCAAAATCTCCACCCAACTCCTTGACACCTTAAACACCCTGCCTCCTCTTGCTAGCAAGATCAAAGAATCAAAGGAGAGGCAGTTTCCCAACAGTTCACTGCTTGCTGTAGCATAGCAGTAACTTAGCATACGCAGTGGGACAACCTGGTGTGAGCTTTCACCCACCCCTCACAGGAGCCAGCCTAAACAGAAGCGAGTACATCCCCAGCATCTCTATTACACTGCAGAAATCTTCACCCATGAGAAGCTGGGGGCTGCAGGGAGTTCACAAGAAACGTTATTGTACTCTAGCCACACAGGCAGTCAAGGACTCACACTTGGTTTCCCTTTTCTTCACAGATTGCTCTGATAAGGAGGTGGATGGACGCATCCTCCTCTTCATACAACACATAAGCAAAGGCACCTCTTCCTTCTCCCCCTTCCCCTAGCATCTCATCCCTAGAGTGCTGCAGGCAGAAGGAAGCACACACACACTAGGCTGGGGGCTCACCCTGAGGCAATGCTGCAGCACCATGCAGCTGAGGTGGCACCGAGGAAGACAGACAGAGAAACAACACTGCGCAAGTAGTCACTGACAGGCCCATCAAGGACATGGAAAAAGACCAGAGCAGCTTTAGGCCCGCCCTGCTGCCCAACTGGTAAAGAATTAGGAAGCTTTAGACATATGACAGGGGTGGCAATTTCTGAAAGACAAACAAGTTGCTGTTGCCAGAACTGCCATGGGATAATGCACTGGATGGCAACTGTTAATGGCATGCATGAACCCAAACAATCTTGATAAATCATGGACAGCAGAAGGAAAACAGTGTGGGCCACCTGTACACAACGGTATACAATTTTGTCCTCTTGCCTACCATTCAAGAGGACACAATGAGAAAAGTGACCTTTGAAATTAGGGTCACCACCTCGCCCTCAGCAGATTTGTCTTCCCTAACCTGACTTGCTACTGACCAGGTGAAGTTCAGGAGGTTCCACAGGGCAACAGCTACTCCTTAAAAACATGGAAACGATCTTGAAACCACACCTTTTTACATCTGGAAGCTTTGTACCCACTTCTGGCTTTCCCCAACTCCAAGGATGATGTGTTCCAACCACTCTTGGCTCAATCTCCAAGCCCTAACTGCCTCCTGCCAAAGAAGGCAAAGCAGTTCTAAACTCAGTAGCTCTGTCCGTGTTTCCTTTCTCTATATAAACAGCTTTAGGGATGCTTGTATGACTCCATGCACAAGTGTTCTGGAGTAGGCCACAGCTGCAAGACTAAGCCCATCACAAACTTATGGTGCCTTGTGCTCAGCAAACAACACAAGTGTGGAGAAGAGGGGGGAGCCAAGGCACAGTCTGTACAATGAGACTTAAACCACCAATGCTTGTGGCTACATAGGAACACTAGACAGGGCATTGTGGAAGGGACAGCAATCTGCAGGAGAGCAACAAGATACCATAAAACTTCCCAGAAAGGTCTGTTGTTGAGAAAGACCTGGCCTTCCACATGCCAACTTTGGACCTCATGCACAGCAGGACTGGCCTAAATTTAGTCCAGAGTGAAACTCCTCAATCTCATGCAGTGAGTGGGTGTATTATTCTTCATCAAGCATGCATTACTTTGGACCACTCCGAATTTCAGAACAAGTAGCAAGGCAGTACGATCCACATTATCAAGTAAATGAGAAACTCTGTTCAGACAAAGCAGCATTAGATTTTGCAGATGACCAATACCCTTAAAGCCAATGCAACAGGATTATACACATTCACCTGTCTGGTTTTAGCCAATCTGCACAAGCTAATAACACTTGATGAAGGGCCTCAGTACTACAGGTAACAAACACTTTTTTTAGTGGCTGTAATTTAGTGTACACACAGGAGTCAGCAAAGATGGTTTATGAATGTGTTGCTGTAAGAACCACTGTAAGAACCAATACTGACTTGTGTTTCTTTGGAACACCAGAGAACAAGAGAGTCCAAAAATAAAACCCCACTTCCCAAATTTTTATGGTATACAGAATGGCACAGATGGGTATAATTCATATTGTTTTGACCCTTTGGCCAAGCTTTTCTACATTCAACGTAGTGATGTTCAAACCCGAATTATCCTTGTCTGACTATTCTCCACTTCAAGAGACCTAGCCAGCACAGAAGTCAGTCGCACTGTTTTGTATTTCCCTTGATCCATACGAGGCATATATAAAAAAAAATACTTTGGCATTTGCAAACTTTCATTTAACAAGCATCAGTGTAGCTCTTTCAGCACCAAAATCTTTTGTGACCACCACTTCCTTCTGACAAGCTAGAAAAGTTACCTTAGTTTGTACTGAGTAACATATATGTACAGCCTGCAGCATTTACCTCTTCTTACACAAGCCTTCCCTGTCAGTTAGTATCAGGGATACACGGTAAAGAAACAGCAAAAAATGTTACAAGCAGAATATTAACTAAAAAGCCCCTCCTGCTTGCTCCATTGAGTCAATGTCCACACCTCTGCACCCTTTCTGCACCTTAGGCTCTGAGGCAGCATCAGGGACAAAACCTAACCCCCAGGCAGATAAAGAATACTGGTGGGGTTTTTTTCTAATTGAAGCTGTAGAGGTTTCAGTAAATTCACACCTATGCTATTTTGCAGAGCAACCCAGTAACAACCTTTTACACAAAACTGTACTTATTTCCCAAAACTCCCAATCTACGGAAGGTGTGCAGCTTCCTGCTCCCTGTGTGCGTATACACACATACACACACACACACACACACACACACACACACAGACACACACTGATTTAGCTTGCCAGACACAGTTCTCCCGTTTTTGGACATACTTTCATATTAAATTAACGGTAGATTCATATTTAGTGGAAGCAAATTAAGTGATTACATTTAAATCTTAACTTACAGGACTTCAGTATTACAACTTTTGAGGGTGGTGCTTAATCCACTTCAAACTGGTTTTGTTAGTTTAAACCAACCCTAGTTCTATAATTTCTCCCACTGCTGCAGCCAGTTGCACTGAACTCTCCATAGACACGCACACATGTATTCTGGCACACAGTCACAAACTCAGAAGCGAACGGAAAACTCACTACTAAATCATTTTTCCAGTCTGAGTTACTTTATTGTCCTCCATGGGATGTGTTCCAGTGGTTTGTATAGTCTGCTTTAAAACTCGTTGGCAAGCCTTTTGCCTTTGTAATTCTACAGACCCATAGATTTTACATCAGGAAGACTTAAGGGCCTGTCTACAGTGAACACCTTCCAGAACCGCAGCAGAACAGATCAGGAGATATGAACAAAAAGTTACAACACAGTAATACTCACTGCCTTGCTGGAATAACGCCTTATATTGACAACTTAGTCCAGTATAGCTAAAAGTAGGAGTTACTTCGGAATTAGAAGTGACTTGGTTTCGCGGATGACCACGAGGGGGAGTTACACCTATCTAAGTATAGCTGTAATGGACCATCTATCCTGCTGTGCCCATCTATTTACCTCTCCGGACAAACCTCAGTTCTTCAACCTCCCAATCTGAGCTAGTAGTAACATGAGCAGCGTTACTGTTAAACTGCTTGGAGATACAGATACACTGAGCATATGCAAACAATTAGATTCCATTGTCATGCAGCTGTTCAGCTAACATACACAAAACTTCACACCACAAAGCCACATGGTTTTACTTTCCCCAAATCACCATTTGTTGTATAAACAAAACTAAACCAAGTCTAAAGTAAAACTCAAGTAGCCTAAACTCAATCTGCCAAGTTGACAGCTCCAAAAGAGAAAAAAAAAAAACAAAACAAAACAAAACAAAACAAAAAAAAAAAAAAAAAAAAACAAACAGGGAGAATGGGGAAGCAACTGGAAATCTGGAAATTACGAATTTTCTATTGCAGAGAATAAGAGCCCAGAGCAGCTATCATCACTAGCCAGAACAACTGTAACTGTAAGATGCTGTAAGATTGAGTTAATCTTTTTTTCTTTCCTGTTCTAATCAGCCCAGTGTTCCGGTTTCCAGCATATCATTATGAAGAGTTGACACAAGAGGGAGAAATGTCAGACCACCAATCAGCTGAATTCCTGGAGGACAACCACTATGTGAGACAGTGGCTCCACATCATCCTCTCCTGGAGGATTACTATGAAGATACCACCCCAGAAATGGCAATTTAACACCTTTTCAAATAGCAGAGCAACTGTACAAAAGCCTTCATGCTCCAGCACATGGAAAGCACAGCTCTTCTGGATATACAAGACTCCCCCCAGCAGAACATGCCTGTAGAGCCTTGAGAGCAGGACATAGAGTTTTCACCGTTTTAGAGAGTGAACTTCACCTGCATGTGAGATTTATGCCCTTAACAAACGTTTGTTATTTCTGGGAGTTAACACTCCAAATAAGTAATGGGAAGAAGTTTTGAGAGGAGATAGAAGCAGAAAACAGTACTAACATCAAGGCTTTCTGCACAAAATACTTGAATTTCTTGAAGACGTCTCAAACACGTGCCCTGTGATTGCATGATTAAGCAGCTTACTCTAAGTCAGTTAACTTGAAGTGAGGAAAAAACTAAAAGCATTAATCTCAAAACCCAGTGTTGACATCCTAAAACCATGCCCAGTCTTGAGAACAGGGTGTGGGGAAGGGAGGCAGAAGAATGAGATGGAATTAGAAAACAAAGCCTTTAAGCATCCCTATCAAAGATCAAAAGAAAGAAGTTTTAACCAACATACTATTAAAATTCTTTCTTTGGTATGAACATGGTTTAGACTTCCAATTACAGAAAAATTCAAGCTCTTGTAACACCTGAAGTCTCCTCCACCTCCCAACACACTGCCTCTTTATGGCTGCAAAGTGAAATTAAACAATACTCCACAAATCAATAGTTCCTCCTCCCTGAAGCCACAACAAATCCACCCCTTTGTAAAAAAGCAGGACCTTTTGACAATCCTAAGGTGGCTCCCTGTTACAATCAACTAGGGACAAACTATGCCGGCGCTATTACCAAATGCCACGTAGAATACACGTCAAAATGTGCAAGGGACATTGGTATACACTGGTCTCCCTCAGAGAAAAAGGATCCTGCAATGAACCACCATAAGTTTATCATATTAACTCCAATCTAACCACTAGCAACAGATTCAACACTAGCTACATAAGAATGGAAAGCAACTTCCTTACCCTTTCATCAGTAAAGCAGCTCTCTTAAAAATTCAATTTGACCCAGCAGTCAATCAGCACTGCTGAATCACAAATAAAGGCAGGCAGATCAGCACACAGACACATGAGGCAGTTTAGAAATGTCTGCACAACACTAGAGTAGTGAGGTATACCAAATTAGAGGTCAGACAGTGGCAATGACAGGATACTAGGAAGCAAATGATACAGGGTAAGGAAATCAAATTCCACACAGCCACCCAGTTGGCTGAGTAGTGATCAAGCACTGCAGTGGTCAGAGGTGGTTACACGGGAGACAGGATGGGGGGATAAAAAAGGGAAAGCAAAACTTCTCACTACCACTCAGGTTTTAGGAAGTAGCTCTATGAGAACAGGTAAACTATGAACCCTTCCCAGATGTCATGCAGTAGGCACAAGCTACTTGACAGTTCAGAAAAGTCAGTTGTAGCAATCTAATAAAAATGGCTCTGTGGTCTGTAACAGCAGCATGACTGGAAGGCACAAATACTAACAAAAGCTGGCTCAACAGTTGCAAAGACACACCAAGTAAGAACCAGCAGCACATCTGATGAGATAAAAGTGGCAGACGCTGTAGAAAGCATTCCTGACAAACGATGACTGGATAAGGCACTGCACGGTTTACAACTGAAGCTTATAAACTTGCCTTCCAATTTTAAAGCCCACAGTTCATCTGAGACCGGCAGCTGAATTCAGTTGCTTGCATACAGGGGTCTTAACATTTGATATCAGAATTTCCCATACATCTACCAGGCTGGGAAACACGATGTGAGACCAAAGCCTGTGCTGTTCCAGGCTGGCAGCTAGAGGCCAGCCAGGGAATCCTGACTATCCCAAGCAACACTAGAAGAGTGCTTTGGTAACTGAACCAAGCTCCTCCTCCAAGCTTGGTAAAGACTATGCAAATAAGATTTTAACAACAGTAGCCACCTCCAATACAATCTTTAATCTTCTTCTTTTTTTAACCAGAAACTTCTTAATTTTCAACTCACTTCTGTTTCACTCTGTACAGCACAAGATGGTAAGCTTTTCAAGATCTGTGTTAAAATGTTCCCCTTCCTCTTACCACTGAAAAGTCATTATTAAAACAGGTTTAAAACTTGTTTTACAAGCCTCTCACCCAGAGAGGCTCTGGCTCTTTTGTTTCTATCAGCAAAGCCTTTCCACAAGGTGGCATATTCTCAAGGGAGCCATATATACAATCAGTTCAAGTAAGAAAAGTGCTTGCTTTCAGCTTAAAAAACCTCCAACTTTCAGTCAGAAGTTTCAGCATCCAGTCAGAAGACAACAGAAGGTAAAGCCACAATGGAGCACAGGGCTAATAACAAGTTCAGGTACCTCTCTTCTTAGTAGACATAAACTGAGAGAAGAACAAACAGCAACTTCTAAACATTATTTTTGCACTACCCAAGTTCAGATGGGCCACAATATCATAAGCCATGACCCCAGAGAATTTCAAGAACTGCTCTGTGTATCAGTGAGGTGCTGTATGCCATCAGCTCTGCCAAAGAGCTTTGAATAGCCACATTACTGTGCTACACCCATTCCTCTTCCACTCCAACACCGGATCCAAGGTGGGGTGGGGGTGCCTATAGCTCATAACATTTTAAAGAAACAGCTAGTCACTAAACATTATCTGCCTTGACATTCAGTGCAACAGGTATCACAAACCATTTCTCAGTGACAAAAAGGTTGTTTCACAGTATAATATTTACATACTACAGTAGGGACAGGGTAACTTACCTCCATTTGGAAAGCAGCTGTGTCCTGATCATAGTGTCCCATGATATTTGGGAAAAAAGTCATATTGTAAGGCATTCCTGAACATCTGGAAACAGTAATTGGCTCACATGTGAACAAACTGTGCCCTCGCACCAGAGTTAGAAGTAAACTGCAAGTCACAGAGAACACAAGTACTCCCATTTTGTCAGGACCTCCAACTTCAGTGCATAGCTCTGTTCAGGAGTTAGACAGACCAGCTTGGCACAAGGATAAAAACACGCATCTTCCTCTACTGGTTCCAGTGCAGGGCAAGGACGCAGGCAACTAGGCAGACGACAGACTCCTCACTGCTGCTTTAGGCACCTCCCCATTTCGTCTGGCCGCAGTTTTATTAAACCCCCTCCTCCTCGAGCCTGCACGCTGCAGAAGCAGGAAGAGACAGGGCTGATCATTAACAGCAGGAACAACCAGACCGCGACCACCCGTCCGAAGGCCGAACGCGGCCTCCGCAAAAGCCGGCAGGAGACGGCAGCTACCGCCGGGCCCACGGCCCCCTCCGGCCCCACACACCCCGCAGGAGCCGCGGCACGGCGCTACCCGCGCTCCCGCCGCCTCGCCCACGGGGAGCGGTGCGCTCGGCCGCCGCTCCCGCCCGGGCCCCGCAGCCACCGCTGCTCCCAACGCCCCGCTGTCGGCGCTCGGTTCCCAGCCCCGCCCTGGGAAGCAGAGCCCGCGGGGCCAGGCGGGACCCGACCGAGAAGTCGGCCCAGGAGCCGGGGCTCGCCGGGCGCGGCCTCGGCGCCGCATCCCCGCCACGCCCGGGCCGCGCCCCCGCCGCCCCCTCACCGGGACCCGCCTCCCAG
Source organism: Amazona ochrocephala (assembly GCA_039720435.1). NCBI lineage: Eukaryota > Metazoa > Chordata > Aves > Psittaciformes > Psittacidae > Amazona > Amazona ochrocephala. The sequence continues at coordinate 21,598,962 of CM077876.1, forward strand.
CGGATGCTACCCCGCAGGCGGATGCCCCGGGGCGCCGAGAAGGAGCCGCCGCTGCCCGAGCCGAGCCGGGCCGGACCGAGGGGTGCCGGCGCTGCCCCCTCCCCAACGCACTCACCCGCGGGCCACCGGAACGGCCCCTCCGCGCCGCCTCTGCTGCGAAGGCCGCAGCTGCCCAGAGACACCGACAGGCTCCGGCGACGGGGGCGCTCGCGCGATACTTGCCGCGTGGGGCGGGGCGGCCGCACCTTTCCTTGCCGGTGCGGGCGGGGTCTGCCCGCGGCGTAGCCTCCCCCACGGAGGCAGCGGGGCTGCGGCAGCCGCCGGCAGTGACCTGCTTGGTCCTCAGCGCCGCTAACATGGTGTGTGGTCCCGGCGTGCCGGTTGCGCCTCAGTTGAGAAAGGCTCCGTGTCTGAGCGCACAGTTGCAAACGGCACAAAAAATCCTTCCAAGGGACACCTGGCACTTAGGTTTTCATAGAAATGATCAAGATTAACTCTGTGATACACTGTGTAAATGCTAAGGCAATGGAAAGAATCTATAAGTCAACGCTTCCACCTGTGGAAGAGATGCTGAGGCTTGTTTCCGAACAAGAGCTTAAGCCATAGCTAGCTGTGCAGCTTGTCAGAATCACAGAATCAGCTGGGTTGGAAGAGACCTTTAAGATCATCAAGTCCAGCCTTTACCCCAGAACTGCCAAGACCACCACTAAACCATGTCACTGAGGGCCTCATCTACACAGTTTGTGAACACTTCCAGAGACGGTGACTCCACCACTGCCCTGGGCAGCCTGTTCCAATGCCTGAGCACCCTCTCGGTGACAAAATTTTTCCTAATATCCAGTCTAAACCTCCCCTGGCACAGCTTGAGGCCGTTGCCTCTTGTGCTGTCACTGGTTACTTGGGAAAAGGGACTGACCCCACCTCACTACAACCTCCTTTCAGGTAGTTGGAGGGAGCTTTCTAGGGAGTTGTAGGTCTTTTCTCCAGGCTAAACAACCCCAGTTCCCTCAGCCATTCCTCACCTTAGCTGTCAGCTCCCTGAAGATAATATCAAAGGTCAATGTAAAATGTTTGAATGCAATGAAGAAAAAGGAAGTGATTTGAGGTATTTGCTGAGGAAAGGGTGCTTTGGTGAGAAAAAAGGGAATCAAGTGTTCAGACAGAAGAGGAGCACCGTGGTGGCTCTGGCAGCTGCTGTCTTCCAGAGATCCAGCTCTAGGATGTGTGAATCGACCTCCTGCTGCACCCATGTCTGCTGCTGGCTGAGACCACACACAAGCAGATAAGTACTTGTGCGGTAGTGCTTAGTCCTGGTCACAAACACAGGCTGATGAGACCCTGCGGAAATGCTGGAGCTTACTAGGCAGAAGTGAGTGAATTTCTCTTCGCAGAGCCACCCAAGGTCTCATCAACCATGCAACTTGCTCCGCACTCCAGGACTGGAACAGGAAACACCAGATGCTGAGACATGCAAACCAGATTTAGACATGGTTTGACAAGGTTCAGGCAGTGCTGTCTTTCTGTTAATGAACCCCAGGACAGTGTGTGCAGTCAGGCACACTTACCCAGAGGATCTGTCCATGGATGGTGCAGGGTGTGAAACTGCATGTGGTTATTTAGAGCACTATAAGAATCTAGAAGCTGTTTCTTCATGCAGATATTTTGTATATAGTTTCCTGTTTTACCTTACAGAAACACAACCCCCTTCCAGCTCCCTGCGTGAAACCATTTTAGCACTTCTGTGAATCATGAGGAGGATTAACCTACCTGCCACAGATCCACAGAGCTCTGCCATTTGAGAAATAGCATAACTTGATAGCTGGAATTAAATTTGCTGCACAGACAAGCAATAGATGTTAAATGCAATGTTTGCAGGTTGTGGAAGTTAATGTGCTCTACTGTGTGACAACACTCACCTACACTATCCTTTGTTATCCTTGCAGTTTTCATCCTCCAGCTGGCTCTCGTCTTACTCTCAGGAGCTCTTCCCCTCCCAGAAATACTACATTTTCATTTTTGTGAGCGCTGAGAGGCCACACGCTCTGCAGGTCTGGCAGTGAGAGCAGCAGGAGCAGGCAAGACAGAGCCTCCCCACTCTGCATCTGCAGAAGCAGTTCCAGGGAAGTTCTTGCTCAGCCCTTGATGAAGTTTCAGGGTCAGCTCTGGCAACACCATCACGCACACTGAAACCTTGCAGGGACAGGATGTGTTCAGTGCAGTTTTACGCTCCAGCAGATTTCTACTGAATTCTCTTTCCTTTCTAGTTTCATTGACTGAGTCCATGGCATTTTCGTGGAAGCAGCAGTAGAGCTATTAGGACTATCTATACCAAGTGAAAAGCCAATGCCTCGCAGTACACAGGGTTAACAAATTCTCAGACAAGCTCCTGTTATAATTTTAATATGGGAAAACCAGTATGTCTTGCATGATTTTCATGAAGACTTCATACCAAATTTTGCTGAAACAACCAGACAAAAATCCAAGGTGTGGAAATTTCAGCCAAACCGCAAAAATCTGTCAAAGTCACAAGCACCTGAAAATAAGGCATTGTGGGGAGTTTAGCAGCCACAGCTGTAAGCACTGCTAGTATCATACTATATAAATATGGCATTATATAAATTGATGGCTTAGTTCCTTCCATCAGAATGCATTTTCATACAAAAATTAAACCTCTGGAAACCAGGTATGACTAAATAACATTGCATTTCTTCCTTAAAGGACTTGTGGTTTTGTTAGATGAAGGGAAAAGGCAGAGAAAATGAAGGATGAGCCCTTCCTTCAATCACATTATTAATATACTTTCTTTGCTCACAACCTAGTTGCCAAGCAAGTTATTCCAGAGGTTGGTTCTCAGAGCCATGATCTAAATACATTTGTTTCTGGTTCTATAAGGAATCAGAGTGAGGAACGTGAGCACTCTCACAGGTATCTAGCAAAGCACCTTTAAGTACAATGAAGTATTTTAAGCATGTGCTCAAATATATTGCTGATTAGGAATGCAGCTACTCAGATGTGGAAGTACTTTTCTCACCTGGCACTGAAGATATTGTTAACATTTCAGTTAATGTAATATAATTTGCTGACCTTTCTCTGTAACTGCTTCAAACAATTCTAGTTTAGCAATTTTTACCACAAAGAGTTTGATTGATTTCAAGCCTTGTTTAAATCCTAGGTCATCTTCAGATGCCTTTCAACAAATGTAGCAGAGGGGGTTTCAGCAGCTCCCTGCCAAGCTCTGCTGGCTCCTACCACCCTTGCAACGGATGTGGTGGAACAGATCCTGTGCCATCCCCTCCATGCCCATGCTCTAGCCAACTAGCTTAAACCTATACTCAGCAGAAATGTTGACAGCTTTCCTGGACTATGAACCGAAGCACCATTTTCTCCTTCGATTTTTCTGTGGGACATCCCTCCAGGAAAGGCAAACAGTGATGTGACCACGTTTACCTGCTGCATGAACATGTCCGTGCCCCACATGCTGATGCACTAGGGAGGAGGGATCTCAAATGGTTGGCAACTGTTAGGAGGAAGTTTACCTCTGAGACACATGGGGCATATGTTTGACTTTAGTGCTTGGAGTCTGCACATGAGCAGTTGTATGCTGGCTCGAGCTTCCTCCAGTTGGCATATCTCAAAGCTTCATAACTGAATTATACTGTTGTTCCAAAGTTTGACTTAATGTAATTTAAATATTATAGATTTGCCAATTACATAGTTTGATGTTAGATGATTCAGTTATAAGGTTCATAGTGTTCTTATTATTCTGCATGTAAAACACATTATTCATAATTTGGTGAAATTTAAAAAGACTCAAATAGCCAGTAGATGGCACCAGTAAATCCTGTTGAGACTTCAAAAGTGTAATTCTTGTTTTATTCTCAACTGCATTTTTGAAATGAAAAAACCCAAACACCCAAACTAGACAAAACAGAATTACTGATGTAATTTATACTTATTAGTTTTACAGAGAAAAACAGTTTACAGGTATTAGTTTACAGTCAGGGAAAACATTAAATTTGTAAACAGAATGTGTTTCCTAAGTCAAAACTCCACCACTTAATTGTACACATAAACTCATGAGAAAGCCTTGGTAAGAACACACACAGTAATTTCCTAGTTATTTAGAAAATTGAGTCCTTGACACGTTAATGCTTTCTGAACACTTCTCCAATCTCATGCAGCTGTGTCAGCTTAAACCTTTCTTTATAATTCATTTTTTTCCTTTTTGTAAAGCCTTCAAACTGTAACACCCCCACCCCCCAACCTCCCCCCCAACTCACAAACAGCAATGAGAACTAGAGAAGGAAGCATACTGAGAAAGCCAGAAGGTTGATACGTTGCCATGTGCTAACTGTATTACTGGATCCTTGGAGCCCGTGTCATCCTCTTCCCTGAACAAAGTCTGACCTGTTTAGACATATCATAGCTATGTGGGTTGTGGTATCCACACATAAGAAGATGTTGATTTCCTTTATGCTAGAAGGATCTCATCTTTAATTTCTCTGTAAATGACAACACTGTGCCTTCATAGCATTGCTTTAATGAAACAGTGATTATGCTAATAGTATTCCTTTCCCAAAAGGTTACCTCACCTAGCCTTGGATATTAAGTATAATGTAAACTAAACAGGAAATACACTTGTAAAGGGTAAACTTTCCTGAGAATGATAAAGGATATCTCATTCCTTGTGGACTTTTAGCAGCCACCTTCACTCCTGATTAATCTGCAGCCCCTATTCTTGGGTGGCAGTAACAGTAGCAGTGATGATGAATGTTTTTTTCCATTGGAGCCCCTCTTATCTCACTTGTTCTGCAGCTGGGGCGGTGCTTACTTTGGCAAGTGTCACAAAGGCTGGGGGAAAGGCAATCTGTGATACAGGGCATAAGTCATTTCTAATGGAAAAGACTGACATAAACCAAGTACTCTGTTAGAGTAGAGAGCCAAGATGTAGGTGATGCTGATAGCAAAACAGAAAGTCCTGACTTAATGAAGTGTGTTGTAGTTTCACTCTTTGCTCCCTTCGAAACACTGATGCATTAACTTGAGTTGAACTGTCCATATCAATACACTGTGCAATTACGAAAGTAGGATTGACTTCGCACACATTTTGAATGCTGCTTATTAAATTGGTAGTTTGAGATATTTGTTGAAACATGAGGATTCCAGGGATATAAGAGCACAATAGTTTGGAAGCTCAGGCACTAACTACTACAAGGTGATTCCAAAGGTACTAATGAACATGTTAGAGGCAGACTAACAAGCATCAGTGGCACTATTGGTAATTACACCCATCCCATAGCCAGCTAATGCATACTGTCTTCCCATCATAACAATCTTGTGATGCAAGGACTTTCCAGATTCTGGGGAACTACATAATAGTGTATCTTATACAAAAACACAGATCTGTTTGTAGTCCCATCCTCACAATGCCTCCTTATAGGATTTCTGGAGTGGCAGATTCACTATTTGCTGAAGTGTGAAGGAAGAAATTCAGATAGAAAGTACAAATTTTTGCTATTAATTGCTTCACAATTCCAGATTTATCTTTAATAGCATTTCTTTGAAACTCTATGGAGTAAAATTATTGTTAATGTGCAAGAATTAAATAGAAAGTACCATGATGGCTGTATGCGTCATCTTTACAAATAGAACAGCAAGTTACTTTCTGTTAGTATTTTTGGTTACTGTTTGTGATAACAGTAATATTGTTTGAATTATGTTTTTAATACTCAGGAGCAATTAATAAATCAGATTTTCCTAAGCTTCTTGACAGGGGCTCACAAGCTATTACAAAATGGAAACAACATGTAGAATATGATGAAAACATAAATATGTTTTCAGCTGAGACGTACGATTCCACCTGAGATCAATGAGGAATACAAAAGTGAGTCACACTTTAGATCTTAGGGTAACTGCAACCACGTAACAGCTCATTTCTCAGGTTAATAAAATCACTGCACTCCAGGACTTGTGTCAGCATTACTATTTTAAACCAGGATTTGCAAAATATGTTTATATGGAACCAGTTGCACCACATCCAGTGAGATAGTGCTGACCACTCTTAAGACTTACAAATTGTATAGATCTCATTTTCTCTGTCTCCTTCAGTGTCTTTTCATCCTTGCTGTTCAGGATTAACTATTATATTACCAGTCAATGACTGGAAATGAAGCCTTTCCCTCCACAAATTTGTAGTCAGAAAGATTATGCAGCCAACTGTTGTGACAGCATCTGAAATACAGATTGTGACAGCAAAAATGGAATAAAATATTGTTAGACAAAAAAATTAGATAAAGCCAATAACAAATGAGAAAGGAAAGGAAAGGAAAGGATGTGGCAGTAGTAATCTGAGTAGATCGTAAACAAAACAAAACAAGTGTTTCATTAGCAAGGAATTGATTTTAAGCACAAAAATACATTTTCTTGACTAGATCTAGTTAACATTCAAATTTGTCTTTCCACCTGGTTCAGCAGAGTTTTGGTACTTCACAGATATCATCAGCTGTGATTGACAGATGATTTGAGAGAACGGGAGTCAGAGAAGGGGTTAACCCCTACTCTGTTATGTATTTTTATATTGTTTTTGTAACAAAGTGTACTGGTTCCATATTTGTGCCTTCATTTTCTTTCTTGGACTTTCTGCCATGTAACTGGATGTGTTCAACTTGAAGGGTATAGAAGAGGCCAAAAGCTAAAAAGTAAAACTTCAATAGAGAAAGAAGGCCAGGAAGCAAGGGGGAAGGGACAGAGGGATGAGCTTCTCCAAGGCAGTGGGATGAGAAGCACAGGAGAAAGGCCAGGAGGCTCTTTACTTCTCTGAGCAGGGTAGAAAGGAGGCTGAGCAAGAGTTTGCTTGTTGGATGGAGATGGAACTTGTAAAGCTTAGCTCTGGGCAATTGCTAAAGATCTTGTGAAGGATCCAGAATGGCAAGGCAAAGCAAAGCAAAAATGCAGAATATAAGCAACAGGAGAAGAGAACCCTGAGATGCGAGGTAGGATTTGTGTGTGTCCATGACATAGGAATCCTAACCCACCCCCTCTTACAAGCGGAAAGTGGAAAGCACTCATACCATCAGCTATTGGATCCTAGAGAGCTTCTGAGAGACAGAGAGACACTTGATGTTCATGGAAAACTTCTTTAGCCTTCTTCGCCAAGAGCAGTCTAATGATCGGTTTTCGTTGTCCTCAGAGTACCCAAAGTGCCCTTGAAGGATAGGGATGCCCATGTCTCCTTCTACGGAGACACTCATGTAGATTGGTACGATGTCTCTGTCCCACTTCAGTGGCTAAGTGTTCATTACTGGTTTTAACTGTCTTGCAAGTCTGCCTCAGGGCCTTAATTTTAGTCCTGTGCTGCTATTAAGTTGCTTTTATACCTGTGCTGGGTCATCTGGGCACAAATAATGATCGTGAGTCATCACACGCCACCAGTGGTTACCCCATGCACTGATGATCCTTTACTCAAGCTTCCAGGCAGCTTAAGGCCCATCTGAGAGATTCAATTGTGATCATGATATGCTACAAGTTCACTTTCTGTGGGAGCACTGTTTTTAATGGTTGCATTAGGGATAAGTTTGGGGTGAGGTTCTATGTCTGGTCCAACTCTGCAGTGGTACTGTGCTGTAGGACCAACAACTTTCATAGTGAAAGTGAGATAAGCAAAACAATCCCAGCATGGTGAGGCCATAGGTCTACTGAGCATCTAGAAGGAGAGGCTGATCATGGCTGGTAGCCTATACAGACCTAAAGATACTGATAGCACTTCAGGGACTAGGCAACTGAGCAGTCCATGCCTTTAAAAAGGGGAGCAGGGTCATCTGGGGATGGCAGTATGCTTACAGGGGTCAGAAAGAGAAAGGAAATTCCATACCAGAAGTACTGTAATACAGCTCGTGGGACCTTTTCAAAATGTCAATAAATCAAAATAGATTGGTAGGACCAAAATCAGTTTAACTCACCCAACTCAATTTCTACTGGAAGTGCAATTGGAGTAATGTAGCTAGGATTTTACAGTCTGGCCCTTGGATTCATGTCATAGTTTAAGCCTCTCAGCCACGCAGTTCGCTCACTCACTCCCCCCTCTTTCTTCCCGCTGCTCCCGGAGGGATGGGAAGGAGAATCGAAAGAAAGTAACTCCCACAGGTTGAGATAAGAACAGTCCAGTAACTAAGGTATAACACAAATCACTGCTGCTACCACCAATAATAATACAAGAGAAATACAAGCAAAGAGAATACAACTGCCCACCACCTGATACCAAGCCTGACCCAGCAGCGAACCCCCAACCCTTCCAGGTCTCTGCCCTCTGTTTTTACATCCTGAGCATGACATGCTGTGGTATGGAATACCTCTTTGGTCAGTTTGGGTCAGGTGTCCTGTCTCTGCTTCCTCCTGGCTTCCCCTCCTCTCTGGCAGAGCATGAGACTCAGAAAGTCTTTGGTCAGACCAAAACATTACCAAGCAGTAACTGAAAACACTGGTGTTATCAGCACTGTTCCCAGGCCAAAAGTCAAAAACACAGTGTTGCACCAGCTACCAAGAAGGAGAAAAATGACTGCTACTGCTGAACCCATGACAATTCATAAATCCAATTGGTCTGTCTCTTCTTTGTGCATCAAATGCCATAACAGCTAGCATGGAGTAAGAACTGAAAAGTAGTCTGCAGGAACTTCATTCCTCTCCAGAAAGAGCAGTTATTTGCTCCTGCGCAAAGGAGGACTGAAAATAAATTCAAATCAATAACAACAGACAACGATAGTTGTTTCTATTCTTTTTGTACTTGCATTATACTAACACATGCCTCCTATTTTGTACCAAATTAGTTCAACTTCCTTTGTAAAACTCAGATGAAGGTGTTTAAGCAAGTGTTGTGGAATAATTTATACTAAAACCAGATACTAACATTTTTAATAAAAGACAAAGAAGAAATTCTGTTATCATATAAAAAAATTTAATGTTTTCAGTGATTTGCACTGATATAACTAGGTGCAAGGATTAATCAAATAGACTGACGTCTTCATAATTCCATAACTCAGATGTTTACCTCCTTCCGTTCTCCTCTCTGTGCCTGATTTGGCAAGGTACATGTTTCTGCATCTCTGCCAATTGCATCGCGTCTTTTCTTCAGCCGCTAGCAAATACAAGGTTTCTGCGCTCCTGGGAGTAAAGAGAGTAATTCAGCTAAGCTTTTGTTTGAGCTCTACATGAACTGTCAAATGCCAGGAAAGAATTCTCAGATTTTGACCAATTTGGAAGACTCTAAAGCTGCTCTATATTCAGGATCTCTAGCTGTGTCAGTTCAAGTGCTGGTTTTAACCTGTTTTTGAATTTGAAAGCAATAAAAAAGGAGGAAAATCAAACCTGTGTTAATGGAGCTTTCTACTTTCATGCTAATTCGTGGTAAAGCAACAGGGTTTGTTCTGGGTTATGAGCTATTGTGGAAAAACAGCAGCAGCATAGTACATGTTGAATTAATAAAGAAAGGCTGTTTTCACTGTGATACACACTGAAGTAAAGTATTTTTGTATTGTATAAAATTATATAAACAAAAAGCCTTGGAAAAAATACAAAACCACTGATTTTCACCTGCAGTTATGTCACCTTATACCTCATTGGCAATATAAAGGGATTCATGAGAATGTGCAATAAACACTAATTTTAAAGCCTTTATTCTAATAAAGTAGACAGCGTGGTATGCAGTTATCTTAGTAGAAGTGTAAATCAGCATCACTTGAATCAAAACTTACCTTTGCTAGTTGCAACTAAAGGTGTCAGTCAACGAAGGAAGAAAGATGTCATATAGACCTATCCTCACTGAGTTTTAAACTGTTATTTTAAATATATGGAAGAAAATCATAGAGTAGAAACAATTTATATTAAATTGCACTGGTGTGGCTAAGCAAAGCGTGTCTGTCATGTGAAGAAGGAAATCATCATTCTTTTGACCTCAAAGACACCCCAGAAGTGGAAGGTGATATTACTTTTTTCTAAGGTTCCAACAGGCAATCTGAGAGTAGTGTCAAGATGTATTTATTTGTTGTACTACAAAAAGTGGTCACCTGTGTTTACTCAAGCAGGTCTCAAACAGGTGTTTGATAGGACAGAAACATACCTCAGAATTTAGGACCACTGACTGTTCAAGTATGTGGGATAAATGCCATTTGAATCTGAGGAGAAACAGTTCAAAGAAGTGAGAAAACATGAATCAGGATATCCTCAGCTAAGAATAAAAGATCATTAAATTACCACTGGAGCAGTCTGCAAGGTAATGATAAATGTGGTGAATAAGAACCAGAAGAGCCTCCTAAACAGAACAGAGTTCCAGCTACCTCAAAACCATCCAAAATAAAAGCCCTCAGTTATTAATACCTGTAAAGTGGACTTCCAGGATACAATGTGCTTGAGACAGTAGGAAAGACTTCTCCGTTAAACTAAGTGGATAACCACAACTAATCAAATGCATTTGAGAAGTTACCACTGATTGGTTCTGAATGAGAAACCTCACAGTTGAGACAAGGTGACTGACCATCCCCTGTCACTAGAGGAGAACAACCTCTTAGGTTGGGTTAAACCTGTCTTAGGGATAACAAAGAGAACAAACAATGAGCCTCCAACGTAAGTAAAATATGCTATGTAAAGCAAATTCAGACTAACACTGAATTGCAAACTGAAGAGGAAAGAGCAAGTAAGCAGACTGTGTTGGGAAACATAAAAATTACTCCAGACAGACCTACAGTGAGGAGGAAAAAGCCCTCCAGCATCAGTCACACTCCTCCTGGAGAAGATGAGGTGGAAAACTATGACCATTAACATCATATTCCTCCCAGGCTCCCCCCTTTCTTCTTGGAGAAGACCAGTACCATTGACCTAGGGTGCAAGGGACCAGGCAGGATAAGGACAACCCCAGACAGCAGGGTAGGTGCTGAGAGCAGGTATCCTTCCTGGGAATGGGCTGTAATAACTGGACAATTTGGACTATCTGTGTATCACTGTGTAACTGGGCTGACTGATTACTTTATTGGACAGTTAACATTTTTATTAGGCTAATTAAATAGAATAATACATTCTTGGTTGTGTATTTTTTAGCCTCTGTAAACTGTACTGACTGTCCTGGAGGACTGGCAGTTACAGTTCTGTACACTGACCGACATAAACAGCCCTTCAGAGAGCCCTGTGGCATGTTGTGAACAGCCCCTTGTAGGCTCAAGCCTGCAGTAATGACATGGGATAACAACTGACTTTACCCAGGCTGTAATTTCTGATGCAGTGGGGTAATTCTTGAAACTTGGACACAGTGACTGTGTATCTGAGAGCACTTGGGTATATAGGTAGACAGAAACGTGTGATGAGCAGAAGTGGAAAGAGTGGTGTATTGCAGTGAAATGTGTGTGAACAAATGCAAGATCCCAGGAAGGCTGAGCTAGGGGAGAATCAAGGGATGTGCATGGGGTTGCTCTGCTTGGAGGAGGACATAAATGCTAAGAGCCTGGACTGCTGTTGGGCTGCCCAGGTGGTGTTCCCCAGGAAGCTGGAAAGGAGGAGCTGATAGGAACTGGCTTTCACAATGTGTGAAAATACCTTTCTCAAAGTAAGTAAAGGGTAGATCTCAGAAGGTGCTTATAACGTTACTCCGATGCTGTGTGAGATGTGTCCAAGGGTGCTCATGGGTGCGCCAGGCGGGGATGCCTGTGAGGTGGTAGAGGTCTCTGTAGGGCAGAGGGAGAGACGCAGCATAGCCTGTGCTTCCTGCAAGGAGCAGCTCCTGGGCCAGCCTGGCTTTGTCACAGAGGGAACTGGTTTTGTTGTTTCCCTGTTCAACGGGAGTGAACATGCACATTCGTGCAATGCAGATGGTCTGGGACCAGCATCCAGGACCAAGAATTAGAGCTAAGTGATTTGGCAGCATAGGTTCACCCTGTGATTAAAATGCATGTGTAACATGAAATACCAGCGAGACCTTATCAGAGGAAACTGAAAAATACCTATATAGGCCAGGCTTAAGAAACTGCTTTCTTACCGTTGGTACAAGCAATTAATGCATTGCAAGAAAACACAGCATGCAGACAGGTAAGCAGTGATGATAACAATTTCCTGCTGGAAAATGTAGCCTAGTATATATTCTTTAACTTATTCTGTTGTATTTCTTAGTTATTCTTCTAAACTGTCAAAAGATTGCCGTGATATCAAGCACAGACAAGGGATAAAATATCCTCATTTGCTAGGTGTGAAATTACAGCTAACGCAGTGAAGTACTGCATTCCAGAAGTGGGTGTAAAATACTTGCTTCCGCAGTGATTTTAAACATGTTACTTCATCTGAAAGATGGTTTTGAATCAGAAACATGAATAATCCCAGCATGGTTTGGGTTAGAAGGGATCTTAAAGATCATCCAGTTCCAACACCCCTGCCATGGGCAGGGACATCTTCCACTAGACCTGGTTTCTTAAAGCCTCATCGAGTCTGGCCTTGAACTGCCAGGGATGGGGCAGCCACAGCTTCTCCGGGTAACCTGTTCCAGTGTCTCACCACCCTCACAGTAAAGAACTTTTTCCTAATATCTAATCTAAATCTATCCTCATTAGAAACGTTTCCCCTTGTCCTATCACTACTTGACCTTGTGAAAAGTTCCTCTCTAGCTTTCTTGTAGGGCCCCTTTAGGTACTGAGAGGCTGTTATAAGGTCTTGCTTGAGCCTTCTCCAGGATGAACAAGCCCAGATCTCTCAGCCTGTCTCCAGACCTCTGATCCTCTTGGTGGCCTCTGGACTAGCCCAACAGGTCCACGTCCTTCTTATGTTGAGGGCCTCAGAGCTGAATGCAGTACTGCAGGTGAATAATGAATGTCATTTGTGTAGAACACTATGCCTGTCCATTAGTATTGGAACTCCCTATGTCTCAACAATTCCCAGAAGTAATGATACTACTTGGGTGGGGTAATGGCTGGACAGTGAATCAGTGAAAACTAAATTTGCCTCTGTGTTTGGCAGTTTTGATCATGAGCTTTAGCTTCCCCAAGTCCATGTCTGAATCAGTAAAATCACGCTCTCTATAACAATGTGTCTAATAATATGCGGAAAAAATTATGTCAGATTAGTACTCTGAATGAAGTGGAAAAAAGGGTTCTGGAGGGGGAACTAATTTGAAGGTGACATGGATGCACAGCAGTGTAGAAGGGCTGGTTTAGGGGCATGGGCAAGACTCAGCACGAGACTGTTTCAGGTTAAATCAGTTCTTCAGGCCTTGAGTCATGCAAACTGAACATTAAGCCAGTTACTAAGCTTGCCCTGGAAAGTTCTATCTGCCCTACATGAGCAAGCGCAATAGTTTTACTCCCTGGTAAGAGCAGATACAAATGACCGTAAATATTTTCATGCCTTTTGCGTTTGACAGCTTCTCATAGCTGATAAGTTATAGGCTGCTGATTAGCTAAGGTGCCTTTTCTTAAGGTGCTTTTTGGCTGTGAGCAAATCGTTCTTTCTATGCAATAATGCCCCAGACATATCTTCCTGTATCCAAACATGTGGGTGTTTTGCAAAGGTTAATGGAAATTAAATTAAAGCTGAATAATACTGATTATAAAGCAAGAGTGTGCAAGCAAGGCTAATTAATACAACTGGCTGCACAGCTCAGTCCTGACCTGTGACACCACTCTCTTTCTTTCTCCCTCAACCCTGCTTCTTTTCTAAGCAGGCACCCACAGCAATCTGAAACTGCTTGTTTCAAACAATCTATCAAGGACAGATTTACAGAGGCATCCCACTTTTCTTACTCAGGTCTTAAATTACGTTTAATCATCCAGAAAGAAAAGCTATTCCATTCTCCCTTCTTCCTTCTTGTTTATGAGCATCCTAGTTCTACCTTTAAGATCAGAGTATTTCCCATTTTAGTGTTCAATGAGCTTTTCTATGCAAGGAGCTGTTGCAAATAAACTTGAGGTTTATCTTATTAAAGTGGCATAAGTCAACAAATGTCTTTTCTGGTGAATTGCCTCACTTTTTATCCTGTATTAATGATCCAACTTTGCCACTAGTTTACTCATGAGCAGGAGAATGGCTTTCAACTCTGGATAATATGCATAGGCTACCTGAAAAATAAAATCTGAAAATTAGACTCAAGGACTTCAAAACCCCAGGATGAAACCAGGATAGATCAAGAGGTCTTGCAGCCCTGCATCTTAGACCACCACATCTTATTCCTTCCTGGTACCTATTCCACATCCTTCACTGATTAAGTCTGGAAAGGAGGCACTTGGAAGGTAGTAGTCCAATGGGGAATGCTTGGCCTAGGGACAATAAAGGTTTAGTTTTGAAACATTGCAGTGCATTGTGTTCTTCAAAATATGAGGCCAAATTTGCCTTCCTGTGGAATGAAAATGTGCTGTGGATGCACTGTGTATATAGCATTGTGGATTGTGTAACACCTCCTAAGCTTTAATTTGGGTAATACCACCTCACACATATTCCCCAGAGGTGAGAGAGGAACAGAGTTCATCACATCCCAACTGCTTTGGTGGCTTGGCTTGCAACACGTTTCCCCCCTCCATCACTGCCTGCAGCAAAAAGGGCTCTGCTTGCAAGGCACAGTCTGATCTCTGAATTTGAAGCATCGTGTTCACAAGGTCTTCAGGAGGTGTTACATGCCTGACTGCTGGACTGTGGCTTCCTTGGCTTCCTTGGCTTCCTCATGTTCCCAAATCCTTTTTCTTTCAGGCACATCTGAAAGCCGTTCCTTAGATACTATTCTTCCTTTTCCACAGGAATCAAGCCAGTTGCTGTGTCAGCATCTTGGCCAGGAATCAAAGAGAACAAGCTACAGCACCGGAGACATAAGCAATTAGGATAGGGATGATATTTCAGCAAGAGTAACCCTTTCTGGCTCTAAGGAAAAGTTCAGTGTAATTTTTGGGGAAAAAAAAGAAAGAAAGAAAATATTTTTTTTCTATGGCACAGGTTCAACAACACAGCAGCTACTTTCTCCACCCTGTGATTCCCAGTTCAGACAGGAACAACGATATTTTATTAGTGGTGTACTTTAGTTGCCTCATGCATTTACAACACCTGCACTGAACAAACAGAGAGAATAAACCATGGCCCCTTTACTCCCCACCTTCACTGATTGTCCTGCTGGATGTGAACCAGGCTGCTGGCTGCTAATCCATTGCTGCTGGAATCCTGGAGACCATGCATCTTCTCAATAAGCAGTTCACAGCTTTGCCGCTAGCATTTGCCATTTTCTGTGGCATGGTACTTGGCTGCCTTTCTTTCCATGTACTGGATCTTTTTGCTTTTTAAATCTCTGCACAGTTACTGACTAGAATTAGTCATTATTTCACCGACTTTTTTTCAGTGTCACAGAAATCTAAACACCACACATATCTTGCCTTCAATGGGGCCCCAACCACAGCCCTAAGTAAAGTCTCATCTATATTGGTATGTCACTGGAGTACATATGAAAGAGTTGTTTGCACCTCTGTGTGTAGCAGTGAGGCCCTCAAGCAGGATTCTGTTTGTGCTGTCTCTTATGGTACTTTTTAATACTGCTCTCACATCTGTCTACTTTGTAGCCCTTATTGCACTCTCTTTTTCTTTCTTTTTTCTTCTTTTTTTTGCTGTTGGTCATACTCAGTTCCCACGTCTTGTCTCAGAGAACACTCTGTGTCTCTCAGCCTGTGTTCATACACAGTAATCTCAGTAATGAATCTTCTGGGTGCAACTGGCAACAATGACGAGAGAGGAAGAAGGACAAATAGGTATCATCACCACCCAAAGAGAAGTGGAGCTTCTGTTACTTGGGCATATCATGCCTGACAGGAGCATGTCATCCCTTCTCCCCACAGTCATTATATTTGGATGAGCCCTGAGTAGCACGAGAGTAATTCTGTATATCAAATGCCTTTTTTATTTGCAGGTTACCTCAGGGTCTTGGCTCTTGAAGGTAAATCAACAACAAACACGGGAATGTAAAATGCATGGAGTAATAAACAGACACTTTAAAAATTGTTTTTATTTTCATTTTCAGGTTCAAGGTCAACCTTCAATAATTTGCAGATAAAATGGGAGTACAAAAATGCTCCTGTTAATCTAGTTTGAATTTAGGTAGATTATTCATTATTTCCAAAGAAAACTAAGCTTGCTTTTTCAAACACCATTTCTGTGCACAAGTTATTTAGCTCATTCTTTTCATAAGGCAGGTAAACCAGATTTCAGTTCAAACATTAAAACATTTTACACTTGGATGTCAGAATTAAAATCACAAGTAAAAGGTTCTCAGAAAACCATGCCTGAACTGCAGAACAGAAGCACGCACTTAAGACATTACAAGGTACACATGCAGAGACATGCGCCTATGGATATGTACATATACAAACATACCAGGAAGATCAAAAATACCTGTGTTCTGGTGTGTATGCAATCTCAGTCATTTGGCTAACAAGAATTCATGTTTAACCCAAGATTCATATATAGCTTACACAATAATTATACTTCCCTGTATTTTCAGTATCATTGCTGTCACACGGTAAAATTGTGTGTCTTCCAGTCAGTGTCCTACAGAAATGATAAAATGGTGAAATACATTAAGGAAGTATAAGGGACAAAATGAAGGAAAACTAAAAGATAAAATTGCACTGAGTCTTTGAGAAGATAAATTTGCCTAACAATGTCTATTTGTAACTGTAAATTCTCTTTTTTAGCTAATGTCCACTTTCTTTGAGTGATTGTATTTCTCACATAGTGGAAGAAAATGCATTTTACATGTATGTATGCATCAGAGGAAAATCCTATGTATATGTTGGATTGGAATTATGGAAAGACGATAAAGTAAATTTGTTTCTGATTAAAACCTGAACCCAGGTAAATGACAAAAACTCACCGGATGCTAGCAAATCACTCCAGCAGAAAGCACGCTTTTTCAGTGTAGCTGTAGAAATCCTCATGTGTAACCAAGGGACATAAAAAAAAATTAAGTGGTATAATCTTTTGGGGAAAATTACATTTCAAAAATCCCGTCATATAAGAAGACAGGGATGTCTGCAAGTCCTTTATCTAAAAGTCTATGTCTCGTGGTTGTTTTATTTCCTATATTTAAGCTGCTTATATTTGAAAGATGCTGCTCGAAGAACAGACCTTGTAAGTACGACTTTTCACTCTTAGGAAGGCCACCTGGAGTGAAGACGTCCAGATGATCATTTGAGCTTGCTTCTGCCACTAAAACTGGCACAGGGATCTATTTTTAGGACTTTAAATTGTTTTAAGCAGTATGAACTACATTCTGTCACCCTTAATTATACAGTGGTACATTATTTTATAGACAAATTGGTTGTTTCTACTGGTGGTTGGATCTAGCAGAAGGAAAGTAAAGACAACACAAACATAACCCTATCTACGTATAAAGGCAGGATCCACATCTCCACAACACGCTCTTAGTTTTGTTAAGGTCACGGGAAGGTTACACATCAAGAACTAAGAAGCCATCTAAGAGATAATGTCATTTCTTTTCGGTTACCACTTAATGAATAAGAACAGCAATGTGTCACATGAGAAGAGTGTATAAAGTTGCTTGTCATTAGACATGGTCTGTACCAAAGAAGTTGGATCCAGCTTTTGAATGCCCTAAAGCTACGTTTCAGGATATAGACAGGTTTAGGGGATCTTGAAGTACCTTAGGAAAGTTATTATGAACAGAGAGAGAATTCATACAGGGCAGCCAGACTTCACCACTCCACAGCTGCCACCCTGCTGGGGGATGTGGTCAACATAAGCAAGGTCTGTAGCATTGCCCAGATTATTGTGTACCAAGGCCATCTCCTGCTAACCGTCCTATCTTGTCTCATTCTCTGAGTACAAGATTCAGAAACTGCCTGTCTGCTGACTGCTGACATGCAGCTAAGGCTGTTTCATGTACCAATGTGCTCTGCAGTATTGCAGGCTTGCTTGTGTTCTGTGACCCAATACATTGGATGCATCTGGTCAGCACAACATTACAAAATTTCTTAGCTAATAAATAATCTCACCATCAGGACGTCTTTGTTCTTGCATGCAGATGCCCTGAATGTGGCATCCACTCAAGGCAACTATCTGTGGAAGAGCTTTTCACACAATGAACCTTCCCTTCTGCCTTCCTTCAAAATCCCTTCTAAACTTTCATACACCAGCATCATCAACCACTTTCTGTAGCTTTCCTGTATCATACAGGTTTACACTGCACTCTCTCTGCCAGTAAATCCTTTGAAACACAAACGGGTTACAAGTCTGGCGCAGATCTGAAAAGGTTCATCTTCTGTTATATGCAAATGATGCAGGATCCTGACCATGTGCTTTCAATTAGGTCAGTGCACAGCCACCAGCAATGGCTATCTGTTTCTAAATTAATATTGCTGAGCTGCTACAGCCACTGTTTACTGTTAGAGTGAGTCAGGTCCTGTCCTGTCCTATAATGTTGCTAGCAAGTTGGCAGAAAGCCACAAGCTGGAAGGACGTGTGCAGGCTGCCATGGTCTTACCCATAGAGCACTATTTTCAATACTCGTTTAGATCTTCAGTGTAAACTTACAGCACCAGATCTCTTACCAGGTAACACACCGACCTGCAGAAAGCTTACTACAAATTCTTACTCCCTTTTAAGACATCTAAAATTAAATATTTCTTAGCCTATGCCATTGTATGCAGAAATCTCACTCTGACTCTAGATTTCAATTTGCATTTTTGTTGGAATAATTAATAAATGATTCCTTATTGCATAGATATGTTGTACTCCAAGGAAAGTATTAAGTACTCACACACCTAGCAGCAAGTTATTGAAATAATCCTAACATGGAATAAATTAGGATTCAGGCCCACATTTCTGTTTGTACTTATTCACCTAGTGTGTAAAAAGGACTTTTTACAGTTCATACATGGATTTTCTTCCCAGTGCCACCTGTCTTTTATGAACAACTTCTGAACAGCTATTTTAAATGGCATCTAAGGATACTCATATGTCTAATGGGGGAGGCAAATAAATTTAACTCTTATCTTCATGAACATATAAACTCACAGAGAATATATATTGTTACTTCTATATTGAGACGTAATAAGTGGAATGAATTCCTGGTCCTTAGTACACTGACCATTTATATTCCTTTTAGCTGTGTATTTATGATAAACGTGAAGTACTATGACACAGGTATGTATCTGCACAGCAAATCAACTATGACTGATCAAGTAAGGTTAATTTTTGGAGCTGTCATTGCAATATGAAAGATACTGGGTTGAAGATCTGAATCCTGTCAATATAGAAAATAAATTAAAACTAAGCAATTAAAGGTTTAATATCTAAAAATGTCATTATATGACTTTGCTATATATAACCAATATATATTTTAAAAGAGATTTAGTAGGAATCACCTTTGTGTCACTTTCTGGGTTTGAGTTTTATGATAGTGAGCAGTTTAAATTAATTTCATGGGTTTACCTTTCACGACTAAAAATGCAGGTTAATTTCTTCATTTCCTGGTTTAAATTGCGATGAACTGCACTTCTCACCCTCCAGCCTCATCCTAATAGTAATGCAGAACAGGATGTAGAAGGAAATAACACAAGACTTAGTAAAAACCAAATGGCACAAATTTTGGCACATATCTGCGCAGTGCCACTACTTTAGGCAAATGACATCCAAACATCCTATAGTGTCTGCAGCTGGTTTCTACAAGACATGCTTTTGAAGGTGCTCAGCAGCAGCAGCCTGCTGCATTCAACCTGGAACATCTGGAGATCTTCATATCTTCAGTGACTGATGACATTTAAATTGCAGTAAAGCATTATTAGGTCCATCCTCACCAGTGCTTTTCCTCATTAATTAACACAGTTCTTTGTTTTCCTCCTGTCGCTTTGTCTGATGTTTTTTGTAACATTAATGGCGACTTCTTTTGTGGCCATTTTCTGTGTGTCCCATTTACTCTGAAAGTTTTAAAGAGTACAGTGAGTTCCACTGACAGCACAAAGAGTCATTGATGATTACCTCCTAATTTATGAAAACAGTTCTACTTAACCAACAGAATGCCTCCAGCTTTCTTTACGCAGTACTATGGTGCAGAGCAACTTTCTCATTCAGCATGGATGCAAGCTTTTATAACTGCTATAAAAGCTGTGGATGACAGTAAGCTTTGGATCAACCCTCTTGGCTATAATCGTCATCTCTGCACATGTGTATTCTAAAAGCAAATAAATCTGGTTTTAGTCTAGAAGTGGAAATTAAAGGTTCCTTTTGATGTCATTAGGAGTTGAGTGTGACTAGCCTGAGAAGGAATTTTCTCTGCTTTATGTTTCTTAACCGAAAAGATAGTTTTAAAATAACACTTAGTTCTGCCTGCAAGACCCATGTAGAATATATACCTTTCAGAGCTTCATCAGATTACTTCCAAATATTCAAAAAAGTCACTTTGTCTGAGGCACGCAAGTACATCCCTAATTTAAATTTATCCTCCGTCTCCTAGTCTGCTTGTTGCCATAAACAACGCACTATACCGGGCCCTCAAGGGCATAGGTTTAACAAAGGACACTCAGAACCTGGCTGGTGGAGACACAGAGCTAAGTTAGGCGGGTTTGATTATCGCGCTTCCAGTGTTTCATATGACAAGTTGTAAGTGTAAAGAATGCCAGGTAAATTAGGCATCATTTACATGGTAACAATGCCAGGTGAAATAATGTCTGGTAAACTCCCACTGACACAAGTGGAAGGTACCTATCTATCCGAGAGCAAAACTTGGTGTTTATTTGCTGCTATTGCATTACTTCACATTTCTGCAGCCTCAATACACCTGCTCATTTTCTGTCTGCTCCCCAGGTGCTCCTGTCCACATAAGGACTCTCAAAAGACTACACAAGTAGTTAAAATCAAATCGGGTGATTGTTAGTCAGTGATATAACCTGGATACCACCTTTGCTTTTGGGATGCCTGACAATTCTATTGCCTTCACTGGTATTAGGAATCCTTCAGCAGCAGCATTGTTTACTTCCAAGTTGTTTTGAAATTACCCTCACGAGAGGATGCTAGTTTTCCAGATGCAGCATGTGTCAAACCCTTTCTCTTTCCACACTACAGATTGTACCTTGTCACATAACTGATGCTAGGGGGAAAGCAATAGGATGCTTTAGAGCTTGATGCTGGAGAAAATGAGAAACAGAGAGGTAAAGCAATTTCCTCCCCGCTACCCCACAGGCTGATGGCAGAACCCAAGTCCCCTGAAAACACCATGTGCTGCACTGTATTGTATTCTACAGCATGAAGAGATAAAACAAAAACTCTTGTCAGTGTGAATGTTCAGATGAATAAAATAGGCACATTTTGAGTTAGGAGGATAGTCACTCAACTCTAGGCACCTAAACTTTAGATGTCCAAATTGGAAAACCTGCTCATCTTATGCTTCCCTGAACAGTCAGTGGAGAAACAGAGATTCAGAATGGCAAACCAGAGCTGGAGCCTGACTTAGATACTACACTTTCACTGTAGGAAAATACATTTCTTTTTCTACTATAAGAACTTTAGACAGCTTAGCTTCCTTTCTTAGACATCTGCATTAGATTCATAGAATAATGCAAATGCCCTACTTAGCAGAAATTTTCTTTGCACTGGGTTGCAACAGTACAGATATTTTACTGAATCTATCTTAGCTAGAAAAGGGCAGGAGGATACATTCAAAGCCATAGGTCCCCCAGTCAGGAACCCACACTTCATTGAAATGTCAGCAGCATCCATGCCATAGAATCATAGAATCATAGAATCATAGAATAGTTAGGGTTGGAAAGGACCTCAAGATCATCGAGTTCCAACACCCCTGCCATGGGCAGGGACACCTCCCACTAAACCATGCCATCCAAGGCTATGTCCAACCTCACCTTGAACGCCACCAGGGATGAAGCATTCACAACTTCCCTGGGCAACCCATTCCAGGGCCTCACCACCCTTACAGTAAAGAATTTCTTCCTCATATCCAATCTAAACTTCCCCTGTTTAAGTTTAAACCCATTACCCCTTGTCCTCTCACCACAGTCCCTAATGAAGAGTCCCTCCCCAGCATCCCTATAGGCCCCCTTCAGGTATTGGAAGGCTGCTATGAGGTCTCCACGCAGCCTTCTCTTCTCCAGGCTGAACAGCCCCGATTTTCTCAGCCTATCATTGAGGAATATTGCTGTATTACAACAGTGCAGAAGATAATAGAGTGAAAGTATAAAATAGACATGTACCAATGTGTTATGTGTTAGCAAATGCAAGGTAAAGTTAAATCCAAATTCCCTTTTTCATTTACTCTGTCCCCCTGCATCTAAGTTTGCCTCTCTCAACAATGTAATTCCCAAGAGGACACAGCTTCTTACGGGGTTGGTGTAGCAGTTCCACTGCATGCCATGCTGGGAGGTCTTCCCATCTGAGAAACCAAGGAAGCAGTAAACCAACTGTAGTTTTTGGATTACTTTAATCTGCATCAGCTCAGTAGCAGCTACACAAACTGGGCAGCAGGTGAAAATGTGAGAGACAGGCAGGTAGGCAGCTAGGATAGAATTTTGGGCTTTGGTCTAGCCCAAAGCCTTGTGTGTTCATACATTATGGTTACACTGGGTGATCCTTCTACAAGATATAGAACTTATAGATGTGGGGGACAAAGGAGGAGGATCTGACCCAAAGGCTGCTGAAGTTATGGTAAAGACTCCCACTGACATTTTCAGGCTTCACATCCAGCTCTAGATGAACCAGGCAGGGTTCAAGCAGCACACATAATATAAGCAAAATAGCAATTAAGGAAAAAACTCATTCTCTTTTAGGTAATCTAAACAGTTTGCATAATACATGCCACAGCTGGACTGAGCTGGAAAAATATGTGTGGGTTTTTTTACTGCAACAGATGTGTGTATTACTTCAATTGTCAAATTAAACATCAATTTTGTGTCCACTCAGGGATGAGGTGTTGTCAGAGGTGGTAGGCTCAATCAAGCTATGGTCATGGTGCAGCCATTTTTTCTTATCTCAAGGCATTAAATACAGTTTGACTGCAGCGAGGAAGTTTGTAATGAAAATAAGTTTGACCTGGTTGAAGCTACTGCGGAGTGTCAAAGAACATAATGATACTCTTACCTCTGCTGTCCTGAAGCCGTTCTGTCTCTGCGTTGTAGCTCCCGTACCATGGACCATAGGGTTCACACACTGAGAAGCACAATTGTTCCTCTTCTCGGTGTTCAGCGTTCCAGCTGTGGCTGATGCTGCAGTTACAGCTGTCTGTGCTGATTTCCCATCCTCCAGAAGACCTAGTAGGTACACAGGGAATTGTGCCATTAATGCAGATGAGCAGTTTGTAAGTGGCTCTGGGTTTTCCCCATTTCGGCATGTTTTTGTGATAGCACAAGTCTTGGAATGTGTGGTATGATACTGCAGTGAGAGCAGTTTACTTCCTTTGCTTAAGTTTACCCTTACACTTTCCTCTATTTAGTTTTTCTCCTATAGTCCACTGGCCTGTAAAACATTGGCTCAGAAAACATGCAAAACTGGTCAATGAGTGAAGCATATCAGTCTTTTGGTCACTTGCAGATCTCCATTGGCTTCTCCACACACACAGCTGCTGGCAAGACAAGGGTTTAACTAAGGATCCAGGGAGACTCCCCTTTAATCTGTTTCTATTCTGAGAAATTAAGAGGTTAGATGTGAGCACGACAGATGATACTGACATGGGCGGACATACATACTGCTCTATTCAGGGCCTTGAACGTTTATTTTCATTAGAAGTTGAGGAAAGAAATTCAGGAATAATATATTTCATACCGTTTCAACTATCAGTAATCAAATAAACAAGTAATTTGCTTTCTGCTTTAGCTGTGTGGATAGGGCATGCATTGCACAAGATGATATTGGCCAGCCTAAAACAATTTTCTCATCTTATTGCATTAACAAAAATCAGTTGTAATTTATGGTGGGTGCAGAGCACTAAACATCTGGTTGCAATGCTGGGTCTGATATTCAAATATAAAGAGCAAGAAGGATGCATGGCTGTAGCTGTCTTTTTTTGTCTTTTTTTGTCTTTTTCTATTTCTTTTGGCAAAGCTCATTTAGAACAAGCTTTATGTTCAAACAGAAAAACAAGTCAGATTTACTAACTGGCAATGCAGGTATCAAAACAGGAAGAAGCAGCAAGGAGTCACAGATACTAAGTGAAAAATAACTGTGAGTAGAATCAAAGACAATTCATTGCTACTTGAAGTGCGCACTGTGTCATCATAACCTTCTGCCATGAATCAGGTGGGAATTCAACTGCAGTATTAAGGGGATTAAGAAGGAAGCAAAGTCCTGAATTATTTCCCATAAATCTGTAAGAAAAGCTGCTTTATCAGTAGAAAGCAACATCAGAAGCAGCTGGGAATGACTGAAATCAATAAAGCTTCAACCAAATATTCAGTCTTGATATTGAAATACCTAAAGTTCTGTAGGATTTACAAGACAAATTAATCCCTGCATTTCCCTGAGCAGTCAGAAGATGGTGTTAGTTTCCAAAGACAGTTTAACTGCAGCGGTGGTAACTAACAGCGATAAATCATCTACTTTTCGATAGAAAAAAATTGAGTTGTAACTTCAAAATATTATAATTTATTTTCAAAAAATACTTTTCTCTGGAAACTGACTTTTGTGATAGATATAAAAACCAGTGTTGTTCTCCCATTGAAATCTACAGGCAACTTCCCCGTTGACAAAAGTAAATCTCACCTCTCCTGCATCTGCCAAAAGTCACGCTGTCCTGGGTTCAGCAGTAGCAGTCATTTTTCTCCTTCTTAGTAGCTGGTGCAGTGCTGTGTTTTTGACTTTCAGCCTGGGAACAGTGCTGATAACACTGATGTTTTCAGTTGCTGCTCAGTAATGTTTACTCTGACCAAGGACTTTCTGAGTCTCATGCTCTGCCAGGGAGGAGGGGAAGCCGGGAGGAAGCAGAGACAGGACACCTGACCCAAACTGACCAAAGAGGTATTCCATACCATAGCACGTCATGCCCACTATATAAACTGTGGGCAGTTACCCGGAAGGGTTAAATCACTGCTTGGGTCGGGCTGGGTATCGGTCAGCAGGTGGTGAGCGCTTGTATTCTCTTCCCTTGTTATTTCCCTTATCATTATTATTATTGGTGGTAGCAGCAGTGGTTTGTGTTATACCTTAGTTACTGGACTGTTCTTATCTCAGACTGTGGGAGTTACATTCTTTCGATTCTCCTCCCCATCGCTGTGGAAGTGGGGAGGTGGATGGAAGGGGGTGGGGAGTGAGAGAGGGCTGCATGGCTGATTTGCCGACTGGGTTTAAACCACGACAGACACCTACTTGTGTTTTGGCTCTTACCTCTTCCTAACACTCCACAGTGCCAGATGAGAGGCAGAAAAATGACTTGCTGCAGAAGAGTAAGTGGCACAGATTGGTATCATAGACAAAACCAGTTGTTAGAAAAGGAGATGGGGATGTAATTAACCACATGTGAGTCAGAGCTCTAAGCCAGGAGTCACGCTGTAGTCTACAGCTTCACCTTGCACTGGAGTTGTCAGAACAAGCTTTAGCACAGCTTAGAACAGGCAAAATGGTCTAGGCATTACATAATAATTCCATTAATTGAACCTTGCAGGTTTCAAGCATATACAAATTACAAGGTTTTCCTTCTGGGGACTCATCCTACAGAATTATTTTCTACCATGTATCCCTTTGGCTATCAGGCCTCTAACTAAATTGTCTGGTGAAACAGCTGTCAGCTGAAAAGCCACAGTTGGTCATTTATCAGATTGTGTTGCATCTTTTGGTCTCACAATTTTCCTTATATCAGTCCATTTCTGGAGGCTGATGGAAAATCTCAATCCTGAAAATGGTATATCAGGTTCATTTTTTGTCCTCTGTTAGGCTGCAGATCAAGCATCCTTGTTGCATCCTGCATTGCAAAGGTGAGACTTGCCAGAAACAAGCCAGGTATTGGTAAGACTTGCCAGAAACAAGCCAGGTATTGGTAAGACTTGTCAGAAACAAACCAGGTATTGGTATCTGAGCATTCAACTACCATTCTACTATATTTTTACATAGCTGACCTAGTGATCACCATTACTAGTGGAAAAAGCAGTGCTCCTGGTCTAATGGGCATGTCTCTGAGGATTGGAGGTTTCCCAGTGTGACACCTCTCTACAAAAAGTGAACGACTTTGGGAACTACAAGCCTGTCAGCCTGACCTTGGTGCCAGGAGTGGTCATGGAGTAGATGGTCCTAAGTGAGATCATACAGCACATGTGGGAAAACACAGGCATCAAAACCAATCAGCACAGATTCATGAAGTCCTTCTTGACCAACCTGATCTCCTCCTACAATAAGGTGACCCACCTGGTTGATGAGGGAAAGAAAGGCTGTGGAATTGTGCATTTGGGCTTTAGTAATGCATTTGACACTGCCTCCCACAGCATTTTCCTGGGGAAATTGGCTGCTCATAGACCTGGATAGGTGGGTTCTTCACTGGGTTGGAAACTGGCTGGATGACAGAGCCCAAAGAGTGGTAGTAGATGGTATCACATCTAGTTTGCAACTGGCCGCTAGTGGCATCCCTCAGGGCTCATTGTTAGGGCCAGTGTTATTTAATGTCTTCACTGGTGATCTGGATGAATGGATTGAGTGCATCCTCAGTAAATTTGCAGATAACATCAAGTTTGCTGTGAGTGTTGATCTGCTGGAGGATAGGAAAGCTCTGCAGAGGGATCTGGACAGGCTGGGTCAATGGGCTGTGGCCAATGGTGTGAGGTTCAACAACAAGGCAAAGTTCTGGGTCCTGCATTTGGGCCACAAAAGCCCCATGAATGCTTCAGGCTCGGGGAGGAGTGGCTGGAAAGCTGCTCAGCAGAAAAGGAGCTGGGGGTGCTGATTGACAGAGCTGAACATGAGCCAGCTTGTGTCCAGGCAGCCAAGAAGGCCAATGGCATCCTGTCCTGTACCAGCAATAGTGTGGCCAGCAGGGCCAGGGCAGTGATCGTCCTCCTGTACTCGGCCCTGGTGAGGCCGTACCTCGAATCCTGTGTTCAGTTCTGGGACCTCACTAGAAGAAAGGCATTGAAGTGCTGGAGTGGGTCCAGAAAAGGGCAACAAAGCTGGTGAAGGGCCTGGAGAACAAGTCTGAGGAGGAGCGGCTGAGGTTGAAGAAGAGAAGGCTCAGGGAGGACCTTACCTCTCTCTACAACTACCTGAAAGGAGATTGTGGTGAGGCGATGGTTGGTCTCTGCTCCAAGCAACAAGTGATAGGACAAGAGGTAATGGCCTCAAGCTGCGCCAGGGGAGGTTTAGACTGGATATTAGGAAAAATTTTGTTACCGAGAGGGTGCTCAGGCATTGGAACAGGCTGCCCAGGGCAGTGGTGGAGTCACCGTCTCTGGAAGTGTTCACAAACTGTGTAGATGAGGCCCTCAGTGACATGGTTTAGTGGTGGTCTTGGCAGTTCTGGGGTAAAGGTTGGACTTGATGATCTTAAAGGTCTTTTCCAACCTAGCTGATTCTGTGATTCTATGAAGAAGCTTTTTGATTGTATTCTGAAATATTTGGTATTCTGAAGTTAAGAAACCATTCTAGAATTCTTTTTCATTGCCAAACAGATGATTTAGAGAGTGGGCACCAGTTTAGACTTCAGTGACTTGCTCTTGAGGTATAAACACTGAGCAGAAGTTACAGTGAGAATGCCTGAGCAGTGGAAGTAAGAGCACAAAATTTGTTGGCAACTCATAAACCGACACCTATTTTATAGACTATATATTTTGCAATCAGATAAAATGCTGATTGCAAAACAGAAATGATGTTAAAAAAAGATTACGAACACATGGTTACTTTAAAAATAACAAATGTATTTGCATATATTTCCACAGTACACAGAAATAGAGGAGATAACTTCTGTTCAGTCTGGAATTCACAAGCTAGCAGGATGGCCATACTCAGGGTCTTGCTTCACTGTTGTTTAAACCTGTTGAGATACTTTTATCACCCTCACAGCATGGGTCCAGTAAATAACCTCCTCAGTCTTTCACTGTAGAGCTTTAGTGGAAATTTAAACAAACAGATTCAATAATGTGGCTTCCATTCTCATGTTCTCTGCCAGGACAACCCCTGCCAAAAGTCTGTGGGCCTCTTGAGGCCAGGGAAAACAGCAGATCCCATCACAATGCTCTGTCAAATACATGTACTTTATTTACAAATGAACTGGCAAGCCTAGAATATTCCTATGGCTCTGTCCCAAAACCTGAGTTCCTGGGTGATTATCAAACACCCAGCAATGTAATGGTGACCTTTCCCTCAGGAATGGTTAGCCAGTGTTTGGGGGACTGCCAGGCTGTTCCCACTGTGGGGAGGAATGGATGACAAGAGGCAGGTATTTCATTGCTTGTAATCAGGTTTACTTTTAAAGAACATTCACGAGTTCTCTCTCGGTGGACACAGGAAGAATACCCAAGCAGCAGCCCCATTACTCATAAAACCAAGCCTATCTTTCCAGAATGAAATATACCTAAAAGAATTTGTCCTCCCTTGGCAGTGCTTACTGTTACCTTCCCTTCCGCTAGCTTGCTAGGCTGCACAGGAGAGCTAATTCTTACCTTTCTTACCAGGCCAATAGAAATCCCTCAGGCTGCAGTTTGACAAACACTTTTTTCATCAGCATCAGGGAAGAAAAGGTTTATTTTAAATTGAAATTGATCCCTAGACTTTATTCATCACCCAATGATGCAAGCAGTCAAACTGGCACAACTTGGGAGGTAGCACAGGAATCAAAACAAGCCACAGAAAGCAGCTTAGGTTGATGTGCTATCCAATGAAGCAGAACAAAACCAAACCCCACTCATCCGACTACACTTGTTCTTCTCATTGAGTTGCCTTGCTGAGCTACCTAAATTCTCCAGAGGTATATTCACATTGCTTCCAACTACCCTTAAGTCAGGGGATGTACATTTGCTTTGTCCATTTAACCCAGATTCACCAAAGACTCCTGTAGTGTTACAGCAAAAACAGTGTCCCAGAGATGCTGATCCAGCTGATCCAAAGGAGCTGACTGACACAAAGGACCTTGTTTCCCTAAAATCTCTTTCACTGAAAGTCTGATGATTTACACCAAATTATGGCTGTTCAAATAATTTTTTGTGTATTTTCACCTGCACTTTTTGAATAGATCTTGAAAATGCAAATTTGCCCAAGTTTGGTTGGTTGCTTGCTTTACCCCATGAAAATGCTGGCATTAAAGTACTGCCTTTTGTTCAAACTTCCCAAAAATATGAAAATTTGGGAAAATTTGGATATGAAAAATATTTAACTCCAGCTGTTGAATTTTACAAATCAAAACTAAGAATCAGGCCCAAAGGTATCTGGGCATGTTTTAGCTATTCCACATAATTTTTTTTTTAAGAAAGGCATGTTAAGAGCAGTTTTACCATTGTGTCAATACGCAGTTCACAGAAAGCTACCTAAAATCAGAGGCATCTCAAAATAAGAAATAAAACCAGCAGGGCAGGACAAATCTGTTTGAAACGTATCCTATGTGGAGAACAACAGGCATATTAAAGGTAATATAAACTCCTAGAAGAGTACAAGGAGATTAGAACAAGGTAATCATCACTTCTAACAAACCAAAGGCACTGGTATATTTATAATGCTCATATACACAGTGTAAATAAAATTAACTCTCCAAGAACTGCTGCTACTCATAATTAATAGTTTATCCTAACACTGAATATTCAGACTGCCAGTAAGACTCCAAGTTTTTCCAGTCTTTCTGGGATAGCCTCTTACTCCCTTTGCTGCAAATGTAATTAAACATTCAAAGTGTCCAAGCAAACATCAAAATTAGCTTTTTAGAAAGAAGGCTGAACACACCAATGCTTCGATACTTTAATTCTTTCAAATTGTTTTTATTAATTAACCATAGTTATCATCACCGTGATTTTGTGTTTCAGACTATAAAATTGTGTATTATCCCAGTGACTACATGGCAATTTTGTACAGAAGAGAAGTTTTCTCCACAAAAGAATCGTAGGCAGTAAACTGTCCTGTACCGTTCAAAGGCATCTTTCAGCTCTTAAATGCCACTTGGAAATCTGATGCAAATTCATCAGTGCATTCAGAGAAGTCTGACCATGATGCCCTTTTTCTCTGCTGGCTGCAGCATACTTATGCCCTAACTTCTTTCTCTCAACATCTCCCTCTCTGCCTCATTTACCCACCCTCCTGGCAGGCTGCACCTCACTTCTCTAAGAGCAAGTCACCAAGTCCATTTCCCACCACGTGCTATGAGACCTCTTAGTACATGCGAACATGCTCTTTTGCCTACAATCCTGATGATTTTTAAATGTTGACTGAGTTCTCAGAAATTCTCAGGTATCAGCATCCCTCAGGTACATTGTAATTTAAGAGCTACGTACTTAAACTCGTATTTTTGCTCACAGATTTGCCAGCTTATGTCTATTCAAAACAAAGCATGCTTAAATCATACCTTATGACTCAAAAAAACCACCATTTAAATGGGGAGGGGAAACGAGCAGTCTAAGAAAGCTTTTAAAAGAATCATTTCAGTGAACAGGATGTTCATCGCAGAGAAGTCAAAGAAAATGTAAATCATGGAGTGTAAAATTTAGACATTAGACCTGTATTTCTCATTTCTTCTATTATAATGGCAATCCTAGTGATAAAAAAACCCAGAGGATAAACAATGCGCAGGTGCTGCTGTGTTTCTTCATACAGCCTGTTATACCTAACACTTCAAATGATCCTTTGTGAGAGTATCTCATGAGAAGGAGAGAAAATATTTATTCTTAATATTTAACTCTTTCTCACCAGATTTTAGTATGGAAATAAAGATGGGGGGGAAAAGACATAATTAATTCAGGTTGTGATAGTAAAACTGGAGTAAAAAGCAAAACAGCGTCATGGATTGACAGCTGGCACAGAGAGACAGGAAAAAAGGAGAACTATGGAGGCAGTTTTGTGCATGACAAAATATAATGCTGTGATAGCCTCAAGGCTTTTTTTGCTAGACTTTATTTGCATATTAGAAAGCTAATATGTATTTGCTAATGATCAAGAATGAGAGAAACAAACCAGATTGTGAAATTTAGAGGTAGCCTTCAATTATCAGGGCTATAGGAAATGTCTCAAACCATGGATAGTGTAAAGCTAGGTCTGCCTGCATCTTTTTGCATAGACCTCATCAGAAGAACAACATCAGATGAACTAAAGATTTCTGTGACTAACAAAAATCGGCAATGCTGTGATAGCCAATGCTGTCGACAAATTTGGGAGGGGTACAAAGCCTCATAGTGCAGAGGCAAAGTTAGTCTTAGACAAAAGAATTAGGTCTTTGTGAAGGGAATTATTCCACATGTGCTTGCCACAGTATTCTCCTACCTGATTTTAAAGCAGCAGGTAGTGGCCAAAATTGGACATGAATTCTGACCCAAATGAGCTATAGATCTGATCCTCTACTATGGACCCCGTGCTGTCACATTGAATAACAAGCATGTATATGTTTAAAGTGGGTAGCTGTTGATTAATATGTTAAATTTGCATCTTTGGAATTCACTAGGAAAAAACCAATGAGGTTCAATTTCCTGGTTCAGCAGCACTCTTTTTTATTTATTGTGGCTGTTATCACATGAATAATGCATAAGATGCTGTTTTAGCAAATGCCTACATAGTAAGACACTGCACTGTAAAAATGGACTCTATGATAACTCACAGTAAAGATGAATGGAAGCTTCCGTAGGAAATCTGTATTTGTTACCATCACCGAGTGTCTTGCTTTTAATTCTACAGAGTGATAACAAGTATAGAGAGCACTGAAATACCCGTTTTCATTATTTGAAACTTTTTATGTTTGGGAAAGCTACAAATTGCAGGCCTGAGTGCTGATATGTACTTCTGCTGCAGAAATGACAACACAGCCTGAATCCTATCAAAAGATTAATGGAGTGAGGTTGTGACAAAAGTCAAGTTTAAGTCATCTCCTCCAAAACAATAGCCTCAGGAATGAGGCCAGATGCTCAGGAAATCTGCAATAGCTTTTTTTCCCTAACAAGAAAGCATTTAGAAACATCCAGGCATAGCAAAGAGTGGGTTTGAAAGCCAGGAAGAAGGAGGGACGAGGCAGGAAAATGTCATCAGAAATGACGTTTTGTATTTATTGAATCAATAAGTACAATAACTCAATAAACTTGCTGTTTAGACATTCAGAGAATCCAGAATGATTTATCTGAACTCTAGTGTGATATGAATTTTAGACAGTGAAGCAAAACAAACTAAATGTATTCGCATCTCCCATACATTGTGTATCAGCCATCAAAACTCTGTGGAGTGTCTCTTTAGAGGTGCCACAGAAAAGATTACCACACAGGCTGGGGTGAAGACAAGGGAGGACATCTGCCCTCCTTACACGAAGTCCCCACTCAGGCACAGCAGGTGCCCCCCACAAGCTGACTCCAGCCATGCAGGGCTGAGCCATGTCCAGGAACACAGCAGGCATGGGGGAATGGCAAGAGCTTTGCGTGCCTTCCTCCCAGCTTCCATGGGATGCTTGTTTGAATTCAGCTCGCCCTAGAGCAGAAACAGCATCTTCATTCCCCGTTTAGAAGGTATCTCTTTTACTTTCAGAGCTAAGGAAAGTAGGTGATAAATAAAAGGAAATTCTCTATTTATGAAAGACAGCAGGGATCAGATAATAGCTAATAGCAGAAGGCAAATCAGACTCTGAGATCCTGATCTGGCCATGGTTTTCTCACATTCAGGATCCTTATGGAATTATGTGTTTCTGTAAGATTTTGGTGTTAAATATCTAATCCAGTACTAAAAGAACTGACTTACAACTAATAAATTGAATGCTTTTAAATGAATATATGCACATTGGAGTCCTGGCAAAACTGGGAGACCAAGCACCACATCTTGCGACAGTTTTGGCTGGCAGGTTTGCTTATTTTCCTATCTCCTAACACTTCTTTTCTGAGCTTAAAATAAACAGTCCTACAGATTTCTGTATTTCAAAACTTCTTTTACCATTGCCATTTCGAAGTAAGACAAGAGGCTCCTCATGTTAGATAAAAGGAATTTCTAAAAATCATTAAAACTGGAATTTAACAGGCATAAAAAAGTACACAGCAAATAGCTCTGAAAGTCTGATCAGATTTATTACTGTAGTACGACAATTTCAACTAGAGAGTATTCAAGGGTTCTAGCAGACAAGTAGAAAGTAAAAACAGGGCAGTATTAAAGCTGCAAACCTTGATATTCCTTACACGGCCTGTTATCCCAGGTACAGGCAGATGCTAAATCTTTGCCTATTGGTATATTTTTATCTTAAATTATGATCGAGAATCATGGTACAACTACCTTTAAACAGACTTATTAATGTTGCAACTGCACCTATGAAAGAAAGGTGAATATAAAATTTGTATTTATTCCAAACATTGCAACACCCTTAGCCAATATGTGATCATTCCAAAGCTCAAGACAAAGGATGATATGTGGAAAATAGACTTCACAAGCAGAATAAGGGGGAATTGGTCCAACTATGAAGGGAAGATAGAAAAGGTAAATTCGTAATGATGGTGCTAGGGAAGAATGGCAGAAAGACAGCAGAGTTTGGATAAAGATTAAAATTTTAATAACTGGAACAGGAAAGAACCACCAAATTTTCGCTATACTATGGAATAAAAATTGACAACATTTTGGAAGACAGTGAAGGCTGAGTATATTTTATGCCTCGGAAAATCATGAGATGGAATGGTTTAAGCAACTTACCAGTGCCACATGATGTGCCAGAAACACATCACTCATCCCTCCAAAGTGACAAAATAACCTACAAATAGCAAACCTCCGAAGTGCTTGTCATAATACTGCGTTTTAGGACAGGCAGTGCAGGGATCTGCTTCTCTGCGTGCAAAGATACAGGGTGTTTCAGTGCTGCCCATGAAAAATTCACCTTGAAAATGATACCCTCCAAGCACAATACTTTACATCA
Source organism: Amazona ochrocephala (assembly GCA_039720435.1). Taxonomy (NCBI): domain Eukaryota; kingdom Metazoa; phylum Chordata; class Aves; order Psittaciformes; family Psittacidae; genus Amazona; species Amazona ochrocephala. Next base: position 21,632,959 of record CM077876.1, read on the forward strand.
TGGGTGTCCAAACTAAGTCAAGTCAGCCTGTTTTCAAAAGGTGCTTGCTTTTGGCTCAGTTCCTGATTGACCCTTTCCTTTAAAATACAAAGAAAGACGTTCCCATTACAGGAAGGCACTGTGCAAGGTGAAAAACAAGCTGGTTGTCTCTCAACCATCCTTCCCACAACTGTACCCACCCTGTTTGAAGACAGGTTCTTAGTTGTGGCTTAGATTTTTAGATGTTCACATGGCTTTTCCTTCTCCTTCACATTGTGCTTTGTTCTCATGCAGGATGTGGTTATGAGACATCACCCATGTTTTAGACTAATTTCCAATCCAGAAATGGAAAGTATTATTATTATTCTCATTACCTGGCTAATCATGCATGGAATTTTAAGATGAGCAGACAGTATCATTTCAATTAATCACACTAAGGAGCAGCAAAAATATTTAGGCAAACCAAACAAAACTCCTTATGAAAAACATCTAAATGAAACTTGAGCTTCTGAAATGGTTCAGCAGCTGGAAATTGAAGCTAAATGTTCCAGGTGAGACATCAGACATGTATTTTGACAATGAGCCATTAGCTACTGGCCTAATTTACAAAGGCTTTGCTGAAATGTCAGCCACTGGAAAGCTGTGAATTTAGCGCGAACGTCCCAAAGGTATGCTTCATAGAGGAATTAATTCAGGAAAGAACCTTATTGCATCTTTTCCACAAGCAGTGTAAACACTCAGAAAGCACTCAGGCACCAGCTTTATCCAAGTGGCAGAAATCCATGCTTTTAGCACTGCAAGTGCTTGAAGCAATTCTGGTGGCCCACTTGGGAAATACTAGCAGTTTACTGGAATGACAATCGGAACATGAGGACAATATCCATATGAAACAAAGAAGAAACACAACCGTATGCATTGCTAGGAAACTGGTAAAAAAAATACGCATTTTATATATATATATATATATATTTATATATATATAAAAAAATCAGTCCATAAGTGGAGGATTGGCTGTTTATTTTGCTCACAGTAGCTAGCATCCATCTGAACAAGCAAGCCCAAATACATGATCTTCCAGGAGGAATGAGAGGCTCACTATTGCTTCTTTTTCATCAGCTGCTTAAAATTTAAGGTTCATTCAAGCAAACAGCAATGCAGAAACAATCTGGAGGGCATTGGTGGATTCAGAAAAACCTTAAAATGGAAAATCCTGCCTTGCAGCCTACCGCTACACGTACTAGTCAGTAAAATGTCACTCCCCATTTACCTGTTTTACTCTTAACCTGTATTTTTCCTAAACAGAACACGAAAGGCCATATGACAATCTAGGGAAGAAGTTATGCATGCACTTATCAAATAATAAAATTGAGATAGGAGCACATCATTTCTTTGCATGCTGTAAAGAACTGAGGCACTTTTTCATGCAAGGCCACTGCTGAGAAACGCACACAATCACACAGCTTTCAGAATATTATCCACACAATCTAGAATAGAGTGCTGCTTTATGTGAGTCAAACAAAAAGCTTTACAATAAACTCCTGGCTTCAATCATTCAGTTTCTGAATCTTAACCATTACTGCATTTTGATTTAAGATAAAACCCACTTTGAATCTCGTATCTTTTAACTGCAATCAATTTATTTCATTTTTAAATTGCAGGAATATCTGAGCGGAAAAAAGCCAAAACCAAACAGTGGGACTAGCAATATCAGTTCTGATTCTATGAAAAAATATCTGTAAGTTCTATACCTGACTACAGGTACAGAAAAGACAGATTTCTGTCACTTAAATGCTAGATTACTGCAGTATGTGCTCTGTGGAAATTTTTGATATTTTAATTGATGGGCAATGAGATAAACTGCATTCTCAACTGTGTTTCCTGTATGAAATACAGCATACCTCTATTTCAAGAATGGCAGGAGCCTTCACTTTCGGCTAATTCCATCTGTAAGTGTTAGTTTTGAACTCTACATTCCTAACTGGGAAATACAGGATTAGAACTGACCACAAAATGTAAATTCACTCCAGAGAAAAAGAAACAAGAATTTTTAAATGTCTTAAATTGGGATATAAAGGGGAAAATAAAATAGAGAAGAGCTTTTTCCACAAGAAGAAGAAATTTGCAGAACAATTTATTCCTGAGCGTCCTGAAGGCAGGAACTGCCATTAACAAACCCACTGCTCAGATTTCCTGCTCAAAACCTTTCGGTCTGCTGCCCAGTCAGAGGGCAACAGTTCTTCCTGTACTTAATGACAGCCCTTTGGCACCCAGAAAGTTTTTGTCACAAAAGATTTCAATGCTGCAAGAGGAATGTTTTCCACTGGAAACCATCTGGAGAGAAAGTTTCAAAACACCTCTCCTGCCTATCATCTCCGTTGGGGCTCCACAGGCTTTCTCCTTTCTGATCCTGCAGAGCTAGGAAAGCCTTTCATCTAATTCAAGACTTAATGCACATCCTATTGTTAGTGAATTTATTTTATCACTAGGTAAATGATTATACTGGGGGAAACCATGGGCAATCAATCCTAGTAGGTCTGCTGCAGGCTGCAGGAGGGTTTACCAAGTTTGCTGTCCATTAGTCAAATCGGAATTTATCAGAGATTAAGAGGCTTTGTGGAAAAATTATTGCTATATTTTCAAATGGTTTTTCTTCAGCTTTTGCGGTTTCGGAAGAACCCTAGAGGCAGAAAGTGCAATGTTGAGGAAGGAGCAGGCAGTTGGAGAGCCCTGCCAGCCCCTGCCCTACCCTCCTGCTGCAGGGCTACTGGGGCAACTGCTCCCCCCTGAGACACCAGGACCCTTCAGGAAGCTTTGTCCAGTACCTGAATGTCACAAATCACCTACCATTGAACAAGATTGAAGTTTTCACAGCAATTGAGTCTAATACATCTCACAAGACAGCAAGCGGAAGGCTCATAATAGAAGAAAAAACCTCATCTATCAATTATCTTTGATACTTTCAATAAAATTTTGCTGCTATGGACTCTCCCTTGCTGTATGGCAGTTGATATTTATTACTAAAAAACTAATTTTAAAATACTTAAACAGGTGGTGAAGAGAGGTCGCTTAGTATGTTCTGATGGGTCAAATAAGTATCAGGGACATTTTTCAACTGAATCAACAAAATAAATACAATACCCACAAAGCATATAATTACACAGAACGGCCATGATGCAAAATGGAAGCAACAGTCCCATCCAAATTACTTAAATTCCCTATATGTTATCTCAAACAATATTTGCATTTTGTAACACTTGTACTTCCATAAATCAGTAAAAAGCTTAAGCATAGGTGGTCTCAATATCAATAGGGTTTTTTCCATCCTTAAAATAGGAGATGCTTAGTTCTGAGGAGCAGGATGGGAAGGGTGGGATGACTTGGGGATATAAAATGAAATGCCAAAGTTCTCCGACAATATGTTGAAATATTTTGTTGGTTCCAATCTGTATTTCAGCTGTTGTTCTTTATTGCCATCTGTACCTATGTGAAATTAACACACTATTGAACTGTCAAGTAACAGCAAAGAAGAAAATGCATGGATTGGAATAATGACCAGCTATGGTGGGGCTGGAAAATATGGTTATTACAAAAAGCTGTGTTTAAAGCTTAGTCTAATTTTTCCAATAATTTCAATGCTGTCTTGTGGTGGAATAAATGCTGGTTTAGGCCAATACTGCAATCTCTGTGCTCGTGTTGAATGAGGAATGGCAATGACCAGTAGTTTTAGGTCAGTGGATTGACAACCATAATTTATTACAGAGATTATCCATTTAATTCTATTATTTTCTTCCTTTGCTACCTAGGGTTATTTATAATTCCCTGACCCATAGACTGATGCAGAAATGTCAGGGGTTTTCCGGCAAAAATGATTATTTTTTCATTCCTGAGGGAGGCATTTGGCTGGGTGGTGCATCAGTGTTACTTCCCTTCCATCCTGCAACACTTCCACTGCTCTCCTGCAGATGTGCTGCGATAAGATTGACTAGAAATCCCTACAGGCAGCAGGAGCTCTGGCCTTCTCCATTGCTTTGGCTTACCTTCACATTTGATACTGAGTCTGTAGTTCCAGTACTGACACCAAGGTTTTCTATTTATGTGGTCTTCAAGGGTGTAGTGAGGTATGACACAAAATAAGGCGCCACTCAGAAATAAGCCCTCTGAGGAACAGCCCTACCAAATCATGCTATTAAGAACGTGACTTTCAGAGGGCTTTAAACCCAATCTTCTTGTGCAGATGGAAGCACCTACACAAACCCCCTCTATAGAGGCACTTTCCATGTTTAAGAAGTTTATCAAACATCCATGTAAAAGTTAACACAAGAAGTTGGTGTACGAAGTAGAAAAGACACATAAGAAGGCCACTTTCTGAAAGCTGGATGGTAAAATATAGATGCAAAAGCTTTCTCCTCCTACTCTATGAAACATTCCACTAGGTATTTTTCTTGTCTTCTCTTTTTGGGTGCCTTACAACGATTTCCTCAGTACCACCTTCCATATAGAGGCTTGTGGCAAGTGAAATGGCAGAGATCACATAATTAAAATCCAGAAACTATATTAAAATGGGATACTCCAGCAAATGTCATTTCCTCAGTGTGGTGGCTTGACCCTGGCTGAACGCCAGGTGCCCACCAAGGCCGCTCTATCACTGCCCTCCTCAGCAGGACAGGGGAGAGAAAAATATATCAAAGGGCTCATGGATTGAGATAAGGACAGGGACAGATCACTCACCAATTCTGCCATAGACAAAACAGACTGGAGTTGGGGATATTAGTTTAAGTTACTGCCAATCAAAATCAGAACAGGATAATGAGAAAATGACCCCCCTTAATTCTTAAAACACCTTCTCCCCACCTGTCCCTTCTTGCTGGGCTTAACTTCACTCCCTATTTTCTCTAACTCCTCTCTGCAGCAGTGCAGGGGGACAGGGAATGGGGGCTGTGGTCAGTTCATCACACATTGTCTCTGCTGCTCCTTCCTCCTCAGGGGAGGACTCCTCACTCTTCTGCTCGCACAGGAGGCAGTTGTCCACGAATGTCTTCAATGTGAGTCGTTCCCATAGGCTGCAGTTTTTCACGAACTGCTCCACCATTGGTCCCTGCAGGGCTGTTGCTCTCACATATTCTCACTCCTCTCTCCAGCTGCAGTTTCTCCTGTGCAATAACATTTCCCTCCTCTTAAATGCATTATTCCAGAGGTGCCACCACCGTCACTGATGAGCTCGGCCTTGGCCAGCAGGGGTCCTTCTTGGAGCCATCTAGCAGTGGCTCGATTGAACACGAAGGAAGCTTCTGGCGGCTTCCCACAGAAGCCACCCTTGCTGCCAAAACCTTGCCATGCAAACCCATTACATCATTATAGCCAAGGTCTGGGCTACAGTTGGATATGGAATTACTGTAATTTGCCTACAGTCCAGACAGAGGCTGCATTTATTCGCTTTTACTGTAATTCTGAACTGTAATAAGGTTATGTCCTGAAAATATCAGAATAACTGTTAAAATTCTTCCTTAAACATACCAGATTTAAAAGAAACTTGTTAATAAAATAACAGTAGTAAATGGACATAAGAGCAGAAAGAGATCCTGCTATACCAATGTTACACACTAGCAAAAGTGATCCCTCTTTGGCTCTTAACCTAAAATAGACTTTTTATCAAATACTTCTCTACACTCCAATTTACAAGGAACCATCTGCTGCATCAAGTTCTTAATTTACAACCTGATGTTTGCTTACTCATTCCTGCTAAGGTTTTACCTTTATGTACACGTGGTAAATGCAAGAGCAGACGCCTGCAGCTGTGGTCCAGACCAGCACCAGTCCCTGTTGTTATGGCAACTGGCGTGCGCGCAGCCCTGCTTTTCCGCTGGTGCTTGTGCTGCTTCCAGTCCTCCTACTGTGAAGAATGGAAAAGCAATCCTCAAAAACTTCTTTGTGCAAGGTTACCTCTGAAACCCTGTATTCTGCAACCTGAGTCTCAGCCAGAGCCCAGCCGCAAAGATTAACCTGGACTGTAAAATTTCCCACAACTGTCAGAGACCAGAAAAGATTAGAGCAGCAGCAGAAACTGGACAGAGAAAAGAGCAAGAACTATTCTTGAATGCACAACTATATTTAAGTTCATTCTGCAAGACAAACGTTTGCCAGCCAGATTGCCACAACACAATGAAATTTCTCCTGTACTCTGCTAATTTTCTTTATTCATTTTAGAAAGGACTTGATCCTACTCCCATTTCAGAGTTATTTTGTAAATGTCTTCACTAGGGGACGAACTGATCCTAGATTTCAGATCCCACTAGTGGCAGACCCCTGATTGCAGGTACGTTTGCTGATGACATGAGCAGGTTTTTCTCCCCAGTCAGAGGTGAGTGTGTGAAACATGCATAATGTTTTTCTTTAATATGCTCCAGGAAAAAATGACTTTACTGTAGAAATAGTGCAAATTACAAAGAATAAAAAACAATATAAAAATAGTGCAAATTACACAGAATAAACAAACAATGTTTGTTTTTAAAGCATCAGCTAATACTGAGACTCAAGTAATGATAAAAACCAAATGTTTTATTAGCTGAGGAACTGAACAAGTGAGCCCTGAGGCAATCAATACGCAGCTTTTCAGTTCTGATTCAAAAGAATTATTTTTCTTTGGTTGCTGCACCATTTAAAACTTAATCGCTATTATTTGCATTTCAGTAACGATGTCTAGCCTGTCTTACTGTGCTGGTTGCTGTTGGGAAACAACAACGAGAGATCCTGTCCTAAAGCATCTGCAGCCCATGAGGTAAATCACGATTATAAGGTCTCTCCGACCATGAGGCAACATGCTGCTTTACCCACTGAGACAATTTCAAGTATCATAAAGAAAAAAAAATGAATACACTGAAAAATAGAAAAAAATAGAAATAAAATGACCTAAATCCTGCTTTAAAACAACCTCAAAAATATTCTGTTATAGTTGATATTGAATGGGTTTGTAAAGCACTTTCACAGTACTGGTTTCTGGTAGGAAATTGTGCATCTGCAGTTACACACACACTCATATATATATATGTATATATATACACATATATATACACACATATATATACACATATATATGTATATATATACACATATATATACACACATATATATACATATATATATATACACACACATATATATATATATGTATCAGCAAGTTACCCTGATGTAACACAGCAGGCTATGCAAATATGCTCCAAAATACTTGACAGGTTCTGTGTAGTTTTTGGTAATTCAGCTTTTCCTGCGGCTCGCTGTAACCTGTGGTGACTGCCCCGGGGACTCGCCTGCTCCTGCGGATTCTTACTTCCCCAGAAAGTCATTATTTGTGCTAACTCTTCCACTTAGCTGAATCAGACTCTAAAGAGAAGGCAATTTGTGCTAGAGGGGTTGCAAGGATCAAAGAACAGTTACTAAGCAGAAATCTAACCTATTATTTTCCCCAGCTGTAGCAGTAGCCAAATCCTGTGAAAAGTTGTTCCCTCACATAGCAATGGATGTTCTTAAGAGAAATCATTCTATTGTTTGGGCTCACTGTGAGTCTTTCCTTTTTATCCCCTTCACGGAAACCACCCACCCTAAGAACAGTACATACGTTTATCTTCCAGGGAATTACAGACCAGTCAGTCTCACCTCTGTGCCTGGCAAAATCTTGGAGCGGATTCTCCTGGAAGGCATGCTAAGGCACATGAAAACCAACAAGGTGCTTGGGGACAGCCAGCATGGCTTCACTAAGGGGAAATCCTGCCTGACCAATCTCGTGGCCTTCTATGAAGGGGCTACGGAACTGATGGACAGGGGCAGAGCGGTTGATGTCATCTACCTGGACTTGTGCAAAGCCTTTGACACTGTCTCACATGACATCCTTCTCTCTAAGTTGGAGAGACATCAATTTGATAGGTGGACCACTCGGTGGATAAAGAACTGGCTGGATGGCCGCACGCAAAGAGTTGTGCTCAGTGGCTCAGTGTCCAGCTGGAGACCAGTAACGAGTGGTGTCCCTCAGGCATCGGTGTTGGGACCGGTCTTGTTCAACATCTTTGTGGGTGACATGGACAGTGGGATTGAGTGCGCCCTCAGCAAGTTTGCTGATGACACCAAGCTGTGTGGTTTGGTTGATAAGTTGGAGGGAAGGAATGCCATCCAGAGGGACCTTGACACGCTTGTGAGGTGGGCTGATGCAAACCTCATGAGGTTTAACCATGCTAAGTGCAAAGTCCTCCACCTGGGTCGGAGCAATGTCAGGCACAGCTACAGGTTGGGCAGGGAATAGATTCAGAGCAGCCCTGTGGAGAAGGACTTGGGGGTGTGGGTTGATGAAAAAATGAACATGAGCCGGCTTTAGTGTGCGCTTGCAGCCCAGAAAGCCAACTGTGTCCTGGGCTGCATCAAAAGGAGTGTGACCAGCAGGTCGACGGAGGTGCTCCTGCCCCTTTACTCTGCTCTCGTGAGACCTCACTTGGAGTATTGTGTGCAGTTCTGGTGTCCTCAGCATAAAAAGGACATGGAAGTGTTAGAACAAGTCCAGAGGAGGGCCACGAGGATGACCAGGGGACTGGAGCACCTCTCGTATGAAGATAGGCTGAGAAAATTGGGGCTGTTCAGCCTGGAGAAGAGAAGGCTGCGTGGAGACCTCATAGCAGCTTTCCAATACCTGAAGGGGGCCTATAGGGATGCTGGGGAGGGACTCTTCATTAGGGACTGTGGTGAGAAGACAAGGGGTAACGGGTTCAAACTTAAACAGGGGAAGTTTAGATTGGATATGAGGAAGAAATTCTTTACTGTAAGGGTGGTGAGGCCCTGGAATGGGTTGCCCAGGGAGGTTGTGGATGCTTCATCTCTGGCGGCATTCAAGGTGGTGTTGGACATAGCCTTGGATGGCATGGTTTAGTGGGAGGTGTCCCTGCCCATGGCAGGGGGGTTGGAACTCGATCTTGAGGTCCTTTCCAACCCTTACTATTCTATGATTCTATGATGTCTTTCAGTTTCACCACCAGCAGCGCTTCATGAAGGTACATACTGCTTTTCTACCCCTCTTCATCAGGATCCATTTACTCTATTCATCACTGTCAAAGCCTCAGCAGTGTACTGCAACAAGTTACTACCACCTATATTCATGGCTGTTGGTGACTTGTGAACATAGGAAAAGTTGTCTATCTATATTATACAGCTATATTATAACAACTGATGCTGTTCTCAATATCTTCCTGTAAAAAATAGGGAGCTTGCAATATACTTCATTAAAACTGATGTAAAAAGTCAAGTAGGGAAGTGAGTAAATATTCTAAGAAAGGATCAGTTAAAATAGGAAGGAAGGAAAAGCAAAGGGAAAATAAAAAAACAAACAAACAAAAAATCTCATTACCTCCTTTTCAATTTAAAAACAGTTTAGCTTTCAAAATGCTTTAGTAAAAATACAAACATTTGACTGCACAAATACATATAGCTCCAGTGAGCAAACACAGAAAGGCAGATGCTGGCTGACAAAAAGAGAAGGATATAATGAAATTTTGGGGTGGGATGAGATTACTAAAAGTAATATATGGTAGTTATTAACACCTTATGATCCTGTATACTATACATTCTTTCATCCCCGAGTGATTTACCACTCTTTCCATTTTGATGTCCAATGTCTGGTGGTTTTTTTCCCCCCCACTTAACTGAAAGATTTTGACAATCACAGCTTTTTCCTCAAATCTTTCCTTCATCCTGTCTCCACTTCTCTCTCTTCACAGAATTTCACCATTTGTTCCAAGCCAGAGATGACAAAGAATAACTTCAGCCCTTTCTCCTCAGCTGCCTTCTGGCTGGTCCCCCTTTCCTGGCTGCCTCCTCCCTTTCTATGTTCCAGTTACAGAAGTTTCCTACCTCCACTTACACCAGTGTCACATTCCATCTTCTCATCTCCCCCATCTTCCTGCTCTTATCTCCTCCCTCACTCTTCCCTTTCGTCTCTCACTCTTCGGTAGTTTTCAGTTCTCACAATAAATCCATGTTTTCCTCTTCACATCTTAAACTCATACTTGACCTTATTTGCCCTTCCTTTTGCTGCCTCCTTCTCCCTTTCATCTGCAAATTCACTGAACATGCTGTTTCTAGTCCCTGGAGCACCTCTCCTTATTCCTTTCCTTTCCTACCTAAAGTCTTAACACACAGCAGCTCTCGATGAGGTACTTGATGGCACTAATCAGGACCTGTGTGCAATCCTGCCACCACAGCTGTGTTGAAGAGTCAGTCTCACCCTTCCTGAAGTCCTGTTAGTCCTTCCTTTGCTCCTCTTCTCATTCCCTTCCTCTCTTATCTCTTCTGCAAAGTTTTCTTGTAAAAGAGTTTCTCTTACCCTAATCAGTCTCTATTGGACTTGAGTTTTATCTTCTTTTTATTTCTGGTATTCTCATCTGTAAACACAAACTCAAGTATCACCTGCTTCTAGGAAGAATACTTACTGATCTAAGTCTTTGTCACCTTCTGCTCAGTATCAAATCTTGAACTAATTGGCTTCCATTTATGTTTAGGCACCAACTCCAAGTAAACTTGGAGCAGCTAAGTAGCTAAGCAATAATAGCTAAGTAAACTAAGGAGCACAGATAATGCTAAGTGTGGCTACAGAGATAACACTGCCCGTGTTTAGCCTTCATTGCTGGAGATTTCTAGATACCACTGCAGTACATCATAATTCTAAAATATTTTAAACTCCATACCAGTTCAGAGCTCCTCATTCCCTTTCCCATCTCTGTCCCTACCACAATAGCTTAAGTGCGCAGCTCAGAATGTACCACACTGAGAAAAACTGGGAAATTCCAGCTTGTAGGTCAGCTCTGGGGCAACCCACCTTCTGACCAGTTTTCTGTGTATCATCCTAGTTTGAGGCAGTGGAGAAGAAGGCTGGCATATCACCATGTCTTTCTTATTCTAAACCTATTTCCAAATGACTTGGTTTGCAAAAAAAGCCTTGGCAAGAGCCTCGAAGACCAAGTTCTCTTCTGGTGATGTTACTGCATTGTTGATGGCATTTATATGCTCTCGGTCCTGTCAAGCACCACCAGGAGAAGATCTCTAGATATTATATAAGCTCTTAGGGAAACGGCGGGGGGGGCTGATGGCCGGAATCATGCCCAGAGGTTGGGGACTGGCAGAAGCCCCGGATGCCCAGCGATGCCGTGGGCAGCCCGCGACGTCTTTAAGCACAGACCCCGGGGTGTGCACGTTTCTTGGTTGGGGCAGAAAAAGGTGTTCTCTGCAGAATAGGTGAAGCGCATGGGTAGGTGGACATACACACCTACATGCACTACCTATAGGTGGACATACACACCTACATGCACTACCTATAGGTGGACATACACACCTACATGCACTACCTATAGGTGAACATACACACCTACATGCACTACCTATAGGTGGACATACACACCTACATGCACTACCTATAGGTGGACATACACACCCACATGCACTACCTATAGGTGGACATACACACCTACATGCACTACCTATAGGTGAACATACACACCCACATGCACTACCTATAGGTGAACATACACACCCACATGCACTACCTATAGGTGGACATACACACCCACATGCACTACCTATAGGTGGACATACACACCTCCATGCACTACCTATAGGTGGACATACACACCTACATGCACTACCTATAGGCGGACATACACGCCCACATGCACTATCTATAGGCGGACATACACGCCTACATGCGCTACCTATAGGGGGACATACACGCCCACATGCACTATCTATAGGCGGACATACACGCCTACATGCGCTATCTATAGGGGGACATACACGCCTACATGCACTACCTGTAGGTGAACATACACGCCTACATGCACTATCTATAGGTGAACATACACGCCTACATGCACTATCTATAGGTGAACATACACGCCTACATGCACTATCTATATATGTGTATACAAGTGTACATCAGCGCCCCTCCCGCTTGGCCCACCCGCGGCGGGGCTCCACTCACCGGGGCGCGGGCCGCCTGTCTCGGCGCTGCCGCCCTCCTGCGGCGGGCTCTCGGAGTCGGTGCTGGTCAGCCAGGTGGACTCGGTCTCCCGCGTCCAGCTCTCGTAGTAGCGCGGCTCGATAGCGTCGGCCCTGCTGCCTCCGCAGCCCATGGTGCCGTCCCGCACCCCGCCGCTGCAGCCCGGGCAGCACCGCGCCACCGGGCACGGCCCCGCCGCAGCCCTGCTCACGCCCTCCTCCCCATCCCCGTTCGCCCGACTCCGATCGCGTTTCTCACCCTTCTCCTCAGCTTTATCATCTTCTCAACTACCCCTCTCCCCTCCCTCCTGGCTGTCTCCTCCCCTTCTCTCCCTTCCCTCCCCTCCCGCTTTTCCCCTCCCTCCATCCCAGCCCGTCCCCGATCTTTCCTATCCCCGGCCCCCTGGTAGACCTTCCTATCGCTTCCCCGCCGCCTTGATGGCTCGGCGCGCAGAGCCCCTCGGCGGGTGGGCAGAGCGGTCTCTTCCCTGCGCTGGGTATTTGCACATCCAGGACTTGCACATCTATGGGCTGGCAGTCAGCCACAGCCAGCACTGCGTAGCCGGCCTGCACTCCCTTTATGTACCCTGATTTGGTCTTGCTCCCCATTTCACAAAGCCATCTCCCCTTCCCTTGATTTCACCAGGGGAGCCTGGCTTCCACCTTTCTTGTTAGCTAATTTGCTGCTGTATAATTGGGAATTCAAGATGCAATTCGGAGTGCTCTACTCCAGAAAAACTTCCATTCTTTCCTCTTGGACATGCACTTTGGGAAGCAACTGAGAACATGAGATTCCTGCAGAACAGACTATAATTTACACTAACACAGGTAACCTAAATGACAGATGCAGAGGTTTGACACTGCTTTGAGTCACATTGATGGTAGCTGCAGTTTACATTGTAACAGCTGCTTCTCAAGGCCCCCGCCAGGGCTGGAGCAAGCCTCATGAACACCAGGCACTATGTGATTGTATCACGAGAGGAAGACTTTATTCCAAATAAATGTTTCTCTCCTGTCATCATTTTGTGGTAGAGCAGCAGGTGAAACACTCCCTTCTAAGACAACTTACAGAGCGATACAGAGGTCGTGTACTGCACACTTCATGCCATTATACAACACAGCTTTTGGTCAGAAAGGATGTCCCAGTGAAACTGGGAGAAACTCAGACCGTCCTGTGCTAGCAGAGTTGCAAGTAGAAGCACAACTTCTCTGTAGGTAAAAGCTCTTGTTCCTAAAGGCTGGTACAAGATCTTCAAGAGCATCCAACAGGCCTTAGCTTTGTATCCCAGCCAGTAGATCCTGCGTGCTGGCTCCAAAGTGATTCAGGCTGGGGGTGCTGAATCACCCGTTATGCTTCCGAAGCAGATGACTACCAAGAGGTTTCTAAGCAGCTTCCCAGCCAAATACTGACTCACAGTGATCCTACTTTCCTACTGAGACCTGCTGAGTTCCTTCACAACAACGGAGTGCTGCTGACTTTTACTGCCCATGTAATCGTGCTACCAAGGTCCCAAGATCAGTGGGGCAGCGATCTGAGAGGAAGCAGCTACTTTTTCATAGAATCATATGGTAGCCATAGAATGGTTTGGGTTGGAAGGGACCACAAAGGTCACCTAGTTCCAACTTCCCTGCTACAGTCAGGGACACATTCCACTAGGCCAGGCTGCTCCAAGCCCCATCCAGCCTGGCCTTGAACACTGCAGGGATGGGGCAGCCACAGCTTCTCTGGGCAGCCTGTGCCAGTGCCTCACCATTTTCATCATTGTAGTAATGTTTTTGTGGATAAATAAGACTTTTTTTTTTTTTAAAAAAAAGAGGGTTCCAGCAGAGATTTTTTTCAATCAGGCTGCCCACCAGCAGATAGCCCCCAGGACAATGGAATATAGAGGTGTCTGAAGCCAACAAAGAGGTCTAACATATATCCCACTTCCAAGGACTTGTGTGTAGCTGAGGTGAGCACATGGCTGGTGTAATTTTCGATTGGTTTATTAAATCAGGTGGAGAGCAGTAAGACCTGATCATTTCCATTCTCAAATGCTAACGTTTGGCAAGGTTCAAATGAACTTTAAAAAAACCTCAAAATAAAAATATTTTCATGGCTATTACAAACAAATAATTATTCTTTTGTATCCCAATGAACATTACTGCATGTATGTTACCTTTTACTTTGCTTTCTGTATTACAAGCAGAAGCAGCAATAGGGAGGTTTAGACAAAAGATGTTCTGCCTGTTTTCAGCTTTTTCAGTGGTATCTCAACTTATTCTGTAAGATGGAGTTTACCAAGTACCCCAGTTAAATCTGAGCTTAGGCTCCAGCTTTTCTCATAAACCTGTTTGCTTCACACCAGAAAGCAGAAAGGAGGTCAGTCTACTTACTTAGGGATTCCTGTTGTTCCAGGGCATCATTAGAGGGCAGAGAGGAGTTTGTATTCCAAACTTGCTCTTTCTAGTCAGGTTTTTTGTGTATCTGAGGAGAGGTAAAATTAATTAACTTGTTCTATCCATTTGACATCATCACTCCAACTTGTAATAAGCCTGGAAGCAAGATTGTCTCTGAAGATTTCACACTGTATATTTGAGTCAGCTTTCCTCCTGACAGCAAAGATTTACTTCAGTAAATGATAAAGCATTTATCTTTACTGTTATGAGTACTTGGAAAGTACAATTTTCTTGCCTTGATTGCTCAAATATTTCTCTCAAACCATTTTCAAATGTATACCATATAATTTCCACATTGTTCTGCATTAATTATGCCTTTCTTTCAACGAGGAAACGATAGCATGCATCTAATACAGCCATTGAAACCAAGAAAGTTTTCAATGTAATATTCACAGCTTCCTAAACATGCATAGGTGATACTCAATATTAGCTACAGCTGAAGGTTTGGTAAGATGTCTCCAAACAGCTCATAAATAGGAAGAAGTTAGCTTACTTTTCTACTGCATCTTCCTTATGTTTGAAGAGGACTCTGAAACAGAACCTCGAATCTCAACATCCACATAGCCAGAGAGTAAGACTTTGAATTCCCCCATCCGAACCTGCCAATTTAGTTTTAAATTGGATTAAAAAACCCAAAAGAAAAATTTCCAGATTCCTAATTGTAAATAATTGTGCCACATGGAAATTTCCTGCAATGATGTATGGTCGTGAAAATTTCGTGGTCATTTAAGCTTTCCAGCTTTCCTGGCCTTTGAACTACAGCTGGATTTCAGAGCTGCCTTGTACTTCTCAGTGGCCCAGCCTCCTTCCCCTGTGAATAGCAAATGTTTCCTAATGAGCCAACTGTAAGTTTTGTACGAGCAGGAGATTCAGGATCAGTACACACATATTCACTTTGGCCAGATGTGCATGTTTGCGCAGTGTTCATCCTGCTTTTTCGGTGTGCTCTGTGCAAAGACATCTTCAGTATGGGTACATGGAAAGACATAATCTTAGGTTTGCCTCCATCTAGCCTCTAAAATGTTGAGAGTTCAAATGTTTCAAAGTTACACCAGAATATTTGCTTCATTTGTGAAGTGAGGGTCAGTACCTTCTGCTGCACTTGGAGCAGAGCATTATCCTGTTTGTAGTAAAGAATGGAAAATGGATTGCAACCACTCAGTAGAGACAGAGATGTGGTGTTGGGTGATAGTGAATACTGGGTTTTCAGGAAAGTGGGATGCTATAGGGACAGCACACTTGCTAATGGCCAAGTATTTTTGTTCTCAGGGAAAATACCTTCTCAAATACTTCCCTGTGAATTCAGCCAAGCTGAGATCTCCTTCTTAAAGAAGGTAGAAGGTCTTGCTCCACTTCTTCTGGGTGATCCACACCCATCTAAATAAGCATCTCAGGAAACAGCATTATTTTCTGGGAAAAAACATTGTCAGCTGTGCTGCACTTTATTTGAGACTTTAAGTATGTATTTGCTAAGGAGCCTGAGAAGAGAAGATGAAGTTTAATACCCAGCAAGGATATTAAGTGTAAGTGCAGCAAGGATGATATGGAAAGAGGCTTGAAATTGTTTGCACAGGGAATTTGTGGGTGGCACTCCCCAGAGGAAAGAGCTGTTGAATTTATCACTTAAAAAGGGTGCAAATCAACAGCTGCCACCTTGCAGAAGCTGGAAACTACAGACTGCAAACTCAGTAGTAGCGCTGGGTGGTGATGGATTTTTTCTCATTTACCCAAGTCTCTGCAGAGCTCCTCTGCATAGAGTTATCTTGTGCTCTGCTCCAAGACTACACTTTGTCCCTGATTGAGAAGGTAAATCATAAAACCCAGTTATGAAATCAGTATTTCATGTAACTAAGTATCATACTGGGTAAACATTTATCACTCAGGATGCTTCTGGCAGAGTGAGTCTGAAATTTTACGGCCCTAATACTTAGATCTTAATTAAAATGGCTTTGTTTCCTTCACATGCATTCTTCTCTCTGAGGGTATTGCAAGATTAAGCGGGTACTGATACATTTCAGTTGCTTATAGGTAATTCATTTGTTTTGTTATAGACTAGATACTGTAACAACCTAAGGCAACAGTGCAGGGAAATCTAGATGTGATGAGAAAGGAAGTAGGCAGACAGTCCGATGGTAGTGTACCGCATCAAGAAAGCTCTGCAAGTTGAGGAATTGTTTATTCTATACATACAGGGTCCATGCAGTCATCTTTAAATCTGATAAAATATATTATTTTGCCCTTTTTTTAGGCTTCGTCTCCATTCCCTACCGTGCCAAGAGACTGGAAAAGAAGCTGAGGGAAACTGGCAGGGTTTGATTCCTGTAGTGTTATCAGTGTGTTACGTAAGAGTTCAACTAGGAGCAGTCATGCTGAATTCTTAAATTATGTTTAAAACATTAAAATGTTTTAAAACAAGAAATAAAGATCTCAATTCAATAAGCACTTCTGAGTATTTCTAAGCTTCAGTACAATGCTTTGCATGTTTGAGCCTTCTTTGGAGCTCCGGTGCTTCAGCTGAGGTTTTTTTAAATGAAATTGAAAACTTACCTCAGTACAATTGTTCTGAATTCAACCTCATTCTTTATAAATGTTGATTATGAAAGAGCCTGTCCTCCTGTCCATGTCCTCTTCTATTCTGTCTAAACACTGCAGAGTCTATAGCAACATTTTCCTAAGGCTCTTCCAGAGTTTTGACTCCTTGGTAATGTGGTCAGTCCCAGGGGGGACCAAAATGACGATTCCACACCAATGCCCACTCCCAATGCCTTTTTATACTGAGATGTGAAATGCAGCTGTAAATATTTTGGGGTTTCAGCACTTTTAGGTTGGTACACAGCATGTGACTCACTGACTGCTACACAGTGCCTGTGTTTGCTGTTGTGTGTCAGTGCAAGAGGAGAAAGCAGATGATACTGTTATTATGCAAAATCACTTCCACCCACCCCAGTGACTCACCAGCACGTCACCAAGCAGGATTTACATCAGTTTAAAAGTACATCTCCATTATCTATTCCCACCTCAGCAGATTATTTATTTCTTCCTTCCGCTCCTTCTCTGAATGACGACAACACAGCTATGCATTTACCTCTCAGAAGCAGAGCAGGGCTGGTGACTGCTCCTGGCCGATTCAGGTCTGTATGCCAGAAGCAATAGTTTCTTACTTATAGGTAGAGCAGAAATGCTGTGTTGCAAGGGCTGCATCTTCCCTCCACATTGTATAACCAAGCTCTTTTCCTGAGATGGAGGTTTTCTTCTTCAGCTAAGATTTTTTGCCTCTATTAAGAGCAGGTCCGTTCATTTGTATCTTAAAGAGTTGACTCATCTGTGAATTAACATAAGGTAGCACTGATCTACACTTGCTGTGATGTGCATGTCTCTAAATGATGAGGGCTCAAAGGCTGCTTAACTTCAGACAGGCTGATTTGTCTCAGTTTAAATTTGCTAGAGCTTATAACAGCTTAAACAAACAAACTACAGTAGGAAGTCAGTCAATCCCAGAGAGGAAAATGAAGATCATCTCTTTTAGAATAGCTAGCTATTCTTCAACGGTGACATACTACCTCTGTATTGTGGAAAGACTGCAACAGATTTTGATCTGTTAATGGTATTAAATAATTACTTTCTTTTTTTTTTTTTTTTTTTTTGAGGAATTCTATTAAATTATCAATTTTTTGGTTCTCTGCTCTACCATACTTTGTGGCTAAATGTGAGTAGATGGCATTTAATTGTATTTGAATATTTGGGCTTAATATAAATTGTGATAGGATGGATTTACAAATCTGAACATTTGGAGGTTTAGCTCTGTGCCTCGTTTCTCAAACCCACAAAAAGGGAATTCCGGCCTTTGGGTTTCTGCTGAAGTAAATATATATGTATTGAATTGTATACCATGCTGGTACACAAACTAGGATGTAATGTATAAAAGCAAAAAGGTCTATCAAGAAGAAGATCCATCCTCCAAAGGAGCCCAGCTCCTCTCGAGGAGGCAGGGGCACATGGAGCCAAGGGGGCATTGCCCTCCATGGTGGCTGCTGAGCCAGAGCCGTTTGGTCTGCTCCAGGGACCTCAGGGCTCCCTGTCTGTGTTTAAATTTGCCTTCATCAGTTTTCCCCATCACTGATGGAGCTCTGAGGTCTAGCTCAGTCTGAAGGCCCAAACCTAAAGAAAACCCCACCAGAAGCAGCTTCACTCACCTGCCCTAATAATAATAAAGCAACAACAACAAAACCACCACCACCACCATTTATTGCTCTTATTTCAAGAGCTTCATCACCAGAGATTACTTAGGTTATTGTCAGGTTTAAGCTGAGTCGGCAACTCAGAACCACTCAGCCCTTGCTCACTGCACCCCCCTTCCTCCCTCCTGCTCCTGGATGGATGGGGAGGAGAATCAAAAGAATGTAACTCCCGCAGGTTGACATAAGAACAGTCCAGTAACTAAGGTATAACACAAACCACTGCTGCTGCCACCAATAATAATAATGATAAGGGAAATAACAAGGGAAGAGAATACAACCGCTCACCACCCACCGACCGAAACCCAGCCCAACCCAACAGTGAATTTTGGATTTACTCAGCTGCAGTTTCCAGAAGGAGCTGTGCTACAGACCACAACACATCTGTAGGGCATTGCCTTGTTTGGCTGTTAAGTCTATCCACAACATCACTTGGGAGCACAGATTGTTTATTGCCAGTTTCACTCTGCACCTGAGAGCCCCCACTGTGTGCCATGGGGTTATTGTACTACATCTGTGCAAGCAGAGCCTGAATCAGCTGGCCTCAGCACCATGGGCCAATAGCAAGTGGGGCACCAGTTGTTGTTTGCTGTTTGTGTGCCTGATGGTTGAGACAGTCATGAGCCCAAATCTACTGTTGCTGACCACAGCTGTATCACTGATAACATATCAGTGCATCCAACGCTTGTCTGGGTTCACACACAACAGGATGGTAGCGCCTTTGTTTCATGCTCCATGCAATTCATCATATGGATAGGGATTAAAAACACAGGTGTAAAATACTTCAAGAACATCTAAAAACCAACAGCAAAATAGAAAGCTTGAAGCAGCCTGGTATAACACTGTGATTTGCTGAGAGTTCTGTGTAAGAACTGCAGCTCGCAATGAGAGGTTGGAGACATTGCAGTATGGAAATAAAGCCCCTGGTATTCAGTTAGAGATGAAGGCATCTAACCCTGTCTATGTCCTGTTACAGTTGGGGGGGATCTAAGGAATAGCTTGAGAAGCAGTTCAGCTGCCCAGCGAGAGAGGAGTCAAATCAGGTAGACAAGCAAAGCACCTCATGATCCAGGTAAGATCCAGAAGGATATGGGCCTCCCTTTGGCCTCTTGTCTTACCTGCCAGTCCTGTGGCTGGACTCAATGACCTTAAAGGTCTTTTTCAACCTAAATTATTCTATGATTCTACCAGGGTATCTCAGCTGCCTTATGTTGTGTGAAGTGGCACTGGACACCTCTGTTTACACAGCTGTGGCAAACCACATATCAGGCTGTCTATGGTGAGAGCTTAGACATCCAGCTAACATGCACACAACATGATTTTCACTTTCTAGAGCTGAATCTCACACCTCCTCTTGCTTGCTGCCTTCTGTCTGCTAACTCTGCTCCTTCAATTCTTCCGCAGGAGATTCTCACACATCCTGAATCCTTTGCTATCCAAAAAAGGTTGGGAAGTTAAAAATTCGTTGCTTTGAGATATTATCATTTACAAAGGTTTACTTAAGATATGGCAATTTCTTAGTAATTACATGAAAAAAAGAATATAGTACAGACTGTCAAGTAGCTGACCTGCTTGTAAAGGCTGTTTTGAAATTCACGATTGTCTTCTTAAACTCAAATTTCACAGTTTTGGGGATTTTCTTGTGTGTTTTTGTTAATTTTTAATTAAGAAATAGTTCAAGAGGAACAATGTTCTTGCATACTTATTTTAAAACATAAAAGGATTTGTATTATTGTTCAGGTTTGTCTATTAAGTTCTTTGGGGTCAGTTGTGTGAGAACTGACGAGAGATAAAAATGCCTCAATGAGGAATCTGAACTGTCTTCCAGCAAAGCAGAGCAACAGGAAAATTACAGGGTTTATTCAGCATTTTGACTGTAATTGTAATTCTAGCCTGATGTAAACAAGTAACAAGACCATCACTAACTGAAATTGGGACAGTATTTAACCCATTCATTTTAGCTTTCTCAGTTTTGAAGCTCTAAGGGTTGAAGCGTGCCCTGGGTTCAGCAGCAGCAGTCGTTTTTCTCCTTTGTAGTAGCTGGTGCAGCACTGTGTTTTCGACTTTCGGCCTGGGAACAGCGCTGATAACACCGATGTTTCTAGTTACGGCTCAGAATGTTTTGGTCTGACCAAGGACTTTCTGAGTCTCATGCTCTGCCAGGGAGGAGGGGAAGCCGGGAGGAAGCAGAGACAGGACACCTGACCCAAACTGACCAAAGAGGTATTCCATACCACAGCACGTCATGTCCAGGATGTAAAACTGGGGGCAGGAACCTGGACGATTTGAGTTCATGGCTCAGTCGTTGGGTGGTGAGCAGTTGTATCCTCTTCCCTTGTATTTCCCCGGTCATTATTATTATTGGTGGTAGCAGCAGTGGTTTGTGTTGTACAAACACAAGCTTTTTGTGTGAAACACAAGCTTTTTTTGGGTGTTGTGGGGTTCTGGAGGATACACATCCCGAGTTACAGTTTGATTGTAAGCCCTCTCTATCATGTGACCCAGAAGAAGAATTATTTCAAATGGGGCCCTGAGCAACAACAAGCCTTTGAGCAAATTAAACGAGAGATAGTTCATGCAGTAGCTCTCGGACCAGTCCGGACGGGGACAGATGTTAAAGATGTACGGTACACCACAGCCAGGGAGAATGGTCCCACCTGGAGCCTCTGGCAGAAAACTCCAGGGGAGACTCGAGGTCAACCCCTCGGCTTTTGGAGTCGGGGATACAGAGGCTCTGAGGCCAGCTACACCCCAACTGAAAAAGAGGTACTGGCAGCCTATGAAGGGGCTCGAGCTGCTTTGGAAGTGATTGGCACTCAAGCACAGCTCCTCCTGGCATCCTGGCTGCCCATGCTGGGATGGATGTTCAAAAGCAGGGTCTCCTCTACACATCATGCAACTGATGCTACATGGAGTAAATGGGCTGCACTACTTACACAACAAGCTTAAATAGGAAATCGCAGTCATCCAGGAATTCTTGAAGTCATCATGGACTGGCCAGAGGGCAAAAGTTTTGGAATGTCACCAGAGGAGGAGGAGGTGATGCTTGCGGAAGAGGCTCCACCATATAATGAACTGTCAGAAAGTGAAAAGCAATATGCCCTGTTTACTGATGAGTCCTGCCGTATTGTCGGAAAGCATCGGAGATGGAAGGCAGCCATGTGGAGTCCTCGATGACAAGTTGCAGAAACTGCTGAAGGAGAGGGTGAATCAAGTCAGTTTGCCGAGGTGAAAGCCATCCAGCTGGCCTTAGATGTTGCTGAATGAGAAAAGTGGCCAGTACTTTATCTCTATACTGATTCATGGATGGTGGCAAATGCCCTGTGGTGGTGGTTGCAGCAATGGAAGCAGAGCAACTGGCAATGCAGACGTAAACCCATCTGGGCTGCTGCACTGTGGCAAGATATCGCTGGCCGGGTGCAGAACCTGGTGGTGAAGGTACGCCATGTGGATGCTCATGCACCCAATAGTCGGGCCACTGAGGAACAGCAGAACAACCAACAAGTGGATAAAGCTGCTAAAATTGAAGTGGCTCAGATGGACTTAGATTGGCAACATAAGGGTGAATCATTTTTGGCCCGGTGGGCCCATGACACTTCAGACCATCAGGGCAGAGATGCGATATACAGATGGGCTCGTGATTGAAGGGTGGACTTAACAATGGACACTATCGCCCAGGTTATTCACGAGTGTGAAACATGCGCTGCAATTAAGCAAGCTAAATGGTTAAAGCCTCTTTGGTATGGAGGACGATGGCTGAAGTACAAATATGAGGAGGCCTGGCAGATTGATTATATCACACTTCCACCAACCCACCAAGGCAAGCACCGTGTGCTTACCATTGTGGAAGCAACCACTGGATGGCTGGAAACACACACTGTGCCCCACGCCACTGCCCGGAACACGATCCTGGGCCTTGAGAAACAGATTTTGTGGCGACACGGCACCCCAGAGAGAATTGAGTCAGACAATGGAACTCATTTCCAGAACAGCCTGATAGACACTTGGGCCAAAGAGCATGGCATTGAGTGGGTATATCACATCCGCTACCATGCACCAGCCTCTGGGAAAACCGAACGGTACAATGGGCTGTTAAAAACTACACTGAGAGCAATGGGTGGTGGGACTATCAAACATTGGGATACACATTTACCTAAGGCCACCTGGTTGGTCAACACCAGAGGATCTGCCAACAGGGCTGGTCCAGCCCAGTCAGAACTTCTACATACTGTGGAGGGGGACAAAGTTCCTGTGGTGCACATAAAGAATTTGCTGGGGAAGACAGTCTGGGTTATTCCCACTTCAGGTAAAGGCAAACCCACTCGTGGGATTGCTTTTGCCCGGGGGCCCAGATGTACTTGGTGGGTAATGCAGGAGGATGGGGAAGTCCGATGTGTACCTCAAGGGGGTTTGATTTTAGGGGAAAACAGCCAATGAACTCCATTGTATGCTGTTGCCTGCTATGTAGCACTTTCATAGCTCACCAACTAGATGTCTTCAAGTCATCAGCGACTGGCCCTCTGACCATCATCCCAACAAAGAATGAACTTTAATGAAACCAGACGAGTTCTGCAGTAAAGGAACGATCAGCATCAGCAGGCAACGATCCAACACTGCACACGGCCTTCCCTGCTCTGAAGGACTGTTACAAGAGATGGAGCTTGAAAACACGGACTGAATGGACTCAGCAGCTTTATAAGGATTGGTCCATGCACTAAGGGATGATCTTTCTCCCTCTGTGTGTGTGTGTGTATGTATATATATATATGTGATGGTATACTGAAAATGTGGGATTGGAGCATGACATGAATGGTATAGAATAAGGGGTGGATACTGTCATGGGTTCAGCAGTAGCAGTCATTTTTCTCCTTCGTAGTAGCTTGTGCAGCACTGTGTTTTCGACTTTCGGCCTGGGAACAACACTGATAACACCGATGCTTATAGTTACGGCTTAGAATGTTTGGTTTGACCAAGGACTTTCTGAGTCTCACGCTCTACCAGGGAGGAGGGGAAGCCGGGAGGAAGCAGAGACAGGACACCTGACCCAAACTGACCAAAGAGGTGTTCCATACCACAGCACGTAATGCCCAGGATGGAAAAACGGAGAGCAGAGACCCGGAAGAGTTGAGTTCACGGCTCAGCCGTCAAGTGGTGAGCAGTTATATCCTCTTCCCTTGTATTTCCCTGGTCATTGTTGTTATTGGTGGTAGCAGCAGTGGTTTGTGTCATACCTTAGTTACTGGACTGCTCTTATCTCAACCCGTGGGAGTTACATTCTTTCAATTCTTTCCCCCATTCCCTCTCCCTCCCCTAGAGTGGGGGGGAAGAAAGAGGGGGGAGTGACTGAGCAAACTGTGTGATTTACAGCTTAAACCATGACAAAGTGCTTGTATATTTATATGGGAAAAGTAACTTCATTATTACAACAGCTTTTTTCACCCAAGCACAAAGAGAATCCTTTTCTACCTGCCTTAAGTAATACTTTCTCAGAAGGTCAGACAAAGTATTTAATGAATCTAAAGCTGCTTTTTAAGAATTTAAAGGTTTGGGACTTTTTTTAAGAACGTAAAGTTATTTTTACCCAATTATCTTAAGATAGTTTTTCATCAACAGAAAATCATAAAATTATTCAAAACCACAACTTTACTGTACTAACCACATCAACTATTAGAAAAATGCCAATACACATGTTGCCATCAGGCTAAGAAATAGTCCAAGAAGTAGTTTCACTAATGTCTACAAACATCCACATGGATGAATTTGGCAAGTTAGGCTGTTGTTTAGCTATGGGAAATAAAGACAAGGATGCATTTGAATTCAGGGCAACCAAGTGGGGATTGCAGATACTTAATATTTCTAAGAAAACCAGACTGCTGAGAACAGAGAAAGAATATTGCTTAGCAACACGAAGACATCCAAAACTGCAGCCTCTGGTACAGTCAGCTTAGGAATCCCAGAGGAAAAAAGGAAGAGAGCAGTGGAAGACCACAAAAGAGTGAGAGCCAGGGAAAGATGGGAAAGTTGGAGTAGCAGAAGGACAAAAAACTGAAGGATTAAGTAAGGAGCATGGGATAACCTGTGACAGTGATGCAACCAAGGGATATGACAGAGCAGAAGACGACAGGGAAGCAAGCAGGGCTGAGGAATTGCCCTTGAGTGCTCCAGTGTGGGAAGCAGTTCCTTACCAAGTGAGATTGCTCTGTGTACCCCACATTGATGTTTGTTCTTGGTTTCTCCATCATGTTTAAACAGGGGAAGTTTAGATTGGATCTGAGGAAGAAATTCTTTACTGTAAGGGTGATGAGGCACTGGAATGGGTTGCCCAGGGAAGTTGTGAATTCTCCATCCCTGGCGGTGTTCAAGGCCGGGTTGGACAGAGCCTTGGGTGGCATAGTTTAGTGGGAGGTGTCCTTGCACATGGCAGGGGGGTTGGAACTAGATGGTCTTAAGGTCCTTTCCAACCCTTACTATTCTATGATTCTATGTTTACAGGTGGGTTAAGTTGAAAACAGTTTTTCTGTTTTCTGTTTGGCGAAGCAGGTAACTGGTACATGGGAAAAGAGGTCCTTGCCAGCTGGACCAGCTGGCAGATCTGCTTTGGACTGACACTGTTACTGACACCAGAGAGAATGAGAACAGCAAAACATATGCCAGAATAAAGTAATCAAGTAATGATGTCCACAGTGTCTCTGTTCACAGAGACCAAGAATTTCTCCTGAAGAGTCTGGAAAGAAAAGACAAGCCTCTGCCAGGCTTTAATAGAAGCTATAAAACCCCTAAATTTTGAATAGGTAACTTGAAATCTCAGTTCGTTGTAGAAGGAAAACTCCATAGCTCAGGAACTACAGGAACATTTTCACACATCAAAAACATTCAGAAACTCATTTAAAAAAGGAGAAGAGGATTAAAAGGCCTGTGACAGTGTTTTACAGCCTTCAGCTGCACGATTGCTTTATCTTTTCCCTTTGTTGTCATTGGTTTGAAGCAGGGTCATGTACTGCAAAAGGAGATGGCACATATGGTTGAAAGTTGAAGACTTTGGCTTTGACGGAAAAAGAAGTATGTGATCCCTAATAATCCACTCATTTAATATGTGGTAAGATCAACAGAAATAGTAAACAGTGTAGTCAAAGAATACACTTTGAAAATATTGAAATCTAATAATGTATCTGAAGTTAGACATACACTATTTTAAGTGTCAATTCTGAGTCCACCAGAACTCTGTTTCACTGGTCAGGACTTGTCAATCTCTTCAGTGAGGGGTTGAATACATACATGGCACCATACAAATCTCTATGCAGTATGGGGAAGCAAAGCGTAACACTTATGGGCAATATTAAGAAATTCCTTGGTATCATGTGCCCGTGAGATGACACTGTGGAAAGACGAAACATTGCAGTTCAAACGCAAATCATTCAGCGAAGGCGGAGCGTTACAAACAGCAGCTTTTTGAAAGCAGCTCGAGATCGCTCTCTGGAGGTGAAAAATAAAGATTTCCTTTCTGAAGACTGCAATCAAAACAACGCGTTGGAGAGCACACCACAGACACAGTGTAGGATTGGAGAGGTTGTTAACGAGCCTACATGAGACAAAACCTAAACTCACCTAATTTTTTAGAAGCACAACACTGGGCCAATAAATAGGGAACAGCTCCACAACGCTGTGCATGCTCATGGGTCTTTAACGTAAACGTACAGTTGTCTAGTCAAAGCCGGCTCTCCAACATCTACTTTGCTTAACTTGGCTTCCAGTGTAGTTTTCCCATTGACTCTGTCCAGTGCAGGGCTCTCCAACAGTGTCCACACAGACACAGCTTCTCAGGTGCATCACCATCTAGCATCACCATCTGGCCCCCAAGTCTTAGGGAAATATAACATTGCAATAAGCTGGTTATGGACTCAAATGAACCTCAGGAAAACCCAATTCAATGGAGTTGCAGGAATTCAAATAGTATGCTTGTAATATTTGACTGCTCTTGACCCTACAAAACGCAAGCTACTTGGTGATACACAAACCCCAGACCTTTGCAAGATAAAGTGTTTGTGATTTATCTGTTCGTGACTCTCACAGTTAATGCCATAGTAGAGAAAGTGACTGAGTTAAATTGTTTATACTGAAGCAACACTAAAAGATCCCAGGCAGGGATCCCATCCCCACAAAGTGAAGCGTGATGCCCCGTGTTTGCGACCCATCTCACATATTATTGCACTCTTACAGGTATTTACATCAGTATTAGATAAATTACACACTGCCTGCCTGGAGACAAATACTAACCTGGTGGCAAATCACTCTAAGAATTCAGTCCCAGTTTGGCAGAAGACAAACACTGCACTTGTTGACAGAAGCAATGGAGCAGAACTGAAGCACACCTTCTGCCAAAAAAAAAACCAGATTCATGTACAAAAGTATCTGGGAAGAAGTTACCTTCTGAACGCTTCTGCTCAGGAAGCAGTCACTGCCGGCAATGTTTTGTTACATCTAATGGCTCAGCAGAACATAGAAGCATTTATCTTTCGGAAAGCTTTCAAAATTATCAGTATCTTTATGAAAATTAAACTTCCCCAGATGTGGTACTTCACATTTCACCCTCTTGAACTTCATGAAGTTCCCATCTGCCCATCTCTCCAGTGTACCAAGGGCCCTCTGAATGGAAGGGAGCATGTGGTGTAAGAGCCACTCCTCCCAGTTTTGTATCATCAGCAAACTTGGTGAGGGTGCACTCTGTCCCATCATCCAGGACATTAATAACAATGATAATCAATATTGGCCCCAGTATTGATCCCTGGGGTACACCCCTAGTAAGTGACCTCTGGTTGGACTTTATGCCACTGATAACAGGTGGCAGGTTCTGTTTCGAGACCTTCAGTTCACCTGGATTTCAGTTGACCTCACTGTCCCCTTACCTCATCTGTACTTTATCAGTTTGTCACTAAGGATGCTAGAGGAGACAGTGTCAAGCATATGGCTAAGTCAAGATAAACTCCTCTCATGCACTGTGCTAATGTCATTGTAGAGGGCTATCAGGTTGGTAAGGGACAAATCCACGCTGACCTCCCCTTAACCACCTTCCTGTCCTTAATATAGCCTGCTTCATCCTTTTCCAGGGGATCAAGGTAAGGATGACCAGACAGTATTTCCCCAGGCTCCCTTCTTACTCTTCTTCAAGATACAGTGGTTCATTTTGACTGAAATCCTCTCCTGCTCTGTCCTCAGCTATGGTGACACTCCTCCATACCCCTTCCTGCTCATTGAGTTACTAGCTCTTTTCTGCATCTGGTTAACTGTCCCTTTTACAATCTCCGAGCTACACCATTTCCTCTTACCTTCTGTTCTCCACTCCTTCTTCCTTAGTCCTGGTGATCCAGGAACTCACTGCAGGTTTGCTTTGTCATATGATTTCGTTATTAAGTTGTCAGTTTTCAAATGGTGCCCATGAGCATTTCAAGATCTACGCTAAATTTACTAAAATATTTGTACACTGTTCTCTTAGATACTTCCGCTGTGCAGTAGCTGGCTCCTCAGGTTTTACCTACAGACATGTAAATTGAGACAACCCAGTTATGCTTGCTTTTCCCGTTAGGACTGATGTTTATTATAATAAAAATAAAATTCCCATACTCCTCACATTCCAGAGCAGACTACGCTCTTCATTTCTTCCACAAATTAATTCCTACCTGAATCACCTGGCATGCTTCTCAGAAACAGAGTGAAAATCTTCCACTTCTACAGTTCTAACCCTGTTCCATTTGCCAGAAATCTTTTAAGAACCATAGAAATATAAGAAACTGTAAAAAGAGGTTTTGGTTCTAGCCTTTCTCTATAAACCAAATCTAACACAGACTAACTCCCACCCCCTGTATCCACAGTATCCCTCTTCACCCCTTAAAAAAGCCCAGCAGTATCAGACATCAGCTATTCCAAGACTGGTCACTAACATTAAGTATTCTGTAATCTTCACTTCCTTGTGAACAGCAGTTCTGAGTCTGTTCAGTCACACATAATTGTAGTTTAGATACATCACTGAAAGGAAATAAACAGCAGGTATCTGTCAGCAGCCCATGGAGCCGGCCACAGTGGAGCAGGTATTGTCCTGTAGGCCCTGGAGAGGTCTATGCTGGCGCAGACATCCGTCACACTGTAGCCTCTGGAGGACCCAATCGGACCAGATGGACATGCCTTGAAAGAAACGTGGCCCACAGAAGACCCATGCAATACTAGCTCACCCTGAGAGGCCTACAGCATGTGGACGGAGCCATGCTGGAACAGGCGAAATGTGTAAGAAGGAAGGTGAAGCTAACAGGAACTGTCATAAAGTGGCCATAACCCCCCATTCCCCATCCCTCTCTACTGGGCAGAAGGAAGGAGGTTGGGAATAAAAGAAGTAGAGTCTCAGAAAAAAGAAGGGACATAAGGTGTTTTATTTTTTGTCTGCTTCTCACCATCCAAATCTATTTTAATTGGCAATAAACTTCATCTTCCTCAGTCAAGTCTGTTTCGCCTGTGATGGTATAATGACTGCTTCCCTCACCTTGGGCGGTGGTGTCATTCTATTGTCCAGCTGCCTTTTGCTTCCATTTTTTAAGGGAGAATCTAGTGCTGCTTTAGCAGGCCCTAGGTACCTCAAACAGGGTAAAGAACACAGCAAAGCAGTTTGTATGGTACTTACTGGAAACCTAAGCCTTTATATTGCACTTGTTTGTAGGAAGGCTTTGAAAATAAAATCCAAAAAGAACTAAGATTAAGAACAAAGATAACAGTTTAGTCCAATTCCTTCCGTGATCAAGAAAGCAGAATTAAATGGTTCCAGTGGACCAAAAAGAAGACCTCTTTACACCTAGGTAGTTTATCTCAGTCATAGCAGGCTCAGAACCAAGATGACTACCTTTGTAGTAGTAACAACAGCCAGTGGAAGGGGCAGAGCTGAGTGATAAAGGGGAAAACCCTTTCTACTTGCTCACACACTTTAACAACCTGGTCAACAGAGTAAGCAGCTGTTATCTTCTGTAAGAAAATGAGAGAGAGGGAGTGTGAGCACAACTGAACACCTGATCTCACTCTTTCCCTTTTCACCTATGAAAACAGAAAAGCAAATATAATTTTACAGAGTTAATATTTTTACAGACTTCAAACTCCATGTCATTATCAGTAGCTAGATGTAACTCCTGCACTCAAAAACTAGCCTTCTGTTTTAATAGATATCTCAATGTTGGCTTAATCAAAGATACCAAATTCCTCAAAAGTGCTTCTGGTTCATGATTAGAGATTCTACTGTGGGAAGCTCAGTACAACTTAGATGCACAGTACTGGTATTTTCAGTTAGGGACCAGATTAGAAAAACTTCAGTGGTTACAGTACTTCAAACAATAAATAATACTAATAGTAATAAAAAGCAAACATCTACTATTAGACTATTCAAAGCTGTAACGGAGGCAGTAGTCCCAAGCTTCGACCGACTGACAAGAACACAGAACTATCAAAAAAATCCCAGGCCAGCCTAGCATCCCAGGTCACTGCCACCTTCCAATAATTGTTCTGTATCTTTTCTTTAGTTAAAAACCTGGAAAATATTCGTATGTAGGTTTGGTGGCGAAACATACTTGAGCATTTCTGCACAAATAACTACATCTCTTAAAAGTATCTGACTGAAGCATTGCTTTTAAGACTCAATACACTGGTTCAGTTTAGACACAGGTATTTACAGTTATATGTGGTATGAGAAAGTGACACATTTGCACAGGTATGTTTATTTTCCCCTGTGTTTACAGTGCATCAATTGTAATTTTAAACCATTCATAAAGCACAATTTCATACCAATTTTACATACATCACAGTTCAACAACATTAACACAATTGTACCAGCTAAATCAAATGAACAAAATGGCCATGAACATTTACACTATTCTGTAAACATTTTTTATAAACAATGGTAAAGAGAATTAACACAGACCACCATATGAAAGAGGAATGAGCTTTTCCTTAAATAAATCACTCTGTTTATAAATACTTCAATTCTCTCAATATACATTTACAGACATAATCGATTAAAAGCAGATTACCTACTCTGTTCTTTAAAAAAGAAAATGTCTATAGAGATGGACCACTGTGTGTTAAATTCTCCTAACATAAGAAGCAAGCATATGATTAGCAGAGTGTTAAAAGTATTACTGTACTTCAACCTCACTTCTGTTTGTTTACACCAACACTGAGAAGATTGTCATGTTAGGGAACTTTTACTTGAATTCCAGCAAATTACAATCAATCTTGTAGTACACATACGGGTAGTACTCCTGCTGGCTGAGGTTTAAGCCTGGAATATCCATAGATGCCTGCAAATAAAGTTTTGAAACCAGTTATACCCTTACAATTCATACTCCTATTCAGAAGTAGGTGAAACATTCATACGTTTTAGAAGCAAATAGGCCAGGTAAGACTTCACGCTTAAATTTCCATGTTCAAGTGACTGTTCAAGCAATGAAGTCAGAAGTTTGACAAACAACTAACAATATTTTTCAAAGTGAAATAAGTGCTTTTTTCAAAAATCTAAGTAGTTTTGTATCAATATTTCATCTCTATTCCTGCAGTAAGCTCACCACCACTAAACAGAAGGAAAAGTACTGCAATTGGTTGAAATTCTTCTAAACTCGGACAGTTTATGGAAAGAATGATACAAGCTGCTGAATGATCCACGAAGTTAAATGAAGTTCAAAATCTTTAATTTCCACCTCAATTGTCTCACATCCCTTTTTTTTTTTTTCAAAAAGGCCCAGAAATACTTCAGAAAAGCATTAAATATACATTAAATATAATGTTGAGAAAAATTATTTTTAATCTTTTAAAATTCAGCTAAACTTCTTGTGCGGTCTCTTTTTAGTTAACTTTTAACTATGAAAAGCACTGCTTTTCAATACAAAACAAATCAGTAGATTAAGCCTCCCAGCAATGCATTTTTAAACACAAGACCTCTGCAGATGGGAAGGATGACTGCATCTTGAGATCTATTCAGCCTCCTTCAGCAGAGAAGGATCAAAGACAGCAATGGAACCAATACTGAAGCAATTTCTTTTTAAAGGCCACTGTTACCATAGACTGCGGACAATTAATGTATTCCTTCTGGGCTCAAAGAAAAAGAGATGAAAAGTGTCAAAGTTCGTTAAGCCAGTTTCAGAACAAAGTTGACTTTGTTTGAATTCTCTGAGGATATGAATCTGTACGGAAAGTCTGTAAGATATCTTTCCCCCAGCAGTAGGGAAAAATGCAGTGAGAAGAAATTACATGAGACTTTTATACCAGACAGCTCATCAAATGCACCGGTTGCAACGTTAAATGCCATCTGCTTTGCAAAAGTGTAAAACAGAAGTGGCATTTTTATAAGGAGAGAATTTTCTGTACTGAGAGATGATGCAGAGTATGGAGAGGTGCAGCTTTGTAATAAAGTAAATAGAACTTTTCTGTTTAAACAGATTAAACCTAATACTGAAGGGAAGCAGCAGCTACAAAAATACTTACATCAATGATAGCTGCTGCACTGCTGTCGAGGTGCTTGTACAAGTCATACAAAACCTCCCTCAGTTTCTTCATTGTTCTCTTATTAGGCTGAAGCAGCATTGCCTGGAAATTAACTGGCAGACCATACCTGAGGAAATGAAAATGCTGAAATAAAGCCTTCTTTCAAAGCAGAATTTTATTTTATTTGGAGAAAGCAACCTGTTGCTGAAGAGGAAATTCTGTTCATTTTCGTTTTTGCAACCATTCTGTTTCTACAGTTCTTTAGGTAACAATAAAACAGAACTTTCCTTAAACTTCAAAGTAACAAAACAGAAGCCTAAATGCTTTTAAAATTATTTTAAATCCTTGAGTCCTTAGCACAATTCTCAAAGTTACCTGAAGTATTAAACTAATATTTGAACATTCCAATTAGGTTACTTGAAAGGCTTTGCCTAAGTCACTAGGTGGAGAATCTAGTCCCTACTCAATCCTCTTTTCTAGACATGTGGAAACAATGCCAATATACAAATCAAGTTCAGCTTTCTTCCTTACTCAAGTTTGTCTTCAGAATTCATCCCGGAGCAGTTACGAAACAGACCAGAATGCAATTATGTGATTTCTTTTTCTTTTCTTCTCTGGTTGTCCTTTAATAAGTCCTTTATGATTTATCCTTTATGATAACTTATTAAAAAGGCTAAAAAAACCACCCTTTCCATTTTCTGACTAAGGTAGAAGTCCTTTCAACTCTAATAATCATTCAGGTCCTTCCTTCTACTGAACAAATAGAGCTCTTCTTAAGTCAACTTAGTAACTGTATTTCTGGATAGGTATGAAATAAAAAAAAAGAAAAGAGAACTTTTGTAGTCAGGGTATTGAACGGTTTTATATTTAAGAAGTTTTGACTACAAAACTCTTCAAAAGGCATGTATTAAAGAAAAAGCATACATTTTAAAATGTCAAGCTATATTACTCAAACGCCAAATGCTTTTATTCTGAACTATTTCAATTTCCCATTTAAATAGAAGACACAGTAAGCTCTCTATGCAAGCAGATCATAAAGCAAGCTAAGAATCAGGAGAAATGCCTTGCTGCAACTTACAGAGTACCTGTAATTCCTAAAGCACTGGTGGAAAGAGGCAAGACACAATTACCTACTCAAATATTCTGTATGACAACTGTCAACAAGAGCTATCGCCATCAGCTATTTTTACTGCCCTATTTCTTGTTTCCTCCTTCATGGAAAAGTGGCATTCATACCCAGTTTGGTAAAGCCAAGCTAAAAGTAAATCCTTATAAAGTCTAGGAAGAAATACACTATTCAGGTCTGCCTCATTACCTTAAAACAGATTCAACAAAAACTCGCAGTGCTTTCACATGAATCCATGCAATGAAAGCTTCACTGAAATTAACTTTCAGCCACCGAACCAGAGGCCCCTGTGAAAGGGAAGAGAAAAAAAGTGTTATTCAAACTCCAAAAAAACATAAACCCATTCATCATATTTGAGCAGATACTCAACATCTGTACCATGATCATAAAGACAATTTAAAGGCAGTTTCACTATGACATGATAGATCAAGGGTGTTTTGATACTACAAGAAATTTAATGAGACTTCCAGTATCTTTTCAGTACACAATCTCAGCTGCCATGGGCTAACTATATTACAGACCATTTTAGCAATATCTGATTATTTCATTCAAATACTTGTCTATTTTCAAACTTCACATATGATCAGCTGCAATATCAGCACTGGGTTCAATCGCAGAGAGGAGCATTTGTGTTACAGGAAACTCAATTATCCCTGAGCAGATTAGCTAGATGACAGTCTGACTACATCATGTCATCTTAAGCAATGCTTTCTCAGAATCACAAGTTCATGAAATTCTTATGTAGCAATAACAAGTCTTAGATGTCTCACATTTCTGTAATGACTAGTTTACAGACTTACAAACTGCTTCTTCTTGTCAGTTGACAGTCTATTCATTTCTTCTTTATCTGCTTTCATCTCTTCTTCATTATACTGGAAGTCACGGACCATAAATCTGCATTTGGAAGTGAATAAAATCAAAAGTGGCTATCCAGATATCCTTCGAAGCATGAGAGACAGAACACACACAAAGTAAGCCTTACTTATATTCTCTGGCTTTATGCTTGAAGTCATCCACTGCCTTCCGGAACAAGGTGACGTTACAAAGGTAACTATCTTGATCCTCAAAGAGTACACTACAACGGAGAAAAGAAAAAAAGTGTCAGAATTAATAAGATTCAGGTCACCACAGATGTGATATACAGTAGCTTAACTTGAACTTCTTGCTACTAGACAGTAACTGTAGATAATCATACAGGATTAGCTCCCAAATTAAACACCTTATACAGAAAGTAACTGAAATTTTAGCAACAGCTCTTAATTACTCCCTTTGTAAAGAACAGCAGCTTCCTTTTCACATTCAGAGACTTCACCACTCAAACACCTCACACATGCCTGGATATTTGTTCAAGTTAAAATGGTTTTACAGAAAAATGAACTAAAGCTGGTTTAATACTGAGAAGTTCGAACTACAGAATTTATAGAAATGCATGTTTAAAAAAAAAAAAATGAAATTGATTAAAAATAGAAAAGCACACAAATTAAAGAAACATAGGTTAAGAAAAAGAGCATTTCTTAGTCTGTAAAGACAATCCTTAGATTTACTATTTTATGGCTCAAGACAATACTGCTTATTTTGAGCAGAGATTTAGGCTGTCCCTCAATGCCATACTGTCTTTAATAAAAAGTTTAACAAGTCATCTCTTTTTAGGCTATCCCTAGATTACACTTTCCCAGTAATTAAACAAGAATCATTAGCAAATCTCCCACTAGGCTTAAACTGATCCAATTCAAATGTGAAGTTAGCAAGAGCAAGGTCAGATTTTATAACAAGCATAGAACTGGCAATATCCAATCTGCCTGACCAGAACCCCGCTCTGTCAGTTAAAACTAACAACGTATCAATGCTTTGTGCTACATGTTGACTCCATTTTCAATGTGGTTACAAGACTACTGAAGTGGCTTAACGGTCTTACCAAGTCTTGGCCTCAAGTCTTGCCCACCACAGCCAGCAAGCACCAGCTTGGTACCAAGGACCTTTGTTAGCTCAAAAGAGACAAGCTACTTTTCTTTGCACACAAGAAAATCCCATTTCTACTTCTTCATTCTTTAGCAGCTTTTGAAGAGTGTATGTAACTTGTTTCAAGTCCTCTGAATACAGGTACAAAACTTACAGGCTAGCAGCTAATATTTGCTGCTAAACACGACCATATACTAGCTTGAAGCTGAATGCACCTGATGTAAACTAGATTAACTTTTCAATTCTTTTACTCTTGCCACATAAGTTTGTTCAGTAAATTTTTAACCCTAGAGTTCCTTTGATTTTTAACTCTACTACAACATAATAAGCTTGATCAGCTAAAGCTACAAAGCTAGACATTCTGTCAAGTTTTTGATTAATTTCAAAAATTCGAAGTCACTACAGTTAAAGATCACCTACAAAATAGAGCACATGCAAATATGAGATTTAGCTTTTAACTACTTACTTGCTGGAACGTGGTACAACCATCTCTGCTAGTGTTTCATACTGCTTAACCCAGTCATTATAATTTGACCTACAGGATACACAGGTTATCAGTAGATTTTCAGTACTGTAGTTAAGAAATCTTAGATTAATGGATCAATTAAAAAAAAATTTGAAAACATTTAATCATCAAATCTTTCAAGACAGGTGCAGGTTGTCAGAAATACACAAGACGTAAGGGACAGTCTTCCTCATGCTGTTTTTAAGATCACTGCTAAATAAACTGTAATGATAGCAAAAGTAACACATTTTATCTTCAGTCTTCATATAAGTTTACAATGTAAAATTTTTCAAATTAAAGAACTATTAAATCAGTCATCACTGAGTACAGATCTCAGAGGACCAAACAAACTTAATGGTCAAGGTTTATCAGAAATTTCTTATGCAAGTTCCTAATAGGAATACTTTTTCCACAATTACAAACGGGTTCTCCAGAGTCCTGCACTTGCCTGAAGGACTGAGAATGTGGAAGTCCTGCTTTTCTGTAGTTGGTGGTGAAGAGGTTTCACCTTTTAAACACCAAAGCCAAGCCAAAGGCACAAGAGAGAGCAGTCAAGACATACTAACCACTTGTTTTCTTCTAAAGCCACTGCAAAACTGGTTTACCTTCACCAGAGTTTTACTGGTGACAGAGACTACTGCTTCATGTGATTAACGGCCTACTGGCTATCTTTACGAGTTATAAGCTCCCTTTGTTCCCAGCTCCAGAATGACAGTCTAGGGCCATTTTCTCATTTTACAAGAGTCTTAAGGATATCTTTATCACCACTTCCCTTGGTCAGGGTAAAAGGTGGGGCTTTTGTTGTTTAAACATTTCAGACAGGAACAACCTGTTCCCCCCCAAGCAAACCTTTGACGTGATATAAGCAATGTTACACTGGTAGAGACTTAAGTAAGTTAAAAAACAACGCTCTGGCAATCTGAAAAAAATTGTAGAGCAAAGTAGTAGAGTTCTCTTTGCTCACTAAGTGGTGAAAGCCCATAAACCTAACCAGGATAATTCCATCATTAAGCTTTCTAATGTAAAACAAGTCATGTTTTCACTCAGTATTTTCACAAGGTTACCTTCTGCAACATCACTAGTCACAGCTAATATTAGGTAAGACACACAAGTCTAATCTCCACTTTCTTAAAGAAATTTAATAGCACTCAGCATTCCTTACGATGAGTTCTCATGTAGAGTGAAATGCAGGTACGCAGGCTCATTTGACTCTACTAAGCATCGAGACATATGTGTTCATCCATCCAGAAAAACCCCAAAC
Organism: Amazona ochrocephala; assembly: GCA_039720435.1. Classification (NCBI taxonomy): domain Eukaryota; kingdom Metazoa; phylum Chordata; class Aves; order Psittaciformes; family Psittacidae; genus Amazona; species Amazona ochrocephala. The sequence goes on from CM077876.1 coordinate 21,669,993, forward strand.
AAATTCAGATGTCCTTTCTCACAGTACTATAGGGTTGTGGGATATATTACATGAGTTAGATTTCATATTTTATTGTGCTTTTCAGACAAAAAACAAACTTACTTTGGTACAATCACTAATAACGTGACCAAATATTCTGAATCGAGTACAAAGTCCTCTTTCTTTACAATATCAGCAAGACTTCTGGTGAGCAAGCTTCCCCTGCAGAGAAACAAACACAGAGTAAATACATGTTTAAGAACTGAGTTTGCCAGGACAAGTTTCCAGTGCTTGATGGTATAACATTTTCAAAAACATATCTGACCTAAGCATTCACTATTAGCAGAGCAAACAAAACGTCTTTATATATATTTTGTATCTTACTGTCTAAAGTCACAAAGTTTTTACTAGTAGTTCCACTGCTGCGCATGATTTCCATATTCCAAACACCTCACACACTTCAGAAGCCAAGTTACCTTTTAAAAATGTGATTTAAAAACACTAGAACCATTAAAACCATTATTTGTGTAGTATATAGAGCCTCAGAATTACAACTAACCCAGTACAGACCTATCTATATACAGAACCTGAATAAAAAAGTAAAGCAGTGTATTGCCTCATATTCACAAAAAGACTAAGAACATACACAGATTTAATGGGACTTAACTGACAAATTACCATGCCTTAATGTAGAATTTATGGCTCACTCATAAAATGCCTGCCATTAGCATGACCCATGGTTCTGAATCAGGTAGCAGGCTTGTACCATTAACTGCAAGGGTAGGGTTGGGTCAAATTAATCAACCATATTTACCCAGAAGTACTGCTGCACCTCAACTGTATTCCAGATAATCACCACATGTACATGACAAGAGTGCATGCAGTCCTTGTTTAATTTATTATCTTCATGTACACAACAGCTGTCACTCTGCTGGTTAATTCTGAGGGAAGAAATCCAGTAATACTGATATGCTTAAAGCACAAAATGGAGTGAAGGGACAGACTTCCTTGTTTAGATAGACACCCAAGTAGCAGTGCTACGCATCAGTTTAACAGCAAGCTTCTCTCAGAAGCTCCAGCAATTTACACTATTTGTATATGCTTTTGTGTATTTCAGAATTGCCTGTCAATTGCAAGTGAGCTATTACCAGTGAGTCAGCTGGTAATAAATGTGCTTTTATGACAGCTGCTATTTAAGATTGATAAACATCTCAAAAATACATTAAGCTTAGAACCTGTACTTCACACAGGATGAAGTTTTCATGGTTAGATAACTTTCCTGTGCTACATTAGCAAAAAACCCAATGACTTACGCATTCTTCCTTTCCAAATTCTGAAGGTTCCCTTTCAGATTATTGTATGCTGAGGCTCTTGCTTTTAGATCATTGTCAATCTGGTTTACTCCCTTAAAGATAAAAAGAAAAGGAACAGTGTCTGAAGAACTAGGATATTTTAAAAATTATTTCTTAATTTCAAATCTTACATCTGCCAACAAGAACTTAATAATAAAAAAAAAAAAAAAACAAACAAAACACACAGGTTAAAATGTTTGTTTCTCTAGTGCCTGAGAAAATTCATCACTCAAAACTCAGAAAACTCTATGGTAGAATTCCTTTAAAGGAAAATCAGCCAATAATAAAAGTTACACATCCTCTTCAGCATCAGCTGGACATGGTACCACAACCCAGCTGATCATTACTCCATCACCTTCAGGCTGACACCCTTCATTCAGCTGTCAGGAGAGATCAACTGAAATTTACATTTCTACTGAGATACCAGTACACTTGTGAACACTGGGTACCATTTCCTCCAGCTCTTACTTCACTTCTCATTATATTTTCCCTCATTAGTTTCAGTGACAAGAATGAAGGTACAGTTTTATGAGTAGTAAATCCAAAAATTAAGTAACCCAAACCATTATCTACAACTTGAGAGGAAACTGTTGCACTGTATTTGCCTGTTGCAGTTGCACCTTTTAAGGTGAGCAGCCTTGGGCACTGAAAGACAGAATATCAACTGAACGCATTATCTGCCCAATTCTAAATGGCTGTTATTATTTACAGTTCTAAATCCTGTTATTTTATGTCTTTTTTTCCCCCCAGAACTATTTCCTGTGGTATGTTTGTAAATGTAGACACAATATATTGTATCACCATCTGCCTTCACGAAGTCATCTTTTATGCTGCTGCTTTACATTGGCACTGACTTACTTACAAATATAAAGAAGAAACTGTTTTATAGAGGCTCTCTTCAATTAGTGAAAATGTATGTATTTTGGAATGTCTGAAGTTACACAGGGCCAGTGCCAGCGTAGAGAGAGAAACAATATTTCAGACTTGAATCTAACTTATTTCAGATAAATATATCTGTCTAATCAACTGGAGGCAGCATTCTACATTTAATGTCACTGGCAGCCTACAATCATCTTTAAAACTTGCATATCAAAGCTCCAACTATTTTACTGATTAGACTCAGATTCTCACATTCAGCTTGCCACTGCTGTTCCAGTAAGCCGTTCTTCCCAAATCCACCCTCCAGCATGATTGCCAAAAATAATTCATTCCCAGCTAGGTAACTTGGCAGCAAATGGAATAACAAATTAAGCAATTAGTAGGTTTTCAGCTTCCAATCATGCTCCTATACAAAGAGCACTTTACATTCAATATACACCGTAACAGCTGGATAACTGAAACAACAAGGTACAGTACTGGTCTGGCATTGTAATGCTGCCTGTTCCCTCCTTCAGTGCTTCATCACTATGGTACGAAGAACAAGCATATAAAGATTCCCAGGGACAAGTACCTGAACGTAGTCAAGGGACTCTACCTTCATTTGGACTTTGACCACTGACAGAACATTTTGCTTTGCATACCACACTTCAGCTTGGGGATCCACACAATGACTTTGTTTCCACAAAACAAATATAAGTCATTTTATTATATAGTGACCTTGTTTAGAGTAACACACAAGCTCACTTGTCTGCAGCAGGAGGAAGTCATTAAAAACCTGAACATTCTGGCAGCTTCATTTGGCAACATGTTAACAGCTTGCATCTTTAAAAGATACAGCAAAGCTTTAGGCAAAATACTCCGAACATAAGACAATTTACTTTAAAACAGATGAGTATTTATTTAAATTCTTTGACTGATGCAAGCTCCAGCAAAGCATGTGGAGCATTCCAAGTGTCACAAAGCACACATCTTCATGAAACTCTTCATTATTTCAAGAAAAAGGACTAAAGCTTTTTTAAAAATTTTCATACCACTAGAAGACAGCATTAGGGGAAAAATTAATCAGAAACTATTACGCTATTAACCAGTGCGTTTGGATTCCTCTTAAGCTATCAACTAGCGCGTTTCGATTGCAGATGGACAACCTTTCCGTCTGCGTTTTCCAAGGATCATAACTTTCAACAACAGTCTAAGTATGCAATGCTTAATGAAAAAAAAAAAAAAGCAAACCCCATTGATATTAAACACTGCCTTTATGAATCAGTTCACTTCATCGGTTCCTAATTGTCAAGACTTTAATTGCTCTCAGTTGTAAAGTCAGGAACCTTTTAAAAGATTACTGCATAGACAAAAGCCTGTTACTGCTGCACTGACTGCAGTTTACTGTAAACAAGAACCAGTTTAGCTTCCTATTAAGATGTTAGAGAATGCAGAACTGCAAATGTCATTTCCAGAGCAGAGCTCTTGAAAATATATTTGTGTAAAACTGCCAAATAATGCAACAATACAAACGTCCTTCTGGTAGTAGAACTGGTGGAAAACTCCGAAAAGTCATTGCAAAATGAGGCAGATTCATGATATTGCTAAAGTAAGTATCAATCTAACATAGTGGGCCTATTTCTACATGTTTTTTATAGAACAAATTACCTTACCTTTGCAATAATTTCTGAAATATTCTTCAAGGATTGCTTGATCGGGTATTTGGCCATATCCCACTGGAACCTTGTTATATAGGTGACCAAGTCAACTAAAATTTTAAAGAATAACTTTAAGATAGACAATAAAAAGACTGATGTATTATATTCTATGTAGGACTGCTGTAACAGAGGAGTACTGTAGCAGACTGTTTGTCGACCTTCACATGTATGGATCCTGTTGCTTAAGAAATTTGAACATAAACAATCAAGTTGCAAGTTACCTGTGACCTCTGCTTTCAGACCTTGCTTCTTCCACCTCTGTAGACCCTAAATGGTATTTACTACTAAGTCAATGATGGCTGGAGAAGTACAGACAAGACCAACTATTTTTTGCTTTGTGTGAAAAATGAGAGAAAGGAGGGCTACAACAGAAAAAAAGAAAAGGTGGTAAAGATTATTTATGTTCCACCAGAGACCAGTGATGACAAAACACAGCCCTAAAGGATCAAAAGGCTTCTGTAAGAGAGTATTTAACATGTAGCTTTAATTTCTTGCCATTCTGGGTCCTACAATTTATCTCAGGGCAAGTGACTCATGGAAAAACACGCTTCCATGTCTAAAGTAGGCTTTCAGAATGTCATACAAAGAAACAGCATTCAATACGTTTCAGGATCATTACCTTCCCCCTAGACTTTTAGGATGCACATATCATGGTTAACACTTTACCTCCATTAGCCAGAAGATTCTCCTGAACTTTATCTTTACTGTCCTCTAGAACATCAGCCATATACTGGGCCACTTTCTTTACAACACTGAAAAATGAAAGATACAGATATGAAAAAAAAAAAGAACTAAAAGATTGCTATTTTGAGAAATTGCATTTATGAAACCGATCTGAAATTGCATACAAAAAGATAGAGTTGATTGCTTTACATGTAAGCTTTCCAAGAGCACAAACTGGGGTCAGTATCTGAAGGCAAGCAACTTATCAAATACATGCCAGAACTTTATGTAAATCCTTCTCTAGTGTTGCTACTTATCAGTTCTCAACAAGGTGAGGCTACTTCCCTTGCCTCCAGGTAACAGGTGCTATCTCCCTATATTCCAATATTTTTCTGAAGTCTGTGCTGCTTTCAAAATCCCAACCCCTGTCTAAAAAATGGACAGCAAGACAGAAATCATCAATAATCCAAATTAAACACAAGGCAACCATGAGAATGAAACACCAAAGACAACCAAAGAGCTATGGGGAAACCTCAGCCCTAACCCCAACCCTCATAAGATTTGACACTCAAGACCTGCCTTTCTCACAAGAAAAGTTATGTTTAATATCGCTCACATGGACCATGCTAAATAGTTTTTTACTTAAAAGCAACTATTTAATACTTCTCTCCTTGAAGCAGAAGATGGCTCCACAATTCTGATTATCTGAAATTTTGTTATGTGTGCTCAAAATGACTTTCAAAGGACCCTAAGTTTTTTCAAATTGAACAGGTTTTGCATTTTAATATTAATGCTGCTTAATCATCTCTGCGGATTAGGAAACAATGGGGTTACCTTCTCAAGTCTGTAAATAGTACTCTAACTTGCTAAAAGAACAGTTTTTACTCATTTCATGATCACTTCCTTCCAGGCTCAATTTTTACCAGTTATCCAGGACGCAGCAGCACACAGCACTACTACAGGGAGAACCATCCTCCATCAACACATAACGTGCCACTATTCCACAAGAAGTTCAGGTTTATTTTTCCCCCAAGTACAGATATTAGGAAAACCAGCAGCTCAGCTTTCTGAAATCTTAGTTCATTGACTGCCTGCAGAGGACTACTATGAAACAAAAAAAGCTAGAAATAATCTGGGCATTATTAGGCCTCAGGAAACCATCACATTATTATTCTAATATTTTACATGCTAGCAAAAATGAACTGTTACCTTTCCACAAACGCATCCAATTTAGCCAGCTCATCTGACAAACCAACCAAAACATCCAGAGTGCCAACCTAGAAGGAAAGATCAAAATGCATTAGCAATTGCATATAAACATAAAAAAGATAAAAGCAAATAACAATAAAAGCTAAGCCTCCTGAACAGGCAGCTTTGCAGAACTACATGAAATGCTGTACTTCAGGATTTCAGTCTTGTTGATTTAACAAAGTCACACTGTGTTTCATTTGCTCAAAATACCCCTAAAGCGCCGCAGCACCAGATCTAACTCAGTCTAGTTTGGTACAGCCTCAGTCCTGCATGCCAGCAATCTAAAACATCTTAAATCAACTTTTATGAGTTGGAAGCATTTCACACAAGTCTTTGTAGGAAATCAATAAAGTATTTGATTACTACTTTAGATCAAATCTGAAATTTCTGTGATCAGTTATCTCAGTGCTGGAGGCAACCAGAACACTGAAAACATTGAACATACAAGAAAACTGCAACACTCAGACTGTTGGCATAGAGAGTAATGGAATATCTAGCTTGTCTACAAGCTTTCACTCTTTCTTCACTTCTCCTCCAGGAAACACTTTATTTCCTAATTTCAAGTAATAATTCAGAGCAATCCATATACCAGTCTGGGGCCAGGGATGCTACTTAGCATCCTAGACTCTGTATAGTTCAAGCATGGAAATTACAGCACAGTAAGATATTCTGTTTAGCTCTTTCATAAGCAAGTCTCAGATGGGTCTAGAGATATCAGACAGTATAAAAACAATACAGCTATGCTTAAGTTAAATAGCCAAAAGGTGATTTTTAAATAGGTCAGATAAGTGTTTCTTTGGTTCTCTCTTCAAGTATGTATATATTTGCTCATTCTGTTCAATGAAAGTACGAGATACCTCCAAAAAGGCAATTCTTCAATATTTTAGCTACTAGTTTATATTTCATGCTGAAATACTATTAGGCATAAATTAATCTTCTGTCTAGTCAGGATGCTATTAACATTATTTTAGTCTAGCATCCTCGTTCTATATATTTGACCACTCTATATTATTCCTGCTCTCTTTAGCCTTGAAGAAAAAAGGGGCACAATTACTTAAGCAATACCACAACCAAATCACTTTCCATGCCCCACCTTCTGAGCTACATGCAGAATAAGGGAGCTACTGTTTTGACTAGTCACTAGCTACAGGACAAGTAAGCCTTTAAGCAATGCTGCTCAATGGAGAGTAAATCACTGTTTCAGTGAGTTTTACCTAAGGAGTTTAACTCCTTAAGCAGTTTTCCTAGGTGACAGAAGCCAGACTGTTTCCCATTGTAGATAAAGTATACTCAGCTGCTGTCCCTTTTAGGGAGTAAAAACAAATCCAATCATTTATAACCCTAATAGGCCATATCAGTTTTCAGTGACAACTCTCCTAAATGCTGTAAGCACCCTACAGTTGGAAAGCCATCCTGACTCATGTGCAAGGATCCCCCGGGAGGAGACAGACATTTGTTGTAATCCCCCTTCCTACCTCTACTAGTGTATCTCTTGAAATAACTCAGGACAATCTAAACATGAATATTTACGGCAGTTAGAGGATCCTCTTCAAAGATACACTCAATCACTTTGTGTCCTGAGCTCATTCCTTTGCAGAGACAGGAGCAAGGCATCACACCACCTGAACTTGACCCATTCTCCAGACAGAGACTGGTGGCTTTTTTTTCCCCTCTTTATTTTTATAGGCTTTGACGAGCTTTCACTTTCTCTCAGTTACACTGAGCTCAAAGATTTTCTTGTTCAAGAAACATTTGGGTGTTGGGATAGACCTTAATGAATACACTGGTTCATAACTTTTCCATACTCTGAAAACTGAACTGTATTAAACCAAGAGAAGCTGCTTTCAGATTTTGTTTCTCTTCACTTCTCAGAATATTAGTTCATACTCTCCTTCCTATTTTCTATAACACACATCCTCAGCTGGAGATAACCACTATTCAAGAATATTACTTCTGGACAGTGAAAAGCCAGCAGCTGTTTGATCAACCCCTATATTTTAAACCATGTCTTTTCACAGCATCTCAGCCAGAAAATGAGACAATTCAGAAGTAAGAATGAAACAAAACAAAAAAACAGCAAAGGAAACAACCATATGAATACTGAGATTGCAAGTATCCATTTTAATTCTCATTTTCTTCTCCAGCTAACTGCAAGCAGCATGAGGTCAAGACTACTATCCTTGGAAAAAGTGCGGTATTTCTGAAAGAACACAGCTTGCTGAATCCTTAAAACTTGCAGAGTGAGGACTTTTTAATTTAGAATTTCAGAAAAAAAGATAGATGTCTGAATTAACCATGCCAAGTGCAAGGTCCTACACCTGGGTCAGAGAAATCCCAGGTGCAGCTACAGGTTGGGCAGAGAAGAGATTCAGAGTAGCCCTGTAGAGAAGGACTTGGGGGTGTTGGTCAATGAAAAAATGAACACGAGCCGGCAGTGTGCACTTGCAGCCCAGAAAGCCAACCGTATCCTGGGCTGCATCAAAAGGAGTGTGACCAGCAGGTCGAGGGAGGTGATCCTGCCCCTCTACTCTGCTCTCGTGAGACCTCACTTGCAGTATTGTGTGCAGTTCTGGTGTCCTCAACATAGAAAGGACACGGAACTGTTGGAACAAGTCCAAAGGAGGGCCATGAGGACGATCAGGGGACTGGAGCACCTCCTGTATGAAGACAGGTTGAGAAAGTTGAGGCTGTTCAGCCTGGAGAAGAGAAGGCTGCGTGGAGACCTCAGAGCAGCCTTCCAGTACCTGAAGGGGGCCTATAGGGATGCTGGGGAGGGACTCTTCATTAGGGACTGTAGTGAGAGGACAAGGAGTAACGGGTTCAAACTTAAACAGGGGAAGTTTACATTGGATATGAGGAAGAAATTCTTTACTGTAAGGGTGGTGAGGCACTGGAATGGGTTGCCCAGGGAAGTTGTGAATGCTCCATCGCTGGCGGTGTTCAAGGCCGGGCTGGACAGAGCCTTGGGTGACATGGTTTAGTGGGAGGTGTCCCTGCCCATGGCAGGGGGGTTGGAACTCGATGATGTTGAGGTCCTTTCCATCCCTAACTAGTCTATGATTCTATAATTATTTTTTAGATCCACATGTCATCAAAATAAACCAATTGTTCTCTCTAAAACATCTGCAAGTATTCTTCATCTACAGTTTAAGTGCAAAGAAACAAAGATGGTGCAAAGCAATTACACTTCTTAGGACATGAAGCTTACATACCTTCAAGTCTGGAATATTGAACTTCGAATTAGTAGAAAGATTGTTATTTTTTGTAGTTGCTGTATGCAGCTTCTCCCATGTCTGTTGGCAGGTTTTTTCCCCAGGAGCAGAAATCAGCCAGAACTCAGTCATTTTTGTGCCTTTATCTTGATGCTTTCTGCTTCTGAAGACAGAGGCAAGATGCTAGCTAACAGAAGGGAAGTGAGGGGGGAAGAAAGAATACCTGCCATTAGTTCAGGATTCAAAGCTTTGCCTGAAGAAAAACATCTCAGTCCATGTTACTAAAAGTGTAGTTCCAGTCCCTATAAGTGATTTTACCAAAAGCATCACACGGTTCTAAATACATTACTTCCTATCCTCCAAATCACATTTGCACAGTTGGAAAATCAGTACTCATCCTGCAAGTTAAAGCAGGCTGACTTTGCAACATCAGCATCTTTCAACCTCAATTCCACAGAAAAGATTTTAAGCAAGCAATCTAACTGAAAATAAAACGGGACCCAAATCATATTTTCACAGCCATATTTTCCAGCACCTCTATAGCATACAACTTTTTCTGAACATATAAGAGAAAATTAAATTGAAAAATTCAACTCTGGTGTAATAGCCTTTCCAATCACTTTCCACATTAGGACAGTGAGTACACACATTAAAAAAATACTTAAATGCAATAAACTTTAGTTTATTCTTTCATGCAAAGAAAGCTCTCCTGTCAGTTCAAAAATGTAACAAAAAAGGAGGACACTTTCTAATCTTCGTACCTCTGTCGTCATCACAGACCTTCAATAATATGACATATACTGGCATTAGTCAAGAGAGGATCAGTACTAAACACAAATCATGCTGAGCTACTTTGCAAACAAGCTCAAGAAGTTTAGAGTAAATACATTATTCTGTTATTAAGAAACAGAACAAGCTGCTTAAGAGTTACTAGACATCTTTAATGAAGAAGCTGCATCAAAAGGAGTGTGATCAGCAGGTCGAAGGAGGTGATCCTGCCCCTCTACTCTGCTCTCGTGAGACCTCACTTGGAGTATTGCGTGCAGTTCTGGTGTCCTCAACATAAAAAGGACATGGAAGTGTTAGAACAAGTGCAGAGGAGGGCCACAAAAATGATCAGGGGACTGGAGCACCTCTCGTATGAAGATAGGCTGAGAAAATTGGGGCTGTTCAGCCTGGAGAAGAGAAGGCTGCGTGGAGACCTCATAGCAGCCTTCCAATACCTGAAGGGGGCCTATAGGGATGCTGGGGAGGGACTCTTCATTAGGGACTGTGGTGAGAGGACAAGGGGTAATGGGTTTAAACTTAAACAGGGGAGGTTTAGATTGGATCTGAGGAAGAAATTCTTTACTGTGAGGGTGGTGGGGCCCTGGAATGGGTTGCCCAGGGAGGTTGTGAATGCTTCATCCCTGGCGGCGTTCAAGGCGGGGTTGGACATAGCCTTGGATGGCATGGTTTAGTGGGAGGCGTCCCTGCCCATGGCGGGGGGGTTGGAACTCGATGATCTTGAGGTCCTTTCCAGCCCTTACTATTCTGTGATTCTGTGATTCTGTGAAGTGAAGAACAAAATCAAGTAGTACCTTGACAGAATCTAAATATATAAAGTTGATATTTGAAATATCTTCTGTACAGCTGAGGAAGAGTAGAGACTAACCTGCATTTCATGAGCAGACTGCAGCACTTTTTTTTGAGAAAGAGAATAATATATTGTATTTGTAAGACTCTGTACACACTAGCAAACTTCACCCAAAACAATACTCATAGGTCCTTCGTCTGTGTAATCGTTCTAGGGTCAACAAGTTATCCAAGGTGTTGAAGTCATAGATGAGCTAAAGAAAGGCCTGATAGCTGATTATTTTGTTCAGCTACTCAGGAAGCCTAAACTAAAGAAAGTTTGGCAACCATCAAATTAATACCATGAAGCACACCTTGGAATGGACATAACAGTTAACCTCTGTCAATTAGGAGCCTTGTTTATAGTGAGAGATGATGACACCTAGTTAATCAAGGCTCTTGATGTCTAGATATCTGACACTGCAGTACCAGGTAGTAGCATAGCAGTGCTATAATTCTAAACACAGACAATGCCAAGGCAGGTACAGATATCTGAGAAACTGGAGTATTACAAGACCAGAAACATGGTCCACACAAGCTTGTACAGCCTGATCCAGACCAGTTCTGGGCACTCTCCTGTGCTGCGGTCACACACCTGCAGAGCTGGTTCTATTCAACAGCACAAAGTCAAGAGCCTGGAAATTATCTGTGCTCTCCTCACTGGCACTGCTCTCTTTTCTCCCCTAACAAGTTGCCAAAGCAGGTTGGAAAGATATGGGGAAAGTTGTTCTTTGCTTCTGGAAATAGCATGAAGGAGAAAAGGGGTCCTATCTCTGAGGGCAATGGATGAAATGACTGAGTCTACTTCCTCCCCTATGCTTTGGACTTGACTGTTGGGATAAAATCTGCAAGAGCAGAACGAGAGGAAGGTGAAGCCCATGCCAACAGCCCCTCAGGCACCAGTGGCCCCTGATGTTCAAAACAGCTGTAACAATCCTTGATCACCCTGTACTGGAGTTTGATATCAGGAGGTATAATGGAAAATTAAATCAGTATCAGTCGTTGCCATGTTATAGGGCTTCTTCGCTTAGCACCAACTGGATTATCTTGCATAACAGGTCTCCATGGGAGATCTAATTATCAACGATTTGGAATGAGACAAAATTTCCTCTTACTCAGACTACTTCGATGCATTACCTTCCTTAACACATGCCAAACTTGGTGAATTCATCACACATTATGTTTTCCTACACTTCACAGAACTCTGGCTCCATAAAAGAAACAGTCAAGTTTACAGTAAACTTCACACATGCAGGGAGACACCAATACAGCTGACACACACATTCTGAAGTGTTTAAGCTTTAAACTGTTTTCTGTTTTGATTTGACTAGACTGGGACTGGAAAAGGCTTTGGAATAAATACTGAATAACTAAACTAGTTTAGGTGGTGGCAGCAACAGTGTGCAAATATCCAAGTCAAAGACAGAAGAGACAATGTAGAAATCTAGAATCTTATTCAGTAAGACAGATGGAAAATGACATTCTCATATTTTCCACTAAAACATAAATAGCCCCTAAAGAATACGTATAAAGTTCCCAGAGATTGTATTCACGAAGGAAACAGTTACATGTTTGCAATGACACAGTCACATTCCCTGCATTACAGATTGGGAAAAATCAGCTCACCATTAAAAAATCTAAACATTTTTTCCCAGGGGAAAAAAACCATGAAACCTTTAACAGATCCACTGCAAAGAACAACTGCTTTCAGTAAGCAAAGTTCTCCAATCTTTCAGTTTTCAAAGACCAACTGTCCAGACTTTATATGATGACTGCAAGTCTTTCATAAACAAGCCTAAAGTTACGAACACCTGACAGACTTGTAGCAAATCTTTTTTCATGCTTAAAACCCAATGAACTAGAGCACTTCATGATTCCTTAATACCAGTATATGTAATCAAGCTAATATTTTCAAGGGGGTGTTTCTTCCTTAAATATTGTCCATTCAGTATCCTACCACACTATGATATTAAACGAATAGAAACTATGGTCCTAGCTGTGCAGAATGTGGGTAAAGCCACATTAAGGAACGAAAACATTAAGAAGCAAAACTGCTTCCGAGATGCCACTGTCAACATTTTCTGGCCAACTTCAGCAAAAATTCTTTGCTATACAGCTGGGAGCGAGAGGGGGATTTTCTTAGGAAAATGAGAAACAAAGTTTATACAAAAATCTCTCTATAGACCATGCTGAACCAAAGTTCAGGACTTCAAGGAACAGGTTCTGGAATTCCAACTTTGTATACAGCACTGAGATAGCTACCTTGATACTTACAGTTCCACAGGTCATAACATTACTATTTTAATACTGCATAACCAAACCACACACAACTCAAAAAAAACTTCAAAACCCCACAAAACAAATTCAACCTTGTGAGATCAGCAGTGCTTCGACCCATCTTTATCTTGTTCAGTACTCATGAAGAACGCAAGTTCTCATTTATAAGGGCTTAATAGTAGAAATCCATTGGAACAAACTTTTCTCATTTTAGATTCAACAACTGGCAGCATCCCAAAAAGCCTCCCTTGGCACTTCCTCATAAGCACACTCACAACATAAAACTTAGAAGTACAAGTCTTCCATGTGCTGTTACAAAGAGATTAAAGTAACATAAACATATTGCCAAGATGTTGGGCTGATCGAATGTCACAAATTGTATTACCTCTTCCTTGAGAAATTGCAAGAACTCATCTATAAAATGCTTGAAATATTTCTTTCTTCGAAGCTTTCATCTGAGTATCTGTTTTTGAAGCCTAACGTCTAAAATAAGTTTCATATATTATTTAAAACGTATTTCACATGACTATTCATAATTTATACTGCTTAATTTCTATGTTATTAGGAAAAATGGATTTCCAAAGAAAAAATCTTTCATGCAGTATACTATATTATAACCTAAGCAATAAAATCAGTGAGCAGCTGTTTCAGCACTGCACCTGGTAGGACATACAGTGATGTCAAAACAGCATCTCAGCTAAGACACTTTGCATTGCATTTTTCAAAACAACGGCTCTAGGGGGAGGGACAATTATTTTCTATTTCCTATTTAGCTCAACAGTAAAGTTCAATTTACTAATACGATTTAGAAGTCTCCCAATACATCCCGAAGACGTTATTTCTTCAAGCCCGCCCTCAGAAATCACTTCTGACACCGGGTGTTTGGACATCACATTCATAAACAGAAGCGGTCACAGTGAGGAAGCGCCCGGGAGGTTTCACAACGGGGAGTTCATAGGCCCCGTGCAGAGGCAAGCGGGCGGGTGCCCGGGCTGGGGGAGCCGGCACCAACCCTACGGAGCCACTGAGCCGGATCACTGCGATTAGATGGCGGCTACCCTCACCTGGGACGGCAGCAGCTACCCTGGCACAGGCTCCCCGGCCCGCGCTTCACCTCGCCCTCCTAGAAATGAACCCCACCGCGGTACCTCAATCACGGCGCAGGAGCCCGACAGGACAGCCCCGACCTGCAGCAGCCCCCGGCGCGGCGCCGAGGCCCGTCAGAGCCCCTGAGAAGGGCAGCGGCGAGCGCGCCCCGCGAGGTACCTTCAGTCCAGGCCCAGCGCGGCCCGCCGCCGGGGGAGGCCGGAGCGCCGCACGAACGGCTCGGGGCGCGGCGCGGCGCTGCCCGGCCAGACCGCTCCTCCCTCCTCCCCTCTTCTCTCCGCCCCTCGGGCTCGGGCGCGGCCCCGGCGGCAGCTCCCAACGATGTTTACCGGTCACTGCTCCATCCCGCGCCGGCAGCCACCGCCACCTACACACCCGCCAGCGGGTCACGTGAAGCGCCGAGTCAGCTGACGACGCCGCAGCGCGGATCACGAGACAACGGGGCGGGGGAGCAAGCGTGACGCGGCGGCGCAGTGGCTCGCCGGTGCGCCTGGGACCGCGGGTTCGGGACCCGGCGCGGTCAGCCTGACGCCGCCACCGCGGTTACGGGCGCTGCCACCTCCGCGGGACGCCCCGCCGGTCCCATTGCGAGCGCCTCGAGTCGGCCGGCAGCAGCTACCTCAGCGCCTGGTCTGCGCTGGCCGCCCGGCGGGCTCCTGCAACTCCTGATATATCTAATTTTGATAGGGAATTTGTGGGAAAACCGCATACGGATCAGAGTGGCCTCGTCCACCGCGGGGAAGCAGATGTTGTTAAGGAGCTTTATGCGATTTTGCCCTCAGGGCACAGAAGGACGGTAGGAGTTGAAAACGTGCGTTTTTTCTGGCTGCGGTTGGCTGCTTTTCCTTGTGTCGGCACTGAGGAAGCACAGTGTTGGCGAAAGCGGTGGTAGTTAGGTGATCAAAACTACCTCTGTGTGTGTACTCAACTGCTCTGCAGTGAAGGGCTTGGGGAAGAAGACAGTGTGCATGCAGGTGAAGGGTGGGAAAAGATGGACCTGGAAAAAAACTCTCCATTTTACTTTGGCACCAAACCCTGGTTTTCTCACCATGCACAGTAATTGCTCAGTGAAAAATAGCAGGTTATAAATTACTCTGTTAGTAGTGAAATTTCTTTCTGAATTCCATTTACTGTGTGAAACTGCTTATCATCTTAATTCACACTATTATCTGGAGAAAGCAGGAACCATATACGAAAAGTAGCCTATTTTGGTTTGCTGGTGTTGGTGAACCAAGCAATTTGTTCTTATTTTTCTCCTTTTATTTTTCAAGTAGGCAGGAGTTGGAGCCATCCTGTAGCCATGGGTGGCTAGTGGGGAACTGCAGCACAGAGGAGGCAAAATGCGATTGCAAATACCAGAGAGGTAACTTCACATAGTTTCAAACCAGCAAAGGATGTGGCTTCGTGTCTCTGGGACCAGCTCCAGGCCCCTGCTCCAGTGCTCTTTGCTCCCTTAAGTACTTACAGCTCCAGCAGCTTCAAACTGCATAGTCGAGTTCAAAGTATGAATGTTGTTAACCAGCCCATAGCGTGGCAGGTCAGTCTTCCTTCAGCCATTTATGTTGTTCTTCAACCATCAGAGGCTTCTGAAAATGTTCCTTTTGCTGAACTGCCCACATCCACTTATAGAATCATAGATAATACTCCTGACATGCTCCTACTGGTACAATTTTGTTAGAGAGATGCTTCTCATATCAGTACAAAAACACATCCTCCAAAATAATTTAGTAAAACAGAAACTTGGCTACCTTAAAGGTGGGCAGACTTATTTCTAAATACTGACATTACAAATTCCAGCAAGAATAATTTCTTAGTAGGTGAATTATTAACAATTTTCAGTGGAAATTCTTATAAAACTTCACAATAGGTACATATTCTTATTGCAAGCCATTTCCTCAAAATGTGGCAATATATGCCATATGCCAGCACTAAATAGCAAGTGCAAGTCATTAGCTGTGTTATTTTTGGAACAAGATAAGGTTTTTTTGAGTGATCCATAGCTCCAAGCTATCTGGCAGAAACTTGGCATTAACCTCTATAAATAGAGTAGTTAGTAAATGATACTATAAAGTCAGTACTTAGCAGGAGAATAGCCAGTGTTTCTAACCTGCACAATGATAGCATGCTTGTAAAACCATAGGAGGGGATTCTGAGAACTAGGACCTATGGTCTGCCATTTAAGTCCACTGTCTAATGTGGTTGGGTTTATAACAATATTTGCCATTTGGTTGACCAAGATCAGTTGAGATACAAAGCAGGCCTGCAGGCAATCTATGACTCTTCACTGGAAAACTAAAAAGGCAAACAGGATTAACACAAATTAAATAATCAGGATATTGGCACCCTCAGAATAAACGCACAGTAGCAGTGAGCTGCAGCATGATCTTGAAGTGAGCTGTCAGTGAGAAATCCAGCCCCAAGGTGTGCAGTAGTTATAAATGGTATCAAGCAGAATACTGTAAAGATTAACATTTTAAACCAGAGCTATCACGGTATGGGTGGGTATATGGTAGATTAAACAGATATGTTCACTAATATTTTTATAAACATACTTGCCTATAACATTGCTCCATCTGGCCTGACTGGGGTATTTTTACAAAGACTCGGAGGCCTGAAAAAAATAGTACACTTTATTTATGGCTTGAGAAATGTATTTGTTGAAATTTCATTTGGGGAGGAAAATACCGTGATGTGTCTGTTCAACCTCAATCGTTTCCTGTTGTATTTCTTGAAAAAATAAATCTCTTGAAATCACTGCATAGAAATTTCATTCTACAACCCAAGCTTCTGTCAAAATTTACTTTGGATCAGCTCTCCATGTAGGTCTGTATTCAGCTTTAAATATCTGACAGATTTTTGTTCAGGTAAACTCATGCACAGGCTTAATACAGATTGATTTGAGTGTGCATGGGGGTGTGCAGTGGTATTTGCAGGTAAAACTACTTAAGATTGAGACAGTTTACCTAGGAGTTAAGCAAGAGGTGGCAGGGATATGGTTGTTCTTAGACCTGATCTTGTACCAGCTGCGTGAAGTGGTTGCTCCTTTAGATTTGGAGAGTGAAAATAAGAACACTTGAGACTGGTTATGGAAGTAGCTGCTGCTGTTTGAAAACCCTGGTGATGAAAGTAACGCTACCCAGGTCTAGGAGAGTCCCACAGAGCTTATGTGACCCAGAGCATGTGTGATGCACCAGGCAGCAATGGGGAGTCCCCAACTGGGGAATCTATGTCTGCTACACAGGATCCTCAGCCAAAACGCTTGTTGTGGGCTGCTGTGAGGAGCCATCCAAGGACTCCATCCCATGAAAGCCTCTCATTTGCAAGCTGAGGTTGCCATTCCATGAATGTTTCCAAAATTAATATGGTGAAAGGATTTTAGCTTTTCATTCTAGTGTAGTGGCTTTTGAGATTTCTGAGGGAAATGCAGATTTTATTTGAATTCTGATTATTCATCCATTCTATTTCTGTTTATTTGTTTTGATTTGTAACCAGGTTTTCTGCAGTGATCTCTGCAGAGCTACATGTTCTGTGACATGCAACAGAGATTGGCAGATATGGGATAGTTTCCCTTGCTTTCTGGCATTCTCTGAGCCTGTGTTACCCAGGTATTATACAAACACTGACAAACTGATTTCCTGAAGACATTGGGAATATTATAATGAGTTTTAACATGATCAGAATTTTACTCACCATTTTATTGATGTATCAGTGGGGGTTATTTATTTTTTTTTTATATTTTGGTGGTATAGGTGCTAAAATAAAGGTTCTCTACAATGTGCAAAGGTACAGCCCTAAAAATGGAAAGCTCTGTTTTCTAAAGCTTGAGAGTATCTGTAGATCAAAGTCAGAAAAGAATAATATTGCTATACATATAGCCCACTATCCAGTTGCACAGGATTCAAATATCTGAAAAATAGGAAATACACTGGGGTAAGATCATGATGTTCTGTGTGACACAGGTAAACTGCAGTATAGGACCCCATTCTCCAGCCTCCATCAGTTTGGCTGATGGAAGGACTGAATAGCAATATTACTGTTTTCCAAAAGTTATTCAAAGAGAGTGGAGAGAAAATAAACTTGTATTACTTTGTTGTTTACTTTTATTTTTCCTGGAGGTGGCTTTTTGAAATCATTTTAATAAAAGATACCTATCAAAGCACATTGCATTTTAATCTTTCTTGATGTTGCCTGGGAGACACAGCCTTAAGATTGAAATTTAGGTCTATGAAAAAAGATGTTTTTAAACTGGAGCAGAAATTGGGTATGTTCTTCAGCCAGGCTTTGTGAAGCAGACAGAATGTCTCTTTCCTAGCTGCTGCTTTGATTTAAAACTGCCTCCCTGGCTTCCAGCTTCAGATCAAGGACTTCAGGGAGATAACAAATACAAATTTTACAAAATTTTTTAAAATCCTGAATTACCTTAAACGTTGAAGTCCCCATTTGTATCTATTTATGCATGTGAGCATTTAATTATTCTATACAATGTGGGCAGCATGTTCAGGACAGGTGCAGAAAGACAAACCAGCATGCCTATAAAGCTTTGGGGCAGGCCACACTCCAGTGGACTTGACCTAAAAAACTTTTCACAAGGAGAACACTCAGCCATTGGAATAACCTCCCCCAGGAAGTGGTGGACTCCCCAGTGGTGGACACTGTTAAGATTTGTCTGAACAGGGTCCTGGAACATCAAGTCTAGGCCATGTTTTTGCTAAGAAACGTGGACCAGATGATCCTTGAGGCCCCTTCTATCTACTGATGCAGAACTCGGAACCAAGGCATTTGGCAGAGGATCAGATTTATGAATGGGGCACAGGGGAAGCTCAGTGCTGTCATGAATCTGTGTTTCAGAGCCTCTGATTTAGAGCTCTACTGTAGAGATAAGGTGACAGGGGCTTCTTGTTGGGCACTAGCTCCAGGCTTAGACTGATCAAGTCCAAGAAGATGGGGCTGGGAAGGCTGTAGCCCTGTACAGTCAGCAATGCCTGTGGGCGCACTCAGGGATGCACCTGTGCAGCGCTTCCATCCACACACTGCTGCGTCAGGCTTCTTATTATTCCCACTCTCAAATAATGCAAACTCAGGCAGCGTCCTCTGTCCAGCACGCAGAGCTCAGCTGGCCTGGCTGTGCAGGAGAACCTTGAAGGGTGCACAGAATTTCAGACAGTTATGGGCTTGTCCAGTGGAAGAAAACTGAGAGCCCAGGGGGTCTGTCAGCAGAGTGGTTGGATGCTTGAGGAGCTGTGGGAGCAGCCGTTGAATAAGCTCTGTGGACACCAGTGATGCCAGATGTCACTTCACTAGAGTTATATGCCTGAACCCCACTGTGAATCTTCACTAAATTAAAATTCCATTTAGGTTATTTCAGTGTCATATAGTGTTCAAATGAATTATATGTCTGTATATTCAGAAAAATGGAAGCAGTGTATAATCACAGCAGTAATGGCAGTAATGGATTGTCAAATTGCATTTTACAAAAGGTGATGAAGTACGAGTGCAATAAAGGACTAACCAATTATAACTTGGCACCCAGCTCTGCCAACCCTCATTTAACTAAGCGCAACATAACTTGTGCCTTTGTAGACAGTGCCTTTGAACGCAGAAGTTGCTGGCTATACTAGAGAAAATACAGGCTACTACCACAGTGGTTTTGCCGGGAAAAACGAAAGCCCCATCTTAGTCCTATATAACCGTCCTGAAGATTTTTCCTTTAAAAAATATTAAAAAACCAGATGTTTGAATAATTTATTGGTTTAAATTCACAGTTTCCTCTCATTCAAATCCTTTGGTTATAACCCTGGCTAAATACTTTCCCCACCGCAGCACTGTATTAGAAAAAAGTTTAGGGCATAGTTTGGTAAGAAACAATTTGACATCAGAGCCAGCTACCGAAGTCATTATCTCCCTTCTGTGTCCTTCCCTGCTGGTCCTGTCCTGCATTACCTCACCCTCTGCCAGTGCTGCACCAGGATAAGCATTCTGCAGCAACACAGTGGACTCATGTGGCTGAAAAATACACTTTTTTTCCACCCTTTCTGTTATTTTTCAGTTGAATTAGTTCTTTAACCTGATCTGCTCTGTAGCTGTAAATGCACCAGCACTTGGGGGGAGAGAGACAGTGGGAGAGTGAGAGGCCCTGAAGGTACAAGAGCACTGAGCTGTACAGCTGCTTCATGCAGCACTTCCACTGAATCATGTCCTCACATGAATAAATTGGTGTATGTGTACGGTTTATATGGTGTTATGTTTCTTATGCTAACTACAACAAAAATATCTGCCAAATACAAACCTCATAAATCATGTAAATTTTTTCTTTACTTAAAATTTCTGATAGAGGGCAATGTTGGTACAGCTCATCTTGTGCTTCATAGTCCTGCCCTCGTTTCTCGCAGGCTAGAAACGATGGTATGCCTGGCTCTTCACAGACGTGCAGCAAAGCTAATATTTCACTCGGGGTTCCCAGGAGCTGAAGTCTGCTTTTGCCCAGCATACCTCCACATGGACTATAGGACACATATCACTGCCTGTTTACTTTTAATTTGCCAAAAGGGCAGTGATTTACCTCCTGGTAAATTTAGATCTTTCAGTGCATTCCCCAAGTGGCAGTGCAAATTCTTCACTCTT
The DNA here is from genome assembly GCA_039720435.1 of Amazona ochrocephala. Lineage (NCBI taxonomy): Eukaryota > Metazoa > Chordata > Aves > Psittaciformes > Psittacidae > Amazona > Amazona ochrocephala. The sequence continues at coordinate 21,690,645 of CM077876.1, forward strand.
TCCTCAGAGTGGTTTTTTTTTTGCCAATAGGCAAAAAAATTCCTTTACCAAAAAGGTTGCCAGGCATTGGAACAGGCTGCGCAGGGAAGTGGTGGAGTCACCACCCCTGGAGGTATTTAAAAGATGTGTAGATGTGGCACGTGAGAGCATGTTTTAGTGGTGGACTTGGCAGTGCTAGGTTAATGGCTGGACGTGATGATCTTAAAGGTCTTTTCCAACCTAAATGATTCCATGTTTCTGTGAAAACGCCTTGGATTTCATCTGATGTTCAAATGAAAGTGCTGCTTCTCCTAATGTCTGAAGTACTCGTATGGTCTTCACCAGTATAAGATTCAAATTCTGGGAGTTTTTCGTGGCTGTTGAGGTTCCTTTAACTTAGGGATAGGGTTAAAGGGACGAGTATATAATAAAATGGGCAATAGCTAAGGCTGAAAACAAACATGGAAACAAACCCAGCTTTAGAAAATGGTGGTTGGGTCTAGGAGAAGGCTGTTGACTTTGCTGTGTTAGAAGAAATATGAAGTTAAATCTTGACTAACTCAGCTGCAAAGCTTCCACTGAATGTGTATAATAGGATGACACCCTAAGGATACAATTTAAGTGTATTAAAATTGCAGCCTGTGTATGTTCAAGAGGTGAATTTTTAACAGCAAGACCCAGATAAGCAAACGTACTGTCCAACCTGTTAACCATTGCAAACTGTGTCATCTCAGACCTGTTTACTGCTGTGTATCACTATATTGATTTTTCCTATGAAAAGAAGACTTGAAACACAGCTAGGCTAGAGGTTTAGTATCATGTATCAGCCAAAGTGAGGTAAAAAAATGTTGTTTTAAAGGTGAGTAACTGCTCATAGCAGAGTTTGGGAGTCTGGATAGTCCAGTATCTGAAGGGGGCCTATAGGGATGCTGGGGAGGGACTCTTCATTAGGGACTGTAGTGAGAGGACAAGGGGTAACGGGTTCAAACTTAAACAGGGGAAGTTTAGATTGGTTATAAGGAAGAAGTTCTTTACTGTAAGGGTGGTGAGGCCCTGGAATGGGTTGCCCAGGGAAGCTGAGAATGCTCCATTGCTGGAGGTGTTCAAGGCCAGGTTGAACAGTGCCTTGGGTGGCATGGTTTAGTGGGAGGTGTCCCTGCCCATGTCAGGGGGGTTGGAACTAGATGATCTTAAGGTCCTTTCCAACCCTAACTATTCTATGATTCTATGATTCTATAGGCCATTTGCTTCGAGTAAAACATTGCTTCTTGGAAAGATGCTCAGGTTTTTACCAGAATGGAATGACCTCACAGGAGGCACCGAAGTTTATTGCAGCACTTACTCCTTATTTGCAAGGATAAGTGATCACCCAGCAGTGACATTTTGGATATCTTTGAATCTATTCTGCAAGTGTGTTCCAAAATTCCAAACGGGAGTACATTTTATTCTCTCTCACACCTGGAATGCAGACACACAATAAACATCTTTCAGTAAATTCCATCACCATCCTTCACATCATTTTGCCCTTTGTTTATTCTGCAGCTGAAAATACTCAAGATCTCTCTTTTTACTGGGCTCTTCTAGACTTGGGTTAAAAAATGTGCTAGATTCTTCCATGTCAAATTCCTCTGAATCACATTTATTCTGCCTGGGTGAATTAGCAACTGGATTGACTGTGTTTCAATTAAACAATTAACATACACATGAGCTGGCACTGAATTTCCTGGATTTGGAAAATACAATATGAAACATGACCTGCTTAAGATAAGGAATGCATTGAGAACAAGAGAGATAGAAGAACTGTTGACACTTGCTACCTGAACTTGAGGCAGCTGTAAGATAAGGAGGCTCATTTTCTTGCCTAAAGCACACCTTGGATGGCAAACAACCAAATTTGGTAGGTACAGTTATGAGTTTCATGTGAGGTAATACTTAATACATTGCAGGTGAGAAAGGAGATGTAAAAGTGTGAGTAATAGTAAATTATAACAGCAGCAGCAGCAGCAGCAATATCTCTCTATACCCACTTTCACTCATGAATCTCAAAGTGCTATGTATTGCTAGCATACCAATGAATGAAGCACTTGGAAAGGACCTGACTTGCTCCTTTTGAAGCAGTGTTAGAGCAAAGGTTGGACACTGACTTTCAGCTGCTAGCCCAGGAGGAGAATAGTCCCACTGTGGGAACGGCTGCCTTCTCTGGGCTGTTTTTTCCCATCAAGAGCAGAAATCTGGATTTGTGTTTGAAATGTAGCTCTCTTTCCCACCATTCAAAAGCTGGCTGGAAGGATGCACTTCCCAGTAAAGAAAAGGAAGAAAGTGAGCTCAGGAGAACTTCAAAAAGCACAGAGATCCCTTCAGAAAGGACAGAAATGGTACAGTTCAATGAGGAATCATTACATTTGACACCAGTTTTCTAAATGTTGTCTTAATACCTGTGGTTCCTGTTAAAATGTGTTCAGGAAGGGCATAATTGCCAATGGGAAAGAAAAGACCTTCTCTTTGGCTATGATAGAGGGGAAGGTCATTTAGCTGGACAGTAACTTTATGGGAAGCTTTGGTTCTTTACATTTTTAAGAAAATACATTTTGGCAGACCATACTTCTGGCAGTGCAGAGCACATTGCTCACAGAAGTGCTCGGTGGATCAGTTCCTCTGTAACTGAACAAGGTCCCTGTGCTAACTGCAGCAACTGCTTATAAAACAATTCTTAGTAATGTAACTAATTTTTCCTTTCTTTAATGCTGTTTTGTGTGGTTTATTTCTTCTGTGAGCAAGTTAATTGCTCTTGACTTCTTCCCTCTCATCTGCTTTTCTTCTTCTCAATATGTTTTTCCCACTTGCAGATTCTTCCTCACACATTGCTCCTCTCCTCCATGAGCCCTCCAGGGCAATGCTGTCTTACAAGTGAGGGACTGCTCTGGTTGCTGTGCTGCAGTAGTCCTGATCTGGAGATGTCCTTGAGTTTCTTTCACCCCTTGTCTTAAATAACAAGAGCTCCTGGGATCTTTTGGCCCTGAGGCTCACAGTCCAGGGTACAAGGAGCAAGAGTTCAGCTTATCCTGACCTGATCCTCTAGTTGCATCACTGAGTTTGGAGAACCTACAAATATATGGAATTATATTTATACAGCAGGTTGGTGGGAGCAACTGTGTGCTATGCCCATGAGGACAGAGTGCGCTGGGGAAGCCCGTATGTGCTTATGGTGCATGCCCAGATGAGATGCAGTGATCGTGCCCTGCCTTTGCAGCAGCACAGTGCTGCAAGGGCCAGCCAGACCTACCCTGAAAGTCCCTGCAGAAAAAAGGCAGCCTTGCGGCAAGACCTCCTTAACCTTGCAAAGCAAAGTGCACAGCACGGACCTGCCTCCACTCCTTGCTTCTGTGCTGTGTTGAGAAATTAGAGCTGAAGCCCACTCAGGTATCCAGAGAGAAACACTGAATAGTCTTGGTTGGAAGGACCTCTGTGAGTGTGCGGTCTGGCTCCCTGCTCAAAGCCAGCATAGGGTGAGGTGGAACAAAAGTGAGAGGCCTGGGGATCAGGGCTGGAGGTCTGCAACCCAAGGGAGGGAATTGGAGCCCCATGGCCCTTCAGCTTGCTGCAAACAGCATGGATCGGTTGGAAAGTGCCATAGTAACAACCACAGGAAGAACCCTTGGGGCTCAGTGCGTTTCATCCGGTGTCTTCAAGACACAATTAAGCCTATTTAATGGAAACAATACTTTTTGTAGACACAGCTGAGATAGGGAACATGAGGCCTTTCATGAATTACTTAAGTTGCAAAAATCTCACTATTAAAATCTCATGGTTTAAAATTCATCTAGTTTAAATAGGGCAGTTTTTCCATTATAGGTGTGCCCTGGGGGATGGATGGATTAACATTGCGCTTATGAATGTCTAGAGCATCCCCAGCTTTTGTTAATTTCATTTAAGAATAAGAATGATTAACATTCATGAAAATCTGGCCTTCAGCAATGAGCCCGAGGAGATGGATATTTTTTTGCAGCAAACAAGTGGTAGAAATGAGAGCAGAAATTTGGGGTTTACAGCAGGGAAGTGGCCCAGGAAAACTGTCAAGCAGCTCTGTGGGATGGCTCTGCTCTCCTGCCTTCCCTTTGTTCCACAGCCAGCCACCACTGATCATATACATAGGTATAGAGAGGTGGGCCTGTGCTAACCTCATGAAGTTCAACAAGGCCAAGTGCAAGGTCCTCCATCTGGGTCAGGGCAATCCCAAGCACAACTACAGGCTGAGGGAAAATGGACTGAGAGCAGCCCTGAGGAGAAAGATTTGGAGGTGTTGGTTGATGAGAAGCTCGACATGAACCAGCAGTGTGCACTTGCAGCCCAGAAAGCCAATCATGGACTGGGCTGCATCAGAAGGAACGTGACCAGCAGGTTGACGGACGTGATCCTGCCCCTCTACTCTGCTCTCATGAGACCCCACCTGGAGCACTGCATGCAGCTCTGAGGCCCGCTACACAAGAAGGACATGGACCTGCTCCAGAGAGTCCAGAGGAGGGCATGAAGATGATCAGGGGCTAAGCACCTCTGCCGTGGAGACAGGCTGAGAGAGTTTGACTTGTTCAGCCTAGAAAAGAGAAGGCTCCAGGGAGACCTTAGAGCAGCTCCCAGTGCCTAAAGGGTGCTACAGGAAATCTGGAAAGGGACATTTTGCAAGGGCATGTAGTGACAGGACAAGAGGAAATGGCTTTAAATGGAAAGAAGGTAGATTTCAATCAGCTATAAATAAGAAATTCTTCACTATGAAGGTGGTGAGGCACTGGCACAGGCTGCCCAGAGAGCCTGTGGCTGCCCCATCCCTGGTGGTGTTCAAGGCCAGGTTGAATGGGACTTTGAGCAACCTGGGCTAGTGGAAGGTGTCCCTCCCTGTGGCACGGGGTTTGAACTAGGTGACCTTTAAGGTTCCTTCCAACCCAGACCTGTCTATGATTCTATGGCTCTGCATCTCTGCGATGAAGAGGATCTCATGTCTGTGTGAATAACACATGGCTGAGCAAGGGCTGGCCAGCCAGAAAGAGCGGGGCACGTTCCTGTGTTTCATTGGTCTAAGCCAAAATACTGATAGTAATGTGCAAACTGCAGCATTGTCAGCTCCAAAAACCTCAAAATAAGTAATTTTTCAAACCTTATTACTGCATTTTAGAGATATTGCTCCTTCCTGATGCCACTAATGATGCCCACCTTTATGTTTTTCCACACAGCCCGTTAGCTTTTCCTGTAATGAGCATTCAGATCCCTTCACTGTGGCAATTGGGCGGAAAAGCCATGCAATATTACAGGATCTTGCAATTCCTTAGCAAGCATTGCAACACCGTGGCTGGCTTGTTATGTTTGCAGAGAGACCTTTTGCCTCAGTAGCGTGTAAGTCTTAATGTCGTGCTGCCGGCCTGATGGATTAATCTAGACATTGCGATCTGATAAGAGGTGGTGCTCGCAGGGAAATGGGGGTATTGGCGTGAGATCTAATACTCGATGTGTCCTTTACCGAGGTGGTGCTATGCGCAGGCTGCTGCTCGTGTGGTCATTTTTAAAATTTGACTTCTTAATACTCAGAGTGGGTCATTTTTACAGAGAGTTCGTATGCATCTAAATAGGCTTCTTAGCAGTGTCCCTCTGTAGAAAGTCTGGAGGGCTGATTGTGATTGAGAATTGGGATATATCTACGGCCATAGTTTGCCTGTAAGCTAAGACATTTATCTGTTTTTGAAGGGCAGTGAACAAATACTCCTGAGGGCCTCTGCCTCCCATCCAGTCACTGGGTAGTTCCTTCACTAGATTTGGCATTTTTTGGATTTTCACTATCAAGTTATTAATGATTTTATACAAGAAGTAAAATACATAACTGGGTGAGAATGCCACTGTCAGCAAGGCTGTAACTGTTACAAAGTCATACCATTTCTTAATGTGACACCCATGCATATACCACACTAGCTGTTTTGCTGGATTAGCCACATGGCTCATGTAGTTCTATATCCTTTCCCTGACAGTAGTCAGTAGAGGAAAGGGCAAGAAATGTCCTAATCTTGATTAGCTGAGGATTTGGGTAAACCCTGACTGCTTTCAAAATTTCAAAGTGTTGCAACTCTGAACACCCATGTTAGTATTTGTGCCCTTACTGACTCCTACAGATTTCACCTTCGATAGCAACTAGTAGCTGGGAGTCTCATGGCTGAGCTATCCGTCATGAGAAACAAGCTGACTTCTCATCTCCCCTGAATGTGTCACATTTTAATTTCTCCAACTGTTCATTTCTCCTTGCGCCATGAGAGAGAATGGAAATCTGTGCTACACCTTTTCTGTATTCTCATTATTTGATGCATTTCTGCAATGGTGTTTCTGTGCTTAAGCAGACTTTTCCATCTTCAGGCTTATCCACCCTAGAAATTGCTGTTGTCAATTCATCGTGAATTCAAAATGCAATGTAATTATGCACAAGCTTCTTGTGTGACCACCCTGGCTCCACACTTGGAGGGCTGTTTAAAATATGTTCCAGCTTACTTCTGCACATGGACAGCACATTGCAAGAGCCCCAGGTTGCTCCCTGTAGCTCAGATCTTTTCCCACCACACCTCAAGAAGCAGGGCAGACGTGCTGAGGAGCAAACACACAGCAACACCATGTCCCTGGCAACCTCCACTGCTATCCTTGTGCAGGCGGCCTCCCCAAGAAGTTGTTAATGATCACCCCTAAAACTTCCTTTGACCTCCTCTGACTCTATAATTCCTGAAATAGGGTTAAGTGTTGTCATTAGTGCATAGGGATGGATGGTTGGGCATAGTGCAAAAGGAGGGGCAGAGAGGGTTGTAGAAAGATTACTTGGTGCGTTTTTACAAATTCTGGGTGATATGGAAGATTATGTTTTAAGCAATCAAAAAAGGAGAAGGTAGGACAGAAGCGTCCCTCCGTTTGTCACCTCCTCATTAGTTGTGCAGTCAAAGACTCTGGTATCCTGCCTGAAGGAGAATTCTATCATATGCGCAAGTTTGGAAGGAAGGTGGGTATAATTCCCTAGCTTTCAGAGCATTAGCATGTCCCAGACGGCACCCTGCAGAGCAGCTTTGTCTGTTGGTTGATTGGGTTTTTTCATTTACAGATTATTCTAACATTTGAGCTATGAGAGCGATGTAGACAATTCATCCTGTAAGGACTTTTCCCTTAAAGGCAAGCTCACAGTGTAAAAGGTCTCCCAGGCTCTGCAGTGGGCTGGCAGCAGTTTCTGAGTGACAGCCAAAAATATGTTCTAGCAGCAGTGTTTCCACATTGATGGCACTAAAACAGAGACAGCTCCGCTAGAGACAGAGCAGGCAGACCCACGCTTTGGCAGGATGCAGAGTTCTGCCTGCCTAGACGTAAGGGTAGCTGTCATCTTTGCAGTTTTATTTGTCTTTGCCTAAGGCAGCGAAAGGAATTATGTTCATAGGGAAAATAAAAATAGTCCTAGTAAAAATACTCTAGGTCTTTATCCTCTCACTTTTATCCTACCCAAAAGTTAGCCACATCACTTTGGAAAGCTGATACTCTGAACGCAGCTCAAACCCTATATAGTGTTGGGTGCTGTGACTAATTACTGGGTAGTTACAACTCTGAAAAGAAAGAAGAGAATCCCCCTGAGCTTCCCACCATTTCAGTCTTGCTTTAGCTGCTGTGGATCTAGCACTCTTTCCAGCTGGAGCCAAGAAGAGGTTTCAGATGACTCCTGCAGCGAACTGAAGTTTCAGGGTAGTACATGCCTGGGAGGACATTCTCTTCTACCTAGCTAATTCCCAAAATATAATCAGCAGGCACCGGCTGAGCTGAGGGAGCCTCTCACAGTACAGTGCCTTACCCTGCCGGCTGACCTAGTTGTAGATGCAGGGAGTCGCACATAATGCCAAGCCTGCTAAGCGACTGCAGATTTCTCCACACAAACAAGCAAACAAGAAACTAAAGAAAAGCTTCAGCTGTGCTGATAAGCTTGTAGAGGCACATAGGGCTTGTTTGTTTGATTTGAGGTTTGGTTTGGCCTTTCTTTGAACCTGGTTAAGATGGAAAGCTATAGCGAGCTTCAGCGCAGTGCACAAGGCTGGAGCAGGCTGACCCACAGCTCCCTGGCCATCCGGGGATTGCAAAAGCCTACACAGCATTAGTCCTGCTCTCTATGTCACATCCTGCAATGCCCTGGAAGTGTTTGCTCTGTCATACTGCTGTCTTAGAGAGATAAAAGGGAAGACTGAAGCCGCCTGTGTTATAACACACCCCAAAAGCATCACAAGCTTTCTGCGAGATGAGCAGCACCAGTGACATTTCCATGCCGGCCTACCCGTGATTTCCATATTGCACTGAACATAAAAGACACTTTGAGGAACAACAAAGAGACCTGAATTTCAGAGGAAACATGCATAGCAGTTTGTGAGCAGTTGCTCTCTAGGGACTACATTGTCTTTAAAGGATCAGCTACAAACTTACAAGTGCTGGTCTAAATCCTTTTCATTTCTAAAAGCACACAAATACAAAAATGGTCCTGTGCTTGCAAACATAGGTCGTACAAGCCATATGTGCTTTAGGACCATGCCATGTAAGTATTTTGGGATGGCATTTAAAACTAATTTCAGTAATACAGAAAAAATCTTTTCAGTAATGAAACTTTATTTTCAGCATCAGGCATGGTCTGCGTAGGAGATAATGGTAATTTATGGTGATGCCGGAGAAGCAAGGCTTGCCCTTGGAGGAAGCCCTTGTTTGTAGCCTACAACATGGATATGCAAAAACTAGTTTTATGTTCTATTTTGAAAGGTTATTTGTGAATACTTTAAGAACTTAAGACAGGATTTATGTTCCTCACAGAATGAGAAGATGTTTCTTTGCTCAGTGCTAGTACTGCTCAAAGAGCCAGCACTTCATTTGTTGCCCTGACCTTTTTCAGAATATATTTATCATGTTATTTGCTTGTCTAAAATATCTCTTCAGGCAGAGGGAAGCGGCCTCATTGTTTTATTTTATTAAAAAGAAGGTCCATGAATTTTCCTTCTCAGTTTGGCTATAGCTATGAGGGGAATGCTGTGTATGCCCCGTGATATTGGGGAGAAGGCTGAAATGCATGGCTAATGATCAGAGCAGTGATGCTTAAGATGTATAACTGCGATAGGCTGGATGCAAATAAAGCTGATCTGCATTCAAATAGTCTCTTAATGAAAAGACAGATGAAGGAAGATTTTACTCTGTTACAGATACATTTTTCAAGATCCTAAAGAGAATCACAGGCTCTTTCCATAACATTTTCTGTGAGACATAAATGCTCTAGAAACCATTCTTTCTACAAAAGACACCAGCATGGATGGAACTGTGGGAAGTGGGAAGAATCTCCTTGTTATCAGCAGGACAAAGGACCCACACAGAACTGCTTTTTATTTGTAATGTATTAACACTGCATGAACATCAATGGGCCATGGGTGCTGGAGCCAAATCTTCAGGACCAGATCCAGCGACTACAGGTGTTACCCTGATAGTGCCTCCACCAACTTCAACACAAAGTCTTCTACGTGAGCAGCTCCAACGTGCTGGATGGGAGAGCCTGGGGCCTCAACTCATACCCACAGACCACTTTTCCTACTCAACTATTATCCTTTAATTCTTTTGCAACACAATTGCACAACCACAGCAAAGGTTTGTGCTCTCCATGACAGTGCTGTCAACAAAAGGTCTTTTTGCATGGCTTGCAGGTCATATGCTCGGGCATCTTTAGTGGAACATGTCTCCAAGCCCCCTGGTGGTCAATGGAACAACACTTTAAGATACATGGTTTAACTTTAAGGTTGCCTTTGTGTGGAGTCAGAAGTTGGATTCTATGATCCTCGTGAGTGCCTCCCAACTCAGGATATAGTGTGATTCTACGTTTCTACTTTTCCCACTTCCCAATATGTGACTACAATAACATTAGTGCAACAGGTTGGTGAAAACTGCAAGATCACTGGATGCAAGAAATAAGAAGATGACTTGGATTATTTTTTGTCTTAGCTTTTAATCATTCTCAGAATACCAAATAACATTGCTCATTTACTATTCAATAGAAGTATCTGTTAGAAAGGAACAAACAAAGAAGCTAATATTCAAACTCAAGCTATTTTCCTGTGCATGTTACAATGGCTGGTCGGATTTTTTACAGTCTGCCTTCTCTGCTCTTGTCAATTCATCCTGTGTTGGAGGTCTCTGCTCAATTGTGTTAGTAACTGATCAATGGCCTGCTAGAGCCTGTATGCAAACCATTTGCAGGATGACCCCCAAAGTGCCATCAGCAGCAGATGGCCAAGGGCCAGCAGTGGGAAGAGGTATCCCTTCGTCTGTAAAGAGAATCATAAAGCATGCACAGCAAATTAAACCAGAGCTATTATCATATCTTATGCAATGTTTTTAGAAGGACATCTATTGTAATATGTTGAGAATATAGAGATCTCTTTTTCTTTTCCCCTCCTGAGGATGTGTGTTAAAACATATAAAAGTTGTGGCTTTTTGTGTTTTTTCATTCCATCATATTTGAAAAATCATGGCAGTCAGGTGAAGTTCCCGATGACTGGAAAAAGGGAAATATAACCCCCATTTTTAAGAAGGGGAAAATGGATGACCCAGGGAATTACAGACCAGTCAGTCTCACCTCTGTGCCTGGCAAAATCTTGGAGCGGATTCTCCTGGAAGGCATGCTAAGGCACATGAAAACCAACAAGGTGCTTGGGGACAGCCAGCGTGGCTTCACTAAGGGGAAGTCCTGCCTGACCAATCTGGTGACCTTCTATGAAGGGGCTACGGAACTGATGGACAGGGGCAGAGCAGTTGATGTCATCTACCTGGACTTGTGTAAAGCCTTTGACACTGTCTCACATGACATCCTTCTCTCTAAGTTGGAGAGACATCAATTTGATAGGTGGACCACTCGGTGGATAAAGAACTGGCTGGATGGCCGCACGCAAAGAGTAGTGCTCAGTGGCTCAGTGTCCAGCTGGAGAGCAGTAACGAGTGGTGTCCCCCAGGCATCGGTGTTGGGACCGGTCTTGTTCAACATCTTTGTGGGTGACATGGACAGTGGGATTGAGTGCGCCCTCAGCAAGTTTGCCGATGACACCAAGCTGTGTGGTTCGGTTGATAAGTTGGAGGGAAGGAATGCCATCCAGAGGGACCTTGACACGCTTGTGAGGTGGGCTGATGCCAACCTAATGAAGTTTAACCATGCCAAGTGCAAGGTCCTCCACCTGGGTCAGAGCAATGCCAGGCACAGCTACAGGTTGGGCGGGGAGGAGATTGAGAGCAGCCCTGCAGAGAAGGACTTGGGGGTGTGGGTTGATGAAAAAATGAACATGAGCCGGCAGTGTGCGCTTGCAGCCCAGAAGGCCAACCGTATCCTGGGCTGCATCAAAAGGAGCGTGACCAGCAGGTTGAGGGAGGTGCTCCTGCCCCTTTACTCTGCTCTCGTGAGACCTCACTTGGAGTATTGTGTGCAGTTCTGGTGTCCTCAACATAAAAAGGACAGGGAACTGCTAGAACAAGTCCAGAGGAGGGCCATGAGGATGATCAGGGGACTGGAGCACCTCCCGTATGAAGATAGGCTGAGAAAATTGGGTCTGTTCAGCCTGGAGAAGAGAAGGCTGCGTGGAGACCTCATAGCAGCCTTCCAATACCTGAAGGGGGCCTATAGGGATGCTGGGGAGGGACTCTTCATTAGGGACTGTGGTGAGAGGACAAGGGGTAATGGGTTTAAACTTAAACAGGGGAGGTTTAGATGGGATCTGAGGAAGAAATTCTTTACTGTGAGGGTGGTGAGGCACTGGAATGGGTTGCCCAGGGAGGTTGTGGATGCTTCATCCCTGGCGGCATTCAAGGTGGTGTTGGACATAGCCTTGGATGGCATGGTTTAGTGGGAGGTGTCCCTGCCCATGGCAGGGGGGTTGGAACTCGATGATCTTGAGGTCCTTTCCAACCCTTACTATTCTATGATTCTATGATTCTATGATTCATTTGCAAAGTTATTCTCAGAGGAGGGCTTTCTACACATGAGCCTCATCAGTACAAGATCTAACTAGAGGGTACTTAACTCAGCACCTCCAGTGAAGAAGGCACTGTTTGTTTTAGATGAGGATTCAACTGCAAGGTTTAGATTTCTTCCTAACAACTCGGTAGCTGCATTACAAATAAGACCACCACTTATATTGCCCATGTTTACATAGTTTAAATATCACCAAAGAACGTAGGCTGCAAGAATCTGGGCATAAAGATGTCAGAGAAGTTCCTTTATTTCACTTTTTGCAATGCATTAGAAAAACCCAGTCATGCTAAAATGTTCTTTGCTGCAAATTATGTTTTAAGCACAATTAACATTCAAGGTTCAAACCTGGAAAAGGTTCAAAGAAGGATTTCTATCCTGGGCTTCTTTGAATTAATTCTTTATGCATCATCTGTAACCATTAAATCCTCAGTATTGGTCTCGTGTATGTACAAAGTTGTAATTGCCCCATTGTGAGCCAAAGCAATGTTTTCATACCACATAGAGGACTGAGATGATACTCATTATTGCATTAGTGCTGATTGTGGACACCACTGAAATAGCTTTCATTAAATTAACCTCTTGAGGAAACAAGATGTCATCAGACTTGTTAACATGAGTTATTTCTTTAGGATCTGTGTCCTGGGTTCAGCAGCAGCAGTCATTTTTCTCCTTCGTAGTAGCTGGTGCAGCACTGTGTTTTCGACTTTCGGCCTGGGAACAGCGCTGATAACTCCAATGTTTCTAGTTACAGCTTAGAATCTTTGGTTTGACCAAGGACTTTCTGAGTCTCATGCTCTGCCAGGGAGGAGGGGAAGCCAGGAGGAAGCAGAAACAGGACACCTGACCCAAACTGACCAAAGAGGTGTTCCATACCACAGTACATCATGCCCAGGATGGAAAAACTGGGGGCAGGAACCCAGAAGAGTTGAGTTCACAGCTTGGTCGTCGGGTGGTGAGCAGTTGTATCCTCTTCCCATGGATTTCCCTGGTCATTGTTGTTATTGGTGGTAGCAGCAGTGGTTTGTGTTATACCTCGGCTACTGGACTGTTCTTATCTCAACCTGTGGGAGTTACATTCTTTCTATTCTCCTCCCTATCCCCCCGAGAGTGGGGGGGAGGAAAAAGGGGGGAGTGAGTGAGCAAACTGCGTGAGTTACGGCTTAAACCACAACAGTTCAACCATTTTGTAACCTGATGGCTTGCAAGAGATGAAGCTGAACACCAAGAGAATTCTATCTGCAGCTAGAACCACACATCTGAAAATATACCTTGAACTTGGGCTTTTATCATATCTGGATCTGTTATGGCAAGTTTAACTGCAGTGTGTCCTTTTGGGCCAAATCCTATTTCAGTGATGATGATAGTAAAATTAGTGGATGTGACAGTAAAATGAATGTATCTGAATTTGAGTACCTAGGATCACCTGTGCTTGAGTGACTGTTTTGGTTTTTTTTGGAAAGCGTTTCTCTCTATAAGCATAAGTATTCCCATTAACTCCATCTGCAAACTTTTCTGCTTGGTATTTTCCCTGCTGTGAGCTGTAACTTTCACCTAATTGAATGAACACATCCATATTTGTTTGCAGAGACAAATAAGAGAGAGAGATTGCATAGACAGCTTATATCCCACGTTTAGAGATTCTTAACATAAATAATTGCAAAAGAGGAATTTAAATGTTTCCAGTGTCATCAACCCCAACTGTAATTTCAGGGACCTTCCTCCAAAGGTATACAAAGCACAATGTAGCTCCTTAAAACTCAGTGTGCTTCTTTCCAAAGAGCCCACCTGGTGATGCAGGGACATGAATGATTATTAATACATTCACTGCTTCATATTTTATCTCCTGAAATACTGCATGTAGCTTGGTTGCCTTTTCAGTTATTGTAGTGGATACTAATATTCTGGGGTTTAATTATTATTATTTAAATCATGTTTTATGTAATAGTGTTCCAGCATGTCAAATTCTAAGCACATTCCTAGCAAGGAGCCTCTGTAGCTCATAGCTCCTCCTCTCACAGCTTAGTTGCTTCAGTTGATGCTGTGACTGCCATTACAGTGACACTTTCAGAGCATCACTCAAGCACGTTAATTACTGATATGGTTACTCTGCCAATATAAAAGCTCTGCTGTACCATCCAGATAATCCTTCATGGGCATTTTTGTTTACATATTCACTCACAGCACAAAATCACTTGACCTTTAGTAAAGTTCGTTGCTTTATCTCTCTGTAGCACACTCTATGTAGTCGTCTCAAAATTTATTCCTCACAGGACCAAAAGCCATCATTTCCACTGCCTTACTATGAAAACCTAAATGCCTGATCTGGGGTTTGGGTTGACTTTTTCATTTTTATTTTCCCCTGCAGCTTCTTTGGAATATCAGGATTCTGATCTGCCTCCAACCCCCAAGCAGTTAAATACTACTTCGGGCAGTCTTTCTGCTTTTAAGGGCATGATTTCAGTTTGCTTGTTCTGAGACTCTTGCAGCACCAGTTGTTATCTGGTATGGGTAGATATAACTTTGTATTGTCACTGGAATCTCACTCATTTATTCTCAATTCTGCAAGTACTGGAAGCTTAACGTATCATTAGTATTCTTTGAGGTCTTCTGAAAAATATCGGCTGAATTACTACATCACAAGGAAAATGGGTACCTCTCAAATTTGTCTCAAGTTTCCCTCCTATTAGGGCATGCAAACTATGTGAAAACTTCATTCTTGGCTTGAGCCAAAAGCAGTTGCACATAGAGCTGAACATTAGTGAAAACTAATTACACCGTCCTTGGCTTCCTGGCAGTGGAAGAAAAGAGGAGTTATCAGAGGAGGATGAGCCAAGAGAATGACCTGGTTTTCCAACGTCGTGCACAGGGAGAGACATAAGCCACTGCTGATGAGGAATGCTAATGGTATCATGCAGCTGGCATCTCACGCTACAGCAAGCAGCAGCAGTGACAGCTTGGTACCGCCATCGGAAGAAATCTGCACCCGTCTAGTGGGAAGCAGAGCTGTGTGCTTTCTCATCAGTGTCCTAAGGGGTTTCACTGCAGCACTTTATTACTACCTTTATTTAATACTTCACTCACTGGGTCATTAAGGATGTCGTGTGAATGTGCAATTTAGGTCTCCCATATGAGACTCTGGCAAGCAGAAATAGTATACGGGCCCCACAGGTTTGTGGTGTCACTGTCCCATGGCTCACCTAAGGTGTGGTAGAATGAGACAATTCGATCCATGGACAGCAGCAGTAACCATGTGTGCTTCCAATGATTTATGGCTTCTTTTTCATACTGCAGAAATTCTACCTCACCTTATCACAGCCCCATCTCCCTCCTTCTCCACAGCCCCAGGTTCTCTCCATATACCCTAGCACCCCTTTCCCATGATAGCCAGCCAAGGGCTGGCTGGGGAGGAGGCAGTCCATGCTGTGGCTGTTCCAAGCTGTGGCTGTCTGGCTAAGCAGAGCAGATGATCACTGACATCCTGCTGACACCTCATCTCGGTGCAAGTGGCCATTCTGCTGTAGAAAACAATGATGAACCAGAATGTGAGTTTCTTCCAGTGCCCTCCCACCAAAGATGACTCTGTTTGCTAAATAAATCCTTTCTACTTAGAAAAAAAAGCCTAAAGGCAAGACCTGGTGCAGGGGGGACTTTTAACATGACTTCTGAGAAAAAGACAGGTACTACTCTGGAGAAATGCAGAGACTTTGGAGTGCTAAAACAACAGAGCTGTATACAGCTGGAGCCAAGGGGAAGGTATAGCGAGTATGAGGGACTGCCTTTGCTGCAAGGATGGACTGCTACTGTCAGTATCAGTATCCTTCCCTCAAACTGAATAATAAGCATCTGCCTGCCACTTTCTGGTGTTTCTGCTGTAAAACTGAAGTTTAGAAGTCATATATCATCTGTCAAAAATATTTATGAATCTTGCTGGGATAAATGCAAGGGTGATGAATAAGTACCATGCAGTTTTGCTGCAGAGAAGCGGAGCTTTCTGCTTCAGGCAGCCCTACCC
Organism: Amazona ochrocephala; assembly: GCA_039720435.1. NCBI lineage: Eukaryota > Metazoa > Chordata > Aves > Psittaciformes > Psittacidae > Amazona > Amazona ochrocephala. The sequence continues at coordinate 21,706,670 of CM077876.1, forward strand.
AGTCATGCAGAGTTTGTTGAGGGCTCTTTGATCTAGAGAACCTCAAGGAAATGTTATCCCAGCTAAAAGACTGGCAGGAGACAGGATGTCATTTGCATGACAGAAATATTCTTCTGATTAGAATTTAGATACCAGGCAGCTTACAGAGACAATGACAAGGCAGAGATTTAGAGTGAAGGCTACCAAACACAGCAGTGTCTTAGCTGTGGTCCTGCAAGTGGAATTACCCATGTCAAATCTCCCTGTCAAGGTTGCTGTTTTTATTCAAGGTGGACCAATGTATGAACACATTGTATGGTCAGCAGAATAAGAAGGATGACTTGAATGTCTAGTCCATTTTTCTCCCCAGGAAAAATGCTAACATGCCCTTACATTCTCATCTCTACATAGTCCTTAGCAGGAAGGATAATTTGTGGTTGCAAACTTTACAGATTTTACTGAGAACAATATGGTATTTGAGGTGGTATGTTTTCTGAGTTTGCCTTTGTCCCTAGTGATCACCTCTTCCTATCATCTTCAGGGAGATCAAACTGTTGAGAAGCGTCCTCCGCACAGGAGCAAGAAAACAAAAAGCTCAGAAAATGGGGGAAGGTACTAGGATTAGGAAAAAACCCATGAGGAAATAGATAAACAGAAGGAAGAAACATTCAGGAAAGTGTAAGAAGACTTAGAGATGTTTCTGGTGGGGCTGCATCCAGGTGCAGATGGGAGGAAGGATTGGGAGAGCAAAGGAGGTTTAGAAGAGGGAAGATGAGTGGTGGGGTGTGACTGGGACAGAACACGCCGGTGTTGGTGGCCCAGGGCCTGGCTTGTCATTACTGAGGTAACCACAGAAAAGAGAATTGAACGCCTCCTTCTATAACTCTTCATGTTAAGAAAGGAAAGATTTTTTTCTAAATAACAACCAGAATTTGCTGTGTCCGTATTACCTTGAAACTAGGAAAACAATGAAACTAAGGTGGGACATACCTGTCCTTTGATGATGGGAGAAAATTCAAATATGAGTGAAAAATATGAAGATATTACTTTTTTAATAAATCTTACAGCCGAATTTCTAAATTCCCTATGGCAATTTTGTGTTGCTCCTTTTTGGTTTGTTTCTTTAAAGACTTGAGGCTGTTAGGGTAGTGTGGCATGTTAAAAAACTCAATGCTTTTTCCACTGTAGCAGTTAACTCTGCAGGAAGTCTGCCCAGAGTCTTGGAGATCTGGTATTTTATGTGTGCCCTGCTTTTACCACCATGGAATTTCAAAATTGAGATATCAAAGCCTGATATTCACAAGGTAGCTTTAGTACCTTGCAGAAATGGTAAAATTCGGGTAAGTCATTTTTAGTTAAATGCAGGCACTTAGGTTTTCAGGCAAAATATGATTTCTGGGATCAGATGCTCTGCTGCTACCTGGTTTCAACTTTTTCTTTTGTAAGGCTTTTACACTCCTCAGCTGGATTAGGTCCATATGAAGAAGGCATATAGTGAAGGAAAGGGGTGGTAATGGAAATTCAGAGTGCAGAGCAGTTGAGTAAGCTCCACGGCAAGCAACGTTGCAATATAAGGGCTAACAATTCATAAGATCAAATATTTGTATTGTCAAGGACTACCTCTCTTCATTAATTTACAATTACCATGATTAGCTCATGATAAATTTTGGGGGAAGTAATCATTGTCCTGTTAACCATTGGAAGAGGGATTATGTTAAAAATGCTATAACATTTTAATTCAGACATTTTTCTGAAGAGTATATATTCATTAAGTGACTGTAAATCACTAAGAGGCTGCATAATTAAGATTTATTTAGTTATGCAATGATGAGAAATACATACAAAATTCTTACAGTTAAATGTTTCTTTGTGAAAATGATGACTTGGGCATTGACAAGGATCTATTAAATGAAAGTCATTCATGGAATGATTTTTTCTAGACTTTAATATGTCCTTTTGAAACTTATCAGTTTGGCACAGTTTAAGATATATCGCACATATTAAATGCAAGAGTATTATTATAACCATTAGCGTTGGATAATAAATTGTCTATTGTAAGAAATAATTTAGTCTATCATCAAAGCAAATAGTGGAACTAATTGCATTCCATTTATCATTGGCCATGTCAAATCTGGTGTGGCATTTAAAAGAAAACTGTGTCTGAGAATTAAATGGAAGTCATTGACATTGATTATTCTTATGATTATGTTTACATGTAGCAAAACCTCAGGAACACAGTCCCTTGATATTATTATAATCTTTCATTTCAACTCTGCTTCTATTACACAAAATGGTAAATATTTCTAAGGTTTCTCAGAGTAGACCTCAGCCCAAAGCCCCGCTCCATAACTAGAAAAGTATCAGGATGTCCTGAGTAAAGGACCATGTGAGAGGTGGTAACCTTAAGCACACACTGCTTTAGGCATTGTTTTCAAGTGATGGATGACATGGGCAGCTACATCTCCCTCCAGCTCCAGTGGTACCTGAGCTGATGTGGGCATCCAGCTCAGCCAGGGGACAGCAGCAGCTTCCCAGATGCTGTGCTGGGTCCCTGCCCCAAGCTTCCAGGCAGTGGAGAAGGGGAAACAAATTCTAAATTATGTAAGAAAATGATACAAGCAAGTTATACAAGAAAATTAAAACAAGAGAGTTTTATTTGGTTGGTTTGTTATTGTTTTATTGTTTGGTGGGGGTGGTTTTTTTGTGGTTGATTTGTTTGGCTGGTTTTTGTTTTTAATGAACAGCAATTATCTGCCCCTTTGGAAAACCATCTTTGACAAAAAAAAAAAATCCAAATCCCAGTCTTGGAATGCCAGGCAAAGTTAATGGCCCATGACTACTCTCAGTGGTGTTTTTAATGAGCAGAAGTAGAGTAAGTGGGCAGGGAGCAGCCGCTGCAATATGTTTACTGGTACCAGTAACTGCTCCTCAAATCACATCATCTCTCCTCCTTGTAATGGTTGAGCTTGCAAGGGCTGGGTGGTTTGCTGGTTTCCAGTCCCATGGCCTGGAAGTTCTCTGCAGGGGCATGACCCTGGCCTGACAGCATAGCTGGGACCCCCGAGCACTGCCTGGGGCTGAAGGCTGAGCTCAGCTCAGTCCTCCTACTCCATCTGCAGCCCCACACAATGTCTTCCCTGGAATCTTGCCTTGGGGTTTTAGAGAGGTTAAAACGAATTGAGATATTCTGGCTTAGCCCTTAAGTCTTCTGGTTTGAGCGTGCACACTGGGCCGTAAGTTCTTGCTGCTGAAACCAGGCATGGCAAAGAGGATCAAGTACTAACCAGAAGTCACTGCCCCAGCCTTGCCTGGTACCCACTTCGTGTTCAGCTTTCACTTGCATTTCGAGTTGATTAGATCTGGAAGGCACTGATTATTTTGACACACTGAGAGGAAATGGAGTGTAACAAAAATAACCCAGCCCAGACTGCTTTGCTTTGCTGACCTTCCTATTGCTCCTGCAAATCTGGCTGGCAATAGCAAAGCCAAGGGATAGCACTGACACATTGTGCTGAGCGGATGATATCTGTAGCTACTGTTTTATTTCCCAACAATGTTATGTCTGATTCAGGACATATCCCCACATTCTTCAGTCAGGGATGGCTAAAGTCCTAAATGAGATCAGGGATCTTAATGCCAGCAAAATTAAAAAGGGATTTCCTTCCCTGTTTTTGAGGACCACAGAAAAAGAAATTGAAAGCCACACATCTTAGAGTCAAGGGCCAGCCCCTAGAGAGAAAGAGCAGCAGGTAAATAAACACAGTTTTCTAGAGGTGAAGCTCAAACTTGGTTGCATACCAGTAGGGTCTCAAAAGCATGTTGACAGACAACCCATTTGAAGGCCCCAGGTACCAACAGCATCACTCTGTAGCAGTCTGATGACCAAATGCAGAGGTCCAGAGCCTGTTCATTACTGTAGGTACGTGACATGGATCCTGCAGATCCTTCTGTATGCCCTTAACTGTGTTACAGTGGTAATTATTCCATGCTGGTCACTACTGCCAGCCTATCATCTATGGGGTTTATGGGGAAAAAAAAAATATTCTTCTTGAAAGGGTCTGTCAAATTCCAAGTCAAAAGTGCATGTGTTAGAGGAAATGCAGATGCAGAGGAAAATGAGTAGTGAATATTATAGAATCATAGAATAGGTAGGGTTGGAAAGGACCTTAAGATCATCTAGTTCCAACCCCCCTGCCATGGGCAGGGACACCTCCCACTAAACCATGCCATCCAAGGCTCTGTCCAACCTGGCCTTGAACACCGCCACAGCTTCCCTGGGCAACCCATTCCAGTGCCTCACCCTCACAGTAAAGAATTTCTTCTTCATATCCAATCTAAACTTCCCCTGTTTAAGTCTGAACCTGTTACCCCTTGTCCTATCACTACAGTCCCTAGTGAAGAGACACTCCCCAGCATCCCTATAGGCCCTGTTCAGATACTGGAAGGCTGCTATGAGGTCTCCACTCAGCTTTCTCTTCTCCAAGCTGAACAGCTCCAACTTTCTCAGCCTATATTCTGCTCATCTTCCTCCTGCAAACATTGGCAACTCTATAAATGAAAGCAAAGTAAACAGAATTTATCTTAAATGGGTCAAATATTTTATTTCAAATGCATTGTCACTTGCTTTGAAGATAGTGAAAGAGTTTGCTAGGGTTTTGTCTTAGAGTCCTACCCCTTTCACCCTGGTGGGAAAGGCTTGTGGGAAAAACCTTGACTTGTGGTTCTCTCATCCCCAAAATGTGTGAGACAACATCATCAGTGACACAGAAAATGCAAGTGCACGTTTGGAGGCATCACAGACAGTGCTGGAGTGCAATCTCAAGAGAGCACTTTCCTTCTCACTGCTCTTGGATGACAAGGGGAGATCACCACCACCTCTCAGAGCTGGGAGGGTGATGAAAGACATTGACAAGTGGAAAGTGCTTCTCCGGGGGTTTGCTGGAAATCTTCCTCTTGAAGACTGACAGTTTTTACTCTTAACGAAATGCCCCACCAGCCAGGGAAGCTCAGCAAAGCTGGGGGCTGCTGAGGAACACTGTGTCTAGAAATCACCAGAATAACATGTGCGTGTTCTGGAGCTGTCCAGCTGCACAAAGCTGGAAAGTGACTGACAAGAACAGCTAGCAAGCTAAGCAGCCTCAAAATGTTCTTAATTAATGCATAGATCTGGGACCATATTTAGGGAGGGCTACTGATGCAAGAACTACAGGGCTGAGAATAAACATCTGGGAACAAAAACTCCTTGCAAATGAAACAAAAAACAACCAAGAGAGTATTCATTTGGAAAAGTTAATAAAAAAAAGAATCTCCCTGCTTTGTAGCCACCAGAAACAGCGCACAATATGCTTATTTTTAACCTCCTTGCATGGTACGCAGACCACTTTATCCCACTTCAGTGTTTGGACTGTTGTGTTTTAAAAGTTGATAGTCCTATCACTGCTGACTGGTTCAGTCTTCTGGGAACCATCACCTCCTGTTTTTCCACAGAGGCAAACCCCATGCCTCTTCTCTGATCCAGAGATACTTGTAATGAGTAATGAGAAGAAAATAAATACGTTCCACAGAAGCCCAACCCTCAGCCTCCAGCTGATACTTCAGGTTTTAGTGAGGAGCCATGAGACATGGGTAGCAAGAACTAGAATGGGTGTGATTAACACACAACTCAACATCTGTCATGTAATGAGACCAATTAATTTCTAACCTGGCCTAAGCTTGGGCACATTTCCTAACAGCAAAAAGTCCATATCATCTTGCAGATACTTAAAACTTTCCAGTTTTCTTTACCAGTTAATGTGGAGTAGGCATGCAGGTGGCTAGACTCCCAAGTAATGCTCATATTTGAATATTCTCTTCAGTAGTCCTTATTTAGTAGCTCAAATATTTAGTCGTCAGACATTTTCTTTTAGTCTCTGCCCACCCAGTCTAGCTTTTTTGGAGGTGAAAACATTCCAGCATTGGATTTAAAGGAGCTTATGGTATTTTGCTGGCTATTCCTAAACCAAGACTGAATTTTTTCCTGCTTTTTCCTTCCAGTCTTGATTTTGTAAAACAACCCCAATTTAATTTTCTTACTTGTGATATCTTTAGTGTTTTGAGCTACTGATTCCATTAACTTTGTGTAAACAACTTAGCACAATTACGAGCTCTATTCCGTAACTATTCTCCATAGAAATTACACTTAAACTCTCTCTTCCGAAACCAAACTAATTCATACTGGAAAGCTGGGACCTTATTTCTGCCTCAGTTGTTTTGATTCAGCAAACTGCTCAGTAAATATAGGTGAGAGGCAACTGCTCTGTATGAGTTAAGGCAGAGATGACTCTCCTCCCACCACCTCTGGGCTTTTAATAATCATGAATCATTCCTCCAGTTGGTTATCAGTATTCCTGTCAACTGGACAGGAGCAACCCCAGAGTGTGCAGCAATGAGAAAGCTCTGAAGATCAGAGTAGCAACTGATATTACTTCCATGAAGTCCTATTTATACAGATTGTTTTACTAAAAAGAGGGACTTTTGCAGCTCCAGTACTTCTACAGCACTGTGGGCACGAGGGGCCCAGAGCTGTCACAACCTTCATTTTCCTTTCCTTGTGCCTCCCTGTGCACAAGCATTCCTGCCCCGAGCAGCTCAGACAGAAATATAATTTGGACTGATTCTTTCCTCCCACTGCAACGGCTGGGTGCTCTGGCTGGATGGCCACACAGCATTAACTATACCTGGCACCAATTGCCACTGCGTGTAAGAAGAGCCAGAACAGGGAGCATATTGTCAAGTTCAAGCATTCGGAAATGGAAACAACCTTTTCCCTACATCCAGAGGTGGATTGCTATTTGTATTTGTCTTCTGTTGTGCTGAGATTTCAGTAGCTAGGGACATTTTATTCTCAATGGAAGATGAAATTCCTGTGTAATCACCTAATTCCCGCACCTGAGGCATTAAGAAAAAAACACTGCTGCAGAAGCTGGCAGCAGTGGGGGAAGAGGAAGAGGATGGAGAAGGAAATAATCTCATTCTCTCACTGCAGGAGTGGAATCCGACCCTGCTGCTGACGCCTGGTGATAGAGAGTGCATCAGAGAGGGGGAGGAAATGGGAGAACCAGAGGAGAGAAGAGGTAGCCTGTAGGAAGACATAAAAAGAAGGAAATACTTGGAATTAGCAGGAAAGGTCACTGGGCTATGCAGCTTCAGACATCTGTCCAAACCAATCTGAAACTCCTGACCCCTGGGTTGCCTCACCAGTGAGTATTTTTTGCACTCCAAAAGATGAGGCAGGGAAGAGTATCTTTCCTGCTCTGGTTCATCTGCGTCATAGGGATAACACCTGATTTTGTCTACATCCAACTGTGAACAGTGCTGAAAAGGAAGTGTGGAGGCAAAAAAAAAGGAAATGTGGTAGAAGTGCCTCACAGTTGGAAGTAAGGGGAACTCAGGGCTGGACACGTATTTTGTGGTCTGCTGCCTTTTTATCTTTGGAGAACAAAATGGAGATTGTTACTGTAGTAATCTGTGAAATGTGGGTATGGAGCTGTACAAGGTTAGGAATCCAAGTACTAAAACTCAGGGTGAAGAAATGTTAAAGAGGCAGAAGAAAATTTTATGTTAGCTTTTTTATGTTTTGCCTCTCCAGACAAAACAGGACCATTGTCTTGTGTAGCACTGTACTAAGAATACACATATATTAAGCTGTGGCACCAGTTTCCTAGTTCTGCATTAGTATCACCAGTGGTAGTGAAAATACTGTATAAAGCATTCACCAATTCATCAATTTGTTTTCATTTTGTGTACAGTGATTACACAGTTCAGTCTTGTACTCTCCCAAACAGTGTGCAACTCCTTTTGGGTTTGTTTTTTTTTTTTTTTTTCCATTAGATTCAAGAGAATGAAGTTTATGTTTCTGTTTTCAAGTGTTGCTTCCTCCATAAGAGCAGGAAATCCTCCCTCCCACCACACATTTTAAAATAGCTGACAGTGCCCCAATTAATTGCATATCGAACTGAAGTTCTTTTTCCTGTCCTGTGTGACTGTCCTCCCCTCTTAAACAGTCCACCTGTTTTCTTACTTCTGGTAAGAATATTAAAAACATCCCCTACCTACCAAAATAAAAACTCTTCTGGGAAGATGAATGTAGATGAGGAGGCAGTAACTATTGTGTCAGTTATATCACTGCTGGGATATCTTTGGATATTACCATGAGGAGATGTCTAAGAACACAGATAAAAAACAGTTCATCGTAGAACCAGTATTGACTTACTCTTTGCATTTTCCCTGATGGATCAGTTTTGGCTGCACTTAAATGCCTCCAAACTAGTCAAGTCCTTTTTCTAGTTTAAATCCCTTCCAAAAATGTGTTTTAAAAAAATCTATCTTCCTAAAGAATGCAGCTTTCTGGATTGCATCTCAGTGTATACCACCGTAACATGTGCCCTCCCCTCTAACCCTTGTCCACCAAGGACAACCTTTCCCCTTTTCATTGCCTGTTAATGATTCACATTTATTGTGCATTGTCCAAATCTCTCTTCCTGAGTCTCCATAGCTTTTGTGGTTTGGTTTGGTTTTTTTTTTTTTTGGTTTGGTTCAGTTTGTTTGGTTTTAGATATTTGTTGGTGGTTTCTTTTGTTTGTTTGGGGGTTTTGGGTTGGGTTTTTTTAGTATACTCTGATTCTTCCTCCTGCACTTATATTCTGGAATAGGAACCCAAATGAACAGGTGAGTCACCAATGAAAGGTGAGATACAGATCATACATGAGAAAAGAGCAATGTAAACCACTCCATTTTTAGTCCTCAGTGCAAGGTTCGCTGCAAGTGTTTGTGAGAAGTCTTCTGACTTTCTAATCAATGTGTCTGCTTTTACTGACTTCATCCATAACCTACTAGCTCTGTTACCAGGAAAGATGAGACACTGTAATGAGACTGCATATATTTATCAGTTCACTTCCTCTTCATCTAAAATTATTGGCTAAAGGAAAGGTCACAACAGATGAAAAGAGTGAACAAACTCCATACCTGCATGCTGTGAAACCTCAGTCTCACTTTTTTTCTGGAGATGACAGGTGTGTATCTATTGTCTGTTATTCTGAATTCCATCTGCTGGAAAATTAAACAAACCCAGCTTTGCTTTGGAAAAAATAGAAACACAAACTGAATGAACACACCTTTTTAAAAATAAAATTAATGTATCCTGAGATGAACAATTACTTCCCTGAACAAGTATATCATTTGGTGGTCTTGGTGAACCACATTTGTACATATTTTATTGTCTGGATAGAATTGTGACTACTGGAACAAGTTTTTAAAGAACAGCCCTGTGTGCTTTGATAAGATTGACATGGCAGAGTGGGGCTGGCAGGTCAGGGTGCATCCTCAGTCCCACTATGGGATAGTTCTGTGACTTCTAACTGAGGTGCCTGATGTCCAAGTGGCTCTTCTCTACTTGCAGCTGGCACTTCCTCACAAAGGTGTTATGAAAGTACTAAAGGCTTCAGGAAATGCTGAAGGTGTCCCAGTGCTTCAGCAAAACTCCATGAAATATGTGGGTCAGCAAAATCCTTCAGTTCAAGTGTTTACGTAAGTACTCTAAGACACACGAAATTCACTGCGGCTGCCAGGTATGTAGCATGATTAGAGCCTCCACTGAGCATTATTAACAGATTAGCAATGCTCAGTGAATCAGTGCAAATTATTAGGATGCTGTTAACTCGGGGAACCAGACTTCTGGCTGGCCACTAAGATCTGGCTTCTCTTCCCACCCGCTCACCTATGTAGTGACACAGGACAATGAGTCTTGGGTTTGTGGAAGCCATCCCTGAAACACAGGTTCAAGTTGGCATACGAAGTCACGAGCAGGCAACCGCCTGCCCTGGATCCCGAGGGATACCTGTAGTCGAGCCGTGTCTGGCCCCTGCCGTCCGCCAGCACTACCGACAGACACAGCCTCTCCCGCCGGAGACGGCGATCCGCCTGGGACGCCAGCCCCGCCGGCCGGACCAGGTAGGGTCGGGTCGGGTCGGGTCGCATCCTCCGGCCCAAACCCGGCAGCAGCACGGGGACCACCGTGGTGCCACCACCGTGGTGCCTCCACCTTGGGCGGCGGGACCGGCGGCGGCGCCCGGCGGCCCCCGGGCAGCGGCACTCGGCGCATGCCCAGTCCACTGCCGCCGGAGGGCTGGTTTCGGCGGCGATACCTCCCGCCCGCGGTGCGGTGACGCGTGGCGCCGGGTCCCTCCCCACCCGCCCGCCCTATAAGAGCGTTGCCGCCGCGGCCCCCTTCTCCTTGCCCCGTCGCTCCCGCAGCTTGGTGGCCGCGCTCCCGTCTCTGTACCCAGCTGCCGCAGCCCCGCGCCCCCGGCCCGCTCCGGCTCTGTCTCTCTGTGTCTGTGCCCTCTCGTCCGAGCGCTGCGCTGCGCTTCCCCAGTCGGTCGCCCCCGCAGCCTATGGCCCTGGAAGGCGCCGCTGCCGCCGCCTGTATTTCTGCTGTAGGTTCCCACATCCCTCTTTAAAAATTCCGCCTAAAAAGAGAAGACGATTTACCAAATCTTTCGGGCCGTTATCTCACGTGAGTACCGCTGCCGGGGTCCCAGCCGGGCTGAGGCTCGCTCCGCGGGGGGTAGGCGGCGGGAGGGAGGGAAGAGGCGGTGACGCCCACCCTGAGCTCCGGAGCTGGCCGGGGCGTCCTTTGACACCGGCGGTGGGAGGCAATGGAGGAGCGCTTCTTTCCCCGGGTCTTGGGGAGGGACAGGCCATGGTTCCCCAAGCTCAAGGCGGGGAATGGGAGCGGTGGCCGCAGCACCCGGGAGGGGCAGCAGTCCCGCGGCACTGCCACCGGTCGCCGTGGCGGTACCCGGCGGGGAGGGGGATGGGGATGAGGCCAGTTCCTCCTGCTGCCCTTTCTGCGCCCGGCGGCGTGGGGCGAGACCGGCTGCCACCGGCGGCGGCAGATGGAGAGCGGCAGCATGAGTCAGAGGCGACGCTCCCCCTCTTCTCCGGCTCGCAGCGAGGCACTGGACGATGAGGGGCCCCCGTCCGGGTGGGGAGCAGACGGGCGCTGGGGTCCACAGTGCCCCGGCGTGTGTCTGTGGCGGCGGGTGGAGGGGGTCAGCGGCCGCCGCGCTAACATGGCGGACAGCCCTGCGTGAGAGAGGCGGCGAGGCGGGAGCGGGAGGCCGGGAACCGGGGCGAGAGCTGTGCTGGGGCCGCTGCTCGTCCTTCTCCCCCAGCCCCGCAGGGCATGGGAAGGCGGCGGGGCCGCCGCCTCCGCGGGAATGGGGGCTCGGCGGCCGCCCTAACATGGCGGATTCCTGCGGAGGGGGGCTGTGTGGTGTCTTTCCCCACTCAGCAGCCGGGCAGTGCCCCGCGGCGGGACACCCGTTCACGCCAGGCGTTGCTACCTCTCGCAGTTCGCTTCTTCTGCGGAGGGGGCGAGGGGCGTCCTCGCCTGGACCCCTTGAGGAAAGGGGCTGCTCCGGACCTCGGCATGCCGTCACCGTGCCCTGTGGCAGCTGCCGGGCTCGGGAGCTCCGTGCGGGTCCCGGTAGATCCCGTCCTCTCGGGTGCACCCGCGGGCAGGATGCTCCCTAAGGCCGGGGGGAGCAGCAGTGTGACATGCTTCCGGGCTGGCCTGGGTGATAGGGGTAGAAAGGCTGGAGAAGTGCTTGTGGCACGGCTGCAGCGTCTCCTTGTCTGCTTCTCAGAGGCCATGTTGTGTGTCTGTAACTGTGACTATCCATCCGGGCTCCCGCTGTCACTCTCGTCTTTGCCCCTCACCTGAGCGGTGCCCACATGAGGCCTCACCCATCTCCCTCAGCACGGTGGACAGGGGAGCACACTATGGATCAGGACAGCAGCATGAGCTGTCAAGGCACTGCACAAGCAGTGAGGGCATTGCACAAGTGACACTTTCTGGGATGAGTGCTGTGATGACGGGGCAAATTGCCTTCATGCAATGGGGCCAGGGGTCCTCCATCCTGTGGGAAGTGGAGCCCTTCACTCCTGTTAGAAGTCACCTCCCTTTGCTGTGGGTGTTTGCTGGTCATCTCAAGGATACATGTTTCCCTCTCTCCTTCGTCAGTGTGTTAGTGTAGCAGCAGCAGATTTGCTGCTTCCAGTCCTTCTGGAAGTCTCTTTGTTAAGCCTCAACCTCCTTGGCTTGGCTGCCTCCACCAGTCCTTGTGGTCCAGTCAGCCACTGCTGTACTGGTGGCTTTCGAAAAGTATGGAGAAAAAGATCCAGTCACTGCTCAGTTGCTGGCTCTGTGTGTGTAAAGCATGTGTACTTGGATGTCTGGGTGTACTGAGCATGTGTGTGTGCTTGCTGTGGTGCCATTCCCTCTTTGGTGAGAGGTCAATGGAGGTGCCTGTTTACTGGTAGTAAGAGAGCTGGAAGTGTGGTGTGGGAGCAGGGGGCACACGCATGTATAAGGGGCACAGTGCAAAAGCAGGAACGTGGCTGGCATGGCCCAGGAGGATGCTGTAATGACTCCTGACTAGACAGCACTGCAGCTCTTTTCCGGTCAGCACTATAGGCTCATCCAGAGCTCAGGAACGCGTGTCTGTCCTGGGGGAACCCGGCTCGGGGGGAGGGGGGGAGGAGAACGTGAATTTAAATCATCTTTTGAGCCTTTTTGAAGTGTATCTCCTGCAGTGCAAAATCCTGCACAGCCAGCACATGCAGTAGGCAGGAGAAGCGCTGCGTTTCAGACCTCTGCAGCAGTCTCCTGTGGCTGAGAGGGATTTGATCGTGTAGTCCCAGTGGAATGTAGCCCCCCGAATGAAGACACCGTGTGGTGTCCAATAAAGCGAGTTAGACCTGCCAGCCCTCCCAGCCAGATGCGTGGCTCCAGCATGGTAGTGAATTGGGGTGGGAATGCTGCCCCACTGCTGCCTTCACCCTAGCTGTGGGATTTTTGGCTCTGAGGACCCTGCACTTGCCCGCTATTCTTCCCTGGATAAATGCATGAGGCAGCGGTGTTGGGGGGGAGGTGGGGGGTTGTGAATAATGGTGATGGTAGGAGGGGTTTGTTCCAGTCTGGACTGGTCCAGTCTAGTTCTTTCCTTCCTGTCACCGTGTGAACAATGCTGCTGCCGCCGTGGCTGGTGCTTGCGACACGGCAGCCCCCTCCACATGTGCTTCAGGCTGTGGTGAGCTCCTGCCCTGCCTGCCTAGGCTGTCCTGCTTCCCCTATCCCTCCTGCAGGGCCTTCAGTTCTGGGGGAAGCTTGTTAAATCCCAGAAAAAGAGGGGTCTCGACAGGACTTTGGGAGGGGGCGAACAGCAATGGGAATGTTTCTCCCATGGGGACCATCTTATCGGAAGCAAGAGGTGGGCTTACTGCCTTTCAGCACTGCAGCCTTCCCCCAAGGCAGGCTACTTGTGCCTCTCTGTGCTGGAGGGCTGGTGCAGGTGTGTGTTTGCAGCAATGCTGTGCTGTATGGTCTGGAAATTATTCCATCCCTGCAATTACAGGGAAGACAGAATGCTCTGGGAAGGAATTAAGACTGTCCCTTCCTGAAAGGGAGGCTTAATTGTGTAATGGACTAATTTGGGTATAATGGCATATTTCAGTTCAAAATACTGTTGATGTAGCACAGGAACAATTGTGTGGTTGATAGGAGAATTCCTCAGGGACCTGTGCTTCCTTCAGGACCTGCTATCCCTTGGTGACCCCCTTGCCATAATGCCCTGGCTACTATTTGGAAAAGGCCTATTGTAACAGAAGAATAGCTGGAATTTTTGAGCACCAGAGTAACTTTGGTGCCTCCAAGTCTGTCAATTGGTGTAAATGTGCAAGGTCATAATATTGCTAGATTTTTAGGGTTTGGTTAATGAATATTTCAATCTCAGGTCACTGAAGTATCTCATCAGAAACAGAAAGATACAGTGGATGAGTTTCTCGAAGGAAATGAATCAGTGCCCAGTTTTGCAGGTCTGTCTGCATTAGACATGGGGTGTTGAGCGAGTCTGACCCTGACTGGCAGTCCTAGGGCTTACTGCAGGATGCAGTTGGTGCAGCAAAACTATGTGCCGTGGGTGACTGGGGGGTTATTTTCTTTCTCAGCGGACTGTTACTATTCATGTACAAAGTACAGCATGTCTGGTTGAGCTGCTGTCAAACTTGAGGCACCTGCTAGTAGCGTGTACTAATAGACGATACATAAATACATGCATATAGATGTCACTTGAGTATTAAAAGGCAAAGCTGCCTTGTCGATTATTCCTGCAACTCAAAGCTCACCATTTAGCAAGAATGCTTTTATAACTACTTCAAGGCCCTTAAGCAATGAACGCTTCGTTGTGGCCACTCACATAAGCTGTTTTTCTCAAACTGGGTTTGTCCGTACAGGTCATGGACATCTAACACACTTCTGCTTAAAATGGTAGTCCTGCTCTGTTGCAGTACAACAAACCAACTCTTTGTGCTGGTTATAAAGCAGAGTAAAATTATTGTGATTGGAAAGGCCCAAATTGTACAGTTTTCCTCTCTGAATATTTAATATTGTCAAATCTACACAAAAGAAGACAGACTATTTTGTTTACATTTATGTAGCTCCTTCAGATAAATAGTGCTTGTTTAAAAGACATTCTGAAGGGCAATTAGAACCCAGCACAGCTCATAGTTGACAGTTGCTACAGAAAATTATCAGATTTCATTCCAGCTCCACAGGAACTTTCACTGCACACTTCCTTCTTGGGACATGTGAGAATATTTACTGGAATAGTACTGCAGGTGATATCTGTCTGAAGCATGGCATTTCAAGTTTTTGTACTAAAGGTCATGCATTCTCCCTAAAAGCACCTGGTTTTAGCATCTTGTTCAGCTGGAAAGGTAAACTTAATTCACAATCACTGGAAAATTGGTATGAGTTCTTGCATATAATCAGAACAGCACTAGAAAATACTGGAGCTACTAGTTAATTCTACAAAAGGGAAGTTTTGCTGACTTTAAATGTGTGCGTGCTCTGAGAACTAAATATTACTGACTTCTTGCTTTAATGGAAGATAAAACATTGTTCTACACTAATTCTAGCTGGCAAAATTCCTTAATATCTCAATTAATTTTGAAGCACTGAGGTTTAATGTTATATGGTTCC
Organism: Amazona ochrocephala; assembly: GCA_039720435.1. NCBI lineage: Eukaryota > Metazoa > Chordata > Aves > Psittaciformes > Psittacidae > Amazona > Amazona ochrocephala. The sequence goes on from CM077876.1 coordinate 21,721,731, forward strand.
AAATGCTAATTTATATGGTAAAGCTGAAGAGACTGCTCTGTGGAATTGCATTCACTCTGTAATTCAGTATTTTATGGAGTACACGCATTTAGTTTTCTGATAGGAAGAACAAGTAGAAAAACAGACTTCAGCAGATTGCTTAACTGTAATGCAGTTGAAAAGATGATCATTTGGGTTAGGTGATTCCCAGAAGCCATTTTTTGTAGACAGCACATGTAGTCTCACTTAAATAGTGAGAGCAGCAAACATTTATCTCTACAATAGTTGGTACATTCCACATTTCATGCCATAGACCACAGTGATTTTGTAGAGACTTCGTTGTATGGTGGGTTTACACATGACCAGTTCTGTACTGTATTTAATTCCATGAAAATGTCAGTTCCTTTTAGAAGGAATAGCTACTCAACGGGGCTGGTTAATGTTTTCTCAACTGCTCTTTATGTTCATTGTGCTGTTCTGACTACAGTACAATGTACTGAAGGTTTTACCTTCGTTTGAGCAAGCTAGCTTTGTACTTTAAAATGCTGCTTTGGTGTTGTGTGTAATAACCCTTAAGGGCCAGCTGAAATGTTTCCTCATTCCTGAAGGCAAGCATAAGTTTCTTTCTTTTCATTGTCTTGCTTGTCTCTGGATTTGTCTGTATGGTGTTCAGTTTCACTATATAAAGCAGCATTTTTCACCCACATACCTTTTTCACCCACATGGTGTGTTCATTCACAGCAGAGGAAGAAAGAACACGGCAAGGGAATTCTAAAATAGAAAGGAAGTGGGGAGGGGAAGAAACACAGAGGTTACAGGGTTAAAAACGCTTCTGGGAGGATAGTCCAGTGTTAAAGCATATTACCCTAAAGCAGGATCTTGTACAGCTCTTTGAAAATCTTCCAGTTCAGACTTTGAAAGATAAGTACAAACAAGCACTTTCGTGTGTGTAATTCATGTATTTTAGCAGTTCTTCATATGTCTGACTTGATCTGGCTCAGAGTTCATGTTCAACTCTTGAAAACTGAGCATTTTGCGTGATTATAAACTCTCGTGGTGGGGTGTTGCAAGCCTCCTTAAAAGCACTACTGAAAAGGAATTTGTTACATGTTGTAAGAGAAAACTTTTATTTTGTTCTGGCTGTGAAATTTATCTTTGTGTATATTTTCTCCCACAGGGCAAAATCTCTGATCAAGTTTACAACTATCCAGAGGGCTTAGGAGAAGTGCTTTATAGAGAACAGTTCGACTTCAACGCTGAGCCACCTTGGGAACCTAGCTGATGATAGTAGGGTTCCATCTCCTAACTTGTCCATGTAAGTATCTTTCTCTTTTCATCTGTATGCAGGAGGATAAGCTCTTCCAAAAATACAAACAGCATGTGTTGGCTTTTTGGTAAGCAAGGGTAACTGTCTCCATGTTTCAATCAAAACTGAAAATAGTGGCATGCATATTATGTGTGACTTTCATTCAGGTGGAGTCTATAATTTTTACTCAAATAATACTTTTCTCAACAGAGTTATGGGATGAATTTCTGGAAGACTTAAACATGCTTGAGTAAGCTTTGTTAAATAGAGTTATTTTTCTGAATTAGGGCTGTTTGCTACAGAAATCCTAAAATAAAATGCTATAACTTAAGTCTCAGTGATAATTCTGAATTCATGAATTGACACTGCATGACTGTTAACATCAAATCATTATTTGCTGTGTGATATCTTAGGGTATTTTATGCTGAAATAGTTAAGATCTGCTATTGTAAACAGTAACTAATGTTGATCATGAAGGGTGTGCCTTCCCAAATGGCTGTCTCCATTATTTGCTAATTAGTATCCACTTCCACAAATAGTTGCAGTTGAGCTACAGCAGAATGTGGAATTGTGTTGGATGCAAATTGTATACCAATTTAAATGCCTTTGCATGTTTGAGAGACAAATAATTATTCAAGAGAAACAAGACCCATGAAAACTGAAAACAAATGAGTGCACATAGCTGTCTTAAGGAGCACAGAAAACTCTGGAATGTGTGTTGTCATCCTATTCTGTTAACATGAAACAATAGCTTTATGTGGTTTTAACAAGAGCCTTAAATGCATTTATGTTACCTGGGTTAAGTTGATTTTATACAGTATTACTTTTTTTTCCTGTCTAGCTGAAGGCATTTTTGTTTGGCTTTGTACCTATAAATTATATAATGATTTTTAGTGTAAAACTTGAATGAGAATGGTTAAGTGCATCTGAGCCAGGTACCTTTTAAAGACCACAAAGAGTCCAAATGCCAGTTGCATTGGTATGTTTCCCAATAAGGTACTTAATATAGATGTCTATTCTTTGAAAATACTGCAGTAAGAGAAAGATGTAGTTTATCATGATAAACCAGCTTGATTTCCAGAGGTTATGTTCTTTTCTGTTTTGTTTGAAACTTACTGAATTAACCACATATATCTGGTTCTATGCAGATGACTGCTCTGTTCAAGTGAATACAGATATCACTGAAAATTCTCTGAATATCACTGTACCGTTACTTTGTGTCATGTGATTTTTGTAAGCAGAATATCAGAGAAAGTTGTTCCTCTTGTTCAGTTTGAGTTCCAGGTCACTCTTATATGTGGGTGGAACTCCTGCATGAGTTTTACACTTCAAACGGAATAAAGTAGTAAAAGGGTAAGAAAGGCAGAAGAATTGTTAGGAGGAGGGAGTTAATAAAGTAGGAAATCTGAAGGCACTATAAATGCATTTTAATTTCTAAAACTGTTCTGAAGGAATTTTGGCTTTGACGAGAGTGTTTCTCCATAAGGAGAAGGCTGTTTTGCTACCTTCATTGAGGTTGTTTTTTCTCTAAGTGTGCTGTGGCAAATAGTGCAAGGTATAACTTGATTGGAAATATCACTGGATTTACTGTATTTGTAGCTGAATGTTCTGATGAGCTGCGTGGTTATTTTGAGCTTGGATCTATTATGTGTTCAGTAATAGTATGCCGTATGCAAATGTAAGTAGCTCAGTATTGAATGTAGTCATGTAGCAGTAGTCTGCAAGTGTCTGTCAGCACCTGTTTTAGTGTGCTGAAGGTAATTGCCTCAAACACAGCTAACATGTAAGTTAGCCAGCTAATTGGTAGTTTGAGTCCTGTTTGGCTTGCAAAGTGATTTAATGAGGAAAAAAATCAATTGAGCTTTTAAATAGAATTTTTATGTTCCAGTGGAACTCAAATAAAAATCTTCTGTCTGAAGATGTACTTACATTCCCGCTGAACTTGCCTCCTTTTTATAATTCTCTCCCTCACATTTTTGTTCTTGTATTACACTGACCAAGGAAGAACATGGGATTTAGTTCTGTCGTAGTTTTCAGGCTCTGGCTTCCTGGGCAGTCTGGCAACTGTGGCCTGAAGTCTTGCTCCTTTTAAAATTTGTTCTATTTATTGCCACATCTGGTTGATCAGAAATTGAGGGAATTGTCATTGGAAATCTGATCTATTAATGAGCTCTTTCCCACTCTAGTGGAAGCAGTAGTTATCTGGACTGGATAGCCTTTAAGTCTCTCTTGACTTTGTCTAAATGGGACTGGGTGGTAATCAGGGAGCAGGAGGGCAGTGGGGAGGCCATCATTGACTGAGCAAGTGAGAGGATAGGGAAGTAGCTGCTTGTACTGTCGTGAAGAAGTGCTGAGATAGTACCACAGAACTGTCCATGCACTTACAGGACCACTCATTTTTGTAAGCTTTGCTAGCTTGTTGGCTTTGAATAATGTATTCAAACTTCCAGAAAACAGAAGGAGGTTTCTGAAGGCATGGCTGCTGTAGAAAATGTCAGATCAGGCATTATTTGTTACTATCTGTCCCTTTTGCTTGCTCACTTAAGCAGAGATGCTCTTGTTACATTGCTCACTTAACTGTGTGGAATATGCCTGAGAGAATGGTAGGGTGCAACTAACTTGAGCTGTACAGGTACTCTGAACCTCAGTGTATTTGTACTCAGAGGCAACTGGGGTAATGCAAAATATCCACTGTCTTTGTGAATAAAGACTCATACTTCAGCATTTTCAGTTGGGTAGTGGCTGCATTCAGCTAACAATGATAAGGATATAAGTTGGTGAAATGGCATCTTGGATTAAAGATACTCCCATTACAAACAGTCATTTCCTGTGCTGAAAACAGAGGACTCATGTTTTTACTTTCCTAGTCTAGTTGTTCTGTACTTAATTGCCAATGTTAGTGACAGAACGGTTCTACTTTATCTTTTACCCCTGAAGAATCAGTACTTTAAGGCATGCGAGATGAATGTATTTTACCTCTTCATGATTTTTTCATTAGCATAATTAATATTGTAAGTATTTTCCTTAAGACAAGTAGTTGAAAGATGTTACTGGGGGCTCATTCAGTTTTCACGGATTGCTCTTCGCAGAGGAAGTTTTAATGGAAGAACCAGACATCAAAGGTGTGGGTTGTTTTCTTTTTTTTCAGGCCAAACAATATGTAAATCTGACAGTGTAAAGAAAAACATTGAAAATTGTTTGTTATGGATGCTTGCATACAACAAGCACATGTTTTGTTAGTCACTTTTCAGAGCATTTAATTTTCTTCTATTCCATTTTGGTTTATTCTTCTGTTCTCTGCATTAATTGCTGTGTTTAAATATGTAAGCTTTTATCTTCAACTTCTTCATCTGGGAAGTCATTGTGTTAAACCCTAAAGAGCCTGAGGAACTAACTCTTACTTCAAAGAAAGCAATTGCATGCCTGTGTAGAAGTCTCATACCACTTGACAGCTTTTGTTTGCCCTAAAATGTATGTCCTGGAGCATTGTGCAGACTAATATTTCAGGTGGTAAAATGGGTGGTGTTACCACACTAAGTCTGTCAAATCATGACTTGCAGCAAGTCAGCACTTCCAACAAGAACTGAACTCTGTACTGTAATGATTTCTGACTCATCTTACAGGTACAGAAGTCCTAAACCATCCTCTCAATTTCCTTCTGTATGCATTCATTTGATCTTTCACAAACTTTGTCTATTCTCTTCTTCCCTCAGGAGGTGGGGTAGTGAGAACAGAGTGAGGTTATAGCACAATCCCAAATCCTTGTGCAGGTGTTATCTGCCCCCTTAAAGAAACATTTCTCATATATGCACTGTTTTCTGGGGGTGTTGTAGCACTGCTAGTAAGAATTTCAGTCTTCTCTCTGTAGAATGTTCTATCTTGTTCTCAACAAGACTGAAAAGATGTAGTTTCTTCCAGAGCAGGAGAAACTGGAGAGAAATGGTCTGTGACTCCAAGGACGAACAGTTAGTGTTTCTTTATTAGATGAGTTTTGCCAAAGGAAAAAGCTTAGATGCTGTGGACATGCTTGGAAAAAGCAGTTGCTGTTCAGCAGCCTGGGTGAAGTTACACTAGGTTGCTTCTGGCTTGCTGCAAGCTGTTTTATTAAGTCTACTAGCATATTCCTTTTCATCTCTGCCTCTTGACCATAAGATGCTTTTGGATGAATGAAGTGTAAGAGATAGCCGTTTTAGGAAATAAGCTTCATCTAAGCTAATTTACCAGATAAGTGTTCTTTTTGTTGTTTCAGGAGAGTAGTTAGTGGTAAAGGAGCCTTCTCCCATGCTTCTGTTAAAGCAGTTCTCCCACTCAGGATCTCCCCAAAAGTAAAAGGGAAGCTTCTGGGGAAAAGCATTCTCCTACTCTATCTCTGCTTTAAAGCTATATACACCACAGTCATTAACTGTGAAAAAAACATTCTTTTAAGAGTACTTTAAAATCTTAAATCTACTCCATTGCAACTTAGATGAGCAACAAGACTTGAAGTAAAAAAGCCTAGCTGTTGTTTAGATTCAGCTTCCTCATTTGAAATACAAGGCATAAGCAATTAGCCTGCGGGGTGTGTGTGTGTGTGTCTCCTCGATCTAAAAACCTGCTCAGTACTGTGACTGGCTCCACTGGGTGTACTGGGACCTCTCAGCAAGGCACATTGATCAGAGGTGTTCATTAAGTGGAAGGGACTCCTGGCAATCTGCCTGCTTCAGATTGTAGGAAGTTGCTTATAGTACAAAACAAGCCAAAACCCACCAAAACTTCAAAATCTAAGTGGTACCCTTGTGTATGTATAGTAAATAAATCCTAAAAATGCTTCAGTTTTGTCTTAAGGCTGTGTAACAGGTTTGTACAATATGTCAGGGAATTGCAAGCTTATGATCAGAAAGGCAGCATTTGTCCAACTTGACTGAACAATGGAAAGAAGCTCAGATAAGAGGTGTCTGCCAGCACAGTCACTTGCATATGTTCAGTTGCAGGTATTGCAGGATTTACTGCTCGGGTGTGAATAGGAGGGGGAAAGAGGAAGTGGATGGTGGAAGCTTATTCCCTACAGAGTTACTGTGTCAAAATGTTGCCACTGGGTTTTGTTGAACTTTGTCTGAAGTCCTAGGACAGATTCAGTGTGTCCTAAAGGTGCTATCGATCTAAATACAGCATGGACTTGAAAATTTTCCTCTTAACACCCCTCTGTCACAAAAGAATTAAAAACTTGTGGGTTTTGGTTGATGGATCTGCTACGTTTGAATAATCTGCTGAACATGGAAGTCATTTTGCTCTTGTGTGTGTGCACCTTGGTTGGTTTTACTTACTCGTCTCTTTGGGTATTGCTTTTAAACATTAGGCTGTTTAAATCATAGCATAAAGAAATTTATGCTGAAAGAATTAAACTTTGCTGTTAGATTTTTTTTCTTTTGATTTTTGTGTTTTGAATACTTCAGAACTATATCAAATTTTCAGTACAACACTGATGCAGCTTTTCTTTCCAGGGGAAAAAAAATACTCAAACCAAACCCTTTTTGGTATTCTGCTCCTGGAAATGATGGATATTTTATGGAGGTGAACGTGTTGAGGACTTTGTGCTAATCAGCTGCCAAATCAAGGATACTGATGAAGTACCTGTTCAGAGGGTGACAGTAACTACAGAAACATGATGTGGTGTTCATGCTTGTTTCACTAAGTCAAACTTGGTTCACAAGCTTGTCTTTTGTTCTCTGGTGGGTTTTATTAAGGAGTTTTAGCTGTTGCTCACAAACTTAAATTTAGATGTGGCTGGCTGAAGACATTTTTCCTGGTTATTACAGTGTCTACCACTATTGTTTTTATAATTGTAATTTACTTAAATCCTTACATCAGTGTGATGATTATCTTGCTCTTTCATGATTGCTTTGAATCTTCAGAATTCACTTAAATAAGCATATGACTCACTGTATGTGTGAGACGAGTTATGGTCTTACCCAACATACTTGTCTGTTATCGTTCAGCTTCTGGATAGAATGAAAATGCTTGCTGCCAGAGTTAATTCACCTGGCAGTAAATGCTTCTTGTAAGAAACATAGGTGGCATACTTGAGTTATGCAGAAAGCGCACAAAACCGGTGGCTGTTTTCCCTGTTACTTGTGTAATGAGAAGCAGGAGCAACTGTTGCTTAGTTGTTTTGGTATTAGCTTGAGCAAAAGTAACTTTGTTCATATTATTAACAGCCTTAACCAAAGTTATGTTGCAAATTGTGGATTTTATTTTTTTACTCTAAGGAGGTGGTGAAGGAAACACGAGACAGTGTTAATACCATGGGCTTGTGACTATTTGAAGCCAAAATTTTCTTGTTTTCAGAGTCTTAGTGAAGCTAACACATACTATTCGACGTCTGCTGAGAGATTGAAGAGTTTTGGGTGTTCGTGTAAGGAAAGAATGGGGTTAGCTGGCTGGTTTTGATCAGTTGTGTTAGTCACAAAGTGACGGTTGAAACAAAGGAAGTCTGGTCAGTTGGTTGCTATAAACTAATAAACTGCTTTTAAACAAGACCTGCAATTGTAATGGAATGTAAACTGCAGATTGTTGTATTTATCAAGTAGGGCTGACAAAGGTGTAAAATCAGCTGTTGGTGGCTTTCTGCTGTCTAATTTTTACTTGAGACCAACTATTTAATCCATTTTCAAAGACTGTATATTTCACAATGTTTTCTGTCTAGGGACTTCATTGATTCAGGTTGTCTTTTGGAAAACATTGCCTGTAAACAACATCTGATTTGCAGTGAAGGTCTGAGGATAAACAAGATGCAAATAAGGCTGGGTTATAACTGTTAGTTTTAACACTACTTACTGAGATTGTCACTTAAGACTACTTCTAGCTAGTGACATCTGTCTGGTAACCTTTACTGAAGTGAAGACTTCCAAGGTGATCTTATGAGCAGAACAACAGAATATCTAGTAAATACAGTGGATGAAGGCAATGCTTGTGAACTGGCATCTAAACAAAAAATGAAATGTTAACATAAAGATGTGAATTTTAACAAATATCAGTGTTAACATTTAATCAATAAACTAAAAATTTTCTTTAACAAATGCAGAAATATATTCAGTTTTCTAGTTTCATGCTTGGGTACTAGTGACACTTAAGAGGCTACATTTAAGAGTAGCTGAACTGAGGTGTTTGTACAAGTATGCTACACTTGCAGTATTTTCATAGTTTGCATAAGCTCAGCACAGATCAGTGTGCGGATCATCTGGGATTCTTCTCAAGAACAGCCTTGCATCAGTGATTTCTTATTTGTCTTTAAGTTTGTATCAGATTTGAAGTATGCAGCTTCTGTTTTATTCTTGGCTTCAGTAGAATTGCTCTATCCTTATCCCTGGCAAATGGAGGGTGAGCAGAGTGAAAAAAAGTTTTTGGTCTGGGGGGTGTATGTGTTACTGTTTGTAGTACATCAAATGTAAAAAGCTCTTTCTAACTTTGAAATAGTGGCATAGTATGCTCTGTGCCTCTTTCCCATTGTTTTATGTTTTCTTTTACAGTTTGTTGCATAATTTAAGGACCCGGATATAAGGCTTGGAAGCCCATCCCTTGTGTTTCTTGGTTTATGACTGTCGGCTTTGTGGAATACGGCTGAGATGAAAGGATTTCTTGAGGATGCAAATTACTCCATTGGTCTGTTGGATGAAGGAGCAACTCTTGCAGATGTTATTGACAACTGTATTTATGAACACACTCATGTAAGTCTTTGAGTTTTTTTTACAAGCTTTCCAGATCTTCTCATTTAGTTATCTTAAGTTTTCAAACTTAAGGTAAAGGTATCTAGCACTGACCAGACAGCAACAAAGGAATAGTTGCTAAAACTCACCTGTTGAAGTAGTTTCCTCTTCTAATTTTTAGCTGCTTGATTGCCTTGGGCTGAATTCCTTTGGGGAAATTTGAGCAGTGATTGTTACCTCTGAGTTTAGCCAGCAGGAAAGTAATCTTGCTGATATAACAAAATACAGGTTCCACCTCATTGTTTCAGGAGATTTTGTGATCAGCAGGGTTTAGATGAGGAACCTGAAACTGGGCAAGTGGATATCACTGAGATAAACTTTTTTTTTCCTGTTTCCCTAAAAATATACCAAAGTTCAGACAAATATATATGATGAGCCAGTTTAAAGCCATGTTTAACATTTCTGTGGTCCATCATCATTGTGTGGTTATGCATCTTCACATGACCCTTCTCTTCATTGAAAATGGGTACAAGCATATTGTGAGGTGTTACCTTTTTTTCTTTCAAGAAACTAAACCTATTACAGTTTAGCAATCTGTTGGAAAGAAACTTAAATAATTCTGTGTATACAGTACAAGTTTCATTGAACAAAGCTACACTCACTTCTTACAAGGCAGGAAGATGTGATAGCCTTTGTTTTATAGACAGGGTTGTACAAAGAGTGAGCTTTACAAGTTTAGTAAGCAAATCCTGTATCCTAAGTGTGCCATACCTATGAGTTGTTGACTTTTCCCTTTTATCAGAATTAATGTTCAAAAGCAGTGCTCAACTATAGTACAGCAAATAGCTAAATCCCATGGCCTTCTGAACTCAGGTGTAGGGTTCCCAAATCCTGATTCCTAATATTCTTTTTCTGTCTAGCAAATAAATAGGTAAACTACTGGCAACATGTCATGTCTTCAACCACTGACTGGCTCACAGAGGATAGCTGCCTCCTGCTGCTTTCATTTACTCCTTTAGCTCAAGGGGTAGAGGCCTGTGCCATGGATCTAAAGCTCCAGATCCCATTCCTGCTGGTGACCCGTACAGGGGGTCAGTATGCTTCCACCCGATGGAATTTCTATTTGTGTTTTTTTAAACAGAAATAAAGACATTGTATACGATAAGCCACAATTTAGTTTCATATCTGCAAAAGTTAGAATTAACATTTGATGTACAGTCTTAATTCAGATTGATTGTTTATTTTGTGGTGGTCTTTGCTATACAGTAGGCCCTTCATTTACAGGAACTTTACTGAGTGCACACTGTAAACAAAGAGAATCATCTGTTTGAATTTCAATCAACTACATCCACATCATGACTTGCAAAAGACTATGGTGGCAGATGCACAAAGGGGGCTGTTAACAACAAAAGTGTGCATTTTCTTAAGGACTGTGTACTTGGCTCTGCAGCCTTAACACACTGAGTTTAGTTCTTAAAATTCTGGTTGAACTTTGTGCTCCACAACGTGTGGAGAACAGTCTCAAACTTGACTTCAGTATTCAGTAAATTCAGTAAAATGAGGTATTAGCTACCTGTTAAAATAAGGGGTAGTGCATTCGAATTTATTCCTTATATAATAAACTATAAATTATTTTGATTCTGTGGAAGCTTTTGTCCCAGTGGATTTTCATCCTCCAAAAGATTGCAGACTTCTGAAACAACACAGTTGGAAGAGATTTGTAACCTATTGTGTTTATAGAAAATCAGCATTTGGCATTTAAGTAGTATCTTTCATTCAGGAATCTCAGAATATTGTCTAAAAACATTCTTAATTTCTCTGAAGTGGTAGGTATTCCCTCTTTGTTTTTTTTAACTAGTTCAAATTGCTAGGTGAAAGTAAAAACAAAAGCATTGTTCAAGGTCAACCTAAAAGTTAATAGCAGGTGAAAAAATGTATGTAATTCTTTAAGACTATTTCATGGGCTGTTTATGTTTTGACAGCAAACCCACAATTTCAGACACTTTATTTTCCTATTCTTCCTTTTTTAGACTGGAAAAAGAGCATTTTATGTCGGTGATCTTGGAAAGCTTGTAAAGAATAACATACAATGGCAGAATGTGATGGCACCAATAAAACCATTTTATCCTGTAAGATGCAATTCTACTCCAGGTGTACTTGAAATTTTGGGAACCCTTGGCGTTGGATTTGCATGTTCCAGTAAAGTAAGTTTTTCTTGTCTGTGTATCTGTGTGCCTGATTTTCTTCTATATGTCTGCTGGTTTAAAATCTGCCTTTTTCTATTAAGTGTCATGGTTACAAATAATGTAACTCCTATGTAACTGCCTGTAGAAAATCTATACTTCTGGCCTAGAAGCAGTGGATAGTTTTTTCCTTAGCGTCTTTTACAACTTAGTACATCTAATAAATAATAACTTAGTACATCTAATAAAGATTCAGTGAAGATGGTGCACTGGACTGTGTCAAATGCTCCTGCTCTGCTATGCTCCTGTTTTTCAGTCTGAAATGGCATTGGTACAAGACCTGGGCATTTCTCCTGAAAACATAATATATACAAATCCTTGCAAGCAAGCTTCCCAGATAAAGTATGCAGCAAAAGCTGGGATAAACATCATGACTTGTGACAATGATATTGAGCTGAAGAAAATTGCACGTAACCATCCAAATGCTAAGTAAGTGTTGAAATTCTGGCTTTGCTGCTTATGTGGGGGGAGACATAACTTTGCCGGTATTCTGGGTGGTTGGAGTTGCAGGCAAGGTACATGACTTCTTTAATACAGTTCACTTCTATCTATTTGCTCTTCTCTCTGTCTCCTTTGAAGATAGCTTTTTTGCAACTTGTTCACTACTGGGTCTTCCTAACATGATAGTAAAGCCCTTGTTTTGGGAAATAGTGCATTTTTATTTCATAGGGCAATCTTCAGGTAAAGGTTTCAGTGACAGAAGTTCAGAAGTCTGGCACCTCATCATCTGGGAGTGCATGTTCCTGCTGTGTTGTGGCTTCAGTGTTTTCTTTCAGGGTAGTCTGGGTAGTAGTGGCTTCAGCTGAAGTCAGGACTGAGACTGTCAGCAAATGAGCATGTGCATTGGGAACTATTGGTCTTGGGGACGCTCTGCAGGTGTATTAAATACATGTACAGGTATTTTCCCACCATGAAACAGTGAGAAATTTGAGACCAGTTCTATTTTCAGTCACTTCAGTATTGGCTGAGGTGCTTTCTGTGGGGAATGAATCAAAGCTGAAGTTCTGGTTGTTAAATATGAGAACTGTATTTCTGCCAATGCATCCTGTTGCTTTTGGACTGACAGGTGCTTGTGTCATTAAGCATCAGGTCCCTCACGTGTGAATACTTTGGCTGTGGCTACACCTGTAAGAAATGTGGAGTCAGAGCCTAAGTGAATGTTGCAGTGCTTTCCAATGATTAATGAGATATAGCTCCCCACAAATGCCATCAGAGTGCACCAAGAAACTGAATTCCTGACATCCTTTACAAAGCCCTTGGTTCTAGATGGTCCTTAAAGTGTCATGTCTTCTCCAAAACTGAGGCTGTAGTTGTAGAATAGGGAAGATTCTGCCAAGTTTGGTATCTGGAGGCTGCTCAACCCACCTAGGTTGCTTTTCTGCTATTACTCTTCAGACTACTTCAAGAGTTACTACTATTGCTGCTAGCGATTACACTTCATCCCCATGGAAGCCCTTTGGTGCTTTGCATACTGGGGAGTACTTCCTGTGCAAAGAATGTTATGTGTAATAATTCAGTGTATAAAATGCTGGCCTTGACATTCTCCATGCATCTGGAAGGGTTAGTAATGCTAAAGCTGTCTCTAATGTCACTAGTGTTCCACCAGTCATCAATGGTGCTTTCAAGGTTTTGTTAGGTTTTACGTTGATCTAGGTCTTTAACAGCCTCTTTAGATGTAGCATCCGCAGCAGAAGTTAGCATGCAGATTTTTCTTGAGCCAGAGAAATTGTAAAGCAGGGAAAGAGAACGAAGGAGTTTGAGCTGGAGAAAACCAACATTTTCAAGGATCCTATAATCTGGTATTTGAAAAAGTTCCTGTTTAACAAGGACAAGAAACTCAGTTTCTGCCATTTGCATCTAAATTTTGTAGAAACCCAATCTCCAGCTCTCCTGCTGGGGAGAGATTTATTTGCTTGTTTTATTAGAGTGCTCTTACTTGGGTCATTGACACTTTGCTGAAGTGACAGCTATGAATTTTCTTTCTTTTCCTTGGTCATGGTTTCGAAAAGTCAGAGCCTTGTTCTTCCTGTGCATGGTTGTTACAGCTAGGTTGGCTTTTTGTAGATGAATCTAATTGTGCTTTGCCTGAGGAAATCCTGCTTAGCTGTAATTTTCCTTCTCGTTTTCTGAAAATGCTTGTAACTTTCTGTGCTGAACTTAGTAATGGGTGGGTCTCTTTTTATAATTGAGCTTTCTGCCTTTGGGAGTCTTAGAAAGTTAAATGACTGCAATTTCTTTTTTCAAGAAAGACACAAAATCTCAGAAGTCTTTAATTTCTTTATGCATTTAGCTTTTTCCAGGCATAATTTAACTACTGAGGTTGCTGGTGTACTAATAGCTCTAGTAGAGGCGTGGTTGTGAAAGTATCAGTGCTTCCTTAAAAAGAAATAGGAAAAACCCCAAACACACACATCATGCTCTAGTTCTGCACTGACTGTTGAAACCTCGGAAGAAGACTCCTACTAGATTCAGATTTCCTTTTTCAGTGGTTTCAACTCACTGATAACAGTGCCATAAAACTCATCAATAAAACTTAACATTAGGTGTCTTTAAGGAATGGTTTTGTCTAACCATAATGTGATCTTACAAACCACAGTATTTATGTATTTGGGGTTTTGTTTTTTGAGTTTTGGTTGTTTGGTTTTGTTGTTTTTTTTTTTTAACGTTCTAGAGTTTAACTTTTGACACTTTTTTGTTACATGTAGCACTTTTCCGAAGTGTTTTAGAGAACACTGTTTGACTACAGCTTTGAACAGAATTGTCTGTGCTGGTGGGGAAGCGCAGAGAGGCTGTCACAGTTTCTCCAGATGAAGGGGTATAAATTAAACTCAGCAGGATTGCTGGGCAGGCTGTGTGAGAATTTAGGATTGCTTTATTTGCTTTTTACCAAATGAATTTTAAAAACATCATGAGACATTTGGAAAGGGCTTTTAGAAGCAAGGTAGCTGTTAGGCCAGCGTTGCTGTCTCACTGCATAAGACTGTAAAAGATAGTACTTGGTGCCTTCCTGCTCCACAAGTGTGTCCTCACAGAAGGAGCAGGGGACAGGTTGATACCTCCACCCAATCCCCATGTGCTCAGCCAGGTGGGAGGTGGAAGGATGTGGCCAAGGTGTGCTTTCAGTGTGTCAGCCTGGTACCTCTGCTGAGTTCAACCAAACCTGATACCTGATTGTGCCTGAAGGGGAATCTCCATGCTTTCCTTTGGGCTAGGAAGGAGGACAGATGGTAAAAGCATATTACAGTCTTAACAGTTTTATGAGGAAGTATACTTTATGGAAGGTAACATTCTCTTTTATTACAGCACTCAACAGACTCTTGCTGCTGCAAAAGAGTCTTAGTTGCTGCATTTCGAAATCCCTTGTCCTTGTTGGCTCCATGTTTTAGCCCCTAATTGCTAGTTTTTTCTCTGTACAGGATTGTTTTTATTAGGTTCCCTTGACTCATCCATCGATGGAGCTGGAGTACTGACAACATAATCAACACACTTCTGACAGTCTTCAGGCTTCACATGTGCTGATGATGTAAACCAACTGCCCCAATCATCTTCCCCTTCTCTTAGGCTCTTACTGCACATTGCCACAGAAGACATTACTGCTGATGAGGAGATGAATATGAAGTTTGGCACCACCCTGAAGAACTGTAGGCACCTCATGGAATGTGCTAAGGAGTTGGGAGTCCAAATAGTTGGTGTCAAGTGAGTAACTTTATTGTTCTCTGCTTGGCTGAGCAGATGTTTGTATGATGAATTCAAGGTGCAGAACGCAAAGAACTTTTTCCCCCTTTGGCACTATTGTACAGGGTAAAAAAGAATAAAACCATGAAGCTTTTGGATCATGAGCTTTTGTTTGCAAGCAGAGCACTAATATACAAGCAAAAACTAGCATGAAACAAAGTAATTATCACAGACATCAAAGCAATTTGAAATAGAGTATCAGAAATCCTCCTGTCAGCATAAAAGGGAAGTTTAAAAACCTCTCCTGTTTTCTAACCATGTTCTTGAACTGCCATGGTAATCTGATCTGTATTTTTCACGCAATAAACAGCATAATGCATAAGTGCTAGTACAGCATGGAATAGCTTGGGCAGACTTTGAGATTAATGTAGGCTTGGATTTTCTAAGAGTTAGGTCCTATGTCACTCTGATCATGTCAAGAAAAAATACTCGGTTCCAAGTTTTTGACTTGCAGATGGCAGGAATGAATCCTGGTGTTCAGAGAGCTTCCAAGTGATCTGTGATATTTTAAAGTTTGATAAAGATTTTACTGTATGGAAGTAAAATGCCTGTACAAGTCTTTGTTCTGTCCGCCTTCAGCTACTAATGTATCACGTGCTCATGAATGTTTTAAGAAAGCAACCAAACAAGTATAAGAGAGTGGGTTATCAAGACAATAAAAAGTATTTAAAATGGAAGTCAGGTTTTGAGGATTTCAAACAGAATTACATCAAAATAATTCTTTAAACTGATGTTAAAGTATAAATGTACTATAAAGTTTTAAAAGCAAGTAAGCTTAAAAAGTGACCTTTGCCTCAAAATGGCATTGCTTAAAGAAGTAGTCTTGGAGTAGAGAGCATCGTGGCTCAGAAGGGTGTGTGTATGGTCTGTTCAGAACCAGCAGATCATATTAGTCTTTAGGAAGCCCATGGGAATGTTAGTACTTGTTTTAGCACCTCAGTTACTACCAGTATTATGGCAGTACTTAAACCTTCTGGTCAAGGAACCAGAGGGGATTGTGGGAGGCATCAGTACTGCTTCTGATGACATGCTTACCACACTGTTGGGCCTTGCTGTGGAATAAGGACCTGGCCTGGGTAAAGAGGATTCAGAATAGGGTGGCAGTGGGACATACCTGACCCTCTCCTGAATGCTGGAGAGAGTAAACAGTGTGCACAGGACAGCCCTAGCTTTGAGAAGAAAACTGGATAGCTTAAGGGAGGGTATACAGGCAATTCAGTACAAAGTAGGTTAAGAGAGGGGAGATTGCACTCAGGTACTGTGTTAGCATTGGCACCCATGGAAGAACAAATCTTAACCACTTTGATAGCGAACACTAAGAAATAACATATTTACTCAGCCTTTCAAAGATGAGAATATTCTAGGACATTCTTAACATTAAGAGCAAGTCCAGTGGTTAGAAGGTGTAAATCTCGTGAGTTTATTCTTTGCATAGTTACTGTATTATCATCTAAGCTTGTCATGAGCCACTTGGGAATGAATTGCTTCCATTGCTGTTTTAGATGGTGAAACAGTTTGCTTGGTCTGAAAGCTGCACTATTCAGTGTACTAACAGAGGTTTTATTTCTTTTAGATTTCATGTTTCAGGCTCCTGCAAGGAACTGCAAACGTACATTCATGCTATATCTGATGCTCGGTGTGTGTTTGACATGGCTGTAAGTAGATGCATACACACATGCAATTGCTGCAGTAGAGGATCCATTCTGTTCTAATAATTATTTCCAAAATATATCAATGTAGGAAATGGAACTTCTAGTGAGGGACTAAGTACTGTCTTGTGAGAAATGGTAGAGGTGAAACGAACTTCATAACCTTAATTGTGGACAAAGGTTAATGAATACTGTCCCACTGACAGGCAGTAGCTTTGTATGCTGTTTCCAAATAAGAAGTTAGTTTCCCACTTCTGTTAAAAGATTTTCAATTTCAAATCTCAGTTCTGCAAATACACAGTTGACATTTTTAAGTTATATTAAAATATTAAGGATTTGTACATTGGCATTTATCGTGATATAACCACTGATATGGTATATGCAATCTCAGATTAATAACTAAGCATCATAAGGAATAAAGGTGTCATGTTGGCGATGGGCTATCCAAATTTGGATTGGATGGAGAGGAATGGATTTATTGGGTGCTTCAGATAACTCTTGTGAGTCTTATGTTCTGTGTGTATTTCTTGTATTGCAAAATTCAAAAATCCCTTCTCTGAACATGTGTGTTCCTCCGAGAAGCTTGTAAAGTAAATGGAGAAGACTGCAAGTCTTTACCCTTCTTTCTGCAGTTAGTGCATTAGCTGTGACTGGTGACACACAACAGAGCTGAATTTCTCACTGATCTTTGTGCAGTTTCATTGCAGCAGTTTTGTCACATCAGCACTTTCCAAAGACTTGTATTACACATATTTGTAGATTCCTAAAACGTCTTTTGTCAGAATGTCTCACCCTGCTCAGTAAATACTGTGTGAATATAACAAATGCCACAATATGGGAGCTGATGTTGCTGTGGGACTTGAGAATTGTGCAGCCAGCCTCTGCTGACATCCCAGTGCTGTCACTACCAGGTTTAATGGAGCTATGCTAATTTTTATGATGTTGTTACTCCCTCACTTGATGTACTCTGTTCAAAAGTATAAATACCTAGAAAATAACCACAGTAAGGAGCAGCAAAAGAGTGCTTTTACAGTTGTAGTTGTCTGTGTACTTACATTCTGCCTATGCATTTTAGGAAGAATTTGGCTTTAAGATGAACATGTTGGATATTGGTGGGGGCTTCACAGGTTCAGAACTTCAGCTGGAAGAGGTATGTGATGTATTGGAAGTTGGAACTCAGTTTTATTTAGGAAGTTTAAATGTTTAACCTTCAAACTGCAGCTAACATTGATAGCTGCAACCTAGTCTAAATTCTACGTTCCAGTTCATAAGATCCTAATAGTTGGGTTTATATTCTTTATCATGGGTAGTGAAATCAGTCCTTGGAGGTGCTGTTCACAGTGGGTGAATGCTGACTTGAACTTGTCACATATAAATTACTATCCTAAGCTGCCTTAACAATTCAACATCTTTGGCAGTTGACTGTTGTCCAACTGGTTACCTTGTTTTGTGGTTTGGTCCAGCACTGCTTAATATGCTTTGGATCAAAACTGTATTGCTGCTATGTGAAAGTTGCTGGTACTTTGCTTTAGAACTGAAGACTGAAGGCCTTCCTTTTATCTTTGCTTTGGCCAGCCTTTGCTTTGGCCTAAATGGGAGCTGTTAGCATGCAGTGGCACATAAAACAATAGTTACACTGTCAAGTTGTCTTCAAGACAAACTCCTTGAGTGTAGGACAGCAGAAATGATTCAGTGAAAAGTTACTAACAGCAAACAGGGCTTTTCTTTCTTAGTTTTAACTGTTCTGTTACTTGTCCAGAACACTTGTTAATCTTCAAATATATGTCTTAACATCCGAGCATCAATATTAAGTAATTAATTCTGTTCTAATACAACAATATTCAGAACTGATTGGAGAAAGGCCCTTTCCTTGTTCTTATGGATTACTATGTAATTTTTCACTATCTGTTGTGCTGGACAAACTTCACAATTGTGGAGTCCTGTGTGTACCACAGCTTGTACTTTGTCTGGGAGGAGGGCCTGTGCAGTATTTGGGCTCATGGTGCTCAGTGTTGAGCAGAATGGCCCTTTTTTTAAACAATTCTGTAAATTCTGGACCTGTGCTGAGAGAATCTCTCAGAAGAGAGGAACAGCACAGGCCTGTGGTGTGCTTACTATAGAACTGTTGCTGACTGAGCGTATGCGTGTGTCTCATACGTACATAAACTCAGTTTCTTTGGTCTTACCTTTGACCTCCATTTCTAGGTTAATCACGTCATCAGGCCATTGCTGGATGTCTATTTTCCTAAGGAATCTGGTGTTAATGTGATTGCAGAGCCTGGGTGTTACTACGTTTCATCTGCATTTACACTGGCAGTTAACATCATTGCAAAGAAGACTGTTGAGTATGATAAACTTCTTCCTTCTGGAGGTAAGGGTCATGTTTATCTTCTACATGTTATGAAACAGTACAGAATTGCCCTGTTCTAGTCAGGTTGGACTAGTTTGTCTTAGCGCATGTTTAATTAATTCCCTTACATTTGCACTGTAACCCGCCTTTGGGGTTCTGACCATACCTTATCTATAAATGTCACTTTCTTCATTACATTTATGTAACACTTGTTTCCTTGCTAGGTTTGACTTCTCAATGGTTAAACTTATATTGGGTGCTCCACAAAATGTGTTAGGAGGTTCTGTGTTAGAAGAACATAGACAGCCACTTCAATGCTACAGGAGAAAAAAATGGATTTATATTCTTAACTGATTATTAGTGGCCGTATTCATTTTATTAAACCTCACACTTAACATTGTAACTGAATTTATAATCTGGTCTCACACAGATTACTCTGCTCATAATTCTCCCATTCCAGTATATACAGAACCCCCTTGTCAGGAAAAGCAGTTGACTTAAGTTAGATTGCAAAAGGGCTACTTAAGACCAAAAATGCATGCAAGACCACTTCTTTTTTTACTTCCAGTGGAGCAAACCAGGAATGATGATGAACCAGTATTTACGTATTACATAAATGATGGTGTTTATGGTTCTTTTGCAAGTAAATTGTCTGACAAACTGAATACTATCCCAGAGGTTCACAAGGTGAGTCCTTCTATGTTCTTCAGAGATAGTCCTTACTGTCCTTATATTTTATTGTATATTTAACTCTTCATATGTATATAATTACTTATACTATTTTTATAATATTCTATGTTGTGGTAGTATACTATTATTTATTAATTATCCTTAAGTACATTTGAAAATTTTCTTATTCAATAAACTGAAGCCTGAATTACCTGGATCATTCCCATACAGAAATACAAGGAAGATGAGCCTCTGTTTGCAAGCAGCCTTTGGGGTCCATCCTGTGATGAGCTTGATCAAGTTGTGGAAAACTGTCTTCTTCCTGAGTTGAGCGTTGGAGATTGGCTGATCTTTGATAACATGGGTTCTGGTACCTTAGGTGAACAGTCTACCTTTAACGACTATCAGAGGCCACTGATTTACTACATGATGTCTTTCAGTGACTGGTAAGGAAATTGTCTTGATAGTGGCAAGATTGTTTTCACTTCCAGAGGGTATGCTCACAGCCAAATGTAAATCCTATTTGATGATGAATGTAGGAAGATGGAACAGAGTACAAGAAGGTGCCTTTTTAGTTCGTGGGTGTTTGGTTTTTTACTGCTCTCTGACTTTGCTAAGACTAAAGAGCTGTGATACCATGCCTGTTTTGCTTCAAGGTTGACAAGGGAAAGCAAAATACCGAATGTTGACTGTGAGCACAGTGGTAATCGTCTAGCGTTTTACTGTTTGACATCGATCTCTGAGCTTTCCTAATACTGGTCATTGCAACTTGTGTACATTGTTAGCACCGTCATTGTAGGCAGGAAGGGCAGTGAGGCAGTTGTGGAGATGGTGGGAGTTGGGGAACCTGTTCCAATACCAAGGCAGCCAGGGCCCTGTGCCTCTGCCAGTGCAGTTGTGGTCTTCCTGTGCCTGCCAAGTATGGCTGACGGTCTCTGCTGCCGAGACTGGGGCCAACCTGCCCAGGGCAGCAGACTTGGAATGCTTCTGATATGAAATGGTACATGATAACACATGATTACAACTCTCACTGTTTGTTGTCTGCTGCAGGGATGAGATGCAAGATGCTGGAGTTGCTTCAGACACATTGATGAAGAACTTCTTCTTTGTGCCTTCGTGCATTCAGCTGAGCCCAGAAGACCGCTTTTCCACTGCAGCTTAAACAGGCATTAACGCTTCATTTAGACCTGCAGTTGCAAGTCTGTAGTTTGTCTGGTCAACATTCCAGTGTGGAAGAAATGGAACAATCTCGAATTCAATTCATTCTCTTCAAAACTTGAAACAAATTAGTAATAGCTAATGGGGACCAGGCAAAACAAGCTACAGCTACAAATCATGGGGGGTGGGAGGGTTAGATAATGGTGTCCAAATTTAAAATCAAGTTCATTCAACCCCTGAGCGTTTAAATATGCAACAAAATGGATGACTTAGTGGAGATGGAAACCCATCACTTGGGTTCTTCAACAGTTTACATACAAGTACACAGTTTTTATACTAAGGATTCCTGTTAGAAAAGTCTTGTAAAGTTATTGTCTTTCGCCCAGATATATCAAATGTCAGTGGGAGACCAGTGTGACTTCATTAGATGTTTAGTGTATTTAGAATGTGTAAATTTGTGCTTTGAACTGTAGTTTAATAAATGTAAAATTGCATCATAGTATTTGTTGTATTTGACCCTTGATGTATCCCCTGTATGACTGCAATAAAACTTTGTGTAGATTTTACTGGTTTTCAGGCTAACTTTGGGAGGGGCTAGGCAGAAGCGGCAGCTACACAACAGATGTACCAGCAGTGCTTTGAGAAGCCTTCTGTGGTCTAGTCCATTATCTCAGCTTTGTGTTAAACTGAAGAAATGGAGGTTGATTAAACCTGCATGAAGTGAAAGTCATACAAGTTCCCAGACGGCAAACGGGTCACTTCTGGTGTGTTTTTAGTGTGTGACACTGGGTTCAGGTCTGAACACCAAACAGCAAACCTGCACTGGACACATGTACACAGGAGCAGTGCTTTTAGCCCACAAGTAGTGTCCCCAAGGCAGCATGGGTTAGTCCAGCTCTGCAGGTTGGCACAGAACCTTTAGCTCTGTCCTTTCTTTTTAATGGCAGTTATTGAGTACTCTGGCTTTAGACTTCAGCTCATTCTGTACATTGCTGCCCCACAAGAGAAGGGCTACACCCATCTTCAGCACGCTCTTGCACTCGATGCAAGTATTACCTCCACAAAGGAAAGGTAAAGCACACCACTAGAAGTGCAGGTGCCGACTGCAGTGAGTAACTGGGCTCCTGAAACTTCAGAGCTTTGCTTCGTTACTGGAGCCTCCCCATTGTCTCGAGGTCTTTTTCATTTTAATTTCCCCACTTGCAAACTGTGGGAAGGAGAAGGGCTGTCAGGGCTTTGAAATGATGCAGTAAGCTCTGGATCCTGCAGTCAAAGGAGCCTTTCTAAACACTTCAGTTGGAGGTACCATTTCTACCTTTGGGTTGCAAGTGTATTACTTTACATGAGTACCAGCTGGTGGGGACTTGAAAGTAAACAGTCTCAATTTGGACTTGTCGGAACAGTTTTACAGGCCAGCTAAAAGAGGTACAAAAGGGCTTGTGTTGAAGATGCAGCCTAAAAATTTCTACTGGAATTAAATGCCAGTGTAGGAAAGGGAGTAGCTGGTGATGGTGGGAAAGCTGTGTGGTTTTGGGTTTTCCTTTAAAGTTACCAGCCGTACCCCCATTTCAAGAAGTGATATGTGCTTGTCTACCAGTTGAGGTCTCATCCTAGACAAAACAGGGACTGCTCCATGGTTTTTGGTTAAATACAAGCAAGCTGCCTGAGATGATTTAACAGGATTGATAGAGTGGTCAGAGAAGAAAAAGTCATTGTACTTGAAGACAGTTTGCTGTTAAAAACAGCCTGGAGTTTGAACGCAGTATGTATTTCGATTTGATTTGCACAAGCTGCTATTCATATTGTAATTGTCATTCAGCATTTTACTTGGAAAATGTAAATTGGTTTCTATATAGTGCGTGGAACTAAGGCATCCTGGGGGTGCCCGTTTCCAATGGAAGACCCAGGGCTGCAACCCAAGAAAACACGTCACTGGTGGCTATCCCTTGGGAACAGGAGAACATGATTCTACATTCTCATGTGCCTAAGCCACTGCACAGCTGCCTTACATTGGCTCAGAATAAAAGCAGGTGCCCTAGATCCACTATGGGCTGTTGTGCCCCTTCACGTATATTCTGTGGCCTGCAGGCTGTACTAGGAGTGGGCTGGCTGGCAGCGCTGGTGCTGAGAGCAGGCAATGAGGATCTCTAATCCAGGACTATGGGGCTATGCCCTGAGAGCCTGACACAGGAGCACCTGCCTGCTCTGCATGCCTGGGAGTGGTGTGGGCCCCCCCTTATGGCAGTCGCTATCACTGGAATAACAAGCTCTCACGTTAGAGAGAGTCTTTAATCTGAATTAGGGGCATTAATAGAATCATAGAATAGTAAGGGTTGGAAAGGACCTCAAGATCATCGAGTTCCAACCCCCCTGCCATGGGCAGGGACACCTCCCACTAAACCATGCCATCCAAGGCTACATCCAACCCCACCTTGAACGCCGCCAGGGATGAAGCATTCACAACTTCCCTGGGCAACCCATTCCAGGGCCTCACCACCCTCACAGTAAAGAATTTCTTCCTCAGATCCAATCTAAACTTCCCCTGTTTAAGTTTAGGATTGCCCTCTCAGCTGCTCAGGACGAGGCTAATTGCACTTGTCAGCCTGAGTGAGAGAAGAGCAGCTTTTGGGGAGGTGGCAGCAGGAGTGAGTTCCCCTGCCTTCAGTCTGACCATCTCTTCTTCCTCCTCCTCATCATCTCTGCGCTGAGAGCTGCAGCTCCTGTCACAGGTGGGTCTTCCTCCAAACCGTGCTCATTGCCATTCCTGTAAGCTCTATTGCAAGTAGTGCTTCATTTGAGTGTCCTCTGAACTGCTGCAGTGGGCTGTAGTGCAGACCACAACCTCTGCCAAATGTGCATCCTGCAGCAGCACATGTCCTGCTCTGCTGCTTCAATACATGGTGAATACTTGGTGTCAGTCAAAAATGGGAGGGAAAACTAAGGCCCAAGAACTTGTAGCATGACTTGGCGAGCCACACTCGCACGTTTTAGATCCTGACTGTGCTCTGCTCAGCCTCTGAACGCGAGCCTTCTTCACAGCATTAGGAGAAAAGTGCAGGTATTTGTGTCACCAATTTGTGACACTTGTCAAACGGCAATACCAGCTGTTAAGGTGGTGAAGCAGAGGGGAGCTGATGCTTCGGGTCTCAGCAGTGGCAATACAGCCTGGGGTCACTTGTGCGTCTGTGTGAAGGCAGAGATGGCAAAGGGCTGTGCTGGGCAGCAGCAGAACCGATGGCCTCCAGCTTCCCCCCAGTAAATCCCCTTTGAGAACCCCAAGTACCCAGTGAGCCCTATGCAGCTGTTGCTGCTTGGACGCAGCATCTGAAGTGCGGCTCTGGGGGATCAGGGCCGAGCTGCCTCCGCCTGTGCCCAGTTTTGGAGCCGCTGCTGGCTCCCGGGGCCTCCCTGCCAGCGCACGAAGCTCCGGCCGCCTCCACGGGACCTGGCAGGGGCCAGGGGAGAGTCCAGCCTCAGCCCTCCGTGCCCCCCCCCCGCGGGGCCGGCTCAGCGCTGGCCCCGTTACTCAGCCCCGGTTGTGCGTGCTGCAGCAGCAGCTGCGCCGGAGCTCCCGGAAGGGCAGCGGGGCCGGGGAGCCGCGCCCTCCCGCTCCCGCGCTGCAGCTGCCACGCAGGGTTCAACCGCTCCTCCACTGCCCCTGGGCGCCGCTCCGGATGCGTCAGCTCTGCAGCGGGGCGCGTACCGAGCCTGCCCCTCTCCACCGCCGATGGGATGAACCCCCAGCAGCCGGGTCTGAACCAGCGCCTGACCCTGGACCAGGGACGTCCCGGGGCCTCTTCCCCAGGGAATCCCCGTCATGAGCCCTCCTCTCAGCTTGAGCTGCGCCCCTGCCGGAGCAGCGCTGGCTCACCCGGCTCAGCCCTGCTGGCAGGGGCTGTGGATGGGGATGGCTGGAAAAGCCATTTCTCTTCCAAGTTGCCTGAGGATCCAAAACATTCCTGTTCTGCATGGGCTGGGGACTGAGCTACTCATGCCAGTACCAGCTGGAGGGTGGGGATGTGAGTCAGATTCTGGGACACAGGATGGGGGACTTGGTCTGCCACACACATGAACATTCCCATTGGAAGTTTCGCTTTGAACAAATTACTACTGTTTTCCAACAATGAACACCTCAACAACAAGTTCCCAGCCAGCTCCAGGTCCCGAGGCCAGGTCCAGGTCCCTGGGTCACCAGCACCGATGGGAGGGTCGAGGCGCGAAGATACCCCCTCCTCCTCCCGCTGTCCTTGACCCTGAGGCACCCCCCGCTGCCCGCTCCCCTGCTTCGTGTCCTTCCTGCAGGATGGAGGTACCTGCTGGTACACCCCCTCCACGGGCTGCACGGGGTGAGTGAGGGCCGCTGCGGACGGGGACAGGGAGGAAGGACATCCCCCCCTCTGCAGCGGGCAGCTGGGGCTGTGCTCATGCGGGCCGGGAGGCAGCGGCTGCCAATGCCTCTGAGGGGTGCAGCTGGGGTCACGTTTCCGTCTCTCCCCACCGGAGCCACTGCCGCGTGGCAGGCACGGGCCCCCGCGGAGCCGTTCCCATCCGTCCCTGCGTGCGCAGCCGGCGGCAGCCAGGCCTCACCTCCCGTAACCCCAGCCCGGAGCCGCGCGGCTGAAATTTTCCACTTGAGACACATGCGAGACCAGAATAGATTTCCAGGCTGGCGGCTCTTCCCTTGCTAAAGCCAGAGCAATGCTTTGCAATGTTTGCCCTGAGCACATCCTCCAGATGGCTTTAGGGAGCCTCCCCTGTTGCAGGGGAGAGCCCCGGGGTTCCAGTGTGCCATGCTTGGGGCCTAGTTCAGCCACTGCTCCCCAGCAGTCCGAGCCCCTCATCCCCTGGGGCTGGTGAGCCGGGTTCCATGGGGCCACAGCGCAGCTCCTCACAGCCCGGCGGCAGCAGCTGTCCGGGCGGGTGGGATCCTGCAGGGTGCGTGCAGGCAGCGGAGGGATGGACTGCCGCAGGCAGGGACAGGAGAGGGATTCACAGCTTCAGCTCAGCTCCCAGAGCAGCGTCTTATGTGGTGGCTTGTGAAAAAGATCAGACCCGCAAGGCGAAGCCGGTTCAGCTCAGTGCACCTCGGCGGGCTGCTCCCCTGCTCCTGCCAGGTCTGCAGTCTGCCTCCCGCCTGTGCTGCGAGGGGCCGGACCCCGCTGCACCCACAGCACACCCCGTTCACATCCACACGGGCACCCAGCGCCGTGAGCTGCTGCTCCACCTGCATGGAGCCAAGGCTTCGCAGGGCGCCGCCTGCCCGGGCATTCTGTGCAGTTCGACCATCTCAAACTCAGGCAGGCTGTCAGCAAGCCGAGAGGAGCCACCGCAGCCTGCGTCGGCACATGCAGCCCAGCAGTACTCTTGCTGCCCACTGCCCAGACCCAGCTCTGGCTCCAGGCCTCGGTGCTCAGCACTCCATCTGCTGGTGCTGCTCACCTGGCTGTGAGCATGGGGGCTGTGGCTATGGTACAGCCCTGCACAGCCACACAAAGCTGCTCCTGGCCCATGCAGTCACTGTCAACCATGAGGCAATCACACTGCCAGAACAGGGAGCTCTTTGCCATCCAGTCTCCATTAAGGCTGCAGCCAGTTATGCTGCATGCAGATTGAGTACTGCAGGAGACCACTGCAGATGTGCCATGGACAGCGCGGGAGAGGATAGAGGGGATGTGGTGCCACCGTGCTCCCTGCCACGATGGAGACCCTGCAGTCCATTGCGGCAACTCCCCCCGCAGCAACAGCTTTTCCCAGGAGCTGGTGTGGGTCCCAAGCCATGGCCTAGCCCTTCTGCTCCACGTGCTGCCCTTGGCACTGGATGCATGGAGAGAGGGCAGCCAGACTGGCTTCAGCTGCCTGCCCCCACTGTGTGAACTTTTCTTGCCTTTGCGGTGACTACTGCGTCACTACAGGAGATCCCCCAGCTCAGACTGATACTGTCCCTTCGAGCTCCTGGGGTTTGTGTCATACTGTGACTACTTCACCATAAGACATGCTGTCTTGCAAACTCCCTCTGTTTTACACACACACATAATGCTGGGCTCTGGGGCACTCCTGTGCCATGTCCCTGTGATGGATGTTTGATAAACCAGTCATTTCTTTACCCAGTACAGTTCCTAGCTTCGCGGGGTATCAGATAAGGTGTACAATGGAAGGGTGAAGTTGAGGACATGCACCATGACATATGAAGCAGCTGGACTGGAATAAGCTAAGCTCAAACTGAAGGCCCTACAGTGATCAGAAGGCATTGTTTCAGCATTAAAAAAGATTGTTAATTTTCCCAAGGGAATTCAGGCTCTCTTACCCAGATGAGCAAGCTGACAAAGGCAGCAGAACTGTGGTGCTCCAGATGGAAGCACAGTGTTTGGCTTGGCACCTAGTTCATCATTCACGTGAAGTTTGTATGCCATCTATAAATCACAGGCCAGGATGAGCAGAGGCCTGTTAAATGATTCTAGCTTCTGTGGGATCTTTTAAACCAGCGATCATGGGGTTGCACAACAGATTTCCAGGAGGCCCTTTTGCCTCTGTCCTGTGCTTGTGGAGAAACAGCCAAGGAGCGGGTGAGGTGGTGGTTTGCCTGTCTCCCTCAGGCCTCTCTGAGCTGCGAGTGACCGTGTCTGCAGGCATTCCCAAAGGATGATGGATGGACACCGAGCTCTCACTCCTGCTATCAGTGCTGTCAGCCCACAGCAAAGGCTTCGCCACCTGGAGCAGAGAGGAGCTGCTGGACACTCCCATGCCCCCAAGCAGAACACAGGGCTGCTCCTGTGGTAGGCACCCTGGGAGAAGACTGGTGCCTCCAGCCTGCTCTGTGGCTGCTCCTGCCCAGCCAGAGTCCTTCCAGATCGTGTTTGGGAGCGTGCAAAGGGAGCATGTCCTCAGCCTGGCAACGCAAGTCCTACAGAGGGGCTCACAGCAGGTACCGCAGGTACCTGGGACAGCCACAGGCTCCTCTGCTGAGCATCACTGGCGCCAGGCTGCAATTGAAAACAAAAAAAGGCTTCAGGAGGTGAGCGTAGGAGAAGGTGCCAGTGCTCCAGGCAGGTGACTGGTGCTCCATGTGAGGACTCAGCTCTTCCCATTGCAGTGGCAGCTGCAGGGCACGCTGCCCTTCCAAGACTTGTAGGCTCTTGTTCTTGAAGCCAGAGAGGAAACAGGGAGTAAAAAAGCACTTTGATAAACTGCTGGGGACAAATGGTCTGCCCTCTGCTCACTCTGAGTAAAAGAAAGTTCCAGAGAGCGCTGTTTATTTTGGTGTACTACTCCCAGGAAAACCCTCTCCCCAGTGGGAGTAACAGGAAAATGTCATCCTAAACTGGAAGTCAAATCCAGTACTAAAAGAGTGGCAACAAAATCCAAGTTAGGCCCAAGGATGGGTTGTTTCCCCTACACTTGGCTTGCCCCAGCATACCACAGTGTACCAGCTCACCTGCTCTATCACCCAGGCAGCTCACAAGGGCCACGCTGACCCTGCCAGCCTGAAACCACACTGTCGCCCTGCTAACAGAGCAAGAGGGCTGGCATCCACCCCACCACAGCCGATTCCATGTGGGAGACAGCCGGGGAGCAGAGGTGAAGAGAAGCCTCCGCCAAGGTGGGTGCCCACAGTTTGCTTGCAGCTAGGCTGCTGGGAGGGCACCAGGACCATGTGCCCCACGGCTGAGCTCCCCCGAGCTGCCAGCAGCACCCCACAGACACGGGGATCAGCTTAACTGGCCACCTGTGCCTTCCTCTTCCTGCCCAACAAACTGCCTCTGCAACATGAGAGCGTCCCATCAGGACCCACATAAACAGAGCGAAAGTGGCCCCTGTGGCCTTTCACACACTGACCTCTGTTTACATGGAACACTCCTGCTTTTTTCCTACTGCTGCAACCCAACACTTTTGTGTATGTCTGTGTGCACGGGCACTGCATTTCATAGGGCTATATGGTGTCTTCCTGATGTATATCTGAGGCTAGATACATAATTGTACTGCTGAGAGATTGAAGACGAGAAAAACCTTTCCAGGATGTTCAAGCTGCATAAATAACCATAATAAAATGTCTTTACAATCTGCATGTTTAATTCTGACAAGCTTCTTGCTACTCAGTACGAAATACAGGCAGTCTGTGACTTAAGAACTTCCTCAGTAAACAAACCAGCAAATGAGTAAGGTAAATAGATAAGTTCAGAGAAACAAATGCTTCTTATAGTTCCACTTAAACATGCTTTTATTTTACTTAGAAATTATTTTAACAGGGAAAATGTCTTGTCCTTACGTACTAAAATAAAGAATTATGGCTGAGATTTTTGAATCTGCCTAAGGGATTCAAGTCTCCAACTAAAAGAAATAAAGTGAGCATCCAAATCTTTTAAGCAGCCTCAAAAATCCTTCTACCTGCGTGCACAGGGCTGTGCATATGAAAGTATACAGAGCTGCAGGAGTAAAGACTTGGCATTCCTTTCCCAAAAGCAACTGTTTCACGGGATTCTGAGTATATAAATAGATAAAAATGAACTCCAGTGAGCTGCGGTATTTGAAAGAGTGCTCTGTTGGTCTGTCTTATGATCTAATCAATACTCGTTGCTTATTTAACAAGAGTAAATTTGACCCCAAAGTTTCTAAAGCCTTGAGATCTCCAACACCCAGTGCCACCAGGATTATTTAAGGACATTTATCCAGAGTTGGCAAATAGCCCTGCAGTAACCAAACAGACCCACGCACTGTTTGACTTTGGGAAGACCAGACAGCGTGCTATTGACAGTCATTCCAAAGAAGGGAGAGGGGTCTGGGCATGTAGGGGCACACACAGCTCTGCTCCTAAAAAACATGGCTTTGCTGTATCATCTGTGCCATCCTAATTTGGATCCATAAAGCTTCCTTCAGTGGGGGTTGCCATGCTGTGTTTCTTTAGTTTAACAGATGCTTTCCAGCCATGGTCTTATTTTATGTGTCAGCTCTGCCTTCCACAGGTGTGCTGACCAGGATGGTGTGTCACTGATTTCACTATGACTGCAAGTATTCACAACACTGCTAGCTGCTCCTGTATGAGAACTGAGCCTTTAATTCACTGCACGTAAGGAAACAGATCCAAACTGTGACAGACTGTGACATGTGCTATGTGACAACGCAGCTCACATAGGCCAGAAAACAGTGGGAAGGAGGAGAAGGGGGTATCACATCAGCTTTAGGAGTTCCCAGGACTTCTCCAGAAGCGAGCAGTCCTGGGAACCTGAAAGCCCTTTGCCTGACTGAGGAGCAAGCATAGCTTTCTGGAGAACTATTACCAACGTTACCTGCTCCATAGAGCATTATGGCTTAGAACATACACAGCCTCATGAGGCTGACCTGGAACAAAGCTTCCTGAAGACAAAGGAAGACAAAGGGCTCGCACCTTCCTCTTTTGGCTGTACTTGTTCCAGCACTGGTCCCAGCCACTGCTCACTGATATGAACAGGACCCATCCACTGCCTGTGCATCCAGGTTCATTCAGCGGAAGGATGAATACACAAACAGAAGCATAGAAAATGTGACCCACTTCATCTGACAAAGCCTTTTGTGGGCACAAGAGGCCCACAACCTTCACTCCCTGCGTTTTCTTTCACTCACTCTCACATTGATGCAGGAAATGTCTTTTTTTTGGAAGGGCTCTGAAGATGGTTCCTGGTAAGTGCCATGATCCTGACCGTGCAGAGCGGGACATAGCTGTTTTCTGATGGTTAAAACTGGTCCAACTGCAAAACAAACACATGTACACACACAGACTTTACAACATCAATGTTTCTTTTACAACTGGTGCCATCAAACAAACAAAGAAGTGTTCAGGAGTGCTTCTCGAAACCGACAATCGGATCAAGCTTACCAGAATGGTACAGATCTCACATTCCACTTTTCAGTTCTTGCTCAAAACAGTTCACCTTACTGGGATCACCAACTGCAGAATCACACCCTCCTTCTTTCTGCCCACTATCTGCATTTTCAGCCCTTCCAGAAAGAGAGATGAAATAGTATTTTGCAAGGATCTTTTTGTCCTGACACTATGCCAAAGCAGTTCCTTTTCAACAGCACCCACTGAAAAGGCTACATGAAGGTTCATGCTGAAAATGAATGCATCTGTTAAGCTTCAGCCATTCCTCTTGGTGTAAAAATAGAGCTTACCTGCAAAACGCTTCAGGTTACGTCAGAAACAGGAAAATACTAGAAAAATGCTGAAAGTGAAAGAAAATCCACTGCAGCCACACACATGAACACCTACATGCCAAACAGCCAGCAAACAGGCAGACCTGAGCTCACTCAGTCCATGAAACTCTCCTCTACTCAGCTCCTGTTGGCCTTGTGAGCACTCATGGTGGGATCCACCTCACCTCGCCTGCTTTGTAGATTTAGCCACCTGGGATAGCTGTTCAGGCTCCTGTTATTGGGGCAGGAGATGGAGCCAACAGAGCTCAAAGTACAGATCATCTCACGTCAGGGTAAAATGAAACACGCATGAACCCTGTGGTTTATACTTACTATCACTTCAATGACTATAAAAAGAGCTATAAAAACATATGTTGGTGTTATAAGCACCTAATCTAAGATGAACTCCACCCAAACTGACTTCAGGCACACTTATATTCACTTTGCTATTTGTACCCGAGAACAACCTTGAGCCCAAAGAAGTCAGTTTGAGCCAGGGTCAAACAGTGGACACTGGCTCACTTCCCAGATAATCACAACAACAGTCCTTCGGAGCAGATGATTTGTACCTGTGGAAAAGATGAGCAGGAGCACACTAGCACACTTCCCACCTCCCCAGGCCTCCCTGGCTTCCTGTGCCAGTGCACTTATAGCACAGACAACACTTCACAGCCCTCTGTGGCTGTTTTGCAACAGACATGCCTACACATCTATACCCTTCCAGGCACTGACCTCATCACCATCCCTTCTTCCCCACATGGAGAGGAGACTTTCGACCAGGAGATGGGTTCAGATTGATGAGGTCTTCACAGAGCTGCCTGCCAGCCCCTTAACCCTGGCACATCACTCACTGAGCCCCCATCTCAGCAGACCAGGGAATCTCTAGCAACCTTTGGAGGCTGGCAATCCCTGCAGAGTTGTGGGTCCCATAACCAGCTACACAGGCTCAGGCACATCGCAGAACCTGTCAGTAAAGCAAGCTCATGATCCTCTCTTCTAGAAGAGCTTCCACAAGGTCAGTTTGACACTCTGCATGTCGTTTCAGACATGGTCCCTCTCCTTGTTACTGTGCGTCATGATTTAAGAGCTGGCAACTAAGCACCACAGAGCTGCCCACTCTCCCTTCACCCATGGTGGGATGGGGAGGAGAACCAGAAAAAAGGTAAAACCTATGGGTTGAGATAGGAACAGTTTAATAATTGAAATAAAATATACTAATGTTAATAATAATGAAAAGCAAGGCAACAAAAACAGTGAGAGGAATAAAAGCCAATAAACACAAGCGATGCACAATACAGCTACTCACCATCCACTGACTGATACCCAGCCTGACCCAAGCAGCGATCTGTCCTTCCAGGTAACTCCCCTCAGTTTATATACTGGGCATGATGTGCTTTGGTATGGAATACCCCTTTGGCTAGTTTGGGTTGGGTGTCCTGTCCCTGGTCCCTCCCAGCTACTTGTGTCCCTCCTCACTGGTAGAGCATGAGAGACTGAAAAGTCCTCAATCAGGGTAAGTGATACTGAGCAACAACTAGAACATTGGTGTTTATCAGCATTGCTCTCCTACTAAAGCTAAAACAGAGCACTGCACCAGCTACTAGGGAGAAAATTAACTCTATCCCAGCTGAAAACCAGGATGATATGACTCTGGCAGAGTGAACATATACAGGACCAAGGTGCAGCATGTCTCCAAGGACAAGCTATGGGACAAAGGTGACTCCAGCAGCGAGCTGCAAGCCCAACCTGCATATCTCCTGTGGCAAAGTGAGGCACACAGAGAACTCAGGGAGCAGTGAGATGCCAGCAGCCTGCTGCCATGAAGGTGGTTGGGGTGGGTTGCACCTTGCATAACCTGCATGATATCCAGCTAAACTGCTCCACAGGGATCTGCAAAGGCCAGGGGGTTGGCACACCTGATGAAAACCTTTGGGCAAGTTTTTCTGGTCATGAGGGCAACCCCACTGATGAGGGTTCCCTCCCTGACAAAGCCAACACCATCTCTGCACATTGCTCATT
This sequence comes from Amazona ochrocephala, assembly GCA_039720435.1. Lineage (NCBI taxonomy): Eukaryota > Metazoa > Chordata > Aves > Psittaciformes > Psittacidae > Amazona > Amazona ochrocephala. The sequence goes on from CM077876.1 coordinate 21,754,685, forward strand.
TGAGAGTAAACAGGGATCTCCTCTGCAGCCCCCTGCATAGATCTGAGACCACAGTGGATATACTTGCACTGAGGAACACCAAGCTGGCTTTCACAGTGGCTCTTGTTTAAAAAATATAACGTAGCATTGTTCAATCCTCATATTGCTGCCAAGAGGCTATCTGAGGCTCGTATGATGTCTCTTTAAATGAAACACAAGGCTCTGATCTCTACAGGTCCCTCAAATGTCCCCTCTGCCCTTAGTTCCTGTGACATCTTAAAGGAAGAAAAAAAATCAATTACTAATAGCGAGTAGGTTGCTTAACAGCATGCCAGTGGTGTGCTTTGTGCCAGGATGCCAAGGGTGTGGTATGGGAGCCAGGCATTTGGCAAGAAACAGCAGCCAGATATGGGAGAGCTCAAGGCCTGCCAACACATACAGGAGCACACTGGGTGCTGGGAGCTAAAGTGGGTGCAGTTTGGTCTGCACTGTATGTAGGATGTGCTACCTGCATTTTTGCACCTGCATTTTCCTGTCCAGAGACTATTTGCTTGCTTGAAGATAAACTAACAGGTATTCAGTGGAGGTGGGATCAAGTAGTAGCAGGAACAAATTAACACTGCAGAAGCTGTTAACATCTCTATGTCATCTGTCATATGGGGCTGAAACTAGTCAATAGTTAAAGATTATTAAAGGTAGATAGGTTGAAAGAAAAGAAGGACCTTTGTTCACATGACTTCTATCAAAATACCTACAACAGGAGGTGCAGAAATGCTATTACTGGCAAAGCTGTCTCTGCTGACTTCTACACCACACTGATGCATCACACAAGATGCCCTGGCCACACCACCATCTCACCTCCTTCATACCACCAGGATTTAAGCTATCAGAGGAACTCTGGAAATGCAGCAGGCATTAAGTCACTGTGCAACAAGTAAATTCTGTTTTGGCATGAAAAAGCACCCAAATGTGTTTCTAATGCTTTGATTGGGGAAAAGCTTTTATCTGATCATAGCATGTGGCTTTGCTAGCTACACAAGCTCATTCTACAGTGCCTAGATGCTGTCTCCCTCTCCTCTTACCGGCTGGCAGTTCAGTCTCTAAGTATCTGACTTTGCTAGCAGAAATTCAAATTGATCAGTCAGGTTTTATACTAAACAGCTAAATATATCACGACACTGGGAAAACTCCAAATATAATAAATCACACCATTCAAAGTGGCGGCACACACAGACCCGTACATCACCCTCACAAGTAGAAAACAGTTATGTTTTTTGATATTTTCCAAGCTCTGCCTGCAAATAAACAGTGCCACTTTGCCATGCTCTTCCACAGCTCTCCAAAGGTATCCATTTTCTTGTAAATAGCCTATCTTTACACCATGCACAGGACCCAACAATGCTGCCCTTTACCGGGAGTATCAACAAAACCACCAGCATTGCACAAGTGAAGAAAGACCACACAAGATACTAACAGAAAATAAACACATGGTTACACCACGTGAAGTGAAATAGGAAGCATGATCTGCATGGAAAGAATCAACAAAGCATTCCAATATTAACTCCTGATTTCCACTATAGAGAATTGCCAGGATTTCTTGGACCAAGACATGCAGCAAGTGCACAATGGTTTGTTTGAGCTGACCAGACACCCATTATGGCTGACCTTCCAAGAAGACGGATGGGAAGCAGGGCTGTAGCTGGTACCATTGTTTTGTCCAGGGTCCTTACACAGTTTTTGTGACAGCCACAGGACCTTAGAAAGGTCTGGTTGGCTTACAACCTGATCCTGCACTAAAGGAAGAGAATCTAAAACCTCTCACAATCTTTAGGGGATACTGAAGCAACCATTTCCTCACCTATGTTCTTTCTGCTCTGACCAAAATAACCACGTATCCCACAGGTTTCTGTGAAACAGGTACACATGTAACATCAGAGCTTAAAAATACCCCTCGATGTCCCGTCCCAAGAAGTGGAAAATGGCTCTTCCTCGTTAGTATGTAGAAGCCAAGAGTTTAGGATAAAGGAGCAACTTTACTAATTCTGCATGCCAAAGGCAAGAAAAGCCACAGATAACAGAGCTGTTTTCCTAAGAGCAGGGTGAAATTCAGAAGACTGGAGTTTTGCCTGGCAGCCTCAGACTGATGAACAGAACTGCAGTTACACAGCTGGCCAGTGATTTACCAGCCATGTTGCAAATTTTCTTCCCAATCCCATGACAATCTAGCTTTCCACATTAGAAGAATATGACTTGAAGGCTGGATAGGTGGTTTTCTGGGAAATTTAGACTCAAGATATAGTGCAATAGGCATGCATAAATAACTCACAAGTGCTTAAAAATCAAAATCACACCTTCCCAATGAAAAACCCAGACATGCCGGTTTTCTCCCAGGCTGCATAAAACCACATCCCCATCTTCTCTGGGAAAATGAGTGGAAAATACATGTGAACTGACAGTGATCCTTCAACTGCTTCCTGTGATTGCCAGAGAAAATCAGTTTTGTTCAAACCTGCTCAGTTGCCAAGAAGAAGCTTCTCTTACCTGTCCTGGGCTTCATTAGGGGTGTTTGAGGGGCCTTTTTTTCTCCCCTAGAGCAGCAGCGCAAACATCAGTGCTGCTAACAGCCTCTGAAGCCTTCCATTGACCAGCGCTGAGCAGGCATGGCAGGTCTGGAACTGTGGTGACTCAGGAACAGGCACAAATGCTCTGGAGAGAAAAGGACATGAGCAATACTGTGTAGAATGAGCGTACACAGAAACTGGGGTTAGCATCACACAGGGCTAGGGAGGAACATGGTGCTGCCAGTCAAACAGGACTTGCTCTGTCTGGCATCAGACTGGTAAAGCAAACTAAACCCCATAAAGTGAAGTTGGAATGACAAGTTCTAGTTTTCATCTAATATGCTAATAAGTGATTGCAGACCCAGGACAAAGCAGGTCTTCCCTAAGGTTGGGATGTATGAGGAAAAGGTAGGATGAAAAGTAAGGGAAAAGAACTTAGAGATGATAAAAAGGAGAGAAGCTGCCTTGTTGCTGGTTATATGCTCACTGCGCCAGAAGCTCTGCAACTGCTGTCTGGAGCAGCAGAGACACTTTTGCAATTACTAATAAATGAGCACGAACAGCAGTAGGGATCAGAGAACAGCCCAGCCCTGTACAACCCTCTCTTGTCCTGAGCTTGCTGTTTTCTGCCTCCAACCCCCCCTCTTACCTCTCCCCATTCTCAGTTTTCTCTCTTCCTTCCGTCCTTCCTCTCATGTTCCCTGCTGCCACTTTCCTGGCCTTTCAGAGCTGCCTTTCCCTGGCCACCCCCTCAGCCTCAGCTGCTTTCGGACACCCACTGCATTGCTCTGCATATGAAAACGAGCTGTCACATTTTCCAGCCTCTGAAGCAGAAATTATTTTGGGGAGAGGTGGTTTTGACAGTCCTGCCCTGCAGTTCACATGCAGAGCACAGGCAGGCGATGTCAGTGCAGGAGAAGAAGAGGAGGTGGGGTACAACAGCTCAACACACATGCAGGGCTCCTGGCTGCGCATTCAGAAGGGCCTGAAGGTCTGTGGGGAGACATGATGCTCCCATGGAGTATGGGAGTCACGAGCAGTTGAGTCTCCCCACTTCCAAGGGCTGCTCTTTCCCAAGCCAAGGCCAGCTGCTAGCAATGCTGGTATGGGACATGCCACTGAGATGACAGCCAAGCCTGCCTGTGAAGGACAGGAGCAGAAAAGCCCCTCTTTGTCCTCTCACACGAAGTCCCTCACCCTGTGAGTCCCTCACAGCACCACCAGGCAGCACATGCTCCCTGCCAAGTACCACAGACAGCATCCAGACTTCACCAGAAGATCCACCTAAAGGCCATGAAGAGAGAAAACATGACAGGATTTGAACTACCAGGCCAAGCCATGCTGGGCACTTTGACTGCCCCTGGTCAGCATATAATGCAAAACTGGCAGAGCTAGAAGATCCTGCACACGTGGATGGCAGCAGCAGAAGACAAGCACTGGCATGGTGGAAACAAACCCCAGGGGCGAGAAAAGCCTGTAACACAGGTAGAGGGAGAAGGATCAGGAGGCTTGCCGAGCGACAGGAGCAGGCTGAAGAGAAGAGCAGCTGCAGAGGGTTGCCCTGGAAATTAAAGTTGAAATGAGCTTGTTAACAGAAGCAAATAAAGATGGCAGCTGGGGAGGCAGAGTTAGGAGCACTCTGGTATGGAGTGGTTGGAGAGGAGCTGACAGGGAAAATCCTGAGATTGGCTGAAGAGGTGGCAGGGTATGAATGGCTGCAGGCAGCATGGAGCAGGTTCCAGCAGGCGCACTGGGAACGGCCACAGGGAGAGGCTTTCACAGAACACGGATGTCATGGGAAGGAAGGTGAATTAAGAAGTATTAACAACTGGTGTGTGTGCCAAGGGCACATGAGGTTGGGTGGCAACTGGGAAAGGTGGGCTGTGAGGACTAATGAAGAACTGCCGCTGCAAGCAGCAGGGGTGATCCAGCAGAACCCACAGCAACAACAGCAAAGAGCCGAGAGGTCTTACAGGAAGCCAAAGTGAATACAGATAAGGAGTTAAAGCAAGGACAGGAGGAGAGAGAAGAGCAAGAAAAGAACAATTCGGGACAGCAGGAGCTGATATTGCAAGTCAGTCCATTGTTATTTTCTCATAGTTATACTACAGCAGTGGCCAGAAGTACCCATCAGTGTGGGGTCACATCCTACTTCATGTTGTGTAAACTGAGAGAGGAAACAGCCAAAACTGCAAAGTATTTACAACAGCCTCACTCAGTGTCCCTTAAAGTTGCCCTTATAACAAATCCGAAAGGCAAGTGATCCAGCTCAAACATTGCTATACTTATTTCTTCATTTTTTCATTTTACATGAAACTAATCATGTTTTCTCCAAAGAATAGTTTACTTCTTCTAGAAAATTACTGCAGGATCCCTTAGCATGCCCAGACAGTCCAGCCATACCTCCAACATCTTGCCACAGCAAGCAAACCAAAAATGGTAACAGTATTTCACGTTACAGACCTCTTGTTCACCTTGGCTGCTAGATTTTTAACACTAAAGTTCTCACTCTATCAGTAAAACTTGTGTTATAGGCATTACATACATGTAAGAGTGAAAGAAGTGACAAAGATCTGCCTAATTTTCTGGTGTCATACAGGAAGAAGCTATTGGTTTTGTGAGCGTATTTATCACAGAGGGTTAAACTGTAATGCTGGTGCAACTCCTACAGATTTAGTTTCAGGGGCAATAAGATGCTTCAGAAGCTTTTTCAAAACATCTTAAATAAAAACAATTACAATCACAAAAAACATGACAGAACCTGCCACAAACAGAAAGCACCGGATTTCACCAAGAACTATTAGGTAATAGTTCCACAACCTCTATTTCAGCCGGAACAGATGCAGAGAGATGCACTGATGAGCCCAGAAGTCTTTCCCCAGCTGTGCCTCATGTGACGGTAGCACCTTTTGGCAAAGGAGAGCATGTTTTGGGAGTCAAGCAGCATTTTTTCCTGTTGATTTCAGTGGGAAACAGACAGTAAGCATACTTTCTCCTAAGACATCCAGAGATGTGGAATATAGTGGAGTAATTTGTAAACACTTGTTTGTTGCTACTAGTGAAAAGGATTTGGATCATTCTGAAGGAAATTCTCTTTTGGGAATTCCCTCTAGATAAGGCAAGACAAGCCCGTCTGTTTCCCTGCAGGCATGGCCAGCAGATAGGCAGGTACCTGGGTAGGGAACAGGAACAATTGTGGGAGTCACAAGCTGTTTTGTCAGACGTGACAATCCTGGAAGCTGCAGGAGTGAGAAGAGAGGGATCCCAACACTGCCCAGTGAAGGGTGCACAATAGGCAGGTGCATCCCACCGGGCGCAAACGGGCTACCAGCATGAAGCCAAGTAACAGCAATTCCAGCTGTACAATATGTCAGTGAAATGCTGGTATTAAAGCAATACAAAAAAAAAGTGTATTTCTGGGAATAAACCTCCACTCTGCTGCCGATACACTCATCTTTGAGCTAATTAAGAACTGGTTTATATTTTTTACTCTGCGGTCATGTTTTAGCAATCATTCTACCTTCATTCCACCCTCATTCTTCCTTCAGGCTGAAAAAACTGCTCATTTGTTACTACTGCAGCATTTTTGATTCACTTTCAGACAAAACCGAACATTCTGGGAGGTTTCCAGGCAAGTTGCAGGAGGACGTAACGTGCTCTCAGACCCCTTCTGTCAACTGGGACTGGCTGACAAGGGGAATAAGCAGTATTTAAGAATACCGGACTATGACACCACTGAAAAGGGGTAAAACAGGAAGACGCATTTTAGAAGAAGAAGAAAAAATAAAGAAGCAGAAAAATGCTGAGAGCAAACGAGGCTGGACGGCCGAGGCGGAGGAGGGGAGAGCTCTGAAGCGAGACTGGGTAAATAGAACTGCAACTGAGCCATACCGAAGCACAAGAAGAGTTTTTAGCGCAGGGGAGCACCCCGGCACAAGCAGCGCTCCACAGCTGCAGCCTGGCTCGGGATCCCGCTGCCCAGCTGCCGGCATACGCAGCTTTTATTACAACTTTCTGACAGGAAAACGAACCCGCCCTTAGCTCTGCACCGAGCAGAATACCTCAGCAGCTCTCCCCCCTTCGCCGAGCCACAGGCTGCAGCATCGCAACCAGCAGGGACCCGGTTGACCGGCAGCTGCCAGGCGGGCAGAGGCGCGACCCCGCGGCGCTGCGGGCAGCGCGGCTCGCCCACCCGACCTGCCGCGCAGGTCCCGTGCTGCTCACGAGACGAGGTGACCCCCGGGGGAAGCCGCCCCACGGCGCGGTCCCCGGGCACGCCCAGGCGCTGCGGGACGAGGCCGGCGGGACAGTGCCGCGCTCCGCTCCCCCGGCGCGGCCCCGCTCCACCTCAGCCCGGCGGGAGGGCGGGGGCCGCGCTTCCCCGCCGCCGCGTGACCTCATGCACGAGGAAACGCCAGGCCGCCCCCGCGCGGAGGGGGGGAAGGAGAGGGGCGGGGCCGGCCCTGACTCAGGCGGCGGCGGGGACTTACCGCGCGCACGCCGCGCTGACACACTGGCCACGCTGCGGGGCAGCCGCCGATCACGCGCGGGCGCCCGGCGCCTATTGGCCAGCGCCTCACACACCTTTGCCGGTGATTGGCGGAGGGCGGCAGGGAGCCCCGCCCCCGGCCCCCCCCCCGCGGGTCCGGGGGAGCCACCACCTGAATGGGGAGCGGCGAACAAAAAGAGGAAAATAAAGGCAGCGCGCGGAGAGCGGCGCGGAGCGCGCCCGGCACCGGTGAGCGGCCGAGACCCCGGGGATGGCGCGGCGGGGCAGACTGGGGGGACGCGCGGCAGCGGGGTGGTTGCGCGGGCGAGAGGAAGGACCGCGGGCAGCGGCACGGGCTGAGGCGGTGAGCCGCGGCGGGGGGACCGGGGCTGCCGGGCGGCGTGAGGGGAAGCAGCGAGGGAGCCCCGCGGGGAGAGCCCCCAAGGGGCGGGCGAGGCGAGCCGGGGTCCCGTTGGCATACGCACACGCCGGTGTGCGTGCGAGCCCCGGCGCGCCCCGCGCGAGGGAGCGGCGGAATCCGCGGGATCCGCGGCTGCTTGAGCCGGGCGGCGGCAGGGGAGCGGAGGGAGTAGGGGGGATCCCGGCGCGGTGGGGTCAGTCGAGGGCAGCCGACAGGAGGGGGGTGGGCGGCTCGAGGGCCGGCAATGGAGCCGGCCGCCACCCCCCGCTGGGTGCTGGTGGAGCCGAGCCGCGGGCCCGCGCCCCCCGGGCACGCCGCTTCCCTTCCCTCCCTGTCCCCCCCGGCGGGCACGGCGGCGCTCCCCGGCCCGGCCCAGCCCCGCCGAGGCGGTGCGGCTCCCCCGGCGCAGGGGGCGGGGCGGGGCGCGGCCTGGCGCGCGGCGGTGGCGGGCTCCCTTCCTGCCGCCTGCCCGAGGGCGGGGGCGGCCGCGAGGGGAACTGGGTGAAAGGTCGGCGCGCGGCAGTACCCGCGCCCCCGCGCGGGCGCCGATCACGCTTTGTTCACATGTACCCCCCCCCTCCGCCCCCGGGCCACGCCTCCACCGGCGCCTGCCAATGGGAGCCGGCGCGGCGCGGCGCGGGGAGCCAATCGCGGAGCGCGGGGGCGGGCAGCGCCGGCGGGGTGCATTGAGGTGAGCGTGGCGCGCGTCCAACGGCCGCCGCCGTGGGCGCTGCTGCTGACAGCTGGGGCCGCCCGCCCCGCGCCCCCCGAACAGCGCCTCTCACCCGGGCTACGGCGGGCGCGGGCGCGGACGCGGGGCTCCCACCCGCAGGATCTCGGCGGGAAGGCTGCGGTAGGGATAATGGTGCACCCTTAGGAGGCTTTCTGCCTGGGTCGGTTCTGTGTGCTGACCCGGCAGGTAGTGACCAAGTGGGTGGTTTTCCTTGCGTGTACATGCGAGGCACCCTTTGTGTATTTCCTGGAACGTTTTTGTTGGCTAATATGTTTTGAAGAAGGTGTGCATCGGTCCCAATGCAGTCCTTCCTCGTGTTTCAAAATAAGCACAACATCGAGGGCTGTGTTTAAAGCAAAAATCGAAGGAGGGTGGAATGGGGGAGGAAGCTTTGCTTTCTTTGGGTGAAGTTTTTAATTAAGCTTTCAGACGTAATACTTGCGATGTGGAATAACTTAAACTGTTGCTGAAGGTTTGGGGGGAGTTCTTTTGTCTCAGGAAAATACATAATCTTCACCAGATGTTCAGATTTCCCCACTAGCAACTTCATTAAAATGCTGTTTATGTAAGAAAGGAGGCAGGGAAATATAGGCATGCCCCTCACGTGACCAAGCGTATTTGTCTTGCACAGGTTGCTTTGTTTGATTTTTATGGTGCTTCATTTTATGAGTAACTGCAGAATATTAAAACTTGGTATCATGTTTAAAGTTTCCTTTTTCCCCTCTAACCAAAACAGGAGTAAGAAATGGACATGACGACTGACAAACAGCGAGACAGTAGGTATTTCTGGAACAAGACTCCTGAAAAAAGCGATTTTGAGGCTGTAGAAGCACTTATTTCTATGAGCTGCAATTGGAAATCAGACTTCAAAAAACATGCAGAAATGAGACCTATAACTCCAGCATCTGATATGTCAGAAGAGAACGATGAAACCTTGCTTCCTGGAGCAGCAGACTTCAGTGCGATACCAGCTTTTGTAAGTGCCTGGATTTGTGCGTTTCGAGTTTGTTTTTACCAGTGTAGTGATGTGTTGGTAACGTGTCCCCCCGCCTTGCTCTGTCTCTCTCCTCCACACAGTGCCTGACCCCCCCCTACAGCCCTTCCGACTTGGAGATGTCGCAGGTGGTCCACCCTGGCAAGTTGCTGGCTGAGGCTACCAAGTCTCCTCTCCCTGCTGTGCCTCAGAGAGAGGTGGAGAGGCCCCCGAAGGCTCAGGCGACAAGCGTTATTCGCCACACGGCCGATGCCCAGCTTTGTAATCGCCAGACCTGCCCAGTGAGAACAGCCAGTGTACTGAAATGCCCGGATGGTGTTTCGAGGGAAGCAAGCAGTAAGCCAAACACGAAAGCTGAGCATTCAGAGTGTTCTGCTGCGGCGCTGAACAGAGCCAATGATGAAAGCAGTGAGCTGCCAGTGGTGGAAGGGAGAACTGCAGAAACAGCGGTCGCTCCAGAGGCCCTCACAAAGCCCTTGGTCAGCAGCAGGCATCAGGCTGTCCCAGTGGTCCCGCCATGCCCTGCCCAAGGCAGTGGAGCACCCCCTGTGCCAGTGATTTGCCAGATGGTCCCTCTGCCTGCAAGCAACAGTGTTGTGACAGCTGTGGTGCCCAACGCTGTGCCAAGCCAGCATCCGGCTCTGTGTCAGCCCATGGTCTTCATGGGCACCCAAGTTCCCAAGGGTGCTGTTATGTTTGTTGTGCCCCAGCCAGTTGTCCAGAGCCCCAAGGCTCCCATTATTAGCCCAAATGGCACGAGACTCTCTCCCATTGCCCCTGCTCCTGGCTTTGTACCTTCTGCAGCAAAAGCCACTCCTCCTGCTGATTCTTCGAGAATAAGAAGTCACATTTGCAGCTACCCAGGATGTGGGAAAACGTACTTCAAGAGCTCGCATTTGAAGGCCCATGTCAGAACACACACAGGTTGGTTGTTGGCTGCTGGATGTTAAAAACTAATGTAGAAAATTGTGGTTACATACACAGGGTGGTAAGGTTCTAGCAATTACTGAATTTGTTCATGGAACAAATTATGGGGCAGCAATGAAATCTTTTTTATTGCCAGTGTGTGTTACAATGCTGCCTAATCTCTGACAGGAAATCTCCTGCAGGGGAGATTGACTCAGCAGTTTGCTTGTGCTGGACTTGCTTCATGTCAGAGGGCGCCCAGTAATGCTTCTGATGAGTGTAGAAGCAAAGCCTTGCCTGGTGCAGTTTGCTTTTCCAGAGTTAAAAGATGCCTCATTAGGCTTCTCCTCAAGAATGCTTTTGTCAGAAGTGGGTAGAACTTAGATCATTTTATGAGAGAATATAAGGATCTACTTCAAACTATTCCTGCCTTGGTGATTTTAGAGTAGCTACTCCATGCCTCAGCTCTTAATTGCAGCAGCAGAAAGAGTCACACGTAGTTCAACACAGGCTCGCAGTGCACGACCAGGGCACTGTACACGAAGCGTTGTTACTGATTGTGTTTCAGAGGACAGTTTTGGGCATGGTAAGTTGTCACAATCTGCACTTCACATGGGGCTGAAATAGAGTCAGCTGTCTGGAGATGTAAAGAGCACCTCAAATTGGTTGGTTCCAGAGAGTAGTTAACCCTTTGTACTGCTTAGCCTTAAGGATGGTGATTCTGTATGTTTAAATATTGGTATGTAAACAATTTTTCAACTTCATGTATCTAATCAAGTCGATTCTTCTTCAACTCTCATGATAGGAGCTTTTCTTTGAAAGTCAAATTCTGCCAGTCTAGGCAGCAGTGTTTGCTGTTCACTTGGTACTCATGGTGATTTTCTCCTCTGTAATTCTTCTCTCAGGAGAAAAGCCGTTTAGCTGCAGCTGGAAGGGCTGTGAGAGAAGGTTTGCACGGTCTGATGAACTGTCTCGCCATCGCAGAACGCATACTGGGGAGAAGAAGTTTGCCTGCCCCATGTGTGAGCGGCGGTTCATGAGGAGCGACCACTTAACGAAGCACGCCCGGCGCCACTTGTCGGCCAAGAAGTTGCCCAACTGGCAGATGGAAGTGAGCAAGCTGAGTGACATCGCTGTGCCACCCACAGCGGCCACTGCGCACTGAGAGGGCTTGTGCTGAAGGCGGTGGAATTAACTGTTGTCACTGGGATGTGCCAGCTGGAAAAAGGCTTTTCCTCCCAGTCTGTGGTTCTCCCACACCTGCTGCTGATGGCAGGGCAGCAGGGAGGCAGCGGCAGCCTGTGCTCCTCACAAAAACGTTGCTGGGAGAACTGGTGGCTGACTGGGACAGTGGGTGTCTTACACTGGTAAGGAGAGAGAGAAAGGGAAGGTTGTGGAGCAGAGCATATATTAGTTCTAAATCTTGCGAATTGCTCGTAGGTACTCGAGGTCAGTCACATGTAAGTGTTGCTGAAGGTTTGCTGCTGGCACTTGAGACCAACTCCGGTTCTAACTTCCTGTTGTCAGTCTTCAGTGCAGCATGGGCTAGGAAGACAGCAGCATACGGGCGCAGGCGTGAAAGCCCAGATTGCACCCATGTAAGATAATCTAAATCAGTTTTCCTACTTCTGCCACCTTTTCTTGGTAGGAATCTTTTTCTCCTACCAGTTTTCCAGCCCCATTGTAGGAGGTGCTTTGGTGCCAAAGTTCTGGAGATTTGAGACCGATGCTCCAGCACAAGGTGTTGGACACAGCCTGGTCTGGAAGGGCTCGGGGTGGGCACCCAGGGGCACTGCCCAGGCGATTCTGAACCCTCGCTAGCTTTGATACTGTCCCAGCTTCTCTGGCAAGCTTTGTGCTCCTTCAGCTGGTTGTACCTGGGCATGGGGCGATGCTTCTGCTCCTATCGTGCTGGCGGTTTCCTTCACCCCCTCTCACAGCTGTGTTCACTGCAGGGACACAGGGCACTTTTAAGAGAAATGTTGTAACTGAAACTGCTCGGGTTGGTTAAGGGAGAAACCAAGACTCTTGGGCTTCTTGAGCATGTTATTCTTTGAGAGATGGTTTATGCAAAAAATAAAATGGATATATTGTGTATTGTATTAAATTAGAAAGTTGTGATTTGAAAAGTAAAACGAAGCAGTAAAGACACCAGCCTAGAATTTAAACTGTAGCTTTTGTGACAAATAATGCATCAACTTTCACTATCTCTATTTTATCATTTTATGTTGAGGACACCTACCAGAAAGTGGACAGTTTGACAATAGTGTATTAGATATGCTTTTTGTGACTACTTTAAAGATTTGCACATTTCTTATGTTGTACTTTATACTTTGTTTACAATAAACCCAATTTTCTTTAATACCACCCTCTCTTGGTTTTGATTCATAGCAGAACTAACCTTTTTGCAAGGAGAACAGGGCAGTGGGCAGGCAGCATGGTTCTATGCCTGCTGCTGCCTCTCCCTGCCTGCAGGCAGGGGAGCCGGGCACTGAGTGCTGTAGTGCTGTTCCTGCTGCTCGGCTCCTGCCTGCAGGGATCCCAAGTTTTGCAATCGCTGTCTGTTGACTCCAGCCCTTCCCACAGGGTGTTTGGGACAGGGGCACTCCTTACCTTGCCCTGCCTGACGCAGTGCCCTGTGAAGGGAAAACCTGAGTCACTGCCCTTTCTTCTTGTCCCAGGTAATATGCCACTGCAGCCCGATGTGAGAGAGACACTTCCCCAGGAGTGTGAGTCCTGCTCTGCCATCTTGCTTCAAGGGATTTATATTACACAGGCACAAGATGAAGTAGTGAACAGCTCTGGGTCTGAAGCTCTTCCACATCTGCAACTAGCCAATGGCTAAGGATCCGGGTCCCCTCACCAGCCCTGCCTGGCACACTGAGCCTGGAATCCAGACTCTCCTGCAGTGCATGCAGGGACTTTGAACCTCTCCACCTCAGCAGGGAGCTGAGCTTCAATCTGCCCAGGCGCACGCCCTTATGCTGCCCTACAAGAAAAGGAGAAAAAAGGGTGTTCCCATGCCATATTTGTCCCTGCTGCCTCATTTCCCGAAGGAACAGCAGCTGCCAGCGCTGGTGGTGTGGGACCCACGTGCTCAGACCCTGTCTTGCCCGCACCTGCCAGGGCACTAGGGGGAAGCTGTGGGGGAAACGCTGCTGTTGGCCTTGCCATGAGCCAGGTAAAATAGAGGTGCACACTCCGAGTACAGGTTTAGCAGTAAGAAGTGTGCTTCCCACTAGGTCCAGCCCAAGGTGGAGCTGTAATTGTGAATTTACTTCGCATGCCATTTTTTAAAGCTTAACCATGAAGCTGACTGGAAATTGAACCAGCTACTTGGGGGGTTAACCCAAGTCTCTGCAAAATGTAGCTGGAAGGGCGTTGTTAGGCACCTTTTCAATGCTGACCTATCGTGCAGGCAAATTTGGTTCCATAGTGGGAAACTTTATGAATTTTCCAGAGATTTCTGTCAGCAATTAGGATTTCCTTACTCCTGTATGCAAACCACATGCACACATCCTGCTTGGGTTTAGTCATGAAGCAGAAATGCAAACCAAAACACCCTCAGCCAACCCCCATGATCAGTACTTCAATGCCAACACCGGTGGTGCTGGCTGTGGTCAGGCTGTTGTTGCTGTACTGATACCTGGCTCTGGGAAGCTGATCCAAAGGGATCCAAAAGATAAGCATATATTCTTGGAAGCAGGTTTTGGAAGTATCTATAAACCATCTTGCTGCTTAGCCTTTGTTTCCAAAGCCATGTGTGCACATAAAAATTGATGCTGCAGTGATGACATCCATTGCATGAGTTGGGCGGAGAGACATTCCCCATCCTGGTCTCACAACAAGTCCTGGGAAAGGGGAGATGTGTCCAAAGCAAAGCAATATGTATGCCCCACGCTTGGTGTGCTTACCTTGCTGGTGTGTGCTGGGGGAGACGGGATCCCTTTGGGGGGGCAAAAAGTGCCTGCCTGTCTTAGGGGCTTGGGGTCTGCATATCCCACCCCCTGCCAAAACCAGGATGGATCAGTGATGGGGACCTCTGATGCTGGGGTACCCTGCATGTGCCCTGAGTGTGCCTTTGCCAGTGCTCAGGGATTTGGATCTCTTCAGAGAAAAGGCTGGAAGAAGCAAGCATTTTCCCTTGTGGTTTGGAGAAGAATAATTTCCATTACAGCAGGAGTATTTGTGGGAGGCTTGAATGCTCTGTGAGTGAACTAATATGTGCTTTAAAAGAAGAGGGGTCCTGCACTGGGGCAGCTTGTCCAGAGCCACAGATGTAGCTCAGACACAAACCAGTGCAGCCTGCCTACCCATCCTGCCTGGAGAGCCTGGCTTTCTGAGGTCTTTCCTCCTGAGCTTTACCACCCAGCAGTGCTATTTCAAGCTACCCTTAACCAACTGGTCCTGTGATCCTAACAGGGGACCCGTACAGCCTTGGTGTCGGGGTGGGTGCCACAACACCCACCAGTGCCAGGATGGTGAGACATGGAAACAGGTTGCCTAGAGAAGCTGTGGATGCCCCATCCCTGGCAGCGTTCAGGGAAAGGTTGAAGAGGCTTTGAGCAACCTGGTCTAGTGGAAGGTGTCCCTGCCCATAACAGAGGGGTGGAACTCGATGATCTTTAAGATCCCTTCCAACCTAAACCATTCTGTGATTCTATGAGCACAGATGCGGCACATGCCTAAAGGGCCAGGAGGAAGGGCTTTATTGTTGGTTGGCCCCAGGCTTACGCATAGTATGCAGAGGCATCGGGTATTCCCCTGGCAACTCCCCACTTTTACTGTAAATAGATGATTCATTTGTCTGCTTTGGCAACAAACTTGGATCACCAAGGAAACACTTGCAAGCTGCCGGAAAAGTTAGAGCACAAAAGCAGGTCAAGAGGAGTGATGAATGGATGAGTACGTGCACTGCAGGCTCAGGCTCCCTGTTCTCTTACCACAGGTTTTCTGCAGAAACCTTTGCTGCTCCTGGAGCGTGTGGTCAGGGGGGTGATATTCAGCTAGAACAAATGCTCCTGGAATATGTCTTACGATGTAATTGAGCGTGTCACATGGAGATTCCATGTCTTTTCTAGGAAAATGGGGATCTTGAACACTTTCTGTTGTCACCAAAAGAACATACGATACTTTGGCAGTAAGAAAACAAGAGCAAAACACATCTTTAGTCATCTCATTATGTTCATGAGCAGACAGGGGCTACACTTGCCAATGCGCTTCCTGTGCTGGCATGTGAATCAGGTACTAATCATATGAAATACATTAAATGATTCAGAAGCTTTCTTAGGAGACCGCAGTTTGGATGAAACTTTGTACCTGCTTGTGTGTTCTACTCTGAAAGTCAAGGTAGCTGTCTGCGGGACAGACGTCTGCTGTTACCACTACTTCAACTGCTTGGAAGGTTTCCTTAGGTGTCAAGGTACCCACGTGGCAACAACTGCCCTTGTAACCGGATGCAGCCAAGCCAGGGCTGCCTGTGCACTCACTGCTGTGGTGTGGCATGAGCACACCCTCCTTGGCTAAACATTCCCCAGGGAGCTGGCAAGACCCAAGTGGGTTTGAATACTTGAACCTACACCATCTTCTGTTTCCCGACTGCCTCCAGCACATGCAGGAGGAACTGACATTCATCAACTCTGCTTTATTTTAAACCTTCACAAACTTCTTGTTTCATTAATGCCATCTGGGCTGAACTCCATGCAGTTGTCATCATGTAATTGTGAGGGCTGGGATCTTCGCAGCAATAGCTGGAGGACTGGCACAGGGCACTTAGTGTGAGCAGCAACCTCAGGCGGTTTCAATACTTCTGCTTGGGAAACAGCTTTTAATGTGTAATTGCCTAGCAGGTGGCTGGGAAGTACAACTCCCACCTCCCCAGGATGAAAACAGAAAGAGAGTATCACATGCAACCTGAGTGGAATTAGAGAAAACCTGGAGTACAGAGAGTACATTAAAGGCCTAAAATGCAGGGTGGTTGAAACGTTAATGAAATCCTCATCAGACAAACAATAAGACAGGTTCCCCTGGCCACCCACCAGCCACAACATAATGTCACCGGTCATTGCATACCAGAGGAGCAGTCACCAAGTAAAAAGCCAGTTAGAAGCCACAGCATACAGCATGGCAAGAGGACAGAGCAGCCATCTTCAAACAAGTGAGACAATCAGCTTAGTGAAGACATAGCTCTTGATAGCTGTAGTCGGTATTCCTGACTAAGGTCAGGGGGGAGTGCAAAGGCATCACCAAAGGCCAGGCCAGCCAAAGGGGTTCTGTTTGCAGCTGCAGCGCAGAGCATGGCCCCAGGAGTGGGGCAGGGATGGCCAGGAAAGCTCCTCCTGCCCCTGGTGCTCTGCAGCCTGTGAGCAGGGATGGCCAGGAGAACTCCTTCTGCCACTGGGTCTCTGCAGCCTGCAAGAATGTGTACGGTGTGCTGCTGCGGCTGGGGTCTGATTGCTATGCGGGTTTCGGGAGCCACTGCCTTTAATGCTCTTGGTTGAGCATAATGACTTCCTTTTCTTCTCCTTTTCATGGTGCCATGCAGGGTTTCCAGAGCTCTTTTGGGCTGCCTAGAGCTGGCAGGCTCCATGCCCTCCTGAGGATGAGAGCGCCCTTTGCTGCCAGCCAGCAACCACATGCTGTCCTCAGGAGAGGGGCTGTCTCCATGTCCCTGGCCTGTAGTGCAGGCTATGGGCAACTCCTACCACTGGGAATTAGGCCATGTGCTTCCCACCAGCACTACATTCCTTCCACCTGGCAGGTGATGGTCACCCTGTCACCCCAGCACCCCATTGCTCCTGATCTGCACTGGCTTCTGCAGCCCAGAGTCTGGGACATGGGAAACCAGCAGGAGACTTCCTGGGGTCACTGAAGCAGCTTGAGCCCACGTTTGAGCCATGCCACTGCCCAGCCACGTCCCTCACTGACCACAGCTCTCCTTTCCCACCAGCACTGGCACTCACCAGGCTCCCAGCCCTGCTCAGCAGACCATGGCTGAAGCAATCTGTGAGCTTCCCACACTGCCAGGAAAGCTGGTGGGGATTAAGGAGGGCAGTGTGATCACCTGCATCTCCTCTTGCTAGGAAACCACACTGGCAAAAGGGTCTTGTCAGTGCCTGAAATATGGAGGAAACTGTGACATCCCTGTGGAATTCTCAGTGCAGTCATGGGTCAGAAGCACCAGCCACTGAATTAAGAAGGAGAAAGAAATTGTTACCATCTGGAAGTACCTAGAAGGAAGCAGAGCGGGTGGAAAGGACAAGTACTCACATACTAACTGGCTTAGATAGCCTCGCTCCTGTCTCGCACCCGCTCAGTCATGGGACAGCAGGAATTGTTCCAGGTCTCTCCATAGGAGGACATCCCAAGTGGTTAACTGCTAATCTGCAGCTGGGGGGGATCTTTTTATTGAGTTTTTTCCATCTGTGTAAGAGACTTTTCAATTCCCTATTCAAATGAAGCAATGGGTCTGATGAGTCGATGCTGAGTCACCAGGCCAGGGGAAAGCTGCAGGAAGGCCGGACTATTTATCAGATATGAAAGAAAGAAAGGAAATATGTTCTGGATGTAGATAGATCTGGAAGGTGACTCCAACTTTTGTGGGATCGCGTATTCCCAGGTGCCAGGCAGCAAACCTCCCAGAAGGGAGGGGGGAGCGCAGTGGGATGTATATGCTCTTTTGGAAAGGATCTTTTGGCACTGCACGGAGCAGCATACATCACGGAGACTGCTGCATGAGAGCTTTGCAGGTCTCCTCTGAGGGGCACAGCTATGCAGCCAGGTTCCCCCCATTTACCACCTCTGCACTGCAAGGAGGGAGATAAGCCAGCCGAGCCCTCCACTGCCATGGCACCAGTGCTGGCTGGTGTGCCAAGGCACAGGAAGTCCAGGCGCTGCCCTGTGAGTCACTGCTGGTGGTGGAGGCAGCTGCAGGGGCTTCCTCCACCTCACTTTCTGTTGGTTCCTTTGCCATGAGCAGAAAAACTCTCCACGGTTCAGCCCCTCCAGCTCCCGGCTCATCCAGCTCACACCACCCCACTGCAGGGTGGGATGCGGAGGTGCCACTGGGAAACAAACAAGCAAACAATCTGTTTGGCACTGATCATGAAGCCTTGGCATGGCTGGCAAGGACATTGCTGAGTGTGCAAGCCGGGCTAGGTGCTCCCACTGTCTGGAGACACTGCTGCCTGACTTGGACAGCAGAAAGCAGCGAAAGCTTCACCTCCACCGAATGCTGCCAGAGCTGTCCCCAAGAGGACATGCAAGCAGCATGGAGTGGCCTCCCCACACAGTAGATGTTCACACACCTCGCCGTGGTGGCAGTTAAATTCCGGATAACTGTAGCTGCTCTGGGATATGGTTGATCAGGAGCAGAGGGAAGGACCTATTGCCAAGAAGGCAAAGAGCGCCTGAGGTCTAGAAAGACCCACCTGCAAAACACAATCGGTGTCTGTTGGATGGGGTTAGACTGCACCAGCACCTGGTGCTTTCAGTGCAGAGGGGTCTGCAGCCTGGGTCATGCGGGTGGCTGATGCAGCTTTGCCCTCACACCCCTGCCCTGTGCTCGCATAGTCTCTGCTTTCGACACTGGGTCGAAATACAAACGCCTGTCACAAACACATGTCACAGCATGGTTAAACGTGCTTAAATAGGGCACATGGACTGGAAGGTGATGAGCTTGCTACATCACTTTAGACACAGATTATGTGCTGGTGGCTTGATTCAGCGCTCACAGTTCTCATCCAAGGCATGGTTTGGTGCTGATGGTCAGCACACATCCCAGTTTGTGGGATACCTGCACACTTAGTGAGATTTAACATGTTTAGGAATTTATTTAGGTGCTGGTTTCATAAAGCACTGGGTCTGGGGTAGGAGGGGGGTGGATCTTTGGCGTTTAAGTGATAATTTCTCTTGTCTAAGTGTACACAAGGTGAAAAATAGTACTATTTGCACACCATTTCAGGCTTTTCAGTGAGATGGGTGGTGGCTTCTCCTCTTTAAAGAAACCACCCAAACCAGCGTGTTTCTGAGGAGAAATCAAAGTGATGCCTCATTTGAGAAAGGTTCTGTTTGCTGAAGGTGAGAGAGTTGGCTGCCTTTGTTACCCACAGCCTTGAAGAAAAAAAAGGATCATCCAAATTGTATGTGCTTAAAGTGCTGTTGGTGTTCGCAAGTAATAAGAAAAGAAAATGTGTTCTGCAAGGGTATTTCAATGGCTTTTACCACCACCATCAGTGAAATCTTTCCAATGAAGTATTGATGAATTTAATTTTGCAGCACTGCTGCTGGGGAGGAGGAGAATTCCTCAGCAGCATGGCATGGTGCTGTCTTTGCTGTCTTGGCTTCATCACATCCTGTCAAAGAAATACAGACTCTGCCTCCTGAAAGCACTTAAGGTGATGTTGAAAGCCATTCCCACACTAAAAGAAACTTTTAATTGCCCTGAAAGGTGTTGTTTTCCTGAATCACTTAATTATAAATAATCCCTGCAATAAGGAATCGATCCACTTTATTTCTCTCTGCTGTTAATGTCGTTGGTTGGCTTAACCAGGCTATAAAATAAACCATTTCTTTTAGTTGAGTAGTGCCGTTGCGGTACACTGTCTCTGGTGGCTGGGAGCTCTTGGGAAGGTGCTGCCTCATTCAACACAGACTTGGCAGGGCTTGCTGAGTTCAGCATCTTCACACTGGGTTTCAGAGGTTATGATACCCGCTTTGGTGCCGGCAGGACCGCCTGCAGTGGTTGGGTCTGCAGTTTGGAGACCTCCCTCAGTGTCAGTGTCTGGCTGGTGATGATTTAGGGTTTCTTTCTCTTGGGACTCTAACCTGCCTGTCTTGAGCTCTGAGCCTGTGGTGTATAGTTACTTCATGAAAGCTCTGGTTCTTTTTTTACTGGCAACTGGTCTTGGCTTGGCAGAACTGAGTACCTGTGCTGCTTTGGAGGAGAGTCTGGAGGACCAAGCACCACTTGGGTTCAAGGGCACAGGAGGCTTTTCACTTCCTCCCATCCTTCCTCTCCTGGGTGTTGATCGGCTGGAGAGGAGGGAGCCACGCTGTGTCCTCCCCATGCTGAGCCTCTGCACTGATAACACCTCAGAAGCAGGGTTTGGAAAGGAGGAGAAACCAGGCAGAAAGAGCTGAGTTATGGGGCAGCCCCTGGCCAGGGCACAGCCTAGCCACTAATTAGTGCAATTAATACCCAAGTAACAGAAACTCTTTAAATCCCTAGCACTGACTGCAATACAATTTCAATACCGGGTTTGGAGCCGCAGAACTCCCTTTTAGTGCCACTGAAGTCAATAAAATGTTGCTATTAATTAACTCCTTTGCCTTTTGGTCTATTTTTTCCCTGGCACTTTTTGTTTGCATGCTGATACCTCTCCTCTCTGGTTTCTTTCATCTGTGTTTATCGAGCAAATTTAATTCCCCATCCTCTCTGCAGTCATTTTGCCACCTTCTTAGCTTGTTCCCAGCTTAGTGGGTGAGCTGCAGAAGAGGAAGCGGGATTCTGTGATCCGCTGGGTTGGATTTTAGAGTTTTGACAAACACTGATATTTCCCATGGCAACAACCCCTGTATGGTGCAGCACTCAGCACAAACCTCGCTCTTGCAGAAACAAATGTCACTCTGCAGCGCTGACTGCTTTCTAAGCAGATGGCTATTTGGAGAAATGGGGCCTGGGCTGGGTGGGGGGAGCGCCAGGGGTATGTTGGGTACAGCAAAATTAACCACCCAAATTTAGTGGGTGTGACCTGAAACTCTGCTGAAAGAAGTTTGTGTCTTTTGCTAGGGCAGCAGTTGATGCAATAAAACTACTTCAGAAAGTGCTGCTTGCTGTGGTACCTTCTGTATCGCAGTGTTTCAGAGGAAAACAGAGTCATCTCCCTCCCCACTTTCGGTTTTGGTTTGTTAGTTGTTTTTTTTTAAGGAATGTCCAAAATAGTTTATTCCTGATATTTTGTTGTAGATAAGCACTTACACAGCTGCTTGCAGAGATGTTCCTGCAAGGGTCCCTGAGGAGTGCCAGGGACGGGGCAGAAAGGGATGTCTCCAGGCATGCTTGGAGTGGTGGCTCATCAGGTTTGAAAATCTGGTTCCCTAGGACCATGCACAGCATAAAAACTGCAGAAATGATGAATTCAGCTGTAATCCTGCTTCTTTCTCTAATTGTCGCATTTTTAGTGAACTTTATGCAAAAAATAAGCCCAAATACTCTTTTCTTTTTGCTGTTTTCTTCCTCTGCTCTACTTCAGGATGTTGGCATTCCCCACACATTCCTCCAGTTGACTCAGACCCTGGGGAGAGAGCCTGGGAGGGACGGGCCAGGGCGAGAGCTGCACTGAAATCTCTGCTGCTGTGCTGTCCATGTTCAGCTGAGGCCAAGGCTCTCACCTTGGTGCGGGGCTGCAGATCAGTGCCATCCCCGCTCCTGTCCATCACGCACCCTGGAAAGTAGCACAGCACAGAACAGTTGTTCAGAGATTGTTTTTCTTGCAACTGCTCTTCCTTTTTCCCCTGTCACAGTTATGAAATTGGGGGCATGAACTCTTCCAATGGGGATCTAAAACCTTTTGATGGGAACATCTGCACGTCCTCAGCATAGGGAGTGAAGGAGAAGAAGGACTGAAGACACCGGTCAAGAAGTAAATGGAGAATAGCAAAGGCAGGAGAAGCTGCTTCCCTTCTGCTGTTGCTGATCTGGGAAACTGCTGCCTGGAGCTTCTCTATTATCACCTGCAAGCCGCTGCCTCCCAGCCTTGAGGCAGGTCCTGCAGAACCTGCAGCCAGGACTTGCATCTTGGCCACATCCTTGATTTCCTCCTTCCCCCCCTCCCTACCCCTGGTAATCCCAATTTATTTCTCCTCTCCCCAGATAATCCTAAAATTAAGCAAAAAGGGGCTGAGAGGGCCTTTTGTAACACACATCATCTGAGCCAAGCAGGTAACAGCACTTCCCAAGGCTTCGCTTCCCCATCCTTGCTGCAACTGCCTCTGCTTGTCCCCATGAGCTGCTGTGGTGAGACAAGGCAGTGTTTGTCATGTGTTGCTGAGAAAGGGCCTCCCCACAGCACTCAGACCTCCTCCTGCAGCTCTGAGCATGATGCCTAGATGCAGGGCAGCCTCCCTCCTCCCCTGTGCATTGCCTGTGATGGCCCATTTTGCAATTCAAAAGAAAATCAGAAAAAACTTGCTTGTATAAATTCCTATTTTGGCATTAGAAAGGCAAAAGGCAATTTACTGATCTGATTGAATTCTGAGCGGTTCTGTGCTGGTGGCAGTACTTGAGGTGACTCTGGAAAGCCAAACCCATACTGCTTTACTGACAAATGTGGAAGGTTTTCAATCCCTGTAGCTGCCCTGAAAATTTCTTCTTCTTTATTAAACCCCCAAACCCAACACTTCCCTGACTTTGAACATACTGATTTGAAAACGAAGCCATAAACTATGAACTCACCCATTCGTAGACCTTGGCGTCTGGGACACGGCCATGGTATTTCGGAAAGAAGGCCATTCCATTTCAGAACGTGGGGTTTTCATTAGTCAAAGCTGACAAAGAGCCTCCAGCCTGATTCTTATCATTCTCCTGGTGTTTCCAAGGGCATCTCAGGAATCGTAAGTACAAGAGCCTTTAGGAATGTTTGCTACAAAGGAAGTTTTTCAGCTATGGTTGACCCCCAAAGTCATGAAGAGCACCGATAATTATATGGATGCCTGAGTATATGGAGCTAATTCTCTGATAGTCTATGCTAGTAAAAGATGAAAAGGCAAACCTTCACACACTCCAGAGACACGTACTGCCCTGCCACTGCCCTGCTAGAACACATTTAAGCCAGCACATAAGCAGCAGAAGGGCTGTTCAGGGGTGGTGCAGCCTGTGGGGGACGTGAGTACCTTCAGGGCAATCCAGAGACTCAAAGCAAGGGCTGCACCTGTCTCGTTATGCAGCTCAGGTCACCCCACTTGCTGTTTGCAGCTCCTGTGCTGAGCCTCGGAATGGTGAGACTCTGGCACAGGTTGCCCAGAGAAGCTGCGATGCCCCATCCCTGGCAGTGTTCAAGGCCAGGTTGGACAGCCTTGAATCAACCTGGTTTAGTGGCAGATGTCCCTGCCCATGGCAGGGGGCTGGAACTGGGTGTGATTTAAAGTCCCTTCCAGCCCAAGCTGCTCTATTGTTTGGTGATTCTATGATGTCTCCACCAGGAACTGGTGCAGGGACACACTGGCCCCAGCACCAGGTGCCTGGATTTGAGACGGCCAGGCTGGGTCAGCAGTGAGCAGCACGGGGGCAGCTGCAGCCTGCCCAGGGACAGAGCCCGGCACGTCTCTGCACATGCCTGGACCCCAGCCCACGACTGCACTGCCTGGGTAAAGGCTGCTGGAGCAGCAGCAAGGAAGACGTGCTTGTTCTCTCCCATGCACACCAGTCATCGCATACCTAGAGAGGCCAGCTCTGGAGGGTGGAGGGAGCCCGACTTGTCAGCCAGGACAAGCTCCCGATGACAGCTCTGCATCTGCTGTCAATGGCAAACGCAGGAGGGATCCTCACCCCATGGCTGCAGTCAGCAGTTCTCTGTTACCTGCTGCAGGGCTTTACTTTCCCAGCTCTGCCCTTCCTGCCATGGAGAATTGCTGTAGGCTGGCCCACTGCCAGCTATTGCTGATGGGCTTCCCTGATAAGCATGGGCTGCGAGGCTGGTCCTCTGGGGCAGAATTTGGCCTGGGTGACACGGTCTGCAACCTCCTCTCTGTTTGTTGACTGAGGCGTTGCTGTGGAAAAAGCCCTGCCAGCACCTACAGGAGAGCTTTGGAGAGAAGATGACTTTGGCTCGCTGTGGTCAGCGCCTCTATGGGAATTTCAGCTCTGTTCCAGCCATCCTGGAATCCCAGAGGAGCTGAGCTTGGAGCAGAGCACCACAAACCACAGTGCTTCCTAGTAAACACCGGAGCTTGTGATGAAGCTCCTGATGAACTTGGTGCTCTCTGACATCCCCACAGTGTGCTGAACAAGCGTTTCCCTGTGTCATGGACAGCTGCGTTCAGCCTGCTGCAGAATCTGGCTCTTTCCAATGCAGACACTGGAGTCAGGCACAGCAGCGGTCCAAGGAAAGGATAAGTATGCTTTCAATTCAGGCCCATAGGCTGAAGAGAAAATCACGTGCTGCAGAGGGTTTTGTATGCTCCTTCTCTGCAAATATATCTGCATCCAGGACCCGAGTGGTGGCTTCTTTGTGCTAAGAGTACTGCACAAACGGCACCTGCTGTCCTTCTGTAGGTGTGAATGCCCCAGCATAAACAAG
Organism: Amazona ochrocephala; assembly: GCA_039720435.1. Classification (NCBI taxonomy): domain Eukaryota; kingdom Metazoa; phylum Chordata; class Aves; order Psittaciformes; family Psittacidae; genus Amazona; species Amazona ochrocephala. The sequence goes on from CM077876.1 coordinate 21,779,065, forward strand.
AAAAGACAGGGGAAGAGAAAAGGGAGAAGCTTGATGCAAAGGAATGTCAGCTGATAGAGCAACAAACCCATTTCCTAATGTGACTTTTACAACCCCTGAGAACCTCAGCCAAAAATTAAGCAATTTCCTTGCTTCGCTCTGGCGCCAAGTGACTTTCAATCTGCACCATCTATATTGGCTCATATGAAACTCTCCTACTACTGCTCTGTTGATAGAGGAATTTTAAAACCCAGCTGTCTTGGTGCTTTAAATTTGAATTACTGTGGCATTTAATGGTGCAGCACGAGCCTGTGCAGCTCTCTTTCATTCTTTATTTGTCTTTAGATGTGTTAAGATCACCGCTTTGCCCAATCAGTGACACTGGCTGTGCCGCCTTTATTTCAGCTGAAACATGCGTGTCTTAAACCCTGCTGTAGACCCTGCTGACAGGCCGGGTTGCTTCCCTCTCGTGTCCTCTGTGTGCTGCCTGCCACAGCCTGGTGTCGTCAGCCCAGTGGGGGGTGACCTGAGTCAGGTCTTCTCTGGTGGGAAGTCACCAGCCTGATGTGGTCAGCACGGATGGATTCGTAACCATCCTTTGCTCCTCAGCACTTAATGGAGCTGAACTGTCCCACTACAGCTGATGTGAAAGCCCGTGTGGCCTGCTGCATCCCACTGGAGACCCTTCCAGCTGGCTTTGTCTCTTCTGTGTGGTGCTGGGCACATATTTGCAAGCATTTATGTGTCTTTCATAAACATCCCTAGGAATAAAAGCACAGGTAGGGTATGTGCAAAAGGACATCCAGCACTTCCTATAAAAATGCTAATGAAGCTCCAGGCCTCTCAAGGGGTGTTCAGCGATGTGCAATAAATTTCTTTTGAATGGCTCTGTGAGCAGTTGTGGATTTAACACTGTTTTCAAAGAGCAAGAAGTGTCTCTATAATCACAGTCAAGGAGATGGAATAAAAACCATTCCCACCAGCAAACATGACAATATCTGGCCTTTACCTTTTGAGTCCTCCTGATAATGTTTGAAATTCAGTTAAACCTCTACACCCAGGAGAAAACTAGCGCAAATAAGGTCAGAGAGATTGATGCTAATGCTAGGCAAGGGCGAGAGCCTCTGTCTCCTCAAACACATTTAGTAACCCTTCCTTCTGTCATAATCAAAGGCAGATTCTAAGAATGTTAGATTATTAGAGGTAAGCTCATCTCCCTGCTTGTTATTTGTGATACTCTGTTCCAGAGTAACGAATGCAAGTGATGAGCGGCTGTTTCTGCCAGATCTCATGGGTCTGGCATGAAGCGTTGGAAGCAAACTGCTCTTCATTTGTAAATTGGAAGAGGTCGATGGATACAAAGCTGTTAACAGGACAGAAGGAATAAGATGAGGTCCAGAAAAGTGCAAAGCCTGGGTCCCCCTGAGGTGGAACACAGCAGACAATAAGGAAAGGGGCTAATGAGTGCTTCTGTTCCAAACTGGACCCATCCATCCCCTTCATGGGTTTTCTTCCTTAGATGCAATATGGATTTGAGGGTGCTCTGTACCATGCCATGCTGGGTCTCAGAAATATAAGCCTTCTGCCAAAACAACTAGGTACTGGACTTGTCGTCAAGCAGTCTTGGGATACAGCATATCCCAGCATGAGAACTGTGTTTGGCTTTTCTTTGGGAATTCTGATCTAAAACTGGGCTGGTCACCTCGTCTTTGTTCTGTCATTAAAGCATTCCCAAAGGGATGGTCGGAAGGACAGGGAGGTCCCAGCACTGTGCTGCGGCTGTGCATAGCCCGGGTGTCACTGGTCCTCATCCTGGGTCACTCCTGCTGCCAGCTGCTGGGACATGGCACAGTGCAAGCCCAGGGTGTTACAGGGGAGGGGCCACCATAATCTGGTCTCAAACAAGGCACAGCTTTTGTTTCAGGGTCACCAGTACCCTCAGACAGGCTGTGACCGACAGATTCCTTTCCCACAGGCTGCTGGAGGGCAAGTTTTGGCTGTGCTGCCTGCAGAGCTGCTGGCTGCTGACACATGGACAGCAGCGCATCCCTCTGCCCCTGGCTGCACAGTCCTCCACGAGGTCGTTTTAAACCAGATTTTACCTCACACATAAGTCTTGGCAGAGTGAGCCTCTGGCCAAAGCCAAGCTCTGCTGCATTGGCTTTCGTGCTCCCTGGCAGCACATGGCATCCGAGGGCACCCAGCCAGGACTGAGCAGTCCTGGTGAGCCGTGGGTATATGTTTTCTCTCAGACCTCCCATGAAACTCAAGGGTTTAGGCAAAATGAAGCAAGTGTGACAAAACATCTGGCTGCATCCCATACATGGTGCTCTGAGGTTCCTAGAAGCACAGGCTGGCACTGAGGACTGCGCTGGCTTCTGCCTCAGTCCTCTCTGTTTGCTGCCAGGGTGATGCAAATCCCTGCACCTCTTCAGGGATTTGCCCATGGTTTGGAAAATCCCCCCATGCATGGGGGGCATGTGCTCCTCCATGTGCCCTAGATGGGCACACTGTGATAGAGGTAGTTTATCCCACTTCCACAGCAGGCTGCAGGCATCCTGGGAAAAGAAGGTAAATGGGCTCCCAGTGTGGTACTCAACTCTGCAGCCACACAAAGCCAGCTCCCAGGAACAGAAACTTGTCCTTCTCATCACTATCGTCCCTGGGTGAGCCAGCACTGAAGGAGCTTAGCAATGCTGAGGGTGCAAAGCCTGGAAACCACTGGAGGAGCATCCCCGCTCTGTCCCTACCCGGGAGCCAGCAGGATGAGTGCCAGCTTCCAGGAGCTCCTGCTAAGGCAGGGCTCAATCTGCAGGCAGCAGGACCCCAGCCTCTGAGGACCCGGAAGCCTGCACTAAGCTGTTAGGAGCAGGCAGGACGCCCAGCCCTGGGGCCCCAGTCTGGCCAGTGTTTACCAACATGCTTACTGCTTGTCCTTCTGTGTGTGCAGTAATTCCCTGCAATGTCACGGCTTGCTTTACCTGTTTTCTGGGGAAAGTAAGCACACATAAATGGTTGAATAATACAATACAGTCATTGCTCTTCGTCCTTCAGTAGCTGCTTCGGGGAGTAAATAATAAGTGCTTCTTCAGTTTGTTTTGGTGCTTTAATATGAAGCATCATTCTTCGCGCACACTTTGCATCCCCCTCCTAGAAGAAACCCTGATATTATCATGAAGTCATCATGCCAACTGGGCACCTAATCTAGACTGGAAGGTTTGGAGTTTCCATGGGCCAGTCCCTTGGGCTATTTTTAAGTCTTGGGGTGAGATCACATTATACTAGTGCATTAACATCCATAAATCCTTGTGGATGACAGCCTGGATTTTGAGATAAGTGCCTGGCTCTTTAGGCACACTGAGCAGCCAAGGAGGAGGGATAGGGACCTCATTGGGCGAGATGGGGTTCTGACACTTTCCCCAAGGTGATAGAATTTTCTGCATGCTCTTTTATTTACTACAGCACATGAAGGAGTTTCCATCACACTAGGGATGGATCATATGCAGTGTGGATCTGAGCGTGCTGTGGTCAAAAGCCCTGGCCCAGCCTCATAGACACTGATGCTCACAGTGCTGTGGGCATGGGCCTCAATGCATCATGTGTTTGGCTTTGAGTGGTAGCACTCCTGGGTCTATAAATATCTGTTTCTCCAAGGGGATTAACTTTGCAGGTGTTCACAGCAACAGTGCAGTTCTGCTGGTGCAGTTATTGTCCGGGGATCGCAGTGGGAATAGAAAATGCCCAGGACCTTCTGTGAGTGGACCCCAAGTGCTGTCATTTTTATTTATTCCTCTCTTCTTAATGTCCTGCAGCCTTTGTGTGTTCTGCACTCGGTAAGACCTCAGCAAGGCTGTGCGGCTGGTAGGTGCTACATTCTGCTTTTATTGCCTGCTGCATAGCATGCTGCTTTCAATCATCCTCTTCTGCTGCCTCTCCACCAAAGGATGCTCTGGTTTTAATGATTTACCCGCTTACTCCCAACGTGTTCTCAAACTGCACATCCGCTGCACGGTCACCTCTACTGCATTCTGCGATTCTGCTGGTATTTAGACATTCTGGCAGGTAACCAAAAGACAGGGAGGACCCAAGACACAGGCACAGCAGTGGGAGTTGCTGCTCAGTGTGGATGTCACTGCCGGCCTGAGCAGGAGCCAATGGACTCTGCAGCACCTTGGAGATGTTCTGATGGTGATTGTGCTCAGCTTGAGTGTCTTCAGCACACCTGCTTGGCCCCAATCCCTCCTCTTCTCCATCCCTCTCCTATTCCTGTGCAGGAGGAGGGAGCCTTCCCTGTCTCTGGCAGGGCTCTGTGCAGTGGCAGCCCAAAGCACTGGGTCCTGCATGGCTCTAGCACGCTGCTCAGAGTGACCCTGCAGGCTCTCTGGTCTCTGCTCTCTCACTCACATAACTGTTGGCTCAAACACTCCTGGAAATGCTCACCAGGACACGGCCGGATGCTCTGGTGGTGTTCCCAGCTCTGTGCCTGCAGGCACACAGCTCTGCACCCCACAGACACAGGGCTGGTGACCCCCAGGTGGCAGCCCCACGGCAATGGGGACATGAGGGATGGGGTGAGCGCTGTCACTACCTGGTTGTGTGCTGTGGCTGCTGCGGCCCCTCTTGGCTCGGCACGGATCCTGGACCCACCAGGGCCTTGAAGCCCATGCCTCAGCAGGGAGGGGATTCTGGTTTCTCTCTTGACCTGTTTGAATTGGTGAGGCACTGGAATGGGTTGCCCAGGGAAGTTGTGAATGCTCCATCCCTGGCGGTGTTCAAGGCCAGGTTGGGCAGAGCCTTGGATGGCATGGTTTAGTGGGAGGTGTCCCTGCCCATGGCACAGGTGCTGGAACTCGATGATCTTAAGGTCCTTTCCAGCCCAAACTATTCTATGATTCTATGAATTGCCACAGCCGTGGCAGCTCTCCCTTTTGCAGGGTTTTCCATACACGCAGGCAGGGATGCACAGAGCTATGTCAGAGAGCAACAAACAAACAAACAAGAGGCTGGCAAGTAAAAAATCTGCGCTAGCGAGGTGCGGGGGGGGGGGGGGGGGGGGAGGGTTTTCCCTGTCACTTGATTAGTGGGTTACAGGGTTTTAATTATAGCATTATTTTCACTTGCAGGCCTTTAAAGAGGCAATGCCCCAAGTTATGGACCAGCACGAGGGACCAAATTGCTGAGAGACCTTCCATTATTTGTAATTAATGTTGACATTGAGAAAGACAATTACATGGGTATGCATTCACACCACCTACATATAATAGAGGAACCAATAGGATAACATTAGGGACAGCCTGGACTGCGATTTCAGCCCTAGCAAAGGGCTTCATCTTTCAAGGTAAGAAACCCCGTGCATCACCTACCAAAAGAAGGGCCTGGCCTACACAACTGAAGTGGAGGGGGACAAATGGGATGGCAGGGGAATTAGGCAGAGATGGGAAAATAACTTTTTACCCAAAAGACCAGGGAAGGGACCTGCAGGTGAAAGAAGAGATTGAAGGAAGGGACAATGTCCCACCTCATGGAGGTGGCAGCTCCTTGACGGTCACACAAGTGCATGGAAGGATCAGCTTACCCCTAAATTCAGTGCAGGATTATAAATAAGGTGACAAGTGTTGTCCGGAATGACAACAAATCCACCCAGTCTTTGGTACAGAGGCAGGCTCGAAGCCACGGGTCCTGCTCTGTCTCCTAAATGTTTAGTGCTTTCTCCAGGGGAGATGACAGAAAACAGGTTTGGAAAGTTTATCTGCGGGACGGCGCTGCCAAATGTCTTAGCAGGGACAATGGTTAAATTTAACCTTAAGCACAAATCAAGTGGATGGATGAAGTTTCACACTCCCATGGAGGGGCAGTGGAGCGCCCCACGGCCAGGGTGATCCCAACAGTTTCAGGACAAGGAACGGAGGTGTGCAGAGTGGGGCTGCCCCTGTGACAGGCAACAGCTCGCACCTTGGCAGGAATAGCCCTCCCGGGCACAGGCAGTGCCACGCTCTTGGTAGCAGCAGCACAGGGGGGCAGTGGGAGAGGAAAGCTGGGATCACATTGCACCTTCCCAGTAAGGGACCACTCTCCCAGTTTTACGATAGCTGGGAGAGAAGCAATATTGGTACACAGCCTGAGCCCACAGAGCACTGCCTGGCTGCAGGAAACCCCCCAGAAATCCCTGACCAAACGGAGATCCTCAGAGGACCTCCTGTTACAAATACCTAGGACTCCAGCTATTTATAAATGTCCCGATAAGGCTAGAGTTCAAGAACATGCTAAGGTTTATAACTGCAGAGCCAAGTCACCCTCTTGGGCATTTCCTCATGACAGGGAATTCAGAAAGGGCATCTGCTATATGAGGATGGTCAAAATTGGTCCCCAAGATAATTTGTTGCAACAATATGCTGAAGATTGATTAACTCCTGGAAGCTCCTATTGGGATAATACCTGTGACAGAGCTGGGCTGCTGAAGCAAATGAAAATCGCCTTATCCAGGAGCTATACTCCAGGGGGAAGTACTTCTGGATCAGAGGTCAATATAATGCAGTGTAGAAACATAATGTGCTGGTGGTCTGTCACGAGGGCTCCTGCGCACCCAGGGTCACAAATCACAGCTCTGTCTCTGGCCTTCCTCTTTGCTGTTACCATTGCAAAGGAAAATACCAGCTGCAGTGTGTGCTGACCTAATTGCTTTGTAACACCAGCCTCATTGGTTTGCTTTTAAAGAGCTAGTTACAGAGGTATATTAATTATATTATTAATTAATTAATTAATTAAATCATAAAATCTGCCACCTAGTGGCAAAGGAATTTATTTGGTGGCAGGCACTGATGTGAGCATGGTTTGTGCTGTCACTGGTGGTTTTCCAAAGGTATTTTCACTCAGCAAATTCTCAGCTAAGCAGTGTTCGGAGCAGACAGGTTTAAAGAATGCTTTGGAGCCGTCCCGAGGCATTTACAGCATATAAATGCCACAAAACCCAGTTGCTACTTGAGTGATTTGCTTCTATGATCTTGATGTCCTTTCCAACCCTAACTGTTCTATGATTCTACTACAGAAAAGGTCCTAAAGATGCTCCTACCAGCCCAGACCAGCACCCCACAGGATATAAAATGAATTAGGAATTTTCTTCAGAATGCCCCCAAGATGTGTCCCTCAGCCTGCAAGTCCTCTTTGGATGCAAATACTGGGAGTCCTGATCAGTATTGAAAAACTGGTTATTTGTGGCTCATTTCTGGAAAAAATAGATACCAAGCAGTTTTTCCTCCAATAACTGAAGTGTACTTCCCCCCAGTTGTTTCCTCGTGTCCCCTGGAGTGCCACACCAACCTTCTCCACATCTGCAGCGTGAGGAGGTCAGAGAGAGGGAATTACTGCAGCCAGTCCTGGTGGCCACCTTTGCCATGGGCACTGGAAACCTGAAAAGGGGCAAAAACGGGCTAAAGATATTGGAGTTGGACACCAGGTCCTGCAATGAAAAACTTCAGGATTTCAAGACTGAAAAGTGACTTGCTTACAGTGTAGATGTTCATAGCAGCTGCAGAGTTACTACAAAGTCAGCTTCAGAGGGCTTCTGTTACCTCGCAGAGATAAAAAGGACTGATGATGTCAGATGATTCTGTGTTGGTAACAAGGCCTGGCATTTAATTACAAGGAAATTGCCAGCTGGAACAAAATACAAAGAAGCGTGCCGGAGTTTGCCTCCTGAAGTCTTCAAATAAAGGCTACACACCTTCCTGGAAGTTAGATTGCAGCAGTTTAATTGTGGTATAAGATAATACAACAGATTAGGGCAGATGATCTGACAGTGCCTTCTGGTCTTGAAATCTGGGAATAAAGTCATATCTGTCAATAAAGTCTTGCTGCTCGGGAGTGTCATTTGGTGTTAGGAGCCTAATTAAAGAACAAAGTGTGAAGAGCATGTGTTAAAGGATAAGCAACAAGGACAGGAGCAGTCATAGCCAGCCCTTCGATTGCTGAGGGACTTGATATAGTCTGCAAGCCTGAAGTCATGGGTAGATGGGAGGTGCTGAAATCTGCTTCTCTTCTGCAACTTTGACAACTTCTGTAGAAATAGTCACTAAGTGCAAAGACTTCATCCCAAAGGGGCATCAGTTTTATTACTTGATGGGTTGCTTTGTGAGATGGACTTTGCTGATGGTCAGTAGCATCTCCACTCCCTGTCCCTGACGCTGCTGTCACAGAAGGCTCCCTTGCAGCCTCCTAGTTGAGGTGTGGCTTATTTCTAAATATCCTCAAACAGCATCAGCAGAACCAGGCTACTTGTGGCATAGGTATATAAACGAGGCTTGTAAGAAAGATGGAGAGAGACTTTTTATCAAGGACAAGGGGTTTTAAACTGCAAGAGGGTAGATTTAGATTGGATGCAATAAAGAACTTTTTTATGATGAGGGCAGTGAGCAGTGGAACCAAGGCCAGGGCAACAAATGCAATCCCCTGGCATCACCCCCATCCCACTGATCCTGTTGCTCCCCGTGATCAGGGAGAGCAGGGGCTGCAGCTATGTGAGGTCCCACTTTGGACCTTGAATTTTTCATTAATCTTACCTTGAAGAAATTACACTGACAATTCTCCCCCTCTTCCAACATGAGAAATGCTTTTATATTAACTTGGAGATATCAAATCCTACAGCAGGAAATGCTTTAGTCATCCCCTCCTCTGCTGGTAAATGCCCTGCCTTAGTCCCGCCATCTTTTGAGGAGAAGCTCTCTGTTCTTCATCCATGACTCTTCTCTGCTGTGCAGCCTCTGCAAGAACCAAACTGAGGGAACAAACAGCACAGCCTGTTCTGAGGGAGGAGGCTCCTCCCCTCAAGGTGTTTATTATTAGTGTTTTCTCCCTAGAAATATCCTACAGTTCAAAAGGAAGTGGTGGGATTGACAGAAGTGTCCTTATAGAAATGTGACTGAGGGTAAACGGTGCCTTTCAGCCTTTGAAATCCATGAGGTCATATGCAACAGCAACACCTGCCCTGAACCACGCTACCTCCAGCCATGGCTTTGGTACCCAGCAAACGACTGCAAAGTATGCCCAAAGCCATCTTTCCATCTTCTTGCTGGCACCCACTTTTTGCCCACCAAACCCCTTCAGGATGAGGCTCATACACACATCTGCTCAGAGTTCTGCCTTTTATTTAGGAAGAGGCCCAGGGAGCTGCTGGTGCATGATTAAGGAGACAGACCTAAAGCTGATGGAGAGATGTGGCAGAGTAATGACTGTGCTCGGGTGCTGCTCCCTCCTGTGGCTCAGGTACTCGGAATACAAGGGCAGCACCTTACTGCTTCGATCTTCAGAACATTATTGGGGCACAATGAGTAGGTCACCTCATCCTCACTCACCCCCGACGGCAGGCTGATTTCCTGAGAGGTGTTTTTGTAGGTATACTCCTTCCCTCTTGAGGTGGTGATCTTCTCCTCGTGCTCCGCTACCACCTTCACCTTCCCATCTTTCACTGTTACAGAGACTTCCTTGGGGTCAAACCCCTTCATGTCTATCAAAGCCAAAAGTCTGTGATCATGGAACGAATGTGCCATCTTGTTAAGTCTTCTTTGCATGCTGGAATAAAAAGAAGAGGACAGTCTTTCAGTGCAACTCACAGAGGAATGTGTTGACCAACTTCAGGGCAAGAGAAATAAATAGGAAACTACTGGATCCCTATTCATGCTTATGCACAGCACTTGGGGTGGTGTCTGCACCGTCAGAAGGAGCTCCCACCTGCATGCCACAGCAGTACTGTAGTGTCCTCTCTTGGGTTAGGGCAATTGAGGAGCTGAAAAGCTCTTTCACCTAATACAGAGAAGCCAGCACTCCTCTTTCACACATACATACCACCACGAAGCCATGTGTGTCCATCCTACACCTTGTCCTACATTTTGAACAGTTACAATAGATCACATTTTGTAGTGAGGAGTTTTGTTTAAAGCAATCAGTGGATAGCAGACACATTGGCAAAAAAACCCAAACCCAAATGATCCTGCAGAGCTGGGCTGGAGACTCACTGAGCCATTAAAATGGTTTCTAATACTGTCACACAGTGATTCTTCTCAACCAGAGGGCTGGCTGTTATTGAAACCATTTGTAAAGTAGGCAATGGAAGTGTCACCTCAGATACAATAGCTAAATTGGACCCAAGGCAACAAATTAAAAAGATAACGGGTGTAATGGAAGACGAAATAGGGCAAGCGATGAGGGAACCATGACCACTAAGGCGAGAAACCCCTAATGAGTACTTCATTAGCCAGGCACACCCATTTCAGCAATCCTACTTAAAGCCTGCAGTGATTCAACCTGGTGTGGTGATTTTGGGATGTGTTTTCTGTGCTCTCTGGGAGCTGGCTCCTCCACCTGTTCCTTTGGTCTTTTTTTATACTGCTGGTCAGAGGAGAATAAATGTGCTGAGGAGAGCTGGAGCTTCCCAGCATTTTCTGTGGGCAGGGATAGCTGAATTCCTCAGAGCAATGGGCTGAAATCCTGCTGTATCATGGTCTCAGATGGTAGTGGTATGGGTTTGTGTTCAAACCAGCAAGTTGTCCCAAGTGTGGCAGGGCTGGGGGGAGCCTGGCACTCAGGGAGAGCACGCCCCAGCATCCCATGGCCCATTCCGAGACACCCCCAGCTTCCATTCAGACTTTCTATTTCTTTATTGGGATTTTGGTGTGCAATGATTCTGCAGGGGATGCTTCACCTGCCCAGCTCTGGTACCCAATGTCCAGGTGAAAACCTGCATACAGACACCAGTGCTGTAACACCTGGGATTTGAAATCTGCAACTTGACAGGGTAGCATGTGGGCTGCAGCTAGCGGGTAAGCTTAAACTGACCCCACAGCAACTCTGACTTTGGCTGAAGTCAGAGTAAAATTAACCCAGAAGTCAGGCTTTTTCCCCTAGAAGCTTCCCTCTAACACATGTGGCAGACTGTGGGATGGTGCTTGCTCACCATGAGTAACAAAAATGTCACACTTTTAATTGCCAAGATGAAGGTCTCATCATCTCCAGGCGCAATGTAAGTGAGCTCAAACAGAGGCTTGAGTCTGGGGAGAAAATACCTATGCATCAAGAGACTCCCACTGCTGATGATGGATGACCAAGGGACTTCTTAATCCTTGAGGTCTCTCAATGCTTGGTGGTGCCTTCACCCAAATGTTCCATCCTTCAACAGCTCCCTGTAGGGCTACCTTTGGATTTTATCTCTACTAGAGTCAATCTTGAACTCCATTAACAAAACAAAATCATCACACCAGTGGTCAAAACGGAGATGTAGAAGTCCTGACACTTATTCCTCCTACTGTATGAGATGGGAAAATATGGACACATCTGTGGTGTGCTGCACCCCACATGCAGTCACACTTTGGCTAATTATTAAGATGATTATGTTTTACCAGATTTAAACTGATTTTATGTTGAAGACAGACTTTGTTCCACAGCTGAACGTCTTTGGATCTTGTTGTGTACCTTACTTCAGATGCAGTTTGTGAGATGATTGATACCACAGCACCATGGTCCAAATCCTTTTTGGCACAGGTGCTGCCTGCGCGGCTCCTCTCAGGTTGCCTGGCCATGCCTTCGCATTCCCCTTTCAACTAACTTCTCCAAAAGAGGCTATTTCTCTCCTGTCATGCTTATCTGTTTACACCTCTGCTCCTGGTTCTGATGCCAAGCCTCCCTTCATCCCATCTTAAAGGGTGCGGATACCTGCCGAAAGCAGGGAAATCCCGGTTACCTTTTGAGGTCCCTCTCCACATCCATCCTTGCGGTGATGGCCCTTCTCTCCCAGGGGCAGGCATCAGGCTGGTGCAGGCAGCAGGGCCGCACGTGGTGAGGGCAGCACGTAGGCAGATCCTCGCAGAGCCGCCGCAGGTGCCGGTCCAGCAGCCTCATCTCGCTCTGCATCTCTCTCTCCACCTGCCTCAGATCCTGCCTGGCTTCTTCCAAAAGGCGACAGTGCCACGACATCGTGCTGCAAAGTGCATTGGGGCTGCGGCCGCAGCAGCCTGCACTTGTCAGCGGGGGAAAAATTGCCTCGAGCTGTGTCAGAGGTGAGTGTATGAGCAGCGCCGGCGGTGCTCCTGCAGCCCTCCACCAGGCTCGTTGTGACATCGAGGGAGCGCCGACACGTCACTGCTCCACAGTTGCCATGGGAAGCGCAGCTCAGTTCCATCCACAACTGCACATTCCTCCTGCTGCAGCTCCCACCGTGGACCAGGGGAGCCCATGGCAGGGGGATGTGCTGGGGAGCTTGAGGCATGGCAGGGATGTGTGTGCAATGGCTGGGCAGTGGAGCCACAGGCCACAGAGAGTGTGACTTGGGCGAGCTTTCACACACAATGCCGCTTCAGCACGGCTGTCCATGCTGTTCCCCTCTCCTGCCCTGACACACCAGTGCAGAGGGAATGCAAGCTGCCCATTTCCACTCCAGACAGAAACCACCATGAATACAGCCCAGGTCTCCACTCGGGATTTTAACCTTGACCTCCTCTTTAAACTTGTGGGGATTCCCATTCCCAGGTCCTCCCTGATGCAGGAAATGAGGGGGGTTGAGGATTCACCACGCACCCCACAGGAGAGCAGGGAGGCTGCAGGCAGAGGTGCCCAGGGGGTGCATCTTTATCTAATGATGAAGTTTGTCACCAACAACCCTTTTGAGCAGAAATGTGTGATTTGATGGTGATACCACAGCAGCAACAGATTGCATGGAGCACATTTTCCCTTACAGATGCAAAGCCAATGGTGTGGGACTCTGTGATGAAAGGAGATGCTAGCAAGTCCTTCTGAGGCCAGGCTTGATACATCAGTAGGCTGGGAGGGGTACATAGGTGACCTCTAAACTGACTTCAGTTTTTGGCTAAACACTCTAAACCATCCAGAATGTAGGTCTAGCCTCCCTCGACCTCCTCTCTGCCTTATCCCCTCATGGCCTTGCTTCTCTCTGAAAATATCGTGGTGCAGCTGGCATCTTCCGCAGCCTCACCGGGAGTGGGTGACTGGTGAGGCAGCTGAGGACATCTTAAACAACTCCATGCTCAGTCACATTCCCACAGCCCCAAAAGGCCTGTTGGGCCCATGCACCAGGCTTGCTGTTTAGTGGGCACCAGCTCACAGGGTTTTCCATGAGCCTCCAGGATGACAATGGGCTATGGGCAACTCCACTCACCATGGTGTTTGCTGTGCTAAATACCCAAACAAAAAGAGCCTGCATGGTGCCTTGTGAGAGAGATGGCAGCCATGGACTCCATTGGGCAAGGGTGTTTCACCCCTTCCTGCAAAGCAGGGCTAGAGGCAGGTGAAGGATGGAGATCCCACTCCCCAGTTTCTTCCAGCCCACGTGTGGGCTGGGGTGAGCAGCTGTGTGCCACCACCACATACCACCAGCCAAGGACAACACGCAAGCTCTCTGTCTGCCAAGGCTGTGAGGTCAACCTCCTGAAGGCAGGCACTGTGTCTTAAGGCATCACCGTAAACAGGTAAGCAGAACTTCTGAGGCTACTGGGTCTCCACCAGAGACCTGCATCTGCTTCTGCAGGGGAACGAGAAAGACTCAAGGCATCCCCAGGTTAGGAGAAAAAAGAGTAGTGCAGGTGGAGCTGTTAAGAAGACATCTCTCCTGCAAAGCTGGAATGAGAGATCACCAGCCTTTCACTCCCTTTCTCTAGCTGATGAGCTGCAGAGGTGGCTCAGGAACCAGCCAAGTAAATGGGAAGTAGGGCCACAGCTGTGTGAAACAGCTTCTCCAAAATGCCTGCTCCTTCTTCAGCCACTTCTGAAGACACACAGCTCTGGAGCAAAGGGCTGGGCTCCTGACTCATGAGGAGCCATTCGATTTACAGAAGCTGCTCACTCTGGAGGCAAGCTAAGGTGCCATGTGTTAAACAAGCATTTCTTGATGGGCTGCTTCCCACAGCCAGAGCCACGTCCTCTCTTCCCCTTCCTTCTCAGCTCCCCAGCACTGACGTATTGTCCTTGGCTTGACCAGCCCCAGATGGGAGCAAGCTGACGGCTGAGGCAGGCGTGACAATTATGCTGGGAAGCATCACACACCATGAGTAATGCTGCTGGTGCCTCTGGGATGTACCAGGAAGAGCTTTGTGCTGCAGGAAGGCGAGTTGCTCTGTAATTACTTCCTGTGAGCTGTGGGAGAGCTTGCCTGCCCTTCTGGGCACAGATGAGTAATTACAAGCAGAGTAACCAACCATGTGCAGGTGACTTGGCCAACATCACTGCTGAGCTAGTGACTTCTCAGGCATGGGGAAGTGGCACCCACATTTACGTGGGTCTGCCTAGCTGGCCCCACTTGAAAGGGGAACCAAACACAGCTGAGAAGGTATGTGGAAGGATGGGAATTGCTTTGAGCACAGGTCAGCTCCACCTTGAAGGTGTGCTGTCTGTCATTTCAAGAATTAGTTCAGCTCCATTTCCATAGGGAAAGGAGGGAATTCCTCCATGTGGTGTGTTACTCCAGCTGCTGGTGGGGTAGTCTCAGTACTCCCTCTAGCAAAGAGGGTCTTTTAGTGGTTCTCCTTCACTGCAAGTCACCCATTGCTGCAAATGCGGTGTGCACATTGCTGGCAACATGCTGATATGTGGATGCTGCTGCAACATGAAGAATTACAAAAGTGCTGTGGTATGATGCAGGCTTCAGCTTATTCAGGTTCCTGCCCAGTAAAGTCAAGGTGACTTCTGCTAAGATCTGTCAATAAAACATCTGTGGCTGTCAAGCAAAAGAGTTCCCTATAAAGCCTCACTTGCAAATACTGTTTTGAAATTGTCTTTTGTTATCAGTGGAATAGGACATTCTCCAGCTTTGAGTCTGCTGCACTCCCAGGGAGCCTGCACGGTTGGATCTAACCCAGTGTGAGGAGGAGGATGACGAAGGACAGCAGATACAACGGCATCCATCTCTGATCTGACCCTTGTCAGTCTCACAGATTGTCTTCGACTCACTCCTACAATGATCTAAAAGGCAAAAACATCCCAACACAGCTAAGTCAAACACAGCGGAGGTTCTTTGGCTCCTTGTTTCTGAGCCCTTTAGCATCCCTGGCTGTCAAGATCTTCCTGACACCCATGAAGCCAAGAACCTTTCTATCAAAATGTGAAAGCAGAGTACAGGGATGGAAACTGGAAGATGCCCTTCAGGCCACTACCAGGTATGACTGCCCTCCCCTGTTCCCACTGCGGAGCCAGGGACCTCCTCACTCAGAGTCAGGGGAGTCTACGGAGATGGACTTTAGGATTCTCCAAATGACATGAAACTTGCAAAAAAACCCCCAACCCTAAACCCACCAAACCCAAAATATAACCCTAAGGACTGGAAGCACTGCTGCCTTCATTGCCCTTCCAAATATAATGCCTGAATAAACCAGTTCTTTCAAAGCCTCTCTTGGTCTCTTTTGAGCAAGAACAGATCAAGTACAGCAAGTACTGATCAATTCAAACAGAGTTTGCTCAATATATTTTCAAACCTAGCAGGTTTTGACAGTGTCTGACATCCTGATTTACAGATATCAGTCAGGATCTCTTAACACCCCAACCACGTTCTTAAGCATGGTGTAAGGATATCACTTTAAGCCAAGGCTGGAACAATCCTCACACAGAAAGCCAGACATTGCTTAACTGTGAATGCATAGCGCATACAGAGCCCTGCAGCTGAAATCAGGTAACTATGTGCTCAAATGGCTAATAATGATCATTTCCCCTCTCCTAATTTCCATATGGAACAGAAGTAACTAGCCATGTAACTGTGCACACGTGTCCAGCCAAGCATTGCTGAAAGGCTTGCAGAAGACCCAGGGTGTCAGGCTCCAGCTCAGCCTCCTGCTCTTCAGAGTGGCATTAGCTTCCCATACAAATCTGTAGAATTAACTCCTGGGGATATGATTTCTGGATTCCCAACACACTATTTATGTAAATGATATCCTTTATTTATGTAAAGGATATCCTTTGATATCCTCTTGGTTTTACCAATAGATTTAAACACTATTTAACCTTCATGGAAAAAAAAAAATCATGTTATATCAGTAACTGCTTATTACATCCTTCCTCAAGGAATTCTTTCTCCACTTGAAACTCATAATGGAGTGATTGAATTCCTTCAATTCAGATTTAAATGATTTGTTGAATATTTTACACTGACCCACTTCTCACTCTGCTGCTCCAACACTGACACTTAGTCAGCTTTAAAGGAGTTTTCTTTTCCTTGCTTTCTTAGTGCCTAGGTGTTTCCTAAGGTGTCTTCCTTTCAAATAATGCTTCCCACATCACCCCAGGCTCTTTTCCACTTCTGTTGTCCCACTGGCACACAGCAGCAAACATGAGAGCTAGGCCATGCTTCCTTACACCTAAATGAATAAATGTCCCAACCAGAGTCATTTCCAGATGCCCTGTCATGGGTTCAGCAGCAGCAGTCATTTTTCTCCTTCTTGGTAGCTGGTGCAGCGCTGTGTTTTTGATTTTGGGCCTGGGAACAGTGCTGATAACACCAGTGTTTTCATTTACTGCTTGGTGATGTTTAGGCACGCCAATGACTTTGTGAGTCTCATGCTCTGCCAGGGAGGAGGGGAAGCTGGGAGGAAGGAGAGACAGGACACCTGACCCAGACTAACCAAAGAGATTATTCCATACCACAGCACGTCATGTCCAGGATGTAGAAACAGAGAGCAAAGACCCGGAAGGGTGGTGAGGGTGCACGGTGGGGGGCACTGGTGGGGGTGCACTGTGTGGTCGGGCTTGATATTTGATGGTGAGAAATTGTATTCTTTTCCCTTGTATTTTCTCTTGTCATTATTACTATTGGTGGTAGCAGTAGTGATTTGTGTTACACCTTAGTTACTAAACTGTTCTTATCTCAACCTGTGGGAGTTGCATTCTTTTGATTCTCCTTCCCATCCCTCCATGAGCGGAGGGAAGAAAGAGTGGGGAGTGAGTGAGAGAGCGACTGTATGGGTTTATAGAAGCTTAAACCACGATATGCCCACACTACATTTCTGTAGCATGAACAGGAGGCTTGGAACAGCCTTCAGGCCCTAAAGCCGCTCTGAAAATCCCCTCACCTCAGTTTCTGTTTTCAGCCAACACTGCTGTATTCCTACTGCTCCCATTTAGTTCAAATAGCTCAGCAAACGGCCAGTCTGGTGCCCAGAAGAGATGTAAACCGTGGGGCAGCTGAAGGCAGTGTGCTATCTGTGCTTTCCAGCTCCCTGGTGAATGAATGAGTGAGGTAGGCATTACCTGGCAGTGCACAGCTTGTCCAGTGGGTGCAAACTTCCACTGAACACAAGTGCCAAGAGCCATCAGTGCCTGCACAGCTCAGCTTGTAGGGTATTTACTGGGTCTTGTTCTTCCATTTTAGGTCTTGTCTACCTGAATGTAAATAAAGAACAAAATGTTATTTGCTTTGAAAAACTGCATCTTATGTTGTTAGTCAATAGTCTGACATCTGCTTCTGTTCAGGAAAGCCCTCTACAAATGAGACTCAGCTTTGCTGCAGGAGTAGAAATCAACGTGCTAGTGCTAAGTAAGAGAGAACTCTTCATGAGAATTCCCCTCATTTCTCCAACATCCATGCTCATTTCCGCAGAAAATAGCTTGTATGTGCCAAGGCCACCTTTTGTTTTCTCCTCTGCAGGGTGAAGGTAATGCCTAGCCCCTGGTCAGAGATGTGCCCAGGTTACCCAAATGCCAGTGCACCTCTGCATTTCAAGTATGCTTAAGAAAGTACTTCTGCAAAAGATGGTGTTGGCAATAGGTGCTGCCACTCTGGAAGACAACCCCAAGCATCTGACAGGGTGTGAACTAGAATTGCCTTTGTGGCAGGCATTCTGTACTGGCTGCAGCATCTCTGAGCACAGAAGACCTGCCTGTCAGCAGGGATTCCTGAGGCTTTCTGGGGCTTACACAAGGATGCATAGAGCTCTGCAAGTCTCAGGGGTCATGTTTTCTTCGGAAAGTTGATTATTGCAAATCTCCTTTCATTCCAAATTGGAACACAATAGAAATCTCAAACCCAAGTTTATTCAGGTGCTTTGTTTAGAAACCAGTATTTTGATATTGTACAGGATTCATATCAAGTTGAAAAATATTTAAAGTGCTTGATAATTTTGTGTATTTCCACTTGCATCTCTTCTGCTAGGAAGGAAGAAATCTGTCAGTTTTAACAAGAAATGAGTTACCAAATAAATCTGTACCACTCCCCAACACAGGCTGGACACTCCAGACTAGGAACGATGTCTATGATTCTATGTCTTTCTCTGGCAGTCAGTTCTCATCATCAACCTCCCATCACTTCTGCGACAGCTTCGCTCTGCATGGATGGAAAAAGGCATGGGCTGTGGTGATGGCAAGAAAACCTCAACCCAAACTTTGCCTTGCTTTTCTCAATCTTTTCTTCCTTGTTTAAAGAAGGATGAGCAGTTCTTGTTTGCAATGAGGATCTCCCTGGCAGGATGTAGCAACTGCAATGGCCCAGAAGGATGAGCTGTGCAGCTGTACAGGTCCTACCTCCCGACACTAAGCATGGGCCACCTTTTGTAGTGGTGAAACAGCAGCTGCGTCCGCCTTACTTTCTCCAGTGAGTCTATCTCAGGGCCTTAGAGGTTTTATCTACAGTATGCTCAAAGCTGATAATCTGATGGTTAAAGCCGAAAATCTTCTGGTACTTTGTTTCTGCAGTGCTACCAACAGTGGTGAGCATAAAGAAAGGCTGGTTTAGCGATGGTCACAGGGATCTGAACCTCTACCGGGAAATACCTGTAGGCATCAGGTACGTCCTGATATGCCACTCTACCAGAGACGCTTTCACCACTTTTAAGTACTGTGAAATACGAAGTTCCTCAGTTAATGAATTTTCCTTTCATTCTATTTTTTTAACCTTTCCCATGGCTGGCTTCCAATCTGGGGAACACCTGGATGCAAGAACTGAATCAACCCCAACAGAAGACAGTTGTAGTCTTCTCCAGGCTACATGAAGCCACAGTGCCTCTTTCCAAAAGAGGCTGGAGCTTCAGAGCGGCAGTGATAGCACAGGTAAACGTGTCTCTGACCTGCAGCTGCACACGGAGTGCAGGATGCCTCTGTGAAGTGCTGTTACCCAAGAGCTGTTTAAATTGATTTTCATCCTCTGTGGGTAATTATCAAATTAAATGGTTTAAGAATGAAAACCGGAAAATATCCTCTTTGAGAGGAAAAAGGAGTTGGCATTGGCGCTTTATGTCCTCTCCCAGGAAACCTGTAAAGTTTCTCCGATGATGTGGGAACAGTAATTTGATTTCATTATAAAACAGACTGGGAAAATGCACAAATTGAACTGACTTCCAGTCAGTGGCAATTACAAAAACCTCAACTGACTGCATGAGACCCATCTAACCACATCCAGGGGTTGCATTTGTGAAAGGGATCAAAGACCAGACAAAACCGCTGTTCTCATCATCTTCATTTTAGATGGATTCTGAATCTCTCCATATGCCATTGTGCAACATTCCAATTCTTTCCCTCCTTCTTAGGCTGCACTGTTAGGGTGTGAGACAGGGTCAGACAGCAGCTTCTCATGTTACTGGGGAGTTTAAAAATAAACCTGTACTTTAATTAACCATAACGATCACACCCTATGTTAGAAACTTTGATCCCTGAATGGCCCACATGCATCAGGCAGGGTGTGAGATGCTGAGATGCTCTGCACCTCTTAGGCTCTGTGAGGGTTGCTGCTTTGGAAGAGGTAATTCCCTATGCACATGGATGTTGATAGGCTGAGAAAGTTGGGGCTGTTCATCCTGGAGAAGAGAAGGCTGCGTGGAGACTTCATAGCAGCCTTCCAGTACCTGAAGGGGACCTATAAGGATGCTAGGGAGGGACTCTTCATTAGGGACTGTAGTGAGAGGACAAGGGTAATGGGTTTAAACTTAACCAGGGGAAGTTCAGATTGGATATGAGGAAGAAATTCTTTACTGTAAGGGTGGTGAGGCCCTGGAATGGGTTGCCCAGAGAAGTTGTGAACGCTCCATTGCTGGCGGTGTCCAAGGCCAGGTTGGACATAGCCTTGGATGGCATGGTTTAGTGTGAGGTGTCCCTGCCCATGGCAGGGGGGTTGGAACTCGATGACCTTAAGGTCCTTTCCAACCCTAACTATTCTATGCTTCTATGTTGTGGTGATGAGTGGGGTTTAGGTTTGCTCTGGCACCTTGCCTCTAACAGTCCTGCTCATGTTGGGTGCTTTGGAGGAGATGGAGATCCTTTCTCACTTCCGAGCAGAGACACATTGCTGCTTCAGCATGTCCTGATGTGAGGGGTCCAGGGGACACCAGCAGGCTGCATGGGACTGTGCCTGGCACGTGCAGCAGCTGCTGGTGTAATCACCATCAGCTTTTCCTTTGTGTCACGCCTGCCTTTGAACTTGCCTTTCCTGTTTCTTCTCACTACTCAGCAGCTCTGCATCGGAGCAGGACCTGCTCAGGTCCTGCTCTGCACTGGTGCGAGGCACGCGGCCGCGGTAAATGCAGGATCCAACAGACATGTAGTGACACGTTAATATCTGTGGTTGAGGAGATCCATGGGAGGAGCATATCCTCGGCTCAGGGCAACTGTGCCTACCAAAGGGGCAGGATGAACAGCTGCCAGAGGTGACAGCTACAGCCGTGTGACACCAAGCAGGACCTGACAGTGGCCCAGCACCCTTGCCTTTGGAGCGGGGACAGGCAGACAGCTCCCTGGCTGCAGTCACCAGGCATCTTGATGGGGTTTCACTCACTTCCAACCCCTACAACAAACACCTCCACTCCCCTCAAAATTTCTCCTGCAGACAGTGTAGAAGAAAGGTGTTCCTAGGGCATGGTTAATCACACCAGCAGCTCTACAGCTGAGTCTGTCAGGTCCCTATTTCTCCTCACTGGCCGTAAAGAAGGTGCAGGGAACTAGTTCAGGTGGGGGCATCACCACTATAAAAGTATGTGAGGTAGGT
The DNA here is from genome assembly GCA_039720435.1 of Amazona ochrocephala. NCBI lineage: Eukaryota > Metazoa > Chordata > Aves > Psittaciformes > Psittacidae > Amazona > Amazona ochrocephala. Next base: position 21,799,997 of record CM077876.1, read on the forward strand.
ACTACTTTCTGAGTCCCAAAGTGTGGGAACTGAGAGTCTTCGGACACAACCTTACTCCAGTAACACCACTGGAAATTATGTACCACTACGCATGTAAGTAATCCTTTCTCAAATGCAGAAAACCTGCTCTGAACCAGGAAAGTCCCAGATGTTTCTACAGGTCTCGTACAGTTTTCTTGCTCCAAAATGCTTTGGAGCCCTTCCTCCCACAGGATCACACAGGGACACAGCTAACAAACACTGCTACACCACTGAGTACAGAGCTAGTCTAAACCTGTCAGGAATAGCCAGTGCTGATTCCATATGTTAATTACATGTTGTGTAAAAATGGATTTCCTAAGAGCTTTTTTCTTAAGTTAAAATGAAGATCAGGATCTTTCCTTTTTTATGTGTCAATGACTAGATAAGCCAGAATGAAAAAATCCTGTAACAGCCACACTTCACGTAAGAGCATAGCATACCAGCATCATGTCTTCTCCAGAGTGCCTCCTTTGCCATGTCATTACTACCTGTACTTTAATCATTCTTCAGAGGCATCCTCAGGCTTAACATGTATTCCTTAATTTATTGCTGTTTCTGAAGGAGTGGAGATCCCAAGGTTCACCTGCTGAGTGCCAGTGGCTTTTGGCCAGGATGGGTCACCTTGAGAGGTGTGAGGAGTGGGGAACGTGCTGGACAGGCTTTTTCCACACAGCGAGGACGGGTGGTGGCAGGCAGGAATTTGCTGGTGCTGCACCACTGGGGGTTCTCACACATAGGGAATTCCATGGAGAATCTTTAAGCGTGGCCACCTTGCTCTGTTCATTGTGCTCATATCAGCCATTCTTGGGAAAAGCTACTGAGAAATCTACAGACAAGCAATCCTAGCAATACCTGATGTCTTCACCTTTCTTATCCCAGTCACAAGCTACACTGACAGGTGACTTCATGATGAATAAAGAGTATGCCCTTGGTGTTTCTCCAATCTTTCAGCTACCAGTTTCCTCACAGAAACAGGTTTAAATGAACATGTTCAGCTATGGAGTAGCCATGGGAAAAGAATCAAGCATTATGAGGATGAAGACATCTCAAGTATAACTACAGGTGCTTTAATGTGTGCATAATGACATTGTGGGCCTGCAGCTCCAACATTCTCAATTGATTCACATCAACTTTCTGCAGTATCCCCATGCATAAAAACCACCTGAGATAGCAGCATGCCTGCATGAACTCTCTGCTGGCAAAATCCACCCTGAGACGAAGTGCAAAAGCGGCTTGGTGACCCTTCCTCCAGAGGGTTAGTCTGCCTTAAAGTTACCGTGCTGAAATCTCAGCTCAGACAAGGGTAGAGCCCACAGAAGCAAAGATCTTTGCTAAGAACCTAGTTAAGATGACTGCAGGCATGTGATAGCAAAGCAGCCTGGCCAAGCCTTGCCTGAACACAGAAGCCAGGGCTTCAGCACTGGTGCGGACAGGACCTTAGTGTCAAGTCTTCAGGGGAGGCTCTGGGAATGGCTCACAGTCCCCTGAAGCTGCACTGACTTAAAATGAGCCGTGAGGCATTTCCTGATGCTCCATTTATGGAAACGAGCGCAGACTACGATCCTGCACTGCAGTTTTGGGGAGACAGCAGGCTGGCAGGTAGTGACGACTCCCATACAGGTGCCTGCGCTGCACAACCTCTCCAGCACACTGCAGAGGTTTCCTAGCAACTTCCTTGCACGGGCTTTGTGCTCACATTTGTTTTGAGATGTGGGCCGACATAAAACAGTATTTCTGCCTATTTAAACTAGTTTAGTTCTTTTAAGCTGGCAAGGCAAGCGCGGTACAGCAGCAGCGTCTGATTTATATCCTTTCCAGCTGTTGCCTCCAGAACTAACAAAACCCTGAACCAATGTAGGTGGGCTTCTTGCTTGTTTTCTTTCACTAACCAGATCACCGGCCCATCACTCACATTGCTCAGCAACAGGAAAACTCCAAGCCCATTTTTGAAATAAAAATACACAGAGCAATGTTTTCTCTGATCTCTGCATCTATTACATTCTTGTGAGCTCCTCTGGCATATCTGAAACCAACAGATGTTGGTCATGTGCTCTGGACAACTCTTTCCAAATATGTGAGAGACATCACTTTTTTGAGCCAAAAATGCTCTTAAACCCAAGCAAAACCAAAGTAATTAAACTCTGCTAATCTTCATGCGCATGCATGTGTATCCAGTTTAAAATTGGCCATAGGTTTTAAGTCTGTAAATTCCCTGACAGCACCCAGGTTTGAATATGTTGAGGCGTTTATTCAGTATTTGGTACTGGCTCAGACAGTCAGCTTGAAATAACACCCTCAGCTAGAAAGGAAGCGAGGGAGCAATTTGGTGAGCAGAGCAAACTTGTGAGTGCTTGGGTGTAGAGGATGCAGGAGATAAACCCAAATTACCTCCATCTCCTAGAGCAGCACCGAGACAGTATTTGTTAACTGAAGTAATTCGCCACACAAATACGTACTTCTTAAAAGATAGCAGAGGGGAAAGTCTTACTCTCCCCTTCCTATTTAGCAACTGGAAAGCGAATGCCAAGTGCTCGGTGTTTTCCTTGGCACCTGCACTGCTCCGTGAGCTCTCTCATAGAGAAGCCACAAGCAATTAAAGTGCAAGAGGAAATGAGGAGTCAAGTCTTCCCATGCTACAGCCAGACTCCTTTCTGCCCTCAGCAGGATCTGTCCCTGCCTGACACCGAACAAGCCCCATATTCACGGGGCTTGGCATCCCATCGGGCACGGCTGAGGCACAAACCCAGTCCTTCCAAAACTACCCTACGTGAACTCTCCCTTTCTCTTCAGGCTTGGCTGCCACCATGGCTATTTTAACCCAACATCAGGCACCTCCATGAGAGATTAGCTGCACTTACACCTTTCCGTGTTTAGGGGATTTGCCAGCTGCTGCCATTCGCCATACTTTACTGTGGTAAACCCTTGGATTTCTCGCTCAGCACTAGTGCTTGCACTGACGCAGCTAAGTCAGCTGTTGGCATCGGTCGTGAGATCAGGGCAAACTTCCAGAGCAGATCAGGCCTTGGATTTCTATCAGAACCCATCTGTTCCTGGCTGAGAGTTATCCCTACCACCTTTATAGCTGGGTGGGATAATGACCTATCAAACCCACAAATTAGCACTACATGGAGCTTTTTTAACATCCTTCCTCTCCAGAAAGTCAAGGCTTCGACTACATCTTGTGTACACCAGCAAGCCCAGCAGGGGATGAGGATTTCCAGCTGACAGTGTCAATTGTTTTTAAAGTGTTACTGCACTGCTGACATTTGAAAAGCAATTTAATATTTCTCCCATGACAGTCACTTCAAATACTCTGGAAACAACCTGTATGAAGGAGTAGATGGCAGATGCAGTGCTTGTCTGCTCTGAGATGCCCAGGCTGGATTTGGGCACAGCTTGTGTCTGGCAGGACGGCTAGGTGAACATTGCAGCAAACACACCTCCTCCATCAACCCAAACCTAGCTGGCAATGTGTTTGTGTACAGGAGGGTGAGCCTCACACCTCAGGCTCCGCCACAAGAGCGTGGTTATTAAAGAGTGTGAGGGCTGAAGGGAATTGCCACAGAACCGCTGTGGCTGTGCTCCCTCCGCTGTGAGGAGGGTTAACCAAGGGTTAACGCTGCTCCTGCCTCCACAAATCTGCATAATGCCTGCGTTGGGAAGCTCATTTGCATAATTTAAATTACTCTTTTGTCTCGAAAATAAAATCTAAACCACAGCTTCAGAAGTACGTGGTAGATACGAACGCTGCAGGTACTAAGCAGGCTCGGCTGAGTCTTTGTCTGAACTCGTCAATTGAGGTTGTAAAAATAATTTTAACAGAACGTTGTTATTTCTTTACTGCAGAGCCTTGGGTGTTCCTTCCTGGTGCCACTCTGACTACCCTAAATAAGGTTTAATGCGCTCACCCACCCCACACAAAGGTCAGACCATCGTCGGGGCTCAGCAGCTCCAGCCCACCCCTCATTAAACTGGAGAAACAATGCCAGCAGCTGGAGACTGAATCCTGCCACCAGCACTTCATCCTGATTGGGGACAGGCTTACCTTCAGGCTGTGGATGTGTACCCAGAGGTGTGACACACCGGTATGAGCTATGTCCCAGCTCCCACTGCCATGAGAGATTCAGCTCACCAGAGGATGGTCAGCTGAATCACACTCCCAGCTCCACTGACTGCTGTAACTAACACCTAAATTCAGGAACCTGTTATCTGGATCTGATGTTCAGTTGGCAGCCCATGTGTCAGTCTTTGCTGGCTGAGTCCCATACCTCTCAGTTCTTCCTCATTTTGGGAGACAGATAGGAAGCACAGCATCTAATAATGCAGTGATGTGTTTAAGTGTAGAAGGGGCTATTAGACTGAACTGACATTTCAGTGTGTTTTAAATTATAGTTTATCAGAGCAGCAGAATAAATCCCAGGAAACAGGAAGACAAATAGGATAAGATATACATTTAACCACAAATTCACCTGTTGTTATGACTGAAGCCTATCTGACCTCCTACCCCACTGCCTTATGTACTATAATCTGTACATTCCTCAGGCAAACCCCTGCAATTTCTTCATTAAAAAATTACAGCATTTCTAAATGGGACTTCCCAAACAATGCACTGGGCTCTGGACTTTGCAGTCCCAAAAGCCAGGCAACACCAGAAGACACTTCCCCCTGGGTGCTGGTTCGCCCTGGCAGTGCGCCCGAAGGCGCTCTGCCCAGAGGAGCAGCCAAGGGGCAGGAGGGATCAATGACTCCTTCCCTGCCAGCTGGAAGGCACCACATCAGGGAAAGCTTTAGGCAAATCTAGATGAGTCTAGGTAGTTAGTACAGGCTGTACGGGGAAAAGGAGAAGAAGGCACGTAACCCTGAGTGAACAGATCTGTCAAATGCTAACAAATTCCTACCTGGCATGTTCAGTTCAGTTTTTCTTTTGCCCAGTGCTCATCACACAAATTCAGGTGAACTTTGAAGCTCCCTGCAAGTGACAGTATTGCAGGAAACTGCCCTCCTTCAGACTCCAGTGGCATTACAGTTCTCAACAAATTGTTTTAAAGATGATTTAGGGCCATCTTTTTCTACCTTTGCCTTTTGCAACAGCTAAACCTTTTACTTGACACTCCTGTTAGAAATTAGACAAAGGCAGATATGCAGTATTAAACATTTTAGCCCAAATAATTAAAGCCTGATGAATTTACAAACACCCCCATCCACCTTGGCTTATGGCAGCAAGGCAACGATCATTGCAAGTGAAACTACCTGCATGTTCAGTCAGCAGCAGGTAATTCTGTATTTGCAAATCTGCCTGCAGCTCCATGTTAACTACTACCTGTCTCTATAAATACATGCATCAGCACATATGCAGGGATATACAACAGACAAGTGTTGCAGTTGCTGTTACTCACAATAAAATGTTCATCCATCAGTTACCTGTGTCCCTTTCCTCCTACACCGCAATAGAAAAAAACCCTTTCAAACTATTCTTATTTTCCTTCCTCCCCTAGTTTCACTGAAGCTAAATTTTAACTACTGAAGCAGTTCCCAACACAGGTCACCATCTACTCCCACTGAGCACAGCCCCCACTGCACCTGCCTTTTCTCCTTTATAGCACTCAAGCTCCATCACCGTAAAACTCCTAGAACTTTGTATCATGGGAATCCCATATGTTAGTGCTGCCCCTCTTTCCACGAAGCCAACATCTATTTTTTTTCTGACAATTAATCACTTCTGAGACTGGCTGTGATGACCCACTGCAATTACGTTCTCAGCTTGGGGATATGCTACAGGGACGCATAGGAACAGCCAAAACAGCCATCCTGTTTCATGTGAATGTCCTTGGTGACTTAAGAGGGGAAAAGCAAAGCAGATGAAAGCTCACAAGACTTTTAGCAGAATGCTGAGAATTTTCCTAAAATGCCAGCTGCAAACAGAGGCTGCTTGGGAGCCATTTCACAAGCAGCTCAGCCTTCTCTCTGTGTGCCTGTAGCACTGTTCAAAACAGCAGTTTGGGCTAGAAACTCACCTCCCTCCTTACAGATGCTTGGGCACTCAGCACCTGCTGATTTCTGCTACATTTGACTCCTCTTGAATTTTTTTTTAATTCTAATAATTTTTCAAGTGGAATTAACTCAAAATGCAAGAACTACCTACTATTTCTTTCTATATTATAAATAGCTGTTCATGACAGGTGGCTATTTGATGGCAGAGGAACAGTGGCTAAAAAGTAGGCTACTCCATAGAAAGGTAAATCCTGGTCGCATTGGCGTCCATGGAATAATTCACTTGCTTTTGCTTTGGAAGGTCTCTACTCTTTTCCCTGTCAAAACCAAATTTATTTGGCAATGATTTCAGAAGGCAGTACATGAATCAAGGCCATAAAGAACTATTGCTGTGAAGGCAGTTCACCCTCACAATTTACACAGGCAGCTTTTTTTCAAACCTGCCACTTTGGAAGGTAAATATGGTTAAGACAAGAGTAACTAACCCATCAAATGGAACTAACAGAGAAATAAACCCCTTTTTCTTGTCCCAGTTAATAATCCAGACTCCCTTGGCAGTCTGCAGACAGATGAGCCAGAGAAAGCAATTCCACAGGGAAGGAGAAGGCAATTCCACAGGGAGCCCAGACAACCTGCTGGGGCCACACACTCGCCTTCTAGAATGCTAAAGTTCAAACAATTATTTCATTCTTTACCAGCAGTTTACAGGAAGCTGTTCTCATGAAAATGGGTACAACTCTGCTTTTCAGCTGCCTGCACAGGAACACCTGCCCAGGTGACAGAGCGGACACAAAGCTTCAGAGATACACCCACCACTTACACTCTGTATGCAAGCTCTGCCCACACTGCCTTCAGGGATGGTTGCACAAGGTGGCTGCCCACAGCCTCGGTTTCTAGGACATTCAGTTCCTGCACAGTGCCTAGGAACATCTCGTGGTGCTCAGCTGCATTTGTCAGCAGGCAGGTCAGGTCCACACATACATCAGGCATCACACAAACTTTATGGTTGGGCCTTGGCGAGAAGAGATGTCCAGGATGCCTAATCAGAGAAAGAGGTGTTTAGAAGTGTCTCAGTGGGAGCTGGAAGAGAAGGATGCTAGCAAGGGGCTACAACAAGGGTGAGGAGCAATGCTCAGTGAAGCGTCTGCCAAAACAAAACCTCAGTCTGCCAGATTCTGGTGTATCAACAAACTCCACTGAGTACTTGGCAGCGATCTCACCTTGATCAGAAGTATACTGTGCCAACTCCCCTAAAGAGAATCAAGTATGTATCCTGTATACTGAAGAAAGGAGAAACAGATGCAAAATCTTAATTCCTAGCCCAGGAGTACTTCACTGCAAAGCAGGGGAGAGGAAATTTGAGCAGCTCAGACAAGAAAGGGGAAAGGAGATCAGGTGCCTGCAGTATTGCCTGAGTTTAAGCAGATATATTTCAGTTCATGTGCAGCAGTAAATGTTGTATCAGCAGGCTCTGTGTCAAAGTGTCTAGCTCACCATATCAACTTTCAAACATCTGAGTCTATTTTTGGACAAATTTTGACATGAGGTTCTGGTCTCAGGGGTATCTGTTAACTTAACTGACCCAAGCATCAGAGAGAGGGCAGGAGAACTGAGTAGTACTGCAGCAAAGGGGAAGACTGCAGCCTCTTTTAGCCACTGGAGAACCACAGGATAGAGAGAAAGTGTGTGCACCATTAGACACCGAAGAACCCACTGTAAGCAAAAATCCATCGGAAACAAGTCTTCATCAGCTCTGAACTTCACTAAGCTGCCTGCTTTTTCATGGCCTTAAACAATACATCTTGAAGACCAGCACCATTTTGTACACAAGACAAATGATTTTTCTATTACAGCAACCTCTTCACTTGACAGCCAGGTACAAGTTAGAAAATAAGAGATAATAAACACTTCATACCTGGCATCAAGATGAAGTTTCAGCTATCATAAACAGGCAATGTATAAAACAAAATTGGGCTATAACAACGTGGGACCTGAGCATGATAAAACGTAGCTCAGGACAGCAGAAAGCAAATGGAAGGCAGAGCAGTCCTCCTCAGCTGGAATTGTCCAATTTCCAGCATCAACTTGCAAACTGTGCAGGTACTTCTGTTGCAAAACACAGGACATGGTTTTAAAGCCCCAAACAATTGAGTCTTATGCTCTACCTAAATAGAGGGAGAGCAAGAAGCAGCAAGGAACCGGCTTTGATTCAGTTTGCAGCACAAGGTGCTGGAAATGAAATTTCTCTCTTTGCAGTGCAGTTTGTTGCTTGCTACAGGGAAGTTCTATGGGAATCATCGAGAAGCTGCAGCTTTCTGCACAGCATTCTTGTTGACATTTCCAGGAATGATGGCCTCATTTATTCCACAACAAAACACAATCTTATGCTGCCAGCCTGATGTCATCTCTGTTGACATCTGGAGTTAACAGCCAGGAAAGCTCTCTTCAGCTGCCCGAAGCCTTTGCCTCTGCTCAGGGCCTCGTCCCTGACTTCAGCACACCTCACCAGCCGCAGGCACTGCTACCTGTGGTTCACCCACCAGCATCTGCTTGTGCTGTTTATAGAACGAAGTCCCTTGTAGTCCTCCTACCCTAATCCTCACATCTCCAGCACATCTCCTCCCTGTAGGACTAACAGCCTTCTGTGCAAAGCACCAGGCCTGCAGCTGCCTGGTGGGCTTAGGGGGCGGTCAGGAGTAGGTCTGCACTGGTGCACATTATTCACAAGCCATTTCTGCTGGGAACGTTCCTGATCTGCTGGAACTGGGCACGTGTGGAACACAAAGCTGGATATGACGACATCTGGAAGTCCCTTCCAACCCATCCGCTCCTACCAGCCTGAGAACTTCAGGAAATGCTGACTCTCATCAAAATTCGATCTATCCCAGACATGACAGCAATGATCCCAGAGGAGTTATTTTCTATGGTGTTTTCAAGCTGGCAAAAACTCTCGCACAGACAAGTGTATCAGCAAGGAACTTGTTCTGCTGGTTGAGTGTTGGTGTATTTATAGCTGCACCTTCATAAGGAAGCTGCTGCTTTATCAGTAGGCCTCAAAATAGCACCATCTGCACACTGAGGAGTTGTGCAACACAGGGAACTAAAGTTCTTAAGCCAGGACAGAAGTCCTCTCTTAAAGACACATCTTGTAAAGAAAGAAAATCTAGTTCCATTCTTGTTTTTTTCCTGACTTGGCAAATATGAGTTTTAAACACTACTTCAGTGCTGGATGTTGCCACCAAACAGACTCCAACAATCCAGAGCACTTGGGAAAAGTCTTTTATTCTGAAGTTCTTAAAACCCAGCAGTTGCAAGAACGAGCAGTTCTATTATCAGAAAGCAATTCTATATGGAGTAATTTCAGACAATTAAAGGACCACCACACTGTGTTACCTACGTGATTATCTTCTAAGAAATGCATCAGTGGACAACAGAAGCATTCAGTGCGTTACCACTTACTGGTGCTCCAAAAGTCAGACACAGCCTTGCAGCCTGCTAGAGCAGCGTGGGTGCTCTTGACAGCAGCTGGAGCTTCCACTCTGATACAACCTCCTGTCAGAATAACGACATCGCCAGCTGAACCCTTGGGTTGGTGTCCTCTTACTCACGTTTAGGATCAGTTGCCATCTTAAAGAGCAGTATAAGCTCTCAGTGGGATCAAAAGCTGACATTTGCACTACTCAAGTTTATTCTGGCTCCAAGTTCCAGTGGAGTCAATTTTAATTTTTCTTTCGTTTTTGCTTATGACAACTGTTTGTATTGGCACAGCCATAGGCAGCGGCTAAAACCGGGGTTCAGCCACAACGTAACTAAAGCTACAGAAAAGGGTTACTTGGAAATACCAGCAGCTGACTGCTGAGCCCTAAAGACCCGTGCCCCCTTTGGGCTTTCCCAGCTCTTTTCTTGTCTTTTACCTAGTATGTTTCCATAACCCTTGTGAAAAGTGGAAGGAAGAGAGTAATGGAGACGTCTTCCTTGCACCTAGCCCCTAAGAGAACACCACTGAACAAGTCATGTTGTTTGGAAATGCAAATGCTTTGGGCAAGTACATCTTGATACCAAGAGCAAACATAAATATCTGAAGCTCCTGCACCATATCTGATATTTTCCAAAGCATTGCCAAGGATACAACCAGACCTAGAGCAGGAGTTCATGTGGCACATCTTCCTAAGTTCAGTGGAAAAGAGGAATGGCTGTCAAACACAAACATTCTATTGTCTGGAAAAAAATAAATTAAGATGCAAGGTTTTTCAGGTAAGTATTGAAACATGCAAGTGCTTCTGATAAAATGACTGAGGTCAAACCACCTTAGAAGAATCAATCACTGCAATAAACAACAAAAATGTTTCCAAGAAAAGCATAAAGACCATGCTAAAAATAAAAAGCAGGACAAAACTAACAAACTTTGGTATAACCAAATGCAGAACTCCGTCTAACAGGAGGAAAAAGGCAAATCACAGATGTACTTATTTTTCAAAGCACAGCTGCCGCACTGGTTTGTGCCTGAACAGAATGAGTCCCATTCCATGCCTTGTGTACTTCCAGAAACCTGTTAGGATCTTTCTTCTAGGAAAAATTAAATTACTCATTTGTATTTTGAATCCATTTGAACATCACTGTCACTTTAGAACAGAACATAAGGGGGAACAGGGTCTGAGAATAAGAAACTTGGAACAAGTCAGCTGAGTATTTTTTCTCTTTACCATGTTCCCTCCTGTTGAAGAGTTGTACTGAGAAACTTCACAAACTCCCCACCATCTTTGGGGGGTAAGCAGCTACATCAGCCAATTAGTGGATTAGCACCTTTGGGCTGTACTGGAGAAGGAGCTAGGGAAGAAAGGAGAATGGAAGATGGGAAGTCGCAGAATTCCTTAGAATTGGTAGTGGAGGAATAGACAGAAGGTTTCCAGGGTTTGTTACACAGGCTTAGAAACGAATTACAACTTGTTGAACTAGGTTCTAGATTTTTTTTGTACCATTATCATGTGATTGCCAGCATTCCTCACATGCTATAAAATTCCAGGCTGATTTCCTAAATTTCCGATTTCCTGAAAATAAGCGAAAGCAGTCTGCAAAAGCTGTGAATTCCAGTAAAAAGTATTTTAAAAATCCAAATCTTGGTACAATCCTAGACGAAGTGTTAGTTTCTATAGAAACAAACGGCTTTTTATTGACTTTGTTACTCAACTTTCAGCAAATTGAGATGTTACTTTGTTAAGAACAGCTCCATTTGCAAATTATGCTCCTTAAGAATGCCAATTAAACCCCGTCCGAAGGGAGCGTGCACAGCAAGAGCAGCATTGAGCACTTCATCGGCTTGGGAGCTAACTTTTCACTCTGATATACCACCAGTGTCCCCGGAGAAGGGCGGCTGTTGAGGTAAGACTGCCTGCGTTCTTCGCCAGCTAAGAGTCAACAAATCGAGCAGCCGGCTTTGGAACACAGTCGACCAAGGGCATTGGCTCTGAACCACAATCTCCTGCTGCCCGTACACCCGGAGGGGGAAGCCCAGTCGCAACCCCGCACTGGAGTTTTCCGGGACGGCCTCATGCACCCGCTTCACTTCCACCCCGAAACCATTCCGACAGGCCGAGGGGCCGGTCACAACAGGGGCCAGCGAACCGGCGCACACACCGCCCAGGGAACAGCCTGCCCGAGCAGCCCCGGAGCGTCAGGGAAGGCCAAGCATAGCCCGGGCCCCGCGGGGCGGCAAGCTCCTCAGAGGCCGCCCCAGCCTCTCCGCACCCCCGGCCGGGGGGAAGCGGCACCGCCCGCGCCCGCCCCGCATCCGGGAAGAGGGGGAAACCCCGTCCGGCGCCTGAAGGAAGCCCGCTCGCCGCCCCACCCTCCGGGGAGCTGCTCCGCGGGGCACGTGGTCGTTTTTACGCCTCTCGCGCATGACGTCATCGCGCTCCGCCGGGCCTCCCCAGCCAATCGGCAGCGCGCTTAGTGAGGGGGCGCCGCACGGCGGCGCGCGTGCCAGTCAGCGCGAGGCTTGCACGGCGGCCGCGCGCCGCCGCCCCGCCCTCCCCGTCGCGGCGCACGGAGGGAGGGAGGGGAGTGAGGGAGAAGCGCCCGCTGGAGTCAAGATGGCGGCGTGTGCGTGAGCGCGGTGCGGGCTGAGCCTTTCCCCGGCGCCGTTGCGGCGGGCTCCTGCCTCCTTGCGCTCTGCGCCGCGGCGGCCGAGCCCCAGGACTCCGCCGGCGGCCACAAGCGGCCCCAGGGGAGGGACGGAGGCCGAGCCCCCCCTCCCCCGGCACCCCCCCGCCCCCATTGTGTGCCCGGTCCCCGCCCGCCCGCCTCCCTCCGCCGGGGGGGGTGGGCAGCGGCGGCGCGGAACATGACCTCGATCCACTTCGTGGTGCACCCGCTGCCGGGCACCGAGGACCAGCTCAATGACCGGTGAGGTGCAGGCCGTGCGGCGGGGAAAGGAGGGGAGGGGCCGGCCTGGCGGGGCTCGGCCCCCTGTGGGTGAGGGGAGGGGCCGGTGGCGGCCGGTCGGAGCGCGGCGTGGCGGGGGCACCCCGCGGGAGCGGGCAGCGCCGACCGCCACACACACCGCCGTGCTGCCGTCCTACAGCCGCGCCGCAGGGCCCCGATGCTTTCCTCTCGTAGGAGCGGAGCGGGCCGCGCCGCATGCACCCGCTCTCTGTGGGCGGCCGGTGCCGTAAACTTTGCCCCGGGAGGGCGCGGGGGTGGGCGGCCGTGACCTTTGCCGCGGGCCCGCCGCCCCTTGGCGGCCTCGGCGGTGATCTGGCCTGCTGGAAGATCCCGGCGTCTGCCCGGGGAAATGGGCTTCAGAGAATGCCTGGCCCGGCACTATGAGGAAGGAGCGAGCGTGGCTGTGTCCATATTAATCAGAGATGGAGCAAGGCAGACAATGCAGATGGGGGATCGCGGTGTGTGTGAGCGAATGATGGCAGCGAGGATAAAGGAGACGTACACCGGGGATGTTACAGGCGCACGTCCCCCCAGTGTTCTGTGCGTTCCCCCTCACACGTACCTCTTTTAAAATAAGAACCCAATCCCCAGATTACTGGTTGTGTGTGCCTTGGCTGGGGTGGGAATGGCAGCTAGAACAGAAGCACAGCCTGCTTGGAAACTGTAGAGCTGACTTCTATGTTGGACTGGGGGACGGAAATTGCAGGCTGGGGAGAAACTTGAATGGTTGGGAGAAAATAAATCCGTGCACCAAATTTTCTTCGCTGCTTGATGTGTATTTGACAGCATTCTGTGTGGCTGTCAAATATTTCTTGTGTGGCAGTTACTAATGGTATGTGTTACAGCTTGTACATTTTCCTTGTATTCCTTTATATAGAAATTCTTAAGGAGTGTGATTGCGCATCTTTAATTTTTTATAAATTTGTGTGTGAATAAATTGAGATCTTTAATCATCACTGGATAGAAACATAACTCTTTTTGCACTGTAGAAAAATGTTATTTAATTTTTATATATAGTTTTTAAATATTTAAAAACCTTTAAGTATAGGCTCTTGGCTATATTCTTTTGATTTTGATCTTGCCAGGTTTCATAATAGGTCAGGGTCCACCTCATTTCACCCTTGTTTGTAGTTAGGTGACTTTTCCTAGACCAGTCTTTGCTGAGATGCCCCTATTAAAACACATCTGAGGTGTGAGGGCTTATGATGAGGAAAATAGGTCATTGTAAAGATAAAATCTCTGCCGAACTACATCCATCATCCATGTCCTTAAACAGGGAAGAGTAACTTCTAATGATAAAATAGGTCCAAACCCTGAAGTGTGTTAGTGTGGACTGTATTTTTTTTTTCCTTAACCTGATAATACATTTTACAGGATCCTCCTTCCTAGGAGGCCTATCCATTCCTTAGGGGTTGATTGGCTTTCTCCACAGTAATACATTCAAATTTGACACGCATCATCTTCCTTTAGCGTGACAAACTGAGAGGTGATGCTGTACTAAGAGTTTTTCTGCCTCTTTGGGCTGTTTTGATTTAGGGTAAGAGCCGGACTTTGAACTTGAAAGGACCCCAGTGGGTTTTCTTTTGTTTTTTCTTTCCAGTTTTTAAAATCTTGTTTGAATGTTGGTAGGCCCTTAGAAAACATTTAACGTGTAATTATCACACTTTACACGGAATGAGAGAGCTCATCTGTTTTTTCTTTAATGTCACCTGTTTTGTTGACTTATTGATGTTAAATATGATGCCCCTTCAGTCTTCATAACACTTCCTTTTCTTTTTTAATTTTTTTTCCTTCTTACCACAGCAGCAGCTCTCACAACTTCTATTTGATACAGGAAGCTTCATAATATGTGGTAATTAATACATGGAGAAAGCTGCAGAAGTGCTATTAAGTAGTGACTGATTTTGAAAAATCAAGTGGCTCCTTGATTTGAGCTGCAAGTCATGAATTTCCACTTCATAAATATAATTTTAATAGAAGTGCAGTAGCTGTGTATCAGTACTTGCAGTGCAGTGAAATCAGAATGATTCATTAATAGGGTTGAGGCATACACGTGTTGGAAATGCCAGTTCAATTTTATCAGTAGCATTGCTGCTTATTACTGTTCTGTCAATATAGATCAGGATCTAGATAGCTTAATACATTCTCATATATGTGCTCGTAGAACTAAGGATCTTGGAACATCTCATGTCTCTGTGATTTTTCTTCTCTCTCACACTTTATGGACTTTTTTGAGTCTGTGCTGCAGGCACTGGTTGGTAGCCCAGGTGAAGTTTTTTCTATCTGCATCCTGAATGATAATTGTTTCTCGGAATGTGATTTTGGGACCATAATTCTGCATTGTATGCTTTCACCTGTGGTGTATACTGAACATGATGAATTGTGTTGTTTTCAGTAATGGATTTGTGTTCTGCATCTAAGGAATAATCACATTCTAAACCACAAGGGATTTAACGCTGCAGTGCCTGTGTGTTCAGGATACATGGCAGTTTTGAATTTTTATAATAAAATATTTGAAACATTATGCTTAATCATCAGCAGAGATGTGTGAAGGGGTGAAGTGTGTTTGGAAAGCGTCCTTCTCCTGAAGTGTTGCTCTGCTTTTAGTCTCCAAAATTTGAGGAAGTAGGGTTGGTTTAATTTTTTTTTTTTTTTTTTTTTTTCAGTTTGGTCTAGTTCGTATCACTGTGTTTTGCAGTTTTTATTAGATTTTTCTGTGTAATTTGTTATCTCTCTTATTCATGCAGCAATATGGAGAATGGTAAAACACTTGGAAAAAGAAGGGAAAAGTAACAGTAATACCGCAGATAATTAGTAGGACTCCTGAGCATGCCTACTCATCATCTCAAAGTACTTCTTAACTGGTAATTTTGGAAACGCTAGCTAGTATTGTACCTTGATGGTGGCTATTAGACCTCTCTCAAGTAAGTTGAAGGAGTGTAGGCTTGTTTGTGGTATTCACTCAGATGTCTGGACGATAGTTGCACTGAAGAAATCTTATAGAGAATAGGGCTGTATTTAGTTTTGCAGTTGTATTAGGATTCACTTTTTTAAATTGATAGTAGGCTAAACTTCTGTTTAGGATGAACTGAGGTAATTAAACTTCTGGTAAGTTTATTTAGGAAGATAGGTAACTTGGAATTTCCCCCCAAGCAGTTGGTTCTCTGCAAACGGAGTGTGAAGCCAGCATGGCTTCCTAAGGGGAAATCCTGCCTGACCAATTTGGTGGCTTTCTATGACGGGGCTACGGAACTCATGGACAGGGGTAAAGCTGTTGATGTCATCTACCTGGACTTGTGTAAAGCGTTCGACACTGTCCCACATGACATCCTTGTCTCTAAATTGGAGAGACATAAATTCGATAGGTGGGCCACTTGATGGATAAAGAACCGGCTGCGTGGCCGCACTCAAAGAGTTGTGGTCAATGGCTCAGTGTCCAGCTGGAGACCAGTAACGAGTGGTGTCCCTCAGGCATCGGTGTTGGGACCGGTCTTGTTCAACATCTTTGTTGGTGACATGGACAGTGGGATTGAATGCGCCCTCAGCAAGTTTGCCGATGACACTAAGCTGTGTGGTTCGGTTGATAATGTTGGAGGGAAGGAATGCCATCCAGAGGGACCTTGACACGCTTGTGAGGTGGGCTGATGCCAACCTGATGAAGTTTAACCATGCCAAGTGCAAGGTCCTCCACCTGGGTCGGAGCAATGCCAGGCACAGCTACAGGTTGGGCAGAGAAGAGATTGAGAGCAGCCCTGTGGAGAAGGACTTGGGGGTGTGGGTTGATGAGAAACTGAACATGAGCGGGCAGTGTGCGCTTGCAGCCCAGAAAGCCAACCGTATCCTGGGCTGCATCAAAAGGAGCATGGCCAGCAGGTCGAAGGAGGTGCTCCTGCCCCTCTCCTCTGCTCTGGTGAGACCTCATTTGAAGTATTGTGTGCAGTTCTGATGTCCTCAACATAAAGAGGACATGGAACTGTTAGAGCAAGTGCAGAGGAGGGCCACGAGGATGATGAGGGGACTGGAGCACCTCCCGTATGAAGATAGGCTGAGAAAGTTGGGGCTGTTCAGCCTGGAGAAGAGAAGGCTGCGTGGAGACCTCATAGCAGCCTTCCAATACCTGAAGGGGGCCTGTAGGGATGCTGGGGAGGGACTCTTCATTAGGGACTGTAGTGATAGGATAAGGGGTAATGGGTTCAAACTTAACCAGGGGAAGTTTAGATTGGATCTGAGGAAGAAATTCTTTACTGTGAGGGTGGTGAGGCCCTGGAATGGGTTGCCCAGGGAAGTTGTGAATGCTCCATTCCTGGTGGTGTTCAAGGCCAGGTTGGGCAGAGCCTTAGATGTCATGGTTTTGCATGAGGTGTCCTTGCCCATGGCAGGGGGAGTTGGAACTCGATGATCTTAAGGTCCTTTCCAACCCTAACTATTCTATGATTCTATGAGAAATTTAACTGGAGAAAAATTGGGTAGGGCTTGCAGTTTGAGAAACAACTCCATAAAGTATTTGAGTTGTGAATAATTAATGGCTTTAATCTTTGAAAAAGTGATGCATAGTTTCAGTTGCAGTGGGTGTTAGATATATTTTGTGGTTATCCGCCTGTTCCATGTATGTTTCAGGGCTGGAGACTTTGTGCTTTGGGAAAGAAGTTTGCTAGAGTTTCATGGATAAGTCAATCTTAGTAAATTCTTCTTAGTGTATTTCTTAATTTTATGGTGGGTTAGAAAGTGGGTGTAACCAAGACAGGTACCTTTTCCTGGTTATTATGAAATCTCACAGGAGCAGTTCAACTTGCTACTCTGCAGAATGAGGTGTCTTTCACTGTACATGAGCTAACCTTCAGGGACAGGATTTGTCTCAAGGCTTTGCCTTTGCTTTTGCTTAACACTAAGAAAATTCTAGTCAGCTTAGTCATTTAAGTCCTAGCATAGGGTAAGATGTTGTTTTTGAAGTGGTCATTGATGCAATGTTAATATGTTTTTTTCTCTTTTCTTGAAGATGAGATGTAATGAATTTGGTTAAATAGAGAGTATTCTGGATTTGAGTGTTAAGAAGTGGCAAGTAATAAGTTTTCTTGTGGTAAGTTCTTTGAGACAAATAATGTGACTGAGAAAAGATTGTTTGAAGCTACAGTGAGTATTTGTGGACAGTCAGCTTCAGGGGAAGAAGGCGTTATCTCACTCTTGTACGAGTTTGTTTTTTCTTGATAATATATTCAGTGCCTTTCTCTATTATTCAGGTATTACTTACTTTAGGCCATGCCTGAACTGAAAGTGTACTTTACCTCACCCGCATTGTTTACACCCTCTGATGATCAATTTCCATGGAAAAAATACCTAGCAAGAACATACCCATAGAGCCTGTGCCTGTGTATCATGTAGTTTATGTACATGAAAACATCATTTTAAGGTAATAGGGAAGTGATTGGTGGATATGTGTGCCGCTGCTCTGGCAGATTCTCTTAACACCTCCTGCCCTGCTTTGCATTCACTGGTGAGCAGATGTATCTAGAATCCCAAGCAGGTGTTGCTGGAAGGAGCTGATGTAGGGTGTGGTGTGACTCTGTTCAGAGAGCCAGTGGTGATGTGGAGCTGGTGTCCTGGCCCCACATGTTTGTGGGAGCCATGCATGGAGAGGGGGAGAGAGCTCCTGATAAGGCAGGTGTTTGTTTAGCCAGCCCTAAACTCCCCCTTCTGCGGTCACAGGCGACTGAAAGAGTACCTACCCTCTTTGTGGACCGGAAGTTGGGGAAAGAAGGAATTGACTTGGCTTGTTCTTAAATAGAAAACCTGCAAGTTGTGAGCAGATAATACAGTACTTTTTTTAGCTCCAGTGATTTTATTTTGGTGCGCTTTAAACCGTTTCCTAATCTACTTTAGCAAAAGTGAAGTTAGCCTGCCTCAAACAGGAATAGATGATTTAATTACAGGAGAATCATTGATGATGGAGTACTTTAATTCTCTGGCTTAGAGTTGCTTGATGAGACTTCAGTAATGTAAAACTGTTGTCTTTGTTTTTATGATTTATTTCTTGAAAGCATAGCAAAATTTAAATTGACTTCTTTTAGAAGAGAGTGAGGGAATGGAATGACTATCATAGAATCATAGAATAGTTAGGGTTGGAAAGGACCTTAAGACCATCTGGTTCCAACCCCTGCTATCATGGCTTTATTATTATCATCGCACTCTTAGTTAGAAACACTTTTTTGAAAAAAAAAAAAAAAAAATTTAGCTGCATCAAAAGGTTTGCACCACCAGTGTGGGTTATACAGACTATTACAGGATTCATGCATTGAGAATCAGTGCATTAAGATTTGATCTTGTTTCAGTATTGTTATTTAAGGATGATAATCATAGAATCATAGAATCATAGAATAGTAAGGGTTGGAAAGGACCTCAAGATCATCGAGTTCCAACCCCCCTGCCATGGGCAGGGACACCTCCCACTAAACCATGCCATCCAAGGCTATGTCCAACCCCACCTTGAACGCTGCCAGGGATGAAGCATCCACAACCTCCCTGGGCAACCCATTCCAGGGCCCCACCACCCTCACAGTAAAGAATTTCTTCCTCAGATCCAATCTAAACCTCCCCTGTTTAAGTTTAAACCCATTACCCTTGTCTTCTCACCACAGTCCCTAATGAAGAGTCCCTCCCCAGCATCCCTATAGGCCCCCTTCAGGTATTGGAAGGCTGCTATGAGGTCTCCACGCAGCCTTCTCTTCTCCAGGCTGAACAGCCCCAATTCAGAATTTACATATAAGCACCATTTCATGTCTGGTTGAATGTGAAACGTTACATAGGCCAGAAGTCTGGGCCTTTCTGGACTTTGCTCTGCCAGAGTTGTCTTTTGGTTGCAATTGTTTGCTAAGCCCTAGAAACTGCTTTTGGAGAGTGTGTATGTAATTGTGAATGTTCTTGCTGAAACTTTCCTGAGATGTTGCAATTAAAAGTAATTGTTCTCTTCTGAAGGGGGAAGGTTTCTTTTCCCCACTTCTTACCTTGCACTAACTTTCAAGTGTCTGATCCCATAGTAAACTGACTTAATTTGCTAAAATGATATAAAACTAGCCCTGGTAAACTGAAGTAAATACACTGGGAAGTTGAACTGGTGTATCTCCTGGCTGAGTGACCATCAGAATAGCTGGATAAAAAAAGGAGGGTTTGAAAAGTGCTGCAAGAGAAAGAGTTGAGGGTGAAGAACAGAGAAGAGGAAGCAGGGTTGATTTACTTCCATTTTGAAAGCAGCAAGTTTATTTTGGCTACCGTAATGTGAAACTGTTCTGTGAATGTGATCTGGACTGAGAGAAGTTGTGAGCTGTCACAAGGAATTTAGTAAAACAGTAATTGGGGCACAAATGTTGCCTCTTTTTTCCTCCTCAAATTATCTGTGAGGCTTGAGCATTTTTCTTGTTAGACCAATGATAAAGCAAGGTTAATGGAGTATCATATTAATATCCATGCTTTAAGCATAGCAGTGCAAGTCAGAGCTGTCAGGAAACAATGCTTTTAATTCTAAGAACAGTAAGGTTCAATGACATTTATGTGCTAATTCTTGGTAAAAGTTAAAATCTATAATCAATAGCATGCTTCTGAGGTAATTTTGGTGTAACATGTATTTGTTAACTAGTTGCCCTGTAGGATACTTCTGTAAAATGGTTTGTGTCAAAATTTTGTAATTAAGCCATAAAATAGGTATAAAGGACATGGCACTTTTTTCCCCTTAAACTATCTAAAGTTTAAGTAGATAACTGTTCAGTACACAGTTATGTTTACATGAAAAGTTACTTAGTACTTGAGGGAAAACAACCAAGGATGTGTACCATGGCAAACTCTGCAATGTGTTGTAGCTGCCCTTTTACAGTTAGGGCACAGTTAATTGTTCCTGGCTTAACTGAAATAGATGGTGGTATGTACTTGAAAATCAGATAAAGGAGCAGGGGTTTTGAGGTAGGTTTTACTGCAGTGATTACACTAGGTTTCTAGGTAGCTTTTATTGTAGTGATTATGCTAACTGCAATTAGGTAGTTAAATTTGCAAGATTCTGCCTTTCAAAGGCGCTGTTTTCTCTTTGCCTGCATCAGCTCAACAGCCACTTACCAGAAGAAAGCCATATGCAAAAACTACTTCTTTTCAGTTGCATAAATATTTTTTAAGCTTGAGTTCAGTGAAGTCCAGGACAGATTTGGCTCTTAGTAACAGCTTCACATAGAAGACTGCAGTAGTTGGCATCTGTATAGGCTCCAGAGGAAGCATGGGGACAAAGCTTAGTTGTAGTGGCTAAAGGATTTTAAACTGGGAGGAACAAGTGAGAGAAAAAAAATATTGAAATAAGTGCAAATGTACTTTTCAAGGTGTATGTGTATTGTGTCCAAGCTATAAGCCTTTCAGCTTAAATGAGGATGTTCACAGCACTAGTTAGTCCACTACAGCAATGATCATTCAGGTTTCAGATCTTAATTTCTTCCTCTTTCTTGCATAGAGCTGTTTTGACAAAAACTCTGTGCTCTACTTTTTAGAGTCTTTTCTGTGCTTAAAAACCCTTCAGTCAACCAGCGCTGCTTCCTTTTTTCTTACCCTTCCCCTACAAGGTAAATGAACTATTTTGTTTCAGTTTAAAGAGCTTTTTGTTACATTTCAGAGAAAAAATATACCACCACACTGGGACAAAGGTATGAAATTTGCCTATTATAAACACTTCAAATATACTGTAAAACTGAGTAGAAAGGCATAAGCTGGGTGCACTGGTCATCTGTGTTTATGTAAAGCTGCCGGTTTGGTTCCAGTTGAGTGATGTAACTCTTGAATTTGCTATCTTTGAAAAATGTTGTCTTCGTTCTCACAAGGCTCCTGCCAGCGCTTGTCAGGCGGAATTTCTCATGGTAAATATGCTTCACCCTGTCTTTCAGCAAAGCAGTGTGTTTTACAGTGCCAATCCACGTTGGTATAGAAAGGTTCTGAATATTGCCACCTTTTTGTAACACCCCAGCATGATTATTTGTGGCTGTTCTAAAAATGATTTTTAACATAGCATCCTATGGTTTGTCTCATTGGCTGGTTTTTGCAATCCCAAGTGTGTTGGTGGTGTGCCATAAGATGTCTCAAATTGTTTACATCCACCATGGAGATGAAATGTGTGCTTTCTGCAGTTCTGTTTTGGACAGCTTTTTTTTTGTTAAACTGGTTACTACCTTTTAGCCGAAGGATGCCCCAAAATAACTTTGCTCCCTTATGTTTCTGATTTAGTGTTATATGATGATGTTTTATTAAAGAATGCAGAACGAAGAAAGTTTTAAAACGTTCACATCACTGGTACTATTTTGGACGTGGACTGCGTTGGAACTTCTCACTGTCATCGTTTTATTGCCAGCCATGAGATGAGCTAATGTAACTTGTGACAACAGTAGTGTAACTTAACAGATGAAAGCACGAAAGCTGCTGCAGATTGCAGTGATCTTATGAAATTTGTCTTCAGCAAAAAACCCCAAACCAAAGCAATACAAACCCCAAAACATTCTAGGGGGTGTGTTTTTTGTTTGTTTGTGTTCCTTGCTTTTTACTCAAAGTGATTGCTATTGTGAATGGCGGTTGAGAATATTGAGTAATTGGAGGATGGTTGTGCCCATGCAGCTGTAGTTTGCCTGTTCGTTAGAAAATTGTCCAGAAAGAAACTGTGTTCTGTACACAGGGCTTGGCAGTGTTATTTTCTGCCATCATCTCTAGTTAGGCATGATGCTAATTTTTATCTGTTTCTTTTTTTTTATGCCGTGTAGAAGTAGTAGTTGGCTAGCTTAAGCTAAGCCTGTGTTAAAACAGCATTTAACAAATTTGCTTAGTCTTTCATAATGCTTCATTCGCTGGTCTGCATTAGGTTTTCTCAAACTCTTACTTTTTTCACCTTTGGGGTATACATAGGTAGGTTGAATACAAGGAGGTGGATCTTGATTAAGGTCTCTCAATTCTCGTAAAAATTGTGATCTTACTGTATGGTTTCCGTTGTGGAGTCTGGCATTGACTTAATATGGAAAAATGTTTGTACTACAGCATTTTTATGAAAAACCTAACTGGAAAATGAATACCCATGTGAATGCAGTTAGCCGAGAGCTATGGGCCTTGCTCTGTTGTCACTTGAAGTCATTGGGATTGTCTTTTCCTTCAGTAAGCGTGGTATCCTTTTATTTTTTTCATTTCACAAATTAATTTTCTTAAAAGTGTCTGTCAGTGTTTATTCTTTCATTTATGGTGTGAAGTTTGCTGTTCTCTGTCCAGCCTGACGATGATCAGGGCTGCTTTTTTTTTTCTCTTTGTAGTAAACATCAAGAAGTGCTCTTCTAAAGAGGATTTATGGCTTTTAATCCATTTTGTATTGTTTCTCCTTTTAATATAAGTGAGTTACTGTTGTCTGACCTTTACTAAGGATTTCTCTCGTAGGTTGTTGAAACTCCTTTTTTCAGCTCTAACCGTAGTACATGAGCAACCGAAGTTTTCCTTCTACTTTTTCTTTTCTCCTTCCTTTATTTTTCTCCCCCCCTTTTTTTTTTTCTTTGGCATTATTTACACAACTCGCTGAGTTTGGCAGAATATATCTGTCTCTAGAGCAAGGATTTAAAGGTACTTAACAAAACATTCCAGTGGTACAAATCGTAGCATCATGTTGTGAGGCAGGTAGATTGGGTAGGCAGGATGTAAGCTGGCCAGGCTTGCCTTGCTCTTGATGGGAGGGCATGGGGGGTAACAGGCTGTTTGCTGCAAGGGCCAAGGCTGGCTTTCTTTCTCTTGTGGTACAGAATCCGTATTTGGCAAGATTGTTACCTAAAATAGTATGGCCATAGGCAAAATGTGGAGCAGGAGGTGCACAGTGTGCAGCTTCATGAGTTCTTGTAGGGGAACCAAAACACTAGTTACACTGAAGGGAAGCACCTGGAGTTTTGTGGCTGTGATACAGACAGATGGAAAAGAGAATCTGTTTTCAGCAGTGCAGGGAAGTATTGTGATGAGCTGCACACCTCAAAACCTGGGGTTTCTTTTCAGTTATTTTGCCTGCACTGTGCATCTGATAAAGTGATTTTGCTGCCTGTTTTTCTGGCATGGTGCTTGCTTTCTGCTCTGCTCCCTGTGCCAGGCCTCGTTCCGTTCCTATCTGAATCAAAGATGCAGTGTCCGAAGGGAAGGTTTTGAAGATGTATGTTTAGTAGAAGACAGTGCAGGGTGTGAAGGGGAGCCCCTGATATTTAAAAGCCATTTTTAAACAAGTTTGAAAAAGTGACATGCAGATAATACTGTGATATTAGAGGTTTTGTTAAAGGCTTCAAGCCTTGGGAATGGAAGAATTGGCGAGTAAAGGACTGGACATGCTAAATGATCTTTCCCTGTTGCTAAAACTAATTCAACGTGTGGATAAGCATGCTGGACTTTCTTGCAAAGCAATTAGAATTCAGTGTCTTGTTTGTGCTTTGTTTTTAATAAAATCACTTGTATAAAATATACTGTTGCTTTTCTCCAGCCAAGACACAAAGAATTTAATAGTGTGACAGTTCCTTCTTCTTAAAATATTTTGATAGCCTTTGAATGCTCTGATCAAAGGCCATTTTCCAACTTCACACATAGCGGTAACAGCTTCCAAAAGCTTAGAGCAAGAATGAAGGGGAAAATGATGCCGAGATTATGATTTGGGTTCCCACAGTGGCCTGAGCTGTGACCAGAACCTGGCTCTCCTGGCTTCAGGCTGCTGTGCTGGTATGTACAGAGCCTCCCTGATGGCTGGTGATTAACTCTTGAAGGAGCTTCCACAATGTGTCACAATGGGGCACAAAAGAGTATTAAGGTTTTACAATGACTGGACTTTATTTTCATAGCTTTTTTCTTTTTTCTTTTTTTTTTTTTTTTTTCCTGGTGGTGTCACTACAGTAATGCTCTGTCAGTAAAATAGGATCCCCCCTCACCCCTCCTTTTGTCTAAATGTACCTTTTAAGTTTCATGCATTCTAGTCAAACCACTGTACAGCTTCCTAGCTGCATTTTAGTAGTCAACATTCATGCTGCTCAACATAGTAATACTTGCTCATGCTATTTTGTGTATTTTTAAAGTGTCCTTGAAGACAACCATGGTGTTGTAAGTTCCTGTTATCTACATCTTACTCTCACGGAGGGATATACTTACTGAAATGATGAATAGCTAAATAGCTTCCAGTTTCCATTGTTTTAAAATTCAGAACTTCCACCCAACTGAGTTGGTTGATCCAGTTGTTTAGCTTTTAGTGGTTTTCTGGCTGAAGGAATAGCTTTCTGTTAAATGCTAAACAGAAACTTTTTGCAGCTGCAAGAACTTTGTGCAGTTGAACAGAATGTGGGAACACAGAACGATGATTTGATGCATTCTACACCAGGGAACAGATTTCTGTTTTGTATTGCCTGAATCTGCGACTCATGTTTTTGGAAGTCTGCTGTCATAGAATAACATCAGATTGAGGCTGACTCATTCTCCTGTGGGGTATTTTTCTTTTTTCCACAGAAATACCACTAGGCATTTAGGCGACCTGTAGCTGTAGGATTTACTACCGGATCCTCTGGATATTGTGTTGAATAACATATGTAGGTGTGCTGTAACTGCTATGAGCTAGTCCTGTCAGGGTAGTGCCATTTGTGCCATCTGTGATTTCTTTGTTTATATTCAGACTTTCCATTACAACTCTTTTTTTCTCAGACACTTGCCTGACCCCTTGGTGTAACAATCTCAGCTCTCAGCCTTTCCTCATTTGAGAGGTGCTCCAGTCCCTTAATCATCTTTGTGGCCTTTTGCTGGACTCTCCAGAATGTCCATGTCTGTCTGGAACTGGGGAGCTCAGAATTGGATGCAGAACTCTAGGTGTGGCCTCACTGGTGCTGAGTAAAGGCAAGCATCACCTCCCTCAGCCTGCTGTCAATGCTTTGCCTTAAGGCAGCCCAAGATACCATTCCCTGTCTTTGCTGCAGGGCATACTAGCTGCTGCTAGTTCAACCTGGTGTCCAGCAGGATTCCCAGGCCCTGTTCTTGCAGAGCTGCTTTCTAGCTGGGTAGCCCCCAGCATGTTTTGTTGCATGAGGTTGTTCCTCCCCATGCGCAAAACTTCGTGCTTCTCCTTGCTGGAAGTCAGGAGTTTGCTGTGCTGTGGATGGCAGCATGATCCTCTGGCATACAAGCTGTTCCTCCCAGTTTGGTGGGTGTCTCAGCAGGCTTGCTGAGGGTACGCTCTGCCCCATCATCCAGGTGGTTAATGAAAATACTGAACCACAGGACTGGACCTGGTATTGACCCCTGGGGTTCACTGCTAGTCATTGGCCTTCAACTAGACTTCGTGCTGCTGATCACCACCGTCTGGGCTGAGGTGTTCAGCCAGTTTTCAGTTTATCTCATTGTCTGCTCATGCATCCATACTTCAGGAGCTTCTCTACGAGGATTTTGCAGGAGATGGTGTCAAAAGCCTGCTAAGGTCCAGGAAGACATTATCTACTGCTTTTCCCTCATTCTCCTACACAGTGCTATAAAATCTGCCTTGCTTTCTTAAAACTCAAACTGATGCTTATGTTCTCGGTATGGTGAAGAAGATGGGTAAGTCATTTTACCTGCCTCTGCAGTATGTCTTTAATTCACAGTATTAGACATTGATGAGTATCTTATCTTTAACCTTCTGATGTTGTTGCCACTGTCCTATCTTTGCTATTTTTTCTTGCCCTGGTTTAACCTTGTTGTGGGCTATCTTATACCTAACTTTAGATATAGGTCATTATCTGTATTGGTGTTGTTATATGATGAAATAATAATGGTCTGCTGTAAGAGAATTTACTTCCTGCAGTCATTGTATTACCTGAAGACTTTTCGGTGGTATTGCAGAAAATTGTTTTCAAGAGATTACTTTGTTTGATGTTTGCCATATTAGCTTTCTGCTATAGCTTACTGATTCAGCACAGTGTGTTAATATTGTTCAAGAGAGAACTATTAAATGGTCAGAACTACATTTATCAACCAAACTGACAGTCTTATGAAATAGAAAATAAAGTTTGGGAGCCATATTCTGTAATCCCATGTGGGTTAATACTGTGCAACGTAAGAGTAGCTGTTACAGTCAGACAAGGGGTCTGTCTTATTTTCCTTCCATTTGTGGCAGTGGCCAGTGCTAGATGACAGGAGAAGAGTGTTAGAATAGGGCAAACATAGGAGCTTTTCCAGCTTCTAAGAATTTTCAGCTCGGGGATTTCCTGGGCAGTAGGTGTTAGTTTAGTGTGTAATAACCCAATAGTCCTATTTTATATTTCTTGGAATGAGGAGAGGATGTGGTGAAGCCATGGTACATTTGATTACTGGCTGAGTGGAGCAATGACTTTCTTTGTCCTCTTGTTTCAACGATCTGTGTATTACAGTCTAAGCCCATCGTCCCACCCCACTGCTGGGTAGCGCTGGTTACCTCAGAGGCTGTCAGTTTGTACCTGTGTGTGGGATTTTTTTTTTTTAATGTGCATTACTTTGTATTTTCTCTAGGAAATCTTATTGTCTGCTTTTGTGTGATGCTTAAGCATTGTTTTACATGGATGCCCTCCCCTTACTACCCAGAATGACTTAAAGCACACTCTTATCTTCTCCTCTTCCCCCCCTTCACTTTCCTTGTACTCACTGGGGGAAAAGAGGTTTATTTCTTCATTTATTCAATTAGGAGAAAGGTGCCTGGTACAGGAACTGTGGAATTCTGCTTCTTTAGAAACTGCTTTCTGATGTTTGACATGGTAGTCAGGGTCGGGATCCTTTTGTATGCTGTATTATGGCATGGAAAATAGCTGGATGTGACTTTGTATTGATGACAGCTTCCAGTGTCCAAGGCATCCTGGGATTGGGAAACAAAGATATTTTCTTAAGCTTCTCATTGGGGAGTCCATTTTCTGCATTTCTGAGACTCTCTTTACATGACACCAGTAGACAGGCACGGGCATTCATTTCCATGTGGTTCAAGATAGGCAAGTGTGATAGGGCTTTGAGTTGGAGGCTGTGCAGTGCTGCCGGGCTTAAACCTATTCATGGCCGCAAAGCTGCCTTCTTGGTCTGGCTCCCTATGCTTGTAGCACTTCAGTGGCTCATCTGAGAGCTGGAGAATGAAGGTTGTATCAGTTCTTCTGGACTTCTTTCTGCTCTGGTGTGAAAGTCTCTTAAGTTTGTTGACTTACAGGCTTCGTTGACGTATTAAGTTCACTTAGAAAAATGTACCAGGGCTAAATTAGTTTTAATTCCCCACTCAAAGTTGTTCATCATACCAAGCTGGTTGTTTTTTAAATGCACCTTTACTTTTCCTCTTCTGCAGCTCTTACCATCACCATGTAGTGCCGAGGTGAGGAAAGCTCCTGTGGTGGGGCCCCTGTCCAGTAGTTTAATTTTGAAGTGTACAGATAACTCCTTAAGGTTATAGAGGAGCAACTTGAGGAAAAATCCAAGAGACTTCTGAATATTGTGTCAGGGACTCTGTAGTGTGCCTGGCTGAGTGCAGAAAAGCAGCCTTCCTTCTGGAGACTTGCAGCATGCAAACACTCAGTTTTACAGCTCTGCAGTTAAATCCTTTGTTTGAATTGCTTAACTTCAGTGATTTTTTTTACTGCGTGCTCTTCAAAGACCTAGCTGACATTTAGAAATATAGTCTGAAGTTGCAGAGAAAAATGAAAAATAGCTTCCTTTATGTTGTTACAGAAATTAATCTCTGAGATGGTGGAAATTGTTTTAATACCTGTGAATAAATGTGCAAGATGTACTGTCATTTGACCAAAGCTGCAAAATGTCAGATTAGATATTAGCACCTGTAAATACTGCTTCTGTTCAACAGCGAATAAGTTGTTGATAGGAAAATTATGTAAATCTTGCTGCATGAGATTTCTATTTACAGTTCACTCTGCTTTTCATGTTACTTGCCTGCTTGAAAAGGTCTTGCAGATGTTCACTGCCTGTAGATGATGTAGGTATGGGGTTTTTTTCTTATTTTTTTTAACTTAGTTTCCTAACACAGGAGAGGGATGCACATACATTTGTTGAACTGTTCTAAAACCTTATAGCAGTAAGAGAGTTCTGCTTATGTCTTATGTCTTGATTGTTGGTGTGTGAGTGGTTGCTGGCATGATGGAAGTACTTGAGAAGGATGGATATTCCTGCAGGATGGCTGGCAAGGTAAGACTGCTGCTGCTGGACTGCCACAGGGAACTGAGCATGGGGAAGGTGCTATAGAAGTCTGTAACGTCTTAAAAATAAATCTCATGACAGCCTGCCAACTTCAAAACAGATTTTTATTCTCACAAATTGGGTAAAAGCACAAATTGTAAACTAGAATTTTGCTTATGTGGGTTTAGGCACTTGTTAAAATAGAGTAAATTTACTTGAAAATGTACTGAAGTCCAGTTTTTTAATAAAATACTTGGTATTTTGAAATGAAGTTTCTCTGGAGCTCTCTTGCACTTCTGAGCCTAACTTGGTTTTGGAAAGCAAGATGTGATAGAATGAGGGTCCTCAGATAAACTTCTCTGGAAATAGAAATGTTCTTTGAGACACAGAATATCTTGCAATGAATAAAAGTGTCACTTGTAAAGTTGAGCTCCTGTAGTCCTGAACTGGAGCCTCTTCAGTTGCTTAGTGTGAGCAGTTCCCTTGTAGCCTAATCAGTTTGGAGAGACTAGAAACTGTAGCTGTGAAACTTCAAATCAAAGCAATCCCTGCTTGGCTTGAACAGACAGGCTGTTTGTTTTCCTCACAACTGTTTCTGGATGATTTTTGGGAAGGGTATTTATTTAAAGAATGTGTGTCTTAATGCAGGAGCCCTCATCAGTAAGCTTTGTGTGTAAAAGTGTGGCAAGTTAATGTATTTCTTCAAAAATCTGTGAGCAAAATACATGTTGCTTCTTTGTCCTTTGAAATGGTTTAATGGCTTTAATGGACATTTTTCAAAGCTTAGCCTGCCCAGGCATTCATATTGGAGATTTGCTTTATCTAGAAAGGTCTCAGCAGACGTGTTGACCTTCCTTATTGCAAGAATTGATTGAATTGTCTCTGGCTGTATCTCTTCCTCCAGTGTACTGTCAGTTGAAATTACTGAATTGTGCTGTTAAAATTAATGTGATCTTAAATATGCATTTCATTTTTTTCCTTCAGAGGGTTGGTAGTCCAATACCATGCGATTGTGCAAGTAGAAGGGCTCAGACTGCTGAAGGAAATGTTTCTGGAGTTTTTTGTTAGCACACACATATTCTCCATACAGAATACACAAATGCATCTTTCTGCTTTACTCTGTTTTTCTGCTGATTTAGTTTTGTGCCTGGTGTTCGCATGGATGATGATGGCAGCAGCAGGCAGGGGGAGGAGTGGGGCTGAAAGCAGCAGCCCTGCAGGGATGGTGCTGGGGAGCTACACTTTTCACCCATGGGTGTTCTGCATCAAATTCATATCCTCCTGGATCTCCAAGATTATTAGGCAGTACTTGGTAATTCTGCTATTATAGCAGTTGCATATGAGATGGTTAACTTTCTTTTTTTCTTTCCTTCCTGTAGGAGAGGTTAGTATTTTCAGCATCATTGCTTGTATCCTTCTCTGCTCCCTTCCCTTAAATGCTGACAGTAGCCTCTTCTCAGTACTGTTAAGAGCTCTTTTGACCCAAGCTTGTTGCGGGTAGACCTACTGTCTTGAGGTTGGTGTTAGTAATAGATGCACTGAGTATGCAAGTCTTAGCAGCTTTCTGTGCATATTTCTTCGCTATCACTTCTGGGTTTTTTTAATAAGTAAAAAAGTATTATGATGAATTTTTAAAATTGAAAAATGTTCATTTTCTGTATGCTCAGGTTTTGTGACACAAAGCTGGGATAAGGAAGCTCTAAGTGTTGCTCATAGACTAGTCTAGTAACCCTCTCCAAGAAAGGGCTACTTTATTTGCTGTTAGCTTTTCACATAGGCAGTGCAAGGAACTTAAAGGTAGGTTTTCCTATTCTATTATTACTCATGCTTGCCAAGAGGAGAAATGTTAATGAGAAACGGCTCGGGATTCTTATAGGAAACTATTAGGTGATATAGTTAAGACATGAAACTTCAGGGATGTTTAACTTGTCATATATTATGCAGCAGATCCCTGCTTGCTTTATAAAACCAAACTGGTAAGCTGTGGAAGGTATGCCATTTATCTTCCAGGTTCGTTCCACATTCTCCTGCATTAGTTCACTCTTGTGGAGTACTTTGTATGTGAGGCTTACGTTCTGTTTCCCTTTTGTGGGCTGTGTTCACAAACCGTATGTATGTATGTACTCTTGGCCTGTGTGAAGCCGTTGTGGCTGGAAACTGGGAGTGTAATTGCCGACTGGCAAACCAGCAGCTGGGTCCTGGATAGCAAGAGGCGATTCTAAGCATGTTCACTTCCTTCCTGCTCTCCTTTCACTGTGATACTTTCCTTTTGTGCTTGAAAGTTATTTCTATCAGTATAAATTATCTTGTTTCTCAAACAGACTTGTATCTTTTCCTTTTTTCCCTTAGGACAAGCACTTTAGAGTTAGACAGTTAAGAATGTTAAGGCTTGGTTGTTTGGACCTCAAATCTGTATTCTTTCTCATGCTCAGGGCTTGCAAGTAACTGAAGTGTGTTGTCCATAGTAGTCTGTGTGTAGAAATTGAAGTGGTGAAGCAGGTGAAAAGAGTGGGTTTAAAGACATGGGTTCAGACAGAGGAAAACAGTGCTGGTGTCCATGTCTCTAAGGTTTGGATAGGTATTGCTCGTTAAGGAGATGTGTGGAATGCTAAGATGAACCTGGTACCAAAACTGTTGTTTGTTTGGTTGTTTTTTTTTTTTTTTTTTTTTTTTTTAATTAGGAAGACCTTGCATTATTTTTACAGGATTCATCTCAGTTTTATAACTTAATATACTGCAAATAATCTAACTAAAATCTAACTAAAATTGGAAGCTGCTTAGGGGCTTTTCAGGTTAGCTTGTTATCTTTGGGAAGAAAGGAGCTCGAGTTTTACCTGAAACACTTATCTGATATTGCAAGAGTATCCTTACTGCCTGGATCTTTTCTGAGTGTATTAGAAATTGCTGTGTTGGTTTCCACTTCTGGATACCATACCTTCTGAGCAGGAATGGTCTGTGGATTGGCCTTTTTTTTTTGGTTCTGATCTTCCATTTGGTGAGGCGCCATGAAAGTGAGATGGAAGAATGTTTGGAAACATTCTTTCCCTTTTAGTAAAGGTGATGTTTTACATAACCCTATATACAGTTAATTTGCTCTTGATTATTCCTTCTACTAGTCGAAATTTGTTGTTTGACCCTTTTGATGCTGGCTTTTGTGCATCTGTTCCCCTGTCTTTTCAGTTTTGGGGAACTTACTGGCATATTTTTGGCTCTGATGTGCCATGTACTTGGATTTCGTAGAAAATGATAATCCTGTCTGCTTTGGGATACGGTATTCAAGCTTATACAAGGAACCACAAGTATATCTACAGTTAATGCTCATTGCTTCATCTGCTTATTTTGTGTGTAAAGGTGTAAACGATGATAACAAAGCAGTAGTAGTGCCTTTTGATAGTGACCTGCAAAACACATAGGAATGCAAGAAAGAATGGGGTTTTGTGGCAAGATAGTAGGTGGAAGGGTAAAACTCTAAAGCAAAACCTGATTTGAAGCTGAACACCATCCAGTTCTTGTACAGACTCCCAGCAACATGTCACATTTATATCAAGCTTCAGTAAATGTGGTAGTAAGTTGTTCCTATAATGTTGTAAATATGCTACTTAAGTGGATTTTGTGTACTGTGGAGAATGTCTTTCAAACAACAGCTTCATTTCTTTTTGTTTCAGATTAAGGGAAGTTTCAGAGAAGCTGAATAAATATAATTTAAACAGGTAAGACATACCACATGCTGCTGTAAACCACTTAGGGAAGTACAATATTTCAGCAACAGCAACAAGAAGCAAATGGTTGTGCTGTAGATATACTCTTAGCCTCAATTCTGCTAATACTGAAGTTCAGAAATGCTTCAGATTCCTATATTAATAAGAATGTTAGATTTTCATTTTTGAGAAACAATATTATTAAATAGCCTCCGTATGATGCCTTAATTTGAAGAATAATCCCTGTTGTCAATTGCTGATCACATTACATCAGAACTGTATCTCCTTTAAGGTTTTGTTCTGTATTTTCTGTATTTAATGACCAAAAATACATCATTATTGCTTCAACTAATATACCTATTTAGTCATTCTTGAATGGTTTTGTATCGTTAACTGTCACTGCATATTGTTCCTTCCATATACCACTTGGTTTTTAGATTTATTTTTTTTTCAGACTTTAAAACTTTAGAAATGTTATTATACATTCTCACTTCTTGTTTTCAGCCACCCCCCTTTGAATGTATTGGAACAGGCCACTATTAAACAGTGTGTGGTGGGACCAAATCATGCTGCATTTCTTCTTGAGGTAAATTACTTAAATCTGCTCACATAGCAAACTCGAAATCATACAGTAAAAGTTAGTTCCTTTAACATCAAATTTATCAGCGTTCTTCAGTAACTGAAGCCTTGCTTTTGTTTGTATTTTGTTCTGTAATTTGTCTTGCATTTCAGTTTTGGACACTTGGTTTTCTTGTTTTAAATGCAGGATGGTAGAGTCTGCAGGATTGGTTTTTCAGTTCAACCAGACAGATTGGAATTGGGTAAACCTGATAATAATGATGGGTAAGAAACTCTTTTCTCCATATTAAATCATTCTTCTGAACCGGATAAGCAGCGTAGCTGCTTTTTTGGTTTGGTTTTTGTTTGTTTTTAAAATAGAGTTCCTTTGGAATGGGTGCTTTGACTAGATACATAATGGTGATGCAGCCAAACAGCCTAGCTTGACAAATTGGTATAGGAATAAATAGTAGATGTGATTCTAAAAGAAGTGAGACAGGATCTCTTCAAGAGACAAGCTCCTCCAAAAAAAAAAAAAAGGAAACTTTGTTAAATTGTTAAGGTTCATGATGTAGAATCCACTCTGAAAGTGGTCCCATCTCAAGAGGCCACTTTTTAGACCTGTTGTCTTCAGTCCAGGTAAGTCCCCCTTAAGAGGACTGTTAAGTGGTTTGTATTTGAATGTATGTCACTTCTTAATATCTAAGTAGCATACTCAGGCTCAGGTTTATGGAAAGAACACCTGGTGATTACAGTTTGTACATATGTGCTAACTGAAAATTTAGTGCAGTCGCTAACTCAAATTATAATTAGTTTAATATGTATTTGTGACTGTGCTATTATGGATTGCTGATGTACATAAGATCTGTTAGGCATGCTTTCCACTTTCTCTTTCAGTGTACCTCTTAATATACAGTTAGATTAGTTTGGAATATTCCCCAAGGGTGTTGCTTAAGCTGGTATGTTACCAGACTAAGTCCCTGAGAATTTGGACCTGGGATTCCAGGTTTTGTTCTTAACCCATTTGGGATTGTTTTGTGACTGATTTACCATCTTTTACTTTCAGTTCAAAGTTGAGCAGTGGCTCAGGGGCAGGAAGGACATCCAGGCCAGGCAGGACTAGTGACTCCCCATGGTTTCTGTCTGGTTCTGAAACTCTGGGCAGACTGGCAGGCAACACCCTTGGGTAAGTTTTGATAGGATTGAGGCTGCAATCTGTTTGTTCCATATTTGAGTATATGTGTATACACATATATAAATTGTATGCAGTATGTATAAGGAAGCGTATAATTACGGCAGTCGTGTAGGTAGGGTGTAACAAGAAAAACTTCATTGACTTGGTCAAAATAACAGATACACAAGTGACCCTTCAG
This sequence comes from Amazona ochrocephala, assembly GCA_039720435.1. Taxonomy (NCBI): domain Eukaryota; kingdom Metazoa; phylum Chordata; class Aves; order Psittaciformes; family Psittacidae; genus Amazona; species Amazona ochrocephala. Next base: position 21,834,243 of record CM077876.1, read on the forward strand.
TACCTAGGACATGGAGCATTCTTCATATATATATGTGAAGAATGGCTTGGTTTTGGCTGTGCTGTCTTTTTTTTGGAACATTTTTTAGTTCCTTGATTTTGACAAGCAGTTTTTTAGAGGGACACTATCAATTTAAACCCCATTAGGCTAGCAGCATAAAGTAAAAGGAGTGCATTTGTGCAGGAAGAATCTTCATTATCTATGTTTGCAGACTTTTGTGTGGTCAGTTCTGTTGTACCTTCTCTCCCCTGTCCCAGGTAATGAGCAGTGTTTTGTTAGTTGGGCCTTATACATAGTAATAGGAAGGGAACATTTGGAAAAGGTTGTCACTCAGAATCTTAAACATTGTACTGTATGCTAAATGTACTATACAGATTCAGGTTTTTTTATTATTAGCTTTAAAATTGATGGTGTCCCTTTATATAGCAGTGTAAATTAATCTCTGTTACATAATCACAGTGAACTCTCTGTTAATATGTTTTTGTAAGACTTGTTGAACATTGCTGCTTCCTAAGGTTACTGACTGTAGTGAGGAGAATTACGTTTACAAACTGGTTTCTGCATGTGAATGATTTGTTAAGAGGGAGGAACTGCAGCTTTTCCACCAAAGTGAATGTTGTTTATGTTGCCAAATAAGCTAATTTCATCTGGGGCTTTGCTGCATGAAAGATGACCCAGTCTCTTACCCTTCCCCCTCCTCCCCCCAGCTTTTTGTGAAATCTTTGTGCATCTGAACCTAAACTGGTATTGTCATGTTGAAAAACTTACTGTGGAAAGTAAAAAAAATTTTTCCGTATTATTTTTGCCTGAGCATAACCGGTTAAAACCCTGAGGAGTGCCTCGTCTCTCCCCTTGCATGTTTCAGAATTCGCTGTTGGAAAGTCACCAAGCTAGTAGAGTAGTGGTATGGTACACACTGTAACTGCTCTCTTAAATGGAGGGAATACTTAATAACCTGAGTCTTAACAACTTGTAAATTGTCAAATCCTGTTCCAATCACTGGATTTGGAAAATTGCTAGCATGCTAGTCGGCAGTAAAGAGATGTGGAAAACCAGTAGGTAAGCAAAAATGAGCAGAAAGAGTTCTATTCTATATTTATATTTATTCTAGGTTTAGATAGCTTTAATAGGAATAGCTATGTCCTTATGATTATTTTTTCCCCCATAACAGGGCCAAGTTAGGACACACTTGAGTATTTGACATACGCGAATGTAGATGCAAAAATGTAAATGTAAATGTAAACTGTTAGATGTCTTAATTCCATCATCGATAGTTTATAAATATAGAAAATACATCTATAATAAGTATTAAAATCAATACACAGCCTTTACTTTAAACCCACATCTTCCCTGATGAGAGTTGAATTAAGAATTGTTGTGTAGGAAGATTTTTGCTTCCTCTTATTTTCCCTTCAGCCCCCTTCCCACTTTTAGAAACTGATTATCTGGCAAAGGGTATTAATAATCAACTTCAGCCATAACATGTAGGAAAGACAAGTATTCTTAATTAGCTTTCCTAGCTACGTGTGGTATACTTTCAATGGGAATTTCTTACTGTTTCAGAGAACATACCTTTTTTTCTTGTCTTTTTTTTCCTGGAGGGAGATTGAGGATCAGGGTGGTTGAGAGCAGGAAAGTTCTGCTAATACCGATTATTAATAGTAATAATACCATATCCAGTATCTTTTGAGCTAGATTTGTGCAACAAAGTTTAGATAACCTTGAAGAACAAAGTAGAGCGTTTTACTCTTTCATGACAAGTGTGTTTAGTCTTGCATCCAGAACAGATTCAGTTGATGCAGTTCCGATTATTAGTTGATGTAGTTAAGATCAGTGAAAAGCTGTAAAGATGGCAAGTTGTCTTATTTCTACAGATCACTGGCTTTTTACTCCCTTATTTTGATACTGACTCATAGAGATGAAAAACTCTTCATTTCAAGCATGTTTTTTTGCAATGTATACAGTTGTTGATTTATCCAACAAAAATAAGTTGAAAAACATCCATAAGAATCAGCGAACTATTGAGTGTAAGATTGCTTTTGCAGTGAATAAGATTACTTTATTTTCCAGTGCACTCTTAAGCAATTTCTTAACATAAAGTCTCAGAAATTTTAGAAAACTAGTCTGAATGTAGTGACCTTCTGTCAAAAAGTCCACTGACCATGAAGCTGCTGCATATGTGCTTTTATAGTAGGAAGTTAACAGCTGAGTGTTGGATGTTACGCTGCTGCTACCATTGCTTTTAGAAACTCTGGGAATTGGTGTGTGCATGTATTTCTTTATGTACACATCCACACAACTGTATCAGTAGGAAAGAGCACAACTTCCAGTTGGAGTCCTGTTATGTATTTCTTCTGCTTATTTCAGAACTTTATCAATTGCCCGGTGCTCTTGTTCTTACTGGTTTTGAGAGATACTTTCACAGTGTTTGTCTATGAAGTCAATCTGCAGTATGTTTTAGAGACTGTCTAAACGTTGTTAATACATAAAGACTCACTTTCTGAAGTAGTCCCTGAAGTATGCTGCTGTATTAAAAAAAAAATTAAAATGTCACCTAATCTTCCAGAAGTCGCTGGAGTTCAGGGGTTGGTGGAAGTGGAGGAGGATCTTCTGGTAGATCATCTGCTGGAGCTCGAGATTCTCGAAGGCAGACCAGAGTTATACGCACAGGACGTGATAGAGGATCTGGACTGCTGGGGAGTCAACCACAACCAGTGATTCCAGCATCAGTCATTCCAGAGGAACTCATTTCACAGGTATGTGAACTAGAGATTGCTTGTTGCTGAAAACTAGAGAGCTTCTCATAGCATGTGAACAGCAAGGAGTTGTAATAGTGGTGCAATTTCTCTGAGGAGTAATGGCATATAATTGAAAAGATTGTCTTTCTCTAGCTGAATTGCTTTTATTCTTAAATGCATAGTATGAGTGATAGACTCTATTTTGGATTCTAGCATTTTTATTTCCTAAACTTCCACTAAGACAAAGTATGGGTTTAATCTAGATGAGGAATGTCATGTATTGCTCATTTCAGATGGAAGATGTAAGAAAGATGTAAGAAAATACAATATTTGAGAATCTTTTCAAGCATGTGGCCAATAAAGTGAAGGAGAATAAGGAACAGGGGCAGGTTGACTTTTTTTTTCTTGTTTGATAAAAGAAGTGATCCATTTTAGATTTGAAAGAAAGACATTAAACATTCGATACCCTTAAAATACTAATATTTTTTCTTCATGGGCACCTTTATTTAAGTATTTTATAAATATAGCTGATTATAAATTGCTCTGATTATGCCTCTTAATGCATTAAAGCTTGAATAAGCAGTTGGACTTTGCGTTGTGTGATGAAGTGCCATTTGTTAAAACAGCAAAGAAGAAGAAAATAATACATTCAAAATACGACTTGTTAATGCATTGTATTTCGTAGTTCAAAACAAGTCTACATTTAGAATACAGATGTTAGTTGCTAAGGCCACAGATAACCTGCTTGCAGGCTTTGAATGGCCTGTAGCATGACTGGCGCAAGATATGAGGTAGCAGGCAAGGTATCTACAGACCCACCAATGACAGGCTGCCTTCTAGTTCCTTTCTCTTTTTGAATTCAAAACCAGTAAAAGCTGGGAGCTTCTGCCTTCACAGAGGCAAAATACTGGAGGTATTGATTACTCTGAAGTGAGGTTAGCACTGCTTTCAGGAGACAGTTTGCTCAGATGACCTCCAGTGGTTGCTTTCAACTGTGGAGTGGTGGGGTTCACTTCATTGTTCACCTCCAGGTTTGGTTGACTTTCTTTTTGAGAGTGTTTATTGATGTCCTAGGTACCTTACATGAACTAGAAAACAGACTAATATCCCCTGCTCCAGTCAGTTGAGTTCTGTAATCTAATGTATTGCTTGTTGTTTAAGTTGTAGCTTTGCTTCCCTTGCTGTGATCTTTGTTGGTTGGGTTTTTTTAATAGCATACTTCGGCTACCTTTAAAGCAGAAAGTGTCTAAAACATTTTTGGGTAACTCTAAAGCAGACCAATAGGAAAATCTTCACTTCTAATCTGTGTAACAGATTCTACCATGTCTCAAACACCTGTAAACTTCTGGCATGGAATGTTATGTCAAAAAAAGTTTACCTTTGTGTGCTGTTAAAATGTTCCTTTCTTTTTTTGCTTTTTGGTGCCTCATTTTTACTGCATTATGAGAACATTCCATACTGGTTTCTTACCTTCTTCACACAGTTCATGATCTTCCAGAACTCTGGCATTCAGTAGAGGCTAGTCTGTCTGGAAAAACAAAATGCTTTGGGTTCTCAGTTTAGTGGAGTAGACCAGAATGCTTCTGGTTTTTGTAAATTCCTTGCAGGTGTTTAACATATGGAAGACTTTTTCTGCATTTGCACTTTGCTAATAAAATCTAAGTGTTAAAGAAACTGCTGAAGATGAGCTGTTAGAAACAGAATGATGGGAAAAGCAGGTGAAGTAAGGTGGTTACATATTGAAGGGCAGTGGAAAGAGAAACTGATGTCAATGACAGGGATTGAGGTGTAGTTTTTGGACAACAGTTGATTGCAAAACTGTTAATTGACATAGGAAGTTTAAGCGCTTTTGTAGGAACATACCAAACATTCTCAAAACCAGGTTTTGCTTATCCTTCAGCTGCAGCATTAAGCATTTTGAGAAGCAAATTCTAAGATTCCATTAAGAAACTCAGTACCAAAGCTGGAATTCAGCTCAGTTACTTGAGCTGAGAAGGTTGACTGTCTAGTTTAAGAAACTGTAAAAAAATCTGTATGAATGTTTACTGTATGTACTGTAGTTGACTCTTGGGTTTTATTAGACTACTTTTAGATTTAAGCATTTGTTTCTTATGGCTGGTGGTTGGTGAGCTGACAGTGACCAGTAACCAATTATGCTCTGCTTTTACAGGCGCAAGTTGTTTTACAAGGAAAGTCCAGAAGTATTATTATTCGGGAGCTCCAGCGAACAAATCTTGATGTAAACCTTGCTGTAAATAATTTGTTGAGTCGTGATGATGAAGATGGAGATGATGGGGATGACACAGCAAGTGAATCATACCTTCCTGGAGGTTTGTATCCTGCAACTTTTGATAAGAAAATGCCAGTGTGTTCTGATTTTTCTAAATTTAAGCACTGACAGTGTGCTCCGTGCTGTGCAAGGTATGCAGCGAAGACAGTTCTTGCTTATAGGAGCAAAGTCTAAAGATGCACAAACCAAAAGGTGTACTACGTTATCTTGAGGGATTAGGTCAGGCACTGTAGAATAACTATTGACCCTATTTGTGGGTGGCATGAAGGTTTTTTTTTTGGTTGTTTGTTGTTTTTTGTTTGTTTGTTTTTTAATCCCAGGCTTTGTAACATCAGCATTACTTACATCTGTATTTTGCTGCTCAATGAGATGCTGAGACTGCTCTGTGGCTTGCTCATAAAAGCTAATTTTAAAACCTTCTAGCGACTTGCATGTTTTTCACTACTAACATAGGTTCTTAAGATACAGCAGTTTTTAGAGCAAAAATAATACGGCTCTTTTTTTAGTCAAAATGCCTCAAGTGAGGGCAGAAGAGCTTATAGTTGTTACAATTTGAAGATTTTATTCATCATCTCAAGTTCCCCTCATAAGTGCTGGAGTATAATCCAGCTATTTTTGAAACAGTGTCCATCCCATACAATTGCTTTTAATAAAACACTGAGTTGTCTTTTGCACTGGCTAAATAATTTAGGTAATTTTTTCTTGCTGAGTAACCATATTTGAAAACATAGCAGCCAAATCTAATGTCTGTGTTAGGCGCACTGCATGAAAAGATCACATCTAAACTCTGACTACATATTAGCTTTTCTTTCTGTGTGTCAAAATGACCTTTTGATATTTTTCTAGTAAGTATTTTTTTTTTCTGCTCATCTGGTTCACCAGGAAGGTTCATGGGCTTCCTCCATCCTTATCTTGTCAATCATATGATTAGACAAAGTTTAATTTTTCTTTTTTTTTTTTTTTTTTTTGTTCTGCAGCAAAGGCTTTGTATTTCATTTTGCCTCTCTAGTTTTAGTTGCATCTGTCAAGCTGCTTTATTTTGCTGTAGAATCAAGAGTTGTCTGGTGAAAGGGGTGAAAAACCTTTAATTTGACTCTTGGTTTTTAGCAATCTGCTTAATAGCATTAGACAGATGCCCTGGAGAAAGTAAATTCTCTGAAGTCTTTCCAAGTATTCAGAACAGGAGTTCTTACTTTAAGCATGCTCAAATGCAGTCCTCCAGAACCAGTCTTCAGAAGTTAAATCATTGTTAGTAATCATTTACAGTAGAAGTTCCTTTTAACCATACTAACCAGCTTTATATGGCATTAACTATTCTCTTAGTACCACTTGAGATCATAAGGATCAGTTGATAGGGACTGACAACCTGTGGCTGGTAACTTTTATTTGAAAGTGCCTGCATTACTGTCTGTGAATCTTTTGTATTTGAGATACATTAAAGTAGTATGCAGAGTTTCACTGTCCTCATTAGCTGTCCAGAAGACCATTTTGTTCTTGGCTGAATTTTTAAAGGTTCTCTCTTGTTTAGGCTAGCCCTTCCTATAAGGGGTTGCAACCTTCTAATATTAATATTTTTTGCCCTTTTTTTCTTTTACCACGCAGAGAAACTGGGATAACTTTCCCAGTTCTTGTGGGAAAAAAATGTGGCAATGACAACTGAAAGGAAACTTTGTTTTAACTCCAGTCTTCAAAGGTGTAATTCACAATGTGTAGAGCATAGAATCATAGAATTATATAGGTTGGAAGAGACAAAGGTGTCTCTTGTTCTTTGTCTAAGATCATCAAGTAATGATCTTTATCTGAGATCATCAAGTCCAGCATTTACGCCAGAGCTGCCAAGTCCACCACTAAACCATGTCACTAAGCACTTAATCTACATGGTTTTTGAGCACTTTGAGGGACAGTGAATTTCACATGCTATGCCTTCTCTGTTTAAGTTATTTCAGTTTTATGGGCAAAAATAAGTTTGTTGCACAGAAATTAATTTATTATCTGAATGTGATCAGAACAGTAGGAGAGGTCTAGCTGAACACTAGTCAGTGCTGCCTTGACTATTGTTGGTATGTTACATAGTACAAATTACCAGCCCTTGCTTGTGTCCCACAACCATGCAGGCTTGTTTCCAGGAAAGCCTCATGGCCAGAGAAACTTGCCTGTAACTGTCTGGAAAAATACCAGCATCCTGACCTTCAGAACTATATAGAACCTTTTTTTAAGTCTTTCGCTCTAGAAACCTTGCACCCGTTTTGCTTTCACTTGCCGCCTTGCCTTTGGATGCTCTTCTTTAACTTTAACATCGAAGTTCATTAAAGAAAACTGAAGATAACTGATAAAAGCTATATGCATTCAATTCTTAGGATTTTATGAATGATTCTGAAAGATAAAGAACTTCTACTTCTCTCCTTACCTCGCCCCCCCCCCCTTTTTTTTTTTTTATTATTTCAAGTTGTACTTTAAAGTCTCTTGATTTTGTCCCTTCCAAGCACAAAGAAAAAAGATGACCAGACTGCTTTTGTCCCAGGACTTTTAAGGCTCTTGCATTTTGATTAAAAGCATATGCTAATTTTTACTTTCTGCATGTCTGGTGCTTTGTGACCTTTAAATTTAGGGGTTACTCCTCTAAGCTTTCCAAGGCAGAGAAGCTTCTTGTTTGGTTGGTTTTTAAACCTTAAGAGGAATTTACATATGGTTTAAAAAATAAATGAAAAAAAAGCTAAAGTACTTTCCAGCAACTGTGACCTTAATAAGTTTTTGTTGAATGCAAACCAGGACACATTAATAAGTCAATTGTGATCATTACAGTGGGTATTATGAAGGTTGTTACCTGATTTTTATTTGTTTGAGATAAGAGAAAACTTGTCAGTCCTACCCAAATTCTTCCAAAATGTGAAGTGCAACGAAGAGCAGAACTTTAGTTTTCTGTACAGACTGCCTTCAGTAAGAGTCTCTTAGATATTTATTGTTGGACTCTTATGTGCTTTGACTTCTCTAGTCCTGTTTCTTTTATGATGGTTAGCAGAGGGGAATGTGGGTTCGTTTGATACAAGTACATAAGGAAAATAATGGAGGTGAAAACTACAAAGAACAAAATCATTTTGTATACAAAAGTCTTGAAGTTCTCTGGATTATTTTTCCAGCTCACATCAAATTATATTAGAGGCTTCTTCTGAGCTTTATGTTATGTTAATCTTCTATATGGAGATTCTGTAGAAGTTAGTATTATTGTTTGCGTGGTTCAGATGTGTGCGTGTTTGCTCAGTGACTTCTGCATGATATAATGGGTTCTTGCTAGTGGGACTTGTAGAACATAGGTTTGGCAACATGCAGGCTACTTTGGATTTTGGAATTGAGATGAGCTGTTTGGAAAGCTTTTTTATTATTATAGAGGAGATGGGCTGATGTTGCAGCAGTGCTTACTGTATTAACTTGCAGTGAGGGGAGATGAAAACCGGGGCACAGCGTAGGATTAGTTCAGTGTCTTGCCTTTGGGGAAAACAATTAGGTGTGTGGCTTTTCTGTGGTTTTGTTGGTGTGGTTTGTGTTTTTAGTTGTGGTTTTCTCTCTTTTTTGTTAAGACGAACTTTAAGTTGGGTAATGTTTTGAAGAAATGTGTCCTATTGAGAAATGAATTGTGGAGTTCTGTTTGAATTTGGTTTCCTAGGAAACCAAAATACATGTTTCTCTCACTGTCAGTTTTGCCAATTTAATCCAAACTTGAAAGAGGAGGAGATGCTCAAGGCATTGAATTCTTGGATAGTTCGTAAAAATACGCAGCTGAAAAAGGGGTAGAGAACTTACAGTTGCCCCTTTATGGGAAAAGGTTTAGTGTGAGCTCAACTGGAGATTGGAATCAATCTAGGCAGTGCCTTCAGTTATTGAATCCAGTGATAATGCTACGCAGGAAGCTGTTGACAATAAAATTTTCCTCAGTATTTGAGTTGTTGTTGACATGCTACTAAAACTTGGCTTTTTAATTGGGGTGGGCGTTGTGGGTTTTTTGTGGGGCTGGGTTTGGTTTGGTTTTTCCCCCTCTGCGCTGGATATCCTTTTCCTTCCAATTTTCAGTTGTGTTTACCAGGAAATGATAGGTACTTCCTTACCTAAATAGGTTGGTCAGAGTTATTACATCTAAATGCTGAGGGTGCTGGCTGATTGTGGTCTAGCACGGCACAAGAGGTAAATGATGTCATCCCCTGGGAATTTTCTGAAGAGCAGGAAAATAAAGTCATTGCGATTTTTATTTTTTTTTCCCCTGGCTTCTTAAACTGGATGTAGCCTTGCAGTGTCTGTGTTTTCATAACACAAACACAGTGGTGTTTGAAGGGGGGGAGTGTGGAGTGGATTTGGCTCCTAGTCCTACTGGTTGTAGCAGCTTTTTTAGCGTGTATAGGAAATTGAAGAAAGGGGATCTCTTGCAGAAATATTGGAAGAAAATTAATATCTGATTTGAAGTTGAAATAGGAGGGAAGGAAGAGGCTTCGTTTCCTCACTTGTCTTAATGCACATTTAGCAAAAAAACCCACATGGCTTTGGTTCTTAATTCTGATGACTTGAATTTTTACTTTTCTTTTGGAAACGCAGCTGCACCCTCGATGTCTAACATGGTGGAAAGTTTTGTGAGTGTCACAAGTTAGTGCATATTTACTGTAAAAAGGATTTCTGGCTTGGCTTTTGTTGAAAAACCTCAATGTACTGTCTTTGAATGAGGCTGCAGAGTTCTTTTCTGCACAGGCCGCTCCATTCCTAAACAGAGATAAAAGCTTTTTGCAGTTCTTGGTTGGATAGTGATCAAAAACCAAATGAGAATGAGTTGCTAGGCTATGGAGAGGTTGGAGCTTACCTAGGAGGAGGTGGTCATGGTAGATGTGGGAGGAGAGGAGCAGCATGTGGATTTTGGGAGAAACTGTGGAGTCTCAGCTGTGTTTTCAGCTCTTAAAGTCTGGTACTTACAAGTTGACACATTAAGGTGAGGTGTACTGCTGCTTTATCATTGTGGAAAGCCAGTGGAAAATAGGTATAGTAGAGGCAGAATAAGGTCATTCTGAGTGATCTGAAATGTTTTAATAAGACAGAGCCTGTTTGCCAAATCCAATGCTAGGATTTCCAAGCCCTCTGTCAAGGTTGATTGCTTAAAATGTACTGGATGAACCACCAAGTCCCAAATGGTATGCTTTTAGAAGCCACTTGAGTGGCTTACTTATTTAATGCAGAAAGCATTTGTGCAGGTCTTGCTTGCTTTGAAATCCACAGCGCTCAATGATTACAGCGCTGTTTTTACGGGGGCAGCTGGTTGTAGTTGGTAGGTGTTACATTTCCTGGAGATGAGACTTCAGAAATTGAAGGATGAATATTCTGATGTGCAGGGATGTGAAAGTCTTAACACTTTCAATATCAGTAAGTGGAACAGTTATGTAAATTAATACTGGCTGTAAGTGTGGACTTCTGGCTCCTTTTCCGTTTTTGGATACCCACTCCTTCATGTTTCACACACCACCCCCACTACCCACCACTCCCATTCCAGACACTGAGAAAAAGACCCATAACAATCAGTTCTTACTGTGTCCTAGTTTCAGCTGTAATAGTTATTTTTCTCTTTCGTAGTAGCTGGTACGGTGCTGGTTTTGGCTTTAGTCTGGGAATAACGCTGATGACACGTTGATGTTTTAGTTGCTGCCCAGTAGCACTTACCCTAGTTAGGGACTTTTCCCTCTCTCATGCTCTGTCAGTGAGGAGGGCACGGGAACCCAAGAGAAAGCAGAGACAGGACACCTGACCCAAATGAGCCAAAGGGGTATTCCACATCATGCCCAGTGTATAAACTGGGGGGAGTTACCCAGAAAAGCAGATCGCTGCTTGAGTCGGGCTGGGTGTCGGCTGATGAGTGGTGACCAATTGTATTGTGCATCACTTGTGTTTTTTGTGTTTTTTCTTTTTCCTTGTGTTTTTAGGTTTTTGTATTTTCTCCGCTTGTTACTTCCCTTATCATTATCATTATTATGATTAGTAGTAGTAGTATATTGTACCTTAGTTATGGGACTGTTTTTAACCCATGGGGTTTACATTCTTTTGATTTTCCTCCCCATCCCTCCGAGAGGGGGGAAAGGAAGAGCAGTGAGAGTGAATGGCTGCACGGTGCTAAATTACTGGCTGGGCTTAAACCATGAAACACTGTTAAGAATGCTTTTATTTAACTTCAGAGCTTGATTTCTAGCCACTCTTGTTTTATGCTTACAGTGAGGTACAGGCTGAGAACTGTATGTGTTGAAATTACGTGTGCTACTTCTGTGTTTGTTGAAGGGACTCTGTATAGAATCATTTTAGCTTCATGAGTGGGTTTAGCAGATAAAGCTGTCCTGTTGCCAGAAGGAGCTATCCTGACATCCCCTTGCATCTTGGTGAGGTTTGTGTACCTGCATGGGTTAGCTGAAACCTAATTTGGGGAGCCTGAGCTTTTAGTCGGATTTGCGTGAAAGTCCAGGATGGGGCAGAACTGCCACATTTGGCAGCTGTGGGGTCTAGTCAGCATTGCTGTGTGTGGTGAGCATCACCCTTGGGAATCTGCCGGACTACCCAGTTAAGTCAGTCTGAAGTTTGCTTCCCACCTTACTTCTGTACCCTGTGAAGTATTGTTTCAAGCCAGGTGAATATGCCAGTTGTGGATTTAGAAATTCCACCTTGCCTGATTTGGTGCCTGCCACAGGGATGAAGGAGGGAAGCTGGGCTGTCCTTTCTTTAGCAGCAAGATGGTAGTGGGGTTTACTTGTCTTATCAGCCATATTGCTGGATTTCAGTAAATTATATGAATTTTTGGTAGCCTCTTCTGTGTGTGGATAGTAGCTGCAATCTGGTAAAGGGAAGGACATTGTTTTGTACTTTAAGGATGATCAGTATTTCAGATAAACTGAACAAAGTTCTCTAACATAGAAGCTAGGGCAGTCACAGTAATGAAGTTCATCTTTCTTGTTTTGGTTGTGTTTTTGTTTTTAACTGCATGGTATTTAAAAATTGTGCCTTTTTTACAGATAACTGTTGTTGTAACATAGCTCGATGTAAAGATCTGTACTGAAAGCTGCAGGCTACTGGCCTGTGTATTAAACAAGTTTGTCATTCTGTGGAAGAAACGTTCCGTGAAGGAATGTACAGTCTTTGACATCAAAGACGTGGCTTTGTGAAGGCCAGCTTTCACCATCAATTCTGTCCTCCCTTAATTTTAGGTTATCTTTGGAGTTCTGCATTATGTGCATGAGTGTGTGTGCACATGTATGTACGTATGTGTCTTATCCTAGTGCCTTGTTCTTTCAAGTGACAGGCGAAAGTTTGAATTTCTGGGTTACAGAAAAATGTGTGTTGGGCAAGTCTTGTTTGGGAAATGTAGTTAGATATGCGACAGAGCAGTTCTTGTAGGGAAACTGGTTTGGTTCACTAGTCTGCCAAGCTTGATCGTAAATGTGGTTGCATAGGAGGCACATGAGTTTGCACTGGTGAATCTGAAGAGCAGAAATTCATTTAATAGATAGGATTTTTTTGTTTTGATATTTGTTTAGTTGATGGTCTCTCTAGTTGATGTTAAAGTAGCTGATTATTCACTTAAGACCCTTGTCTCCTCTTATAGAGGATCTTATGTCTCTTCTGGATGCTGACATACATTCTGCTCACCCAAGTGTCATTATTGATGCTGATGCTATGTTTTCAGAAGATATTAGTTACTTTGGTTATCCATCCTTTCGGCGCTCATCACTTTCCAGGCTAGGCTCATCCAGAGGTAATTTTGCACCTTTTTTCTTTGTAATAAGTAGTTTGCTGTGGAAAAAGCTAGTGATAGTACACACTGGTGGTGTAGATTCTGATGTAATGCGAAAGTAGACTGTGATATGTTGTCAAATACAGAGTAGACAAATAGACTGTTACTCATTATCAAAATTATTAATGAATTATGAGTATTAGCAGGTAAGTTCTGCAAGAACCTTGATAGTCATGTATTTGAAATCTGTTTGTGGATCTTTGGTGTTGCAAGGTGTTATACAATTTTTGCATGTGAAGTTTAAAATAAACTGTAGTGTAAGTACCTACTAATACATAGATTGCATTACAAATCTTTAATTTGGCTCAAAAATGAGTAACGATGACATGCAGCATTCCTTTTTTTTTTTTCTTTCTTTCTTTTGGGTTGCTCTTTGTTCACTATTCTTCACATTTCCTTAATTGTTCCATGATAGAAGTTACCTTTATGGAATGAGGAACTTAGCTACTATGGAGGGAGAAAAAGTCCTAAATTTTACTTTTTGGAAGCATTCTTATAGTTGGATAAGGAGAACTATTGGCAGCTGATAAAAAATCCTCCTTGAGCAGTGCTAAGGCATTTTACGTTTTTTTCCTTTTTTTTTTTTTTTTTTTTTTACAGCATATTACACCTAAAAGATTTATAACAGACCATGCAGCAATTTCCTGTCTTTTTGAAGCTGTTGCTCAAATGCGTAGAGTATTTCCAAACTGTTAATCCAACCTCTGCTGTAATTGTTCAGTACAGTTTTATTGCCTTTCATGAGCATGTTTTAGTATATTAATTGCTAAACACTTAAGTTCCTGTTACAAAATTATTAGTCAGGGGTCAGTATGATGTTTTCTAGACAATAAGTACAGTACTTTATGAAATAATGTCTGTAAGACAAGCTGTTGTGTTTGGCTGATATGAAAACTCCCATTTGTCTACTGCAGCAAAAGACCCAAGATGTGGCGTAATTTGTTGAAACAACAATATAATAATGTGGTCATCTAATACATGTAATTCAGTTGATTTTTATGAGCATAAGTGAAGTACTTACTAGGTTTAAATGCATTATGTGCATGTACAAATATTCAGCATCTGACATAACTCCTTCTAAATTCCTCCTTTTTTTTCCTTTCCTAAGGTTTTTCTATGTAAGACGTTACCACGAATTTTCTAATACTTATTTTCCATGCATAGTTGACTCTTGGAAAGTTAGTTTGATTACCTGATTTTAAAAATTTAACTGCATGAGTGAACTGCAGAGTGTACTGGCTTTAGACAGTTTGTAGGCCAATTGGAGGGGAAGCATTTTGGTAAGGAACATTTTCCTACAAGGATCCTTTTTAAAACTTGCCTGACTCTTGAAAAGTTTTCATTTGGTCTACTCAAAACAGATACACTTTAATTTATTAAATCCAGTCCTATGGAATATTGCTTTAAACAAAAGGGGTTGGATTATCAAACATTGTATGAGAGCTTTTTTTAATGCTTGCTTTCTTTAACCTTTTCAAATTACTGGTTTTTTTTTTTTGGAAGTTATGAAACTCTCTAATAAATACTCTTTTTTTGGTTCGTATAAAGATCTCTAACAGACTGTATAGACTTAGATTTTCTTTGTTGTTACTACGTTGATAAAACAGTGCTACAAACCTACATATTGTACTATAAAACTTTAAATTGCAATGTTAAATGTATTTGGCCTCTTAAGATGTAAGTGAAAATGCTTTAGCATTTTTTTTTATACTGCACAAAACTGTAAGAGTTCATTTCTAATTTATTTTTATGTTCAGTAATTCTAAAATACATACACTTGAAAGGGTTGATGTATTGAATGTTGCATGTCAGGACTTTATTTTTAATCTGTGTGAGTAGATTTAACTGCTGTTAGTTGCATCCTGAAGGGTCTTTACTAGAGAGTGGCTTACTTTTATCCCACTGGTGTGACCCAATTGCATACCAGTTCTCCTTCTTCCCTTAGAGAGAGACTCTGAGCTGTTGCGTGAACGTGAGTCCGTTTTACGTTTGCGTGAACGAAGGTGGCTTGATGGAGCCTCATTTGATAATGAAAGAGGCTCTACAAGTAAGGAAGGGGAACCAAACCTGGACAAGAAGAATACACCCGTTCAAAGTCCTGTTTCCTTGGGAGAAGACTTGCAGTGGTGGCCAGATAAGGTACTGAATTTTTAAAATTGTTTTATTTGCATGCTTTGTGCTTCCTTTTTGAATATCGAAGTTTATGTGAGATAATGTAATAAGGCAGATTCTTTATAATGCACTTAGGAAAATGATAAATAACTTACAGCTGTGCTTCTGTTAATATTGTTTCAATTTTCTTCTCCATGTGTTTCAAAGTCACTGCTGTAGATCATAAGGTCTGAGGTTTTTCTTCTTTTCTTCTTGTTTTTACTTAGGTGGTCAAAGCATTTAATAGGCAGTAGGACACTCATGAAACAATCTAAACTACTCTTCGTCAAGGAATCATCTTTTTTTTTATTAGCATTATTATTCCCAGAGATACTTTTCTGTTTGAGTGGATTAGGCTTTTAAGCAGCAATAGTGAAAGGTGACATTTATTTGCAGTGTGTTTTGAGTTGGCCAGTAATTTAAATGAGTATTTTTCGCTTCTTCAGAATCCCTTTGGTTTTTATTAGCTGGTTTTCTTTGTAACCCCGATTCCATTTTTAAGGCAAGAAGTAACTCCCATGTGAGATACAAGAATAATAGGAACACTGGCTACGTGTTGCTAACTGAGTATCTGTAGTAATTTTCTTTATAAATTATCTAAATGCTTGAGGAAATGAGTTTAAAAAACAAAGCATGACAAACCCAAACCAATCAGCCAACCAAACAAAAAAACTTACGAGGAATGGAAGTGGTAACCTATGTTTATCAGACCAAATTTGATGGGCTTGGGGTGTCTTTCTAGTGTTCCTATTTCTGTCTGTCTGCAGTTATCTCTGAGGTTGCTATTTTGAAATGTCATGCTTCCTTTTTCTGCTTCTGTGTTTTCCTTTCCGATTAAGTATAGATAAAGAAGCTTGAAGAGGGGAGGTGACTTTAGAGGCTTATTTCTGTTTACAGCAGTTTACATTTAGGTCCTGTCATTTTCATTTTGGCAATACCTAAAGAGAATGTTTGTCTCAAAGTTGTTCTCCCAACCAGACCTTTTAGGTCTAAAGTATGAATACATATTTTTTCCAGCCAGTAATGGTGAACCTCTGTCAGTGAAAATTAGCAGCTTTTGTCCTGCTTGCTTTATCCTGATGGTAGAAGGGCAGAGTCAACTAGCTTGTGAAGGGGGAGATTTCAGGGGTTTTAGCATGAAAGAATAAGTGTTAGGTTAGATTTGAAGTACTAACTTAGCTTTTTGGTTTCCACTGCTGTGTTTTGGTAACATCAGTATGCCCATTATTACAGTTTTATTTTTTGTTTTGTTGTGGGTTTTTTTTTTTTTTTTTTTTCCCTACTTCAGGAATGTTTTCCCTGTTAACCCCATTCTTTCCTCTAGCCCTGAAACATACTTATGAAATTAGTGTTTTGTTTGTTTGTTTTTTTTCCCTGGATGGGGGTTTTTGTTACTTGCAAACTCAGCAGATTCTTCCTGAGGACAGCTATTGCAGTCTTTTATTGGGCATTTTTTATGGAATTAGCTTGCTGTGATACTAATTGCATGCTCGTTCAATTTAAATATTGTGAACTTCTTCCAAGATACCTGTTTGCATATGCACTGATACAAAACCTGGCTTCCAGTTAAATAAAGGTGTCTTACTTGAAAGGCCTTTCGTCTTTATCCAAAAGTAGTTAAGCTTTTCATCCTTAGTCCATCAGCTGAACGTGCATAAGAAATTGTTTGGCTTTTTTCTTGCTATAGCCTCACTCTGAAGGTTTTTCCAACAGAAAATCTTCAGGGTGAATCCTGAGGGGGATGATTTCTGTGAGAGGCCAGTTCAGATGTTTCTTCCTATTTGAAAATTGGAAAGGAGATCTTGAAATGTTAATGGAAAAGGCAGGCAGCTAGGGGAGGGATTAAAGTACCTGAGGAATTACTGCAGAATAAGCAGTCTTGTTTGCAAATATTTTTCCTTCATTTTTCATCATTTTAATGTTAGCATTTGAAGCAGAACTGTAGTACTCCACGATGAGGGTGGTTAACTTGCATTTATGGGAACTCCTGTAGCATTTAGATCACAACTGCTAATATTTTCATGGAGGGGAGGGAAAAATTTGGAATGGCTGGTCTCTTTGGTGTTGAGCATGAGGTATAAAGCTGTGTTTATAACAAGTTGTGAAACACATTAGGAAGATTAAATGTCATAATGATACTGTCTTGCAGCAAAAATTAATTGCTTTCCTTGGGGCATTAGGCGAGGTATCTTCTGAAGATTCAGTTATTCAGATGAAGTAGAGATGCATCTTACTAGACTACAGTAGGTTCTGATGGCAGTTCTTCCTCAGAATATACAATATTTATGTGATAGCAAGTATTAATCATGACACACATTAACATTTGTGCTGCTTCTGTGCTGTGTGGGTAGATGCTCTCCAGAGCAAAGTAAATCTCTTATGATTTAATTAATTCTAGATCCTGTTATCAGGGTATAAAACAGACTTGCTTGTGGTTGTTCTGTCCTTCCCTGCTGCCTTGTTTCTTTTCTTTCCCAAAGTATTGGCAAACATTTTGAGCTATTGGTAAGGGATGTACTGAATCCCATGTTATTCAGGGACAGGCGCCTTTTGAAAAGTGCACTTTTGGACATGAAGAAAGTAAAAAAAAAGTAGTGTGAATCCAGATTTATGGAACTAAAGTATTTCCACTTGTAAACTTCTATAGCTGAAAGAAAAGCCCCTTTATTTAGGGGACAGATAAATGTACTGGATAGTGGGTTTTTTTTTAATGGTCTGATAGAGTTCAGTTTTCCCTCAGATGGTTGAATTGCTTAAATGTGGTACGTTGTAATCTGGGAGGCTGGTAAAGATGGGAAATAACTACAGAGAAGACGAGTTATCATGTACTTGTCTTTCAGGTTTATAGCTGTAAAAGGCAGCATTTGATTTTACACTAGTTTGTTTTTTTACTTTTTTAAAAGCTGTATTCTCCCTTAAGTGGAAGTAAAGTTTTAGTTGTTACAGTAAAAATTTAAGAAAGAATGTGATTGTCCTGTGGCTTCACATGCTGAGAAGTAGCAAACAGACCTTATAAATGTTGCTCTGTAAACAGAAGTGTTTTGTGAAATCACTCAAATTTGCAGCTTTATAGTTTGACTTCGGTTTCAGTACAGTGGGGAACAGGAACTTGAAAAAGGTGAGCTTCTGACTGTTGTGTAGTTGCTGCATGGTGGGTATACAACCATATATGAGAGGGGGACAAAATAGGCCTGTGAGAGATTCAGGTAAGGGACAGAATGAAGCAGTTGAGCAAAGTGGAGCTGTGTAAGTAGTGGAAAGATGCTGTATGAGTTGTGGTAAAATGTTAAACAGGAGAAAAGGGGGAGGAGGGGGAAATAATCCATTAATTTGGAACTTTTCCAGCGTATCGGGTCATAATGATACAAAAATCAGTGTGCTACATGTCACTTTTTCTTTTAAAGAAGCTTCATCTGTTTGCAGTTATTTGGCTTCAGAAGTGAAAGATGAGAATTGTTTAACTGATGAGGCAGGGAATTTGGTAATTGTTTTTTTTTGAGGGTAGCTGAAAGATATCTTCATGAGTATGCTTAGGAATGAAATAATGGAATTACATTGTTTTTTCATTCATTTCAGAAGGAGAGAATTTTAGAGGGAAGCTTTTTTATCAGAACTCAAGAGATCTTCTCATCTTTAATGGGCAGTGTTGTGTTCCTCAACTATTGTGGAACCTCTAAGAAACTTTAAGTTAATCTCCATGTATGTGTTATTGCTAAACTTCAGGAAAAGAATATCTGTCTCTTCATTCCCTCACTCTGTCAGAAGCAGTAATGCTTTTTTGCTGAGCTTGAGACAAGTTGTATTTATTTTAGCTTTCAAGTATGACATTCATGGGAACTCTGAAAAAAACAGATTAAAGTTCATTTTTTTTGCATTAATATATTTATATGTGTGTACTTATAATCTTGTTATCTTACACTTTGTATTTCTGTATTTGTAGGATGGAACAAAGTTTATTTGTATTGGAGCTCTATATTCTGAGCTAGTGGCTGTTAGCAGTAAAGGAGAACTCTATCAGTGGAAGTGGAGTGAATCAGAGCCTTACAGAAATGCACAGGTACTGTATACCTTTAAATGCTTACCTTCAGAATGATTTGTATGCTTGAATATCTAAAATATTTTTCTGTTTCCAAAGAATCCTTCACTACATCATCCACGAGCCATGTTCTTGGGATTAACCAATGAAAAGATAGTGCTGCTTTCTGCAAATAGTATTAGAGCAACTGTTGCCACTGAAAATAACAAGGTATGAGATGTGTTATGATTGCTGAATTTGACAAAATTGGGGTTTTTGGTTTTCCAGTTACTTGCAATATATTACAGAGAAATTGATTTTTCAGCTTCGTCAGTAGTTGAAAGTACTTAATCTGTTAATTCATTCTACTTACTTTCTTCTGTAGAGGTGTAAAACCAAAACAGAAACCCAACTAGTGTTTTCTAAAAGATGAAAAAGGCTTTTTAAAAAAATCGTATCTGGCAGATTTACAGCTGAAACAGTGAGACACGATACCTCTTTTACCTGATTATCTGAAATACTTGGCTATTTGCTGTTACAGTAGAAACTGACACTAGTGTAAGAATGGAGAAGCTTGTTAATATTCAGGACATATTGTCGTGGTTTAAGCTTCTATAAACCCATACAGTCGCTCTCTCACTCACTCCCCACTCTTTCTTCCCTCCGCTCATGGAGGGATGGGAAGGAGAATCAAAAGAATGCAACTTCCACAGGTTGAGATAAGAACAGTTTAGTAACTAAGGTGTAACACAAATCACTACTGCTACCACCAATAATAATAATGACAAGAGAAAATACAAGGGAAAAGAATACAATTTCTCACCATCCAATATCAAGCCTGACCACACAGTGCACCCCCACCAGTGCACCCCACCGTGCACCCTCACCACCCTTCCGGGTCTCTGCTCTCCGTTTCTACATCCTGGACATGACGTGCTGTGGTATGGAATAATCTCTTTGGTTAGTCTGGGTCAGGTGTCCTGTCTCTCCTTCCTCCCGGCTTCCCCTCCTCCCTGGCAGAGCATGAGACTCACAAAGTCCTTGGCCAGCCTAAACATCACCAAGCAGTAACTGAAAACACTGGTGTTATCAGCACTGTTCCCAGGCCCAAAATCAAAAGCACAGCGCTGCACCAGCTACCAAGAAGAGAAAAATGACTGCTACTGCTGAGCCCAGGACACATATTTACTATAAACTTAAGGGCATTCAAACTGTGATGCTGTAAAGTTAGCTTTTTCTACTCAATTGCGAGTGAACTTGAAACTGATTTAATAAAGTATATGTACCTGTCGAAGTTTTTTTGACACCTCTATGGTCTTTGGTGGTGAGGTATTTTTTGTGGTGGGTTTTTGTGTTTTGTTGTTGGTTTGGGGTTTGTTGTTTTGGTTTGATTTTTTGGTGGTGTTTTTGTTTTTTCTTTGTTTTTTTTTTTTTTTTTTTGTGTTTTTTTTTTTTTTTTTGTTTTTTTAAATTTACTTTTTTTGGGGGGACTGGAAATAGAGGAATTAAAAAAAATCCTGCAAAGAGAGAAAGAAAGAGAAGGGTGTAGGGAATAAAATCCCAAAGGGAATAATTGTTTTCCATTTTGTGGTTTGTTTCATCCCCCCTCTTCACAATCAGTAAATATTACATGAAATTGTAAATTTTCTTTTTTTCCTCTCTTCCCTTCTCACTTAGGTTGCTACGTGGGTAGATGAAACTTTAAGCTCTGTCGCATCTAAATTAGAACACACTGCACAGACATACTCAGAGCTTCAGGGAGAACGGATTGTTTCTTTACATTGCTGTGCTCTTTATACGTGTGCTCAACTAGAGAACAACTTGTATTGGTGGTAAGTAAATGCTACGTTTATGTACAGCTGTGTAGATCCACTGGATGTCTTCATGTCATGTTCTGAGCAGCATTGCAAAACTACTGAACTACAGTTGTTCTAATTTTTATAACTCTGCACGTGAGCTTAGTTTCCCTTTTTAAAGCATATTTATTTTGTTCTTTAATGCCGAAACATTTTTTTGGACCCAATTATAACAACTCTAAAAGGACAAGGTTATTCTTTCAGGAGATGTGTATAAACGCTTCGGCATTCAGATAGCTCAGTACTACACAGGATCAGAGAATAACCTTCTTTATGCCTTTCAGGCGTTTTCAGATTATGAGTATGGAATAAATTTACCCACGTAGGAGGTACACAATCTTCTGTCAGGTTCTGTTAGAAAATTTTGTCTATTAGTTTGTGGTTCAGATCTTAAAGAAGGGAGAAATAACATCAGATGTTCCCTCTGGAGCTTGTTAAAATTTAACTCCTTTAAAAATCGTAAAATATGAAATGTCAGTTAAAATATTTTAACTAACAATTTGAAAATTAAGAAGCCTATATTTTAAAAAACCCAACAAACAACCAACAAAAAAACCACAACAGAAATCCCCCCAAACCCTCAAAAATAACATTCCCAAAAGCACTCTGAAATGAATTTCTCTTTTGAGTGAATTCACTGAATATTACTAATGCGTTGTCAGTATGCATTATTTTTGTCAGTGTGTCAGAAGTCATTGCGTTACACATCATGCCCAAAGCTCGAGTAGCTTTTAGGCACGTATGAGTTAAATACTTGATGGTGAGTTGGAAATCAAAGCATTGAAAATTAATTCAATGAAACAGTTTTCTTATTAAATTTTAATAACTCTTTGGAATATATGTAAGTAGAATTGTAGCTAGGCTTGTAAACTTAAACACAGATGTATTTTATTCTTACTTCCAGTCCCAAATCTCAAAATTGCAGTGCTCTAATTCTTGGCCCTTTTGTTATATTGACATACCTCACTTAGAGTAATTACTCATAGTATAGAAACAAGCTATAACAAAGTAAGCTATAACATTGGAGATACCTGGCTGTTAGTATCTGCCATCTTTACTGCTTTTAGAATAATTGGTGCAATATATAAAAAGACTTATTAGCATATATGTAATCTTTGAAAGCTATTTATTTATTAACCAACTTGTCCTTTCTGGGAGGGATTAAATGTCAGCAGTGGTGAATTTGTGTTAATCAGATTGATGTCAACAATCTGTTACTGTTGATATCCATAGTTACAGTAGTCTGTAGTACACTAGACAGGATTTTGGTTTCCAGTGTTACACAGGACTGATGCTGTTCATGTTTTATTTAACATGAAGGAGAATCTTAAATAAAAGTGTCCAACTCCATAACCCACTGACTAAAACATGAAGTATCACAATGAAAGGCATGCTTAACTGTGTATGTGGGAGTTTTCAGGTAAACTGAGTAGATCCAATTACAGAAGAAGTGTCCTATTTTCCCCCTTCTTGCAGCTTAAGTCTGTCATAAGAGTCTTAGACTCCTTCAGCCATGTCCCCAGAGAGAAAGTGAGGCTTTTAGAATGCAAAACCAAAAAGCCTCACCCTGTTCTCCTATGACGGCAGGTTTTGGAGATTATCACTAATCATGGGAAGGATGTCCTAAAGTTCTGTGGGGACAACCTGCAACTCGAAAGCTGTGACTAGAGTGTACCATCTGTGACAGAGGTCTTGCAGCATTTTGGACTAGAAGAAAAGCCATTTGGCAATGGCATATCTTATGTACTCCTCCAAATAAATTTGCCAGCTGAGATGAATTTGGAAAGTGGGGGTGAATATAGGAAAAGTTGTCATTTCTACAGAGCTTTGACGTTTTAGAGGTGGTGGCACAGGGGCCTATATGTTGAATCATGACTACATAAAGCAGAAGGAATAAATATTCCAAGTTATAAAATAAGCGTTTATTACAAAGCCTTTTTAAAATAATACGCATTTTTCCACAGGGGTGTAGTTCCTTTCAGCCAAAGGAAGAAAATGCTAGAAAAGGCCAGAGCCAAAAACAAAAAGCCGAAGTCTAGTGCTGGTATCTCCTCTATGCCAAACATAACTGTTGGAACCCAGGCAAGTGCAACTGTCGCATGTGGCGTTTTTATCATGATGTATGATGAGTTTGCAGCCTGCTATTGAAAACAAAATGAAAGTTGTGTTCTTGTTACGCACAAAAGTTGTATCAATAGTATGGAATTAAAATAGTATGTTTTAATTATATGACTGTAAATTGATGCGTTCTGTGTTGTCACTGTTACATGTATGACTAATGGCTGCAAACATGGAGGAACAAGCTGTACTCATACAAAGTACTTCTGTTTTAACTTACCTACTGAGAGAAAATATGTATCAAAATATGATTCTCAGTAGGTCAAATAGATTTGTAAATTATTCTACATTTAAGTGCCTAATACATTAGAGATTTACATTAGAGAGGTGCATTAGATTTGATTTATTTATGCAGTGGGATAGGCCTTTGGTTTGAAGCCTTTACCAGAAAGGTTGCTAGCTGGACACAGAGTGTTAGGATTCTTTGTGATTAGTATTAGAACTGGTATGAGACAAAATAGCTTCTTCCAAGGGAGCACATTTCTTTCTGTTCCCAATCTGTTGTAATCAACTCTGGAATGAGTCTTTGTTATTAGATGAATTATTCCTTTTGTGATTGAGCATCTAAGTACTATTTATTTAGCAATTGCACTGCTGAAGTGGTTGCTTTCAGCTGTGAATTGCACAACAGTCTCTTTTTTTCCTAGAAAAGTGCATAGTAAGTACGTCATGGTGACCTCCCTCTTCATCTAGTTCCATAAGCTTTATTTTCTGAGTACTGCATATGTCACCAAGAAAATGGCATGCATATATGAATTCCCTCAATGTAACCCGTTGTTCTCATAGAAAAAAATATTTCTGTCTGTAGGTGTGTTTAAGAAATAACCCCCTCTATCATGCTGGAGCAGTTGCTTTTTCAATCAGTGCTGGAATTCCTAAAGTGGGTGTGTTAATGGAATCTGTTTGGAACATGAATGACAGCTGTCGATTTCAGCTTCGGTCACCTGAGAGCTTGAAAAACATGGAGAAAGCTAGCAAAACCACTGAGGCAAAGTAAGTGCTGAGAACCACACATGCACGTACACAGCACATCTATGTGGTGTTCTCTTGAATTAATTGATTAAAAAATGAAACGAAGAAAGGTCAGGGTTTTGTCAGTTTGAACTTTCTGCTGCCTTTGTAAGATTTTCTCGTTAACTCTGCTTAATGTGCAGAAATGCTCACTGCCAGAAGGGTGTCTCAGTTGTGTGAAACGACTGCAAAAATGAAATGCAGAAGGAATATTAGATTTAAGATTTTCCTGCAGTGTTTCACAAAGTTTCCAAGATTTTATATTTTAATAACGAAGTGGTTTTGTTATGGAACTATTTTCAGGCCCTTCATGGCCTTGAGAGACGTATTTCAGTCCCTCCATAGTTTGGGGTAGGGAGGGGAAATCAGGCTGACAGTTGCATTTAAATGTTTCTTAAAACGGGATTTAAACCATTTCAAGAAAAGCTTGAAAAAGTTCAGCAGTTCTAGCTAGTGTTTCAGGTTTCTATACAAAGCTAGTAATTATTCCTGTCTTCAAATGAGGCACGTCTAAGGATGTTTATTTTCTGTAATATTGTATCTATGCTCAGTTAATATTGTAAAGCTAATATCTGATAAAGCAGCATAACACCATTCCCAACATCAGATGTGTAGTCTTATCAGTTAGGATGGAGTATGGAGTTATTTCATTGAAGTGTTATTAAAGGAATGTGGCTGGGATGTCATTGCCATGGAAAAAATTTCACCTTTTTCCTTCTTTATGCTAAATAATATCTTTTATTCCAGACCTGAAAGCAAACAGGAACCAGTGAAAACTGAGATGGGTCCTCCACCATCCCCAGCTTCCACTTGCAGTGATGCATCTTCAATAGCAAGCAGTGCATCGATGCCATATAGTGAGTAATATGTAGCTCATAGTAACATAAAATCTGTGTAGATAGACTTTTACGATGATTCTGTACTAATTTCAGAATCCGTTTTGGTCTTTCTGTCTGAACTGCGTATATGTGAAAGCTTTGTAATAGACATTAGATACCCAGTGAATTGTCAGTGTTAAATTTAAGAATATTAATATCAGCAGTGACTACTTGATGTAAAGTATATCTAAGCAAGCATAACAGTTCTCAGAATCAAAAGTATCTTTCCGGAGGTGATAAAGAGGAAGTTTGAAGATAAAGTTGTTAATGTGTAATTGCAATATGAGAGTGAGTTTCTTTACAGCTGAGAAGTTGAACTTGTTTTGGAAAATTCCTTGAAGATAAAGCTGTTATTGCACAGTTTGTCTTGCAGGTGGACTTCAGTGCATAAAGCAGTAATTCATAGTCTATTACATAAAATGCTTAAAAGTAGACTTTCTTTACTAATGCACAAAAGCAGTGAGAGAAGTCTTACAATACAGGTGGTACTTAAAAACCTAGAAGGCTACGTTATAATTTATGCAACTTATCTCTTAAGCATTTTTTTCCATCATTTAAACCATACATTTTTAAACAGTTGATTACAGTGCTATCATTTGAAGAAATCTCTCTGCTCCTGTTTCTTCTAATTGTTCATATACTGCAGTCCTAAAAAGCTTTCATCTGGAGAATCAAATGGCCTCATTCAGTGACCAAGAATCTCGTATGCTCAGATCTGTAGTACTAATTAATTTTTGCTGCTAATTTCTTCTCTTTTGCAGTTCTTTCAGCTGCGATTTTTCACTGACTGTAACTTTGCTTGGGATTTTGTACTAGTGTAAGAGGTTACCTTCACAGTTGGCTTAGAAGTTTTCTGCTTCTGACTTTACATATATTGATAATTATGCTGTATACTCAATTCAGGAGATTGAAGGTTCTTGTCAGTGTTAAGTTAGCCATGTTATGCGTTTAAATTTGATCCCAAGTGTTAATACAGCTATTGTTCAGATAATATTTTTGCAGCAAATCTAGCTATTGCAATTACTGTTAGCCCAAATAGCTATTTTTCTGCCTCATTTGCTACTCTTCTAGATGTTTACCAAAAATCCATATGTGGAGGACAAAGCTCATTTGTAAAGGTGATAAAAAGCACTGAGCAGGGCTGAATGGTGTCACAATGTCAACCTTTTTCGTTACAGCTTGAATATTTGAACCCTGACGAAGCAATTTATTGTATTCTAATTATTTTGCTTAAATGACCTTAAAAGTTGCTTTTTATCAGATAGGTTTTATTAGTGCTAATTTCACAGAAAAACATAGAAGTGGCATGGTGTACTCTTAGGTAGCTCTGACTTTTAAAGTCAGATTCCTGTTAACCTCTTGTAAATTTCTGGATTGGACTGTTGATAATCTTTTTTGTGGGAAAGGTTTGATGTTTGAACATTGCGTTTTGATGCTTTGATTAAATATTTCAAGTCTGTCTTTTTTGATAATAACTTTTTTGCCTCAGAGCGACGACGATCTACTCCTGCCCCAAAAGAGGAGGAGAAAGTAAACGAAGAACAGTGGTCTCTGAGGGAAGTTGTGTTTGTCGAAGACGTTAAGAATGTTCCTGTTGGCAAGGTTTGTCTAAAATACGCTGTCCCACCATCTTTGGGGAGGGAAAGAAAAAGTTTTCCCTTTTAGATAAGCTGTTAAAAGAATCATAGCTTTGGGGATGCTGCAGAATGTTTATGACTAGACTTTTGTTGCATCTTTGCTTGTACATAACACAATGAACACAGAAAAGACTGAACGTGTTGTGAATAAAAAGTGATGAATCTTAAAAAAAATAAGATTCTGGTACTCTAAGTTGAACCACAATATGAAGAAAAGCAGCTGTGGTTTTATCCAGAAGATTATTTTTGGTGACTTAATCAATAGTTCCTACTTGTCCAATGAGATTGCGAATAGTTACATGTGTTGTGACTGACTTTCACATATACAGCAACTGAATATTCAAGTGAATCTCATGTTGTTGTAACATACTAACAGATTTTTTTTTGTTTATTTTATTAATTAGAAATGCCAGGATTCATTAGTATGACTGTAAAGTTATTTGATGTATTACTTCATTTCATCCTTGTAATTTTTTTATTTTCTCTCCAGTAAACCTTTGCTCTTAGTGCTGTAGAGGGAAATACTGTTTCTCCTTTGCCCATGGTAGGGGGGTTGGAACTAGATGATCTTAAGGTCCTTTCCAACCCTAACTATTCTATGATTCTATGACTGTTGTGCGATGTTAGGAGGGATCAGGTCATCTGCACAGTTCTCTGTTTCACTTTTCAAAAATCAGAGCAACAGGAAAGCCAATAAAGGCTTTACACAAAATGAAGATGTTGGGTTGCTTTCTGCTGGATTCAGAGAAGATTAGAAAAAGATATTACCAGAAGAGAAAATAACTGTCCACAGCAGGCATGTCGATTTAGTCCTTCTACTTGCATCCCTAATGCTTTACTTTTGCAGGAGTGGAAGTTTTATATCTAATTGGAGTTGCTTAAACCGTTGTTTGCCTCATATCAGCTTTGGGAAAGCCGTGTTGTCTCTATCTGTCCTTCATGTTTTGAACCGTAAGATCTTCAAGACAGAGACAGTTTTACTGTTTCTGTATACAGTTGTAAAGGTGTCTGTGCTGTGTCAAGAGCTACTGTAACAAAGAAATGAGTAAAGCATAAGTCTGCTAGATACGCTCTTGGATTTAGTCATCTTTCTCCTTGGAATATATTCCAGTCTCATTACTATTTAAATCCTTCATGGGCTTGGGGCAAAACTAAGTCTTTGTTCCTTCAAGTATATCATTACATGGAGGAGACAATGATTAAAAGATTATCCACCTAATGGAAGACCGATATAATGAAAAATCTTGGCACTTGTTTCTTCTGTTGTTTGCAGTAGTAAGAAATATGATGGAGACATCTTTCACTGTCCTTTAGAAAAGATACGGGCAGAAATAAGCCTTTGTTACTGCTCACTGGTATCAGAGGAATAGAAGTTGCTTTTGTCCATGCCATGCACTTTGGGATACTCTACCTGCCCACATTAGCTTCTGTATCTCCTCTATTGGAATGCCTTAAATGGTGTTTGAAACCACAGTTAGAACAAAAGGGTAGAGAACCTGGGTTGGATCTGCCTTTTCTTCTTTGGTGTTTTGTTTTGGTCTGAGGCTTTCCATTGGCAGTGTCAAAGGCCTCCCCAAACTACTTCTGTTCATCAAAGTTATCCTTAATCTGGTGAGACTTCCATGAATTACCAGTTTTGCATATCCTATGCCCAAAAAGTTTATCAAGTTCTAGGGACTTTGTGAAACATGAATTTCAATGGAGTAGTTCTTTAACTTGTACTTTGTGTTGTATTGTTTCAGTCAGTCACTTGAACTTCGTATTTGTTGTTTGATTTCTGTCTGAGATTGAAGTCTTTCAATGAGAAGGTTAAATTGAAAGAGCTCAGGCTGGATAGAGTCCCACAAGAGTTACCTAATCCCTATTAGGAAACTTCTTAATCTTTTTAATCTTTAAATTTTTGATCTTCATTTTAAAGAAATGCATCAATATTTCTTTGGAAGTGCTCGTTCTCCTTTGAGGGTCAAGGGAGGAGCCTTTTCTGTGATGTGAAAATTTCTTCCATTCCAACAAAGAGATTAGACAAGAAATAATTATATTTACCTGTTTTTCTGCTGCTGTATCTTTAGAGGGAATATGGTGATTCAGGAGAGGGAAAGAATCTACAGATGACTGGTGGATCCAGACATGTTTGCTGCTGAAAGGCTCAAGTGCTGGTAGTCAACTTAGGCTGAGTAGCCTCTAAATATACCAATAGTTAATGTGATTTTTAGTGAAAAAAAAGAGAGAACATAACAATAGTTCTTCAGATGGGTTATGGAAGAAAGCCGTAAGAGAAAACAGGGGAGGAGAAGCAGGGCTCAGGGTCTACTTCCACTTCCTTTTGAGGAAGGGACTTCAGAGGAATGTTTTCTGCCAGTCAGTGTGCTTTGGCATTGCAGCTTAAAGGAGTGTGCTGGTGAGTTGATAGTAAGGGTAAAGGAGACAACAGTGTATTTTCATCTTTCAGCTTATCAATTCCTTTTTCTTTTCCATTAAAAAGAAGGATCAGATCTCATTATCCTGTAGCTGAAAGTGCTCTAAAATGGATCTTACGTTTGGGAAGAAAACCTTTACACTTACATTTTTGTTGTTTAATTTTCATTTGGTTGATTCTCTTCGTTTAGTTTAGTCCTCGTAAGGCAAACATTGTGTATAGAGTTCTGTAAAATGCTTGTTTCTAATTGATGAAACCTTTGCATTAGCAATATGAGTGGTATAAGTACACTAGTTCTGTAAGCTAAAGCATTGAAATCGTTTAGACTCTTGCATTTTATTTTTGTTAATGTATTTTTCAATGAATTCAGACTTCCATAATTTCAATTAAAGAAGCAACTTATCTGTCTTGTTCAGTGCCAACCCATTATACCACATCTCTGCTTTGGAGCTTGTTATGTACAGTTGCTGTCAAATGTTTCACTAATGCTCCTAGTTGCTTGCTGCATCAATGGATGGTTTTATTTTCTTTCTGCGCAACAGCCAATAGCCATAGTAGTAGCTATTTAGTTAAGAGAACTGCATTTTAGTTACCTTTTGAAGAGGTGAAGTTCTCAGCCAAATCTAAATAAATGTATTTTCCGCTTTTTAAAGCTACATGATTTTTTTTTCTTGAACCATAAAATGGGAAAGAAAAAATACTTGGCATGTGGACTTTGAAAGAGTCACCATAGAGTTCCAGCACTTTAAAAACTGTCAGCATTTCTTTGAACACGTGAAAAGTGATGCAAGTGATAACATTAAGAGCAGACAGCATGTAGAAGAAAACTTGTAATTATGGAGATAGGATGTGTTAAATATTTGGAGATTGTGCCTTTTCTTAAGGTGTGTTTCTTCCCTCCACCCCAGCCCCCGATTATAAATTTGAAACTTAGTAAATGAGATTTCATACATCCTGCTAGCGCTTGACCATTTACAATCTTCTGTTTGCAGAAGCAGCCCAAATTTGTAAAGCGTTTGTAGCAACATTTAGTCATTAAAAAAACAATCTCTACATGTCAGACTGGAAGCTGTGGCTGAGCCATTGGCATGTGATTTCAGACTTATGAGTTAGTCTGATTACCGTGAAAACATCTAAATGTACTTTGCGTAAATTTTTTTACAAAACTTTTTTTTGTGTAGTGTTATCTGGCAAGTCTCAACAGAACTCTGCCCTTGTAGTGTCGAGATCAGAGTTAATGTTCATGGATCTTTTGAGTAGGTCTGAATTTTGAAACTTCTGGGTAGTATTCTTACAGCCATGGGTGATTCTCTACAACTTGTACTAGGGTCTGTGCTCCAAGAGTGAATTTTCACTATATGGGGAGCAAGTGCTTTGACTCTCTACAATAAACTTTGTTGCTAATGCATTCATATTTGTTTTTTCTTTTCCTGATAAAGGTCTAGTTTATTTTGAAGCAAATCAACCTAAACTGTTTCTGTTCAAAGCTTTTGGTAAAACTGTGATGTGTTCTGCTTGTAGGTGCTGAAAGTGGATGGTGCTTACGTTGCTGTGAAATTTCCAGGCACGTCCAGTAATGCGAACTGTCAGAGCAGTTCTAATTCAGATCCTGATCCTTCTTCTCTTCTCCAAGACTGTCGGCTGCTCAGAATAGATGAACTGCAGGTATGTCTTTGTGAAACACTGAAAAAATGGTTTGGGTATTCTGAAATGTCAGCACTGTGAGTTTAATTACATCTTAAAATTTAATGTATGTTTTCAGGTTGTAAAAACTGGTGGAACTCCCAAAGTTCCTGACTGTTTTCAAAGGACACCTAAAAAGCTGTGTATTCCTGAAAAAACAGAGATCCTAGCAGTAAATGTAGATTCGAAAGGTAAGTAGGACTTACCCTGTAAGATACTCTGTTGGAGCCTTTATTACCTGTTTCTCTTCCTAGTGGAAACCAACTCCTGTCAAACTAACATAAGCTGTTGTTTCCATTGATACTGGTAATTCCTTAAAAGTGCTTTAGTTAGGAGTTCTTTTACTGGATGCCATCAGTAAAAGACATTAACTTTTTTCTTCGTATATCTTTGAAGGAGTGCATGCTGTTCTGAAAACTGGGAACTGGGTTCGATACTGCATATTTGACCTTGCCACAGGAAAGGCTGAACAGGAAAACAATTTCCCTACTAGCAGCATTGCATTCCTGGGTCAGAATGAGAGAAGTGTTGCTATTTTTACAGCTGGACAGGTTTGTGATTTTGTGTCTCAATCCTTTAACGTCACTGCACTTCACTTCCGTCGTCTTTGAATAGGATGGTACAGCCTTTTGTAAGGCTTTTCCAAAGACTGGCAAAGAAACAGTTCTTCAGATGGGTTATGAAAGACTTGCTGCTACCATAAATATTTTGAAGGCCTGACGGGAGTAGCAGTCTAACTCGCTTAAGCAATTTTAATAATCTCACTCAAATTCTGCCTTGAGTACAAAGTAAAAAAGGGGGAAAAACTTGACAGTGGTTCCTGTGTTAGTGTAAACTTGTCATCTAGTTATGTTTTGGAATTGGGTCAGATGAAAATCCACTCCTTCAGAATAAATGGAAGTATTAACA
The DNA here is from genome assembly GCA_039720435.1 of Amazona ochrocephala. Taxonomy (NCBI): domain Eukaryota; kingdom Metazoa; phylum Chordata; class Aves; order Psittaciformes; family Psittacidae; genus Amazona; species Amazona ochrocephala. The sequence goes on from CM077876.1 coordinate 21,865,746, forward strand.
AAAAAAACCCCACCCAACTGTATTTGATATTAAAAATGATATGTTGAGGTTTTGTGCAACTCGTTCTACTATCTGATGTTAAGTTTCTTATCTTATTATACAACTTGATTACACTGTGCATGCCTTCATGAGGAGGGCTGATTAAAAAATACTAGAACCGTTCTAGTAACTTCTGCAAATGTGATACATTTTGCTTGGGATAGTCAAAGGAAATAACTTTTGGCTAAAGAACTGAAATAGAATGTTTCATTTTAATATATTCAGCTTTCTCTGAAGCACTTAAGTAAACTAAAGGTATAGGTACTATGTGTTTCATTGGCAATTTTTCATAATGAATGTAAAGCATAAGGAAATACTTTTAGTAGTATTTAATATGTTAAGCACATTTCAAGCATTTGAGAAAGGAAGTGTGATATCTTATTCCGCCACTTGTTATGATAGGAGACTGATCTAAATGAGAATTTGGGGTAAACTGTTGTCATTACTGGCAGTCAAGCAGAACTGGACCTTTTGGGAAGGATAATATTTATAAATTGTAGAGACTTAATGATAGAACTTTTTTTCCAAATGTAGGAATCTCCTATTATTCTTAGAGATGGAAATGGTACAATCTATCCAATGGCAAAAGATTGTATGGGGGGGATACGAGACCCTGACTGGCTTGATCTTCCACCTATTAGTAGTCTTGGAATGGGTGTTCATTCCTTAACAAATCTTCCTGCTAACTCGACCATCAAAAAGAAAGCTGCTATTATCATTATGGCTGTTGAGGTAAAGTATTTTCTTTACTACAGAACTATGTACTTTGTTTCCTCTTGCATTAATAAAGTTATGTGTAAAGCAACTTTGTGTTTAGATACTGATTTGTAATTTCACTATTTCAAAGAAACTGATTTCAACAGAAGATTCTCTTAGAAACAAGAAAGTACAAATATATTTCTATAGTAAAGTGAAAGATCCATTTTGGGAGTGCATGGCTTCTGTATCAGCCTTTTAACTAGTAATATTTTTTTAGGCATTACTTTTAAAGCTGTTATCTTTTTATGTTTACTGCCAGTGTAAGATTTTATTTGTTTTACAGTTGTGTAGTTTTTTTCTGATGTATCCAACAACTTGTTTTCTAGTGTAGTTTATATTTGGACCATACATTAGGAAATTAAGTCAAGCAGAGATATTCTATCCTTCTTCCCCCTTCAGTCACCTGTAGAGTTCTATACTCACCTGTGGTACTGTATGAATAGGTTTGTTGTGAATTTATTTATCTATCAAACTTGTATAAAACCACAAGCAGTTTGGTGCAGTTAGATCTGCTGTGTGCTGTGCTGCCACCAGGAGGTACTGTGTGTACCTGTTAGACTATGATTCATTTCACAGTGGAGTATTCTATCACTGTAAAAAAACTTGTATGTAGGCTGAGCCTCCCAGACCTTCAGCAGCTTCTGTTCGTTCACTTTTCAGCATGTATATCACTTGCTTGAAACAAATAGGCAGGAGCTAGTTGATATAGACCCCTTAGTTTTTCCATTGTACCACTTTTCCTGTTACATGTAGCCATGAAGTAGAAGTAATCTATCTTAAGAACCCAGCTCTGAAGCCAAAGGCATAGTTTTCTGAGCCTTATAGCTTCTGCTGCTTAAGCTTCTCCTTTCCTTAATTTGTCTGTGCCTGAATGCATGCTGATTTCTGTTTTTTATCAGTGTTATAATTGCGATGATGCATATTCTCAACAGTTCCTGTAGTAACTTCCAGTCAGTGTCCTAGATTTAGGCCTTTCTAGTAATTCCAGAACCAGAAAACTAGAAGTTAGGAAACTTGTGTGTCAGCCTTTGTATTTTAAATTGTTAAAATACTTTATTCTTTTGAGTACAGAAACAAACTTTAATGCAGCACATTCTCCGATGTGACTATGAGGCTTGCAGACAATACCTGATGAATCTTGAACAAGCAGTTGTCTTGGATCAGAATCCACAAATGCTGCAGACATTCCTTGGCCATAGATGTGATGGAAACCGCAATATTCTGCATGCTTGTGTGTCTGTATGCTTTCCAACCAGCAACAAAGAAACAAAAGAGGAAGAGGGTGAGCTCAACAGTATAATGAAAATACTTTGAAAATAAACTTTTTATACATTTTCAAGAACGTTTGAAATAAAGGCTGTATTCTTCCTATACAGGTGTCTTAAAATTTAGGAGCTAAAATGTGTCCTAGCCTTTCAAAGGTGCTATGACAACATTGTTATTACTCTCATAAGGGTTCGTAAGAATTGACTAGTTAAGAATACTAAGCTGTTTTTATTGTTTCTAAAAGACAAACTTTTCACATCCACATGTTGATTGTAGATGAAAACAAGTGTTTTTTCCACCTTTCTATCACTAGTATCCCTGTTATTTCACTAACAAGCTTTTAAGAGAAACGGTATTCAGTGTTTTTCAAATTTTATAGTATATGTTAATGCCTTCAGTAAGAAATGCTACTTGCAGTTGACATGTATTAAGAGATGTGAAAGAATGGCCTTCTGTTAATGCCACTTACTGACACAGTTAAATACTGTTAATGTAAGAAGTATGCTAACAGAACAAGGTTGCTAAGTCAAGCACTCAAAAATTAGGAAATGCCAGAATGAAGTTTACCCCTGTGCTATGCATGGGTGTGCATTGTGAAATGGTCTTTAATTACACCGTCATACTATTTTTTCCACAGGACTACCTCATTCAGTGCACAAGATGGACGGTGCTCACCGAATGGGTAGCTATTCAATATTTCTTTTTATCCTCATCATTCAGTGTGTGGCCCCATTCCTTATTTATTGCACACCATACAAACCCTGCACTGAATAATGAATGAACTTCCTTGTGGGATTTTTGTATGGTGCTGTCATTGAATTTTAGTCATTTATAGACCTTAATTGTTCCTCATAACCCATAATGGGGGTAATGCTGCAGCTTTTCATCTCTTGCTTGAAGTTTTTATGTATTCGAAGCTATTAACTCATTTTGAAGGTTCTGTTTGAGAAGCCTAGGGCCTGATCTAATTTTTTTTTGAGTAGGTATTATTTCAAAACACTTTATTCTACAGCTGGATTACTGTTAGTTTTAGTTGTTCTCTGAATGTTAATTATTTCTGTGAGTTGGGCACCTTTCAGGTGTCTAGAAATGAGTAAAATGTATCATGATCATCTGCTGTAAAAACTTGTTTCACAAAGTACTGTGTGCTGTTAGATGTGGCAGAAATAAGTTCCAGTTCTCCAAAGTGTTGTTCAGTGGCATTAAACAGAAGACAATGCTTCCCTCTCTCCTTGCCAAGTTGTCGCTGCCTTACTACTCGCCTTTCAAATGTTGCAGCAAACAAGGCATAAACAGCTTGCTCATTGTACAACCCTTCATCTTTAGTGTGTCGTCCATCCTGTGCACTGATTGAGGCAGGGGTCTTGTTGTGGGGGCAAACAGCTGCTCCCTTCCCTCCAAAAAAACCCCAACCCAAACCAACCAAACAAAACCTAACCGAGAAAGATTATTTTACTGTAAGCATGCAAGGAAGCAGAAATAAGGATGCATGGGCAAACTTAATCTGACTTTTCCTAATTTGAGTGCTTGTCTTTGCAGCCTTGACATTTTTTCAGTAACTTCATTTGGATGTAATTTAACTTCCGGAAAAATGAAAAACGTGAACCTGATGGACTTCTATCACCCCTCTGCCTCTCTCTTTCCCCTCATAAAAATTCTTTTAAAAGGGGATTCATATCTTTAGAGTCAAGTCACATCCACCTTCCACTGTAACTGTTAGGAATGGATATTAAGACAAGCTTATTTTCTGTGCATCATCTGGAGGGCAGTGCTGGTTGATGTTACTGTCAGTAAGTTGTACAGCCATCTGTTAAACTGAAAAGAAGTTTGATTTAGGAGTTAAGGCTTCAGTTGCAGACTCTGGATATGATGTTCCTTAACCATTACAGAACATACTGCTCCTTCCCAGCTAGTACCTGCCTGAGGTTCTTCACTCTTCTTCATATAGATTCCTCCTTAAGTGCCAGAAAGGGAATATTATGGGCAGGGATAAGTTTTTTCATTCTTGGATCCTGTGCCTAGTTTCACCATAGCTCCTGCAGTGCTGGATAAAAGAATTGCAGGAAAAGTGGCCCCAGACCTGCAAAGCTGCTCTGTTTCTCTGTGATTTAGTATGTCCTCAGTCTCGCAGGTAGAGAGGATCTTGGAAAAGACATGTTTAAAAGAGAGGTCCAAAGCATGTGAAATCATTAAAGAGTTGTGATACTAAATTTCAGATAATTTTACTGAGCGCATACAAACTGAGGGATTTTTCTAGAGAACTGGGACAAGGTTCATTGGACAACAGAACAGCGTATTACCCTTAAAGCTAGGGCATTTACAATAGGTGGGTTTCCAAAATGAATAGTAACTTCATGGGTGGAGCAGTGAAAATTCAGCTGCAGTTTAATGCAGGACCAAGGACAGGTGAAATCTCTTTGTTGCAGAGAACAGTTGTATTGCTTTGTATTGCTAGAGGGAATACTCTCAAGAGCCGTAACCCTCTTTGTGAGGGCTCCAGAAGTACCGTGTGATCACATAAGTGGCTGCTTCAAGTTGTACTGTAACTGTGCAACTAGGCAGTTTCTTACATTCTGTATAGTGCTTGGCATAATTCAGCCATGTTATGACTAGGACTTTAAGATGTCGTGGTACTTAGGGGTTTAGATGTTGGGAGAAATGCTCGTTTTTTCTGATGTAAACTGATTGTGCTACCTTATTATACTCATAACACAGTTTTCCTAAGCATGCTTGTAAGTAGAGTATCTTAGAAGCTCATGACTTTGCATTATCCATAGCTGCTCATTGTGAAGTGTGGGGAGGGTATTTGTGTGGTGTTCTGGGTATTTTTTTGGTTGACAGTACTTTTGAAGCCTTAACTCAGGAAGTGTCTGGAATCAGCTGTGCGAGAGGTCTTTGTCTCTCGCTGATACTGAAAACTGAAAGGTTATTCTGCAATTTGAATGCCTTCAATTTCCTTCCTTGATGGCCTTTTAGAAACCAAACCCAGTCAGAATCATGGTTAAGCTTGTCCAAAATAAAAATTTGTATATGAATCTACTCTGTCCCTCTAAAAAAAAAAAAATAAAAATAATGCAGGGAAGGTTTTATGATACGTGATGTTTCATACTTTATAGTCCTTCCTTACAATTTTCCCAGGTGAAATGTTAGCACTAATGCTTTTCCTCATCTTTCAGAAGCAGAGCGCTCTGAAAGGAACACATTTGCGGAAAGGCTCTCGGCTGTGGAAGCTATTGCAAATGCCATCTCTGTGGTGTCAAGCAATGGGCCAGGAAATCGGGCAGGATCATCAAGCAGCAGAAGGTAAACTCACTAATGCTTTATTCTTGTTTTCTATATGCTAATTTCCATATTACTAATCTCAGTGATTCTTTCCTTCAGTCTAGCTAAACAGTGGGCTCTCTTGCAAGTTGCAAGTCAGATTTCACTTCTTCAAGTACAAACTAGAGTTCTAGTGGGTTTTTTTTGAAGCCATTTCTGATGTGAAAACTAGTGGTGGGATATTTCTAAACTAATTCCATTTTCTGCACTTGGGGCATTGTCTCTTCAGTTGTGAAGTGGAAATGCTCCTCCCTGTGGGGAAAGGGAATTTGAGGATAAGCTCTAGTCCTCTTTACTAAGGAGAATTAAATTTTATTGCGGAAGTACCGTAATAGTGTCCAGGCTTTTGCTTTTAAGAGAATTTTGAGGAAGGTGGTCTCTTACACAGATAAAGAATACTGCAGTCAACACGACACCAGTGGGAAAGAACTTAAGTTGATTCTCTTTTACCCTAAGTAATTTATATTATAGTGGGAGTCCTTTGTATCTAGGTGGCTCTAAAGGATAGGTTTCTGACCATGACAGAGTCCTAATTTCTGATGAAATTTATGTTGTTCTTCTTTCCATGATGGTAACTGAGTTGTGCTCTCCGTGAGAGAATTGGATGGTTATCTGTACTGAGTTCTAGTTAGTTCAGAGAACTCTGGAGGAGGGCATAGTACATTGTTTTTCACTAGCTCTGTAGTCAAAGCAATTGAAATGAAATGATGTCGTTATCCTTCCCAAGCTACAGTTCTCATCCCCATGATATTTTTGATATGGGAGATAAGGGTGAGGATTGAAACATCCCCCTCAGGTTCTGTCGGAGACATTACTCTTAAAGGTAGTGCATTAAAAAACCAACAAAAACCAAAACTACCTTTATGTTTGTACCTGTTTGTATCATACAGGGTTCTTCGGCTCCTACCTCACTCCTACTACCTTTCCCTCTAGGCAGATGATACAGCATTTCTCAAAACTGCTTATTGACTGTTCTCAGTAAAGTAGTGTTTCACGTTAAATAACCTGAAACAAATGACTCCTTTCAGAATTTTATTTTTTTCAAGACACATTTTTGTTATTTCATTAACCTCTTCTTGCAGTGAAATTAAAAAAAAAAACAGCAGCAGCAAGAGCCAATCCTTGCACAGTAACACCCTAGCAATGTGTTTAGGGGAAAAAGAATGTCAAATAGAAGTAATAATGCCCCTCAGCTTCTGCTTTTTAGTCTCATTATTCTTTATGCTGAAATAAAATGGAGATAAGAAGAGTTTGGTTTCTTTTTTCAGTGTGGATTTCTGTGTTTAAAATGTTCTAATTAAAAATACAGTCTCATTTTCATTTATACCTTTGTTCTGTATTTAGTTTGAGATTAAGGGAAATGATGAGAAGATCCTTGAGAGCTGCTGGATTGGGCAGACATGAAGCTGGTGCTTCATCAAGTGATCACCAGGACCCAGTTTCTCCACCAATAGCTCCTCCCAGCTGGGTTCCAGATCCTCCTGCAATGGATCCGGGTAAGTCTGCTCATGTATCAAATTAAGACTGTAGAATGAAAGATTTAATAAAGGCAACTATGGCTTTTAAGGTGAATCACTTAAATTTCAGCTTGAGACTGAAGTACCTTATGTCGTTGAGGTAGCTTTTGAGAGTTTACTTAAGACTTAACAGCTGGTTTTAAGTCCAGTATGTGTCTTTCTAATGCTGGTGTCAAACTTCTGCCAAGTGTGTTTTGTAACACTGAGTTACATTACTAATCTAGGAATGTGGCCATCTGTAGGAAGTGCCAGTTAAATTCAGAAAGCCTGCAGTGTGCTAGACGTTGCAGAAAGAGCATGTTGTTAGGGATGTTTTTATGTATTGATATACATCCTGCTGTTCTGTTTACTGAAAGATGGTGACATTGATTTTATCCTGGCCCCCGCTGTGGGATCTCTTACCACAGCAGCGACTGGCACCGGCCAAGGACCTAGCACCTCCACGATACCAGGTGAGGACATACTGCTTCTCTGACTATGGTTTGGAAGGAAAATGATCTCAAAAGCTGTTTTTGCCTGCACAGACTTCCTGCATATGAAAATGCCTCTTATCAGAGCAAGATTGGATTGAAGCAGAATTTCACAAGTGTGCAGAAAGTAAATGAAGCACCATGCTGTGTTTTATGTAAAAATTATTTTTACCTTGGGAATGGCAAACATGTAAAAATATGGTAATCGGTATGGAATTGGGATTACTGTCTGTATTTCAGAATGTAATTTGGTACTGAAATTTACTTCAGTGAAATGTTGCTGAAACTGGCAAACCATTGACTAGTCAGGCTACTGATTAATTGCCCCAGTGAAACATTGAATTGTTTGTTTCTAATAAGTAGTCATTTTTGGGGGAAAAACTGTTTCTCTGCAATTTTTCTTTTTTCTCATTACAGGTCCTTCTACTGAACCATCTGTAGTGGAATCAAAGGATCGGAAGGCAAACGCTCATTTCATACTGAAATTACTATGTGATAGTGTTGTTTTACAGCCTTATCTTCGAGAATTGCTGTCAGCTAAGTAAGCATTTTCATATGAATTCTCACTATCCTTTGTAATGTTATACCACCTGAAATTTATTACATAGAAGCCTTTTAGAAAAGGTTATTAAAACGTGCATTAGTTAAATTGGAGAATGTTAGACTGTTGGCTGCGTTTGTGGCGTACCATTCCTTAACAACAGGTCTATTTCACAAAAATAAAACATATAAAAGAGTGCTTATTCACTCTGTGGTTTTTCTGTTTGCACAAGATTAGCAGTGCTAATTTTTTGTAGTTTATTTCCTACCTTTCTTGTTAGAACAAAAATATTCAGTGTGTTTTAACTTGGGGCTGTTCAGCCTGGAGAAGGGAAGGCTGCGTGGAGACCTCATAGCAGCCTTCCAGTATCTGAAGGGGGCCTATAGGGATGCTGGGGAGGGACTCTTCATGAGGGACTGTAGTGAGAGGACAAGGGGTAACGGGTTCAAACTTAAACAGGGGAAGTTTAGATTGGATATGAGGTAGAAATACTTTACTGTAAGGGTGGTGAGGCACTGGAATGGGTTGCCCAGGGAAGTTGTGAATGCTCCATCACTGACGGTGTTCAAGGCCAGGTTGGACATAGCCTTGGGTGGCATGGTTTAGTGGGAGGTGTCCCTGCCCATGGCAGGGAGGTTGGAACTCGATGATCTTAAGGTCCTTTCCAACCCTAACTGTTCACTGATTTTATGATTCTCTGCTGTTCTTAACCCTAGGGATGCAAGAGGCATGACACCGTTTATGTCGGCAGTTAGTGGCCGAGCATATCCTGCTGCAATTACAATTCTAGAAACTGCACAGAAAATTGCTAAAGGTACACTAGTTTCAGTAATTACTAGCCTGTAGTTTGCTTCTAAAGTTCGGCATGTGTGCAGATTCATTATTAACAGTGCTTTTTTGAGTGTGAAATTACATGTGTTTGAGCAACGGGTAACGGTGGTCAACATCTCTTTACAAGCCACTGTATATTGCTTTATGTTTTGGAAATACACCTCTTATGGAGTATCTTCGTCTTTTGCTGTGTGTATATTTCAATAGATTTCTATGAATATTACTGCTTTTGTGCTTTTCTTAGTCTTTTCAGCATTTCATTGATTTATAAACATCAGTGGATTATGGTACTGTTTTTCAGTAGCTCAAAGGTATCACCTGGAACTTCTCTTTGAATTGGAAAAAAATGATATGATAAAGCACTATGCCATGCTAGATCCTGTTCTTGAAAAGACTTTGTATAAACACGTTTTCTGACTCTCTTTCAATGTTGGTATCTAATTGTTTAAGAGAAATATATGAAGTTAAACTTAATGAGAAACTTCAGCAGATTAGAACTGCGGTGTGACAAGGCCTTAGAGGACTGTGGATATTCCTTATAAGAATATTCCCTGTGAATTGCTTTTTAATCCTTCAAAATGGCCATCCACTGACTTGGTTAGAATGTCAGCGAATTTAAAAGTGGGGAAGAGTTGGTGGTTGTATTTTTCAGTCAGGAATTTGAAGCAGCATCTATAAGAAATACCTGTAACGTGACGAGCAGAAAGCTTTCTCAAGCAACTGTGACAGAGACTTTATTCAAAATTCTTATTCTGTAGGGGATTTTGTAATGGTAGATGTCTGTACGGTATGGGTTCTGTTGGTGTGGTGTTGTTATTTTGGGGGTGGTTTTTAACACTGGCATTCTGTTGTTCTTTTAGCTGAAGCAACTTCCAGCGAGAAAGAAGATGATGTGTTTATGGGAATGGTTTGTCCTTCTGGTACAAATCCAGATGACTCTCCTTTGTATGTTTTGTGTTGTAATGACACGTGCAGTTTTACATGGACTGGTGCAGAACATATTAACCAGGTAAGGCTCTTTGTTGTTTTTTTCTCCTTAAGTAAATAGGAAGGAGTTTCAGCCAGGGATTGTGTTAGTCTACTAATCTTATCTTCAAATTGTTAAAGTTGCGTTGTTTTAGTCTGGTATGATCATTGCCTCCTCTTAATTGATTTGTACTCTTAAAGCTGGCTGTGTTGGTCAGAGGATGGCTCTTTGTGAGTGTGGCTTTTCCCCTCTGGCTAACTTTAGCAAAAATTTTCCTGAAGCAGCTTTTTGAAAACACTGAATATTCAAACCAACAACAAAGTTTCACTTTCTGGAATTAACTTAATTCTAAGTGAAGGCATGAGTTTGAACAAGTGTTTTTTTCACTGTAACCTGGAATGCTGTGAGCTTGCAAGTGCTGCAGGGAAAAAACTGTGTAATGGTTTTGGTAATACTTTTTTTAGGATATATTTGAGTGCCGAACATGTGGCCTATTGGAATCGCTTTGTTGTTGCACAGAATGTGCAAGGGTCTGTCACAAAGGCCATGACTGCAAGTAAGTATTGTATTCTCTTTCTTATAATGAAATCAATATTTTGTGGGTTTATTTGTTTACTGGTAGTTAATTTTTTTCCTTGGTTGAAGTATTCAGATATTTGAGAACAGAAGATTAATAAAATATTTAAAATACCTTCCTTCTGCTCTGTAAGATTTGTTTTATGAGTTAGAATGGAAAGAGTAATCTGAAGCTGTCTTCTGCTTTTCACTTTGTAGAATTTAGAGTGTGTAATTCTCATTCTCAAGGTGCTTTATATTCTGAGAATAATATATCTAAATAATATAATGTTTTAATTTTGGGTGTCTCGAGCAGTTTTCTGGAGGCAGTGAATCCTGATGACAGATCATTTTTGTAAACTTTTAGAAAAGTGTAGCATATTAAACTCCTAGATCAACTCTAATAAAGGGAAAAGTGAGTAGGCAGTCAAAGGAACAGTCAAGAAGTCTCTGATCAACCTGGCGAAAGCTTTGAAGCTGCAGAGGTTCTGTGGCACTGTTAGAGGGTGTAAATTAATTACAGCATTAATATCCTAGCTATAATCAGCTAACAGATACAATTATAACAGTGTTGTTACAATTCTCAGTGTTGTAACAATTACTGAGCTTTTACTGAAGATTGGCAGCTTCCTTGGCTGGAAGGCTATTTTGGGTAAGGATAAATGGTCTTGGATAAGTTTTGGTAAAGTACTATGAAAAGCTCTGTAGTGAAACTGCCCTCTTAAAATGGGTGTAGGAGACAAGAACAGCAAATATCAGGTGTTGCCACATACAAACTACATTCACTTTTCAGCTAGGTTTTAGCATCTTGCTGCTGCAATAAGCAAGAAACTCCTAGCAGGAATCTTAATGTACACACTAAGACCCTTTGCCTGTGTAGAAAATGTTTGGTACGTTACTGAGCAGTGTTGCAGCTCACCTTTTCTGTTTCTTGTAGACTCAAACGAACATCTCCAACAGCCTACTGTGATTGCTGGGAAAAGTGCAAGTGTAAAACACTAATTGCTGGACAGAAGTCTGCTCGCCTTGATCTCCTTTACCGCCTGCTTACTACCACGAATCTTGTTACCATGCCAAATAGCAGGCAAGTTCATATGTGCAAAGACCAGGGCAGAATAATTATTATTTTTAAATATGTGGTATATCATATCTCCACTAATCAATTTTTCATTACAGGGGAGAACATCTGCTGCTGTTTTTAGTACAGACAGTTGCCAGGCAAACTGTGGAACACTGCCAGTACAGACCACCTAGAATTAGGGAAGATCGTAATCGTAAAACTGCAAATCCTGAAGGTAAGAGCTGTTTCAGTGTAATAAATGGCAAATCCCATGTTTCAGTACCTCTTTCATAGGTTGCTTTTTTGTCTCCTTAGATTCTGATATGCCTGATCATGATTTAGAACCTCCTCGCTTTGCTCAGCTTGCTTTGGAACGTGTTTTGCAGGACTGGAATGCACTGAAGTCCATGATCATGTTTGGCTCCCAGGAAAACAAAGACCCGTGTGTATTTAGATGTAGTTGTCAATGTAAAGTTTGATGGGATATTTGAGACCTGCTGACTTATATAAAATTCATTTCCTTTCTTTTTGTTCTTTCCAAGTCTTAGTGCAAGCAGTAGGATAGGTCATCTTCTGCCTGAAGAACAAGTTTACCTTAACCAGCAAAGTGGAACTATTCGCTTGGACTGTTTTACTCACTGCCTCATTGTCAAATGCACAGCAGACATTTTGGTAAGCACTTTTATCCATGTTTTACATAGATTTTCTGAATAATATGAAACTGTAGATTATCTCTGGTGATATCCTTGGAGAGTAATGTGAAAATAACTTTGTTTGTTGTATTTTTGTAAATTTGTAGTGCTACAACTTTGATCTCCCTTTAAATCTTAATGTGTCTTGTTTTATGCTTCTAAATTACACGGCACTATTGGGTTGTAATGACCTGTTTCTACAGCTCTTAGATACTTTACTGGGTACTCTGGTAAAGGAATTACAAAACAAGTATACGCCAGGGCGCAGAGAAGAAGCTATTGCTGTTACAATGCGATTCCTCCGTTCTGTGGCAAGAGTGTTTGTCATTCTTAGTGTGGAAATGGCTTCCTCCAAAAAGAAAAAGTAAGTGCAGTGGTGGGATGCCTGTGAGCATTGGATGTGGTGGGTTTATTTTTTAAACATTTATTCTTTTATTTAATTAGTTTATAAAAATCAACAGTAGGCAAAAGCATCTTAATTTGTGGTCTGTAGGCAGCATAATGTGGAAAGTTGCAAACCTCAAGACTGCATGATAGCCAATGATATGTCAGGTAGCTTTTTAATACAGTACTTGCTAAACTTGCATATTCATAATGGACCTTTCCTTTTAAAATGTTAGGATTTTTGGAAGTAGGGAGTTTTAACTTTGAAGTACAATCTGTGGTTGTCAGTAATAGATTTCGGTATTCAGCCTTAGTCTCGAATTATTGAATGATGTTTTTAGCTGACTGGAATAGCTGTTCATAGTTGCTATACATGCAAATATATGTATCTGTTGAAAAGAATTGTCTTGACTTTTTGGAGGAAAAAAATTAAAATTGATATTACCATAGTATGGGGGGGTGGGGAATAAAAAGTTATTTAACCTTTATTTTTGTGGTTTTTTTTCCCCTAGCAATTTTATTCCACAGCCAATTGGAAAATGTAAACGTGTATTCCAGGCGTTATTGCCCTATGCTGTTGAAGAGTTGTGCAATGTAGCAGAATCTCTCATTATTCCAGTTAGGATGGGAATTGCACGTCCTACAGCACCCTTTACGCTTGCTAGCACTAGTATAGATGCCATGCAGGGAAGTGAAGAACTGTTTTCTGTGGAGCCTCTGCCACCCAGACCATCATCTGACCAGTCTAGCAGGTAAAATTCACTAAAGCTCGCTGTTTGCTCTGTTTAAAGAGTTGCTTAAGGTGGTTTTGTTCTGGGGCTTCTTATCCTCGCCAAGCGTTTTGGAAGTATTTTCCTACTGCCATATTTCTACATTAGTGTTAGGTACATAGTGACAGCCAAAGGTCCACCTACGTTTGTTTTATTTTTAAAGTTCTAGTCAATCTCAGTCATCCTACATCATAAGGAATCCCCAGCAAAGACGCATCAGCCAGTCACAGCCAGTTCGTGGCAGGGATGAAGAACAAGATGATATTGTTTCAGCAGATGTGGAAGAGGTTGGTTTTCTTTTCATGCATTTTTTTCCTCAGCACGCACCTGATGCATTAGCACATGCTTTAATGTCTGAACCAGAAATACATGCATCAAGAACGCTGATTTGCAAAAGATAGAGTAGCACTTAAAATAGTCCTGCCATGCCGTAAGCATATTGTTTTGCTAGAGGTTTGTAACTGTTGTTTTATATTCATAAATATTTAGTCATTTCAGAGTATACTGTGTCTTGCATTTGACAGTTACAGTATGATTTAGAATACTAATTAATACATCTGTTATTTCCTTTTATATAAAAACTTGTGCTATGTTATAACTCCCCGTTAAAAGCTTTTAAGTCTTTCATGCATGGTTGCTATTACTTGGGTTCTATTAGAGAGCTACAAGGTGTTTTACCAGGATGGTAGCTCTTCAATATTTAGAAACTAATTCTTGGTTTTACAGTCAGTTTTACCCTTTCAAAATTAAAATCTAATGTCCAGTGCTGTGTTTTGTTTATGTGCCTGATTTTTTTTTTCCACAAGACTGTGGCCTGTACAGTCGTAGACATGTTCTGTGTGGCTAAAAGTTCATTTTCTGTTCATGTCAATTCAGTTGTGAGCTCATCTTTCTTCGATGTGAGGTTTTTTTGTTTTCTTTAGTTTTTAATTTAAATTTTGCACTGAGTTTTTGAAAATATGTAGGTTATCTCTGATATGGAAGATATTCTAGTGTAAAATTACAATGCTTTTTCCAGGTTGAGGTGGTTGAGGGGGTAGCTGGTGAAGAAGACCATCATGATGAACAGGAAGAACACGGTGAAGAAAATGCTGAAGCAGAAGGACAGCATGACGAGCATGATGAAGATGGTATGTATAATATACATCATGCACATACTGCTTGGATGAGTAAACTGTGCATCATAAATAAAAGGTATCTTTGGAGTCACCAGCGATAATGATTTGGGAGACTTGCACAAGTAGAGAGAATCCAAAGGTTTCAGATTATGCATCATAGAATCATAGAATGGTTTGAGTTGGAAAGGACCTTAAGATCATATAGTTCCAACCCCCCCTGCCGTGGGCAGGGATACCACACCCTAGACCATGTCTCTGTTCCAAGGCTCTGTTCCAGTACCTAGCCACCCTCACAGTAAAGAACTTCTTCCTTACATCTAAACTGAACTTTCTCTGTTGTAAGTGTAAACCAATTAACCTCTTGTCTTATTGCTCCAGTCCCTGATGAAGAGCCCCTCTCCAGCATCCCTGTAGGCCCCCTTCAGCTATTGGAAGACTGCTATGAGATCTCCATGCAGCTTCTCTTCTCCAGGCTGAACAGCCCCAGCTCTTTCAGTCTGTCTTCTTGTGGGAGGTGCTTCAGCCCCCATATAGTTCTCAAGGCCCTCCTCTGGACTTGCTCCAAAACCTCCATGTCCTTTATGTCGAGGACACCAGGATCGTATGCAGTATTCCAAGTGGGGTCTCAAAACACCTCACAAAAGGAGATAAGAAGAGTGACAGATAGCTCATAGTAGGCACATTAACCCTTTTATTTTTCTCTTTCTGCTGGAGGAGAAAATATTAAGTTGCCAAAGGATAAAAAAAAACCAAAACGAATGTTATGTTCTTGGTCAGCAGTATCTATTTTGCCTTTTGTATTTGCTACTGTAAAATGTAGACATAACCTAATTGACGGATTGAAAAAATAGCTCAGCTCTTGCATGGGTAATGATAGAATAGTGGCTATGGTAGATGTGTTTTCAAAAGGGATCTGAATTATTGCAACAACAACACATCATCAGTAGGATAAAACTAACCTGTCTCAAGACAGTCTAATTATGGTGAGCTAGTTCACAAACCAATCAGAAAATAATAAATTATGGTTCAGTATTTAGAATAAAATTAATCCTGTGTATGAAAGTTCTTGCAATTAATGACTTGTCTTGTATTTAGTTAGTTGGGGATTAGATGGCTCAAAGCTATGCTTTTTAAAAAAAATATCATAATCTCTTTGTGATTGTGCTTTGTATTTTCAGTCAGTACATTTACAGTACAGAAAATCTGTTCACTCAGTGTTCAGAACACGTAATTCTCAAAAGTTAAACTTGAATAGAACCTGTATTTTTTAATTACTTCTTTTTTTAAGTTTTCAGGTATTCCTTAGATATTAATTTGAAGCATAATACATGTGCATGAAGAGTTGCAGACTCTTTGGCTTGAGTGACTAGTTCTGTCTCCTTAAAGTCTTAATTTTCAGTGTGTGTGTTGAATGTGTATGTGCAGTCTCGTGTGAGAGGGACAGGGGCTGCTAACTGCTGGAAAATAAGAAAATATACTCCATGTATTTCTGCGTGTTTGCATTGCTTTTATGGCATCTCCTGGGGTGTCTGTTAACTTCTGCTATAGTAAGACGCTCTGGGTTTAAGGTGTCTTATATGAATCACTACAGTCATGCTATTTTTTTCCACATTCTAAACATGAGGTGTTTTGTGTATTGCTTTTATAGGCAGTGACATGGAGTTGGATTTGCTAGCTGCTGCTGAAACAGAAAGTGACAGTGAGAGTAACCACAGTAATCAGGACAATGCTAGTGGGCGCAGAAGTGTTGTCACTGCAGCTACTGCTGGGTCAGAAGCAGGTATGCCACACCATCTTGTGTATGATCTAGCTCTTTAAATTTAGATATCAAGGTGTACAGAAAAAACGAAATGTGTGATTTGTGATTGAATTCGGTGGTAATTGAATATGGCTTTAACAAGGGCAGAATTTTTCCCTTTGGCTCTGGACTGCATCCAGCACTCCAGAGGTATACTAGAGAAATTACTTCACAGCTAGACTGAACAGAGCGAGAATTACGTGGTTTAGCATGTAGCTTTCCCTTATAATCTTATTTTTTCCTCTTTCCTGTAATTTTTTTTCTGTTTACCCAGCTTCTTCTCACCCCCTACCACCTCACCCCACCCCCCTAACATTTCCTCACATTTCCTGCTTTTCCATTGCTTTTCCCTTGCCCGTTATTCTGGTACACAGACTTTTGGACAAGGAGATGCACCAAGATGTGGCCTGATTTTGTTTGCTCTTACAGAGCTTCTGGATGTGTTACAAAAGATTACCCTGCATTCTCATGAAATGAAATGTTTTCACTTATGTTTTGCTATAGAAGTTAGATACAGTTTAAAACAAAACATAAAACCTGACCAGTCATTTTAAGGCATTTTGAATGCCAGTGCTCTACTGTCCGGTTTGGAAACATAATTTTTAGAATTCATTGCCTGGGGGCAAAATCAGTGAAGAACTTTTGAATTAAATGATTTCTTAATTTATCTTCTGAAATGTAATTAATTTTACTGCTTTTCGTGAAACCTGCGGAAAGTTAGCAGCTTGTTACAAGGATAATTTAGTAAAGATTTTCAGTAGTGGTAATCGAACCTTTTTTAGTATGTGTAATTTCTTCTTTTCGAAAAGTTGTACAGCACTGACATCATACAGGCGTACATGCACAAATGCGCAGTTGTCAGTTAACGTTTATTGCTTGTTTTCCTCACAGGAGCTAGCAGTGTTCCAGCATTTTTTTCTGAAGATGACTCTCAATCTAATGATTCCAGTGACTCTGATAGCAGCAGCAGTCAGAGTGATGACATAGAGCAGGAGACCTTCATGCTTGATGAGCCTCTGGAACGAACAACAAATAGCTCACATGCCAATGGTGCTGCCCAGGCTCCCCGTTCCATGCAGTGGGCTGTACGTAATACCCAAAACCAGAGGACTGCTAGCACTGCTCCTTCTAGTACGTCAGCCCCAGCAGGCAAGTCTGAGTAAAATGCATGTCAATTGACTCTTGCTTTGTCCCTTCCTTTGTTTTTATTTGTTCTGTTAAGGATGAAGTCTTATCTGTTTGTCACAGGACAGTGCTGACCTATCTTGACTGTTCCAGTTCTGGTTTTGAATGTAAAAAAAGGAATGAATCTGTTGTAGTTCTAAAGATATGAGTATGCTTACTGTAGCTAGTAATTTTGTGCTAGTTATAGTTGTGATGTTAGTAATATTTACCAGTTTATTTCTAGAAATGTTCAAGATAAAAGTCAATACAGAAAATATGTAGCAAAGGGTAGATAAATTCATTAATGTCATACCTTCTTTTCTGTTTAGCAAGTTCAGCGGGCTTGATTTACATCGATCCATCAAACTTACGTCGAAGTGGTACCATCAGTACGAGTGCTGCAGCAGCAGCTGCAGCCCTTGAAGCCAGCAATGCAAGCAGCTATTTAACATCTGCAAGCAGCTTAGCAAGAGCATACAGTATTGTGATACGGCAGATATCTGACCTGATGGGTCTGATTCCCAAGTACAATCATTTAGTGTACTCCCAGATTCCAGCTGCAGTGAAGCTGACTTACCAAGATGCAGTTAACTTGCAGGTAAGAACATCCAGATCTCTGTAGAGAAACATAATTCCAGTACAGCTGATTTTTTATTTTGGTAAAATCATAGAGTTGTTGAGTATGAAAGTGATCTCTGAAGATAGTCTAGTCTAAATTCCCTGCAGGGTCAACAGGAGAAGGTTGCTCAGTAACTATGTTCAATTAGGTTTTGAATATCTCCCAGGATGGAGACTCCACAAGTATTCTGAGCAACCTGTTGTTTGACAGCTCTTAGAGTAAAAGGTTTTTTCTTAAGTTTAAATGAACATTTCAGGTGTTTAAGTTTGTGCTTATTGCCTCTTGTACATTCGCTGGGAAGAGGTTCTCTGTATACTTTATGCCTTTTTATGAGCTATTTACACACACTGGTAAGATCCTTCTGAGTTTGTTTCTTGAGTCTGAACTATTCCAGCTCTATCAGCCTCTATTATACCTCTCTAATATATTACCTCTGTATTACTACCTCTCTATTATATGAGAGGTAGTGTATGCTGCAGTAGCTGTAGTTACTAATTCCATTAAATTGTTCATATTTCCTATACATATATTCTTTTTTTTCTTAACTTAGTCTGACTGGTATCTGAGTGATAGTAAAGTCAGGATTGACTGTTCCGGAGATACTGGTGATCTCTACTTGAAAACCTTTGGGCTATTCTTTTTAGTATGAACTGTTGAGTTTATAAAAGAACAAAGTTAGTAAGGGCCAAATAACTAAATGAGATAAAATATTTGTGCATATAAATGTCTGTTTGCTGTCCCTGATGTTGGATAAAAAAAAATCCAACAGGTCAATGAAGTTAGACTCTGGAGCCTGCTTTTCTTCCTGTATTGGGAACAGGTGAAGAAAGACTTGGACCATGAGAGGTCTGTATGCAGACATAGTTCTCTGTGCAGGTTTTAGCTTTGTCTTCACTGAGTAAGTTGCAGGGGGTGAATAATGGTGAAGGATCTAGCTAGTGAATGCCATAGCAGGATGAGGGCTGTTAAAGCTACTAGAAAGTCAGGAATTGGACCAAAATTCCCAAGGTGTACACACCTGGAAGATGCTTGGTGGTCATAAGTTGAGGAGGAGATGTCCGAAAGAGAGAGAGGTGTGGTGAGAAAGCTTTACAGACACCAAGGAATTAAGTATTGATTGCTGCATACCACTACAGTAAATCAGCAGTCTCAGTAGAGCTTTCTGAAACTGTTCTTTGGTCATTTTTGAATTGTGGTTTTACCGCCTCTTTGTAAGGAATCAGGTGTAACTGTAAAAGCCATGGTGGAGGCTTATGCTGAGATTGCATTCTCGTCATCTAGTTCTGTTTGCAAAACTCATTACATCTCATTTTCTATAGAATTACGTAGAAGAAAAGCTTATTCCTACTTGGAATTGGATGGTTAGTATCATGGACTCTACTGAAGCTCAGCTGCGTTATGGTTCTGCATTAGCATCTGCTGGCGATCCTGGGCATCCAAATCATCCTCTCCATGCTTCTCAGAATTCAGCCAGAAGGGAAAGAATGACAGCCCGTGAGGAAGCCAGCTTAAGAACACTTGAGGGAAGAAGGTATGAAAATAGCTTGATTATGTGATGTGAATTACCAGTCTTGGAGTCAAATGTAATCTTCTTGTTCGTTGATATTTTGTAATGCAACAGTTTACTTACTGCTTTAAGTTGGCTTCCTATGTTGTTTCTACTATTTCATTTATTTTTATGTGCTACATTCATCTTGAGTATTAATTATTTGTAATATGCAGCACCTGAGCTGCTTATAGTAAAGCATGGAATATGATTGCTACTCTTATCACACTGGGTTTCTGTTTTTTAGTTTTCACATCCATCTTTCAGAAATAAAGACTAACGGGTAAAGGCTACATTCTGCTGTGATGCCTGATCTCTCTGTATTCAATCCTTTTCTTTCACTAGACGAGCTACTTTACTCAGTGCCCGTCAGGGAATGATGTCAGCACGTGGTGACTTCCTGAACTATGCACTGTCTCTGATGCGTTCCCACAATGATGAGCACTCAGATGTTCTTCCTGTTCTGGATGTCTGTTCACTAAAGCATGTTGCGTATGTTTTTCAAGCCCTTATTTACTGGATTAAAGCAATGAATCAACAGACAACGTTGGATACTCCTCAGCTGGAACGGAAAAGGTACTGAGCCTGACTCACAGAAACAAACTCTTTTGCACAAATGGTGTGTTACTCAGCAACTCAAATATATACCTATATCAATGTCTTTGCATATGTAGTAACATGTGTATTATATATATAATACGCATATATATATAATATATATATAATGGCAAAATTTACACAAAATACTTATAAAGCTATGAAGGCACAGACCTTTTCAATTAAAGATGAGTGGTTCAAATTCAAACAGTCAGGTGCTTCTGTTAGATAAAATTTTAGTAGCCTGTATGAAATGAGATCTTATTGGTCATCATCTAGTTTCAGAACATATTTCACAATGCACAAACTGCCAGAAATTAATACAAGTCAAAGTTCTTGATCCTTTTTTTTTTAATACAGTAATATCCATTTCCTCAATATGCAGCTTGCAGTCTTAACTTTCTGAAGTGTGATCAGTGACATTTTTGTAAGACTGGGCATATTTATTCTGCACCAGTAAGTTTTAGACTAGTATTCACTTAAATATTTCTTACACTAATGTAGGGTTCCTAGGTTTTATATATAGACAGAGTCCTTAAAAACAAGCATACCAGTCACTCTCTGAAGCTGCAGCTTTGTAGATTGAACTCGGTAGGTGGCTAAATGGCTAGGAGAGTAACTGTGAGAGTAGAGCAGTGAGTACATAATGAGAACTACTCTACAGTACTTTGATTTTAGAGTGCGTTCATTCTTATTTTGTCTATCTCTCAAGTACACTAACAGATTATGCTCTTGCTTTTACTGATTGCTACAGATGTGTCTTGCCTAATGGTTTCTTCAAGAGGATTGACTATTTTTTCTTCCTTTTTTTCAAGAACTCGGGAACTTTTGGAACTGGGTCTTGACAATGAAGATTCAGAACATGAAAATGATGATGACACCAATCAAAGTTAGTGTACAGATACACTTCTGTAGCATGCAAAAATACCACTTACGCTTTCTTGGTGTTTTTTCCCATTTAGCTAGCTGAGAATTTGAATAAATTTTGCTACTTGTATGTTACACTAAAGTTGGGGTTTTGAAAGGTTTTCTTACCATTATTCCTTGCCAAATTTGTTCTGACATTGCCTGTTCTCATTTCGAGGCCTTCTTTTTGTCGTCTCTTGCTTACTCTATACTATGACAGGATTTAAAATTTGGTTTGGAGTTAAACTGATTTTTTTGATCTGATGAAACTGCTGCTGAAAATGGTGGAATATGTACTCTGTACCAAGTATATATAGATTAGGAGTACATGTTAAGTAAAATCAGTTACAGTAAAAAGAATAAAAGTCATAACTGCATCTTAATAAAAATACGGGATTTGTGGAAGCATCCTGTAGAAGGTTCAAAGCTCTTCCAGTCAGGTAGCTGAGAGGGAAGCATATTAATATTTTGATGTTTTAAATCCTTTGCTTTTATAACTGTGAAAATTGCATTAAAATCTTCTCTGATATTTAGGTGCTACACTCAACGACAAAGATGATGACTCCCTTCCAGCAGAGACTGGCCAAAACCATCCATTTTTCAGACGATCAGACTCTATGACGTTCCTCGGCTGCATTCCGCCCAATCCGTTTGAGGTTCCTCTGGCAGAAGCCATCCCCTTGGCAGACCAGCCTCATCTATTACAGGTGACATCAGAGATGATGTTCTGGAAGAAAACTGCAGTTTGCTTTTTCACTTCTAACTGAAGTATATTATTTACCCAGAATGCTTCTGTTAATTTTCAGCCAAATGCTCGCAAAGAAGATCTGTTTGGTCGACCAAGTCAGGGTCTGTATTCATCTTCTGCCAACAGCGGGAAATGCTTAATGGAAGTCACAGTGGATAGAAACTGCCTTGAGGTAGATTTAAAGGCTTTATTACTTTAAACAATTGAAGCTAATACCTTCATTCCTTAAAAAGACACTTGAGTATTTTCAGGAAGAATTTGAAGTGGCTTTCAGAATAATTTGAAAAGCCAGTAAGTGTGAAAACTTGGACCTTTTATTGAAAGTGTGGGTTGTTGTTTTTTTTTTGTAAATGTAGGAACTTTTATGATTACTGATTTATAGCAGATTTCAGGCATTATTTTCAAAGGCTGCAGTATGGTCCCAAGTTAATTTTGAAATGCCAATTATATCATTATTTGTGATAAAAAGACTTTAATATTCCTATATCCCGGTAAATTGACTTGCCTGCAGACAGAGCATTAAATGGCAAGCGTGAAGTGGGAAAATGTGTGTTTTTGTAGCTGAAATGATTGAGATTATTGTGTTTAACAGGTCCATTACAGTGCTCAGACTTGTGAGGCTTAAAAATTACATGTATCCTGGAAAAGCCTTATAGACTACTTTAAAAGTGCAATTAAATTTTACTTCTCCTCTTTAGGTTCTTCCAACTAAAATGTCTTATGCAGCCAACTTAAAAAATGTTATGAGCATGCAAAATCGGCAAAAGAAGGAAGGGGAGGAACAAAACGTGCCTACAGAAGAATCTGAGAGTTCAAAGCCAGGGCCTTCAGCTCATGATCTTGCAGCACAACTGAAAAGCAGCTTGTTGGCAGAGATAGGATTGACAGAAAGTGAAGGGCCACCTCTCACATCTTTCAGGTAGTTTGAGTTAAAAATCACTCTCTGAAATATTACTGAGCTGACAAAAGAATATTTGGGACTCTGAAAAGTCTTTCTAACTTTAAATGGGTAGGTTTAGTGTGCATTTCTAATTTGATAGTTTTAAAGTGAACAGTCAAACAGTCTTCAAGGAGGTCTGGGCAAACTATAGTAAAAGTCCTTTACTACCTGGCTTCCTGCTACAGACCTACCATGGTGTCCTGGGTAGCTAAGTTTAAAAATTGGAATTGACAGCTTGCCGTGTGTGGGGGGTGATGCTGCCCACCCTTCGTGCAGTGAGGGGCTGAACTGCCTGCACTTTGAATTACAGCCCTTTTAAAAAAAAATAGAGGTTTTGATTGAAGGGGGACCAATAACAGTGAATTCTGTGGAGCAGTGAAGTTGCATGCTTTGAGAGTAATTTCTCTTTGGAAGGAAGATGTGTGTTTCAGCTGTAACTAAACCATTTCATATGCTTTTGTCCACAAACTTACTGTACCGTGGTGGTATTTATCAGAAATTAAGAGCTTATTTGAAGGCAGAGGGTGAGAAAAAGCTGAAGTACACAAACTGTGTCTGAAATTTAAGCTGATTTTGCTTCTCTGTTGTTTTTTCCCGCCTTCTATCAGGCCACAGTGTAGCTTCATGGGCATGGTTATATCTCATGACATGTTGCTGGGACGTTGGCGCCTTTCCTTAGAGTTGTTTGGTAGAGTATTCATGGAAGATGTTGGAGCAGAGCCTGGATCGGTATGTATTTCCCAGTGTAAGGACAATTCCTCTTAAAATACAATCCTGTAGCTCCCTCATTCTGATTTTGGTTTTTGTTTTTCAAGATCCTGACTGAATTAGGTGGCTTTGAAGTAAAGGAATCAAAGTTCCGTAGAGAGATGGAAAAGCTTAGAAACCAGCAATCCAGGGACTTAACATTGGAGGTAAAAAATGTTAGTTTATCTTCTGAATTGTTTTCATTAATTGAATTATTGCACACAGGATAACTTGATAATATAACTTGGTAGGAGAAATTGTATTTGAGAGTCTGCAAGCAGGTGTCTTAAACTTTACTTTGTGAGCTGTGTTGCACTTCGTAGTTTTCACAGTCTAATTGGTGTTTTCTCAGTCTGTGCAGAAGTGTCCCAGAAACTTCTTGTGAAGCTGAAACTTTTTTGTGTTTTTATTAGGTTGATCGAGACAGAGATCTTCTAATTCAGCAGACCATGAGGCAGCTCAACAATCATTTTGGTCGCAGGTGTGCCACTACTCCGATGGCTGTACACAGAGTAAAAGTTACTTTTAAGGATGAGCCTGGAGAAGGCAGCGGTGTAGCACGAAGCTTTTATACTGCTATTGCACAAGCTTTTCTGTCAAACGAGAAACTGCCAAATCTAGATTGCATTCAGAATGCCAACAAAGGTACCCATACAAGTAAGTGATGCATAGCAATTAATCTACAGATAACATTCATAAAAGCCTTGGATTTTTTTTTACACTGAAGTACTTGGCATTGTCTCAGGGCTTTGTTAGCACAGGAACTATAAAAATGGTGCATGTTACTTCTCTGGGGCAAGGAAATGGCATTCTTTCTGTTTCCAGAAACAGGAAGCTCTTGTTTTTCTCGAAACAAGAGTCTGCTTTACATGTTTTCAATTCTTTTGAGCATCTTTCTCTCCAGTAGGTAATAATTGTCAAGCTTTTAGCTAGTAAGAGTTTATACATTTTCATATGACTGCTCCATCTGGCTTGTCATGAATACATTTTAATGTTTTTGAAAGTATATAAAACTCTTGAAGTACTTCAGCATTTGTAACCTGGTACAAATACTTCAGGTTCCTTTCTGAAGTTTGGCTGAACTGCTGTCACTACTTTTAAGTGAAGTGGTTCTGTCTCATTGACGTCTTTCAAGCTATCTTTAAAAGCCATGTCCTTCTTACACTGAAACTTAAGTAGGAGAAAGAAATATAAAGATGCTTAAGTTTATGAGGCTTTTTCCCCTTCAGGTCTGATGCAGAGATTGCGAAATAGGGGAGAGAGAGATCGGGAAAGGGAGCGAGAGAGAGAAATGCGGAGAAGTAGTGGCTTACGAGCTGGTTCTCGGAGAGATAGGGATAGGTAAGTGATGTATTTTCAATTTGTTGGAGGTACTTTGTCAAACAGAATTATTGCCTTGGTTATTTTCAGGAAAGACCCCTTTACTTCCTCAAATTAAAGGTGTCTGGATTTTTTTACTTTCAGGAGCAATTTTCAGGGTAATTTTTTTTTTAAATCCAATATATACTTCAGTTCTTTAAAGAATAATTACGCTTACTTTAGCAATGATAGATTATGTCTCAACTATTTGCCATCCATCTGTCCTGCTAAAACGATAAAAAAACTTGTGTACTAGAATAAGATTGTGAGGTGGTTCGTAAACAACGTTGCCATTGCTGGCATGTCTGACTGCTGTATCCAGGATACTAGTAGGACTAAAAATCTCTCGTTCATTTGATTATCTGCTTCTGAATCATTCTCTCCAAGCAGCTATGAGCAGCACTACTATTCCAGCATAAAAGCTAATGCTTTTTTGCATCTGTTTGCAAATGATACTGTTCTAGAAGATTTTTGTGTATTTCCTCTGAAATGAGTACAGAGTGCTCTAACTTTCTTAAGGGACTTTAGAAGACAACTTTCCATTGACACACGGCCTTTTAGACCAGCATCAGAAGGAAATCCTAGCGATGACCCTGACCCTCTTCCAGCACACAGACAAGCCCTTGGAGAAAGGCTCTACCCTCGAGTGCAAGCAATGCAGCCAGTAAGCCTTATCAATTTCATATGCTTAATGATATGTTGCTCTTGTCCTTTTTAATTCAAAAATTAATTTTCTCGCCCATTATTGTTTAACATAACTGAAATTTTTAGAACAAGTAGGACTGTTCCTATATTATTTGGCATTTTCTTCAGATTTTGTTTCTGTAATTTGTCATTTATCTTAGGAAGTGTCTTGTAATGAATTCTATATTAAAAATACTAAAACTTTCATAAAACCGTATTTGAAAATGAGAGAACTGGAGGAGAACAGTAAGTCATATCATTCCTTATCCCCAGGCATTTGCAAGTAAAATCACTGGAATGTTGTTGGAACTGTCGCCTGCTCAGCTGCTTCTGTTACTAGCTAGTGAAGATTCCCTTAGAGCAAGAGTTGATGAAGCAATGGAACTCATTATTGCACATGGCAGGTAAAGTATCAAGGATTTAGGTAAGAAATGAGAACTGATTTTGTGACCAAAGCAGTTCATGCTGCAGCTGATACATACAACTTATTCCTTGCTTTGCTGTATGTATTTTTCTTTGGACAGGGGTCTTGTTGACTTTGGTTTAATCTAATCTGTCTGGTTTCAGAATATCCCAATTCATTACTGTGAAATTAAATCTGCCTTTATGTTTTTTTCCCTTGTCAAGGGAGAATGGTGCTGACAGTATATTGGATCTTGGATTGCTGGACTCTTCAGATAAAGTGCAGGTAATGAATTGTTGCACAAGTTAAACTTACTTAAGATCCAGTTGTATCAGTTAATTTTAAAAACTTAAGCAACTGTAGCTCTCCTTTATCATGCAAGACAAGAAGTATAAAGGAAATACAATGGAAATTCTTAAACAATGGAACTTGAACCTTTGGGTCTAGTAGCAAATAGCTTCTTGATGTGTGTCAGTAACTAGAATTAAGTTTGTTAATTGCTATTCTGACTTTCAAAACAGGAAAATAGAAAGCGACATGGTTCCAGCCGCAGTGTAGTAGATATGGAACTAGATGATACAGATGATGGGGATGACAATGCACCACTTTTCTACCAACCTGGAAAACGAGGTTTTTATACACCAAGACCTGGTAAAAACACAGAAGCAAGGCTGAATTGTTTCAGAAACATTGGCAGGTATGTTACTATTAACTAGTCTAGTCTGAAACATGTGAAGGATGAATATACAAAATACCAGGGAGAGTACCAATGACCATAGCTGCAAAATTTTTATTACTTTTATGCTTCGTATTTCTTATTTGGAGCTAAATAGTGGGTAGTTTGCACATTTCAGTGTGAAGTTTCTTTTCCTGTTATATCTTTATCTTTTTTTAACAATGTGGAAGTGTTATATTGCAGAAAGTACTTTGTTGGATTTATACATGTCTATGGTTTTCTTTCTGGGATGGATAGGGCTGGAAAGCTACCTGCAGTTTGATTCTTAGAATATTTTGACTTTTCTAATGTGAGTTTGCTGAATGATCTCCAGTGTAATTTCTTTTGTGCTGAATCAAAACCCATACGCTTGTTTTCAGAATCCTAGGATTGTGCTTGTTGCAGAATGAACTGTGTCCCATCACGTTAAATAGACACGTAATCAAAGTTCTTCTTGGCAGAAAGGTAAATTGACACAGAAATTTTAATTTTCTTCAATTAATGAAACTTCATCTTTAAAAACTGCTTTTTTTCTTCTGTGCATGCATTGAGTAGCTGAGTTGATATTGGAACTGTAAGGCTGCCTTTAAATTTAATTTGAGGAATATTAGTTTTATCATTTCGTAGAGTTTGAACTGAGTACATATAGCGGAAGTCAGGTATTTGACCAAGATGGAATGATTTGTAGTAGGCTAGCCTTTTACTATCTTCAGAAACAGCTTACTGTATCCTCTTTTTCTCTTCCTGAGACTGAAGACTTGAAGACATAGTGTTCAGCAGTACTAGGCAACAGCATGTCAGCTTTCTTAAAAGCATTTTCCTCAGTATTTGAGAGAACTCATTGAATTTAATTGTAATTTTGTCTCAGGTGTAGGTATAATTTAATTCAGAGAATAATTACCTAAACTTTCAGCAAAAATGCTTCCCCACCCCAGAAACCCCTAACTATATATTGCTCTTTTCATGTGTTAGTCAATAGCATTGTGAGTTCTGTGCGATGCAACAAACTTAAAGCAAGGTTTGTTACTGCTGTTCTTTCTTTAAAAACTGTGTTGATCACATAATCAGTTATCCAAAATACGTATGATCTTTGATGAGAAAGGGTTGATGGCAGAAAGGTATGCCTCCAAGTATCCCCTGATATCTTCCAAGAAATATTCCCTTCTAGTTATTTTCTTCAGGTTTTCCTTCAGTATGTATTCCTTTCAGTTAAATGTCAGATACATTAAAGAGTATTTCAGGTTTAGTTTAGTGTGTAGATGACTTCTCTCCTGGCTGATAAAGAACAAGGAAGCAAGGAACTACATAAAACAGTAAGAATTAGACATTGGTATTTTAATTGTTGGAAACTCTGGTACGCAGTTGGGCCATCAGTTGCTTAAATGTGTCTATGTATCAGCAGTATGTATGTGTTTTAAGTGGAAGGGAACTTTCAGCATTTTGCAGCTGTGATGCAAATTGTTTCCAGTTTCAGCCAGCCTCCATCATATCTCTGTTATCTAGGTAGTATGTACAAGAATTTGTTTTTAAAAAAACTATACATTTTCTTTATAACCTCTATGCCCTTAATGGCAGGAAGGGCTTTAGAGGTCTGTCTTTACGTTCTGGTAATGCACCTCAGTTGAGTATTCTAATGTACCTTCAGAGGTGGCTGAATATAGTAGTTTGACTGCCTTTATTTCCAAGTATTTGTATGCTTTTTACATGGGTGATGCACTGCTGTATGCCAGTGCATAGATTAGGCACAGAGCATATGATTTTGAGTATATTCTTGAACAACAGGAGTGCTTCAAACATCACTTTCAAGCATCTGTCTTTTTTATAGGTGAACTGGCATGACTTTGCTTTTTTTGATCCGGTTATGTATGAAAGCCTTCGGCAACTTATCCTCGCTTCCCAGAGTACAGATGCTGATGCAGTGTTTGCAGCAATGGATTTAGCCTTTGCAATAGACCTGTGTAAGGAGGAGGGTGGAGGGCAGGTAAGCACAGAAAAACCTGTATCTTTGTAGCTTCAGAATTGGACAGCTTATGCATGCAGTAGTGTTCACACAACCCATGTACTTGCCAGAAGGCAGAGATAATGTTTTACGCTTCCTAGATTCAAATACAGGGTGGTTCTTGGACACTGAAGTGTGGGTTTTCTCCTTGAAGTTGATGTAGAGCTTACCATGAAGTCTGGATAGCATAGTCAATCCTAGGGAATCTTTAAAGCTAGCCTGTAATAGGAAATTTTGCTTGTTTTTAGAGGCATATTAAGCAATAAATCACTGTGCAGCATACTGTGTTTTTGTAATAATCTTATTTCCTTTTTTTCTTTTTAAATGGCCCTTGTTACTTTGCCATAGGTCGAACTTATTTCCAATGGTGTAAATATACCTGTCACTCCTCAGAATGTATATGAATATGTCCGGAAATACGCAGAACACCGGATGTTGGTAGTAGCAGAACAACCTCTACATGTAAGTCTTTGGTGCAGTATTTTTAAAAGCAGAAGACCAAAAAAATCTGTGAGTTTTCAGTGAGATAATTCTGGTATCATTAATAACAGTATTGCTACTCAGGTTTCATTTGAAGTCTTGACAGCTTGATTAAAAATATTTAACGTTCTAATGTTTTGTAATGATACAGCTGTTTATGCAATACTGTGCAGACCAGATACTTTTGTAGAATGAAAGGGAATTTCTTTTAAACTTGGTCTCATTGGTTTAAGCTTTTTTATTCATTTATTCTTGAGCTCAGATGGCACATACCCTCCTGGAATTTTTGCTTTGTATTTAGCAGTGACTTTGTTATAATCATCTGTGACCTTTGATTTGTTTAGCCTTATAAACAGAGATTAAAAAGAAATATCAAAATACTTGCGTAAGTCACCTTGAACTTCTGACTTGTGTCCTTGTTTGAAAAGGAAAAATCAGTTATGAAACATACAGCTTTGCTTTCATCCTACTACCCTGGCAAGAGCCCTAACAATTGACTATAAAACTGCATTAAAAATAATTTGGATTTTGAAGGAAGAACTTTTTAAATAAAAGTTACGGAATCATATGTTTTTGTTAACAGTTAATGAAGGTCCAGTACTGAGAACTACTTACTCTCTGTCATATGATACTGCATCTAGTCTTGGTCATTTCTGCTGGTGGTGGTTTCCTGCTACACTTCTGAGATAGGCTAGCAGAGTGCTTGATTACCTCTGCACAGTTTAGCTCCACAGTTCTCACAGAAAGAACATGTTGCTGGAATTAAGCTACTTGATCTCAATGTGTGGCTGTATTCATAATTTGACTCTTGTTTACTTTGAGTTGAAAACCATAATATTTGTATTCACTTGGGAATTTCCTAAGACAAATTTATTCATACTTGCATTTTGAAAATGAAATTTCTAATCTTTTCAGGATTTTATTTATATAAAATATGTGTGTGTATAACATTTTTAAAACAGAGTTGGCATGTGAGTATCTATGGAAGCAAAGAAAAAGTAACATGCAGGATGCGTTTTTTGTAATGCTCAGTAGATTCGGTGTAGCTCAGCAAAATACATGAACTTCTTAGCATTAGAGAGTGCATTTGCTTCTGCTCCTGGTCAAAATATTAGTTAAAATTATTACTGCTTGCTTTTGCAGTAGTAGGTGTAGGGTTTAACAGATTGGTGCTGTTCTTTGAGAATATTTGCATCTCAGATGGCAAAGGTTTGAAAGAAAAGAACAGCTAGGGGAATAAGAATAAGGAATTCTGAAATAATGGGGGATTTCACATGGAATGTTTCGGTAATGCATTTATAGTCTGTCTGAAAATGATTATGACTATAATGTGATGAACCTTGTGGTTTTTTACTTAAGGCAATGAGGAAGGGTCTCCTGGATGTACTTCCAAAGAATTCATTAGAAGATTTGACAGCAGAAGATTTCAGACTTTTAGTAAATGGCTGTGGTGAAGTAAATGTGCAAATGCTAATCAGCTTTACCTCTTTCAATGATGAGTCAGGTATGAAATAATTTCCTCATTCAGAAACTGAGTTGCAGGGATAACTTAACGCTGTCTGTTCTGTGTGGAGTAAAGCTACCAGTGTTACACTTAAACTACCTCTTCAAATTTGACATCACTTAAGAAGTCACTGAAAGTCCTAATACAGTTATTATTGTTTTTACACACCTTTGAAAATAGTTAACTTCAGTAGGGGGGTGGGGAAAAGCTTTCCCCACTTTCCTGTCACTAGATCTTAAATGCAAGGATTGTATTATTGGTAGCCTGTCTTGCCTTCTGAAAGCTCTGAGCTAACTTCAGAACTGTAAACGTGAGGGATACGCTCTGATATTTCTTGCTTAATTTTTAAACTATATTTAACTGTTGTTAGGCTTTTTGGGAGGGAGCGGGTGAGGGTTGTACTGAGGTATTTCAAAGTTAGCTTTTACATTCAGAAGTATGTGTATTAGTTTTGAAATTACTAGTGTCTCCAATGTCAGGATTTTATGAATGAGACTGTAGCTGAGATCCAACTTGCAGTACAGGTAAAACAGATTTCTTAATATTTACTGTCCAGTGCACCAGCTGAATTATTTATCTTTTTTTATTTCACACAGGAGAAAATGCTGAGAAGCTTTTGCAATTCAAGCGTTGGTTTTGGTCCATAGTTGAGAAGATGAGTATGACAGAGAGACAAGATCTTGTAAGTCGTCTGTTCCCAGGGGAAATGTGCAGAGGAACTGGAATAACTTTGGCATCATTACCGTTTTTAACTGTGTCTACCTGTATGTGAAGAGTTAAGGTAGCAAAGCAGGGTAGTAGGGTTTGATTAGCCTTTCAGTTCTAGAAACATCAGGTGTGAATCCTAGACCTTCCTTGCAGCTGAAAGTAAGTGCAGTGTGTCCTTATCCATATTCACAGGTCTCTTACAGAAGCAAAGTCTCTGAACAGTCATTCTTAAACTGAGTAACTGTGGTTTGGCAGCTGCGCTGTGGGGTTTTGAGGTTGAGTTCTCCTCCTGGATAATCTGTGTATCCCAAAGGCAATACCTGTGTCCTCGCTGAAAGATGTCAGTAATGACACTATCTCTTTTCTCAGAGCCCTTTAGGTATAGCTGATGAGAAGCATGAAAGAACAAGATACTGTTCAGCAGGGTTCATTTTGGAAAAGTTGTCTATAAATTATGTTCATTGTATGCGTCCTAAAAACTTCCTACTACTTAAGGTACTCTCTTTCCTTTACAGTTTACTTAAAGGAAACAAGGACTAATCTGAAAACCGGAAAATCTAGAACACATTTGTTAAGGCATATCTGTGGTTACAATTTGGTAGTGACTCTGCTCTGCAAGTCATTATATCACACTTCAGACAATAAAACAAATACTCTCTGTTGCTGCCTTTTTGTCTGTACAACTATTACATTCTGTAGCCACTAACTGGTTGTGAGGTCTTTCTCATGCATTTTGTATTGACAGCAGTCACTGTCTCCCCAGATCCATCTGGGGGCATGTGATCTACTGAAGATTTGTTGATGCAGGATCATTTTGAATGCTGCTTTTATCAGTTTTAACAGAAATACATAAAATGAGCAAAGGAAGGAAGTGAGGGAAGCCACTACAAAACCATGTAGCATGACCATTGAGTTAGCTGGAATATTAAACATAGAATGATCACACTTGCTGTGACTGTGCAGTTCTTCTTTAACCTATCCCTACACAACATGTAGGCAATACAAATTTTAGCCTTGTACAGCAACATTTTAAATGCTGTCTTCTTTTTTCAGGTTTACTTTTGGACCTCAAGTCCATCATTGCCTGCCAGCGAGGAGGGATTCCAGCCTATGCCATCAATTACAATAAGACCTCCAGATGACCAACATCTTCCTACAGCAAACACTTGCATTTCTCGCCTTTATGTCCCACTCTATTCCTCTAAGCAGATTTTGAAACAGAAATTGTTACTCGCCATTAAGACCAAGAATTTTGGTTTTGTGTAGAGTATAAAAAGTGTGTATTGCTGTGTAATATTACTAGCTAAGTTTTGTAGATTTTTCCATTTGTCTATAAAAGTTTATGAAAGTTAATGCTGTCATACCCCTGGTGGTACTTTAAAGATTTAAATGCAAACATTCCTGTACTAAATTTGTAACATAAAGGCCTAAGGAGGACTGGCAAGATCTGATTGCAACAGTTTGCTAGTCAGTAACTCCTTTGCCTAACCCCAGCCAAAGATGACAGCAGAACAATATAATTTACACTGTGATTTATCTTTTTGCTGAGGGAAAATATGTAAAATGTTCTGAAAATTCACTGCTGCCTTTGTGGAAAGTGTTTCAGCAAAGGTTCTTGTATAGAGGGAGTAGGGAATTTCGAAATAAAAAATTAAGTATGTTCTGTGGTTTATTTTAACTTTTTTTATTTTGAAATGGTGTTTAATTTGTGGTTGGCTGCAGTTGTGTATCATGTATATTGAACTTGTAAAAAGTTCCTGACAGCTCAGATCCCAGAGTTGGGATCGTTCACTTACAAAACCACTTTCATTGCAATTTTTATTCTGATTGCATTGAACTCTGGCACATCAGATACCATCACTAATATTTTGCATGTAATCTGTAACCTTAGTGGCTTTTGTTTCGGTTTGTTTTTTTTTTTTTCCTGTACATATGATGAGGCCAATGCACAGTATTTCATAGTTCACAATCAACATTTTTGTATCCCTGTTTCAGTGAACAGACAGTCAGGAGATTGTTCCACTACCAGTTCTAACCCAACACTTGTACTACGTTATCTAACTGTGTAAACTCAGCCTGGGCACTTTCTGGTAACTGTAAAATGTTTATAAGATCATGATTATTGAAGATACATTTTGGAAAACTTTAATGTTCGTGAGCAGCTTAACTTCTTTTGTATCTAGCCTTTTTTTAAGTATCTTGTTACAGTTTTTTAATAAAGAAATTACAGACAAAACACCAAGTCATACTGAAGAAACAATAGTTTTTATTTATTTAGCCATTTGTACTTTAGCTAACTGCATACACTAAACATAGTTGTTCAGTAAAAATCTGGATTTTGTAACTGAAAAATTGGCCTGCAGAAGATATTCAGCCCACATTTTACAGTTAGCAGAGAATCCTGAATGAAACAGGCCAGGCAACCCCTTCTTTTCACAGAATTGGTTTGAAGGGAAAGCGGCTTGTTCTGAAAACTCTCAAGGTAATTAGGTTAGAATAAAATTCCCAAACTGCGTTGTATTGGGTTCTGCTGTATGTTCACTTTTGAAGTGGTTGTTTGCTTTTGGGGAGGGCAGTCGTTGACCATAACCTAGGACTTGTTTTCCCTAATGCTTGAGAGATTTTTGAGAGTTAGGAAGTGATTAATAAAGGAAGAGGTACTTTTTCTGTGTCAAAACAAGTATCTGAAAGCTTAGCAGGCTGAAGTACTGAAGGTTAAGAGCTTTTGTGGTGGTGTCCTCCCTCTTTCTCGCTTCTCCAACCCCATGAGTCCATGTTCGTGATTTTTTCTTCCTTTTGTTGGGAAGAGCTAAATTACCGTTCTGTCAAAATCCAAGTGGAAGTCACCTTTGCCAGAGCTCCACTGGGTTTTCCTTTCTGTCAGCTAGTTGAGGATGACCAGAAGTTACCCACAGCTGTGATTTTCAAAAAAGCCTCTGTTTTCATCAGTTATTTAGTTGCTAGAGGTATGGAGGACAGCTGACATCAGAAATTCTGATCGCCAGTTGCCAAATTGATGTTGAAAATCCTGTTTCCTAAATAAGGCTGACTGATTCAGACTTGTGTAGTTAAGCTAACTGAGCTTAACTTTCCTCAGATAACTGAGGAAACGTAGAATTATTTCTGCATGTACTAATACCTCCTAAATCAGTTATCTTGGAAAAGGGTAGTTTCAGTGCTTGAGGATTGGAGTCTAGTCAGGATTTCCTGTTGTGACCTCCAGTGTATCTTTAAGTTCAAAACTGTATCAGATTTTACTGTGCTAATATCAATTAAAAATGAAAAGCAGTACAGCTACATAAGTTCAGGTGTAGGTGTATTAGTATAGAGAGAATTTATGCTGGTATGGCTGTTCTCATATACTAAGGAGGATAGTTCCAAGGGTACAAAGCAACATATGCCTGGATTTCTAACTGGTGTCATTATTTCCATTACCAAAAATGCCTCTATCTGAAATGTGTAAAGTTAGTAGAAGGCAACAAGACAAACTGTTTAGAATAGGCATCAAATCTACGGTCTGTAAAATAAAGCTCCCTCCCTCAGAAAGCTTTGTGAGACTTGATGTATTAAAAAGTATCCAAGGCCTTTGGATGAAAGGCCGTATATAAATGTAAAGTACTATGTGTGTATATATATATGTATTGTGTGTATATGTATATAAGTGTATGTGTATGTATAACATATAAATATATGTTATATGTATATATATTTGTATATAGCTTAAAGATTTTTTTAAGTCCTGTAATGTATAGCTAGACAGAAATTATGCAGATAACTCAGTAGCTCACCATATATACACACACAAGGCATTCTGATAAGTGAAGAGGGACTCTAGAATGATTCATGCTGTCGTCATTGACTTGAAATGTATATGTAGCTTTATAAATAGCTTTTTTCCTCTGTATGGTATATTTAAACTATATCAAGATTTTAATAAGAAAAATGTTTATTAAAATCATACACCTCATCTCCCTTTGGCTTAAGCCCTTCTGTTAGTTCACTTTTAAGATGCAGAGAAACTAGTTAAAAGAAAATCCTGTAGTGTTTATATTTTTGAATAGTCCTAAATCTGTAGCTGTTCATAACTGCTGAAAAAGGAGATAAAGGTTAGCTCCTAATAAAACATTATCACCAACTACTAGACTAGTTTCTATTCTGAACTAGGGAGAGCTGACACCTTAGTGCTAACTTCCAGGGCTAATTCTGGTTGGTTTCTGTTATCAGCTGACTATCTATATCCAGTGCAGAATAAAATTGCTTGTTCCAGCTTTGTTAGTTGTCCAGAAGTGAAAAATCGGATGGACTTGCCATCAAGTGGCCTTTCCCATCTGTTTGGTCTGGGAGTAAGTTTTCTTTCCTGCAAGTTAGTCATCTGGTCATTAGGTAACATGCAGTGAAAAAGCTGTAAAGTGGCAAGTCTGTGAATCAAAAGCAATACCCTTCTTGTGCAGCCACAGCCATTCAGGGAGCCAGAGGAAGGGAAATTTTCCTGATCTCTTAAGCTATCTTTGTATAACTTGCACAATTGTATACAGAGCTTCTGTCTTTCCAAAGTTTACTTCTTCCACGCAAGGAGAAGTGCACAGAGGACAGGAAGTGAGCCTTCCCTGGGAAGCTGGCATGCAGGTGGAAAAAGTGTCCAGTCCCCAGCACCCGCCTCCCCTATGGTACCGCTTCTCCCAGGGTGCCCTAATTCATCACACCTCTTCATCATGCTTAACACTGCGTGAGAGAGTGTGCAGTGGGTTAGTGGCAACCTCCTCAGAGGAAGCTTGCTGCTGTTCTCCTTTAACTCCCTTTTATACTGTCCTTATAGTCTGTGGATCTTGTCTTGTGTGTGAATCTGTAAATGCTGTTCTGAGCTTTTTCCATGTCTGTAATTTCTGCTTCAGTGACACTTGCTTTTCTCTGGCTTCCTCTCTCTAGGGCAAACTACGGCTATCTATCTTAGTAGCTTTTATTCCCTTTTTCTTTTCAAGCTTTGTATGATTTGAACTCTTCATATTGCCTTTTTAATAACAGGTCTGCCAAAATAGAACAGAAAATTCTGCAAGCCTGGATTAACTGGATTTGAGTGTGTGTGGCATTTGCTTATCCCAAGGTTGGAATGTCCACACGCAGATTGAAGTGTGTAGGTGAATGGGTCAAGCGAAAGTTCCAGCAACTATCTTGAACTCACAGTGCTGGAAGTTCCCATGTGGTCTGTGTGGGGAGGATATAGAACAGGCATCGCAACTGGAATCTGGCCTCCATCGCAATGTACTCATTGCCCAGCAGGACTTCTAGCATCACCAGGAGCACCGATGGGTCCTTTCGTAGTTGGAAACTGCTTTCATGGTTTTCATTTGGAGCTATTTGAGTAGCTTCTGGTTGAACAGATTTGCTGAATTGAGCAGCATGGACAGCTTTTAATTTTTCATATACCTTTTAAGGATTTTCTGTGGAGTTGTCTTTAAGAGTTTATATCTTGCTTGAAACACAAGCCTGTAGGACTTCTTTTGCTCCCATTTATCAATGGCTTTCTTAATATACAGGTATTTTTCGTTGTTAAATATCACAAGTTACTATTATAGTAATATACCATTTAGCATAGCAAGAAACTGTTGCTCCTGTGGTAAAACTTTTCAGTATCCCTTGTCCAGTGACAATGGCAGCTAACACAAATGTGTGTGTTTGAGTACTGTAATCATGTGAGCCTATTGGAAAATAGGCTGCTGCCACAGCCTGTAGTTAGTTTTCTTTGCAAGGACACTGAAGAAAACAGTTTTAAGTGGATTTCACTTCAATTTGCATATGAAAATTCTTTAATTTACCTCAAATGGCATTCTTCATATAAAAATGATATTTATAAAACATTTTTAAAAGGCATCTAACCACTCCCAAAATTAGTAATATCTTTTGGGGGAAGGGGAGGGAAGAGCAATTATAGTTTAAGCTGTGATGACTGCATTTTGGATGCTTTAGAACATACAATTTTGGGACATACTCTGTATCAGTAACTGACTTGGCCTTGCCATGAAAGAGTACATTGCTAATATAGACTACATTTTTTTTAATTGCTTTTCTTATTTTCAGAACTGATAAATGCAATTGTTGTGTTTTGGTTTTAGTGGATCATAATTACTCTGTTGGACACAGCAAGTTTTAGGAATGCAAAGCTCTGCTGTAATCCCATGAACTCTGGGTCTGTCCAGTGGTGCACTAAAGGTGTGTGCTGCTGCTGCACCTCCATTAATTGCAATTAGCAGAGCGAGAGCTGTTGTGAAGCCACAGGCCACCCTGCACGAACGCCCGTTCTGGCAGTGTGCTGCCTCAGGACATGACAGCAAATGTGATCCTGCACATCAAGAGTCCCTCCCCATGCAGAAACACAGCTCCTAGCACCCATGTTTGTTGTGAGTGAGTGCAGCTAAGAGCCTGGGAGACCAGGACAGGGAGCTGGGTCATCTAGTCTAGGTCATGTTTGCTAGAAAGGTTGGACCAGATGATTCTTGATGTCCTTCCCAACCTGGTATTCTAGTTCTGTGCTGCACCGTTGGACAGTTAGGAGCTAAGGAATGAATACAGCTTCCACCTCCTGCTGGGGAGCTGTTTCTGAATACGGCATCATAGGTAGAGCTGAGTAACCTAAAATCATGCATAATGCTGTATTTCATGTGTATGATTATTCTGCTTGTAAACTGTTTTACAGTTCCACATGTGCTTTTCCGTATTTCAGTGTCATGTGCATGTTGTAACTAATTAATATAAACAAAGCTAACAAGTTGGTGGGTTTCTGTGGAGGTGCAAGAACAGCCAACTGCTGTTTTGTTAATCCTTGTATACTTCCTTTGCAGTATTTTTCCTTTGTATCAATCTAGGCATTATGTAAATAGATGTTTGCTGTGCATCTCTTAAGGGGCAGGTGTGACTTTAAGGAGTTATCCCCAAATACTAGAACTCCTTTCTATTGCTGAAGATATTTGTGGTAGTTCTTAAACCTTGTCAAATACTCAGCAGGACAATCCCTTTTTTGGGGAGTTATGCAAAAGCAGCCAGGATAATCAGGTTAGGGGGCTAAGACAACTGATAGGTCAGTGTTATTTGACAGGATTAGCAAGCCTGAGTTTTGCTGCTTAGTGTTTTTTGCTCAGAAACTCACGTGTCTCCCTCATACCCCATCAGCACACTCCGCATTAGACACACCAGTATAATTTGTCAGTGTTAATGGGTCAGTTGGGTTTGCTCTACATCAGTCAATGTTTCTCAAATCATTTGCTCTAGACAAAGAATTGGAATCCCTGGTACTTTGTATGCCACTGAGTGAAGCTGTTGTTGGATATGAATATTAAGCAACTTGTATGGGTACCTGGGTAATAACACTGAAAGGCTGACTTGGTGTGCCGAAACCAGGGCGCTCAGAAAGAGCAGTAGACAGGTAATGGCAGATGTTGGTGTAAACCTGCCTTTTCTCATTTACTGTTTGCATGTTTCTGGTGCACTGCTGAGTAACTTGTTGCTTAGGCCGGTGGTTTTGCTCCTCAGAAAACTCAGTGTATGAAAACCAAAGCTGTTCTTGAGCTTAGGATGAGTGTGATCACCATGCTGCATGGATCTCGCTGCTGAACTTTCCTCGCCCTGTCCTGGGGAGGCTTGAGCTCCTCTCACAAAATGTGTAAAAGCAAGAGGAGGTAGATACAGTCCAGAGGAGCCCAGCTGGCCCAGCTCCCACTTCCCATGCTTGGGAAGCAGGGAGAGGGAAGGTCTCAGTCACTCTGTGAAAGAAGAAAATAATCTGAGGTCTTGATGGCAGAGAACTAACAAAACTGAAAGTGACCTTTGTGGAAGAGGATACCAGAATGCCCTGCAGCCCTCCCTGTGCACTCTGTGCCTTCCCTGGCTGTGGGGTGGTGGGGACGTTTGGCTGGCACTTGGACTGGGGAGCACCTGGCAGCGGTCATGGGGATGGTGCACGGTGTCTATGGATTCATCTCTACCGAGAGCACCAGGTCTCCATGCCCTCCTTCTCCTGAAGGGACCACCCTGGGATCCAGGCATTTCTCCTGGACTTGAAGTACAGCTCAGTCCTGCTTGTGTGCTTCTGCCTGTCTTGCTGCTTGTTGTCGCTCACCAGTATTTGCTTTTAGATTTGTCTTTGATGTCAGGTCTTCATGACAAAACAGGCCCTACCCATTGGGTGGGACTTTTCTTCTTTTTCTCATGGACTATTTCAGTGGTTTAGTAAATTATCAGCATCCCTACAGGAACAGGGCCCAAGGACCTGCCCAGCTTTGGGATGAGGAAAGAAGAGGAGACCACTGAACTCACCTGGGTCCCAGCTCTGGATGCAATCTGTGTGCTTGCAAGAAGTGACAGAAACGAACAGCAGCAGGACTTTCACTGACCCTGTTTGCACTCACAAGCCCCTGTAAGCACCGCCAAGCACTGCAACCATGTATGTCTCCTACACAGTTGCTGAAGGGTGTTCTGTATTAGTCCAGGATTAAAGACTTTTCCGTACATTGTTTGGTCGCTCCTGTACACTTTTAGAATGCCTGCTTATTACTGGCTACAGGCACTTCAGGTTCTGCCTCAGTGGCAGTTACCACTGCTACCTTTAACTCTGTCCATGTTCTTCAGTAAATATTTGACCCAAGCTGCTAACTCCCTCCACTAGTTCATCTTCCATTATCATCTTTTGGAGGACTGTCCACAATTTTCTCCTAATTTTGGGAGGTTGTTTATTTTCTGTTGTTGGTTCTAAACGCGTTCCTTGCTGTCGGCGCTCCAGCTCCCCACGGTTCGGCCTCTCTCCCGGCTGCCGCGGAGGGCGCACACCCTCTTGCGCTGTCGGCCCCGAGATCAGAAGCCGGCTGCAAGCACCGGCTGCTTCCCCCGGTCCGTGCCCTGCCGTCAGCAGGGCGGTGTAGGGCGGCCCCGGCTCCGTGCCACTCCTCCTCCCGGCGCTCGGGTGCCCAAGCTCTGCCGCGGGACCGGGGCCGCCGCCGTTGTTCGCCCCGCCCCGGGAAGGAGGAGCGGTCGCAACCGTGGTCTCCCCCTTCAACCACCGCCGCTCTCCCGCGGCCCAGTCGCCGCCGGCCATGGGCGAGAGCCGGGGGCGAGCGGCCCTGCAGGAGCCGGCTGGGCCGGAGCCGGTAAGGTCGGGGCGGTGGGGCTCCGCGGCAGGTGTCCCGGGCGCGCAGTCGCTGCTGCGCGGCGGGGAAACCACCGGCCACCGGGGAGATGTGCTGTGGGCGTGCGGGAGCCAGCCGAGGGCAGAGCAGCCCTGCCCGGCGCTGTCCCGGCTCCGGCCTTGCAGGCTCCGGCCCGGCCCGGCCCGTGACACAGCCGCCGGCTCCAGCCGGGCGCCGCGGCCTTCGCACCGCCGGATGCGGGGAGCTGCCGCCGCCTCTCCCCGGGGCCGGGCCTCCCCGGGGGGTGCGGGATGGACGTGCAGGGGTCCTGGACGCCCCGGCCGCCCGTGGCTCTGTGACGCGGCTCCGTGGCGGCGCTTGCGGTGGCCCTGGGAAGGGCACGGGGCGCCCTCGCGTCCTTGTCCCGCTCCCGAGGGTCGAACCCTGCAGCACCGTAGCCGCGGGGAACACCCAGAGCTTACCTGTGATGTACGAACGCAGCCGGGGCTCGGGCCTGGCCTCGGGCAGGCCCGGCGTCCGTTGTCCCTGGCACGGGGCCTGGGCAGTACAGGGCTCTGCCCACTGCGCTCGCAGGGCTGAGCCTTCCTGGGGCTGGGAGGGCACAGCCAGTCCGCTGTACCCCGAGCTCGGGAGGAGCTGACCCAGGGAGGTGTGAGCTCCGCCTGGGTGCTCCCCAGCACCACCCTGCGAAGCCAGGCTGAGGGGTGCGAGGGTGAAGGATCTCTGTAGTAGAAAATCCCTCTTGGTGTTCCCAAACCTTTGCATCTCAGCAGTACTCAAGTTGCCTAAATCTGGGGTTTGCTGTGTTAAATACAAGCCTAAAAGAGCCCTTAATGTTTCCCTCTGTGAACAGTGATATGCTGTTCATCTGCATGCATGGTGAAGAGGTGCTCGCTCACTCTGGCCTGCCAGAGGCAAGCAGTAGTGCTGTGCATCCCCTCAGCAGGCAGAACCAGCAGGCGCTGTGCTCCTCAGTTGCTGTGCAGTGGAAGCTGTGTCTCCCCAGAGCACTGTGATCTTCCCAGTGTCACCGTTAACATGGCCTGTGCTACTCAGGCCCAGCCTGAAGCCCTTGGGAGCTCGTGCAATGCACCTACTGCCTTCTTTCAGGGTGTGGAAGAGTTCATGGTCACATACTACAACATGCCACATCACAGTGCTGGCTCTGCCAGCACCTTTAGCCTTTTCCCTGGCTACAGCTGATAACCAAGATACTTGAATACGCAACCCAACAGCTGTTGCTGTGGGGTGGTGGTTGTATGTGTGTATATGTTAATTGCTTCCTAGTTTGCTGTATTGAAATTAAGGGAAAGAGCTCCAGTACCACTTTGTTGTCTGTTGGGTTTATTGTCATCCCCAGAAAAGTTTGTTGCAGTTGCAGAACAACTGGGATATGATGTACTATGGTGCGTCCAGCAAAGGGCTGATAGTTAAGGGGTTGGAACATCTGTCCTAAACAGAGGAGCCATGAATGCTGGGGCAGTTTAGCCTGGAGAAGAGAAGGCTCTGGGGATCTCATCAGTATGTGTAAATACCTGGTGGAATAAAGGAGATGGAGCCAGATTGTTCTCGGTAGTACCCCATGATAAGACCAGAGGCAATGGGCACTCACTGAAACACAGTTGCTCATGGAGGTTGTGCAGTCTCCATCGTGGGAGATACCAAAACCTTGGCTGGATGCAGTCCCGTGGAGTCTGCTCTGGCTGACCCTGCTAGAGCAGGGGTCGGGCTGTGTTTGACAACTTCAGCTCTTTTGTGCATTTGGTTTATGTTGTCCGAACAGAAAGTAGAATGTTCACGTTATAAACTGGATGCTCTTCATTATTATGTCGAGTGTTGATTGTTTTATACACCACTGTAGGACTAAGGAAAAGATGCTGGGTGCAGACTGAAAACAGGAGGTGTGTTGGCCTAGTGACTGTTACCTTCTCCAGCCATCCTCTGCTTGCCTGCCATGAGGGCTCTACAGAGCACACACACTGCTTCACAGATTTTTTCTTCTTCTCTTGCCTTTCTGTCTCACCGTGTACTGACACTGTTTCTGGTGTGTTGACCCCTCTGTGGTCTGCAGCTGTTAAAGGCCATTGGAAGCATAACAAGTGCTCCTTGGTCTCCAGTTTTCCTGCCATACTGGAACTTCACTCCTTATGTGCTCTGCTTCGCTTCTGGACACCAGAAGCATTTCTCAAGTTATCTCCCTGCATTATGGGCTGGATATGCTGGCTTTTGAGTGGCTTGGGAGCATCAAGGCTGAGTTAGCAACTGCTTGTCCAGCTTGTGAAGCTAGAATAAATACTTGGGAATAGTCCCCAGGCAGTGTGGAAGGGTAAAAGGCTCAGGAAAACACTGGGCTAACAAGGAAGGCTTTTGCAGTGTTTCCTTTCCAAGGATATGGCTGGTGCAGGAGCAGATGGAGGTGCCAGCTGTGTGACAGGCCCTGAGGAGGTGTCTGCTAAGGTGGGGAGCCCTCCCCACCCAGCCCACATTCTCCCTTCTGGCACTTCCAGTGGGTTACTGCAGCTGTCTGCGTCCTGGGAAATACAAAAGGTCCGGCACTGTCATAGCCTTCAGCAGGGACTCCACAGGGAGAGCTGGGAAATCTGTCTCATGTAGTTGAGTAATATTCAAAAACACAATAAAGTGGTAAAATCGTAACCCCGAATGTGCTTCCTGCTGCGTTTGCTTTAGGACTCTGCAGTACGTGTGCCAGCTATGTGAGCTGCGTATGTATTTGTGTTTTGTTTGTTTTTAAATGTGAGTAGAATTATTTGTTTGAGGGTATTTTCCAAACTGAAATAAAGAATCGCTTTTTATTGTGTGAGTGATTACAAGCAGACTGGGTACAGAAAGGACGTTGGCACCTCCTGGGAGAGTAGAAGCAATGGTATTCAGTTGCTCCTCTTCCCTTCTGTATTATGTATAATACTTCATGTACTGCCTGTGGTTGTCCTATACAACAGCAGTGTCAGTGGGATCTCATAACTGACACGTAAAGGCATCCTGCTGGCACGCAAACTTTGGTCAGTGTGAGTTGCCAGCCCTTCTGGAGAGGCTGCAGTGTGCTTTCCTGACAGCTCTCCAAGGTTGTCTTCAGTAGGTGCGTGGTGACATGCCTGGCAGAGATGCTGCCTGATGTTGATCGCAGGGATGGGTCCCCAGCTGGAGGCGAGGTGACGGTGCCACTTGTGGGGTGCCCTCTCCATGCTGCTCTTCGCTGGCCTGTCTCCTGAACATCAGCTCTGCCTGCCCCAGCCAGGCTGGTAGCTCTGCGGGGCAGAGCTGTGCTCGGGTATTCGGCAGGAGCTTGTGCAGAGGGAGAGAGCTGGGATGGGTGAGTCCAGGCAGGGCTTTTCCTGCTGCCTGCTGTTGGAAGGAGGGGCACATAGCCTCATATCAGCGCTCAAGAGCAGCCTCCAGACCCACACTGACGTGGGCTGCCTTCTGCTCCCCTCAGGATTGCATAGGCAAACCTCTGTGCAGACTTGCCATGGCACAGGGCTGTTCCTCTACCGAAGGGGATTAGTTGCAGTGCTCTCCTGGCATTTTAAGGCCAGTCCATCCAGGACCAAGTGGCTTGATGTACAGGAAATGCTTTGGAGGTATCCTGGGTGGTGAGGCTCGCGCAGGGGTGCTGGGTGCGGGCTGGCAGCAGTGTGCAGTGACCTTGCATACACCTCCCGTGTGCCGTACTGTAGCGGCTGATGCCATCTCCTGGGGCAGATTTCCTCCTTGCGCTGCAGAGACGCTTCCTCTCAGCACAGTGGATCCAGGTGGGCAGCCCTGCTGCCCTGGCTGTGGGGGTGCAGATGGAGGGCAAGGGGGCAGGTACGTCAGGGGGGCAGGTGAGTGTCTTGCGTGACATGGGTGGCTTCTGAACCACACCTCTGGGATATGGGGAAGAGAAGGAATAAGTAACGGCAGCCTTAACCAGATCTGTGCTTCATCTTCAGAGCTCCCCTCACAGTGCTGCTGAAAATGGCTTGGACCCTGCCGACGAGCCTCTTCTCAGAAAAAACCCCCGCCGGTTTG
The DNA here is from genome assembly GCA_039720435.1 of Amazona ochrocephala. Lineage (NCBI taxonomy): Eukaryota > Metazoa > Chordata > Aves > Psittaciformes > Psittacidae > Amazona > Amazona ochrocephala. The sequence continues at coordinate 21,910,116 of CM077876.1, forward strand.
TCATCTTCCCCATCCAGTACCCGGACATATGGAAAATGTACAAACAGGCTCAGGCCTCCTTTTGGACTGCAGAAGAGGTGAGCAGTGAGTTGGCACAAGGCACTCAGGCTGGGGTCCTGGTGCATCTTCCGTAGCTCTGCTGTTGGCTCCCATGTTGTAAGGGTTGGAGTTTAATTGCATCAAACACAAGGTGCCTGTGACAGAGCAGGACTCCATGGGCACTGGAAAGAAAGCTGCTTCCACCAGGCAGTTTCAGCAGATCTGCTCTATGTGTTTGGTTTAGCAGAGGTGTAATTGGATCCTGGGGCACTTCTCTGGTTACAGAGGGAGCTCTATGGCTCTGATTTGTGGTCTAATAGCTCCTATCCTGCTGTGGTGCTGTGCTTGCAACAAGCTCCTTGCCCATGTAAGGTGTTGTGGGTAATTTCATGTGATTGCTGGTCTTTAGTGTTAGGCACCCAATTTCCAGAAAGATGGTGGTAATCAGGGACACTTGATGAAAATGGTTCTAACTGACTTGATGGTCCTGGTTACAGTGTTACAGTGCAAGCTGTAAGTTTTTCCCAGGTTAGCCAGACCTGAGCAGTACTCGGCTGGCTGCGCTTGCAGCAGAGGAAGCTTCTGGACATTGCGCTGATCGGGAGAGGTTACCTGCCAGCTGAGCTGGTTGTTCTAACTCAGAGCTTCTGCAGCCTTTCCTTGTGTGCGAGCAGTGACCTGCAGTTGCAGGGGAGTGAACTGGAAGTACTGGTAGGCTCTAAGTAGGCCACACGGTGTCCTGGGATGGTGAGGAGCTGCTGCCTGCAGAAGTGCTATTCCATTGCCAGCCTGGGAGGCTTACTGCCCTGTTGCAGTAGAGGTTGATTTAAGCCATAAAAGAAAAGGCATTTAAAACTCCTGCCTGAACAGCATTTTACCATATTGATGGTTGCTTCTTAGACTGTCCTGCCGTCTGACGGTGTATTTCCCAATGAACTAGAAAGTTAACTGTGAAACTTGTTTGTGTATGTGTTTATATACACACCTGTATGTGTACATGTTTATACACACACACATATATGCATATATGGTTTTAGGCCTCCATATTTTTCACATCTGGCCTTACTTAACTGCTGCTGTGGTTCAGAAATCCCTCCCTACAAACAAACAAACAAACAGAAAAGGCTTTGCCAAGGAAGTTGTGGTTTCTGCCGTGGCTAGAGCTCAGTCTGGTAGATGAGAGCACAGCATTCGCCCTGTGCCATTCTTTGGCAGGATGGAGGCCGAACACCTGCCAAAGGCAAAGGTCCCCTCAGTCCATCGTTTGGCACACCTGGGTGTGGGTTTGTTGTGCATCAGCATTTATTTCAAGTAGAGTTTAAGTGTCTCAGAATGAGCTCAGCTTATTGGTGCATGTTCATACTCATGATAAGAAGATACTAATGCTTTTCAAAATCTGATTTATTTATAATTCAACAGACACTGATTTTTATTCCAAATTACAAAAGTGTAAACTGCAAAGCAAACACGATGTTACTGTTGCAGAGGGAGACAGCAGTACTGCTATGTGTCTGTTCTCTTTTACAGCCACATGTGTTTAAATTCTTTACGTGTAAAAATCTGAGAGCAAAATCTGAAACTCTGCCTTGGTTATTTGACTACACTGATTCTGTTCTTATAGAGTGACAGACTCAAAGGGCAATAACGTTTTTCTTCCTTCTTTTCATTAGGTTGATTTGTCAAAGGACCTTCCTCACTGGAACAAGCTGAAAGCAGATGAAAAATACTTTATTTCTCATGTTCTGGCATTTTTTGCAGCCAGTGATGGAATTGTAAATGAAAACCTGGTAAGGAAGCTTTACAGAGGGCTTAAATAATTACTGATTTTATTGGCTTATTGCCTTTTAATTTTGGTTTTCTCACATTAATGCATAAGTTTATTAAATGTGCACTTTTTATTCTTCCCATTATCTCACCTTTGCCAGGGGAAATAAGCAGCTTGTTCTGTTGGGGCCAGTGTCTGAGTTAAATTGGGCCAGCTGTGGTCAGCAAGACTCCACATCATTCTTGGATGCAGTTTTTCATCTCAGCCTTCTGCCTGGCTGTGTTGATCCATGTTTCTCAATGAATTAATAGAACCCCACACTTCTTCCTGTATTTGTGTTGGATGAGAAGTAGGGAAGGATTATGCTGTGCCATGGTCTCTATGCTTCATTTTGGTAAAACCCATTTGGCTCTCACTGAACAGCATCCTAAAATCCTTGAGGGCTGTAGGTGGATGATGCAAAAAAGGTAGGGAAATCTTCCTGCTGAAATCAGTTCTGGACTGCAGAATGTCTCACCACAGGTTATCAGTGGTAGCTGACTGCAAATGCCCAGTTTAAATCTTGAATGTCTCTAATGTGTAGAACGTCATAGTATCTGCATATATTGCATGAGTGTGTCTTATACATGTTTGGGGTTTTTAATGATAAACAAAAAGTCTGAGGCTTTGTTCCACAGGAAGTGTTTGCTACTGCAATATTTTGCTGTTCTCCTCCTGTGTACCTGTGCCCTCATGCTTCACTAGAGCTCCTTATCCAATACGCACAGCAGATGTATTTATTTCTAGCTAGCTTGCTTTATTTTCTTCTGTACCACACCTATTGACATACCTGTGAATAAAGAAGGGCTGAACAGCTCCCATCCTTTCTTCAGATAGAGATCTATTGTCTTTCCCGTTAAGCATACAGTACTGTCATGCAGGACTGGTTTTACTGTACTGTTGCCATGCTTTCTTGTTTTGGCAGGTGGCACGTTTTAGTCAGGAGGTGCAGATCCCAGAAGCCCGTTGTTTCTATGGCTTTCAGATTCTCATTGAGAACGTTCACTCAGAGATGTACAGCTTGCTCATAGACACCTACATCAAAGATCCTGAGAAAAGGTAAACCTCTGGGTGTGTTAAAGACCTATGTCACCTAGACCAAGGGCACCATTGTTGGTCAGTAGCAGCAAGGAGCTGCCTTCTGTTTTCATTCTGACTTACTAGGGGAGTTGGGAACAGTCCCTTAAAGCTTTCAAGACTTGCATGCCTCACCCCTAAAGCAGAGAGAAGTATTACTGACCAACAGACCTGTGTAAGACTGTCAGAAAGTTAGTTAATACTTGTATGAGTCTTTGATTGCAGGAAGTGTGGACTATCTGAAATGCTGTTAGACAGCTTCCTTGTGGTTATTATGTTCCTAAGGTGCTTGCTGTCACATCAGCAAATGATCTGCCTCAGGAAATTGAGTGCTTGTGATCCAGCTGGTGTTTCTAACATAAACTAATCAATGTACTGCTGTTCTGCCAGCTTTTTTGTTGTCAGTGCTTTTTCAATATGACTTAACTGTTTATTTTTAATGTATTGGATTCTTTGGAGCCCCCGTTCCTTTTTGTCTGTAGAACTTCCTAGTGCAAATGGTAATACATTTGAAAAGAAGCACTTTCCCTCAGAGACTCCACGATGGTAATGGTCAGGCAGAGCTTGATTTCCCGCGGTAGCATCCTGTGTGGTAACAGTGCGAGGACTGCAAGGTTTCATTTCAGGTGTTTAGCATGGGAACAGAGCCTGTGCTCATGGGAATTGTCCAGTTCCTTTTGTGGAGTTGGACAAGATGAAGTTTAGCTCTGTGGGTAGGAAGTAGCTGCCATCTGGCTTGAAGTCCAGTGGATGGTCTGGTGGGTGGTCACTCCTGGGATGGGATGTTTGAGTTCATTTCCCATCTCTGCAGCTCACCTCCTCTGAGACCTTGGTATTGTTGCTTTCTGCACATCTGCCTCCTTGTGCCCTTGTTATCAGAGATCACGTTGTGGTTTAACCCAGCAGAGGCAGCAAAACACCACACAGCCACTTGCTCGCTCCTCCCCTCCCCCTCCGTTGGTTGAGATCAAGACAGTTTAATGGGACAGAAAAGGAATGGAAAATAACAACAATGGTGACGAAAGAATTAGAATGTGCAAAACCAGTGATGCACAATGCGATTGCTCACCACCTGCTGACTGATGCCCAGCCAGTTCCTGAGCAGTGGCCCTTGGCCAGCTTTCCCCTTGTGAATATACTGGGCATGGCATCATATGGTATGGAATATCCCCTTGGCCAGTTTCGGTCAGCTGTCCTTGCTGTGTCACCTCCCAGCTTCTTGTGCCCTCAGCCTACTCGCTGGTGGGGTGGTGTGAGAAGCTGAAAAGTCCTTGACTTAGTATAAGCACTGCTCAGCAAGAACTAAAACATCAGTGTGTTATCAACATTATTCTCACCCTAAATCCAAAACACAGCACTGTACTAGCTGTTGGGAAGAAAATCAACTCTTTCCCAGACAAAACCAGAACAGATGATCACCCCTTGGGGGATCGAAAGTCTCTTATTTGAATTAGTTCAGAGCCTGACATAATGGGTTCCTCTGGTGGAGGCAGTGTGGACAACCAGGGCAGATTTACATCAGTCACTTTTTATTGTATTGATGTTTCCTATTTCTTTTCTTTCATAGGGATTACTTATTTAATGCTGTTGAAACAATGCCTTGTGTGAAGAAGAAAGCAGACTGGGCTCTGAAGTGGATTGAGGACAGAGAATCCACTTTTGGTGTGTAGCTTCTTAAAAATTTGTTCCTGTCACACGTCACAAACTGATCCTCTGGGAGTGAGCTGCATCCCTGGAACATGAAATGAAATTCTGCACAGATGGTGTAGTGGCTTGTGGGTCTCTGATTTAGCTGAAGAATTAGAAGTAACTTATGCTGAGCATGTATATTTATATCTTCAGCTAAAGCAATATTGTAATGTCAGTGCCCACTAGAATCATGTTATGAAAAATGCTTTTGGACTTCTCTTTTTGTCTTTATGCTAGTTTCTTCAGGTTTTGCTTGTAGATCTTATTTTCTGGGTTTCCACTTATTTCTTCAGTTGGCTGCTAGTGTGCAGAACTGGGCAGCTGAAGTCCAGGCTTTCTTTGTGTTCATGTTCATACAGACAAATGTATGTGATTAGCCTTTTTTGTAACAGCATGACTGAGTCTGGGTGAAAAAGGTTCAAGAATCATCCATCTCTGGTGTTTCTGATTTGCTGTTGGGACCAGGTTTATAGTTTTTGTATCTCATTTCAGAGCTGGGACACTGGCTGATCTTCCATCAGCGTAGTGCAGAGCATCCTTTCCAGTGTTGCATTCAGTTGCATTCAATTGCATTCAGCTTACAGTGTTGACTCTGAAAGATGTGCTGTAGCTGAAATGAATAATGAGCAGAGTCTGGTGAATTTTCTAAACCAAATAGAGAAAGTGTAGGAGATGGAGAGACTCATCCAGACAAACCAAATAAATCTGAATATCATTCTTTTGCAGCATCTGTTGTTCACAGCTCATTTTTGAGTGGAGTTTTTTCTGTAGCTGTAGATTCTCCTGTCCTGGAGTGTCTCACTACCTCCCCAGTCTGGCTTTTCTTGCTGTGTGTGGAGTCTCTTCTTCATCTCCTTCATTTTGCTCCCAGCAGCATAGGGTATGCCAGGAGTCAGAAGGTTCCCTAACTCAAAAGGCAATGTTCCCCTCCCTGCTTCCAAAGTTCGTGCATCCTATCCAAATTTTTGTAAAGTGCATTTTTACTCTTCTCTTTTTTATTCTTATTGAGAAAACTTCCCAAATTTAAAACATTTGGGAGGTCCAGGTCTTACAGTTATGGGTATGTCATATGGAGATATGGCATATGAAAGTGGCTGAGTGGCTTGTTTGCTTGGTGTTCCCTTGCAGCTTGGAGACCTGCCCTGTAACCAGGTCTCCACAGTTTGGTTGATTTCTTATGCTGAGGTTTCAGTTGTTGTACCTGTTTTGTGATCTCCCACTGTGTGCTCACGTTATGTGATGCTGCTGATGGGTGATTTTTGTTTCAGCGTAACTCATTTGTACAGTAGCTAGTTAGGTGGAATGTAGTAAAAATCTGATTGATATTCAGTCTTGTCCTTCACTAAATCTGTATAGTATGAGCAGCTTTGCTGCATTCCTCTCTAGAAGTAACCTGGGAGATTTTTAGTGTTGCCAGACAAGGTCTTTCCTTAGCAAGTTCTTGGTACTTAAAGTCTGTATTGCTCTTCGTGCTTTTTCCTGACTTGAATTTCCTCAGATGAGCCAGTAGATGGCATTTGCATCTCGTAGGGGAAGTGGAACATCTGGCAGTTGTATTTTGTTTTGTTAAAGAAAATTCCGTGTAGTTCTTGCTGTGAAAAGGCACCAGCACTTAATGCATGAACTTCTGTGTTAGAATTTATCCAAGGCTCTTGTGAAGTTGTTAAAAATAGAGTAAGTGGAATGATGTGTCTTCACTAAGCAGTCAGATGGTTTTAAGAGTCTGAAGAAATACGTTCCTGTAGAAAACGGAGAACTGGGACCAATAATTCATCCTTGGATGAAAGGTGGGATAACATGAGTAGTTATTTGTGTCTTGAGGAATTACATTATATGTACTTCACTCTTGTAAGAGTATGGTTTTATGTAGATTCTCAACAAGTAGAAATTGAGGTATATAGAGCTTTTAGTTTATAGGAGATCAGCTCTTCCCTTCATTTTGTCTATTAATTACACATCCATTTTCCTGCCTTTTAGGAGAAAGAGATAAAGAAGTACCAATGTCTTGCCCACTTTGGATCGATATATTCTTTCCCTTCTGACCTGTGGCAGTTTCAGTGGGTGCTCTGGTTCTTCAGTTCTGCTGTCATGGCCTGTGGTTGAGTGCTGTTGTGTGTGTAGACCCCATGTGCCTCAAGATCTGCTGAAAGATGTGGTCAGATACAGCACCTGGTGCTGCAAAGGGGGTTGCTCCTCTCCAGCATCAGTCTGATGCAAATGGTGTGTCGTGCTGACAAGCAATACACTGGTTTGTGTCTAACTGAAAATGTGTTCTGTTAAACAGGTGAGAGAGTGGTTGCCTTTGCTGCAGTTGAAGGCATCTTCTTTTCGGGTTCCTTTGCTGCTATATTTTGGCTGAAGAAGAGGGGCCTGATGCCAGGGCTGACTTTCTCCAATGAACTTATTAGCAGAGATGAGGTAATGTGCAGTATCCTACACACTGTCTGGGAAGAAAAGTGAGTTTCCAGGGGAAAGGCAGAATTATATTAATGAAGATGCTACATTCCTCAGCACCAATGCCTGTTTTTAAGGGGAGTAAACATAAATATTAGCAATACCCTAATGCATAGTGTGACTTAAAAGCCAGACATCTTTGAATGGGACGTTTTCCTGTGCCTGGCTGCCCAAGGACTGGTGTGGAATTGCATGGTTTCCAACTGCAGTGGTGGCTGTCTTGAGCAAGGACCTCACTAGGACATGTGTGAGCCTTGCTGTACCTTAACTGCTTTAGTCGGGTCCAAGTGGTCTCCTTGTACCACTCCCCATTACAACCCCTAGCTGTGCATCCCAGAGCTTGCAGATGGCCGCCTGCATGCATCTCCTGGCTAGCTGTGTCAGGGTGCTGCCCAAGCAGCAGATACTGTTCCCTCTCCATGTTCTGGTGTTACTGCACAGAGATAGAACTTCCTGGGTGTGGGTAGCTACAGATCTGCATTCGAGGTGAGTGCTTCTTAGCTTAAGATGTGATGTGTCAGAAGGGCTGCATGTCAGCACACTGAATGTGGCAGGGAATGTGCTGACAAGTGCCTTTGCTTTTCACTGCTTCCTGCACTGCTGCCTGCCAGTTGGCAGCAGTTGCTTATGGTTGGGGCCTGTCTTTGAGGTACCACACATCTTATGGTGCTGTCAGCACTCAGAAAGCAGAAAGGCCAGTTTTGTATGCAGTAGGAACATGCTGGTGGTTTGAAATTACCAGAGTTGGTCTAAAAGAATAGAGACCTTTATCATAACATAAGTAATTTCCGTGTATTAGGTAAAGTGGTTTGAAAAGAGACATCTTACAAGATGCCTTTAGTTTAAAAGACACTTTTGAAGAAAGTGATGTGATCAGTAAGCAAACCAAAACAGTTCTTTAGCCTTGACCTTCCTTGTGTCTTTTGTTCCTGTGAGTCATCGTGAACTGATGCATTCAAGTGAAGTGTATTTGTCAGAAGGGTCACTCACAGATGAATGAGATGTAAGTGTCTCCGTACAGCAGTGTAACTATACTTCTTTGCAGAGTTGAGCACCAAAAGACTGATTTTTTTTTTTTCTTGAGCTCCACTGGCATAATTCCATCTGCAGAGCTGTTACAAAGTGTAAGGCTTGGTGCACACAGCACCTGCACCAAAAACCAGGAAATGCTGTTACAAAAGCGGTGGCAGTAAAAAGAATCCACAGTGGAAAAGTACTGAAACTCTTTTCTGATGCACCTGAGCAGATAAATTGTTGGTGCTTAATATGTTTTTTGAGCTGTAGGCTCTGTTCTCAGGCTGTTGTTTGAGCTAGTGCAGTTATGATTCTTAAAGGTGCAAAGCTGGTGGGAGCACCAGTCAGGGCAGCACGCCACTGCAGGGAGAAGCCAGACACGTCCTGCAGCCTGCTGGTGATGTTGCCCTGAACAAGACCACGGGAAGCCCTGCAGCAGGCACCTAGTGCTGTCCCTGGAGGGGTGGGGGAGTACTTCCCAAATTATGTTATTTCAAGGTGTTTCATGACCCGAATCACAAGGATTTTGTAGCCTTTCTGAAAAACCTTTTGCTTCTTGGATTTGTTTTGACTGTTGTTAACAGCAGAGGGTTGTCTCATAGCCCATCATCCACCAAATCCTTCTGATTGGTTTTCACTCTGTGTCTGCCCTAATGGTCCATATAGGCTGTAATCACCACCTTGCTGTCAGGAGGAGAGACAGCAGCACAGTGCTGCTTTAGTCTTGCAGCAGTAGGTATGGCTGATGCCAGACTCAAGCTGTAGCCAGGCACCTCTTAGAGCAGCTGTCTGGAATCTCCCTTAGACTGTGAGGGATTGCTCATCCTTCCTGATGTTGTCTTGTCCTGGCTGGAGGCTTTTCTGGAAGTCTTGGGAGTCTTGGGAATGAGCAGAGTTTACTGGGCTCTGTGCAGGATAGCGGGGTGGATGTGAAGGTGGGTTGAGTTGGGGCACAGTAGTCTTAAGTATTAAAAATATATGCATGTTGTGGTAGTGAATTCCTTACAGTAACTGCACATTGTGTGGAGGGACTTCTTCTTGCATTTGGTGACTCTAATCTAAATCGTTCTTTCTGAAAATGCTGTGAGGAGAAGCAAGGGAAGACATGCTATTGAAGGAACTTAAACCAAGTATTTCTGTACAGGTATCTCCAAGTGGAGAGCAGGTAAACAGTCTACCTTAACTGGCGGGTAATTTTGCAGGTCTTGATGTAGGAGTCTCTGCAGAAGCATTTCTGGTGGAAGGCAGGGACCCAGCAGGGCTCTGTTAAGGATCACTCGCAGTAGAGCAGCTCTCAAAAATATTTACCTGAGAAACACGTATGATGAGCATTATTTTGGCATAGGTGGCACGTGTTGGATTTCCGATGTTATTAACTGGATTGTAAACTAAAAGTGCCTGCTACGTGTGCTAACATTAAGACTGTCAAAGAAGCGGGAGGCCAGGAAGCTTCGACCTGAATGAAGCGGCCTCAAAGTAAGAGCAAACTATGTGAAGGAAGGAAAAGCTGACTTTTTATTTTCGTGTTTTCTTACTTCAGGGTCTACACTGTGATTTTGCTTGTCTCATGTTCCATTATTTAGTGAACAGGCCATCAGAAGCGCGGGTCCGTGAGATCATCGTTAATGCCGTTGAAATCGAGCAGGTAAGCCTGGCCGTAACAGCATTGTGGGCAGTGCAGGATGTGCATAAATTTTATATGCATAAATAAACAAGTTACCTTCTACCTTTTGGGATTTCATATTTGAAACTTGGCTCAGACCTGGATCCCTGATGCATTATATTATCCTTTCCCTCTTCCTTGATGGTGACAATAGGAATCGGAGACTTCCTGATTCAGTTGTCAAGCAACTGGGAGAAGCTGAAGCTGGCAGCTGGTTTCCTCCTTAATGACAGAAAGTAAGAAAGGCTGTCTTCTATAGGATAGGATAGTTTAGAATAGTTCCAGTTGGAAAATACTTACGATGACCATCTAGTCCAACCACAGCTGTCTCTTAGAGAAGGGTTTGTTACCTCTGTCCTTTCAGGATCTGTGTCTCTCCCTATTGTATGCACATCCCTGCCTGTCCTCAGGAGAAGACAGGGTCTGCTGTGGCCATGAGTACTATGCTGAGTTCTGAGGTTGCTGTCAGGTTCTTTCACATGAGCTGCTACCCGTTCGCAACTACAAGTTTCTGCACTGCTGGGTGTTTGGCGGGATTGTAGTTTACTGTTTCTTTTCTGTTGTCATTTAACTACTGTGATGATGACAAATGCCCTGGCTTTGCCTCACAACACTGATTGCATTGGTGCCTAAGCATGTACATGGCTGTGTTCAGCACTTACATAAATCACTGTCCTCTCTGATCTGTTGTTCCATAATGGCTAGAAGCCAAGGAAAACAGGAGTTTTCTGGATCTCTTCCTGCTCCCGTTAGTATGGTCTGTAGGTTTTGTGGAAGTTGGAGTTCAGGCTTACACTGAAGCTTGGGATCTTACAGGGAGGAGGGAGAAGGGGGCAGTAATAGAAATTCTTGTGCCTTTTCCAGAAAAATGTGCTAAAAATAAAGGAAGGTACAAACAACTGCTGGAAGCAGAAGACACTTGTTGAGTTTAATGATACGAGTTATTTATTCAGACAAGTGCCCGAGGAGCCTGGAATATCACAAATTGTGTTACCATGAAACACGGGTGTCTTCTCTCCCTTTTCCTTCTTAAATTTCATTTCTCTAAATGTCGCCTGTATTTTAACTTGTAGGAGTTTCTAACAGAGGCGTTACCTGTAGGTCTGATTGGAATGAATTGCACTTTGATGAAACAATATATTGAATTTGTCGCAGACCGCTTACTGATGGAACTTGGGTTCTCAAAGGTAAGAGATGCAATTGCCTGAAGTGCTGGCCTGCCCTGGCAGCCCAGGAAAGCTGTCGGCACAAAGCACTCTTAATGTGCCTGGGAGCAGGTCGTATTTAGTGCTTCCACTTTCTGTGAGTGACGGCTGAAACCACAGCATTAATGTATATCCTTCGCTGTTTAAAAGAGCAAGAACAATTTATGCTATTGTTTCCCTTCAGCTGCTCTTCAGGTTTGTAATGGGAAGCTTGTGCTGTGCTCAAGCGCTGCAGTCCTTCAAGGGTAATAAGCACCTTGCGCTGGTGACCTTCACCGCAGACCAAACTCCTGAGGGGTGTCAGTACTGAAATTGCGTAGATAGGGGTCCGTAGATCCTACAGCATATTGCAGCAAGGGATGAGCTAGTTTGAAAGGGTTTGGCTGTTTTGTTTGTTGGAGCTTTTTAAAGCCCTGTTACGTTTCAGAATCACCAGTGTAATGGTGTTTCCCTTTCATAGGCCTTTCATGCAGAAAATCCTTTTGATTTCATGGAAAATATTTCTCTGGAAGGAAAAACAAATTTCTTTGAGAAGCGGGTTTCGGAATATCAACGTTTTGCTGTTATGGCAGAAACAATGGACAATGTCTTCACTCTGGATGCAGATTTTTGATGACTTGGCAAACGAACGGTGACTGTTTCTCTCTGCCCATTTCACTTTCTGCTGTGAAGTTGTCTCTGTTTTCTCTCCTGGAATTGGAGTCTACTGGGATTTTTTCCTGGGTTTTCATGTTGTTTGTCAGAGAAGTAAATATATTTCTCTATGTGTCATTTAAGGACAGAAAGGGGGGGGTGTCCTTTTTATATGGCTTTTTAGGAGGATTGCCTTTTTAAGATTCCCTTGATTCATCTGCTGTGATTGCTGCCTTTAAAAATCACCTGGATACAGCTACTTTTTTAAGACTTTGGTAGTACTTTAAGAAAGCAAACTATGTTATTTACCTCATGTTATGGGATTTTAATCTGAAAACCAGATGAGGTAGCACTCTATGTATATATGTTACTATAAATTATTTTCATGGTTTCTATTTTCATGTTTATAGAGTTGGTTTAGAATAAAAGCTCTTCCCTTTCGTCTTGCTGTAGATAAAGTAATAAGTGATTGTGGGAAGATATTCATAACATATGAACTATAAAATCTTACTAAATCCAGGGATACATTTTGATCTTCCCATTAACTTGGGTTCTGTCTGGAAATGTTTTACTCTGGTTGCAAAACCGATGGCTGTTGGTGGGAGTTTAAATCAAATACATATGATTTTTGTCTTACAGCTGTTACTGAGCAGGTCAGTGGACTTTGAATGCTCCTTGAAAAGGCAAGCCTGTTAATAGTGGAGAAGAAACACATCCTATATGTCTTTGGCTTGTGCTCCTTGTTTTTCCATGCTTCTCTGAACAAGTGCCTTTTTAAGCAGTCTGTAGTTGGGCTGAGTTGCAGTCAGCATCTGACACTGGAACAGCCAGCTCTGGGTGTGGTCTGTCTTTCCTCTGTCACGCTGGGTGGTTTAATATTCTCCCCTTCGCTGTTTCACTTGTGCATTGATGGGGTGAGAAGGCGTATCATCCCAACGAATTATCCCTGGAGGTGCTACAAACGTACTGCTTAGGCTGTAAGGAAGCACCAGTAATGTGTGAAGGTACTTCAGGTTGTGTGTTTAATGTGAACCATTGAAACCATCGCAGAATAGATTCGGGAGGAAGGCATTAAACCTTTTAAAACCAAATCTTGAAGTAGTGTGGATCAGCAGCATCTCACAGAGGACTGCTCTTTGGGTTTTGGTGTGTTCCAGTGTGTGTCTAGAAGTTGTTCTTTTTAATTTCTCGATGTCACATGCAGCGAATGAAGCAATGGGATAATGGCAAGCATGCTGCAGCGGTAGTTGGGATGGAAGAGATACTATTCAGTTGTAGGGGGGTTATTTGCAAATAGATATGCTCCTTTTTTGTCAAAGCTGAAGTGAATGTACACGAGCTGGACAAAGGGTTCTGCTTCGTTAAACACAAGCACTTTTTCATAATGTTCAGCAATTTGTATAAGAGCTTTTATAAGTCTTTCTTATTGTTGCAAACATCTTGTTCTGCTTTTGATGTGCCTGCCATGAGACGAGCTGAAGCCCAGGGTTATTGGTGATGGGGTGGTAGAGGTGTTATTTCCCTGCCAGCCCAGATCACCCATAGCCCTGTGTACTTAAGTTCCAGGAAACAGGTCCACTGCTTTAGCATAGTTCCTAGTGAACAATTGTCCCTGGTGTAAAAACAAGCAGCAGAACTGACTCTTTTTGTTTGGTCTCAGTAAAAGATTGTGAGTATGTAATGGGCGTGGAAACAGGACAGCTATCTTTCCTACAGAAGTGCCTGCTTCATTTGACTTAAGGTACTTAGGGAGGGCAGAGGGGATCTTGGAGAATACAGAGAAAACCTGGGATTGGTGTCCCTCACTAGTGCCCTGCAACTGCAAGAGAGCTGTGGACTCGGAGAGAAAATCCAGCACCTTTTGGAAATACTGTGGTATTGGGGGAGAAAGGGAAGATTTTGTAAATGGGTCTGTTAGTGGAGGAATGGAACCTATTTTTGTGTCACTAAAACTGCGAAAAACCATTTGCTTTGAGTGTTGTGAATTAGGAAGAGAGTGTGCAGAATATACAGATACGAAACTGCTATGTGCTCAGGTTCTGTAAATGCACAGGAGATACCAAAGTCTGGTGCAACAGCTCCCGTTTGTGTGTATAATATGTATATAGTTCCAATAAAACTTGAATGTGGAGAGGAGCATGCCTTTGTTTGTTGTTACATGCTTTCTCGTGAGATATCCAAAATGATGAAACTGGGCCATGCCAGAGTAAGTTGGTGTTCATAGCTTTTGGGTCATGGGAGAGAGTTAGGAGTGCTCCATACACTGTCTTGCACTTAGTGAGCTCTCAGCTCGCTGGGTTTTGTTCTCAGATGTGGTGTTTGCAGTTTAGGGAGCAAACAAATACTTTGTTTCCTGGAATTTTCTGGCTCAAGGAGAAATTTCCTGGGAGTCCCTTTCAAAGAAGAAACACTCCAGAAATATAATTTTGGTGGGTGGTATCTGATCTATCTAGGGCATCGTGCCCTTGCATTGGGCATTCTGACTGTGCCTGGGCGCCGCAGCATAGGGTACAGCCTTAGGCCTGCCTGCAGCCCAGCACTGGGCACCAGGCTCTGCGCTGGCTGAGGTTCACACATGATGGCAACTGCACCTGTGAGGCTGTCAAGTGAAAAGTCTTGTCCCTGCTGCTCCTTTGTGGCTCCTTGAGACAGGCATGAAGGGCATAAGGTTCACTCTGCCGCAGGGCTGGGTTTGGGCAGAATCCATATGCTCCTGAGGTTCTGGTGCACAGGTTAGGTCTGGCTCTGTGTGTCTCACACTGTAGCCATCATGCTTCAAAACGACTGATTCTCATTCAAGCAGATGCATAGGTCCTACCAAACCCACAACTTGATGTCACACGTGGACAGTGTGTGCCCAGCCCTGCTCTCTGATCGTAAAACCACTGTGGAGTGCAGTATGTTAGTGACTATTCCCAGCCCTTGCTGGGAAAGTAAAGAAAGTGGGGAAGACGGGGCCGTTAGCAAGCTCTCTCTCAGTGTTTCCTGGCAGCCTGGAGGCCCTGCTTCTGGGCTGGTGAGGTTTAGCAGCAGTGAGGACACGGTGTGCGGCAGCACATCTGGAGCCAGCCCCTGGCCAGCTGACACTGCACTCATCCAGTTCGGCCACGTTCCCCCTCCTTGCCTTTGAGCGTTGTTAAACCGCAAGTCTGGCCCCCCTGCCAGCCACCCCCAGCCCGCCCGAGGAGCACCTTCCACCAGCCCTTCCGAGGGAAGGAGCCGGGCTGGATTTCCTCGTGGTGGAGCCCTTGAGTCAGCAAATATTAATGGCTCTGTCGCTGTGTTCTCTAGCGCTCCTTCTGGGAGAGAAGCGGTCACCAGAGGCGCTGATGTGTTAATGTTACCTGTAGCGGAGGATGTGTTTGCCAGGAGGGTGCTGGTGGGGCCGGGGAGCCCTGCGCTGCGCTCTGCAGAAATACACACGTGTGTGGATAAACTGTATGTGTGTGCATACTGAGCTACACGGCTGGTATGCACAGCACAGAGCACACACTACATGTAGGCAACAGCAGAGCTGAGGGGAGAAAGAACCCTTCACCGTCAGGTTTTAGCAATACTTTTCCCTGGAGCAGCAGGATAAGATGGACACTGTGATACTGGTATTGAGAGCTGCTCTTCCTGGTTTGCTGGCAGCTGCCTGCCCTGCTTCTCGCACCTGGGCACAGATAATGGCAACGGCACAGTCAGGAGCTTCTCCTGTTTCCGCTGGCCCTAGGGCCGAAGGTTGCCCAAGCCGTGAGGCTAGAGCTGTGCTCTGCTAACCGAAATCTTAAGCTAAGGATTTGCATCTTAAAATACAGTTCAATCTGAGTGTGGAGCGCACGTGCCTGCTTTGAAGAGCAGTAACTTTGGCCTTTGGCTGGTTGTGTGTAGCCACGTGGACAGGATCAGGAATTCCCTGTTGCATCTCGATGCTTCTAATGAAATAAAAGAGGATTTGTGACTGATAGACATGAGATTTCCATGACGGGCAGCAGTGCTTCCAATATCGCAGCTTCTTGGGGAGCTCTGCTGACCAGGGGCTCCTGCACTGCTGATCCTTCTTCCCAAATCTGCTCAAAGGGCTTACCCAGGAAATGTCCTGCCCCAGGATTGCTGTTGCTTTGCCTGCACCATTCATCACTGCATTGGCTCTGGTGTAGCTGGTGGCAGGTTTGCAGGACAAATCCATATCAATCCCTTTTTTTTTTGCTGTAGTACAGTTTGGTTGATGTTGCTCTGGGAATGGCCCTGGGTAACTGCTGCAGCATCTCTAGTAAGCTCGTGGTACAAGGAGAGCTGCCACAGTGAGCTGCATGGACCAGCCTGGTGTCAGGGATGAGGTGTTGGCTCCTGCTGCGGAGATGCCTGTTGCTTTAGGGAGTGCCTCTCGCTGCAGAGGCAGGAGGAGGTCATCAACAGAGGCTGAAAAGGGATCAACAGACTGATGAAAAGAAAGTATTTTGGGTACTTCCATGGCTGTGGCTCCTATCCTCTGGTGCCCAGTGAATGTCAGAAAAAACCTGTGCCAGGCACAGTGACTGCTCAAAGGCTGTCCCTGCAAGCCCCTCCTAAGCATCACGCCACAACTCCTACTCGGTAGCTACACAGAGAGATGAAGCTGCTGGGATGCTGTAAGCAGCTCTACACGACTGCCTCTCTGCCCACTCTGCGCTATGGCTGCTGTGGTGATGCTGTGACCTTTGAGCTGCGGCTCAGGCTGAAGCCCTGCCTGGCTTGGATCCGGCTCTCACTGAGCCCTGCAGGGAGCCCTGTGTGCAGCACGGTGCTGGTGAAATGTGTGTGGTGCAGCGCAGGGCTGACAAACCAGGGGCCGACACTGACGAGAGCCATGTTTGCTTGCCCCGGCCTGGGCTCAGAGCAGGCTGTGCTCATGTGGCTGAGGTGGGTTTGGGGGCTTTGCTTTCAAGCCCCCCAAACAAGGTCCTGTCTCAGGTTGTTCCTTTTCCTTATTGTTTATATTCCCTGTGAGGGTGGTGAGGTGCTGGCACAGGGTGCTCAGGGAAGCTGCGGCTGCCTCATCCTTGGCAGTGCTCAAGGCCAGGCTGGATGGGGCTTGGAGAAGCCTGGTCTGGTGGAAGGTGTCCTGCCCATGTCAGGGGTTGGATGTAGGTGATCTTTAAGGTCCCTTCCAGCCCAAACCATTGTCTGTCCATGACTTCTAGTGAGGAAGTTCCCAAAATCTCCTGCAGGTTCTGGACAAATGACAGTGTACTTGATGGGGTTTTGTTTCTCTTGTCAGTTGGCAGATCCAGGAGGAGTGTTAAGAACAAGACTCAGTGTGCAAATAGTTTCTATTCAACTGATGAAAGCCTCTGGCACTGCTACCTAGCTTGAACATGAGAACTGTAGGAGAAGCTTGGCTGCTCATTGCTGTTTCCTAGCCCATGGACATGGTTCTGAAGAGAGTACACTCAGGGCTTTTTACAGGGAAACACTGGAATCCTTTCAACAGCAGGTGACCTCACAATGCAGGAGGTTGCTTGGGCTCCCTACCTGTTCTGTGTCTGCAGGTCTGTTACCAAGTGGCCTGTCCAGGGCCTGTCGTGTGCTGGTGGTGGTGACCTTCACTGCCCTCTGCCATGGGGGGTCTCTGCAGTGGGACCAGAGCAGGCTGTTCTGCTGCTTGCACTGGCAGTTTTGAACGATGTGGCACATCTGCCGTCTCTCAGGAACACGCAGGGAAGGGCTGGGGGCTCCTGAAGGCAGTGATATGCAGGAAAAGTGTGACAGGCAAAAGATGTGCAGGTGACAGTGGGAGTGACAGCCCATTCACTCCTCACTGCTTAGATGTGTGGCAAAAGTGATCATCATACACAGACTCACGCGGTCACTTGTGTCCTGCAGTCACTTTCTTGGTGGCCCAATGGTGAACAGCACAAACATCAACTAATAAATATTCAGTAATTGTACTGAATAACGACAGTAGTGCTACCATCTGCTCCATTGGAAGTCATGGCAGAAGCAGCTATGGGGGGCTGGAAAACCACCAGTACTGGGAATATTTACAGCCAGTGTTAAACCCGAGGAGCCTGGAGCAGACCTGGGGGAGGTTGAGCCCTGGGAGTTTCAGCCCCATTGTGGCTGTTGTGACTCTGAACTTGGCAGTGGCAATAGCAAAAGCCTCAGGAAAGGAGGGGAGGGTTCTTTGCAATGAATCTCAGCTGGTGAGTTCCCGCTGTCTAGCTAGCTGCGGAGGAGAGTTTCCATTCATGAACTTGAACCAGGTTAGTGGGGAAAGGCTGTTCAGATCTTGGTTGCGGGGTCCCACGGCAGCACAGCGTCATAAAACCCGTGGTACAAGGAAGTACCGGTTTAGAGCTATAATAGTATTTCTTCCACATCAGAGGCTTGCCTATCAGTTATTGATTTCCTTTTTCTTTCAGTTTGAAGGGAAACAGAGTTAAATTACAGCCTATTAGGCTGACTGAAGAACCAAATTTGTTCACTGAATGACTTCATTCGTAGGGTGTGTAATTGTCTGCTTCAGAGATGGGTGTTATGATCAGCCCTGGCAGAGCTGCCTCACTTGCTGTACCCTCTGCCTCCTGTTTACTCATCCCTCCACAGGCTAATGGGACCATGTGTGGAGGGGGCTGCAGCTACTACATCCTATAGCCATTACTGTATGTGCCACATGTTTGGATGAACACCTCGGAAGAAGCATTTCTTGGTTTGTTTCTCCAAGACTCCCGTTGTTAAAACCCCTTGTATGCAGTCAGACCAGTCACACTTAACTTCTCTTGCTAGCTGAGTAGGGCGTAGGGCCCCAAAATGTTTTCTCAGCTTCTCCCACACTTGAACAGGCTTTCAGGGTGAAGCGAGGATGTCTCCTGCCTTTGGAGCCACCTTTAAAAGGACGGCAGACAGCTGATGCCCCAAGCGCTGTGGCTGTGCAGAGGTGTGAGCTGCTGAGCCTTCCTCCTTGTGCCCCTGGTCCTCCTGAGCTTTAAGGCAACAGTCACATCCATGGGATGCATGTCCTGCATCCAATTTAGGCAGGATGTTTTATGGCTCCCAGTAGGCTGCTGAGGCCAGGCAAAAGACATGGGGAAACACTGCGTGCAGCTGCTGAGATAAATACAGATGTTTTCACACTAGGATGTGGCCTATTGCAATGTCCATCTGCAACATAAAATCACTGCATAGGAATTCCTCTGCATAATTAAAAAATAACTGTATTTTTAACTCTGTCTTGATTTTTTCCCTTTTCTTTCCTTGCTCTCTGGTTTTATTCACCTTGGGCCCATTAGATTTACATGCTTTAAAAACGTGAGGCTCCTGACAGGCGTGTTAAAGCTCTTCTGTCACTTCTATCATATTAATCTGCATGTACTCTTGGTGCCTCTGTACTTTGGGATATGATAGCTGTATCCATTACATGCAAGTGGCAGTATTAGCACATGCTGATTGTATTTTAAGCTCAAATGGTCTTGCCCAAACCCTGTAAAACAGAGAGCAATTGCTGTCACTTCTGTTTCCTTTGTGTCATGGCTGCTAATTTATTTCCCTGTTACTGCTGAGTGTAGGGCTGAATTTACAGGGTCTGGTTATTCTCACATCAACCACACAAAAAGGCCAATTTTTGCCCGGGAGCAGGAGAGAGGATTTGTTTTCCAGACATTTACATTTGCTTGTGGGGCTGAAAAACTGAAGTTTACCACACTGCATGCCCATCAGTGATGTTCAACATGAATGCTGCTTGTGTGGAAGGATGGCTGTGGCTGGGGTGAGAAGCACTTTCCGTAGACCTCAATGATGGGAAGGCAGATTCTCACCCCAAATACTAGTGAGTATCACACAGAGACCCTGGAAGCATCTGTCCCAGTCAGTGCTTGATTGATGCGAGGCTGGAAACGTGGCTTTGGTGTGATAAGCAGCTATGAAGTCCCATTCTCTGCTCTGTCTGCACAAAGTAATACCCACACACAGGTGAGGTGAAGAATAAGTTCAGATGAAGACGGGCAGGAATTTACCTTTCCTGAGGGCCAGCAGGGTTTCAGAGTACACCAGAACAAACACCCATTTACGAAAGATAAAACCCCAGACACCCATGAAGTTGCAGTCCATAGGCACAGCATGCTGGCCGTTGGGCAGTGCTGTGCTGATTGTGCTCCAGCCCTGCAAGCAGACCCCTTCCTCGACAGCCTGGTGCCTGCTAGTAAGGTAAGAAGTGGCAGGAACTGCCTGGAGGGCTTTATACTGCTGGCTTAAACAGCATTCATTTATTTCCCAATGGCCTCCCTGAAAACCTTAGCTGAAGCTCATTAATTAGCAGCAGTAGCTGTCCTAATTTGATCACAACTGCATGGTTCTTGCAATGAAAGGCAAGAATTTAAGGCTGAGAGGATGAGAGGTTTTGGTTCAGGGGTGGCAGATGCCTGTAGGGACATGTCCACCTCTGCAGGACAGGCCAGGCCAGCTGCCGGCTCTTCTGGCTCTAGTGCAACCACGGCAGGCTGGGGCTGGAGGCAGCTGGTGATGTTTGTAGGGACGAGATCACCCTCCCTGCACTCACAACTACCTTTACCTTAAAGTAAGCTGCACCATAGCCCAGTGCTCCTCCAGTTAAAAGGCTCACAGTAAACCTCACACAGGTTATTCGTCTCCTGGGGCCATTTAGTGGCAGAGAACATTTACATGCTCATAAACGGCATTTGAGAGCTCTTGAAGTTTAGCCAATAAACTTTCCAGTGGTGAAATGTGATTCCACCTGAAAAGGGGTTTTGCATCCAGAGGTTTTCCTCCATTGCCAAACGTGCAGTGGTCGGGGACTGTGTGCTCAATTAGCAGGGTTCTGCTGAGTGAGCGCGGCCGCCTGCACGCACTGGAGATAGAGGCAATCAGCACAGGCTGGAAAGCGCCTGTGGGGTCACCCAGTGGGCTCCATTACTTGCACTTACCCTGGCGTGTTTCTAGAGGGGTGTAAGGAGCAGGAGGCTGCCGTCACTGGGAAGCGCGGGTGTGTCTGTGAGACAGCAACAGCAAGCGCTGAGGTCTGCAGCAGCTCTGCGCTGCGGCTTAGTCCGCTGGCACCTGTGCGTGCCATTTACTGTCTATTTACATGCGCTGCGAGAGGAAGAACGAGAGGATCATGCGGACGGCAGTTACTTTACAGAGTCAAACCCAAGCGGCAGCCCCCTGCTCAGCCCTTCTCTGGCACCTCCTCCCACGGCCCAGGAGCATCTCCTCTGACTCCGCTGGTGATTGACGGGTGATGTTTCCCGGGAAGCTGGCCGGCAGCGCGGCACCCTCCATGCGGAGGTGGTGCCAGATGCTCCGGGGCGCCGGCGGCTCCTCCTGCTTATGGGCTGGCACAGCCAGCAGGAGCTGTGCCCACGGGGGGAAATGCCAGCAAGAAACCTGGCGTCTCATTCTCTCGATTCACCCCCTCGAGCTGGGCTCCCTGCTCCTGCCCTGGGTGGAAACCAGCCACTCGTCCTGATGGCCCCTGGGGTGGATGCTGCCCATCCCCTTCTTGCTTTGGGGGGACTGAATTATTCCCTAGAAGAACAGCACTCACTTTCTGCCCAGAGACAGCCCACTGAGCAAGCACTGGGGCATTTTACTCACTGCTCTATGCTTTGCAGGAGCACTGGGCTATATAAGGTAGTATGGACCATCTTTGATGGGCATACAGTAATTGTTCAAACTGCATTTGTATTTCTACCTACTTTCTACATGAATCTTGCATTGGGAGCCTAATTAGTGCAAGTTATGAGCAGGGGTGCTGGAGGCAGAAGCTGTGGTGGAAGCCATCTCTGCAAGCACCAGAAGAGATAAATTAGAATAATCTTGATGTGACCCACTTTAATTTACACCTTCCTCACATCCATACAGCTCTCTTCCCAGCCTGCAGGGTGTCAGCCACATGGGTATAGGCTCTTGCTGTAAATCGTGTCTGCTGATGAATAAAATTCATGGAATTTGTAATCTGAAGAAACCAAGGGAAGGTTACACTTCATTTACTGATGTTCTCTTGCGATTCACAATATCCTTCTCCTGGACTTCTGAGTGACATCCACACTGCAGCCCCAGATGATGTTCAGTGCACAGGACTCTAGCCCCAACCTAAGGAGTCCTCCAAAAACATGATGGACATCAGGACACTGGTGGATAAGCAGCATTTTGACCCTATAAGTCTCCAGGTTTGCTGAAAGACCTGTGTTGTTCAACATTGAAGCCAGAAGAAAGAAGCTGGTTTGGGGTCTTTCAGAGTCCTTGGGGTCCCCAGGGGCACTTTTGCCATTCCTGAAAGTGGCATGAGGGAGCGGATCAGTCCTGAACATGGAGTAGATACTTGTTCAGGGGATGGGTTTATCCTCTCTGCCATGCAAAGCCAGGGATGCTTTTCAAGAAAGAAAAAGACAAAAAGTAGCACAAAATCTCTTTTTGCAGTGAGACCCTAACCTGGGTCATCCAAGTCTGTACCACTCTCCAGTTACCTGCTGCACGTCTCCATTCATTAGCTCATCATGTCTGCCTTATCTGGTCTCTTAGACCCACTGCTTAGGAAAGATTTGTCTCTGCACAGTGGGAAGTGCTCAGGGAACTTATTTGTAGGTTGCATGGATTTTAGCACCAGGAAGACCACTGTGTATCCGATCCTTTTACGCACCACTGTGCCGCTAGGAACAGCTCTTCTTCCTCTTCTTGATCTTCTTCCCTACATTTCAGCACAGTGGCTTCAGTAGCTCCTGTGTTCTGGCTTGCTCCTTTGGGGCTGAGGGGGGAGCTGGAACATCCTTTGTGTGCAATGAGTTAGCTATCCCTATTTCAAGCAGTCACATCCATCTAAAGCAAAAAACCTCCAAGTCCTCCCACCCCACTGCAAGGTGGAGATGTTAGCATGCTGTAGAAGGAGGAAAAAAACCATGTAAGTGACATCAGCTAGGATCTGACTGCCTCTCATTACACCAGTGTAAGCTGAGGGAGAAGGCCATGGATGCTGGGGCTGTTACTGGAAGGGCTTTATTACTGCCACACGGAGCATCGTTCAGTTATCCAAATTCAAGCCAAGGATTTTTGAAAAGATCACATGCATTACTGCTGGGTCATTTCACAGAACTATAAAGTTGTAGTTATGTATTTGAATTCCCAGAGGGTTATTACAGTCTCGGCGTGCCTTCTTTTGCTTCAAAATATCCTTTTTCCAAAGAATGTCTTTCCTATTGCAGCATGTGCCCTCTCCTTCCCAGTCCCACTCCCTCCCCCTGATATGATCACAAGGACACTGGGCATGCACAGAGGTTCTGATGTTATTGGTATATTTGCAGGAGTGTGTTTACTGTGGTAAATTAGAAAGGGTCTCAGGCAAGTGGAAGATGTTGATCAAGAGAACAGTGAGGAATCGGCTGCCTCAGCTGGCACTTCCTTACTGCCTTTAAGATGGGGACAAGACAGCTTAGTTCTGCTTTTAGGGTCATTCTCAAAACCATTCACATCCACCAGGCCTGTGAAAATACACTATGGTATAACAACATTAAGTGCATCAAAGACCGATAGTTCTTTTCACAGTGGGCTTTCAGGTAGCAAAGCTGCTGGAACATAAAGCAAAATCTCAATGTAGTGGTTAATAAATAACATCCATTTTTCTGAGTTCAGTACCTGTATCTGATTAAGTTTCGAGGATCTGTGTGCACTGGATAACAGGATGGAATTGCATTTACAGCCATAATTTAATTCCTCATCAGACTTCAAACAAATTTTCTACTCATGTGAAACAAATTTCAAAGCTGTTATGGTTCGTCTTCCAAGAGCTCCTTCTTTTTGAGGTCAGTGTAAAAACATATTGCACAAATCAGGGCACGAGCAAGTTATGAAGTAATTCCCTTCTTGAAAAGCCGCAGAAGTCTTACTTATTTGAGAAAGAACATATGCCAAAAGGAAAATCTTGATTTATAAAATGTTTATATTATTCCTTTCACCAGAGTTGTTTCTGAAATATCTTACTAACAGATCAAATAATCATAATGATAATAAAAAACAATATTTTTAAGTAAAACTGTTAGCTGAAATGTAACTTCTTGGGTAAAATATGGCAAAGATATCAGGTTCTTTAGAAGTGTCAACAACACAGATGAAATACAAGAAATAAAATAGAACAGTTTAATTTTGGTCTGAATATGAGCTCTCTGTAGGAAATTGAGGGGTTTAGTATGAGGATCTTAGACACAATTTCATGGAATTACATTTGAGCTTCTCTATTCTTTCATTGGATCTGTAACAATCCTACTGGATAAGAACATGTCATTGCTGATGCTGTCTTGCCCAAAACTAGTAATTCTGTGGTTGTATTAAATTAAAGCTGTTCTCTGTCAATTATTGTCTGGCAAGGGTTGTTTTCAGCAGTCTTCAGAGGTGCAAAGTGCAAATAGAGGAAAGGAAAGATAAACAGTCTTGGACTCAAATAATCCTCCCTGGAAGAGGAGAAAAAATTGCACCTTTCATTTCAGAAGGAAATAGCATGGTAGGAAAGAAATACATAAAAGGAAATAATTCTGAGCACAGCTGTAGGGTTATCATTGCAATTTACTAATAAAATATTCAATAGCATAGTATCAAGGCAATGCCCAAACCCATAAAGTCTGTAATTGGAACTGGTGGGTTGATTGAGACCTACTTTAGTCTTTGTGAACTGCTGTTGTTGTACAGAGAAGGTAAGATTACTTGAGAACTCCAAACAAGAGGGCTTATTGAGGTAATTCTAACTGGCTCTAAATACGTTGAGAGGACTCATTAAGATAATTCTAGGGTTGCTCTAAATAACCAAGGTGGTACCTGTTCCTTTGCTAATAAATGTCACCACCATAAAGATTTCTGTAAGCTTCAATGTGGCTGCGAGTCAAGGAACACAATATTCGTTGGCAGCAGGTTTGTACCATCCAGAAGAAATTATACAGTGAGTCACATTTTGGTTTTGGCTACATCACCAGCTTGTGCAGATAAAGCCCAGGCCATTCATTGATGTTGCAGGGTCACAGTGTGAAGCTGAAGCTGTTTATTCAAGCGCCAAGGTACACTGCTACCACATGGAATCTGGTAACAGCCCTTGCCAGTGACCACTGGGAAATTCTTCAAATGCATCAGCACAGAGTAAATAATTTGCACACCAGGTGTTTGTGGCATAAAGAACACAGGTTTGAAGTCTTTATGGTTTGCTTTGCATGATGTCTCACAAAATCTGCTTATTGCATGAGCTCTTTTGTCTTGAAAGGCGTATTTGATTTTCTAGAAACATGCTGTGATTGACTGCTCAGGATAAACAAACACAGAAAATCCCACCTTTCTTCTCCCTGTGATTATCACTTTTCACTGTGTTGCTGTGCAAGTCCTGCTGTCTTTGTGAAGCTCACCCACTCCAGCTTAGACTTTCAGACCACATCTACACTGGTAAATTAAATGTGCCCATGGCTGCTGGCTGCTCTGAGATCAAGGGGCCGGGGGCAACCTGGACCGGCACTGTTAGTATCTAACCGCTGGTGTGGGGCTACATCCACATTGCCTGCCATCACAGTGCTAACTCCCAGCTGTGGGGGTTGTTTGGGAGAACGTTGCTTGGTTTGGGACAAGACCCTACTGGGGACTCTTAAAACACCCCAGACACTGAGCGCAAGCCATCCCTCAGGAAAGCGTCTTGATGCTCCTTTGATTTCCAAGTAAAGCTGTAGCTTGTTGGCCTGGAAGAGAACAATCTGGAAGAGAACATTCTGGAGCAAATTAAAGTCAAAGAATGGCCAAAGCCATTGGAGGAAAACCGAGGTCTAATGCTTGCAGAGGTGCATCAATGGTGCTTCCAGATGCTGCTTAATGAAAGTCAGTTCTGAATGTTATATAAGGCATTCCTTCTACCCTTTTATCCCCCATATTTTATGTACTTGCATATATGTTTGTGCTTTTTTTGTTTAATTTGCAGCCTATCGGATGTTTTCTGGTGTCCTCTGTATGACCGGGATAAGAAAAAGTATTTACGGCATTTTGTCTTAATCTTGTTAAATGTTCACAACCGCACATCTTCCCCAGACATCTGGGTTGCTTTAGCACCTTACTCAGACTTATCAAAAAAGTATGTTTTAGTAATAGACATGAGAAACACGATCTCATTTGGACAAGGTACTGAGCAACCTGCTCTGGGTGGCCTTGGCTGAACAGGGGGCTTGGACGAGATGACCTCCAGAGGTTCCTTCCCACCTCAACCACTCTGTGAGTCTGTGAGGGCATGTGGGAGGAATGCCAAAATGCATTACTGCTCCCCCAGATTTGCCATAAATGTCATGGATCAACATGCTTATGGAAGGGAGATGATCATGGGAACTGTAGGTAGCAGCCCTGAGCTCATCTCATGCTGACCCCAGGCTCTGCTGAGGGTCAAATCCTGTTTTCCTGGTAGGGATGCATGGTGTTGCTGCCTGCTATTTACCAAAATCAAAGAAGTGTTTGGCCTCATTTGACAGCCTTGTGGGTGATTATGCTATAAGATACGTGAATAAAGACTATTTCTTCATGTTTTGCTTTACTCCGGACTGCAATCTGTTTCCAGTGCATAACAATGTTCTTCTACATATAGACTTCCTATAAATATCTTGCTGTAAGTCTTTTCTGCAGTACAAATACAGCATAAATCAGTACAGTCATCAAGTCCCACTGGTATGCTGGCAAATTTGTGATCAGCAGAGGTTTGCTTTTTGTGCAGTTCAGATACTGCATGGAGAAATATAGCAGCTTAAGGTGAACAGTGATGAGTAGGATTGTCATTATTTTAACTGTGCGAAAGGGGCAGAAGGAAATACCAACTGTGAGGCATTAAAGAATAGGACTGCTAGTGGCCTTGAGAGATTCACCTCAGTCAATTGTGTTTGCCAAGGCAGGATGAATCATACTTGTGTCAATCCTGACATGACCGACAAGCTTGTTCCTGGCTGGATAATCCAGCCTGCAGTGCTGGATTCCACAGTCACCCCAGGCACTGAAGTCCAGCGCCTCACTGTTAGGTGCTCTAGTGCAAGACTTCCTTCATACCATTTTAAAATCCCTTTACTTTCTCCCCACCAGGAATGCCAAAAAACCCAAGTTAAGATTCTAACTCCCTGCCACTGTGTTTTTCGTGTTTGAAGAATATTCTGTGTAAGTCGACCAGCCTTGATACTTTTGCCTTCTCCCCTCAGGTTCTGGTGGAAAACTTTGCTGCCCCAGCAGCCCTTCCCAGCTCTCCGGCCAAGCCCATTGGTATTTGGTACACCACAAGCCACAAGTCGTAGGGATAAATGTTGAAGATGGCATTGCTCAGCACAGCTGGCTCCTCCTGTCAGCATCAGTAGTGCTCTGCCCCACGTGCTCCAGCAGTGGTGGTTGGCAGCTAATCTGTGTTGGTCACTAGCAGAAGAGGCCTTGGCACAGGAGAATAGGATGGGGCATTTCCTCCCAAAACAATGGAAAAGACAAAAGTACAGCAGGGGAGAGGACAAAAAGTGTCTGAAATCCAAAGCATCCATAATGAGTTCCTCTACAATTACAAGTGTCCTGACACCAGGGCTGGTCCTAGCGGATTACCCAGCACTGTGGGCTGGTTTTATCCAAAATCTGGGTTGCTGGGGAGGGGCTTCCAGTGCTGCTGTTGAGATCCTGTTGGGGGTTGAAGGTATTTAGGCTGTTTCAGGCAGAAAGTACCACCCTGCTGCTCTCAGGTGCTCACTGCGAACTCACTCCTCCTGAGCCTGGCTCAGCCATCGGCTCTTCACAGGGAGAGCCAGACAATAAAAAAACCCAAACAAAAACCCCATAATTTCAGTACTTTTCTGGAAGGATTTCTGAAGGAATCCCCCAGGGGCCTCCCTTTGCTCCCAGCTCTGCAGCTGAGCACCTGCTTTAGCCTGTTTTCTGAGAACGTGTATATGGTTCTAGCTCAGTGCATGCACATAGGTGGGGTTTTAACTCATGTTTTTTCATTCTTTGTTCTTCCTGAGTACAGGCTGCAGACATTTAACTGACTGAACCTGAAAAGTGGTTGCTGTGGAAAGCGCAATGCACTCCTGGTGTGTGGGGCCGCCGCAGCCAGGTACCAGCTGCTTTGTTACTGTTTATTTTCAGGCAACCAGAATTCTAAAGGCATTCATGATACCTCGCTCCTTGAGTTTTAAAACCCACTGACTCCCAGACCCTAAGGAAATCGGCGTGTTGAGATGTTTAAATGAGTCATGGAACAGCTCAGGAAGGTTTATGTCATCTCTGTACGGGCAAATCACTTCCTTGTCCTTGCCCTAAGTTTTCATGTAAAGTAAACCTTTGTGCTTGGTGTGACCTTAAAGTACAGTCGAGAAGGCCAGCATTCCAGAAAGCGAAGTGTGACTGGTGCATGAGTGCTCACCCGACGACACCCAGGTAACCTTCAGCTCTGGCCCCTGCCTCTTTTACCAGAACACCTCTGATTACAGGAGTTGGACTGGATTCCCACTGACAGGCTGGTATCCCCGCTGAATTCAACTGCAGCTGCAAGGCATCCTCAGTTTATTTCCCCTTTCCTCCTCTTATACTTCATCCAGTATCTCTTGCAGAACAGGGCTATCATTGACAATTGCCACCATGCTGTGGTGACAGCTCAGGGATGGTGCTCCAGGAGGCCACGCTGCATGTGGTTTGCCAGCAGCTTCTGGAGATGTCTCTCAGGGAAGCCACCATGTGAGCATGCATGTGCCACTCACAGCCACTTTGTTTTGTCATTTCTAGGGACTCTATTGAAAATGACATCCATTGTAATGTGTTCATCCTACTGGATTTAATTAGAAACACTCAGCTTTAATTAAGCGTTTGTTTTTCAGTCCCAATAGTTCTATTTTGATAAGAGTCTGTCATGTAAATCCTAAATGAAGCTGAAGAAGTAGATTATTGCATGTCACAGCTTCTGAGTAATGATTAAAGACAATATAACGTGAGATACAGTTGCGAAGAGTGGGAGGCGACTCGGTGCTTTGCATTAAGCATTTATCTCATGCTTTCCAGGATTTTCCTGTACTATTAGTTCTCTGTACCCTCAGACTCATTCTTTGCTTTCCAGAATCCTCCTCCCATGACTTCTTCAGGGACTGATGGAGCTGCAGTGGAGGCAGGAGCCAAAGGGCAACACAGACTGCACTGGCTCCTGGGTCTTTCCACACAGAACACAGCCGGCACTGGGAGAGTGGGGAGAAAATAGGGCTCCACACAAAAACCTTAGGCCTCTTCTTTCTCTTCACAGTGAACCTCCAATTTTCCCTTTTCCTTTTCATGCACAGTTTGGGCTCTTATGCTGTGATTGTGTGACTTGCCCGCACATGGCCTGCTCCATATATGATAAAAGGCTGCATATGCTGTAGCTCCTGGCTCTGTTAATGGTTTTCTCTACTTACCTGCAAACCTTTATTACTTGAAATGTAACTTGAAGCCTAGCAGAGCAATGAGTCCCAGTTATAATTATTGTGTAGGGAACAGACCTAAGTGAGAGTTTTCCTATAAAGCCGTACAAAAGTGTGAACTCTTGCTACAGGGTCTGCAGATGAAAGCACAGACAGAATGTCCCAGCCTTCTGTATTTTTGTGTTTTCAAAACAAGCCAAAGCCAAGGCTAATGAAAAAGGCTTGGATTTGACCTGGAGGGCCAGGCTGCTGCTGTTGGAGCCTGACAGCCAACACAGCATGCTTGCTTGCAGACTGTTCCTGCGTGTGGTGTGCTCAGCACCTCTCTGGAGTCACCATTGCTTGCAGCACTGACCTTTAGCCAGAGAGGACTTTTCGCATCAAAGAGGAGAAATACTCATTTTCTGTCTTTCGTTTTTTTGTTTTTTTTTTTTTTTTTTTTTTGAAGGTGTTGCAATGAACAGAGAAAAAAAAAGTTGCCTCAGACCCAGGAACATAAATCAGCTCTACACTGATGGCAGTATGTGCAATTTCAGTCTGAATAGAGCATTCGGCTTGGGCCACTCCATGTCCACATTCTCTCTTTCCCTTCAATAGGTTATCGTCAAGGTTACCGATCCTTTGTTATTAGCCTGGTGTCCTCCCCTCCTGCAAGTTCAGTCCTAAGAGGAGGTAAAACGATAATGAAGGACCAGTGCCCGCTCAAACAGAATTTGCCATCAGACTAACTGTAAGCAGACAAAACAACTTTAGGCAGAGCTGCTGAATCTCTGGCAGTTTTTTTTCTGGGGAGAGAGCGCGCACGGAGCATTCAGAGCTAGGCACCACTCCATCACTCCCAAACAGTGCAGTGCCCCACAGGTACAGCTTCCCTTGGAATTCCCTCGTACGTACATAAGCAGATCATGATTTTCCTTCTCCGCTCTCTTTTCTAAGCTCCAATCCTCTTCCCCAGCCTCGCTGCTTTCCTCTCCTACTCTCAACCTGTCATTGAATCTCTTCACTTTGCTCTCAGAAGTTTCTGTGTTCTCCTTCTGTCCTCTCCCTTGTTCCAGCTTGATTTTCCCAAAGTGATCTACCTACAGTTAGCAGCTGTGGAGCTCAAGGACCTTCTTTTGTTCCTGGCAGAGACATCCCATACAACCTATAGACAGGCACTCCCAGCCCAGTGATTTCCATAGTAAGAACCTCGTGACAGTGGCCAGAACCAGATCTCCAAATGCTTATCCATGCACAGCAGAAACTCTAGCTTAATAAGGGAAATGTTACTAGAATTCACATTTTATGCCATAGCATTTCAAGAAATGCAAATTGCCCTCCTTGAATTGATGATATTATCTGGCCTCCAACAAGCTGGCATGAGAAGCAGGCATGGCAAGTGGCCACAGAAGTTCCCGTGGTGGTTTGAAGGCTGCTGAATACACCACAGGCAGCAAAACAGGCCTTCAGAAATCAGCTTTGGCTCCAGATTTAAAGTGTTCCTTGATCACATCACCCTCTGCAGTGCTGCTGGCAAGTCTCCCCAGCCCCGCTGGAAAGCTCATATGGGTTACATGCAGGAGCAGAAGGAGCTGAGCAGCAGCTCTTCTTGCGTCAGAACATGAAGGGGGGGGGTGGGAGGGGCTCTCTGCATGGGGTGTTGGGATGGACACAAGGGCTGTGGGCCATGCCCACCTCACCATAACTCATTCTGGGAATGGGGCAAACCTGATTTCCTTGGCTATGGCTTCCTTCTTGGCAGGGTCTCATTGAGAAAACAGAAACACTTTGGCTCTATAGTTGAAAGAAAAAGTGTGGGAGAGCATTGAGAAAGGTGTGAAGTGAGGACTACCACAGAGCTGCTCTGCCAGCTCTAAAATGTTTCAGTGCTATGATACAGCATCCTTACAGGTAAAGCCTTTCCCTGCTGGAGCCTGACAGAACTGTGCAGCAAGGCTGGGGGAATAGAGGAAGGATGTAGGCATGGACATGGGCATGGGCAGGAGGACATCCTTCCTGCTCACAGCAAATGTGATGCTGCAAACCTCCCTGATGGATGTGTCAAAGCTTCACAAGGATGCACCTTAGTGCGCTTCCAGGGACTGCAAATAGCAGGTGACACACTGGAGACCTTTGCAGCAAAGCAGATCAGAGTCCCTGCCTACTAAGTTAAAGCAGTGAAACTGCCTGGGGACCTTTGTGGGGGCTGTTATACAAGTAAGGCCTGTGCCACCTGAAGGGGGTAGAAAAGACATCCATGTTCACCCATTTCCACTGATTTGGGGGATGACAACTTTGGCAGCACTCTCAGGAGGTGCATGGGCTGTATGGCACTGTGGTCCCACAATCTGAAGCCTTCAACTTAATAAAGAGGGTTAATAAGATCTAAGTAATATTTGTCTTCTGGAGCTGGCAAGTGATCTGAAAAAACCCAAGCCTTGTATAAGTGTGTCTGGGTAGGTGAAAGTTTTCTCTGAACTCGCTTAATGAAAACTAGTTGCAATTCACTTTTCTTTCGGCTTGGCAAAGTAGCTGTTATTAAAAGCAGACCTTAACCATTACAAAGTGCCCTTTGTGGCATTGTCTCCTCCTTCTGTGCTGCAGAGGCCATGATGGGATTTCATCAGTACATTTTGGGATCCCGGGTTGCTGACTGCAGTGGCCTGTCTCTACCTCCCTGTGCTGTCTTCTCCGGTCTGTGTGATATGCTTTCCGTAGAGCTTCTTCCCACACACTTCAGATTCACTCTCTCAGCATTATAGCAATGAATATATGCGCTTTTGTGCTAGCAGCCCACCACTCTGTATCAGTAGGATTACATAAAGATGGATGATAGAGAGAAATCTTAATCGCTATGTGAAAAAACCCTTTAACTGTTACCTGTCTCTCAAGGACGAGCAGCGCTTTTAAAGCCCATGAGACGCTTTCGCATTTCAAGCTCAAAATCTTATTTTAACTCTCCTGTCATCACTTAGGGGCCTTGATATTTGGTACAGGAATTAAAACTATGTATTAGCTTTCATGTAAAGACATGCAGAGAGTTAATGGCTTTTTGAGTTCAGGTTTTGGCTCCCAGTGTCAATTCCTACCCTCTCTGAATGTCCTAGGTCAATAAAGAAGTCTCACTCTCCTTTCATACACACATACACATACACATACACATACACATGCACTGAGAGGCAGCCTGCAGACATGAACTTCTTTCTGAAGATTCTGATCGATTGCCCATTTATGAATAATCATTTCTCAAAGGCATTCTGGAATAACTCTTCCCGTTAATTTTTATTCTAAAATAGTGCTTATACCAGTGGGTTATAATGTTGTATAAAATACAACAGGGACGTCTTTCCCTTCATCACAAGACTTAAACACGCTGTTCCCAGTGTGACTTATTATCTGTCTAAACGTATAGCCCCCCCAAGGCAGACACCTCGTCTTCTTTAGTATCTTGAACACACAGCAGATGTTTAGGAAGTCAAAACCTAATGGTGTTACAGTAATAGCTAGAATATAAAGATATGTGGCTGCAATAAAAGTTGTGGTAGCAATACTGGATTTTTGTGGTTTACAGTTCCAACTTTGATTTTCAGAAAGTGACATTTATATGCGCTCTGGGAACGTGATAATAATCTTGGTACTCTGAAGTAGTTTTCCAGTTTGAAGGATAATATAAAACAAATTAATTTCAGTTCTTAGATTAAGCATCTCCCCTTCCCTAGATGGTAACGAGTCAAAGCTGCTATAATAAAATTTAATGACTGCTGTACTGTGTGTGAGATTTTTTCTTTAGCTCATATGCATTCAGTTGCTAGAAAAGATGGAGTGGAACTTGGAAAAGCAAATCCAGAACTGTTAATTAGAGGTCTTCCCATACAAAACTATCTCCTAATGTTGACTGTTCTGTGCTTGCAAATTAATTATAATTGCTGTGTTTAAGGAAAGAAAAACCCACAAAAAAAGAGTATCTCTCCACATCCCCGCACAGACTCAACTTTCTCCCTTTTAAAGTATTTATAAGGACATTTTCTGTTCAGCATTTTCAGTGGAATTCTGCCCAGAAGTGGTTGCAGAGCCCAGCAGGTATTGACTGCAGATGCTACCAAATTTGATGAAGGTGGAAGGCAAGGTAAATGAAAGAAGACTGAGAGAATGGTGCATTAGTAGCTGAAAATAGCAGGTCCATTTAAAACACTAATATTTTGTATATTCTGATTAGGCAATCCAAGTCTGGAACAGCAGAACACTGTTAAAAGTGACAGAAATGTCCTAATAAATTACCCAGCTGACTGTGTTCATAATGCGATGTCGGTTTCCAAGGAAGCCTGCTTGGTCTCACTTGATACAATATGCTATGAGAAAAAGCATCATAATATCACAGCTCTGTTCTGGAAAGAAGCAGAGGTATCCTGCCCTGGGGAGAAATTCAGAGCTGAGGTCCGTGGCCTGGGAACAATGCAGGGAAGGATTGCTCTCAGAGGTGTGCAGAAACCAGCCTCCTACCAAAAGACTCGTCTCCATGTTTTGGTTTGTCAGCTTGAGGCTCTTCCTAAGGTTATTGCATATCCACATGACAGACCTTGACTATTCAGCTGCTGAACATGTAAATAACATATAGATGCACTGCATCTTACTGAGTAAGCATCTGGAGATAAACTGGGTTCCCCTCTCTGTAGGTATGTTGTTCACCATAAATGTCAGCCAGGCTTTGGTGATATTTTAGGAGGACCCTGTATGTAGCTGCAGTAGTTACCATACTTTGGAAGCTGGCCGGAGCTCATGTGAGCAAACATGGATCTGTCACTGACACTGTTGTTATGATCTTGTCTACGGCTGCATAAAGACATTTCATATCCCTACTACAAAAAGCAGTAGAGATGATGTCCCACAGGTCCCTACAATGAAAAGACATGCCAGTGTGGTAGGCTGTTTTTCTGGTGGACTCTGCAACATGGTGGATGTGGAGGCTGAGCAGATGAAAAGGCTGCATTTTGTAGCTCACAGCAGGCACTCTGCAGTATTCAAGGGCGTTTCACACAACTTCTGATCCTTTTCAGACACCAGCTTGTCTACACAGCCCAAGTGACTGCAGCTGGAGGAGGAGTGCAGGGTGGCTGCAAGGGCATGGAGCTGCAGGGCTGAGCAGAGGGCTCTATGGTTTGGGGAGCATCAGTCTGAAACAGGGACTTTGGTCACCTGAAAACTCAAACATGGGCACACCTCTGGGTCTGTATCCTCCCCATCTCAGGCAGAGCCTGAACCTCTCCCAGAGAACAGAGCAAATCATTAGCCTGATCCACATGGGGGCTTCGCTCAGACACAGTCCGTGACAGTCAGCTCCTTGTACGTGTGACAGGGTAACTGAGGCAAAGCCATGGTTTCTACTCACAGTTGGATTTAGGGCGGTTTAATGAAGCAGGTCAAGTCTGATGTAGGTTTCTTGATTTTGTTAGTTGTCTGCAGACAGCGGTCACTGCATAGCAATGTTTCAAGTAGCATTAACATTTCAGATCAACCACAATAGCTGTTGGAGCAGCCAGGGTATTGGCAGGGACTGGAGAATGAAGGAAGAACACATGTAAGCTTTTAAACTTTGCTTTTAAGACCGACCCACCATTGTGCAAGTCTCTCTAGAATGTGGATGGGGCATTGTAAATCAAGTCATCATCTCAGTTTGGTGAGACATATTGTGACCTTTTAGGCACTGTTCCTGCCAAGTTCAGAATTACATTGGAGTTGCTTTTTGGCATAGGAATGAATGGAAATAATGTAAAAGTGATAAGAAACTTCAGGAATATTGCAAAAGGTGGTGGGATCGATAGCCCAACTGAAGGGTACCTAGATCAATGCATGCAGCATGGGAAGCAAACAGTTGGAGCTGGAAACCATTGTGCAGCAGGAAAACTATGATATAGTTGCCATCACAGAAACATGGTGGGATGACTTGCACAACTGGGGCACTGCAATGGATGCCGATAAACTCTTCAGAAGGGGTAGGCAAGGAAAGAGAAGCAGTGGGGTAGCCCTGTGTATTTGATTGTCTCAAGCAGGTCCTGGTTGGCAAACCTGAGATCTCTTTCTGTGAAAAGGTGATCCTCTTAATGGATGAGGGAAACACTGTGGTGTTGTCTGCCTAAATTTTAGTGAAGCCTTTCACACCATTTACCACAGCATTCTTCTGGAGAAAGTGTCTGCTCATGGCTTGGATGGGCATACTCTCCACCAGGTAAAAAACCAGCCGGATGGCCAGGCCTGAAGAGCTGTGATGAATGAGTTTGCATCCAGTTGGTGACTGGTCACAAGGGGTGTTCCCTAGGGCTCAGTATTGGGGCCAGTTCTGTTTAATATCTTTATCAATAGGATGAAGAGATTGAGTGCACCCTCAGCAAGTATTTTATAGTCATAAAGCAGAAGTTTAGCTACATTCATGAACACAGGTATCCTAGACAAGGCAAACAGGGCAAGCCTAGTGTTTGGTTTACAAAGAGAGCTGCCCTTCAAATATTTACCAAGAATGAAGGCAAATTCAAGAGCAATTGGCAGAAGGATTGGAAGCCATACTGAGTATCTTCATACAAGCTTATTATTCTTGGGGTGAAAAAAGACTTTGCAAGGACAGTTAATTCTGAAATTATGAATGTAACTATGAATCAAATAAATAAATAAATAAATATTTAAACGCGACAGATGCCAAACAAGTTCTGGATCTGCAGTCATATTATTTGACATTGCCATTTCAGTTCTTTTGTCTCAGGAAGATTATATGCCTGAGGGAGAAATCCTTGCGTTAGCAAACGTGACTGACAAATAGGTTAGGAATGTTCACACCTATCTGCAGACACTGTGTACCTTACCCTTATGAAAAAATGCATGGCAGCGCAACAGAGAGGAGTGTCTATTTACCTCAGCCTAGCTGAACAGCTCAAGTTTCCATGCCTGGGGATGAGAAGAGGTGACTCAGATGGGAGAAGAATGGAGAGTTTAGGCTATGGCAGAGAGGAGGGGAATGTCAGTTAGTTGGGAACATGTGGCATATGAAGGGGACTTCAGGGAACAGCAGACACACAGTTCGGTCTCTGAGATGATGGAAAGGAGGGGACCTTCTTAGGGGACCATGTGGACTAAAAAGCTGTTGGACAGAAACCAGATCACTTCCTCCACAAGGCCAGAATGGGCTGGCGGGATTTGTTTTCTGGTCCTACTTACTCCACTTTTTTCTTCCAGCAATTCTGTTTGTTTGTTGCTGTTTGTTTACGGACAGCAACAGTTTGCCTGGTCCTGGTTTCTTATTTTGCCTGGTGGTGAGTCGTCCCCAGACGTCAGGGGCATTTTGGTGCGTGCAGGTGAGGCAGGTCTGTCCTGAGGCTCTGGCTGACTCAGGGACTCACTGCAGTGATGTGGCCGTGCTCTGCTAACCTGTGCACAACTTGGCAAGCCACGACCATGACTGCCAGTCTGACTGTGGGTATCTCACTGCTGTTTTCTGTTTGAAAGACTTTGCTCCATGAATAAAGGGAGTGAGAGTTTCCTGCTTTACACTTCACGTGCAGGCTTTTCAGAGCTGTTTCTGTTTTGCTTTGA
The DNA here is from genome assembly GCA_039720435.1 of Amazona ochrocephala. Classification (NCBI taxonomy): domain Eukaryota; kingdom Metazoa; phylum Chordata; class Aves; order Psittaciformes; family Psittacidae; genus Amazona; species Amazona ochrocephala. Next base: position 21,946,638 of record CM077876.1, read on the forward strand.
ATGTGAGTGGAAGCTGCCTGATATCTCACATGGCTCAGGCTGGGTTTTTCTGTACAGCAAAGCCCAAGGGGGAAACATCTGCATCTCATGCGTCTTCATGCTCCCATGGGCATGAAGAGCAGATGGTCACAGCCTCCTTCAGTTCTGCCTTGTGACAGAGGAGCTGTCAGTGCATGCCATTTGTCAGGGGTTAGTTTCATTTACATTATTTGAGGATTGTTGTTTTCTTCCCCAAATGACTTTGTCTTCCCCTTCCCAATTTTCTTGAATTTAAAATATTGGGATGAATTAAGGACAGAAGGGTTATTACTAACCGTGAGATTAGGTGCTTTGCCTCAGACCACTGCTCAGTCTTGCTGTTCCCAGATCCCCATCACTCCACTGGTTAAAAACCCAATTCCTATCCTAGATCTGTTTGTGGCCAATTTATAGCCATTTGTTCTTGCGCCAAAGCTGTCTCCCAGTTTGAATAACTTTTCTCTCCCTGGTATTCCCCTTCCTCCAGGGATGTTTATTAAAAGATACCTTATCACCTCTCAGCTTTTGCTCAGTTAGGCTGAGGACGTCTCTTTTAATCTCCCCTGACAACTCTGGTAGCTCTTTTCTTGCACGTCTTCCCATCTGAACTTTTCTTCTTAGATCTGGCTGATTGGACCGATCCTCATCAGCTCACTATCTGAGCTGCTGTATATTAAGGAGAATTTGATTCAAGATGTGTCTGCTAGAGCTGTCTATTCACTTCAGACCCTGTGTGCATGTAACAACAAGAGTGCAGTGGGAGAAAACAGCCCTCCTCACTGCTCTGAGGTGGATACATCTGTCTTGGAGTTTAGATAGGGAAAAGAGATTAAAAAAGGCACAGTACAGCTGACACAAGCAGAACTGAAGATAAATATCTTGGAGCCATCAGATCTTGCAAAAAAAAAATTACCTGAAATCCACACCCTGATGATCAACCCTTGGGTAATGCCCTTGATAAGCAAACAAGATGTGCAGACCTGTCTCAGCTGCCTGGAAGACCCAGAGCTCTGAACATACAGTTCCCAGCACAGGGTGACTCCATCGTATCTTCCTCTGTGGGGGTCAGCAGTGAGCTTTAGCTTTCCTAGGCTGGTATAACGGAGATATCCAGACTTGTTTCCCACTGACACCGCTGCAAATGCCATAATTCCTGCTGGCATTATTGGGCTCTGCCCTTGTACAGTGCCCCATTGTGCCCTGACCCAAAGGGAAAACTGCAAAGATCAAGCAAGATCAAACCATCATCCTCTGCCTTACTAGCACGTGGCATACTGGGCTCTGAAGGTGCAGTGCCAAGGCCAAATGCTCACCACTATCCCACAGCCCATGCTGCAATATCCTCCTTCTTGGCCCTGTTGCCGCATGCCCACCTACCTGTTCTTGCCACCAGCCTCATCTTCATACCTACTACTGGGTCATGCATCTATGGACCTTCTTCCGTGGAAGATGTGTTTGATGGTGATGAGCAAGTGTGATATGGACCAACCTCCTGGATGTCCTCCTGTCCCTCACTCGTCATCTTGGGATGCAGTTGTGCTTGGTCTGGTATTGGTGCCTGCGTTTTTCAGGGCTCTCTTGTGCCCACAAACGTTTCTACTGTGAGAGATTTTCATGCTGTAGAAGAGATACTAAACTCTAGCTGTTCTGAGGAGCTGCCAAACACTGCAACTTAACTGCTGGATCAGTCCCAGAATTCAGGGGCTTGGGCTGTGATTTCTGCTCAGTTGGTGCCTTTCCTCAGCCTTCTCCATGGAAAAGATTGACTTTCTGGAGACTCCATGCTGCTGGGCAACTGAAAAAAACACAATGGCTAATGAAGTCAGAGTGTTTTGTACTGCACTGGCCAGCATGGACTCAGTCCCCATTTTCATTGGGATCTAAAGTACCAGAGAAGCACAGATGTTAAACAGGATGATGTCTACTCAGGTAAGCTGCTTATTGTGCTGCCTGGCTCATAGCATGTGTCATGATTTTGTATATGTGAGTTATTCCTTTCCTACACTCCACACAGTTTTTGCTTGGAAATGCTTCTCAAGGCTACAGTGCCATGAGATAAAGTAAGACCAACTTGCCTCTATTACGCACTTTCTCTCCCCACCTTCCATTCCCCCAGAACATGATGGCTTAGCTTGTTTCTGGGAGAGCTCAGATTATCCCAGCTGGAGCAGCTGTTCTCACATCTTTTTGGTCCATGGTTACTGTATTCAAGCTGTTTTCTTTTTGCACCACACACTCACCCACTGATTTCTTCCTCCAATGTTCTTCTTTGCTCCATATCTTTGTCTTATATCTTTCCACTCTTTTCTGTTTGTCCCTGGTGATTTCTGCTGTCAAGCTCCTTGGCCAGTTGTGTATTCTCTCCTCTTTTCCTCCTTACCTTTCTCTAGTAAATTAACACTTGCTTTGGTGTCTGCTGTTTTACAAAATTTCCCAGTGTTCTTTTTCTTTCATCTGCTTGTTCTTGTTTTATTTTGTTGCTGTTGTTGTGGTTTAAACACACTGATCTCTTGCTGGCTGCCTCTGCCACACTTGCTTACCAGTTCCAAAATGCATCTTCTCTGGTGCTTTTTACAGAACTGGCCATTGACCATTGGTTCTATAGAAACCTTCTACTCCAGTATAATGAAAGCTCTGGCTGTCTCTGGATGGTCAGTCATTTCTCCACTGCAAGGGCTGTGCAGGGCACCACATCAGAAAGCTAGATATGGGAGGAGCAAAGCTCCCCGTGCCCCCCACCAGTGCATGGCAGCACCACTTCTTCCAGCATCCTTGCTCCTGTCTGCAGGAGGTGATGGCACTAATTAGCACTCTCCAGCATGGCAGCACTGCCAGCTCTGCTCACCACTGCTTCACAAGGCAGTTTCACACGTTGACACCGCGAATGATTTATTGCCAAGAGACAGACTGAGGGGAAAAAAGGGTCAGTAGGATGTGAATGGAAGATGCAGGGGGGAAGAACGGCAGAGGAGGGCTCAAAGGAGTCCTGCCCGCAGGAGACAATAGGCTGCTCTGGACTCTTACCTCATACAAACAGGAAAATGAAAACACAACTGATGTTGTTTATGCGAGAAAGCTGGCAATTTGCATTTTTACCGGACAGCATGCTGGATACTTTTGGAGTGGGAAGTCAAGCAGCAAGATATTTCTGCTCAAGATGTGCAGAAATATTCATCAGCATCGTTAGGGGCTCCTGAAGTTTGCCTTGGAGATACATGTTCCTCCAGGAAAGACACATGCAAACTGGTCTGCCTGCTGTGCAGGGTAGCTTCCTCCTCCTGTTCCTAGTTTTCTTGGCTTTTTCCCTGCCTGTCTTTTCCTCTACCCTTTGCAGCTCTTCCTTGTACCTTATCCTGGTTGCTAAAGACAAACAGCTAATGCTGTTTCATATAAGCCTGTGAAAGTGCCTTGTGGACTCTCCCCTTTTGGTTGTTGTCTCAGACTGAGTGGATATGAAGCCTCAGTTGGAATTTGAGTAGAATTGAAGTGCTGATAGAAAATTGCAGAGCTCGCTGGAAGTTGTTCATTGGCTTCTGGGCAAATCTAGAAGCAGGAGCTATTGGAAGGTTTCAATCTGCTCATAAATTTGGCCTTCCACTGAAAAGAGCATTTGTATCTGCACCACAGTGCAGGTGACTGGTAATGGTGATGACATGGGAACCGGTATTTTTGGCATATGGTAGCAGCTCTTTTTAAACCTGTGTGTAGACTGGGGTTAACCTTTAAATGGCTCCCTAAATCAAACCAGTCTTCATTTGTATTTCAACCTAGTGGTGTGAGGCTAATCCAGACTGACGAATGCATCTGATTTTTTAGCATCTTAGCACAGACAGGTGGGTTTTAGATATGGTTTTTAATTGTTCTTGTAGCTATCTGGTACTTGATACCGAGTTTTCAGATCTGTTTGTTCTGAAAAGCTAATGGTAGATTTGAATATGAGATCTTACCTGTTCCTACCATTTTTAATTAAGTCTTTGGCTGAGCTTGTGTTACAGTCAATATAGGAACCATCGTTGGTATTGCTCCCGCTGGTTTTTATGAAAACTGCTATGTGTTTCCAGGCTAAAGCATGGAGTGATCATGCTAAGAAGTCTGAATTGACATCATTTCAGTGAGATTTCAAGGCGTTCACCACCTTACCAAGATTACCCAAAACCACAAGAAATATTTAATTCTACTTCAAATTTTCATGAAACTGCAATAGTCCTTTCCAGTGGTTCCCAATGAAACCATGCTGGAGCTTGTTCATTTGTGCTTGATCCCAACCTTTCAATATTCCTGATGCTGTAAGTCATATCTGCCTCAGTTTAAGTGTAGGAAAATTTTCCAATTTTAATGGACAGCTTGGATCTTCCAAGTACCGTCTCTCAAGGATTGAGACTGAAGCACTTCAGGGTTTCAACAGGCTTAAGACTGTGAACCCCCATCTTCCTCCCATAAGTAGTTGCAGAGAGCCAGTCACACAGGTTACTAAACTCTCAGACACATTGCATTAGTTTCTGACATACGTAAATGGAACATCAAGTCTTAGTCTTGCCGATCTCTGAATCTCGCTGATTATTCTGGAACAGGCTTAAGCTCTTGGTAATTAATGTGCATTTTGTAACACCTGAAAGTATCTAGAAGCCCCAACAAAATATCAGTTGAGCCAAAATGTTACTAAAGAGAAATAGCTATTAATTTTGATGGTTTAGTGTAAACTTGCCCGTGTCTTCAAAGATTGACATGTGATTATGACATTTTGTATTCTAAAATCTGGCAAACTCAAAAATAAAGTATTTGAAGGTTATTCTGGTTTTCAGCTTCTAGCAACATCTTAACAGAAGAAAAGAAAAATAATAACTATACCTTTTGAATGGTTATAAAGAAGGGTCATGGTGCACTTTGCATATCTTCCCTAGTGCTCAAAAGCCTTTGTTGATATAAAGAGATTAAAAAAAAATGGTAAATTTGAAAGCAATTTTATTTCAGTGCCCTTAACTGAATAAATTTGCCATGTTTTTCAGCATGAAACTTCTCCCTCCAGGGTGCACATGAATGGGAATGCAGAAAAACCCTGTTAGTCTTAGTAGAAATGCTTTTGTCATGCTCTACGTTCAGCAGTTGGCTTAAAAGTCTTTCTATAATTTCTTATTCTCAAGTGTCGTGGTTTAAGCTTCTCAGCCACGCACAATTTTGCTCACTCACTCACTTCCCCCTCTTTCTTCCCTCCGCTCCTGGAGGGATGGGAAGGAGAATCGAAAGAATGCAACTCCCACAGGTTGAGATAAGAACAGTCCAGCAACTAAGGTGTAACACAAACCACCACTGCTACCACCAATAATAATAATGACAAGAGAAAATACAAGGGAAGAGTTTATCTTCCCCCCCACTTGAAGGGGGTGGGGGGGGGAATGGGAAGAAGAATCGGAAGAACGCAACTCCCATGGGTCGAGACAAGAATAGCCCAGCAACCAAGGTACAACACAAACCACTGCCGCCACCACCAATAATAATAATAACAAGAGAAATACAAGGGAAGAGGATAGAACTGCTCACCACCCGACGACCGAGCTGTGAACTAAAACAAAAAAACTCTTCCGTGTTCCGGCTCCCAGTTGTAAAAAATCCTGGGCATGACGTGCTGTGGCATGGAATAACCTCTTTGGTCAGTTTGGATCAGGTGTCCTGTCTCTGCTTCCCCCCCTCCCTGGCAGAGCATGAGACTCAGAAGGTCCTTGGTCAGACCAAAACATTCTAAGCCGTAGCTATAAGCATCGGTGTTATCAGCGCTGTTCCCAGACCGAAAGTCGAAAACACAGCACTGCACCAGTTACTATGAAGGAGAAAAAATTGACTGCTGCTGCTGAACCCATGACATCAAGTAATAATATTTGTTTTATTTCTGAGGTGCCTATCACTGCAGTATCTTAGCACCATAAAAAAAATCATGGGATGGTAAAATCCATACAAGGAATGTGTTTCCTCACGTCATTTCTTACGCAGAAGCAGCTGCAGGAGGCAGTGAAAGAAGCTGCACTCCAAATGTTATCTGTCTTGTGTTTTGAGGTGTCAGGAAACAGCTATCAACCGTTTGTGCTGCTGAGCTTTTCACTTTTGTATTCAGGTTTTGGGTGGTCATGACTGATCATGGTGTTCTGCTGAAAGGAGAAGGTAGGGCCAATGCATGTAGGCATGTACAGCTTCTGGAAAGAAGGGTGATCTGACAGTCTAAGTGTCCCAAAACAATTCTCTCCATCTCAACAGTTATAATCATGAAGGAGTAGGCAACTGTGAGCCAGCTTAGGTGTTGGATAGGTGAAATACGCTGTCCCAGAAGTTACTAACCATGAAGTGGTCACACACATACGTAGGACTGCACGTCAGTAGGAATTGCCAGGTTTATGAATACTCCCACTAATAGAACTGGATCTGATCTAGCTCTTCATGGGAAGGGGAAAAAAAAAGAGATTTAAAAAGTAAGCAAACCACTGGGTTAAGGAGTTAAAGCCAATCTCCAGATCATCACATTAACCCATAAGTTCAAGGGAGACCTTAATGTGGAATACTTATTTCAGTTGTGGTAGTCAGAAAGAAAAAACGTACAAGAAACTTTCAAGTGTTTGGAATGGAGATAGTGACAAATTAAAAGGCTGGAGAAAATTATTTAAAAAGATGGAGAAGTAGAAACAAATGAGACTTTTAAAATGTGAGTCGCACAAGAAGGACATAGTAAGGGTGCTCAGAAGAATGGGTCACAAGGAGAGGCAAACTGAGGAATGTGAGAATGCAACATGTATCATAGAATCATAGAATAGTTAGGGTTGGAAAGGACCTTAAGATCATCTAGTTCCAACCTCCCTGCCATGGGAAGGGACACCTCCCACTAAACCATGCCACCCAAGGCTCCGTCCAACCTGGCCTTGAATACTGTCAGGGATGGAGCATTCACAACTTCCCTCAGCAACCCATTCCAGAGCCTCACCACCCTTAGAGTAAAAAACTTCCTCCTTATATCCAATCTAAACTTCCCCTGTTTAAGTTTGAACCCGTTACCCCTTGTCCTCTCACTACAGTCCCTAATGAAAAGTCCCTCCCCAGCATCCCTATAGGCAGCCTAAAGATGGGCAAGCTCTTCCCTAAAAATAGTGATGATAGCTCCTCAGCAACTGAATGCTCCAAAGATAATCTAAAGGGTGAATGAGAAGGGGCAGCTTCCCCTTGATAGAAGAAAAGACCCAATGAGAAATACAGGATCCAGCCTGGCTGTGTATCTGTAGCATTGCACTGTTGATGAAAAGTGCACGTAGTTGGTTTATACAAGTTTATATACAGTGTTCACAGAGTATGGACAATAGAGCAGGAGGGAAGGGGGAAGAAGCAAAGAAGTCCTAATGAACCCTTATGCTTTCTTGTTTTCTTTCTAAATGAAGCTTGGACTATTTTCTTGAGTAGCTGTTATGAATCCATAGCAAACACTGCCCTGTTTTGGTACGTGTGTGCATGAATGTACCTTTATATAATTCATTCTAAGCTCTTGCATATTTGTCCTTGTACCAGCTGCTGCAGTATAGCAAGTGCCTCTTTCAGCAGGCTATGCCTAACTGCCCGTTTGAGAGGTCACATCCGTTGTTGACCTCTTGCTGGGGAAAGGCTAATGGACTAGATGGAGCAGTATGAGTATCTGTGTGATGATATGATAAAAAAGAAGTGCAGGTATGTTAAAACTGAAAGCCTTTAATCAAAATAAATGTATTTCAAGCAAACTCACTCTTGCTCCTAATTGCCTCTCTGCCTGGGTTCCCTACAAGCTCTTCTGGGTGCATGCGTGCTTGTGCACGCAGACGTGTAACATTCACTCTGCATCAAGCAAATTGCCTTGGCAGCACCCTGACAGCTGCAATCCTCGTGCCTCTGAGGCTAGGTAAGAAGTCTGTTCTGTGGGATAGCATCAAGGGTAGCTTTCATTAGTTACTACTAAAAATATCAGTGGGTGCCTATAGGTAGTGATTGTACCCAGTCACACATGACTTTTGTAGTCAGTTGTTTTTTCCTGTAGTGGATACTGGCTGGATTCTAAAATAAGTTATGTTGCATATTATCTAAGTATCTGTGTATGAGTCTCTGAAATGCAATCTATGCTTTTCTAAAGTGCGATTATTTCTTTCTTTCCAACAGTGTGTTTGCTTCTGTACAAAAATGATAAATAAAAATGGTTTAGAAGCCACCTCAAAAAATAATTTTCCTTTCCTATCTTCTATATTTCAATGTTCAGCCTGCCAATGTATACATAGTGTAAAAGCAAAATAGTATTAAGAGCTGTAGGCACAAATGCAAAAGGCAGAGCTAACAGTAAAGTGCAGCTACTCACTTGCTGACCCAGGGACCCTGACAAACAAATAAACAAATTCTCTCTTTTATTGTTCTGGAGCAATATATTTCTAAAATAAACAAAAAAGAGCCACTGCCACACTCCATGCCAAATACTAAATAACCAACAAAGTCTGTCTCTTGCAGCCTCCCGTGTGGCACCATGCGCTGGTACATCCCTGGGTGTAACAGATGCTGGAGTCCAGCCAGCTGCGGGATCGGCAGTGCTCAGTGCCACAAACCCCTCTGCATTCACATTAAACATCTCCCTCTTTTCTTCTGCTCCCCAGCTACGCCTTCCCACCCACTTAGTTTTCCCTGGTTTGCTTTATCTTGACCATCTAACTTCACCCAGCATTGAGGTCTCTAGGGTGCTTGCTCCTGTTGCACTTCTGCTGCCCCACTCCTGTTTGTAAAGAATGTATCTGGAGAAGAGAGCAATTAAGTCATCAGTGCCTCTCTCCTCCTTCCCATCTTTCTTCTACCTCCAACTCCCTCCTGCTTTTCCCCCATCACAAGAACAGTGGACTGAGAAGCATTCACTGGTTTGATCTCTGCCCTGGTGCCTCCCAGCGCTGCACAGTGAGATGTAGCAATGGGGAAAGATGTGCTCTGTCTGTGGGGAACTGCAGTGCTTCCGTGCTTGCAGTCCCCAGGGTCAGGCAGGGAGCCATCCTTCACTGACAATGACAAAGCAGTGCCTGCAAGGTAGTATCTTTTTTGAAAAGTTAATTAATGTCTTCCTATAGAGAGTATTTTAAGCTACAGTAGCTGCCAAGTGACTCTCAAAGCAGATTAACCTTCAGTACTGATGGGGATTAGGGTTTTCAATTTAAGGGCCCAAAATGCTGTTTTTCTGCTTATTTGCTGTCACAGAGCTCCACTGCCCCACACATATACTCATTTTGACACTGCTGAACAATAAAGAAATAAGAAAAATCATTATGTCTGGATGTCTTTTGAAGCATTTTATAAAAGAAGAGGAAATACGAGGGAAAGCTTCCTTTTGCTGTTTGGTAGTATGTCCCCACGGCTAAGAATAAAGAATCACAGAATCATGAAATCATAGAATAGTTAGGGTTGGAAAGGACCTTAAGGTCATTGTCCTGGGCTCAGCAGTAGCAGTCATTTTTCTCCTTCTTAGTAGCTGGTGCAGTGCTGTGTTTTTGACTTTCAGCCTGGGAGCAGTGCTGATAACACTGATGTTTTCAGTTGCTGCTCAGTAATGTTTACTCTGACCAAGGACTTTCTGAGTCTCATGCTCTGCCAGGGAGGAGGGGAAGCTGGGAGGAAGCAGAGACAGGACACCTGACCCAAACTGACCAAAGAGGTGTTCCATACCACAGCACATCATGCCCAGTATATAAACTGAGGGGAGTTACCTGGAAGGGCTAGATCACTGCTCAGGTCGGGCTGGGTATTGGTGGGTGGGTGGTGAGCAGTTGTATTCTCTTCCCTTGTTATTTCCCTCATCATTATTATTATTGCTGGTAGCAGCAGTGGTTTGTGTTATACCTTAGTTACTGGGCTGTTCTTACCTCAGACTGTGGGAGTTACATTCTTTCGATTCTCCTCCCCATCCCTCTGGGAGTGGGGGGGGAGGAAAGGGGGAGGAGTGAGTGAATGGCTGCATGGTTTCTGAGTGACAGGCTGGGCTTAAACCTCAACAATCATCAAGTTCCAACCCCCCACCATGGGCAGGGACACCTCCCACTAAACCATGTCACCCAAGGCTATGTCCAACCTGGCCTTGAACACAGGCAGGGGTGGAGCATTCACAACTTCCCTGGGCAGAGGTGCTATTACCAGTAGAAGAGATTCTATTACCAGTATTTTGCAAAGCATATGTATGCGATCAAGGGGTAGAGATGTCGAGAGGAAAATGTTATTAATAGGCATAACATTGGAAAAAAATAAAATCACGGTTCCTCACTCAAGCATAAGGAAATAAATTAGAGAAGGAGCCTGATGGATATTTTACTTAGAATTGAGAATCTGATCAGAACTACACCTGTCTGCATGCGCAATTCAAGCAGAAGAATGTTATACCCCAGGAAGCTAAACAGAAGAGCCCACGTTTGCCTGGGTATGTGTTATTTTTAGGCAGCAGCAGACTCTGCAGGTACTACTTCATTTGTTACGGCCACTTCCTATGTCATGTTGTCTAGCTGTGAAGAAATGTGAAAAGTGTTCTGGGGAAGAGCAGAACATCTTGCCTGATTGTCAGGCAAGACAGAGCAGGGATGGGGGAGTCTGCATTGAGAGGTGATGTGCAGCCTCTCTGTTTGCCCTGTGATACCGAGACAAACCAGGCTGGAGCCGAGCTCCATTTATACCCCAGCAGGATGCCTGCCTGATGGCTGTTTCTTTATTTTCTTTACAACAGAACCAATTTGACGCATGGGCTGAACAATCAGATTTAGATTATGAATGTTAGGGATGCTCTCTTCTGTGTGACACTTGATCAGAACTGAAAGATGATGGGAAGGAGTGAATGGCAATGCATTTAATAGCTTATTGCACTTCTCCTTTGGGTGACTTTCTTGTTAACCCACATGTCACTCCATCATTCAGCTCTGCTTTCCTAAGGCACTTACCAAACCATTTATTTCTCCTATTAAATCAATACAGAACTGTGAAAACCGTAGGCTTTTTGTTCGTCAATGACAGGCGCGAGTTCATAGGAATCAGAGTGCTGCAATGAGGAGGGGTTTGTGTATACCAAATCTAGAGCTGGTTTTGGAGCCAAAGACCTATAAATTGTCTTATAAACTTTTCACCACAGAAATTTAGTGTGTAGTGAGAAATAAACTCTCTTTCATGGTCCAGGTTTTAACCCTGGCTGGAATGGCCCTTGGTGATACTCCTGCACTGTGCAGTGGGTATATACAGGAGTAATTCAAGCTGTGAAAAGGACCAGAAGCACCTCAAATTCCCCACACATAGGATGCTGCTTGCAGTTCAAGTTATCAGAACATGAGAACTGCTGCGCTTCTCAGGGTCTGTTTTTCCCCTCTCACCGACTGGGCTTGATTAAACCCTTGATATGATGGGTTGCCTGCCTGTGGCCTTGTCTATATGACTGATGATATGCCATTAACATCTACACTTTCATGTTGGCACACCTGTTTGTATCAGTGGTTGTTTGTCCTTATGGGCCTGAAAACTCTTCAGATGTTGTGGTTTTGTTTTCCTCTAATGGAGTAAGTTTGAGAACCCCATCTTGGGTAACTACCTGCTGGTAGAACAGGCCAAGCCTCTACTCACAGCTACGGTGGGACTGGGCAGGAGATGTGGTAGAAAACATTACCTTTCGTCTGACTCTACTCTACTACGGGGGGCTGGTGGAGCTGGTCTGACAAAGAAGGGGAAGAGTGGTTTTGGAAGAAGGCTTGCCAGGCTGGTCAAGGATGCTTTAAACTAGATGTGTTGGGGGAGGGGGGCATCATTCCATCCCAACACACCCAGTCACTTGCCAGCACCTATAGCAAATGTTCGGAGCAATGTAGAGATATTCCAGCCGCTCCAGCCAATGAGGTGACTTCATTTGGAGCTCGGCTCAGATGCCCCTATACAAACGCCTGTAGCATGAGGAACAAACAAGAGGAATTAGAGATGTGTGCACATCTAGGGGGGTATGATATCATAGGCATCACAGAAACATGGTGGGATGTCACCTATGACTGGTGTGTTGGAATGGAAGGTTACCGGCTCTTTAGGAAAGACAGGCCCGGCAGACGGGGAGGGGGAGTTGCTATTTATGTTGGGGATAGGCTAGAGAGTATGGAACTCTGTCTGGGGACAGGTGAGCAGTCGACACAGAGTTTGTGGGTCAGGGTTAAAGGGAGAACAGCAATGGGAGACATTATTGTGGGGATCTGTTACAGACCGCCTGACCAAGGGGACTTGGCGGATGAAGCGTTCTATAGACAGATAGGAACAGCCTCATGCTTGCAGGCCCTTGTTCTCATGAGGAACTTCAACCACCCTGATATCTGTTGGAAGGATGGTACGGCCCGGCACAAGCAATCTAGAAGTTTCCTCGATTGTGTGGAAGACAACTTCCTTCTGCAAGTAATAGAGGAGCTGACAAGGAGAGGTGCCATGCTTGACCTCGTCCTCACCAACAGGGAAGGGCTGGTTGGAAATGTGATGTTCCAGGGCAGCCTTGATTGCAGCGATCATGAGATGGTCGAATTCGAGATCCTCAGGACAGTGAGAAGAGCGTGCAGCAAGCTCACTGCCCTGGACTTCAAGAGAGCAGACTTTGGCCTCTTCAGGAACCTGCTCAGTAAGGTTCCATGGGATACAGCCCTAGAGGGCAGGGGGGCCCAAGACTGTTGGTTGATATTCAAGGCTCACCTGCTGCAAGCTCAGGAGCGATGCATCCCAACTAGAAGTAAGTGCTGCAGGAGGGCCAAGAGACCTCCTTGGATGGATAAGCAGCTGCTGAGGAAAATTTGAAGGAAAAAAGAGGCTTATAAAAGGTGGAAGCAAGGACAGGCGGCCTGGGAAGAATACAGGGATGTTGTCCGGGAAGCTAGGGACCAGGTTAGGAAAGCTAAGGCCCACTAAGAATTAAACTTGGCTAGGGATGTTAAGGATAACAGGAAGGGATTCTAAAGGTACGTAGCAAATAAAAGACAGATTAGGGATAACGTGGGCCACCTCCAAAAGCAATCAGGAGAACTGGCTACCCTGGATTTGGAGAAGGCTGAGGTTCTTAATGACTTCTTTGCCTCAGTCTTTACCGGCAAATGCTCTGACCACACCACCCAAGTCTTGGAAGGCAGATGCAGGGACAGTGAGAATGAAGACCCTGGGCCCACTGCAGGAGAAGATCTGGTTCGAGACCATCTTAGGAACCTGAACGCACACAAGTCCATAGGACTGGATGAAATCCATCCGCGGGTCCTGAAGGAGCTGGCAAATGAAGTTGCTAAGCCACTGTCTGTCATATTTGAAAAATCATGGCAGTCAGGTGAAGTTCCTGATGACTGGAAAAAGGGAAATATAACCCCCATTTTTAAGAAGGGGAAAATGCATGAGCCGGGGAACTACAGACCAGTCAGTCTCACCTCTGTGCCTGGCAAAATCTTGGAGCGGATTCTCCTGGAAGGCATGCTAAGGCACATGAAAACCATCAAGGTGCTTGGTGACAGCCAGCATGGCTTCACTAAGGGGAAATCCTGCCTGACCAATCTGGTGACCTTCTATGAAGGGGCTACGGAACTGATGGACAGGGGCAGAGCAGTTGATGTCATCTACCTGGACTTGTGTAAAGCCTTCGACACTGTCTCACATGACATCCTTCTCTCTAAGTTGGAGAGACATCAATTTGATAGGTGGACCACTGGGTAGATAAAGAACTGACTGGATGGTCGCACGCAAAGAGCTGTGCTCAGTGGCTCAGTGTCCAGCTGGAGACCAGTAACGAGTGGTGTCCCTCAGGGGTCGGTGTTGGGACCGGTCTTGTTCAACATCTTTGTGGGTGACATGGACAGTGGGATTGAGTGCGCCCTCAGCAAGTTTGCCGATGACACCAAGCTGTGTGGTTCGGTTGATACATTGGAGGGAAGGAATGCCATCCAGAGGGACCTTGACACGCTTGTGAGGTGGGCTGATGCCAACCTGATGAAGTTTAACCATGAAAAGTGCAAGGTCCTCCAGCTGGGTCGGAGCAATGCCAGGCACAGCTACAGATTGGGCAGGGAAGAGATTGAGAGCAGCCCTGCGGAGAAGGACTTGGGGGTGTTGGTCAATGAGAAAATGAGCATGAGCCGGCAGTGTGCGCTTGCAGCCCAGAAAGCCAACCGTATCCTGGGCTGCATCAAAAGGAGTGTGACCAGCAGGTCGAGGGAGGTGACCCTGCCCCTTTACTCTGCTCTCGTGAAACCTCACTTGAAGTATTGTGTGCAGTTGTGGTGTCCTCAACATAAAAAGGACATGGAACTGTTGGAACAAGTGCAGAGGAGGGCCACGAGGATGATCAGGGGACTGGAGCACCTCTCGTATGAAGATAGGCTGAGAAAATTGGGGCTGTTGAGCCTGGAGAAGAGAAGGCTGCGTGGAGACCTCATAGCAGCCTTCCAGTATCTGAAGGGAGCCTATAGGGATGGTGGGGAGGGACTCTTCATCAGGGACTGTAGTGAGAGGACAAGGGGTAATGGGTTTAAACTTAAACAGGGGAGGTTTAGATTGGATCTGAGGAAGAAATTCTTTACTGTAAGGGTGGTGAGGCACTGGAATGGGTTGCTGAGGGAAGTTGTGAATGCTCCATCCCTGGCAGTGTTCAAGGCGAGGTTGGACGGAGCCTTGGGTGGCATGGTTTAGTGGGAGGTGTCCCTGCCTATGGCAGGGGGGTTGGAACTCAATGATCTTAAGATCCTTTCCAACCCTAACTATTCTATGATTCTATGATTCTATGACTCAGGTGTTCCCCACGTCTGTGTCTCCTTTCTGGATTTTCAGCTCCAAGCAGCAGATAACACACAGTGGTTGTCTCTCTCAAACATCACCTATTTTTGGCATTAAAATTATACCTCCCTCATTTTGTGTTTCATCCAGTGACCACCAATTAAATGATTAAAGATGATGACTCTTGGCAGCACACAGTGACCTGCTGGAGTGAACGGCTTCATGTCACAGGACTGTGGTGTTAGTTATGTCAGTGCTTTTACAACTATCTTTCAGAATCCATTCAAGTAACCCTATTTTTTTACACAGCAGTTACTACATGGAGCACAGAATTTTTTATGTGAGCACAGCTCATGGAGAAGATCCTATATCTAAACAAGCCATTGATGAAAATGCTTTCTTTCTGTGGCTTCTGTCCTTACAGTGGAATCAAATTCTCTCAGTCAGTGTTTGGAAAGAGGACTCTGATTTGATTAAAGGCCTGGATTCCCCCTTTCACATGGAGTATTCTGTAGCAGATTTATGTTCCAGTGTTAGAAATGGGGCAGTATGTTTAGAACATCTTCTGGGACAGAGACACCATCTAACACATTGGGTTATTTCATGGATTATTACATCCTTAGAGAGAGATACTTAATGTCCACGGATCTGGTTGAATATAGTGCAAATTACAGATGCACAGCATTTCACAAGATTTATCTTTATAACTGGCTGATAAATGCAACCCAGAAAGCCAACCGTATCCTGGGCTGCATCAAAAGGAGTGTGACCAGCAGGTCGAAGGAGGTGATCCTGCCCCTCTACTCTGCTCTCGTGAGACCTCACTTGGAGTATTGTGTGCAGTTCTGGTGTCCTCAACATAAAAAGGACATGAAACTGTTGGAACAAGTGCAAAGGGGGGCCACAGGGATGATCAGGGGACTGGAGCACCTCTCGTATGAAGATAGGCTGAGAAAATTGGGGCTGTTGAGCCTGGAGAAGAGAAGGCTGCGTGGAGACCTCATAGCAGCCTTCCAATACCTGAAGGGAGCCTATAGGGATGGTGGGGAGGGACTCTTCATCAGGGACTGTAGTGAGAAGACAAGGGGTAATGGGTTTAAACTTAAACAGGGGAAGTTTAGATTGGATCTGAGGAAGAAATTCTTTACGGTGAGGGTGGTGAGGCCCTGGAGTGGGTTGCTGAGGGAAGTTGTGAATGCTTCATCCCTGGCAGCGCTCAAGGCCAGGTTGGACATAACCTTGGATGGCATGGTTTAGTGGGAGGTGTCCCTGCCCATGGCAGGGGGGTTGGAAGTAGATGGTCTTAAGGTCCTTTCCAACCCTAACTATTCTATGATTCTATAACACAGTTTTGTCTTCGCACTGTTGATATATTGTTCTCTTTTTGAGTGTCAAATCATACGGTGGGCCAGTCAATGCAGAAAGCAGTAAGCATTTGACTAGCTGATGTGAAAGAGGTTAGTAGACGAGATAAAACATCTCTGAGAGTATTAGCCCCTGTTCCCAGCTGTACCCTTCCTTAGCTGTGTGATAGTGAGTATCAATCTTCCTTTGTGTCTGCTGACATGGGAGACACAAGATGAGGTTCAGTCATACATCTCCTGCAGCAGGAGTCAGCACTCTGCCTCCAGTTTGTGCTCCTCACTCCTTGCTCTTTGGCCAGCAGCTTGTACTGGAAACAACCCATTTTCATCATTCTTCTGCATGGTTTTGTGTGAACTGTGATTGCTAGTGCTTATGTCTGGATGAAACGTAACAGGACCAAAACAGCACACACAGTTCTGAACCCAGTGGTGCAGTGTTTCCTTCCAGTGGGATGGACCACTTGTGTGAAGTGAAGTATTGGAACATCTACTAGATATTTTATTTTTCTGGCCAGGCAGTGGTTCCATCTTGAAATGCTCAAGAGAGTGTAATGTTTGATGACAACTAGAGGATGCCAATTACACTGGAAAGAAGAATTTAAACTAAGTAATTCTGGCGTGTTGAGTTGTTGCATCACAGGAAATTCTCAGGGGAGTGGGAAAGGCTTGAACCTGGTGTCCTGGTTTTGGCTGGTTAAACCATGACGCCTGGCCAGAAACCCAGGGGGAAAACTGGTCTGCCAGGATGTGTCCTGAGGCCATGATCACTCTAAGATGAGGGTTGGGCCTAAAGGCTGAAAGCTGTGTGGGCTGTGGGAAGGAGGAACTCATGTAGCTGAATATGTATCTCTAACCCTAGGAAATGTTTTGTCATTCTTCAGGCTGAAGAAGGTAGATTAGTTCTTTACTTTCCCATAACATTAATTTGCTGCTACATGGATTTTCAGGGAGGTGACAACATCGGATTTTGTATCCAAGAGAGTGGTGACGCATAGGTAGAAGAACTAGTCTAGTTTCATGTTGCCCAACACTCTTATACAAGGTCAAAGGCATTTCAGAGTAAGAAGAGTTTTCCTCAGACACCCAGCACAGGTCAGTGTGGAAGCTGATGATATGTAGTGTCACTTCTGAAAAGATGTTTTCCAGTGACAAGCATGCACTAGACTGTCTCTGACATTTTGCAAAACTGTAAGAATTGTTCCTGACCTCTGAAACTCCTTCTTACCAGTTTGTGGATGAAAGCCATCAAAATACACTGTAGTCAATAAAATGGCTAATTCATAAAAACATTCAGAAGTTCTCTTGAGCCTGCAAAATTTGGAAAATCTAAATATGTTTTGTCAATAATTTCAGTCATATTTCATTTTAGTAACTGGCACAATTGACCTGTTAAAATATGTATGTACACAGTTACTTCCTTAGGGTGATAATATTTTACTAGAGCCTCGGGTTTGTTGATATAAGTAGAATCTAATTTCTGAGACTTGGTCTCAAAAATAACTGTGTAAAATACATTTTCAGAATATTATAGTCTCACAATATCAGAAGTGCTTTCCAGAGTAGGCTGACTGTTCTTCCCAGAGAATTCATGAGATCGCACATGTCATGGGGGATTATTACTGTGATGTGCAAATGAGGTTACAGAATAGATAGCCTCCCAGATCACATGTACACCTTGGAGCATTAGCTGAAAGAAACTTGTACTCCTTTTGCAGTTCTTGTGGGGCTCAAAGACACATTTTCAAAGTTTCACTAAAGGTAGGAATACAGACAGTACGTTACTCAGACATGCACATCTAAAGCTTGATCTTGCATAATTTCTCATGTTCTTCTAATGGTGAAACAATATGTTGAGCTGAAGGTAGTGGCCAAGCGTGGTATCTCTGTATCCGAGGCACTCAAGTACGAACAGTGCAGTCTTGTGAGACTGGAAAACTCATTGTCAGGATTGAGGTTCATTTGAGGTAAATTTAAGGATGCAGTTGTTTTGTTGATTGTTTTGATTTGGTCAGCCTTAAGCTTTTGACTTTGGTCAGCTGTAAGCAACATCTCTAGTATGTGGGATAGTCCTTTCTGAAGACAGTGACCGGCTGCTTTGGTGTGATCTGATGAAGGCATGTCAGTGCTTGGCAGATGGGGTAGATTCTTTGTACACATGCATATGCTTTGCACTTTCTCTGAGCAGCATTGCTGCTGTAAGTGTGCACATTAGCCCATCATG
Source organism: Amazona ochrocephala (assembly GCA_039720435.1). NCBI lineage: Eukaryota > Metazoa > Chordata > Aves > Psittaciformes > Psittacidae > Amazona > Amazona ochrocephala. Next base: position 21,965,007 of record CM077876.1, read on the forward strand.
ACACATCTTTCCTTTTGAGAAAGGAGCGCCTCAGGCTGTTCCTACGGGACACCGAATCTGTGTCAGTTTTAAAAAGCATCTTTTTGAGCACTGCCAAAGCTTGCATGGCCTTCTCAGCATGAAGTTCCTACCATTCAAGAGCTGTTGGGTGGACTGCCTCTGCAGCTGGAAGTAATTTAAACAAGTAAACAGGATATGAGTGCCCAGGCCTCGTAGAAACTTTATTTCTATTTTCAAGTGACAGCTATTCCTCTTGTTCCGACAGAGCAAGTTCAGAAGTGAGCCACCCTCCTGTGAATATATCCTCAGGGGTCTTCAGTGGGCCTGGGAAGTTCTCCCGGGCCACTGATGGGCTTATATGGGGCTTTGGGCACTGCGGGTCAAGCTCAGCTGGAGGGCAAGGAAAAGCATCCCCCACTGAGATCAAAGGAGAGGTGTCTGCTTGCAGCCTGGTTTAATGTGTCTCACCAGCTAGGGACCCCAGAGAGCACCCTGTCTTGCCCAAGATGCCTCCTTCAAAGGGCAGAGAGCTCTCTGAAAAGCAACCACCTCTGCTGTAGTTTTGAAAATGGGATTTTTATCCTCATGCATCTTCATTCTCCATTGTGTATTATGGAGGAAAACAACTGCATTAGTGACAATGGGCATAAAGCGTATTTCTAAAAGGAGACTTCTGCAGAGCGCTCCTTCTCCTCTTCCATCACTGCTTCGCCCAGGCTGAAGCATGGAAGAATACTGAAAAACATTTGTGCTCCTGGGACAAGCATGTAGATGTACCAGCCACCCCAAAATCCCAATCATTTCTGTGGGTGTTCAGAGCCCTGCATCCCCTGCAAATACAGGCTGACCTCTGAGAGGTCTCTATGCTGCAGCAGGCTGATGGGCAGGTGGGAGAAGGTCTGATCCTCATCTGCCAGGCAGCGACAGGCTATGAGGGTTTTCCATCCTGCAAGGAGAGGAACGTGGGTGACAGCTGAATTTTTCTTTCATTCAGAGCCTGTTATTCCTGCATTTTGATTTATTTTCTTCAGAACGAAGGGAAAACGAAGCTCTGATGAAATGTCAGAATGCCCCTGCAAACAAAACAGTGGTGTCAAATAACCCTGACCCCTGCTTGTGCTGATGGAGATCACTCTCATTTAGTGACATAAAGATGAAGATTGGCTTTGTAATAGAGATTTAATGGTGAAAGATAGTAGGCTAAGGTTGGAGTGCTACAAAATTAAGTGCCCTAGGCTGCAGTTTGGCAAACATCATGTGCTTCTGGATGTGTGAGATGCCCATGGTACGGTGCAGAACCCAGGATGGTGTGAATGCCCATGTCCTGCTAGTGGCCAGAGACTTTATTGTGGGGGCTTAGCAGACACACTGAATCTCCAAGCATTGTGAAAAATTCCCGCAGGATGCTATGTTCGTGACATGCTCACAAAGGAGACCAAAAGGGAGGATCTTGCCACCCTTAGATGCAGAGCTGTGCCACAAATTGCCCACATTGTGACATGGTGTTGACTTGGTGGACAGCTTTTCTTACTATGCCTGTGGCACATGAAGGTATCTCATGGGCTGGGTTGCAACATGGTGTTTGCCAAGTGCATGCAATATGCAAAATCTGGTAGTACATACATCTTGTTTGTCTGGAATACAGGATGTGAAAAGCCTGCAAAAAGACTCACAGGTTACTTGGAGAGCCTAATAATATCTTTCTTTACTCTCATAAATTCTACATTTCACCCTCCTGGGTAATTTTAGTTTTCCACATGTCATTAACTGTGGGAAGAATGAGTGGGAGATAATAGAGGTGCCAGGATTAACCAGGAGAGGAAGTGCAAAGTAAGCTGAGTGGTACTTAGAGAGAGCATTGGCCGTGGCCATGTGGATGGAGAGTATCTGTGTTGACTGGGAACCTTCTCCAGCCCATCCCATGGCAATGGGAACCGGTCGTAGTGGAAATCCTTCCCTTACAGATTAGGCTTTTTCCTTCCTAACTCACTTGCTGACAAAACGGATGAAAAAATGTTCAGATCCTGATCCTGACATGTTGTCCCAGTCATGACGTGGGACCTCTGCCTTGGCTTCTGCCTGCAAGGAGGGGCTCAAGCCATCCACATTCACATGTGTTTTAAACATCCTTTTTTCTTTGAGATTTTTGCTTTGCTATCTTTTCTGACTTCCCACTTTTGAAGAACCCGTGAAGTAATCATTCAAAGGAGGGTTGTCAGAAGTGCCTGACACGTTTATATACAGTCTCTTCAGACCAGACCCTTCTGAATAGTTGATAAATTGAGTGGGTTTTCTGCTGAACAGCTCTGCATTTATGCTGATATTTCAGCCCAGGCTTTGTATAAATATACATCCAGCGGAGGCTTCTCTGATGAATTAAGTTTGTTTCCAAATGAGAAATCTGTCTCAAGAAGTGATTGTTACTGTGGCTAGCTGAAGGCCTATTAAATAGTGCAATAATGGCCTTTAAATTGCAATATGTGTTGAGGCACACCTGCTAATAAGGTATTTTCTGTAGACTGAAATGTCCCTTTTTAACAGGTTTCTGCTGTGCCCCTGTCCTTGCCTGTTTCAAGCAGCAGGCTCCAGGGGGTGTTCTGAAAGCTTCATTAAAAAACCCTCTGATCTCGGCAGCAGGCAGGAGAGAGCATGTCTGTATAACCTTGTCATTTGTACAGATCAGGGGGTGAGCACCTCTCCCTAATGTCCGCTCTTTTTAATGCTTTAAATAGCTCTCCTTGACACATGGCAATGAAAATGGCTTACTGACAAGTTTCTCTTAGCCCTGTGGCTATGAAGTCTGTTCTCTAAAGAAAAATAGATGTGGAGACCATTTGGCTTAAATGCCCTTAAGCAAGTGAATAAAATTAATCAGCTGTCTTTAAACTCTGATTCATTTTTCCTTTAATTCAATTTACAGAAATGTGCAGGCAGCGTCTGAGCCTCTGGGTATATTAACATTAATAAAACACAATTAAGCAAATGTTATTATGTTGCCAGCAACAAAAGGAATGCCCCTGAGTATACAGCTTCCCTTGCCATAATAAATATGCAGACATAAGAACTGTGTCTGCAACCTATTGCTTAAGCTGTCTTGAAAAACCAAAATACCCACTTTGATTAATACAGAAAAACTAGCAGAAACAGGCTGAAAGTTAACACACCAACGTGTATTTGCGTGAAGAGGAGAAACGAGAGGGACAGGTAGGGAAGTTTTGTTGTTTGTAGTCAAATTTAAAGGTTTGGACTTGATTGATCAATGTGAGTTACAGAGCATTTGACTGGGACCTTTGGGAATGACTGTATTTTCTCACTGCTTCTAGACTGTGCTACAGTCAAAACTCCACTCCCAGCAAGAGCAGAGGAATAAAGACTAAGGTAAGAAACTAGGCACATTAATAATCAAAAAGGAAAAATAATGAAAAAAAAATATCCTAGTCTCGTGGTTTGGGTTTTTTTGTTTGTTGGTTATTTTTTTTTTTGTAAAATCTGTCTACCTATTGTGAGCAAATATATATATATATATACACTCATGTATTCTGCATGTTTTGGAAGACCTCCTGATCATTTAGGATATATATAAGTTAATTCCTTATATGACGTGATAATGCAGACTGCAGCTGCAGAGTAGCTATGCACATGCTGTGTAGGAGCTAAAAGAACCTTGATTAACCAAACTCAGCAGTGAAGTCTGTTCACAACTATACCAATAGCAACACTTTACATAGTGATATCCCTCTTCAAAGCACTGAATTGGCTGTTTTCAGGTAATTGTTACAAACAGCAACAAAACGCAAACCTCTGGTTTGCATTAAAGTTGCTTCTTTGGCATTTCATTTTGAATTTGGAAGTGTTTATTTCAAAAGACAGGGTTTCATAGCTTGTGTAGTGCAGGGTGTATTTTCCCAGTGTTTTGACCCCAGGTACTGAGGTTATCTATTTTTCATTCCTTTCTTGGACTCTTTTCCTCATTGCTTGTAGCTCTGTCAAGCTAGAATAAACATTTATGCTAATCCACTGGATGACTCTAAGTCCTTTTTTGTTTCATCAAAAAACAGTGATTCATTATTCCTGAGAAGGCACTAGGGACTTTGTTTTGCCAGGATGCAATCCCTAAAGGCATTCAATTGTGATTCTTTACTGAGTTATCCTCTGTAGGAACCAAAATTAATTTCAAAGAGGGATGGTGCATTTTTCCTTCTGATCACTGTGGGCCAAGTTGTAGGGCTTTTGGGTGCTCCTGCCCATAGCCATCACTGTTGAGGGTGGCCGAGGGCCATCATGGTCTCCTGATGCTTTGTGTTGGGCTGAAGTGGGAAGGACATGTCCCACCTGGACTCCAGGGGTCTGTCTGCAAAGAAGCCGTATCCATTATCTGGGACATAAACTGGCCAGAGTGGATGTAAAGCTGTTGGTTTTGGCACATCTCATTGCCTGACCAGGTGGGGCTGCAGGGCTGAAGAGCAGAGCCTACCCAGGGTCTTGCTGCCTCATGTTTATCCTTTGCTAGTGTGAAGTGGACTCTCGGCACAAGGGGAAGGTCAAGTTCACAATGGGCATTTCTAGCCTTTGCTAGCTCCTGGTTTTCTACTGATGTAGTTTTCTGCAGAAAGGCCAGCATGGTGATTGATCAGTGACATGAATGGCATCAGCAACAAAAGGGAGGTGAACACGGAGCAGGAAAGGAAAGAGAAAGGTCACTGTGTTCCTGCAGTGCCTTCAGAAGTCATGGCTGCAGACCTAGAGCTATCACTGCTGACTTGGATTGGGGAGGTTCATTTATCTAATATGCAAGGCAAGAGGAAGTGTAAGGAGTTGGAGAAATAATGCAAAAGAAGTAGGAAGCAATTCAGTGAAGATGTATGAGCTATATAAGGAAAGCCTGAGCAAAGCTGGCGTTACTCAACAGAAGACTGACATATGATAGCCATTTTCAAGTACGTCAGAAATTACTAAAAAAATAATGTGCATTGTTCTTTATGTCTGCTCCAGTACAGTAAGCAGGATTGAAGTAAGGGTGGTTTTGGTTAGAGATTTTCCGACATTTTCCAGTTGTCGGGACAGCTGGGCAACTGAGCAGAGTGACAAGGGAGGTTGTCTACTGCTTGTGTTTAGAGATTTGGAGAAACAGGTAAAGTGTTATTGAACAGGAATGGTTTATATATAATTCATTCTGGCTGTGCTTAGTGATGTACTGAATGACTCCTTGAGCCTGTTCCAGCCATATTTGCTGAGATTTCTACCGTGAATAAACTCCAATCTAGCTGGAATATTTTTGCCATTAAGCAAAACAAAAGGCTTACAGATGTGAATGGCAAACCACATACTGCAAATTAAAACTTTAAGTAATTCTGCGTGGCCTTTTCAAACTGTATTTATACTTTATGAGCATTATTTTAGTGCATGGCATATAAATAACAAGTGGAGAATTGCTGTCTTTAACTGAAACCATCTCTACTTTTCTATGAGAGAGAGTACCATTTTTAACAGACTCCCTGTGATCTGCTGGGGGTTATTGGAGGGTTTTTTTGCATTGTTGCTAGGCAGCTCCCTCCATGCCAGCAGGCAGATACTGCTGGGCATGTCATGGCTAATTAAAAACATCTCTATAGTTTTGAGTATACAGCAGCCCAAGTTCTTCGAGCTTGCTGCCTGGGACAAGGGCAGTTTAGCTGGCATGAGGACTGATGAGAAAAGTAGTAGCAGTTGTGCAGTGTTCTAAAATAGTTCGTAGTTTGCAGTCCTCTGAATCCACTGAGTGAGTGAAGCGGCAAATATCTGAATGTTATTTATTTGTGAGAAAATAACATTGAGTTGAACTATTCTGGCATTGGTTTTGTCCAAGCAATTTCAAAGAATCAGGTATCACATTCAAATATAAGAATAATAAAGGTAAGAGTATTTAACGTGGAAGAATCAGGGATTTTTAAAGGGGTGTAAATTATTTGATTTCTACAGTGCTGTTTGCAGTTAAAAAGCTGCTCCAAGTTATTACCAATGCCTCAATGGCCATTTTTTTTAGAAGATTAGCCAACAGACTACATAAAAATGCATCTTCAGAATGAGCTTAGGAGTTATTATTAGCAAGATAGGTAGATTACTGCTAGGTGCAAAGTGGGAGTGAAGGCAGCAGCTCTGCCTGATGGTTCCTGGGTGCGCGAGGAATGTTGTGCTGCTGGTTACCTGCTGCTGCTGTATTGCACATCACTGGAAACCCTCTTGTGCAAGGACACAAGCCTACCTGGTTCAATAGATTTAAAGCATTAGATAGCTTTTCTTCAGGTGCTTTACACAGGATATCAGTGTGTACAGTTAGTAAATATTAGAAAAGAGTTTTGTGTGAGTTAAAAGTGCAAAGGATCAGTTGAGATTGCTTTGATTTCCACCCTCAAGAGAGCATCGTGAACTTATAATTTCCGCAAAGAGGAATACAGGCCAAAGGATTAATCTTCATTTAATATCTTAGGAGCTGCCATTTAAAAAAATTATTGAACGGAAGGCTGAAGTGCAGGGGTTATAAAGCTGAGGACACCTGATATAGATACAGACATCGATCAGAAGGAATAGATTAAATAGGTGCTTTTCTTTTTCTTTGGAGGGATTGCTTTTAATCTGGATCTAATTCAGGGAAATGAACAGACTGAAAGAATCTTTAAACTGCTTCTGCATCTAGGCAAGAATTAGATTTATGGGGATCTTTGTGGAAACTTTGGAACTCCCTAGAGGTATCTTTTATATAAGGTAGGTGAATAGTCTTACAGGGAAGCTTTGAACTGACAACAGAAGTTGCCACTTTCTTCTCTTATTTAAAACCTTATTTTATAAGTTGTTTCTCTTTGCCCTATCCCTTCCTTCCTAAGTATGTTGCATTTCTTTTAGCTGTTACTGTAAAACACAGTTTTGAAGGAGACACTTGGGATTATCACAATCATATGGCAGTTACTCTTTGAGCCTGGCAGGTCTGGACTGGTGACTTTTCTTTCCTTAACAGAGGTAGGTCATTTACGTTGTGTCTGCTACTGGCCGTTGAGAGAATAAAGTTTTGTTCAATCTCCATTAAAGCAGGGAATCTGTGTGGAAAGAAGAGGCTTTGCTGGTTTCTCTGGGATCCCTAATGCCTTTTAAAGGTAGGAGTCATGTGAATTGGACAGTGGTACATAAAGTCCCAAGTAGCAGTGCATTCAGTTCCAAGCCTGGACTGGCCGCAGCTGACATGAGGACAATCTGAGCAGTGGCCAACACAAGGAAGTTCTATCTGCTGAATCTCATGATGAAGATATGATGACTAGCTGAGTAACTGGAATAACCATAACCATTGGAGCAAAGGGTTCATGTATCTTTTAGCAATAACAACAGCAACAAAAAGGAGCATATCCTTGCTTGATCAGTGGTGTTTTGGATAAATGGTGCATGTCATGGCGTTGTTGAGGAGCCACCTCTCTCACTCCAGCACTGCTATGAGCACAGCATGGTGTGTGGCAGTGCTCGTGCAACCCGGGGTGGAGGCATTTACACTGGGAGGCCACTGAATGATTTAGAAGCCATTGCATTCTGTAGGAGGGTGGTTATATACATAAGGCTTGAGGGATGCTCTGTAGGCACCTTCAGGATTTAATATAAAATAGCTGTGATGTCTATAGCCCCCCAGGAGCTCCCTGATCCATTTGCAATCTGTGATAGCAATACAGGAGCTGGCAGCACCAGGGATGGGAACTGTGAGATGGGGCCAAAGGATGGGGTCCTGCAGAAAGCCTGGTGTCTGCTAGGGGCAAGTTTGGGCTATTTTCTGTGCCATGCAACTCCTCACCAAATATCTGTGGTGGGGGAAGGAAGGACAGATGGAATGGAGAAGTATAATGCAAAAGATCTGTGCTGGTTCAGGATTCTGTATGTCTGTTGGATTGTCAGAAGTTCTGAGCATACACAGTTCCTTTTGCCAGGAAAAGGCTGTACTCACATTCACTATTTTTAGCATCTGATGAAAAAGTGTTTGTATGATGGTGTATTCCATTTTCTGTGCTCCTACAAACATCCCTCATCTATCTCCGACAACATAGGTAATCTGCTTAGTGTTTATGTTACTTATTCCTTTGGATTCTGCTTAAAATGGTATCTATGGTTGCTTTCCAGTACTCCTCCTCTTCTTCTCAAATACTTCTTCCTTCTTCCCTTGTTCCTATGGAAAAAAACAAAACAACCCCAATTTGTGCTGGGATTATTGACTCTGGATTTCTGCAAAGCTCCTTTTTCAGGTTGGGACCTAGGAGCTGGAGGATGGTTTCTTGACATGCAATCACTAAGGAATTGGGGATTTATCACATAGAAACACTTTTTTTTTTTTTTTTTAATGAATGTATAAATCCTTTTAGTATTGAAATACTGCAAAAAGTGCTCTCAAGCTCATTGTAAGACAGTCTCTGAAGATCGAGATCTCCTGGCAGGGATCTTTCCCATCCACTTAGCGGGTCAGTCTGTAATACTTTGTCACTGTGATGGCTCTCCTCTACCCTATCTCCTCAATTCTGCACGCTGTGAGCTTCCTCTTCAGAAGACGCTTTTAAAGGAGAGATGGGTGAAAGTGGCTTTCTCCGGCCCCCGAGGACTGTCCTGGTTGAAGCCCAGCTGGCAACTAAGTACCAGTAGCCCCTCGCTTACTTCTCCCTTGCCCCTCCAGTGGGATGAAAAGGAGAATTGGAAAGAAAAGGGACCCCAGAAATAACAAAATAACAGTGCAGGCAGTGCAGACAGTGCTGGCAGTACTCTCGGCATGTGGAGAAGGAGGAGGAAGGTTAGCACCCCACTGCTGTCAGCCAAAACAGAATTGTGCCTAATTCTGTGAGTGAAATGGATCCAGCTCTGCAACCCTGCTACTGAAGAGGTGAAGGTTGTCCCTAAATTCTCAGTAAGAGGCAAAAAGTAACTTGATGACATTAGGACACAATTCAATTATCAAAAGAATGATGTCCAAAATCAAAGATTGCCAATTCTCAGTACATTTATTTAGCAGTAAAATCTATTACAGCTTTCACTGTGAAGGATGGGTTCAATTAACTCCCTGATTCCTTGTGTTAAAATACATTAGATTTTCTTAAGCACTGTGGAAAAAAGGTTATTGTTTTATATATATTTAAAGTGGTAAATTATTCATATGAATTTCGTTTCGATGAAAACAGAAGTTTGCCCAAATTTGACATCAACTCACATTTTATGCACTTGCCTGTGTTTACTGGGACGCACCCAATTACATTATACACCCAAACAGATCTGTACTTCCCCAGCCATTGCCATGTATTGTGGCACCAGCCTGTTTGCTGATGGCTGTGGAAGTGCACAGACTATAAACCCAGATTTGCCAGGGAGCGTGTCCATGTGCAAAATATGTGCGTGCAGCAAGAAGGCTCGTTCAGCAGGGGGGTGGTCTGCACTACCCCTCTGAATGACAGCCCCACGGAACATCCCTGTGTTTGGTCTTTGGTGGTTTGTGAAGCAGCGGTGTGATAAATGTGTGAAAAAACCTCTGCAAGTGGACTGTTCCATAACTGTTCCATGAAATTCCTTTGCAATGGTATGTTCAGGATCAAACACCAGAACTCAGTTTTCTATAATTACACAGGTTTATGGAGCTGTCATCACCATGTCAAGGCAGCTAAGAAATTAGAGTTTGGCTTTTATTCCAAAAAAAAGTCTTTTAAGGAGAACGTTGACTTTCAAATATTAAAAAAGAAACAGAACATGGCCAGGGCAGAATGGGCTTGCAGTTCTTTTAATGGTTTGATTTATATGTGATTAACTACTGATAAGAATGAATGTACAGATTTTGTATGAGTCAAACATTCATCTGTCTTAGCTATACTTTTTCAAATACACCATAGGAATATATTAATTACAGCTTTGTGGCATTGTGACTGGTGAAAGAGAAGCCTGTGCATTTTGTGTATGAAAACAACACTGAAAAACTTGAATGGTTGTCCCATCATAAAACAGAAACCAATTTCCACTTACACGCCTGCCTGTATTGGCACCTGGTGATAGCACCTGTAGGAGGGTGAATGTTAGAGATAATAAATAATTCTCCACTGAACTGCTAGTTTTAGTCATTAAAAAACACTTTTTGCCACATCAATGAGCGCTTTGATGAGTACATTTTTTCCTCATTTTCTTTGTTTTTTGAATTTTGCGGAGAGGATCATTTGATTTAGGAGAATGCATCCAGGAAGGACACATTTGTGAAAGGCTGCAGCAGCTGGAGCTCCTCAGCTGGGGTAGTCCACTGGTTGTGCCAAGGGGTGGGATTTGTACCCGCAGGAGTTAGAAAGTCTTTGTGTCCTCAATGGTAGTGATGTGAGGAGAAAGGAGGAAAGAAAAAGAAGCAGGAGGAAAAGGGTACTGTTATACCAAGACGTTCCCCAATTAGAAGACAGGATTTGAATCAGGTGGTTTAACAGGGTGGCAGGTGCGTGCAGAAAAGTGACAGGCATCTTTTCTGCTCTCCCTTCTCTCCCCACTTTCAGCTTGTTTCTTGCTGTTATGTGCATCTGCCTACCTCTGAGATGGAAGACAGAATGCAAGATGGTTTTGGAGATGCTGGGACTATCCTCTCCATCAACCCAAATGCTGCAGCATAGCTCATCCGCTGTCCTTCCAGGACCTTAAAACCTGTTGGTCCTCCCTGTCCAGCAGCTCTGCTTTGCCCCAGTTCATTACTGGGGAAGATATGGCTTGCAAGTATAGAGCCAGGAGAGCCCAAGGTCCTGTCTGGGTTTTCTCCTTCCCCACTGTCTCCAAAAATGAGGCTGTGGTCATTGGGGCAGGATGAAAACATGCAGGAAGGTAGGAGGTGCTGCAGACTGGCAGGTGTTGGGCTGAAGGTACTGACATTGCAAGAGCAGCTGTGCCTCACTGGTCTGGTGCAGTTTAGTATCATGTCCTCACAGAATCTAAGTTTTTCCATGGTTCCTCTCCTCCTATGCTCTGCTATTAATCCCTGCACGGAGGGATGTGAAGGAGGATGGGCACAGGTCAGGTTTTACAGGCACACGCACAACTGAATTTTCGGAAGTGCAAGAGCACAGCACCACAGCAGCCAGCTCAGTCATGCTAGCGATGAAGTAACTAAAGAAATCTTTCCGGTTATTTGTCTTGCTGCTGCTGCTCACTGCATGCTGCACCACACTCCATGGAGGGGCCTGACACAGAGACAGACCTTTAAGGTACTGCCAGGAATATCTTTATTTCATTAAAAGAAGAGATCTATAGAGAGATGCTTTAGCAGAGGAGCAGCCGAGCAATAGAGTAGTGGGGTGAAGGGAAGGGCAGAGGAAAATGAATGGAAGAGAGGGGGTGAGAGAAGAAGGGATAGAAAAATACTTCTGGCACAATCACTGGAGGTGACAGTGTGTGTCTGTTGCTCCAAACTGCAGCGATGTTGTCATCTTGCTCCAGTACCCAATGAAAGCATAGCAATGAATCGCATACTTTGAGTTCACTCATACTCTAGTCAAGTGTTGGTGCAAGTAAAGCTCCTTAAGAGAAAGTAAGTGAAGTGAGGAAACAAGATTGCTTAAAGTAACATGTCAGTACAAGGAGGTATATAAAGAAAGTGCTTCATTAAGGGAGTGCTCTTTATAATGTAAACAAGGTTATTTTTCAAGTACAAATATATGTTTGCAGGTGTACCAATAGGAGTTAGTGACAGCATCCGTGCGTGTTCCCATTTCTTTACCTTGGTCGGAAGAGTGATTTACAAAAGGCATTTGTGGGTAAGTGGAAGCACACACTGTGTTTGTGTGGGAGCTCCTGCGCAGTCATATTCCCATTATGTACCTGTGTGCCTGTATCTTCACACCCTGGGCCGTGGAGAACGGCCTGCAAGCACTGTCTGCCACGAGGGCCCCCAGCTCCTGCCATTGCCTTCTTGCATGACCTTTTCCAGGTTGATCAGGGTTGGCTTTTCAAAATCACCCCACATTTCCAGCTGCTAGATGTCAGACAGCAGCAGAAATGCAGATCCTCAGTGCCTGTGATTTGTAGTGTCAAGAGCAGCCATGAAATCTACAGCAACCATTGAACTGAAACCGAGCTGAAGCCAGTGGTTGTGGATGGGGTCCACAGCCTTGGGGGTTAACATCAGTTTTTCACGATTGATTCCTAGAGTTACAGCCATTTAATTAAAAAAAACCCACACCAAAACCCAAGCCCATCAGAAATAATCTTGGTTTTCCTCTGTGCTTCAGCTGTCCCCCCAGTACCAAACCTGCTTTGGCTTTCTGTTGGGGTTTCATTTGTTAATATTTGTTCGCTGCCTCCTGATACTTAAGAGAGAAAGTGCCCTGTGAGCAATGAGAGTGGTAACAACAGAATTGTGTGCTGCTCATTTCAAGTCTCTCAAAACATTCTGCCAAACAATGCACGGCAAATCATTTCATTACCAACTCAAACCAATTGCTGTGGCCTACAGGAAGATTATTTATCTCTCGTTACATAAAGTGTCTTTCTCATGGGTCTTGTTGCTGTACATTGTTAAATGCAAATCAGTACTGAGGTCCCAGAATATCTTTAACCAGGACATTATATCCCAGTATCCTGGCCTGTGTCCGATCTGAGTAATGCGATGCTGCTGGGATAAACCTCCCCATGCAGTTTCAGTGGAATACTGTTTTCCTTATGTCTAACCCTGATTCATCCCAGGTGTCAGGGACGCTGCAGACCTTTGATGATCATTGGCAGGATGAATGTGGTGGGAGGAAGACAGATTTCTCACCTAATAAGGCCTGAGGTAGTATATGAATTTTTAAAAACCTAGCAGATTATGGCATATTAATTTAGAAAAACATGCATGATCCTTAGCCTTCATCTAAGAACGGGGCAATAGGAAATATGCTAAGATGGCAAGTACTTTTTCAACAAGTAAATGAACTGATTGAAATAGGTCACTTATGCAAGGAAGGAATTAGCCTTTGAAGGCACTTTTCTTCTAATTGTGAGTTGTGTAATGATATGTAACGGGCGCATCTTTTCAAAATACACGTGGAGCTAGGACTTGCTCCAAGCTTGTATATTTTTATAAAAGAACGCACGCTGGTGATGCGATTCCTCCCCACATGCTATTTTATCCTGAAGGATGTTTGCACCTACTACCTCTCCTCTGACTTTTTTCTTTCTTTTGCTTATTATGAATATGCTAGTGACTGGTTTAAACAAACCTGAGTGAAGCAAGCTGCTTCTTCTAGATATAGAAGCATGGCTAGAGGTATCTTCAATAGTTGTTTTATATACAGTTGCCATGGAGACTTGTCTGTAAGTCTTAATTTGGCATGATTGGTGTATGAATTTTAGGATTTTATAGCCGCTTGCCTGGGTGCAGGAAGGCCTTGAGGGCTTGGCTGACAGATAAGATGCTGGGCCTACAGACCCAGGTCAGCGAGGGATCCACACAAGCAGCACCATGACTCAAGCAGGGACCAAGGCTGAGTGCCTGAGCTGAAAAGCAGCTCCCGGGTCAGGGGCTGAAGGTCCCAGGAGGGCTCATTGCAGCCCCTTCTCATGCAGCTCTTTCCCTAAGGCTGATCCCAGATTACAGCTGCACCGCATGGAGCGGGCACTGCTGCAGAGCCCTGACATGTCTGGTTTTGCTTATGCAAGAGCTGCAACCTGCATGTGGTGTCAGCAGACACTCTTGCACCCATAGGATTTTGAACACCTGTGCTCTGCTCAAGTAAAAACTGGGTATCCTTTCTTCCCCTCCCCTCCCCTTCCCTCCCCTTCCCTCCCCTCGATACTACTCATCAGCTCATCAGCTGCTGAATTCGCTATTAACTCTAAGAGATCTTAGGCCTTCATTTTTGAAGAAGTTGGTTTCTAGGGAAGATGGAGTTGGGCACTTGAAATCCTGAGTCTTAATTCACAAGTGGCTTCTAAATATTTTTATATGCATTATAAAGTTGTTATCTGCTTCCCACATAAAAATTCATTTTAGAAAATGCCTGAAGATATGAGCTAGGATAATGGTGACCAGAACTTTCCTAGTAAATTTATCACATCTACAAAAATCAAACTTGGAATTAATACTAAATACTAGTAAATATGCTGCAGTGGGAAAAGCAGATGAGACAGAGGGAGAGGAGCATTTCGATACCTTCCAGATGTAAACCACCACGCTACTGAGATCTTTCCAAACATATCTGGATAAGGATAAGACAGAAGTGGTGATGGAGAACGATGAGAGAGAATGACAGAAGGCAAACACTCTTTTAAGGCTATTAGAAAATTTCTGCATAAGGACCCCAGAAAAAAAAAGAGTAGGACAAGGCTCAAGGAGTTGGATATGTTGATTAAAGGCTGCTTCAGATTGGGAAGGGCGATACTGATCCAGCAGTCTTCTTCATGGGCAGCTCTTTAAATATGCATTTGGAGTGGGTGCCTGCCTGTATCTGAGAGGGGGAAGGAGGTTGGGGCAAAACAAAAACTCTGAAAGATTAATGAGAGAAAAAATAGTCCTGGAAAGAAAGCCCTGGAAGTGTGTCTGGTAGCATCCACCCCATGGGGATGATAGTGTTATGAAGTACAGCCTAGAATCATAGAATAGCTTGGGTTGGAAGGGACCTTCAAAAGTCATCTAGTCCATCCTTCCTGTAATGAGCAGGGACCTCAATAAGTTCCTCAAATGGAGCCTCATGTGCAATGTTAGATCTTCACCATCCAAGATGAATGATCTTGGAAAGTCATGTTGATGTGGTAACCCTGGTCTCTGTTGCAAGTCAAGTATTGGGAAAGGCAATGGGGAGAGTGGGGAGGAACATTGTGAGCAGCAGAGGAGGCCAGACTAGTTTTATCAGAGCAGATTCTACCACAGACAAGCATCTGGCTTTAGGGTTGGGGATTTTTGGCAGAGTGTGGAAGACAACTGGCACTCTGTGCATGCTGGGAAGCATGTGCTGCCCTCCTCTCCTGTACTGTCAGCACCACAGCCATGTGCGGGCTCTGCAAGGGCCCACTGCAGCCCCTGATCGAATGCAGGGTGACCAAAGGAAGATGTGCCGAGTTTGGTGCAGCAAGCAGCAGTGGCAGCCATGCTAATTGGCCACAGACAACGCAGGCAGCTGCCTGCATGCATGTGAGTGCTGCCAAGGCTCAGCACCTCATCCCATGCCCAGCAATGCTGAATTGTGGGGATTTGTCAGAGTCTTTGGAATTTGAGTCACTCCTTTAAATTCATCCTTAGAATAAATCCACCAGCCTCAGCCGGGTTATATAAGAGCTGAGCTTGGCTGGGTATCTGAGGAAATCTCGCTTGCAGTAGTAATTCAGACTGGCTTTTATATGAGCAGTTTGCAGTTTCGTGCTGATTGAAAATTGGCTGAGAAATTGTAAACAATGCGTAGTGATTAACAGCGGTGAATCAAGCCACATGGAATGGCCAAAGGGACTGGAGTTTCATCCTCTGCATCTTGAATTGGAATTAAACCCAAACATTTCAAGAATTATAAAGTCAAATTTTCACACAATAATCTGTCGGTGTTGGCATTCCCAGGAACAGAATAATAAAAAGATGAAAAGATGGACCAAAAATTAAATAGGATTCACATCTGAAGGCAGAAAACTGGCTCCTGGGGAAGGCAGTTTGAAATGCTTATTCTGGAAGAGGGAGGAAACTTAGAAATGAGTCATTCACCAAATACTTCCTTGCAGGGGCAATGGGAGTCCACAAACTAATGCTGACAAAAATCCAACATGATTTTGGACTTAGTTATATATGCATACATATACACACATATACCTCATATGGAAATGAGCATACTTTCTCTGTAGGGCTGTGACAGGCCTTTTGTGCCAGTGCAGTTGAATGGACCCTACCTCAGACCTTCCTTGGAAATTGCTGGCTAAATGAATATGAATTATTTCACTCACAATACTTTTGGTTTGATAAACATCTGACAAAATTCAGATAAATTCTGGGAGAGCTTAGCCTAAATCAAGGTAAGCAGCTCGGAAAGCCAGTGCATCCTTCCTGGTCCTCCTCCCTTGTCAGACAGCCATGTTTCCAGGCTCCATGACTAGGAAATGATGGGCATGTGCTCACACCTAAACACTCCTCTTGTCTTCCCTGCAATGAGGCCTGTCAGCCCTCAAGCAGGTTCCAGGGACACTAGGGTGCGTAGCCTGCCCTGAAGCAAGAAAACTCACTGCTCCCATGGTCTGCAACTGCAGCAGTGGAAGCCTGGAATCCCACCTCTAGCTAGGCATGGGGTGTGCCTCTTTAGATCATAGAATCATAAACCAGTTTGGGTTGGAAGGGACCTTTAAAGTCATCTAGTCCTACCCTGCTGCAAAGAGCAGAGACATCTCCAACTAGATCAGTGGGCTCCCAGACAGACCACCATTTGGTTTTGAGCATCACACATTTGAGAGATTTAGACAAACTGGTGGGGGATTTTTGCTGTGAGGGTGGTCAAGCACTTGCTGCCCAGGGAGATTGTGGAGTCTCCATCCTTGGACAACCCAAACCCCAGCTGGACATGGTTTAAAACAACCTGTTCTGGCTGACCTTGCTTGAGCAGGGGGATGGAATCAAGACCTCCAGAGGTGCCTGCTGGCATCAGTGATTTTTGAAAGTCAGGAGTAGCTGCAAAAGGGCTGGTTTCTATAGAAAGACTGAAAGCATCTGTTTGACCACTGGCTGTAGCTGCATGCTCAGGTGCAGGAGTTGGTCCCAGTTCCCTGGCTACAGAAGAAGGGAGAGAGTGCTTAGTGCAGGCTTCCTCTCCTGCCAGCAACCAACAAAACTGGCTCTACAACACGTCTCTTGCTGTGCTGGACTGTAATTCCTTGCCTTTCCCACACCGAAGCACAGATGGTGGAGATGAGCCAAACTTGAGTGTGGGCTCTACACAAACTCATTATGCCAGAGGTACAATGTAGGAGGCACAAAGACACGACTGTCGAAGACTGGGTGTTGAATGAGAAACTGTGTGTGTGCATAAATCCATGTACATTTGTTTTTAAAGCTCTGCATGGTCACAGGCTGCACTCCTGAGCATCGCTGCTTTTCCTGATTTCCTGTTGTGTTTAAGTCCAGGGTGCAGTGAAAAGGCGCAATGAGTGCTAATGAAGTGCTGCTTTGTATTTCCTGAGTGTGTTGCATGAAAGCTGAAGGCTGCGATAACAATGTCCTTTAGCTGGCTGGCTTTCCCCAGCCAAGGAGAAAACAGATTGGACTGGAGTAGGAAAACCTTTGTGCTACACAAATGGCTGCGGCAGAGTTATGCTACTTGGTGGATGAGCCAGCACTTTCGGGCATGTTTTCTACCATCCAGACTGCATGTCCCTAGCCACAGGTGAAACGTAACACCCCATTGTACAATCCTGAATGAATTTATTTGAAGAATGACTTCTGAAATGTCAAAATTCAAATGGAAAGTAAAGGGTAAAGGTGGGAGAAATCCAAATGCTCATTCCTAGCGCTGTCTGCTGGGCGTGGGTGAAAGCTTATCCTCTGAGACATTTTCAAACCTCATTGCTGCCTTCTTCTCTCCCACTTATCTGCTCTCAGTTGCTGAATCTGTCCCAGCCACAACTGTGATCCCTTGTGCCCCCAATTTCTCTTCTGCATCTGCAGAGACCAGACCATGAAGGTATTGAGAAGACGGACATTGCAAGGATGTTCAGGGGGTGGAGAGTGACACTGTCAAAGGAGAGAAGGAGCTGGGAGGGGTTTGTGGAGGTAGAATCAGAGAATCATAGAATAGTTAGGGTTGGAAAGGACCTTAAGATCATCAAGTTCCAACCCCCCTGCCATGGGCAGGGACACCTCCCACTGAACCATGTCACCCAAGGCTATGTCCAACCTGGCCTTGAACACCAGCAGGGGTGGAGCATTCACAATTTCCCTGGGCAACCCATTCCAGGGCCTCACCACCCTTACAGTAAAGAATTTCTTCCTCAGATCCAATCTAAACTTCCCCTGTTTAAGTTTGAACCCATTACCTCTTGTCCTATGACTACAGTCCCTAATGAAGAGTCCCTCCCCAGCATCCCCATAGGCCCCCTTCAGGTATTGGAAGGCTGCTATGAGGTCTCCACGCAGCCTTCTCTTCTCCAGGCTGAACAGCCCCAATTTTCTCATTCTGTCGTCATACGGGAGGTGCTCCAGTCCCCTGATTGTCCTCGTGGCCCTCCTCTGAACTTGTTCCAACGGTTCCATGTCCTTTTTATGAAGCAGAAAAAGAAGAAGGAGAGGAAGGAGAGCGGGAGGAACAGTGGGACAGGGAGATAGAGGGATGGATGTATACATCTAAGTCAGAGAGCCATTGAGCGTAGGAGAGCTGGTGGAAACTTTGATTGCTGCTGAAGAAAGGCTGGAAGATGGGATAGTATGGGCAGCTTAATGCTATGGGGACAGAAATAGAAGAGCTTCTTCAGTACCACAGTGATGTTTGGTGGGCATGCCCTGAACCTGGGGTGGTCCCACCTTGGCTACTGCTGAGAGAAAGAGCAGATGGAGATGAAGACCGTCCCAGCAAGCTCCTTGGCATGTGTTTTTCCTTTCCCTCTGTTGAGAGACCCCCCTGAGTGTCCCTGGTGGGGTTCAGGGAGCAGGACCTTCTTGTGCACACCTGAGCAGCCCCTGGAAGGTGCTTAGCAACGCACAACCCTGCCCCAGCCCTGGTGTGCTGCTGCTGCTGCAGCACTGCTGCCATGCTCCTGAAGCAGCATGATGGTTGGGAGGGTAAACAACTAAATCAAACCTTGAGAAATCAAAAGGAAATGTGGTTTTCGAACAACACAATTATATAAAAGTTTCAATATGAGCTTTAATGCTGTGGTTCCGTGACCCCCCAAAATTAATTAAATTGCTTTTACACCCACCCATGGAACAAGACTTGATTAGTTACAGCTCTCTTTCTTCTGTTTCACTAAATATTATGATTGTCAACAGCATGAAGACAGCTTTTGTTTGATAAAGAGATAGCCAACTAGTGAGAAGTGTTTGCTAAATACTGAGAATTAAAAGATTCGTTTTTTAAAGCTGTGGTTCTCGTGCACTGGAATTAATGGTTTTCAGGTCTAATGAATATGTCAGGTTTCCTGCTGGTGGAAGGATGCTGAGACGTGCTGCTGGTGGAGTGTGCGCATTTGTGGCCAGTCTCCCTGCTATGTCCTGGCGGTGTGCTAGGCACAGTACCACAGAGCCAGAGTGTGCAGGGTGTCAGCTGGAAACAGGAGTGCTAAAAAAGTGCTGTACTCAAATCTGCTCTAGCAAACAGGCTCTTTTCCTTGCTTGTGAAGCCAGAATTCAATTCATACCTGTAAGTATGCACTAGACTGTTTGAGAATATCATCAGGAAGAAAATAACCGTGCATAGTCCCAACTTCTCTTTCTCCATGCAGGCCTCCTTGTCATGTGTTTCCAATTCACCTGTTCTGCTGAAAAGTTGGCTAAAGGGACTTGTTTTGTCAAGAAAATGGCCAGACTCTCCTTGATCTGAATTACAAATCCAGCAGACATGGCAACCTGTGGGTCTGGGTTGTGGCTTTCTTCCTGGGAAAGGAGAAATACTGACTTTTTCCTCTCTGAATTTCTCTTCTGCTGAGCTTCTGCCCACCGCTGTGCCCTGCAATCTGCATAGCAGAGAGACAGGAGAGAGAGCCAGGGCTTTGCTGTACCTACTTCTTGTGGGACCCTTGTGGAAGGTGTTGAATCCTCAGAGATACAGGAGCAGCTGTGGACTGTCCCACAAATAAGAAGTGGCGTGAAAGTCTGGTATTTTACTGCATCAGATTTGTTTCATAGACTTCTAAGTTTGTTGTCTGTAAGAACATTCTGCTCCATGAAATGGGCTGCATAAGGCATGGTAGCAGAGGGGGGTCTGTGACTGCATTTCCCCATGATGTCCTGCTTTCATGGGTGAAGTTCCTTAAGCTTCATAAGTTGCCTTCCTACATCCCTTCTTTCCCATTTTCCCTTTCCTATCACTGTAGCTTATAATATGTTAATATTGCTGACATTATTGGAGCATTCAAGACCTGATAAAGAAAAAGCTCCGTTGTACTGCCCAGAAATAAAACAAGACCTCAGTGGTACCATTGGCTAGAGGTACATTGCTTGTGCCAGGGCCTGGTAGCACTGTCCCTCCAGCAGGACCGCAGGGCAGCAAGCATGCCCATACGGCCCAGCAGGGCTGCATCGTGTAGACCTGCATGAGAATTCACACGTCTACGTGTTTCATTGACTCCAGGTGATTGTATTACATTGATAACTTGATGAGAAAATCAAAATGTGCAAGGGGGGCAACATGAGATGACGCTGCATTTCCAGTGTCCTAACTTGTGAAAATAAAAGCATTTGTTCCAGTTGGATTTCTTTTTTTACTAAATTAGAAGAAAATGTAAAAAAAACCTGCTTTCAGTTTCTCTGCAAGGAAGGTCAAAACCTCATTGAAATTACATGAGATAAAGATACTTTCAATCAGTAGAAAAATTCCTGTTTTTAAAGGCAGGAGAGCAATTTGAAGTAAGACAATATAAACTATAAAGTTACTTTAATGATACATTTTGTGACCTTGTGTTCTTCAGAGCTATGAAGTTAACTGTGTTTCTGGTGGGTGGCTGTAGAGTGGAAATGAAGGAATATATTGTTGTGGGGGTGAGGGTGCTTGGTTGTTGTGATACCTAAGTGATGATTTAAGGTTAGTGAGGATGTTTATGTTGCCTTAGAGATTGCTTCCTTGAATTATTTGGTGTTATTCACAAGAATTTGGATTGGGGTTCACATAGGGTTGCTGAAATGTAATAGGCTGAGCTGCAAATCCAACAGTAGGATATAGACACAGCCACTCATATTTATCCTCTGCTAAATACTTCTGGTTGCTTCATGTGAATCCTGATCAGTTTAGTTCATAAAAACTTCTGTTCATTAAAAAGTCTCCAGAACTAACTCACATGGGCTTTCTTGGATGGTGACTTGATGCAATATGTAAACGCGTGAATCCTTATGTTCATTTTTCCCTTAAGAACTTGTCCAAGCCAGCACCCAGCATCTGCTGTTTTGTGTCTGCATGAGCAGTGGTTACCTGCTGGCTCCTTCGAGTTGGTGGGCATACCCTGATAACAGACAGGTATTTCAAACAGTAGACAACCTCTTTTCTCTGGGCATATTTGCCTCAATTATATGGATTTGTTAGCCTTCAGTGATGCTGGAGAGCAAGGAAATAACAGAAATTAGCTTCCTTCCTTAGTGTTCAGAATATCTCATCATTTTGCAGCCCCTGTGCCAGCTGTGACACACTTACAGGCTAGGAGACCCCATGGAGAGATGAGCACCTGCTGGGGACTGGGGACTGGGGACATGGCCAGGGCCTGGCTGTATGGGGGCCTGTCTGAGCTCTCTCGTAGCTTACGATGCAAACTGAGCTCTGGTTGAGCCAGGTGTTGTGCTCAAACACAGCACCCTCCTGCCCTCCTCTTGAAAAAGTAGAAATCAAAGTCCAGGTGTTGGCTGTGGACACTTCATTAGCTTGAACTTCCTTTCATCAAGAGGGACACCATACTTCTCCCAGCCCGGGGAAATGACCTGACATAGCTGAGGTAGATGCTGGTGCCAGAACTGAAAGAACCCATTCGATTCACCCCACAGCCTATATAGTAAAAGCATGGTGGAGATTTAAACTGCTCAGAAAAGCCTTTGTGGTGGTGTTCCCATTGCCAGTGTCCCTTTTCCAACATACCACCTTATCCCTGACCTCCGGCTCCATCTCAGCTCCTGAGAAATCCTTAGTTTGGAGCACAGAGGATGGTGCAAGCGGTCAGTGGAGGTATGCCATGAGCGTGGGTCTGCTGACGAGGCAGATTCAGGTGCCCACTCCCTGGCCAAGAGGCAGCAGGAGGGTCCCAGCTCCATGGGAGAAGCAGGAGCAGCCTCAGTGCCTGCAGATTGCTGTGTCACTGCTCATCTTGCTTACAAACCACCCAGCTCTTGGCTATTGTTAAGCAAGGAACACTTTTCAAAAAGACCCGTGTTGTTTGTTTTAAGCTTGTAATTGACTGTTGTTTATAAGATTGTACATGAATGAAGGAAGAACAAGCTTAACAAATGCCCCAGCTTTACCCTCCATAGCATGGAAGTACGTCTGGACTGTTTACAAGTGCTCCTTGTTTTGCATTTGAAGGCCGGATCTTTGACTTCCTTTTGGACTATTCTCCAGTGGAAATGAGTATTTGCTGCCAAAATAGTCCACCTTTTCCTGAAAGATTTGGTATTAATAGTTTTGACAGAACATCTTGTTCCTGTGTAATACAGGAGTCAGTCTGGCAGTGGGTCCTGAACAGGGGTACAAAATGCAGATGCATAACTCTTATTTTGAGATGAAATATTTGCAGTTAAATAGAAAAAGTCTGAGCTTACGCCATCATACATCTCCTGAAGCTGGGAAGAAGTGTTGGTATTAATGGTGTAGCAGATTGCTGTGCTCGCTTTTATTTAAAGAAGCAGGTGATTTTTACTAATTTACTCTGCTAGGTAAAGATTTCCTCCTTGTACACAAAATTATATATATATATCAGAAATGTATCCTCTTTCCTCTTTTGCATTGTAAAACACATTTTACACACAAAAGATGAATGCAATTGTAGAAAGAAGAGTTGATAGTGGCTTTAGAGGAATATCATTTTTACCAGTCCCTGTGATTGGTAAAATTCTATTATGTCCTCTTCTATATTGCTTCTTAACTTTCCCTAAATTATTGGAGTAGACCAATTGATCAGTTCAGGCAGGTTTTAACCTGCTACTGTATGTGGTATAGGAAACTGGGCGAGATGATTTGCAGAATTTAATCATTGTTGTCGCTGTCTCCTTTGTAAGACCTACTTGGGGCCATAGGCAGTCTGGAACTGGGTTTCTGTTCTACAAGTGAAAATAAGTTTCCTAAGTCAAACAGAAACTGATTTTGTACCTGTTGACTGGTCAAAATCAGAAAGAAGATACCTGGAATATTTAAAGCTGAGAACATGAAATTCGTTTTAACGCAAAGACATAATCCTTTTTACCTATCCTGATTTTTTATTTATAGAGAACCTTTCCTAAACAAAACAGCTTGATAATTGGTAAAAATTAAAGAGCATCAAGTGCCATTTGAGAAGGGGCATAAATTGAATAAGGGGTTGGTTCTGCTGATAGCTCTCGTGTTGATTTTGACCTTGTTTCTGAAGAAGACAACTGGAGATAAATGAACAGAAAGCAGAGAGAGGGACAGGACACAAAGCACAGGGCTGAGCTCTGGTTTTGGTGTCTGCAGTTCAGTTATTGCAGCTGCAGGAGGATTATGAAGATGAGTGTTTCCGCACAAATGACCATGGCCCTGCAATTCACTGTCGGGTTCTTACCCTGCGTGCTACCTATCCAAAGATCTGCCAACTGATTTGCACAAATGCAGAATGACTTCAGGAATGATGAATTTGTCTTGTCAAAATAGGTCAGTAAAGGCGTATTTCTCTGACACCACGCCATAAATCAGAAGATGGAAAGCAGAAGGAAAATATCTTGCTAGGAGTTCATGATTGGGAAAACAGAAGCTCTTACATGTAATGTTTTGAAAGCAGTGACAGTGTAGTAACCCCTAAGGGTGTGTTGGAGACCTGCTGATGAAAGGAGCTGCAAGCCTGAATTTTCACCTTTTCTTACTGATGCTTGAAGAAATGGCATTTAGTTTTTTTACAGTGAGCAGCACCTGACAGAAAAGAACAGCAATTCGAGGTTTGTAGCTTGTTATAAACTTGATCTATGTTTGTAGCTCTCTGTACATTTGTCTTATCTTTTCTATCTCTGCAGATAGCTTCTGAGCAGCACAGCGTCAGTGTAGCCAAATGGTTTGTACAACACTGCAGAGCATCCTGCTCCTAAGGATAAGAGCACATCTTACCGATGATTTCACTGGGCTGAGCCCAGAGAGAAAACAGCAGGATGAATTAGATCTATTAGATATAAATGGTGCATCTTCTCCTCATGGGAACAAAGTCTCTTAAGGATTTCGTTGACTGCAGTGAGTGCATCTTCAGTTGGGTATGGAGCTGGCAGTGAGACTGGCCTCACAGTGTGTGTTTGGGAGAGATACAGGCTCCAGGGTACACCCGTTCTCATTCCACTGCAGCTCCTGCAGGCTGGGTGTCTACCTCAGACAATGCTGACAGGGAAACAGGCACTTCCATATCCACTAGCCCAATATGGCAAGGAGAGGTGGGTCATAACCCAGTGGCAGGCACTGGTTCTGTAGCTGGCTGCGGTGGGTGGGAATCATTTCCACCCCCGTGCTGCTGGGGAATTCCATGTCATCTGCTTTAGTTTTCAGACATATTCTTCATATCAAAAGCTGAATTTTGAAAGCACTTACAAAACCTGAGAATCTAATTTTTCCTTGTTTGCCGTAATATTCAGAAGCATCAAAGCCTCCTTTGGTAGAACCCCATCCAGCTTCCTCACAACGTCTTCTCTTTACTAAGTTGTTTTCCAAAAAGTCAAGTGTAAGTAATTTAAAATGAGGCTGAGCGCTTTGGTTTGTAAAACCAAGTAAGGTGGGAGCTGAGCTGCTGCCAACTCACCATGGATGTGCTCAGTGAAAGCAGAGGTGGGGGCATGCCGTTTTCACTAATCTCATGCAGCTGGAGAAAAACCGTATGTGGGATGCAGTGGAGGGGGGCAGAGCCTCCATGTGCCCCCTGCTATTAAACTATTGTGTGAAAGGTAGAGTGGACACAGATACACAGTGATCTTGCACAAAACCCAGTGCAAAGATGCTTCTGTACCGCGTGGAAGACACATGTGCACATCCAGCGCAGATGAATAACCATCCAGATGACAAAGATTTGGATTGTCTGGCTGGCCCTAGGCTGAGATGAGCAGCAGGGTGAAGTAGCTACTAGATAGTAAAAGTAAGCCTCTCTGATATCTTCAGTAGAAGTAAGGACATACTAATGTTTGTGTGTTTAGCCCTTTGAAAGCTGGTCTGAAATGCCACAGGCTGTTTTGGCCCTGTAGTTCAAGCAAGAACAAGGTATTACCATACAGTGTGTGACTGCATCACTTGCGTTCTCCCTATATGTAAACATGTGTATGGATATATGCATCTGCCTGTGAAGAAAGGCAGGGAAATGAAGGATTCAGCAACTGAAAATGTTCATATGTTCATAATTATCATCATGCAATTTTAACTCTGTATCTGCTTCACTGTCTTTCTTCTATCAGTAATAAATTCTCATTTTTTATAGCACTGTAGCTGAGAACAAAGAAAGGTGACCACATCCTGCATGACTTTTAAACAGTGCACCCTGGCAAGCACTACTGAGTACTGTGGTTTTACATCTGTCAGCCTCTGTGAGCTTTAGATGCTGTGATCAGTCATTAGTCTAATGGGTCACTCATTTCCTCATCCAATCTTTTTTATTATTATTATTATTATTATTATTATTATTATTATTATTATTATTATTATTTGCACATTTACTCCTGTTGCAGGAAGGGATGCTCTTTCTGAAGGGTGGGTGCATCCCACAGCCACAGTTACAGAAGTGCTGGTGAGGAAAGGAGACTCCTCTGACTCCAAGCTGTGTTTTCTCTCACAGATGTTTTATGAACAATCCTCCTGTTTCTATAGCAGGTGCTGGAAACTCAAAAATTGGCACAGACCCCTATTCTAGTTCATCTCGGTTTTAGGTGAATGGTGAAAAATGAGGTGTTGGAGGTTTGTCATATGTTCCTTAAGATAAGGTTTAAAACAATACTTCTTGAATAGGTTCTGACTCCCCCTCTCCAATTACTGTCTTATTAAGGATCCTTGTCCATGGGTCATAAGCCCCCTTGTGCAGCATCAGCGCTGTGCAAAGAAAGCACTGCAGGTCTGAAGGTGTCCTGGCTCTTTCCGGGCAATTGCTGTCCTAAGAAAGCCAGTATGTTCTTGCCTGGTGTCATGGAAAAGCACAGAGGGAGGTGAAGCTGGGTACTTTCCCTCACTGATCCTATATACTAATCCTAATGTATTAGCAAAATATTTAACAGTATCTTTCACCTGTGTGAGTATGTCTGTTAACTGATGAGCCCTGTGCAAAACCCCACTGACAGGGTTTAAAGCTTAAAAATGGAAGTATCAGTGTCTGGAAAAAATCAAGCTAAGCTGGTAGGTTCCTGTTTGGAGAAGAACAGGAGGCGAAAGTAATAACCTTGCAGTGAATTCCTCACTTTTTGTAGTTGCCACTAATTTAGTTTTTCATTGGTTTAACTGTTGCAGATCTGCAGTGTGATAGTTATCATGCTCACCTGCTAAAATTAGGTTAGAATTGAGTTTGTTTCCCTGAAGGAAAGTATGGAGTACTCACACATTATTTTTTTTCCTAAATAGATGAAAAAATGATGTCTTCTGAAGGGCTGTGTGGTACAGTACAACACTGCTGATGTCTCCATTATTTTTGTTCTTCAAGTGTTGTGTTACTCCTATCCTGATAGTTGTTATTTTGTCAGCTTTCCTGGAGGAGGTTTCTCTGGAGTGTATTTATCTTTCAATTAGCAATGTTTTCTTTGCAGCCTTACTGATTAATTTATTTTGCCTAAACATAAAACAAGTTGAATATGCAGAATTGCAAATGTAGGAGTGAAACAGCAAAGACACTCCAGAACGTTTTTCCAGTTTCATCTGGGATAATTTCCTGGGTTCTGCTTAAAAGCCTTTAGTCAAGTGTTCCCAATGGCAGGATGTGGGCTTTGCTAATTTGGTGATCTTGCATCTTACAATAACACACTGCAGTGCTACCTCTTGTCTGAGAGCTATGCAGAGCTGTTGTGACTCCATCTGTATGCGTCACTTTGTCGTCTCACTAACAGGGATATTAACTGCAGCATGGCCATGACCAGTTTTAAAAACATATTTTGGTGTCTAGATGTATGGAAATGAAAGCCCTGTAAGTTCTTACACATCTCATGCAGGTGGGGACAAGGGTGTGGAGGTGCTTTTGAGAGGTTCCTTAAGTGCACACCCAAATCTTAAGCTGTTAGCACCTTGTTTCTCACACTCAGCCCCAGGCAGTGGGGAGCTGCGCAGCTGTGCACAGGAGCTCCTCTTTCATTCTGTGCATTTTGACTGCTTGGGCCATCTAAGTGACCCTTCACTTCTTGACACAACCTAGTCCTTCAGCCAGGACTTCTGCAGGGGGCAGGCTGCAAGCCTTGCAGGGCCTCTTTGATTTGGGAAGATCCGTCACCTTCAAGAGTCAATGTTCATCCACTTCAGTTGCAAAGATAGCCTTGAAAATGCAGACTATTTATTAGGGATAGCAATGTGCATCTGCAGGACTTCTCAGCACTGCATTTTTCCTTAGGCCACCCTCTTAGAGATAAAATGTCCATATGCAGCCTTAGTTCCCACAGCCAGTGTCTGCAATCCTTCCAGGTGTTGAGTAGGGCAGTACTTCAGTATCCTGTCATTGAATAATAAAAATAGAAATGAGTTTTTAGGTCATTCCAGGGTCTGTGGTTGCCTTGTAGTGGCTCTCTTACACATCTCTCCTTTGAACTGCTTTGGGCAGCCACATTTCCAACTCTCATTCAGATGTCATGCAGCTGGTGCAGAGCAGCTGTGCGCTGGGGCTGTGCTGGCGTGTGTTGGAGGTGTCCTCGAGTATGTTGGGGTGTGCTGGGGCTGTGGGGGGGCTGCCGCGCTGTGCTGGGCACAGCCTAAGGCCAGATTTAATGACAACGATGCAGGTGTTGCTGGGAGAGTGAAGCTGTCAGCAAAGACTCCCGTGGGAAGCCTTTGTGACACTGAAGTTGCATGCTTTGGCTGTGATAGACTTGCACGCAGCATCTCATCTTTTAAATGCAGCTCCCTACAAAGGCAACACTTGTCACTCTCACCTAGCTACATGAGAAACAATCCTACGTGATAGGCTAGTGTATTCTGTACCTGATCTGCCAGGCTCCTGGGAACAGGCTCTCTGCTGAGGATGGGAGTTTGAAAAGCGCCCAAGCTCCACCACAGACAGCTTCGAGTCCTGGGCTCTCAGTGCCTAAATCATAGGTTTTAACTGGAGAGCTCCTCCGGCTGTGATCTTCAGCAGCACCAGGTTGTTTTCTTCACTTATGGTAAGTATCTTCATTCCTCACAAGACACGAGGTGTATCTCCAATGAGCAAGGCCCCACTGGGGAGGATGGACCCTGAAGTCTGGCACTGTGGGCAAAAGCAAATTCTGCTCTGAAAGCTGCTCTTTGCAGGACATCAAAACCATCACAGTCCCACCTGTCTGCGTGGTTCCAGTGTAATCACCAGCATTTGTCATTGCCTTTATTTCCACCTTGATTGGTTATAAATAGTGGTGCTCCTTTTCTAGCTCAATTTGTACTACTCCTTGTCTCTGCTTCAAAGGCATTTTGAGTAAACAACCTTATTTTAACAAAGCAGATGGAAACCTTTTTATAGCTGTCGAGGCACTGGCAGTATATACACCCCTCAGCTAGCTCTGTTCTGCAGTACTGCTCTCTGCTGTACTAAGGAAACATTCAAAGTCGCTGGAAGTGTCGGATATAACCCATCCCACTTCAGAGAAGGTGGATTATCAAGGTCATAATATTGCTGAATTAGTTTTACAGGTACTCCAAAGTACCATTCAGCTACTTGTATTGATTTCTCTAGTTTCTCGTTAGAAGCAGCTATCCAAAAGCTGGAAGGAAAGCAAAGACATCAGACTTCCTTGAGAAAGGAAAGCACCAGCACTCAGGAATCATGTACATGCCCACATTGTGTCGGTGCCTCTGTGCTGGGGTGGCCCTTGTAACTTCCCATCCGTGGGACGATGCTCACCTTGTGCTGGAGCCAGCAGCAGCACTCAGCTGCTGCTTTTGAAGAAGTGCCCTCTTGCAGTACAGGAGGTTTGGCACTGGTGCCGCAGGAGATCACAGAGTCCATTTTCTGCTGTTTCCTCCATCCCCATGGGCAGCTGCAGGTTTTTGACCTTCTCCTCCATTCCTTCAGAACCATATCCTGGCCTTCAACAAAAGAGCACTCTTGCTGGGTGGATGCATCATCAAACATGCCTGGGTGGGTTATTAGTTAACATCTGCCTTATTGCACAGGCCCTTCCTAGGTAGCTAACATTATTTCTAGCAAAAACCCACACAGATAAGAATACTCCTCATTCCTCTACATAAAGTCAAACATTTGTTTATGCAGCAGATACGCTAATGAAAGGCTGGCCTCAGACCTGCAGTGATTTTGTTACTTCAAACCCTATGGGGGAACGGACATACATCCCTGAGTGCTGGGCTGAGTTGGAGGGAAAGACGTGCTGTTTCTGAAGCCAGACTTTCAACTGCAAGTTAATCACCTGGTCTGCACTTGTTTGAAGGGGAAAGACAAAGGGGAGGATAAGTAAAACATTGTTACTTTGTTAAGTGAAGTGGCTTGAAGTAATTTCAGCATTTGATTTCTTGCCCATGACAGGAGCATTCACGAATTTCCAGCTTTTGTCAGGAAAATGTTACTTTTTTTTCACTGCTGATTACCCTCCTGGTGTGAACTGCATCATGTCTTACTCAGAAGAAGATTATTGTAGCCATTTATTTTCTGGTTAAACTGGTGTAAATAAAACAATTTCACTGAAATGATTGAATTTGCTCTTTAACGCATGAAGCACAGATGCAGAATACACAGTTCATTTAAAAAAAAGTCTTCCTACTCCCCATCAAATTTATATGAGGAAACAATCAACAAAAATATACTTTTCTGCTATCTGTTTCGGGAGAAAAACATAACGAGGCCATATGCTGTATGTGTCCGCATTTTGTGGGGAATTCATGCAAGCAAATGAGCTTCTGCTTTTTGCTAGGAGACATGGAATTGTCCCTTTATTCCCACTGAGGGGCTTTCAGTGTTCAAGCTAATTATTCCTGTTGATAATGAACCATGAAGAAGGCAAGCAGCAAATAACAGTGCAGATGCTTTCCTTTTTTGGGGGAAATATGGAAATGAGAAGGGGTCTAGGTAGGAAGCCTCCTCTGCTGGTTGCTTCTGGGCTGGATGCAAGAGCAGGGAGTTCCCAATCCAGCCATCACAGGGCTGCAGTGAGTGAGCAGAAACCTAACTCATTTTGAGCACACAATTACATGTCTGCTTTACTCCTTTCATGACAGGTTGTATGGCTTGGTTCTTCTTCTTTTGACATTAATTTAATTCTCATCAGCCTGTTATTGTAGCTCAGGGAAGCAGGCATCAGTTCCTTGCAGGATGATAAGGAGCAAGTAACCACGCTCACTCCTGTGCAAAAACTAAGTAAAATGGCTTCTTTGCAATTATAGTTAGCCTAAAGATGCCATCCTCTGATTTCTTACAGGGTGGTATTCCCATAGTGGGCATAAATACAGAATCACTTACTAGATTTTGGACCCCTTTTTGGTAAATCAAGACACAAAACTGACAGTGACAAGTTTCTGAGCAGGTGAGAAGCTGGTGACATTTTCTCTGTCTGTTAATTACATGAAATGTCTTCTTACCTTAAATGTTACCAAAGTGTTTATTGGTCACCAGGGACTGCAGCTTGTGGTGAGCTTTCAAGAGAAGCTCACCACATCACACCACATCTCTTGCCTTTCTACTTCAGTGGTAGGGTATTCTAGGTTTTCTACCTGCTCAGCGGATGACATGGAAACAAAGGGCCATTTACCCTTTTTCTTCCAATATGTGTTCTCTCCCTGCTCTCCAGAAATAATATAATTTGATTTCTTGCTTTGAGAACTAAACAAGTCATTTCCAAGTGAAGGGAAAATGTTGCTATGACATTACTAGGTTCATCAATATGTTCTATTTTTCTAATGGCTGTAATCAGCTCATACTGCTCAAGAAGTTGTACGCAAAATGTGTGAGATAATATGTGACACATTTAAGTACTGTCTTGTGTCAGGGCCTACTGACCTATCTGTGGCCTGAGGCACCAGCATTGAAAGAAAGGTTTAGATTAAGCTGCTTTCAATTGCTATTGCTCATGCAGTTTTTCTAGCTTTCTGTAGCTGTATTGGAAAAGGTAAAGCTGCAGTTTCAACCCAGACGTTTACAGGGAAGTGTTTTGTTACTTTTAGATGACATATTAAATGCCATGATTTTCATCAGATCTTAGTAATGCTGATACCTTTCAATGTACAAATATGTAAAATGCAGGAAAGGAGTCAGTGGCCACCAGGGGACAAGCATCTCCCTGCAAGTCAGGGGCTTCTCCAGCTGCAGGGCAAGATGACCCCTTCCTTCCTTCACTTTCATAACTGCCTGACTCTGGGGTTGATTGCAAGCACCTTGCTTCAGCTACAGCAGCAGAAAAACCTTTCTCTAGACTGCCCAGGAGGCCGCAGAGGAAGGTTGTGCAGATGCATTAAGAAAGAGAAGAATATCTTATTATTCGCATTGGCCAGTGAAGTTAGCTCTTATTTGGCTCTGGCAGGCAATTAAAATGATGGATTTAAGCATTTGATGTAAACTCTCTCTCTTATAGAGAACATACAGATGAACTGTTTTTTTCCAGATGGAGTAAGAATAGAGGCTGAAACAGAAGTTGATTTTATTTCTCCTGCTCCCAGGTCCTACTCCTGCCCTGCCAACCTTTCAGCCTGAAAGCTTCTTTACTTTTATTCCTCTCTGAACATACTGCTCAAAAGGCTTCTCCTTCATCTGCCTGACCTCCTGATATCACTCACTCACTGCGTAAATCCTCCCTTTATCTAAGGTGTTTCTCACCTGCCTGTCTGACCCCCTTTTTTTGGGGAGGTTCCTTGGTTTGGTTATTGGACCCCACATGATGATGCTGACTACGTCTCATATTCAGCTGGGGTAAAGGCTTGCTCTCACACATCAAAGTCTCAGCTATAACAGATCTGCAAGCACAGGTCTCCTTTAGAGTCATGTTGACCCAAAAGCAACAGGGATTGCTCATTTGTGTAGGAGGTGAATTTGAGCTACCCACCTGCCTACACTGGCAAAACCAGTTTTACAGGCATATTGTCCTTTTGTTTCTTATTCCCTCATCTCCCCCATGCACTTATACATTTGCTGACATCCTTCCTCCCATCGTTTCTCCAGATAGCATCTCATCACACACCTCATAAGCAACAGGGGCTCTTGAAGCGCTCACCCAGCCCATGCACCTTCCTCTTGGCCACCTTCTCTCAAACTGCCCTCCCCACCCACTGCCTGTCACCACACTCCTCCCATCCCTCACACCTTCTCCTCCAGTCCGTCTCTACCAGACAGTTTACCTACTCTTATGTTGTTTAGTAATTACTAATTTTTGTTTTAAACCCCCCTGCAAACCGACTTCTCTATTGCAGGGTGCATCATCACAGGCTGAATACATGAAACCATTCTGAAAGCTCTACCCCTTTACTCTCCGTATCAGTCACCAAGTCCCAGCCACAAACATACATCCTCCAAAAACATACCACCAGCATTCCTCCTCCATCCCCGGGGAGGCAGGCTGCCTAAACCAGGAATAATAATGCAAGAAAAGTAGGTCATCTGCTGTCTGAGAACATGAAATACAAAATTCAGCCACTGAGTGCTGGATGAGCACAAATAAGAAAGTTAAATGAACTATCAAATCGAATGGATGCGGAGCAGAAATTGCCTTGAATTTTAATACGAAATGCTTGTCTCCTCACTTGTCTGTGAGCACTGGCAGGCCTGGGCTGCCCCTGGCTCTGCCTGCTGCAGGCAGCTCCAGCGGCTTCTTCTGTAATCCGCTGACTGGACATAGCAGCAAGGACTATATTACCGATCTGGATTTGAAGTCACATTATCGCACTTCATGTTACCATGTTGCAGCATTGCTAACTGTTCTGTGATTTTTAAATACCTTTTTCTGCTCCTTCCCTATTCATTTTGCTGGGATGCGTTCTATAGTAGAACTTATTTTAAATGTGGCCAGAAGACACTGATTTTCCCTACGCACATACACGGATAGGAAAGGGGATGGAATATGCCACACACACAAATTGCAGTCCTTCTATTCTGACACCATCTTTCCTGGATTGAAGTGCCTCTGAGAAATGGAGAAATCCCATGAAATAATAATCAGCAATGGAATAATTTGTTCACCAAGAATGAGTCTTTCTAGCTGCCATTACTTCACGGGGGCTTATGCCCTAAAGCTTAAAGCTTTATAGAGGTGCATGCAGAAAGAGTTGAAGAAAATTGTGCTGCCTTTGTCAGGGCTGCAATTTTGCATCCAGCAGAGAGAGCACAGTGTCATTGTGTCTAGCCAAAGAGTCCCAATAATACTGAAAGATGTTATTATTAGTGAGTCAGTGAGCACTTCACTGTTGTTAGCCTGCCACGAAGCTTCTGAAAAGCATTTAATGGACTTCGGAGTTGGATTTCCACTGCTCTGTGATCAGTGCCTGACTTTTCTAGTGTGTTGTGCTCTGCCTGCTCTCCATTCTGCTTCCTGCCCTTCTCTAGGCAAAGCAGCTGCATTTCTGCGCACCTCATCTTTGTGCCTCACTCAAACTCCACAACCTTTTTTATTTAGTGTCCTGTTTTTTCTGGTTCTTACTAGACCCATCTCCTATTTGAAAGTCACACTTTCTCTCTTTCATTGAGTTAAACCCTGAGGAACAAAAAACCCTCTGATGTGATAGCGCAGTATTGTAACAGCTGAGGAGACGCGAACAGTGTGAATGATCAAAGATGAAGGGGGAAGAGAAGCAGTTGGCCTTGTTTTCATGCTTTCATCAAGACTGTTTATAGCACCTTTGACTTTGCATTTTCCTTGGGAACTTGTGTGGAGAAATGTTGATAACATGAATGAAGTTACAGTTCTTCTGTGCAAAGCAGGACCTACAGGAGATGAAATTAATGCTTCCTGTATCAAACATTTGGCTGGAAGGTTGGTGATTCACAATTCTTAATATTTTTTAGTCCTAAATCAATGCAAGCACAAGGCATACTTGATGTAGAAACCATCGTAATGCAAGAGCAACGCAATTCCCTGTGTCTTCAGATTTGGTCAATATGATGTTCATCGCAGGTTGCCATAGAGATGCAATATTGCTTTCTTAGCGCAGTGATGTGCACTGAATTCTAATACTTTCATAGGAGTGGCATAAGTGAATAAAAGTTTTTATGGTCCAAAAAAAGCTTTTCTTGCTCATCCTTCAAATAACATTTGAAATGAAGGTTTTGTTTAGTGCACAGATTCCTCCAGTTTGAGTAAATTGTGATGACAGAATAATAGTATTACATCTATGTAACCGTGTTTAAGTGTTCTGACACACATTCTGACTTTGCTTATGAAGGATAACCAAAGTCATAAAGGATAACGACTTTGCTGTTGCACAAAGGTGCACTGGCTTCACTAGAATGGGGAATGAGAGGAAAGGAGGAATGAGAGTAATGGAAAAAACAAAGCTTCACAGACCTAAAGTGTCCTTCCACATGAAGGCCTAAGACTACATATGGCCAACTGCTTTCCAAAAGCCCATGAACAGTATTCAGTTATGAGTCTCTGAATTCCTCATGAGGTATCATCCTTGAAACTGTTCCTTAAACTTATGAGTTAGTGGAAATAAAACTGGCTGCTGCTGGACTGGAGGGCCCAGGACCAGGGATCTCCCTGCATGACATGGCAGCCAGAGGGGATGAAATGCAAAACACCAGCGTGGCTGCAGATGTCAAACTCCCCACTTTCAGGTCAATATGAAGGAAGGAAGGAAATGTTTATGGCTTGTTGGAGCCAGAGCTGTGGTTTAGATGTATTTCTGGTGACAAATCTGAGCCAGAGGAATGTGCAGAAAGCTCATGGCACTGAAGGAGCATCTCTGTGGTCTGGCTTTGTTTGGTGGGAAAGATATGTTTTGTTTACTGAAACAAAGCATGCTGGTTGAACATTAAGAGGCTATTGGTTTTTGTTGCTGAAATTATGATTTACCCATCTGCTCATCCGTTACGTAAATGTTGCTCACAGAAGTTCTTCAAATTGTTTTGCACCACAGCCATGATGGTTATCTCTGCAGCTTCCTAGGGCAGCAGACCTTCAGCTAAATTGTATTAATTACTGATACTTAATTTGTCAAGAGTGATCAGAAGCAGCACAAAATGAATTTTTAGATAACACTGAAGTCGCTATCAGAGCTTGAAATACGGAAAAGTTCTTGGGCAAAAAAAATATGTACCTCACTGAGCAACTCTTCACGAAGAAAAGCATCAGTTTGGCTGTTGGTCCATTTCCTTGTTCTCTAGGGGCAGAGGATGCTGTGGGGAAGTGGGTGCTGAGCAAATGGCCGGTGGGACCCCCTCCTGGAAGCCGGTTGTGTTGACGTTCGAGCACTTGTGCATCCATCCAGAGGCCAAGTGTCCATGCTGAGGCTGTGCCCACTGCCTGGGCAGCTCACATCACAGCACCGGGACTGCTGTTTGAGGAGCCCCGATGACCATGCACCGTGACAGTGTGCTCACTCCCAGGGATGGGGGGACTTCTGAGTGCTGTAAGGAACCGAAGCCCACCCGCCCTGTGCAGCTCACAGCCACATACAAACCTTCTGCCTTTGCCTGTTGCCAAGGGGCAGCCCCCTCTACCAGGGCCAGGGCACCACCCCCGGGAGGGACGACATGCTGCTGTCTGGGGAGGCAGTTTCCAGAGCAGGATGAGCCAGCACAGTAGTAAGCCAGATTTTCCCTTTCAAGCCTGTGAAGCAGGTGGCTGCTGGTGTCTCCAAATGACTGATGTAGCAGGGGAAGGCTAGTGCGTGCTGATGTTCATAAGGCTACTAAATGGCTCTGTATGAGACTTCCCTGAAAGCTTGCCATGATTGACCTCCTTGCCTAAGGGCAATGTTAAGGAGTGAGGTTGCAGAGGTATATGCTTTGGTGAACTCCAGGTTTATGATTGTATAATGTATTGCCCCTAAGCACTATCCGCCCTCTAAAGTCCAACTGTTACTTGCCAGAAAGTGTTCTCCAGGGCAATAGTTTTAAGTTTTGCAGACTAGCCTGTAGCTGTTCCACCCAGGGGCCGCATTTCCTTGAGGAAGACCCACTTGTGGCTGCTGCCAGGAGCCAAGGGAGCCTCCTGCCCTGCTGCCAGCGCTGCGTTACCTGCTGCTCTGAGCTGGCTCAGGAGCCACTTCTTCTTGGTTCAGAGTAAGTGGCTAAAAGAATATGATTGCACTTGCCTCCTGTGCGGTGACTGGCTCAACAGCTCTCACCTCATGGCCTCCCACTGGCTCTGGGCTCCTGGATGGGGGATGCTGCAGTGGGCAGGGCAGCGGTGCTGTGCGGTGTGTGAGGGACCCTGCATTCAGCAGCAACCTTATGTTAGAGGCATCCTGTGGGACTCCCCTGGGGGTTTCTTACCATCAGTGTCCTGGTGTTTCAGGGAATGCTGCTCTGTGATCCTGTTCATGTGAGTGTTTGACATGCCGTACCAGCATGCCTCACCCAGCTTTCCCTGCCGTGTGGCCAGGCTGATGGTGCCCTGAGCTCTGGATGCTAGGGGTAGCACTAGGGACAAATACAGAGCATGCAGTTGGGGACTGCATTTTGGATGGAAGATCTGCATTGCAGATACAGATTCGCCGTGAATTAGGAATGCATTTGCTTCTCTTCAGACCATTTTCAGAACAGTTCATGGACAGAGATTGCTTTGGCAGTGCTGCCTTTCGTTAGCAGTAGGTGTATCAGCATGTGAGAGCCAAACACAACCAGGATATGAAGGCGAAGCACCCTGCTGATGAGGATGCTGCCATATCACACAGTGACGAGCAGGCTGAAGTGTGTACTACCATGAGCTGAGCTAGTAAAGAGCACAGAGCCCTTTTAGCCCCACAGCAAAGCAGCACCTATGTGTGCTGGTAGCATCTGATAGGTATCATATCAGGAGTCCAAGGCCTGTCCTTTGAATGTTTTCTTAAGCTCATGCTCTATGCAGTCTTTATTGTCTGCAGTTAGAGATAGAAAAGTTAGATACAGCACAGCAGCAGGTTTAGGATTTCCTCTTTGTGGCTAATTAATGGCTCTACCATGGAGCTGGGTGCTCTGCGTGACTTGTGAAGACTGGGAGTGTCCCATGTCACGCTATGCTACAACCTGCTGTTGCTGCAGCTTGGCTGCAGGCTTTAACTGCT
Organism: Amazona ochrocephala; assembly: GCA_039720435.1. Lineage (NCBI taxonomy): Eukaryota > Metazoa > Chordata > Aves > Psittaciformes > Psittacidae > Amazona > Amazona ochrocephala. Next base: position 22,002,140 of record CM077876.1, read on the forward strand.
TCGACCTTGCTTTTAGGTATCTGCAATGTCACCTGTGCTGTGTGTGTTGGATGGCAAGCGAAGGTGACAACCACAGTGTCCAGTGGCATTCGTGTGAGACAGGATGCTATCACAGGAGGGTTTCCTCCTGCCAGCACGTGAAAGGGCAGGGTGCTGAGCATTCACTTCCTCTGAAACTGAGCTTGACATGCTCAGAATATTGCAGGGTTTTGGGTTTTTTAATCTGAATAATTGATTTAATAATTATTTGGTATCTAATTGATTTAATAATTATTCGGTGTCTAATTGATTTAATGTTGAATGATCGCATCAGAACTGGACCATGCTGGCTGCTGTACAACTACCCTGGTAAGAGCCAGGCCGTTCCCTCCAGGCTAAAGACAGCATGGCCAAGCAGATAAGAAAGTAAGAGTATTTTTATTCAAGGTCACACCAATGTCTGGGGAATTATATTTCCCTCTCCTGTGTCCCAACCTACTGCTCTCTTCCTCAAGACAAACTTTGTTTCTACTACTTGAGCAGACACAGTCCATGCCCTTATCTGAGGTCCAGAATATGCATATGATGTAAAGAAAATTTCTAGACCCATCCACAGTGAAAACCCAGTGGAGAAGTTGGTGGGTTTTTTAATATCTGGGTGTTCTTGGTCTTAAGATCATTATTTCACTGTATTAAAATGCTGTCATTTGTTTAAATGTTTATATACCATCTTAAAATTCTCCTAGTATTAATTTCCAGGATCCTAAATGGTTAAAAGCTTGGGCTCAGTCTAGAATGTAAGTGTAGATACGATGGTAGGCTTTCTGTTTCTTTAAAAAGCCTTAATTTATATCAGCTCATTTGACTTCCTTTACAGATAATATAAACCCACTACTTTTTACATAGGGAGTGAAATATTGGCAGTGCCTGGACACTAGTATTGCTTCATATTGGATTGCAGAATTGTTTTCATTTTCTCTTGAGAAACCATCTGCTAAGAGGATTCTTAACCTTTTTTTGGTAGTAATCTAATTCAAAAGGATGGGCCTTCACAAACACGAAACCCCAAGGTGATAGTTTGTATGTCTTTGCTACAGGGAGTTAAATTCAATTGCACTCCAAAGGGTTATTAAAACTGAAGCATTTTAGGAATGCAAACTCAGGCTTACAAGCCCCACATGATCTAGTAATGTATTTTTCTTCTTTGCAATGCATATTTGCAGAAGCCAGAGCTGCGCTTTCCCCTCTGGAGCCTGTGAAACATCCAGCAGCATGTGAGTGAGCACAGGGCTGTTTCTGAGGAGCTTTATTGCGGAAAGAGGTTCCTGATGAAGGATACCCCATGGGTAGGAGCGTTCATTCTTGGGGGCATCATCCCCACTGACCACTTCGAGTTCATTTTTCAAATGATCCCTGCTTCAGGACTCTTCTCTCACCCTACTGAGTGCATTCACTTCTCACTGCCTGTGGGCTTGAGGAAGAGCTCAGTACCCCACAATGGGCTCTGACAGCCCCGAACGGGTGTCTTCACAGGACTGTTTCATGGTGGATGTAAAGTGCATGCTAAAACCTAGGGTCTGTGCCTGGCACTGGGGGCCAGGGCTTGCCCCTGCCTGCTGTGCAGCTGGGCTAATGGAGTCCATCAAGTCTGCGCTGCAGGCTGTGGCATGACTGGCAGAAGCTTGTGTATGATTTTTTAAACTGATGTACCAGCATTCTCTTCAGTCCCTGGTGCGTGTCAATAAAATCAGCCAGGCCTTATATTTGACCGAAATCTGTGTGACTGCTGTAGAGCTGGTACCCACTTGCATCAAACAAGGGCTTGCATTGCTGCACCCACCAGAAAGGTCCCAGATCGTCTGAGAATCCCAAGCACTTGGAGATATGGATGCTTGTGGGTAGAATACAGATGGCTTAATACCTTGGTGTGGCTGAGACTTGGCACCTAGGCTGCAGTGAGTGACCTGGCCTCCTGCTCTCCCAGACTGTGTCCCTCTGCAAACCCTTTCCTGTGATGTCCTCAGGGCAGGTACCTGGAGATGTCCATGTTGACACAGGAGAGCCCATGCTGGGGAGACAGGCACCTTTCCCACCTGAGGTTTTGTTCTTTGGGTAGTTGGCAGGTGAGCTCTGTTTAAGCCTGATGGGGAAAACCAGGTGAAGTTAAGCACTGTCTTTTGCCAGTGGGTTCAATGGGTAGAGCAGTGATCCAGGGAACTGAAAGCATGGGTTTTACATTCAGAAGTCTTAATAAGACAAAAAGCCCTGCCAGTAGGTAAGCAGGAAAAGATCTTTAATTGCATTCCTCCTTGTAGATCCAGCTACACGTGCGTTCAAAAACAAGAGTAACATACCCCAGTCCTAGGGCAAAACTGACAACTTCACATCAGTAATCTCTGTGGCTGTTTAGAAACACACTTAAATGCTGGCTTGACCTGTGGGTTCACAACCCAAACTAGAGAGCAGCACAGCTGGAACTACTGTGTGATGTTAAAATTGCCTTACACTTTCCATCAAAGTATCACAGTTTCCCTTCCTTTTGACTTTGCCAGTTTCCAACTGTTGGGGCCAAAATTCTACATACCAGGTGTCTGCCCCAGGCTGGGAAAATCTGGAAAACATTTGGTCAAAAGGATATGTTAATTTCCAGGGATGAGGTAACAGGAGCATTCAGGTGAGCTGCCCACCCGAGAAGTCTGGAAGGGCTTTTCTCTGAGAGGCTATTAGGCTCTGAGTCTGGGAGCAGGGTCTCCATCTCTGCCATCCCACCACGCGTCAGGGAGCAGCTTTGAGCCTGCCCCAGGACAAGGTCTCAAATGAGGGGAAGCCTGTTCACACGCTCCTGTTCCAGCAGCTGAAGCAGCTGAGATTTCCTAAGTGTGGTGGACACCTGCCTAACTCTGAGGCTGGACAGTGATTGAGTTTGTGCTGCCCTGGGCACTGGGATGAAGGAGGAGAAGCTGATCCTTCCCTTCACAGCCACGATGAAGTGCCAGGAGGAAGGGACACATCACGGAGGAGTTGCAGGAGATGGCAAGCAGCGAATCAGACAAATGCACTGATTTTGCTGCCAGGACTGCCAGAAAAAACGCTACTGCTCCTCATCCTGTCCTTCCCACCTGGGCAGCATGCGCTGTACCCTTGAAAGCAGAAAACAGAAGGTGCAGACACTGACCTGAGTTGTTACTCCTTGGATCTGCCCGACAAGTAGCATCAAGCTCCTGTTGTACTTAATTCTTCGCTCAGGTCCTTGCCTTCCCACTTTCCTGTATGCTGGAGCAGGTAGATAATTGCATACAGGTGACAGAAAGGTGGCAGCTTTGAGCCTTCAGATGCCAGGGATCAAGCAGCACAGGTAGCATGTGGCCACCTTCACACTTCCTTCTCTGCACCCATGTTGTGAACAGGAGATCCCCTACCCCTTGTATGTGTACCTGATCAGCAGTAACTCTGCTTGATGTGGGCAATTACCCAGAGCAGTGCTGGGGGAGTGAGGAGAGTGGGAGAGGTGAGTTTTCTAACGCAATGCCATTGTGAAATGGGACTGGAAAGTCTGCCGGCATGGATAGCAGTTTTTTGCTGAATCTGTTTTTATTTTCCCGTTTCACTAGAACTGTATCCCAGCTGCAATCCTGTGTGGTGGGTTTTGGAAAACGTCAGTGCTTCATCCAGCCATAAATGAATGTAGATATGTCTGTGGCAGTTATGGGCTGCCATCCACCCAAATGCCCACCACCAGAAAGTGGCAAAGATGCAGATTGTGTCTGAGGATACTGGGAAAATGTGGGACTGAAAAACTCCTTTCTATGTGTAGACTCATGCAGCCATGATAATGCTGCTGATTCCTTCTAGTGTATACAAGGGTGCTAAAGACTGCTTTAAACCCAGCTGAGTTAAAAACAAGCCTTTTTTTTTCCCCAGAAGGGGAGATCATTAGAGCGCCTAAGGGCTTGTTCTCAAGGCTGTATGTGCTCTTGCTTTCCTCTCTGTTTCTTTCTGATCGCTTTTTGGCTTCTTAGGCTGTACTCTCAGTCCAGCCTTGTTTGTTCATGCATTCCGAGTTTATCCAATTATTGTGCTACTGGCAGTGAGGAAGTGCGATAGCCTCTTCTCTACCTACACTAAGAGCGAATGCCAGAGTAGAGTGTTTGTGTATGTGTGAGTGTGCATTCGTGACTAGCAAAAGAAATAAAAATGTAACAAGCACAGTTGCATAGAGAACATAGGTTGTTTACAACATTCTCTAGAGCCCTATGCTAAATAACAAAATAGGCTGTGTAGGTAAGGGTGAGTTCCTGCTGGAACTACTCCTGCAGAATGACTCTTTGGTGTAGACAACTTTCCTGATCAGTTCATTCTTTTCAGAGAGACCCTGGAGATTCCTGGTATGGTCCTACCATTGCTTCGAGTGCTGACCTCGCTTCAGAGCTGAGACATCATCTCCCACTGTAACATCCACCTGCCTCAGCACTCCCTCTTTAAATCGTGATCCTCAGTTTTGGGTCCAAAAGCTTTTCGGGGATGGTAAAAATAAAGAAACTCATCAATTCCTTCACTGCACTTAAACAGCAGCCCTGAACACTGGGATAGAAATTGCTTTGCAAACACAATTAATTGCTGTGTATTGGCTATGCCTTTGGCAGACTGGTGGAGGGTCATGCAGCGCTGACTAGAATTGAGGTGATTGTAGCAAACTTTGCTTTTAATCAGTTTCCAACTTTTTTCACCTTGGGGTGTGAGGGCCCTATTCTCATGCTGTCTGTGCTATTAACAGTGCCTGCCTGAGGCTGGAGGAGATTTCCATCACCACCACATTTGCATAATGACAAAAACCACTGAGGAGTTGCAAAGTAACAAACCCAGGGGCTGCAGCTCCTTCACTGGGGCTTTCTGCTCTCCTGCCTCTGCTTTGCTTTTCATCATCACTGCTGTGGTGGCTGAACCCTGCAGACCCCCTAGTGCCTTCTCCAGAGGTAACTGTGGGACCCTGGCGTGCTCAGCACACTGCTGAGCACTGCAGAGGCTGCAGTTAGTATCTAAGATATGAAAAAGCTCCTCCGCAACTCCACAGAGACCTGCTCCCTCTGTGCCCATTGCAGCAGTGCCTTATAGGGATTGATAAAATCTGGCTCCCCTCTAGTGCTTTTTTCTTGGGGCTAGAATCCCAAGGAAACCTTTTCTGTTTGCAGCTGATGACTGGAAGGGCTAACTAACACATCTGAGGCTCTGCTGCCCTTCCAGCTCAGGTCACAGGCCTTTTACACTGCTCTCTTTTCACTCCAGACGTTTCACAGGCCTCATAGGTTGAGAAGTTTGATGTTGTGTTGGTCAAAGTTTTATTGCAAGGGATTGAAATAGGTAGCTGGTGATTTCTGCCACCAGTAGGATTATGTCTTTCTGTAAAGACACCGAAGACAAGGGCTGGTGAGGTGAGATCGTTAGACCTTTAAAAGGTGTAAGAGACACGTCCTGGTGGAGTTTTCCAGTGATCCTTTGTTAGATCTCTTACTCAGTGCTCCCATTTGCAGAGGGAACGCCCTTGGGGTGACCCTGAGACAAAGTGGGGTGATGGAGCATTTACTTGTTTGCAGTGTGGAGGAAGTGTAACCTGTGGTGGGATGTAAACCAACAGCCAAAGGTGAAGCTGACCTTTTGGGTTTGTTGTTCTTCTATCTGTCTGCAGTGAGTACCTTTCGTTTCCATCTTATGGACTACTCACTTCTACCTGAAGAGGAAGTGAAAGCACATAATTGAAGAACTGGTTGCTAGCTAGGTGAAGTCTTTATGCTTGTCACCTCAGAAGAAATAAACCAGAGTAAAAAACTAAGGCTGACATGCTCTGGAACAAATTATATTCTCAAAACTTATACATACCTTTAGGAAAATAATTTACATGATGGTCTGATTTGTGAGGCAAAGGTGAGAATTTGAAGTGAAAGCAGTTAAATCTTGCAAACTGAAAAATGACATTTGAAAAAAAACCACCCTAATCTGAAGCAAGGATGTATATAAGAAGGCCCAATAATGGCTGGGATAAAAAACGGATTTCACATTTGATGACATCTTTAGGATTCTATCTTTTTAAGGAGAGAAGAGACTAATGAGTGCAATAGCAACTGGTAGCTCTCTTCTGGCCATTTTAAAGTATTGTTGAGCTCCGAAGCTCTTAAATGAGATACATTACATCTGTCAGAGTAATGTACAATGGATCTTCTACTGAGTCTCTATGTGTCTGTGGTCTTCAGTGGAAAATTTCTTTAGTTACACGGTCATCAAATTGTTTACAGAGACAAGATGCTACCCAGTCAAAGCAAATACTTCAAGCTAGCTTAGCTGTTGTTGAGAGATTGATTTGAAAACATGTAATTTATCACTTGGGGGACTGTTTTGTTTTGGGCAATTTAGCATGAACAGCATGGTTCCTGATTCAGCAGGAAGAGCAGTATCAGGATCTTGTTTCAGAAAACAGACCAGGTGAAACAGTAGTCCTCATTTTTAAGCAGAAATTGGAAATATAGTGGAGGTTAATGTGACCAAGTACTGGATGCTGCTCTAAAAACAAGGAATTTGGGCTAAAGATATATCTCATCAGAGCTTTGGGATACATTGAGAGAATTATGTTGTTTCGAGACTCACCAAATGCTTTTCAGACGAATGTTGTAATTCTCAAGAGCCCTGTTACACTCATAATTTCAAACACTAAAACTGCATATTGCAGAATTGAAGGTGCCTTCAGTCTGATAAACATCAGCTCTCTGGCTTCCTTTGATCTAAAAATAGCCTGGCTGGGGCCCCCAGCACCTATGCACAGTGCTGCTGCATCTCGCTGGGAGGAGGAACGTACATAACAAGGTTTGAAAGGAGAGTTCCCGCCTTGCGGGTGGACAACATAGAATCATAGAATAGTAAGGGTTGGAAAGGACCTCAAGATCATCGAGTTCCAACCCCCCCGCTATGGGCAGGGACACCTCCCACTAAACCATGCCATCCAAGGCTATGTCCAACCCCACCTTGAACGCCGCCAGGGATGAAGCATTCACAACCTCCCTGGGCAACCCATTCCAGGGCCCCACCACCCTCACAGTAAAGAATTTCTTCCTCAGATCCAATCTAAACCTCCCCTGTTTAAGTTTAAACCCATTACCCCTTGTCCTCTCACCACAGTCCTTAATGAAGAGTCCCTCCCCAGCATCCCTACAGGCCCCCTTCAGGTATTGGAAGGCTGCTATGAGGTCTCCACGCAGCCTTCTCTTCTCCAGGCTCAACAGCCCCAATTTTCTCAGCCTATCTTCATACAAGAGGTGCTCCAGTCACCTCATCATCCTCGTGGCCCTCCTCTGCACTTGTTCCAACAGTTCCATGTCCTTTTTATGTTGAGGACACCAGAACTGCACATAATACTCCAAGTGAGGTCTCACGAGAGCAGAGTAAAGGGGCAGGATCACCTCCCTCGACCTGCTGGTCACACTCCTTTTGATGCAGCCCAGGATACGGTTGGCTTTCTGGGCTGCAAGCGCACACTGCCGGATCATGTTCATTTTTTCATCAACCCACACCCCCAAGTCCTTCTCCGCAGGGCTGCTCTGAATCTCCTCCCCGCCCAACCTGTAGCTGTGCCTGGCATTGCTCCGACCCAGGTGGAGGACTTTGCATTTAGCATGGTTAAACTTCATGAGGTTGGCATCAGCCCACCTCACAAGCGTGTCAAGGTCCCTCTGGATCGCATTCCTTCCCTCCAATGTATCAACCGAACCACACAGCTTGGTGTCATTGGCAAACTTGCTGAGGGCGCGCTCAATCCCACTGTCCATGTCACCCACAAAGATGTTGAACAAGACCGGTCCCAACACCGATCCCTGGGGGACACCACTCGTTACTGGTCTCCAGCTGGACTCGTTACTGGTCTCCAGCCACTGAGCACTACTCTTTGCGTGTGGCCATCCAGCCAGTTCTTTATCCACTGAGTGGTCCACCTATCAGATTGATGTCTCTCCAACTTAGAGAGAAGGATGTCATGGGAGACAGTGTCAAAGGCTTTACACAAGTCCAGGTAGATGACATCAACCGCTCTGCCCCTGTCCATCAGTTCCGTAGCCCCTTCATAGAAGGTCACCAGATTGGTCAGGCAGGATTTCCCCTTAGTGAAGCCATGCTGGCTGTCATCAAGCACCTTGTTGGTTTTCATGTGCCTTAGCATGCCTTCCAGGAGAATCTTCTCCAAGATTTTGCCAGGCACAGAGGTGAGACTGACTGGTCTGTAAATCCCCGGCTCATCCATTTTCCCCTTCTTAAAAATGGGGGTTATATTTCCCTTTTTCCAGTCATCGGGAACTTCACCTGACTGCCATGATTTTTCAAATATGATGGACAGTGGCTTAGCAACTTCATTTGCCAGCTCCTTCAGGACCCGTGGATGGATTTCATCCGGTCCCATGGACTTGTATACATTCAGGTTCCTAAGGTGGTCCCGAACAAGATCCTCCCCCACAGTGGGCCCAGGGTCCCCACCCTCACCGTCCCCACGTCTGCCTTCCAAGACTTGGGTGGTGTGGTCAGAGCATTTGCCCATAAAGACTGAGGCAAAGAAGTCATTAAGAACCTCAGCCTTCTCCAAATCCAGGGTAGCCAGTTCTCCCGATAACTTCTGGAGAGGGCCCACGGTGTCCCTAACCTGTCTCTTATCGGCAATGTACCTATAAAATCCCTTCCTGTTATCCTTAACATCCCTAGCCAAGTTTAATTCTTAGTGGGCCTTAGCTTTCCTAACCTGGTCCCTAGCTTCCCGGACAACATCCCTGTATTCTTCCCAGGCCGCCTGACCTTGCTTCCACCTTTTATAAGCCTCTTTTTTCCTTCGAATTTTGCTCAGCAGTTCCTTATCCATCCAAGGAGGTCTCCTGGCCCTCCTGCTGAACTTCCTTCTAGTTGGGATGCATCGCTCCTGAGCTTGCAGCAGGTGATCCTTGAATATCAACCAACAGTCTTGGGCCCCCCTGCCCTCTAGGGCTGTATCCCATGGAACCTTACTGAACAGGTTCCTGAAGAGGCCAAAGTCTGCTCCCTTGAAGTCCAGGGCAGTGAGCTTGCTGCACGCTCTTCTCACTGTCCTGAGGATCTCAAACTCGACCATCTCATGATCGCTGCAATCAAGGCTGCCCTGGAGCGTCACATTCCCAACCAGCCCTTCCCTGTTGGTGAGGACAAGGTCAAGCATGGCACCTCTCCTTGTCGGCTCCTCTATTACTTGCAGAAGGAAGTTGTCTCCCACACAATCGAGGAACCTTCTGGATTGCTTGTGCCGGGCCGTACCATCCCTCCAACAGATATCAGGGTGGTTGAAGTCTCCCATGAGAACAAGGGCCTGCAAGCGTGAGGCTGCTCCTATCTGCCTATGGAGCGCTTCGTCCAGCGACTTGCAGCTCAGTCCTTCTCTCCTCCATAGGGAAACGCAGCACCAGCTTTAGGTCACACCAGTAGCTGGAGTCAGAAGGTGCTTTTTGGGGCATGGCAAGATCCCAGCTGAGTGTTGTGAAGAGTCACTTCCCAAAAGAGGCCTAGGGTTGGAATAGAGATATAGAAAATCTTCCAAAATGCTTTTCTGATGTGAATGGATAGGGCTCAGGGCAACCCTTCTCACCAGGAGGCTCCCCAAGCATCCCCCATGGGAGCACCCAGGTCCCAGCCAGGCTCTGCAACCCCCAGCAGCAGGTCCCACAGACATTGTTCTGTCCTCTCTGGGCCATAGGGAATAGGAACAAATGAAAGGTAACACAGGACATGAGAAATACTTCTCGTGGGTGCCTGGAGTCAGAGCAAGGTTTCTCACTATATTTCAGCTCTACACCATGAGGAGCCCATCACATGAAACCTGCAGCATTTGCCAAGTAATGTATGTATTGATTCGTGAGGAAGATGGCTTATGTACTCGGCTGGATTTACCTTTATGCTAAAACCTTGCTGCATTGATTTATCTTTGCAGGGTAGAAAATATCAGAGAAATTTGTTAATGATTTTTCTTGGTTATTACAAGTTCAGTGAAAGATCCATCTGTCCCGGTAACAAACCAGGTCACAGATCCTGTAACCTCACAGCAGCTGGTCCACAAGCCTTGCATTTTTTCCCTATAGGTAAAATGCCTGAATTGATTTCCACTATACATTGTGTTCTAACAAGGAGATTTCCATGGCCATTGAGTCCTCCTGTGGATAGCTTTTTTAAACACATCTTATTTTGTTCTCAGATCACTGTTAAAATTGTTGATGATGATGGAAGCTCACATTAAAGCAATTTGCAAAGAACAGCAGCCCGGCTATATGTCAGCATGTGGATGTCGGGGCATTTATTCCTGATCCTATCCTGCCATGTAAGACTTGTGCTTGGGACTGTATCTTCCAGCATCTGTGAATGCTGTTTTGATTGACATCTTCCGTAAGTGGACCAGAACATCGTGTAGGCTTGGTCAGAGGAAATCTGTGCAAATTCATTTTCCTCCTTGCGTCAGCTTCACTCAAAGCACTGACAAGAGAGAGCTTCATTTCTGTTCCTTCGATGGCACCTGCTGATGCTGAAACAAAATAATAATTAAAAAAGAATGATTAATTACTGTTGTATTTGTTAACTTGGTGCATACAAGGTATGACAGTAACCTGGTTTGGAGGGCATGCTCTTAGTTGAATGGCACAGTACAGCACAACTGCTGTCTTCGTTATTTCACCCCTGTAAAACCCTCAAAGGTTTTTAATTCAACTTTTGGTAACTTAAGATGCCACTAATACTTTTTTTTATTTACTCAGGTGTGTTCTTTTTATTTCTGCCAACATCTCTGACAGGACACACATGTAAACAGGTCAGTTTGCGTCATGTGTTTCTGGTATGCATTTCAGCTGGATAGATGCCTGACAGTTACATACGTATGGGAGTACAGTCTCCTGGGCCCTCTGCTAAATACGAGGCTGGCATGTGCCACTCACATCCCAAGAGCTGCTCTTGGAACCAGGATGTTTTCCTGTTGAGATGTTTATATTGGTGCTCATGGCATGCTAAGTGCTATTTTCAATATAATTTATTTTAATATCATGACTTTGATTATCATGCAATGATTGGAACAGATACCCAGTTTATTAAATACATTAATTGCAGTTGCCATTCAATTATCTTTGCTTTAAAGCTTTGTCTTTTAAAAAGAGCAAACATGTCTTCTTCAAGCATTAACTAAATGTGAAACATTTTGCCCCAAAGGATGAGCATCATAAATGAGGGTAAATAGGACCAGAGTTCTACAACAAAAACTGTTAAACACCATAAATATCATGAATGCCATGTACTATCTGCTTTGACTCAGGACTCTAACAACTCAGAGGAGTTGTGCCTGACCCTCCTGGCAGAGCTGAATTTATGTCTTGTCAATGTGTTGTCTGCTCATCAGCAGCTGAGAGGCAGTGGGCCTACAGGATCTATCTGCACTTTGAGTTGAAAAGCCACAGCCTGCAAACATCCACAGCCTGCAAGCATCCACAGCAGGAGCAGGCTCCAGCCTCATGCACCAGCATGTAGGTCCTGCTGAGCAAGGTGTCTATGGCCTGGCCTCTCGTAAATGTTATTTAACCAATTTATTGCATCTGGAGGGATATATGAGTCTTGACAGGAGAGATGTGAGACCCCTCATCACTTCTGTTTGACTTGTTGCAGTAGCAAAGAGCTGCAGCAGTTATCTCCAGGCTGAGATGATTGACTAGAAGTGATTTTTCACCAGGTGACATTTGCAATAATTATATGGTGCTTTACTTGCTCAGGAGGAAATAATCAGCACAACCTTCAAAAGGCTCTGCGGAAAGCAGCTCTTGTAAAAACAATTATTTGAACCTCCTACTATGACTGCTCCCAGTACAGCTAGGAAATGAGGGGAGTGCACCGTGCGTACGGTAACTGCTGCTGGCTGATTAAAGACAAGCAGAGCCAGGCGGGAGAAGGGGTAAACTCGAGGGAAATCAGATTTCCGTCTGAAATCCTGCATGTTCTCAGCATCTGCTTCTCTCTGCCAGGCTGCAGGTGGTGGAAAAATCAAAAGGAGTGGTTGAGGGATCAGATCTACCACGCAGGCTGGAGCAAGGCTAGAGGTCTGGCCCCCTGCTCCAGCCTCTGGGAAGAAACCTTTTGGGTACCGCTTCATCCAGGATTCTACAGGGGCATGTAAAACAAGTAGTTATGCTTTCTTCCCCAAGGGCAGAACTTTCTTCATGCTCCCCTCCTGCTGTGGCCCTGACAAATGATTTGTTTGTACAATGGCAAGACTGGGAAGCCTTCTGCGGAGCTAAGGGTAGGTGGCCAGTGCTGGGCCAGCACCTCCCATCATGTCATGGGACACAGCCTGGTCACTGGGGAGCAGTATCCCCACTATAGCCTGCGGTAACATGTTGGACCCACTGTGTGTTTCCTCCCTTCTTCCATGCCAGTGACCCTGATGGGTGTTTTACCCCCTGGGTGCCATGGGGCAGCCAAAGTTTCCAGCAGGTGAAGGGGTTGGGCTGGGAGAAAAACTCTTTGGAGGTTTCCCAAAGACTTGCAGCCTCATGATGCAGCTCAGGACCGTCCTGCTGTCCCTTGCGGTGCCTGGTATGCACAGCATGGGGTGCACTGCTCTGGCCTCCAAATAGAGTGTGTGTCAGGCATCTTCCTGTCACCATGCCCTCCTAATACCAGTTTAGCAGGGCCATTGCCATGGCTCAGCCATCAGTTTCTATAGCACAACATGACTTTCCTGAACTTCGGTGCAGCATTGAAACCTTTCCTTCTCAAGGCAAGTGCTAGGCAGGCAACTGAGTTCCTACAGCTGCCTGCAAAGGCTGTGCTTTTGCAACCCTGCCCATGAACCTTTGCTCCATCAGAGCTACAGACCCAGGACAAAGCCCCCAGTGCATCTCCTCACCCTGTTTATGGTGGTTCTGGCTGAAAACTAAGCCTAGGTTGTCTGTCGAGGTGCCAGCCTTATGGGCCATTTTGTTGGGATTTCAACAGGGTGTTGGCTGCCTAAACACCCGGTAAATGAAGGATCCTGGGTGACTTCTTATCCTATCCACTTAACCTGACTGCTGCCTGATGCCTGCTGTGAAAAGCACCCCCATGCCAGGGGTGTCTCTCCTGCCTATGGACATGGATATTGCTCCGCAAGTGCTGGGTCCAAAGGGACCTACTTCAATTGCAACAAAGCTGCGGTGTATGCCAGTCCAGGATTCAACTTTCTGAACTCAGACCTTTTTCACATATGGTGGCACCATCTAAAAATAGCAGTCTATAGCTAACCGATGTATTGAACAGCCTAGCACAAACAGCTAGCACAAACCAATATAAATAATTCTTCTGGCATCCCCACACCTACCTTCTTGTTGTCAAGCGGAGACCAGCCTGGAATATTGTCCTGGGTTCAGCAGTAGCAGTCATTTTCTTCCTCTTAGTAGCTGGTGCAGTGCTGTTTTTTGACTTTCAGCCTGGGAGCAGTGCTGATAACACCGATGTTTTCAGTTGCTGCTCAGTAATGTATACTCTGACCAAGGACTTTCTGAGTCTCATGCTCTGCCAGGGAGGAGGGGAAGTCGGGAAGAAGCAGAGACAGGACACCTGACCCAAACTGACCAAAGAGGTATTCCATACTACCGCACGTCATGCCCACTATATAAACAGGGGGCAGTTACCCGGAAGGGTTAGATCACTGCTCGGTTGGGCTGGGTATCGGTCGGCTGGTGGTGAGCGGTTGTATTCTCTTCCCTTGTTATTTCCCTTGTCATTATTATTATTGGTGGTAGCAGCAGTGGTTTGTGTTATACCTTAGTTACTGGGCTGTTCTTATCTCAATCTGTGGGAGTTACATTCTTTCGATTCTCCTCCCTCCCTCTGGGAGCGGGGGGGAGGAAAGTGGGGGGAGTGAGAGAGCGGTTGCGTGGTTCTGAGTTACGTCTGGGCTTAAACCATGACAAGTTTTTAAAATGGGGGTTTTTTTTCAGTGAAACTGTCCTTATTCTTTTATAACAATTATAAAAAATCACTCTGAACAGACTTTAAATACACAAATCATAAATGATCATTCTCAAGCTGAGAGAAAGCTGGGAAAATGACTCATTTTGGGTGATCTTGAAAAAGAAGCCAGAAGTCCTATCTCCCGTTCCAGCCAGCAAAATGTGCTGTCTCATCAGAAAAAACTAATTAGCTTTTCATTTAAAAGGGGGTGGCTGGACATGTTATGTGAACATGGCACCAGGGCAATCTGCTGCTGACCCAGGACCCCTTGGCGTGGGGGACTGGTCCCAGCCTTTGCCTCCCAGAAGTGGTGCTGGGAAGGCAGCCCATGGCGCATCACTCGACAGGGAGAAGATATCATTTTGTTCATCAGCTGCTGGAAAGAAAGCAGAGTGCTGCTTTGGGCCACCCCTGAGTTTACACATGCTGCGGGCATCCCTGGTGCTGGCACAGGGCTGTGTGATGCAGCAGGAGCAGCTGCTGGGTTGCTGAGCTGCACCCATGCCTTGTTTTGCCATACCCAGCGATATCGCCTAGTCACCCCAGCTAAGGGCAGCCAAGGGGGTGCTGAGTTAGAGATTTGGCTGAGGCACGTTGTTATTTGCACAGCACCCATCCCTCGAGGCACCCTTCCCATTGATACAACTGCTGGTTGTGGGAGAGCCAGCCGCTCGGGTGGGGAGTTATAGCCACATTTGTGGCCCTCCTTGTCTTCTCCACAGCACTGGGACAAAGTCCTGTGCAGTACTGGAGGTCCCTCTGTTTGTTCAGCTCCTTAGAGAGCACTGTCTGTGTTTGCTTATAGCTGCCTTGTGCAAATGCTGGCTGCACTCCAGTGGGAGTCCCGGAGCTGAGCCTGGGATGTGCCTTTGCTGCTAGGGATTTCCCCCCCTTCCTATGGACTGTGCAGACTTTCTTCCACTTTAGGCTCTGCTTCAGTGAAGATACTCTGAAGGACAGCAGAGTTGCTTTAACCTGCCCTGCAGGTAATGCAAAGCCTATGTTGGTGCCCCCTTGATTCCCAATGTCCCCATTAGTAATACTATTGTCCATTGTTTTCGAAGGAGCGCACCCTTGTAAGGCGATGGATGAGGTCTGTGAACATGCTGATGGAGTTAAACTCCCCACACCTTCTGAACTGGAGCCCAACCATCTGCTGTACAGCTGTAGATTGGTCAGAAAGCTGCTGGTGACTCAGTAGAGGAAGCCGAGGCATGGGCGGTCTATTTTTAGCTGTCATTAAATGTACTAAAGTGGCTTACTGCTGAGTTGAAGAAAGGACGGACAATCCCTGCTTGCCCTATTTAGGGAATAAATGTGGAATACTTACATCCATTTCTAGAGTCTAAATTATAGGTGCTGCTGGGGAGAAGGCTGTTGGAGAGGAGAAATCTCTGGCCATCCTTCTGCATGACTCAGGACAGCCTTTCCTTTCATGCAGCATCAATCCAAAAGGCAACCAGCACGTCTGCAGAAATGCAAGCGGAGAAAGACTGTGGGCACTCACCTGGACATGTGCTGCAGCTACCTGGCTGTGCTCAAGACTATTCAGCCCTTCTTGAAAAGGGTGCAAATAAGTGATGGGTAGCAATGAGCCCTAGTGGACTGTTATGCTCTTGTTTTACAAAGGGGAGTAGTAAGAAAGAAAATGATAAACCAAATTTTGTATTTATATATATATAATATATAATGAATCTATATAAAATAATAATACATGTATACTATATGTCTGTAAAAAAACCTCTGATCACCTTTTATCAGAATACAAATAGATATCCCAGGAAATAGTTTGTAGATTAACAGCCAACAAAGACATTTTGCTCACCCAGCAGAGAATTAGCCTGCAGATACAGCAAACATCAAGAGCATAGTACGGTTGCAAGAAGGATGAGCCATTAGTGTGTATGAAAGGACACACAGAGAGAGGTTAGTAATTTTTTAACAAATCCCATTTCTGCCTGAAATGTCTCCTATTACTGTCAACAGTAACTCTGGCTGAAAAGGAGAAGGAAAAAGTCACTTTTCCTTTGTATGTGGCCTTGCTCGGGCCATGCTGGCACAGTTCCTTTTCTGGTCTTTGTTTGCAAGGCTCACACACAACAGAAAGTGAGAAGCCTTTCAGACTGGGTAAAAGCTGATATCTCGAGGGGGGGAAGTTGGCAGGGATGAAGTGCCATCCCCACAACTGCCATAATGCTGCTTTGGGAAATGGGCTGTCCAGGGCTGTTGCTGGGATAAGATGGCATAAAAGAGTGACCAGACCAGTATGGGAAACAAGCCAGATGTTAAGAAAGGCAGCAAACAGGTCTTGGTAGGGCACCAGCATGAGGGTGGTGGGGGGTGAACTGAACTGAGATCTTCCTTCAGGACGAATTTGTCTGTCGGGAGCTGCAGCAGAAACTGGGTAGAGACATTTGGATCTGGTCTGTGGATTGTTGCTGCAGTTGCATCTGTTCTTTAAAAAGAGACTAAGAAAGCCTATTCCACCTTCATCTGTCAGTGGCAGCAGGAAAGGCTGCTTTGCCGCAGGCACTGCTGCTCTTTAAAAGCTTCCAAATGCTCCTCCACTGAGATGTTGCCGAGGTTTATTTCCTTGCGGTGGCTGTGGTCAGAGCAGCGTGATGGGCTCACAGCGGTAGGAGGCAGAGCATCTGTACTGAAACAACTGCAGAACGATAAAATGAGTCAATACACCTAAAAAGAGAAAGCTGGTGGAGAACAGAAAGGAGGAAAGGCCCCTAAAATTGAAGAGGAAGAGGATAAATAGCCTTTTGGATTTACTTATTTTCTAAGCATTAGCAGTGAGCAGTGGAGATCTAGGGGGATCCATGCAGTGACCAATATTCGGGGGAGAGGGGAGTGTAAATGAAATAAAAAGGCACTGTAATGTTCTGGAGCTGTAGGGGTGGCCTGCTGGCTCCCCATGACTGTTCACACACAGGCCTTGCCTAGCAGGTGCTTGTGACCCACCCTTGAGGGCATCCTCATTGGCACTGAAGCAGATGTAAAGAGCTGGTGCTGCCTCCGTGCCTGTGCCTGAAGCTGTGTCTGAGGGCAGTGCTGCAGGACCTGGGCTGAAACAGCTGCTTCCAACCCCTGCACTCCTGGTGCTTGCACCAGTGCAGTTCACTGTAGTGTCCTTATCCTCACCTGCCTGCCGCCGATCACTTGTGTGGCTGGAAGAACAGGGCTTGTTTGTCTGCTCTGTCAGAAGACGACAGAGGAGCTATGGAGAAATAAGACTTTGTGTGTTTTGCTATTCTATCAGTGGTGTAAATATCAGTGAGAACCTGCACACTGAACATTTAGAAGAATACTATGCATGGGAAGCATTAGAGCTTACATGGATTTGGTGGCTGAGCCACCTGACAATAATCTCTTTAACTTGATGGGCCAGGAGGAGACATCTCCTCTCACGTCTCTAGGAATGCCACACAATAAAAAATCAATATTAAAGTTAATATTCTTAACAATATTCCCTGCAGAGAGTCTGAATGGGATTGTGTTTCCTTGTCGTTGGTCTTTAAGTATGAGATGTTCCTCATGGAGAGCTGCAGCTGTTTCCAAAGCACCAGTCCAAGACTGGTGAGGTGCAACACCAGCACCAAGAAACCTTGTGCTGCTGCAAACCCCTTTATTTATAACTCACTGATTCCTCCTTTTCAAAAGCAGCCTTGTGATCCCCTTCTCTCAGGCTGTAAAAGACACTGTGCTGAATGTGAGCTGCTGTGTCAAGCCTGGTGCTCCTGACTATGCTTGGCTGGAGGCAGTAGCATCAGTGTAGGTTCTCAGCACCCAATGTCTGTGGCCATTTCAGAAGCATCTCTCCCTTCCCTCCTGCATGTTCTGGCAATTTGGGTCTCAAGGTATACAGGGCTGCTTTGCAGCAGACTGATTTTTCCCTAGTGGCTGCCCAGAACAGGATTGTTTGAATGTTTGAAATTTTAGAGGCTGATTTCAATCCTCTGTTCTGACTGTCTATATTCATTATTCATTGATGGATCCTGAATTAGAAAGAATTTCCTCTTCATTTTGTATTGGAAGAAATTGAACATTGGTAAGAGCAGTGATTTCAGTTGGTGGGGATGGAGATGTTATCTCCTGCTGCTGCATCTCTCCTGGCTTCACTCGAGTTTCCATCTGTGCAAAACCAGAGAGAGGACTGTGAAACACCACAGCACACAGCAGTGGAAATGGCTTCCTTTCTGGGGCTTTGGCAACTTCAGGTGGAAAACTTGGGTTATTCCAGCTCTGGACATTATGCAGCCTGCCTTATCTCTGATGCTATTTCAGTTCCTGACTGAGACCCAACAAGATCATCACATTGCCCCTGCAACCTGTCTTTAGGGGCATTTCTGACTTTGAATCACTCAGCTATATAATTTGACCCTTCTCTGGTACTTCTCATTAAGTTGCATAGTCCCGGGGCTCTTGCACTGGGATCTTTTCGCTTTTTCTTTCCTCTGGTTTTTGTTTTGCACAGTTTTACTTACAAAATCCTTCATGAAGCTGCATGCTACTGCAGACAATAATTGTTCATGTGTGCATTGATGCTGCTTGCCATGCTAGAGAAATTCCCATTGGCTACAAGAATACCTATTTAGTATTAAAAGAAGGAGTTCGGCTCTTTTTGGCAGTTGCCATGTAATGGTCCTTACTGTGGAGAAGGGATCAGTTGTGTGACTGCTGACTTTTTAGGTGATGTGTCCCTGCCTTAGAGCTGGATGCTTTGTTGCAAAGTGGTTGCTTGTGGATTTCTATTTTACCATTGCCACTTTCTTACCATCACTTCACTCTTTAGACATTCATTTCCTTCTATAGCTCTGAAAAGAAGCATTTTATTTAATTATTTTTCTTCTGTTATGTGGGAAAACACTCCTTCATCTGTCCGACCACTTACACTTTGAAACACTTTGCCTTGTTTTCACTGTATTGTTCTATCTTGGCTGACCCAGCATGGCTCATCAGCTTTAACTGGTGAGAAAGCACAGGGTGTGTTTGCTTTTCCCTGAAAAGCATTTTCTGCTCCATAACAAAATTTAAAGGCCAATAAAATGCATTAATAACCTGCCTGAATGCAGCTGGTGCTGAGGAGAGCCGGGTGCCATGCAGCCTGCCCATGTCAAGGCAGCCGGGGGCCCACTGCCCTCCTCCCACTCTCTAAAAGCACCGTGTGTGTGATTTGGGGCTGGAAATGCTCACTTGATGAGTAACCCAGTGAGCAGCTGATCATCTGCCTGCTGATGGGATTTCTGCTTGGAAAAGGAAGTAGAGTATCTCCAGGAGTGGGTACAAGCTGCCTTTCCTCTGGCAGCCCCTCCACAAGCTCCCATCAGGGATGCAGGACCAGCAGGGCTGCCTGGAGGGGAGCAGTAGCTGCCTGCGGGAGGCTGGCAGGGAAACAGCCCAATTTCAGCCCTGCTGGGGTTTAAAGGGATAGAATTCACCTGGGTTTTTTATTTAGCTGTAGCTGAGCCCTCGGTGCTGCTGGTTGCACCCATACTGGAACTAGGCAGCCACAGACTGCTTATAAAAGCTGCTCAGCTAGGGGATGGCAGCTGTGCTCCTCACCTGGTTTCTGCGGCTCTGTGAGCCCCCACAAATGTGCTCAGGTTGCATCTGGACTGGGCTGTGCACAGGGCCACAAAGTCAGGGGCTGTGAGAGAGGGGAGAAACACCATCTGGGGATGAAGCTGGAATATGCCTTGTAGCAGGGGCAGTGCCCCCTGTTTGAGCCTTTCTGTTGAATATGGACTATGGATGAGCGCCTTCAGCAGCTTTGGTGTTGCTTGTTCTGCTCTGAATTCTCCTTTGTAATCCTGTCCTACACCCAAATGACCAGAACTCCTCCTTTCCTGCCGACTGCTTCCTTTCCATAAACGTTTACATTCAGATATTAAAGCTGCAGTGAGGGGAAAAGTCAGTGCCTTTAATGCTTTCTTCCAGGATGCTGCTGAAGAAATGTTTCAGCCCCTCCACACCTTCCCCTCCCCTGCAAGAGAGACCTTTAGTTTTCCCAAGCAGTACTACAGCAGACTCTCAGTGCTCCCTTACTGATTTGTCATGGCAACAAATTCTGCCTTATCTTTTTGAACATTCTGTCTTCTCAGGGACCTTCAGGACTCCTGATTACAAATTTGTTTCAAAGTTCTGGTTGTTAAACAGTGAAAATAGCAAAGTAAAGGTGACTCTCATTGCTGCATTTTCTAAGTGTGACTTGCAATAACATCATGCAAGAGCTCATGTGGTCACAGTTGTGACCCAGGTTGTCCAGATTCCTCAGCCATGGAGGTTGATGCAGTCGGTCTGCAGAGTGGTGCAAGTGAACTAGCATAGGGCAAAGGACTAAGGCGAGTTTAAATATGTCAGTAGGGGGACAGAAAGATGCCCCTGGCTAGCTGTGGCTGCTGGGCCACCAGTGGGATGGCCTGGGTGCAATAGAGATGAATATGGATACATATTCTGGAAAAAGATCAGCTGAAAAAGCCTGAGCTGTCTTTATATGCTCCTTGCAGAAGGGCAGGTCCCTTGATTTGAAGGAGTCACAGCTGGTATCTTTAAAGCAAGGTGTACCTCGTCACCATAACGCGCACCCTTCATCCCCTGCTCTGCTGGAAGCCCAGGTGAAGGATAGCTTGGCATTCATGTTCACTAATTGGCAGTCACAATTAATGTACCTCTGTGTAATTACAGCTCAGCACCTGGCTGCGCCTATGAGGCTGGAGCAGAAGCCAGGCTGCTGGGTGGAGGGTTCCCCAGAGGCTTAGTGAACGCGGGGTTGGACTATGCATTGATTACAGCTGTGTGTGAGTGGGTTAAAAATAACTCCAACTTTCCAGAGGAATGTGTTTGTTATGGAGTCACTGAAAGGCTGTAGTAAGAGACCCGGGGGCGAGCAGCCACTGGGAGCAAGCCAAGAGACAGAACTCCTGGGCAGGGCGCTCCCTGGAAAGGCAGGCTGGGCGGCTGAGCAAGGAACCTGCTCCTGTTTGTTTGCTCTCTGTGTTCAGGGAAACAAAACTGTGTATGTGACGTATGATAAATAAACATCCCTGCACCAAGGAAGTAAGCTTGACTCTCAGCATCAGTTGTATTGTAGTTGAAGCAACCTGACAAGACCCCACGTACTGGCTAATCCTCAGGCCAGACAGAGGTAACAGTATGTTTAATATGTTAATTAACTACTTCATTACACATCTGATTTTCTGTTTTTAAGCAAATTGCTAAGAAGGCTTGTTTAACAAATACAGTTACTAGTACATCCTGCTCATTGTATGACATCTCAGCAAAATCGGTAGCTTGGGTGTTAACAGCATAGCTAATCACTAACATACACGAAGCAGAGCCAAAAAAAGCTGCAAACAGACAAGGAGCATGGCAGGGAACCGAAGTAAAGGACACACACACCATTATTCTGCTAGAGAGACTGTGCTCTGAGGTTTCCAAGCAGTGATCATAATTAACTCTTCATGACAGTGATGCATTAGGATGAGAAGGGACTCCCACAAGTGTAGGATTCATGCACAGATTCAGGTGAGTGTTTTCTCAAAGAAGTTCCCTAAAATACATCCCTAGTGTGCAACAGATGGAAAGGAAGGAAACAGTGACCTTCAGGTTGGTCAGGGCAGAAAACCTGTTTGGCTTCAATGGAAAGGGATTGCAATCCCTTAGGAAGGACCAAGCTAGGAGCAAGGGTTATGCAGAGAAAAAAGAAAAAGCTATCAAACTGGTGTACAGAGCGGGGAGACATTGTGAAGACCAAGCCAGAGGGGGCTTTGGTACGGGATCCATGCAAGGGTTTGTAATCTCAGGGCCATGATAAATTCCAGTGAGTATAGACTTGGTAGCACAGAGGAGCAGAAACATCAGCTGTGTGCGCAATGAAAGGTAATTTAGTCCTAATAGGAGCTAGCTTAGAGAAAGGAGAGTTGATTCAGATCCGCAGTTTACCCTGCATAAATCTGTAGAGTCACACAGCTGTGTGTGAAAGAGAAGTTTGGGCCTTGGAGGTATTTGTTGTAAAGAAGTTGTGAGTTTTTTCAGGTTTGAGTTTTTGGGGGTGGTCACAAGGAAAATAACTTTAACTTGCAAGCAGTAGACATTTGCCTGGATGTCTCCAAAAGACAAGAGCTCTTCTGGTGAGCACTTAAACAAGGGCTTGCAGATGATAACTTCATCTTTTGTCCAGTTGCGTGCTGCCAATTTGCCTGAAGAGTTACATTGCTGAGGGAATGGCAGAGTCATGCTCCTTCATTTGTATATGTATATACATGTATATAGCTTTATGGATTAGACGCAAGCAAGGTGTCAGGATGTCTGAAGTCTCCATGCTATAAACTGTGCATCCTTCCTGTGGCACCAGCCTGGAGCTTTTATTTAGTCTTGCATATCTAGGCAGAAGATTTGCCCACTGTGATGAGACATGTGGGGGAAAGGGTATCTCACAGTTACAAGAAAATGGTGTTTGTCAAACAGCTTCCAGACCTGCTGTAAGGAGTCGTCAATCTGTAAGGCACATCCTTCCAAAGAAGAGATGATTTTTGAATCTTGTATGATCAACAAGTACAACAACAGTGGCTGTTTCTTCTCAGGTTAAACCTTGGCTCCTATTTCCTGGAATAAGTGCATACATAGAGGTCTGAGTGCTTCAAACTTGATGACATCACTTTTTAGGCTACAAATCAGCACTTTAGTCAGCACAGCGATAGCTTTGTTTTGAGAAGAGCCTTTGAGCTCTTTCAGAGCTGTACAAATATTGAAGAATCATTGTTCAATTTTTCTTATTTCAAAATGCACTTTTTAACATTTGCTGCATCAAAACAATATCGAAGTTTGAGACTCCAGTGGGACATGTTTCTCCCTTTCATGGCTTTCTCTACCATCACCCCGTAGCTTGGTAGGTGTAGGGGGAGCATGAACACAATCTTGGGGTGTGTTTGCTCCCATGAATAGTGCTGAGTACTTAGCATCATTTAGTGAACCACAACCCCTGAAGCATTCCCTAACCATCTGTCCTCTTCTTCTTGTCCTTGAGCACCCAGGGAAAAGAATATGTGGGAGGCATACCCAGCTGAATAGAGAAGCAAAATAACGCAAGATGTAATTTTAAGACATGGGTTAAGCAATCCAAGGGCCTTTAACCCACCCTGCATCTTCCTATACAATGGCCCTCAGAACCAGCCTGTTGATCAGACATTGGCACATTGTGCAACACAGCTCCCTCTAACATGAAAATAGTGGTAATAACAGGGAAAAAATAATAGGAAGGACAAATAGCAAATTTACTTTGAGTGTATCAGTGACTAGGCATGGCATGTGTTGGAAGCATTGCAGCAAGATGAGTTTTGAGGAGTCTGAAGGTAAATATGATAGCTGCTGGGTGTGTTTTTCTGGAGTATCCTTCATCTTTGTCATTTTTAAGGGGGGCAAAAAGTAAAACTGGAAATAAAAATGGAGATTTTACATTGGCTAAGCACCATTGTGTTGCTTCAGAGCTCTGAAAAGGCTGGAAAAGAAAACCCTGTACAGCAGAAATGTTGCTTGAAAAACAATTCCTTCCATGATACTTCACATAATCTGAATGAATTTTTCCATTGCTGCCTTTAGTCACATAGAGGCCTTTCATACACCCAGGTCTGTTGATCTCTGATACAATTGCACAAAGGAGGCAGCTCATTAATTCTCATTCTGCACTGAGCATGTTTTGATGTGGAGATCACTGACAGCACAAAAATATCCTTTCTGGCTGTGTCGGTAGGGATAATAGCAGTATTGACAGTGTGTACCTGCTGCAGGCAAAACGGAGGAGATGCTATGTCTCTCCGGTGTTTCATCTGAGGAGTAATGACCAGGAAGGTGACGAGTGATTGTGGAGCTGCACCTAATATGAAACGCTCCTGTGATACCCCCTTGCCAGAATGATGATACAGCTCCTATAATTCAACACACTTTTCAGTGAAGTCAGACCCTCGATAAAAACACTAACTTTCAAAAATTCCTGCCTCTACCAGCTAGTCATTGATTAAAATAATCATACCTTTATAAAGGTTTTCAAGCTCTGTGGCTACAGAAGGCTTATCAAACATTTAACAATTCCAGGCATGAACAGTTTATCTGAATGTTTACTTGCAGTATTGCAAACAAAGCACTATTGTGTTAATGTGGGGAGCCAAAAAGCAAAACTGAAATACTTCCATTATCTAAACTGGCTGGAATTAAACAGCATAAATGAGAAGAAAGTTTCATTTAATGTACAATCTTTATAACTAGAGTAGACATCAAAGATGGGATCTTTTAAAAGAGAAATTGGTGGTCCCTGCCCATGGCAGGGGGGTTGGAACGTGATGATCTTAAAGTCCTTTCCAACCCTAACTATTCTATGATTCTATGCGTGTGTGATGGGCATGCAACTTTGTGGTTTTACTTTGATTCCTTTCTCTCTACTCTGAAATCATAAGGATCATGATGAGAGGTAAAATCATAGAATCATGGAATCATAGAATAGTTAGGGTTGGAAAGGACCTCAAGATCATCGAGTTCCAACCCCCTGCAAAAGGTGGAAACAAGGTCAGGCAGCCTGGGAGGAATACAGGGATGTTGTCCGGGAAGCTAGGGACCAGGTTAGGAAAGCTAAGGCCCACTTAGAATTAAAATTGGCTAGGGATGTTAAGGATAACAGGAAGGGATTTTATAGGTACATTGCCAATAAAAGACAGGTTAGGGACACCGTGGGCCCTCTCCAGAAGTTATCAGGAGAACTGGCTACCCTGGATTTGGAGAAGGCTGAGGTTCTTAATGACTTCTTTGCCTCAGTCTTCACTGGAAAATGCTCTGACCACACCACCCAAGTCTTGGAAGGCAGACGCAGGGACAGTGAGAATGCTGTGCCTGGCATTGCTCCGACCCAGGTGTAGGACCTTGCACTTGGCATGGTTAAACTTCATCAGGTTGGCATCAGCCCACCTCACAAGCGTATCAAGGTCCCTCTGGATCGCATTCCTTCCCTCCAATGTATCAACCGAACCACACAGCTTGGTGTCATCGGCAAACTTCCTGAGGGCGCATTCAATCCCACTGTCCATGTCACTCACAAAGATGTTGAACAAGACCAGTCCCAACACTGATCCCTGGGGGACACCACTCGTTACTGGTCTCCAGCTGGACATTGAGCCACTGAGCACTACTCTTTGCGTGCAGCCATCCAGCCAGTTCTTTATCCACCCAGTGGTCCACCTATCAAATTGATGTCTCTCCAACTTAGAGAGAAGGATGTCATGTGAGACAGTGTCAAAGGCTTTACACAAGTCCAGGTAGATGACATCAGCTGCTCTATCCCTGTCCATCAGTTCCGTAGCCCCTTCATAGAAGGCCACCAGATCGGTCAGGCAGGATTTCCCCTTAGTGAAGCCATGCTGGCTGTCACCAAGCACCTTAAATGCTGGTGTTACTAACGGAAAAAAGATAAAAAGCAAAGATCAAACGCATTACTATGACGGCCTGGGTGCTTCATCGTCTTAGTGTCCTTCTCTTTTCCTAAACTAGAAGAAGATGGTATCAGGCCCAGTTTAAGGTGGGATCAGTCTTGCCTCTGTAGATAAAACATGATGGCTCATGCAGAGATAGAGGGCGGCTGTGCAGGTTTGGGGTAGCTGTTGCTGCGCCAGAGCTAATCCATCACACCAGATCTGCTGAGCCAGCAAAGACCATAGGTCTCCCCTCCTCTTTTCCCTGCAGTGCCCCAAAGCCACACGAGTACCTGCCCCAGCACCGTGTGTGCTGGGGAACATGGTGAGGAGGCACACAAGCAGGCAGTGATCCTGGTAAAGGACATCCCCCATACCAGGGTCTCGGTGGGCACACAGGAACCTCCCCGGGACCCTGAATATCATGGAGCTGTGGCTGGTGACACAGCTCTCCAAACTCAGCACAGGAACAAGCTGCTTTGCCGCTGCTCATGGCTCTTGCCAGCACTCAGGCACTTGCTCCAGGCTGGCATAGCCCTGACTCAGCCACAGCAGTTTCCAGACACAGGCAGCAATGGTCTGCATCTGCATGGCCTAAGTTCCGGGCAGGATCAGTCCAAGAAATTTTGTCTTTTAATAAGTGATGTCTGAAATAAGACCTGAAGAAAGTTAATTTTTAATGTCAAGTGGCACTGTTTCATTATGAAGATTTTTCAAAGCTGCAGCCAAACCAGTCCAGTGCTTCTTAATTGCTTAATATGATAAATCATAGCTTTTGCCAACTGCTTGCCTAATTACGTATTTTATTCATTGTAAACATCAGCTCTGAGAAGATGGAAGGGCGAATGCGCTGCGTTTCCACAGCCAATCTGATGGGCTGGAGTGCAGCAGCCATCTCTGGAACTGCATCTAGCTTGCTCTCATTTATGTGGCTGGAATGCACCTCCAAGAAGTTGTCTTTTATACCCCTTCTTCAAAATGAGGACCCTTTTCACCATTTCTTCAGGGAAACTGTGTTTCTGAATCTATTATAAAAGGTTATTCATCTCAGCTCCTGAGGACTTGCGTATTTTCACAAAACATCATTTGTCCTCTTTCTGTGTTTTCAGCCCACTGTTTCAGAGGTCGGACCAGCTTCTGGCAAGACATGGGGGCTCCTCTCCATCTTAACTCCTGCTGCATCATCCCAAGACTTTGTTCTGGGTGTGCGTGTGCTGTACTCAGCACCAAGCAATTCTTAAAAACTGGAAAAAATATTGTTTCTGAAGCCACCGGAAGTTAAATTTCAGGTATGAGTAAATTAAACTTTTTTAAGCTGTAAATTAAGGTATAGGTTGAAGGTGGCAGGCACATGATGGCGCTAAGCACTGTAGAGCCCCACTAGGCAGAAGCCCTCTGCCTTTGGGAACTCATAGCCTCGTGGATGTGAGCAGAAGGATAATGTCTGTGCAGGGTATGCAGGAGGAAAAGGCAGGCAGTAGAAGGGATAGGCATAATCTTAGCCCATCACCAAATCCACTCCTTCTAAGGGTAGCTGATCCAGAGCAGCACTGGTGGAAGAAGCAGCACCAAGTGTATTCCCACCACCAGCTAGCCACAGGGGGTTTGTTTCCACGACTTCAAAAATACTTCCACCCAGAATTGCCTTGTAAACAGAACACTGCTTTCATTTATTGAGGTTCATACATATTAATGTTCATATACTGACTACTCTGTCTGATTTGCTTTAATCGAGAGATAAGCTGAATTTCTTATCTTGTTCTTCTGCAGCAGGAGTTGAATTTTGAAGCAGTACATTTTCCTGCTGTATTCCAACTACATTTGAATTAAACATGGTCATAGTAGTGGAGAAAGTATCAATCTCTATATAAAATCCATTTGTACTGAAGGTGGTGTATAATACAGCACTTTAAAGTGATGATCATTAGAAATAACTACTTGGGACATTCTAGTTGAGGAGAAGAACATTCAAGCCATCCATATTAGCGCAGTAAGATATAAACATCTCTGTCTTGTTTATAAACTGCTGAAAATGAAAGTTGTTTAACTTCAGGGGACTTAATATCACTTTAGAATTGTTTTCCCTCTGGTAGTGCACAAGATGAACCATGCATGTTTGAGTTTTGAGATGATGGTTCCCCTCTTGCAGATACACTATACTTCAGAGAGAGCAGATCAGAGAAATGAAGGTCCACTTACAGAAGTATGTATACAAGATGTGATCATAGCTGCAGAAATTACAATTAGATCTGCACATAACAATTGAAATACCCTGCACACAATTAGATAAATGGGCAGTTCCTCTGGCCAGCAGCTGCATGGCGGATGGCTGCAGCTCACTGCACTGCAGCTGCACAGGCATCTTTGGTATCCGTTCTATGCGCATTCGTTTCATGTGAACTGAGGCCACACTTCCTGTGCTGAAAACTACTTTAAAATTTATTTCCATAGGAATTCCTAAGGTTATTACATTTATTCTTGTACGTTGTGAGCAACGCCTCTGTGCTTCATGGCTTTTCTCTTCTTTTTCTTCCTTTTTCTGGAGGAGGGGAATAATTCATCATAGAAAGAGGCGCATAGGTTTTATTTTTTTGTTTCAGTAAAACAGCACTTCAAAGCAAGCGCTGCCAGGGTTTTGCTCATTGTGACTCAGATTTATGGAAATGTCACTTCAAAGTCTCTGGGCTCTCAGTTTAGTATGGCCATATCCCACTCATTTGTAGGTCTGCTCTCAGCCTTGTGTTTTCTCAGTATAATCTTGAAAAATATATCCTCAAATTCAGGGAATTCTGCCAGTACAATCTCCGGACAGTTTGAGTGAAAAACATCTTAACATTATGGATTTTCATTCTCTGGTCACAGCACAAGTTCTTGAAAAGGACAGGGCTGTGTCCTGGAAAACCTTACTGTTTGCTGGAGTTTTGGGGTTTTTTCCTTTTTTTCTTTTGTGTTTAGCTCATGCTGAATAACTTAGTGGGTTTCATCAAAGTCATCTGAGAACTCTACGGCTGAGAAAATGATGCATTTTTGGAGATATTTTTAGCAATAAAACTGCTGATGCAATATTCAAAAGCTTTACCTTGTTGATCTCAGTCTGAGTTAAAAAGCAAACTTTGTAGAAGTTGAAGAGTTTCATAATTCTGAGTTTATAAAGTTGGCAGTTGAGTACTTCTAATGAGACTCACATCAAATGCAAGTGTATCATCTTCAGAGTGCAGGTGTTGATCGGCATGGATTGAGTTTGAAAAGCTCTTCATTGCTGGTGACATTTGCCGCTTAAATCTGTTCGACACTTGAGGTTCCCAGTAACCTGCCATAAACCCATAAGCCACTTGGAAAGCGTAAACACAGAAGGTCCCTAGCAAAATGTAAATCCTGTGCTTCTGACAGCACTGGCTGCAGTGAAAGGGTCTGGGGGAGTGAAGAGCTGTTACCTGCAGATGTGCTGCAACTTCACTGACTGCACAGGCTGTTGGCAAAGTGTGCAAATTCAGGTGGAGTAGATGGCAAATCTGTCCAGAAAGGCAAGATAAGGATGTGTTACTTTCACAGCACTTGAGAAATACCTGTGCTGTTGAGGCCTCCAGTTTGCACGCCATCCTTTCCCAGTGACTTAGGATGACAAAGAGTGGTCAGCAAACAAACGGGAGCATGGCTACCCTGCCCTGTGGATGACAAACCTCTGAGCAGCCATGGACTCATGAAGCATGAGCAATTAACAATGACTTGTTCGCTTCTGAATAGCAGCAAAGTCTTAACCCAGCTTTTTCAGAGAGGTTTCCCTCCTGTTTGCCCATGCCAGTCTAGTTCTGCTCTTAATATATTCAGAAGTTAGATGACAGCCTTGGAGCCTGTGCTGTGTAGACACAGGCAAGTGTCAACACAAATGTCAAGACAAAGTGTCAGACCCGTGAAGAGGTCTGAAATCATGTCTCTGCAGTAGTAAAAAACCATTACTTCTAACTTGGCAGTCTGTGAGTTATGGGATGTTAAGCACAGGTCATGCTTTCAGCAGGGAGAGGTTGTTATCTCCAGATCTCTCACAGTTTCTTGGCAAATCCAGATCTGAAGGGGACCACTTCAGAGGCACAGGGTAGATTTGTTTGGTTTTTGGCTCTGCTGTTGTCAGGTAAGTGCAATGCATACTCAGATACTCAGTGCACACCTCAGATACCGTCTCAGTTTTGAGTACTTACTTTGTAAACTGTGCTGCTTAAATACCTGTTTTTTTCTGAAGAGGGTTAGCAAATCCTCCTCGCCTCCTGCATCTTTGGATGTCACTGGCCTTTGTCAGGGGATCTGACAGACTCAAGAGCGTAGCGCTTCAAGGCGCAGAGATATGGCTCTCCACCAAGAGCTATTATTTAGGGCTCAATTAATCTTTTGTCCATGCTTTGCCTTCAGCAGCAGAGTGAAGCTCCTCACAGCGTGCACTGTGCTGTGCGGTGGGTTGTTGCAAGGGCTGTGCTGGCCTTTGTCTAATGCACCGCTTGTCTCACTCTTTCTTGAATTACCTTCTTGCCTAAAGGTTCTTACCCAGCCATAGCTGCCCCCAGGGATTCTCAATCCCTGCAGCGCATATGGTGTTTATATAGTCTCCAAGGGGAGCTCTCAGTTGCAAGTGCGTAGGGGTTGACAGGGCCCTTTGTGTCTTCCTTATGCTTTGCATGTGAATTTTGTGTTGTTTCCAGACAGGGTGAAGCTCAGTTGTGTGTGGTGTCTGGAGCCCACTACAGTTTTTTGTTTTCTATCTCTTAGAATTACAAACTTGAAAGATGGTGCTATGCTCCTTTTAGGAGAAGCTGAGCTGATTTATCTGACTTCAGCAGCCTTGCACAGGCACTGAATGGAGACCTTTGTGCGTGCAGAGCTTCCGAGGGTTGAGTGCAGGGCTGCAGGCTTAAGCCAAAGGCCAGCTGTGACCAACACAGGTTTTTCTCACTCAAACTCTCCAGCTACAACAGCTAAGGATGTTTTTTAATGGAAAACTGCAGTTTTTTCTGTGAAGCTCAGTGGTACGTTTAGGGGATGGCCCTTATGCCCTTAAGGAACAACTGAAGCACATTTTGAAGCAAATGTACCTCAGTGAAATGCCCACGATACTGCAGGATGTGAGAGAAGGTGCTTCAAAAATTTAAACCTGGTTTGTTATATTTTTATTTGGTGCAGCTCTCGCTTTAAGAATAAGGAGAAAAAAATCAAGGCTTTGTGAGTGGTGCTCAGAAATGTACTTCAGTAACTTTTAAAGCCTTATAAATGTTTTTCTTGTAGTAGTAGATCCCTCATTTGCTTCCAGGCTGGGGTGGAAGCTGAGTTGCCCTGAGCCATGTGTGGCTGCTGGGCAGGTCTCCATGCTACTTATCAATTGGTGCCACCAGTGTAGTCCAGTGCATTCCTTCTCAGGGGAGTGGGGCTGGGGTTTGTGCTCACCTCTTTCATACGCAGCAAATCAGTTAAATATTTAGTCTTTGTGACTGTGTCAAGCTTTTGAGTAGTTCATGATCTCATGGTTCTTTTATGACCAATTCTATGTATTAGGCAACATTAAGAAGTGTTTTGATTTGATACAGCGGTGATGAGTGTCTTTCCTCATGCAGCATCCACTTGTGTCTGAGACAATTATCTCTTCCTTTACAAGCTGTCAGCCTTCTCTACAGAAATAAATGCCTGAGAGAGGAGGAGGGAGGCAAGGGACAGAAAAACCCTTATGTGAAGATACACATGCAGAAATGCTTAGAAGCGCCTTTGAGGCAGGGAAACATGCAATTTTTGAATGCCATTCCTTCTGCTCCCTTACTTGTGGCTTATTTCCTCCTATTTCTGTGAAGCACAGGGACTAAAATACAGACTGAAAACACCAGAATGGGACAGCAAAGCCAAAAATTGAAGAGAAAGTTAGTCCAGCTTGGGATGCCCTTGGGAAATCAATAGAATGGGAAAGCTGATCCTTTACTTCCTCCCATTTTGTAATTGCAAACTTTGGCCTCATCCTTCACCTCCTTTATTCTCAGTCTGCTTGACAGACAAAAGACCGGGTCCTGCTCCCCAGGAAGGTTCTGGCACTCCCACCAAGCCAGCTTTCTGAGGGCTTTGTCTCCGGGTGCACACTGAATAGGAGTGCTCAGGAAATGGGATTCCCATCTAGGGTACCTGAGAGAGCACACGCATGGCTGGGAACCAGTCCCAAGCTGAGGGTCAGACAGGATTTCAAATTGCCCCAGGGGCATGTACATTACCTATACAGCAACATCCAGGAATAATGCAAAATACAGAATTGTGGTAACATATTCGTGGTGTGTGTGAAAGTTAATAGTGTGCTCCCTGGCTTGGGAGTGGAGGTTTCCAGCCTCTGTGGTTGAGTTTGATACTACCAGGAGCCGTGTAGGTGTAAGATTAAACAATGCCTCTTGACTCTAAAGTGTTTGTGGTCAAAAAAGAAGGCAAGAGGCAAGAGGCGAGACAGAGACTCCTGGAGGAGCACACAGAACAAGGACATACTTGTGCTTCCGAGGTACCACAGCCTTGTTCTCAGGTGTATTCTCACTTCAATGAGGTGTCTTGATAAAGGGCCACTCTGCGTGGTCAAGGCTGAAGTTTGCTTCTCATTTTGAATCTGATGTGAATGCCTTTCCCTGTCCAAAGAAAACCCAGCTCCCTTGAGAAATCCCATAAACATAAGGAGATTTTCAAGGTCAGGTTCAACAGAGCCTTGGGTGACATGGTTTAGTGCGAGGTGTCCCTGCCCATGGCATGGGGACTGGAACTCAATGATCTTGAGGTCCTTTCCAATCCTAGCTATTCTATAATTCAATATTTACTTTTTCCTACTGGAAACCCTGCTGCTGGATACAAGGTGGAAAAGAATGAGGACTTTTCTTACCTTGCCACCATGGGCTTAAAAAACAATGCATTTGACTCTTAAAGGTCTGGTAAGAGACACTGCCTCTGACTAATTTGGGTGGACTTCCAGCAGTGAGGTTCACCACCCTGGGAGCATACTGCAGGATGGACATCAGCCTGGAGCAATGGGACACATCCTTGGGAATAGAGGTGATCCACTCTGCTTGGCTTACCACCGGCAGTAGTGCTAGGGAATGCAGGGAAGGATGCAGCTTAAAACAAACACAAGTTCCCCAACACCATCCCCTCTCCTGAACATGAGAACCAGCCCCAGCCCTGGTGAGATGTATGTGATGGACCAAACCAGGCTCTGGTCAGAGGAATCCTTCCCTACCAAGGACTCCACTCCTGGTGTTTAATAGAAGTCCATGAGACCTGTGCAATGCTTTGTGTGTCTGCTCTTGTGGTTCTTTGGTTTCATACTTAAATTAAGGTAGCTGACAAATACTTTGACCTGTTTGATTTTTCTGCTTCCTAGCTACAGCACTGTTTTCTCCCTTTCTCAAAGCTCTGGTAATTCTCTGTATCACTTGGTCCCCTGAGCAACTGCTCATTTCATCTTGGAAGGAAATTAATTTAGCAGTGTTTTTTAAATTCTCACTCTGTGCCTGATAATGCAAATAACATATGCACTACTAAAGCCATTTGTAATTAGTCCATTGTGCTACTAAACAAAATCTTAGCACCCAGGGTTTTGATAACGTCAGGTAGGAAGGCTTTTGCTGTGTGTTTTTCCTGAGCCTCATTTTTTGGTCATGTATGTTCTTTATCTCTGATAGGTTTTGACTGGCGGATAGCTTTCATTTCTAATGAAGAAAATCACTCTGTGAATCTGTGATAACCAAAGGCCTCGCGTAAGTGAATTTTGCTAGGTCATTAAATCATAATAATACTAACAAAATAAAGAAATCCAAATATACTCACTGTCAATCGTGAGGTAGTGTCTGCTTGGCTGGATATCTGAGCCTCTAAGAGTGCCTCCGTCTTGCTGAGGAACTCTTGGATTCTGGCTGATCATTTTAAACATTCTGATTTTTCCCCTTGAACTCACTAAAGTGTGCCTGTCATCTTAAAGGTATTTACCCATCACTTTTTGTGTTTGTTCTCTTGCACTGGTCTGGATTCTGATATTAAGTTACTTCTGCATGGATGGTCTAAGGCTTCTTCTGCAGCCTGCTCCTGCCATTATCCTGGCAAGGGAAAAAGCTCTGAGAAGCCTTTCCTGCTAAATCCAAAGCCATGGCCTTTTCCAAAATGGCCTTTTCAGTTCCAAGAGAGAGCAATAACTATTTTAGCTACATGCTCCATTAGCCCAGTTATGGTTATGAACCACACTAAGGCTAACAGCTTCAGATAATAAAATGCACTGTTTGAGCCTCAGGAACATTTCTAAGTATTGAAGAAAATATTAATATTTATTAGGGGCCAGATTTAGCTCTTTTTAAATGGGGGGAAAAAAAGGGAGTTAACCATGTACCTGAGGTAAAATACTGACCTAAATGCCCGGGTTTTACCCCGACTATCTTGCCTTGTGTTCATTTTTCATTCCCAAACTACAACAGGTAAGTAGGATGCTAAACAGAGGGCTGCGCGCTTGGCTTGCAAAGTGCCCTGCGGTATCACCTGTTGGGCTCCTGCCCTTCTGCTCTGCCTGCACCAGGGGGCTTGGCTTCATCCCTGGCAGCGTTCAAGGTGGGGTTGGACATAGCCTTGGATGGCATGGTTTAGTGGGAGGTGTCCCTGCCCATGGCGGGGGGGTTGGAACTCGATGATCTTGAGGTCCTTTCCAGCCCTTACTATTCTGTGATTCTGTGTGATTGTGTGACCTCGCCTGGTGAGCAGCACAGCACTGCCAGCCGCTTCTGTAGCCAAAGAAGTGGTGTTCAGTCGTTAAAGATGTTCATCCTACTGCAGAAGCAGCCTGCACCCGCACTGCCTTTTGGGACAGCATGTGTTAAACTAGTTGTGTGGGGCTGAGCAGGGACAGGGAAGGGCTCCAGAAAGTTGTGGGAGGGCTGGGCACAGTTTCTGTCTCTCCCCTTTGACATCTGGTAGCGTTAAGTTTCCATCCCTGGATCAGATATGCCGGCTGTTAATAAACTCAGTTGCAGGGCAGCAGCTTGCCTGATGAAAATATGTAATTACATTTTGCTTTACCTCACTGGAATTCTGACTGCCACATACATGATGAATAGGATTTTTTCCTACCATTGCTTAACGAAAGCTGTAACCCCCAGGAAGTTATTTAGTATATGGGAAATGTAAACAGGCTTTAAAACCACTGGCAAAGATGAGGGGTAACAAGTGACTGAGGGAGAGGCATCATAAGAGGAGGTCTGACATTTTACAAATGTCTTAGTGAATAAGCTGGGGGATAAGGAAGCAAACAGGACACACAACACTGCATCAGGTGCAAAGCATGGAGATCAGTCAGAGTAATGTGGGGAGAAGTGGGAAACAAAATCAGACCTGAGAGATCTTGGAGAAAGCAATACCACCCTTTCTCTCATCAGCAGAAAGCACAAGTTTGGGGAGGAGTTAACGTGAGCCAGATGTTCATGTTGATTTATTAAGTAATTTTATTACAACAATCAAATGCAGTGGAACAAACCGTAGCTGAGTGTTGATATGCCAAGCATGAAGGAATTGCACTGAGTTCTCAGAAAGCACTTTTCCAAAATAAGTGTTTTGTCTTCTTCTTGTTTGAAATTTCTAATGCTCAGTTTTGAACTGGCACTGTGCAAAGAAGCAGGATTCAGGGGTAGAAAGGAGGGGGAGCATGGGTGCCATCAACGTGAACAGCTATGCGGCTTTCCATGCACAACATGCAACACGTGGTGAAGTCTCTTTTAGTCCAAACAACTCCAGTGGCACTAGAGCTACTAAAGTTTGGGTTTTCTGACAGCTTGATGGGCTCTGGTCTTGTGGCCAATTGACTTTGGTGACCAGGAAAGGGCAAACTTTGGCAGGAGATTCTGCTGCAGTGGGGACACCCATGGGTGTGCTATGCCAGTCCAGAGTTTGAATCCTGCCTACAGCTGAAACCCTGAATCCCTGGGACATCTCCTGTGGGGAGCAGGCAGCACTGGGGCTGGCAAAGGGTTCTGCCTTGCTGGCTGCTAGCTCAGACCTTCTGCCTGCATCAGGGCATTTGCCACTATGGCACCTCATAATGAGATTTTTGGGCAGCGTTAACACTATCAAATGTACTCGGGCACCCTGTCAGATTGGTTGTCAGCTGTGGAGCAAAATACAACTCCAGCCTAATTGTGGGCTTTCAGGAGGAGCCTCATGAATATGTATGAATAGTTGAAAATATGCTGTGACATCCAGTGAATTCTTCAAAATGTAGATAACTGTGCAGTCACGGTGAAACCTGAGAGAATGTATGGTTACTTGGAAAAGGGAAGTCGCTCGTGAATGTTCAAGCCAGCTTAGGCACATGAAATGATACGAGAGGGTTTTCTACTCATTAATAACATTCTTCTTCCAACTTCAGTTAAGGTGACTTCATGATGCCTCCAAGACAGTCCTCTCAATTTCCTCTGCCAGAAAAATTTTGCTGATAAAATATCAGACTGTGTGTGTGAGCACTTCAAAAATATCTATGTAAGGCCAGAAACAAAATAATTCAGTCAAGAAAAGAACTTTCTTTAGTTTTTATCATTGAGTAGGTGGAGGTAGCTGGCAAGGTGTGTACGGGTGTGCCGGGGCAATATATGTGACTGGGGGAACTGGAATAGTTACAAGGAGGTTTGGAAAAGATCCAATTAAGAATCAGTTGCATTTCTGCAACCTGTATGTGCTCCCCATGTTAGGGCAGACAAGAACCCTTTATCACTGTGCCCTTCCAAGTGGGGGTCAGGTCTGCTTGACTAGAATAGTTCTGGAAATGCAGAATTCTTCTGAAATGTTCTAATCATTCAGGAAGCAATCACAGTCAGCACAGCTCCAGAGATACGTCTCTAGGGTCCTGCAGGACTTAATTCTTCTGAAGACATTTGTCATTATTTGATATTAATATATGTCTTAAAGAACTTTTTGTGTATCCTGTTGAGTTACCAAAATACAGAAATGAGGGATGAGTAGATAAAAAATGTTGATGATCAACGCTATGGGAAAGTCAAATATACTAAAATACTCTCAGCTGAACTGTATCATCCAAAATTCTTGTGAGTTTGAGCTCTGCTGAATGACCCTATGTAACGATTATGGGATTTTTCATTCTTTACATGTTGTGCTATAAATTGATATTTTTTCTGGAGCCATCATGCAAACCTCACAGTAAATAGAAGTTGTAATACATCAGAATAGCAGGCAGCAGCTAGAACAACACACTGCAGTTCGCTGGTTTTGAAGGATAGCTCTGGCAACCCAGGTTTTGAGGGGAGGTTTAAGAATTTCTGCATCCTAGGCTAATTATTTTGAATCACATGCTGCTCCACTTTTCTGAGGAGCTCTCGTGGGAATAGAGTAGACTGCATTTGGCTTTTTGTCATGGTTTAAGAGGAAGTGTTTGAGTTGTTGCTCTGAATGACTTGTCCCTGCAGCACTAGACAGTCAAGGGTTTTCGGCTTTAATGACTCTGGGAAGGAGAGCATGCCACAGCTCTCCAGAGTCTGCTCGTCAGTCTGCGGCTGGTGTGGAGATGACAACCCAAGGGGCTGGGGGCTGTGTACGTCAGTACACAAATAAGCCATTAAAGCTGTGACAAAAGATGTTTGTGTTCCAAATGTACTTATGCTTTTTGGGTTTAGTACATCGTATCTGTCTTCTTCAAAACAAGAATAGTGCTGAAGCTACATGCAAGGGAGGAAGGCTTGTTCATCTTCTGGGAAACTACTTGAACATTTGTATGCATGAGAACAGCTAATACAGAGCAAAGCAATCGTTCTTTGGAAGGACTGAAAGCAGGTAGCTCCTGTTACGAGTACCAGGTGGGCCTTGAGTGCTTCTGTGCAAAACCAGCCACCACTCCAGGGCAGCATCACTTCTTTGCCTTTGCAAACAGACCCAAATATGTGAGTCCAGCTGGCTGTATCTTCCACCATGTGAATTTGGAAGACAGAAGAAGAGAAAGTCTCACCTGTAAAAGGGATTTCTACCTTGCTCTCGGCTAATTTACCCTTCTGATAGCTCCCTTCCCAAACCCTTTCACTGTGCAACTACCCAAAGAGATTAGTGAAGCTCATGCATTCAATTTCCTGCGCTCCCTTGCCTACCCTTGGAGAGAAGACCATGTTTGTGCGGAGCCTACATACAGATTGAGGAGCTGAGGGTGTTGTCTTGCCCTGCAGGTACTACTAGAGAGCAACTAATCACACATAGTCAGGACCAAGTCAGCCCAACAAGTCAGTTATCAGTAAATCAGACCAAGGTTGGTTTCATTAGCTAGTGAGAGTATTTGGGATTGTGGTTGGAAGGTGCCTAAAAATATCTCTCTTTTTTATTTGTGGTACATGGGGACAATTATCTTCCTGCACCCCTGAGAAATAATCCATGCACAATCTGCATCACAGTTTGTGAATTGAAAATATGGTCAGAGCCTAGTCTAGAGAGAAATGCATCTATCATATCAAAGAGAAGTGAAAAAACTTCAGGAAAGGCATATTTTTCTGCAGACTCTCAGCATTTTGACTCTCTCTGATTCTGCAGTAGGGTTTTCCCCACATCAGCATCTTCTGAGTTGATTGTGCCACCTAATCCAACTCCTCTTTGTTCCCTGTGAAGGTGGAAGAGAGCCTTTATTTCCTTGGAAAATGAACTTTCTTCCTACTGATGGTTATGTAATCCCAAAATTTGGCTCCTTGAGCTTTTCTCTCCCCAGATTCACAAGCTCTGTCCATGCTGAGAGAAGGGACTCTGGAAACCACAGAAATGTTTGTGCCTTTGCTTCTGACATGTGACTGATGCAGACTGCCTCCCTCGGCATAGTTGTCGTGGTTTAAGTCTTTCAGCCACGTGGTTTTGCTCACTCACTCACTCTCTCTTTCTTCCCCCCATCTCCCGAGGGGATGGGGAGGAGAATCAAAAGAACGAAACTCCCGCAGGTTGAGATAAGAACAGTTTAGTAACTAAGGTATAACACAAACCACTGCTGCTACCACCAATAATAATAATGACAAGGTAAATGCAAGGAAAGAATACAATAGCTCACCATCAATCCCAAACCGACCAAGCCGTGCATCCCCCACCCCCCCACCCCCGTGCACCCCCCCCCTTCTGGGTCTCTCCTCTCCGTTTCTGCATCCTGGACATGATGTGCTGTGGTATGGAATAACCTCTTTGGTCAGTTTGGGTCAGGTGTCCTGTCTCTCCTTCCTCCCAGCTTCCCCTCCTCCCTAGCAGAGCATGAGACTCACAAAGTCCTTGGCCAGCCTAAACATCATCAAGCAGTAACTGAAAACACTGGTGTTATCAGCACTGTTCCCAGGCCCAAAATCAAAAACACAGCGCTGCACCAGCTACCAAGAAGGAGAAAAATGACTGCTACTGCTGAACCCAGGACAATAGTGCATTTCGATACTCCGGGTCTGGTACATCTGGTTGCTGTCTACCATGATATGTCTGGTTTTGAAGGTGGCTTTTTCCCTTTGTAGCTGGTGGAAATACCCTGACTCCAGGGACCACTATTGTGTGGCATGTCTTTTATGGGTGTGGCCCTGGGAAGTTTTTTCTTTGGATGATACATGCAAATCTGCATTTCTACTTCAAACCTGATTCCTCTATTTATCCTCTGGCCGTCAGCACAAATTCAGGATGGTCTTCCTCCTAAGCTGCATTTTCCTCATATATTGGGCAAACACCTTGCACTTGCAGTCTGCGCATCATCCTCAGGTTGGATGTCTCTGCAGGTCCTCACATCCAAGTGATGCCCCATCCCCACATCTTGCAGATTCTTTTTATGCAATTTCCTCACATTTCTGTCTGTCTGTTCTCCCTCCTAAAACTGTTACTCAGATTTTCCAATGTCTCAATTATCACAAGGTTAGTGCCCTACCATAGTCCACCCAGATCTTGCTACAAAGCTTGTTTTCCTAGCTTGCTGTTTTGAATATGCCAGCTTTCTCTATCCATCCCACCACCAGTTTCCCTCCTCTCCTACAGTGATATTCCTTTCCTTTCCCAGGCACAATCTCTCATTTACTGTCAAAACATCAGTGCCTGTCCCAGCAGGATTGCCTCCCACCTTCTCTCCCACCATCACTCGCATGCTCAGTTTTGTTACAAACACTTACGTACCGCTTGTGCAGGAAGAAGTTCCTTGCAGGCATCAAAAATCCTTCTTTCTCATCCCTGAAACCTTTCTGAGCAAGCTTTTTCACCCTGACACCTGTAACCAGGTCAGGCTGCGGGGTTTTATGAACCAAACACTTTCTGAAGTCCTTCAGCTGTGGAAATGAACAAAAAGAGCATGAGTAGATGGAGAAAATAGTCAAATAGTCTCCTTTCCTTTTAAAAATTCATCCAAACTTCTGTTTGTTAATACTAACAGTATGTATTAATAAATGGTCAAGTGTTGGGTGCTTGAACAAAGGCCTCTAAGAGCATGGTATTGTAAAACTTCATTTCAAAAATTTTCCAAAATACTTCATTTATGTCTAATGGCTCAGCAGTGTATTATTACATCTGGGTCATGTCTCAATCACCACAAAGCACCACTCAAACACCAGCCACCGTCACGCTGTGCTACTGCTCTGAAGGTCCAGGTGAACCCCTGGACAGAGCTGTGTGGAGCGGTCTGCTCCATTTTTCACAGTAGCTGTTCTGAAACACCTCTTTCCCCAGAGTTTGAGTAGTCCCTGCTCTCAGCACTGCCAGGAAAGGTGACACCCTTTGACCAAAGTAGCAAGCCTAGTTCCTCTGAGCCATCGTTGTCACAGGGCCCATGGCTCAGCAGTGACCAAAACCCCAGCTCTCCTGAGCCCTGGTCCTGAGATTTCAGTACTGGTCTAAGCACCCCAGCTCCCTGTGGCACTCTGCAGTGCTCCTTAAATGCTCCACATGAAAGAGAAGAAATCATGGTTAGCAAAAGGCATGCTGATCATGTAAATGCCTAAATTGTCTCGGTTAGATCCATCTGCTTACCCTGCAGTGTTTGGTAGTGCAGCTAGGCACATCTGGATCAGATGGCAGGGCATAGGATGTAAGGGCTCCATGAAGAAGTTTGTATCAGGTGTATGTGGAGTCAGAGGTACTTGCATTGGTGGCATGAAATAACATCTCTGTGAGGAGGGACTGAGCTGATCTGGGCTCATCAGTGTGGAAACACGATGACAGTGGGGCATATGATGCTACATAATATGATGCTACATAATATTCTGGTGAACCATGTGAAGGAAGTGGATGGGAAAGGTTCACTCTCTCCTAAAACTCTAGTCAAATTTTCATGGGCAGCAAGCTAAAACAAAGCAAAACCCCAAACATTTAAGCCAAAGATCCCAGTGCACAAGGTCTTCCTGAGACCATCTAATGCTGTGTGCAGGAAAATTCTGTAGGTGACCATTTAACATAGAGAACCGGATATGACCCATACCTCAGAAAAACTGACTGCTGGTTGCTGGAAGCTCAAAGTCTTCCCCAGAGGATCCAGGCTTGCTGATTATCTGGGCTTTTTACTTTACCCTCAGCATCTCCTGGTTACTCTTGAGACAGGATGATGGGACCCACTGTAGCTGTTCTTACACACTAACAAACAGCTGCATTTGGCTTAAAAACTGATGCTAACGAAATCTTGGTGCCTCTGGGATCGTATCCTTGACGTCAGGTCCTTTTCTTTCCTACAGCTTCTTCAAAATGCAGGAGGAAAAAAAGAAAGGTATGAGAACTTAAAAAGCAAAAACTAATAAGAAACTTCAATTTTTAAAATATTTTGTGCATTTCTGCAGTATTCAGGAAAGTTTAGAACACCTCCTGCTTAGGTAATGTTAAAACAAAAAAACACATCAAACAACTGATCATTTAGATGCCGGACTTGGGTTTGGGTTTGTTATGGGATTGCATGCCTTAAACTCATGTTTTCATCCTGCAGGCAGGACTGATGAGTTAAGGAGGGATTTCTCCTTTGACATTCTAAAAACATAACCCAGAAATACAAGTAATGCCTCTTTTAAGGGAATATTGCCGAGAACAATGGAGCTTGATAACACAAGACAGGGAGTATGGCTTGTGCTGGAATATCAATATAGTTTTGGCAGAGAGAATTTTTTGCTACTTTGCCCTCTTACAGCAAAGGAGTCCTTGTTGCTGTGCTCACCCACACACTTTCTATGGCTCCAGGAAATCAGACACGCAGCAGGTTTTGATGGGTTTAGACTTGGAATGGAAACTTGTTCCTAGAATTAATCATTCTTCTAATCCGAAGCTAGTAGAAGTTGGTCCTGAATTTCTGAGCATCCTTGGTGCTAACAGCCACATGAACTTTGAATATATTGCTGTATAAATTACAGTTTTGTACTGTACTTCTTGGCAATTGACACACAAAGGAAAGAGAAGACGGTCTAATACCAATGTAAAAATTGCTTTATATAGCTTAAAGCTGTCTTTTGAAGCATATTTCATTTTTAGCGTCACATCCATTATCTCCAAATATAGACTGAGGTGAAGTGCAAACAGCAGAGAGAGGAACAAGCCTGTGCATGTGGCTTTCCTGCTCCTGTGCCATGTTGGTGCTGCTGGGAGCTGGGTCCCTGTTCCGCTGCCCCTCAGGTCCACCAGCTAGCTGCTCCCACGCTCTCCTCTCCTTCCCAAAACCAGGGATTCAACCTGCCCTGTGCTGGGCCCAGCACTCCCATCCTACACCCACATGCAGGAGGTTGCAATGCGGCACAGATGCTGGTGGAGCCAGGAGGAGGAGTGTGTGGCATGGCACTGGTGATATTTTGGCACAGGAGCTGGTGAATCAGAGATGCAGTGAGACGTGATGCTCCTCCTGCCCAGGCACCGGTGGGTCCCACCCTGCTTTGTGCAAGGCCTGGAAGAGGACAGGCTCACCCTGAACAACTTCACAGGCAACACAGACTAGGACTCTAGCTCCCATCATAGCAACCTTTGCTTTTCCTTGGGACAGAGCAGCCATTTACATGTTCTTCGGCTCTCTCATGCCTTGCTTCCCCAGTCACTTATCTCATTCCCTAGCCCTCACATCTACTGCCCTATCTGTGGGACACACGGGTGCAATCCTTGGGGCAGGGGTCTCTCTGCACTCCGAACCACTGCAGTGGGATGGAATACATCACCTCTCTGCAGGCTGGAGCAGGACCTGCTCCTCAGCAGGAAGGGATAGGAGGTGCACAGGGCCTGAGGAAGAAGGTG
This sequence comes from Amazona ochrocephala, assembly GCA_039720435.1. Classification (NCBI taxonomy): domain Eukaryota; kingdom Metazoa; phylum Chordata; class Aves; order Psittaciformes; family Psittacidae; genus Amazona; species Amazona ochrocephala. The sequence goes on from CM077876.1 coordinate 22,044,805, forward strand.
CTTTGGCAGTACAGTGATGAAGAGACTACCTTGAGGGAGGGAAACCCTCATCTCAGTTTCTTCACTAGAGGGCACAGCTTCAACAGGAGTACTGAAGAGCATTTCTCCTCCTTTGCTTGTCCATAAACTGGTGTTGGTCACCTCTTGGAGAAATGAGCTTTGCCATCCAGGTGGCTTTTTTACACCAGGGATGAAGGCTCTGTCTGGGGATGTGGCAGACCTCTGCCTCTGTCCCTGCTGCTGGTGAGCCAAGATACTGCACTGCATGGACAGCAACAAGCTTCACCTCAGCCGTGGGCTTCAATACTTGTTCTGGTACAGGTACAGCAGGGACTTGAAACTGAGTTTCCTTCATCCTTATAACCATTTGGCCATGCAATATCATAGCCTGCTTCTCTTGCTTTTGTCTCCTCTTCATGCTGGGAGCACTGTGTGGGCTTGTGAACCACCTAGCCAAAAAGCAGCACCACATAACATACAGTCCCTGGTCCTGGCTCAGGGAATGCAGGCAGCAATTCCTGGTGTGCTCTGTGGCACACTGAGCAGTGGCTGCTGTTTCTACCAGGCATGGGTGGGAGGCCCAGGAGAACCAAAAGCTGCTGAGGAAATCAGAAGGGAGGACTCTTATTAGCCATGTCATCTGACGACCGCCACGCTTCAGGTGTCCACCCACATTGTTTCCTGCTACTTTGAACCAGCTGCTCAGCTTGGCTTGGTGGGGAAGTGTTCAGCCAGAAGTTCATAGTCCTTATCTAACTCCTCAGTGCAAAATTAAACCACTGCTGGAGCAAAGAGGAAGGCACGGCTCATGCCCCAGCTTGGTGGGTTGATGGTGAGGAAGGGCTTCCCCATAGCCAGGACAGAAGGGCTCTAGGGAAATCAGTGAATAGGTGACTTTGCTGGACACCCATCACAGCAAAGGCATTGCTGAGCTCCTTGTCTCTTCCTCTCCTCTGATTTCTATGGTTTTCTGCTTCTCCTACATTTAAGCTTCTGTTCAGCCTTGCACTTACCTCTAGGCATACCTCAGCATTTGGACTGACATTCAGGATAGCTCTTTCTGTTTGCAAATTGATTAAGTCACCTCTTGAGCAATTAGCATAGGTGCTGTGTGTTACCTGGCAATGTTGAGTCACACATGGGTTCTGCCAGAGAAATTAGAAATAAATGAGAAATTGGATATATTTCAGTGCTCTCCCCACAGAAAGCCTGGGCTGTCAACTGCAGTGAGGATTCCCCAGCAGCCTACTAACACAGGTTAAAAACTAGATAAATATGCACAACTAAGCTTTCCTCGAGCTCTCCTTGTAATGGTGTTGGTGCCTCTGATGCTGCAGGCAGGTATCTCTCAGGGAATTCTATTTCTTAAAAGCTCAGCCCTGTGTGCCTTGTCACCTGGCTCTGTTCTAGGACTTCTCACTCATCTTTTGGAATTCTGTGTGACAAAGGATGTGACAGACCAGGGGCATGAGATAATCCAGGCATTTTCCAGCCTTGATCTATGGAGAAATGGGCTTCATCCCATCCTGAGGAGCCAGACAACACCCAAGGATGTGGTCTCATGAGCTGCACCCACACTGCTATGCACCATGAGGACATGAGGGCAGCCGAATTCCCTTCCTCCATTCTCCTGTCTCTTGTGTTAAGCCTGCTCAGCTGCCTGTTTAAATGGTAATAATTAGCAGCAAGCTGCTTCCTTGTCATTACGTTCCGTGTGCCACGTTCCTGGAGGATCACAGCCATGTCTCACCCTGAGCAGGGTGCTTTTGGGGACCTCCCCCTGCAAAGGTCAACATGTGGTTTGCATCTGCTCTCCCTGCAGTGACTCTGCTGCTCTCCTGGCTCCTTGGGAAATGGTGTTTTCAGCCCTTGTAAGGGTTTAACAACCCAACCTGGACTTAGTGAGTGAACTTCTATAATCTATGAAGTGTTTTATAGATTTTACAGTAATTTGGTTTTATAAGATAGGCCTGGGCAAGAAAAAAGAGCTGTACCACCCAGGCTGCCCTGGGGTTTTGTTTGCTGGTGGGAGGTGGTATCAGTTCAGTTCTTTGGAGCAGGAGGAAGGACACCTGCTGAGCATCAGCCTCTGGTTAAGCTGCTGCTGAGAGCTGGGCAGGGGAAAGCAGTCCTTTCCCCAGCATCTCAACAGCCCTCTCCTTAAACCTTTCTCCAAGGTGATCCTCCAGCGGGGAGAGAGGCTTACTTATCTGCCTATGAGTTGCAGAAAAGACTTTAGAGACTTTGCAATGATCTTGCCACTGACTGGCTGCTTCATTCAAACAGGAAATAAATTTTCCTACTCATTATTAACAGTTGGTCACTTGGCACGGAAAGCCTAACTGTGGGTTCAGAGCTCTCTGCATAGCCTGGATCTTGAGCTGACCCCTGTAGCCCTGCAATTCTTATAAAAGGCATTTTCTTCTTCATACATGAGGCTGTGCCAAGCCAGAGGATGGTGATAGAAGTATGCGAGTGGGCAGCACACTGGTGGTGAGGGCAGAGGATGAGTCACCCTCTGCATGCTGAAGATGCCCATCAGCTGGTAGAATAAAAGGCAGAGTAGTACCTGGTGTGCCTCACCCCAGTCTTAGCTTGACCTGGTTCAAAGAAATCCTCTGCCAGGGATTGTCTTCCCTGCTGATTTAAATAGCAACCTCTTCATTAACCTGAGCCTTGTCTTGAGCCTTGTGGCTGCTCTCTCTCTGTCCAGCCTTTTCTTTTACCCCTGTCTCAGTCTTACAGTCCAATCCTTCCTACACCTGCACTGGTGATAAGGGCTGTAGACCCAGGGAGATGGCTTAAAGCCCTGGCATGTGGTCCATGGGCTGTGGAAGTAGACCCTTGGAGAATTTCTCCAGTGGTCCTCACAGAGCAGCAGAGAACTGTTTGAGTCCTCTCTGCCCTAGCCAATTCCTCCATCATCCCCAGTGCATCCTTCAATCCCCCTTTCCTCTACTTAATAACATGGAATTCCCCCACTGAAACCTGTGCTGCAAAGAGCTTGGGAAGCTGTGTGGGTGCCAGGGAACAACGGGTGATGTTCCCTGGGACCAGTGGCAGTGACCCTCTGGTCTTTTCTGGGAACTGTCCCAGATACACAATGATCCGGCAGCTTCAGATATAGGACCCGATGTAAAGGTGAAAAGCTCTTCCACTGTCACCCAGAGGTGTCACAACCTGCTCCCAAGACTCTGTATGTATTTCATCCAAAGAATGAATAAACTAATGAAAATATGGAGTCCTAGCCTCGAAACTGGCCCAGGTACCCTGGGCTCCTTCTGCCCAGCTTATCCCTCCAGACTGATTCTCCACGTATGGGTGGCCAGGTGGATGAGCTGGGTCAAGCGTGAGGTGCTTCACCACTATGGTGTCTTGTACTTAAGGGGTGACTTCATCCCTCACCAGGCAGGTCATGAAAAATCCCGTCATGTGTGTGATCTTACCTAGGCCCTGGGAACAGGGTGTGCTGCCACTGTGTAAAGCCATAGCCATTTTCAGTGCCACTGTGCTTCACAAAGCCATAGCCATTTTCACATAGGGATGACAGCCCTATCTCACCCCTGGGGTTTTGGGGAGGGAGGGAAATGGTCCTCACTCTTGCGTGCACAAGCCCATTAGCCAACACCAGCAGCAGAACTGTGGAGCCATGAATTGCCTTCACTATCTCCAAATGACCTCTGAGAAGAGTCCTGAAACTACTCAAGCATTAAAAGACAGCTTGGATGACCTCTAGTGAATGCACAGCAAAGGACGAACCCCACAGCTCCCTTTACTGTGAAGGAGAAGCTATATTTTCAGCACAGCAATGACAATTCCCATTCACATAGAGGTCTGAGCTACAGTGGTTGTACCTCTGCTAAACTGCCAGATAACCTCTCGGCACACAGACCCACCTGCTGGGAGGTAAGTGCCATAGGAATGGAATAGTTTAATTCCTCTGTTTGCTGGAGTCAAGCAAAGTAACAAAAAGCCCATTCATCTCTTTCATAAAACCTTCCTCCTTTTTCGTAATCAATATGGGTCAGGTCTCTTTTAGGGAACACAAGGATCTAATTCAGTTGAGTAAAAAATATAATGTAATTCTGAGAATCTACAAATACTCTAAATGTGATGAATTTAACAATGTCACTTGGTAGCTAGCAAGCAGAGAAAATACTTCTATGACCATTAGAGATTTACTATTTACTATTCCAGAGCAAGCAGCGGTAATTTTATCTCACGTATATTGGCAAATTCAGTGCTTTCTGGCAGTGGAGAACACATGTTCCTTAGCCCTTTACTGTGTTGAAATAGGCATTGAAAAATAACTTTTGAGTTGAGGAGTGATCTGATCCTTTCTGTTCTTCAAATGCATTCACACCCGGCACTGCTCAGTAGGCTAACCTGATCTTCAACAAATGCTGCACAGATTTTCCATAGCTATCGAAAGCTCAGTTTCAAGACCAGAGAGCACTTCACTCCTCAAGCATAACAAATCACCCAGGAAAGCATGAAAGCAACTCTGGGAGCTCTCTCTTGTGTAGCGTAATTTACTTTCAAATAAGCAGAGAGAGGTATTAATGGACTCCGCACCATCCCTGCTGGCTCAGTGACAGACTCTCAGTCCACCCAAGCCCCAGCCAGTAATTCAGTCTCCTCCTGAGGGCTGCTCAAACAGGTTGGCGGGTGGGAGATATCGCAGCTCTTGGCAACCCCTGGAGCTGACCATGGCTGAGTCTGCTTCTCCCTTACCAGTTCTTTCTGCATGCCACATGCAGGGCACCAGCAGCACGCTGTGAATCTGCAAATCCTGGGGAAGATCGACCTAACTTAGCCTATTGCCCAGCACTGCTATTCCATTGGGGTTAAAAGACTCAGTTCCCCACTTGAGTCCAAGCTGCAGTTTGTCTCTTTTTTCCTGCACTCAACTATGGCTGGAGAAATGGAGATAAACTGCAGTTACACTCAGGGCAGGAGCTGCCACTACCAGCACTGCAGAGATGGGCCAGAGAAGAAGCTAAAGCCTTTTACTGCACACCTTAGAGCAGACTTCATCCTTTAATTCTCTCTCCTTTACAGTTATCCACACATCCAAGGAAGACAGGTGCTTCAGCAGACAGGGCTGCCAAACGGCCCCTGTGTGGCTGAAGAGCTGCCTAGTGCTGCAGGCAGTAGGTGCCATGGGCTGCTGGTCAGTGGGACACCACATCTCGGCAAGCAGGCGAGTGACACCCCATCATACATCTTATTGTGGGAGGAGTGTTAAGTTGGAGGCAATTATGGAGCACGTCTGGAATATGACATCTAAACACGCGTTTGATGCTTTGTCCTAGAATTAGGACAGAATTACACTACTTTATATTGTGATTAATTCTTTCAGCCTGCATCTGACTTCAGATTTGCATAAGCAGTGTAGTTCATGCTTTCTTCTACCAAAAGCCCAAAAGCAGGATATTTTTCAGCTGTTATTTTTGCTTTCAGTATTTAAGCTAATTTCCACAGTGCATTTGTCATTGTTCAAGAGCAGCTCTGTCATTAATGCCAGCTCAATACAATAACATCAGAATGATGATGTCTTGTTTGTTTGAATTTCAGCTTTTCTGATAATGTAAAAAATCCTGAGCCCTATATGCAATGTTTTCTGACCCTGCATGTTGCTCTCTGCCCTAAGGCTGCACGGTTCGTCCTGTGCAAATAGATTTATTGTCCTCCCCCATGAGTTCTGAGCCTGTTGCTGGCACATTCAGCACTCATGGTTTTAAGCCTGTTTACCCAAAACAGAAGCTTGCAGCTCCCATAACAGAAACACCACAACATTACAGTGCAAGGGCTTCAAGGTGGAGGTGATGGTCTCTGCAGGCTCTAGTGGGATGCTCTAGAGTACGTGCATCTGCCTGTCACTGCCTGTCAGCTAAGCAGGGTAGAAGCAAAAGCACAGGAAAATTAATTAGAGAAAAGGAAGATCTGCTTTCTGCCCTCTAACTCAAGCTCCTTGGCTAGGAGAAGGGGCCTCTTCTTTAGCCCAGCTCCTAGTTCTTGGAGCGCTTCTCCTTTTTGCCATACAACACATACACTGTTCTTTGCTATTCTGTTACCTACCAATAAATCCCCCCCAAAAAAGGATATTTTCTTCATTTTGGAAGTGTAATTAAACAGCCTTGGTTTAAAGTCACATTTCCGTATGAAACTTTTGTGCTTGTAACAAGTAGCCCTTTCACCAGTGTGCTGCTAAGCCTTTACCTGATGGAGAGGAACCAGGGAAGCATTGCATGCTTTTCTGCCAGAGGACAGATGGTTCCCTGTAAGCAGTAATGGGCAGTCAAGCGCAGACCCCTGACTGTTCAAACCGTTGCTTCTCTGTGAATGCTAAAGGGTGACCTTATGCTCTGGGATGCTATAGTTGGTATTTCAGTACCAGTTGAAGTGACACTGCTCTGGGTTCTGTGCAGTCTCCCTGCCCCCATGTGTAGGACTTTTGATTGGAGATGAGATATCTCCTGGGTCTCCCATGCGTTGCAGCTTGAGATGCTCCAACTGCAGCCTCCTGCAGCTAGTGACAGCGACAAACCTCCGTGTGTGCCCAGACGCTTCTATGAAAATTAAGCCTTACTAATAATTTCCTCATTTACAAGGAAAGGCAGACTTAGGTCATCAGTAAAATGAGACTTCCTTGCTGTAGGACTTGTCCTAGAGATCAACAATGCAGGGCTGAAAGCCATCAACGTGAAGGTAAATTAAGGAGCATGGTTCCTGCACTGCACTCCCCAGTGCCAAGCCTGGAGGAGCACTGGACAGCCCAGCAAATCTTTGTCATTGAAGAACTTGCAAACAGCAAGCAAGTGACTTAACTGCTTTGCAAATCAAACCCTGTAATTTGGAAAGAAGCAGGACACTGTGGCCAGCAGCACTCGCAGAGCAGGGAACCAGGGATCTGGAGAGCAGAGGCCCAGGTGGTTCTGCACGTCCAATGTGGGCTGTGTAAGTGGTGGGAAGGGAAGAGTGTGACAAAAAAACTGAGGTGGTCAGGGGATATGAATCAGTGGAATAGGATGCTCTTTTAGGGAACAGAGCACAAAGGAAAAAGTGTGTTTGACTTTGAGGATGAGGAAGAACTGTGTCAAAACAGGAGCCACATGAAACTCCTTCTCAAAAGCCAGAGCTCCCTCTAAGCTCAACGCATGCACTGAATAAAAAGAGACACCAAGCTCCTATGCTCAGGAGGTATCAGCAGGCTCACTGTGGCACTGTGGTTTTGCTGGGCGCATGCCCAGTATGGATGCTCAGGTTCACACCAGCGCTGTTATGGGGTTACAGACCTCTTGCTGGGCTCCAAGGCAACTGGCAGAGCCAAACCCCAATTGCCCTACCTATTGCCCCTTCAAGTTTGGACCAGAGTGAATAGGAAAGAAGTCCAAGTGAAGGTTTATCCAGAAGCTCACACTGACACTTTTATCCCATTGCAGTCACATACACACTCAAACAGCACAAACACATCAGGCCAAAGGGCACCAAAAGAATTCAAACAGTTTCAGTCTCTTCTGCAGCTGCTCAGCCATGTTATATCTCAGTGCCCTCACAGAATATGCAAGTCAAATTCAGACACAAAAGCTGTTTCTCCCCTCTCCTCCCTTGATTCAGACGCATGACCAGATTAAAATGTCGTAATTTCCGTGAGCGAATGTCAACCATTCCTGAAGAGCAGTGGGAAGCTGCTGGGGTTTACTTTCGGATGCCTACTTGCTGAGCTCTGAATTTACAGTACTGTTTATCATATTTCTCAATATTTACACTCACTTTCCATTCCAGTAAACAGATGACATATTATATGATACTACTGTTCAAAAACCCCAAGGAAATGAAAACCAGAAACTCTCTGCAGCAGAAACTCACAGAGGCAAAAGATGCTGAACTTAGGTTCCTTCCAATGTCTTTTTACTCTGTCCATTATTTATAGGCAACACAGTTCATTTGTATTTGAAGTAGTCACAAGCACTGCTGGTAGATGGGCATTGCTCAGTGGGGTCAGACTCTCAGTATTTTTAACTCAGAACCTGTCTCCAACAGTGACAATTTGCAGATGCTTTAGAAGAAAGATTTCTGTAAGGGAAGATAATAAGGAAGCCAACCCCTAAATCAAATTCTTCTTTACTGAAGGAACTCTGCTTGTGACAAGGAGCCTGAGCAATACACTCTGTGTTTTTTGAAACTCAGTTGATTGGAGAAAGAGAGAATGTCCCTGTTTGTACACCAGCGCCTGGCTCCGAATGAATCCTGTGTGACTCTGGCACTCTTTGGCATCCTGGAGCAGGTTGAGTGCCTTTCAGTGGACAAACTTGAGATCTTTTACTAGAGTACAGTACCAGCAGTGCCTTTCATTTACTTCATATCTTTTTTGCAATGGTTTTGTTTATCTGTGTTGACAGGCAAGCCTACAGTGCTTGGTGATGCCATTGCACACACACTGGCGGGTGGCTCATCCACTCTCTGCGCGGTAAAGCCGTTTGGTAACAGCCCAAGACAAAAGCTCTTCCTTAGAGGGTATTTTGTCTGCACTTTAAAAGCAAGGATGACAATCCATGAAATAAGGAGGTGTTTCCAAATCTGTGCTGCCTCAGGATGGAGAGGCTAGGGGTGCCCCAGGGGGGTCTGTGAGCCACACAGGATAACTCTGGTGAAAGCAGTTTCAGAGGGGACAGTGACTGAGTCCCTTGCTAGGACAGGCCCATGGTATGTGGCTTTTACCCTAGAAAGGGAAAATCCCACTTGCTTAATTGAAGGAAACTGTTACTTTTGTATTGCACTCTCCTGTCCTTAATTAAATGGAATAATTTTACATAATAAATTGAGCAGTGCACCTGCAGTATGCAATATAGATTGGGAAAAATGTTCATTTTAATTACACTAAGTTTATTCAACCATGTTAATGCCAATAACTCCATCTGGCTGGAACAGCAATCACCGTTTGGCATTTATTTCCAGGTATACTAAGCTTCAGTTTCTGCAAACTGAAAGGCGATGAGCCATTAAAGGGAATTTGATTGCAATGTTTGATTTAGCAAATTAATCCTGAGCTTTGAGAACATGACAATAGCAAATAAAGCTGTATCAACTTCACCTGCCTTGCATTGTAGGGGGACATTTCCTATATATAAATCAGCTTAATATGGGATTGGTTTTGGCAATTGCTCTGATTCAGTAATCCATACATCAAAGAGTTAAACAAATGAGGGAATTTGAAGTATTAGATTTGATTGAATATTAATGCAATACTTTACATAATACAGACCTGCTGCTAAAGAATTCTCTTTAAAGACCAGCTTTGAGCTCAGCCATGGCAAGGTGCAGTGTGTGCCTTTTTTGCAGTGGGGTATAACCTCTCCTAAGAGGCTGTATTCAGTGTTTGCAAACTTCATTTTAAAATATCTCTTTGTAAAGCAATTTTAGTAGAGGATCTGCTCTGATACATGTTAGCAAGAAAGTGACATTCCTTGTATTTCCATGGTGAGCAAACCTAGACCTCTTCTGCTGCTGTTATTCTTGTGTTTCCTGTTTTGTATGCATTTATTTTTTGTTAAGAGCAAACGTTTTCTTCTTTCCTGGTGCACAGAAGACGACAAACCATCAAAGACAAGCACATTTATGGAGGTGACAAAGCCATCGATATAAGCTCATTCATTCTGCATCTGGACTTTGAAGCATCTGCGCAGTGATGAGGGCCCTATCTGAAAGAGCTCTGTGTTACTTTTTAAGGGAATGAGCAAATGTACAACCTCATTAACATGAGTTACTGTTGTTAAATAGCCAGGAGATATGAAAAGAAGAAGCTGGTTGGCAAGCCCTTGTGGTTCATGTGCCAAATGAGTATGGCATTGAAGAGGTTGCCATGAAAAGGAAACTTCTTCCACTAGTGATTTATACTAGTGAAAGAAACACTAGCGATTTATAGTGTGAGTGCCTAAGCATAAACCAGAAATACTTTAGGGGTTAGGAAAGACTGATATTTAACATACATTTCTGTGATGATAAAGTAAATTCTTCCTTTTCTAATAGCATCATCTGTAAAGCTTCTTTTTAAAGAGGTCATTCCACTAGATATATATAGCAGATATGGGATATGGAAAGCTCTGTTTTCTAAAAAGCACTATAGATGTAGTCCCCAGCCCTGGTATCTGTGGCTAATCTCACAACTATTCACATATACTCTGCCCAGCATACATGATTTACAATATAAACCACAACCCAAAACAGCCTTTTTATCAGCCATCTGCTGCAGTCTGAGGTTTACTCAAACAAGAATGGTTATGGTGCTTAGCTCTCAGCTGATTTCATGGAAAATAGAAAATGCATCCACTCCTCATCTTAAGGTCCAGCATATTCCACTACAGAGCTCCTATCCCTTTGTTAGAGAGCCCCAGTCCATGAGAAGCAAGAGCTGAATTGTCTAACATTTATGGGACATAGCTGCAAGGCAAACAAATCCCCTCTGGCAACCAGGCCCTCCTGTGTGAGGTGTTGTTCATACATGTGCAGGACGGGACTGTTCTGTTCCAAGGACCTCAACAGACTTGGGAAATGAAAAATAATAGGTGACTGCTAAGAAATGTTAAACAGAAGGATGTGTAAATTGCACGGCCTGTGCTCATCCAGGGCTCAGCTTCACTGCGAAATTACATCCCTAAAGGAGGTAACACTATGGAGGAAAATGGTGGAAAAACAATTAGTGCTAATGGCAGACTCAATTACGTGGCACTCCCATCTTCATGGGGGCTGTGAGGATCCCTAGACTGGCAGATAAATGGGTCTGGAGCATCCATTCACCAGCTGATGTTTGAATTGAAGAATGCAGACACAAGTCCCACCATCTTAGCAAACGTGTTCATGGTCCCAGGGCATCCTTGAGACATGTGTTTTGGATACTGGCGTGTAGGTCAGTGTGGTGGGCTGGACCTGGCTGGCTGAAGATGGCCACCAAGCCGCTCTATCACTACCCTCCTCAACTGGGCAGGGGAAAAAAATATAACAAAAGGCTGATGGGTCGAGATAAGGACAGGGAGAGATCATTCACCAATTACTGTTACTGGCAAAACAGACTTGACTTGGGGAAAACATCACTTTATTACCACTCGAATCAGGGTGGGACAAATGAGAAACAAAGCCAAATCTTTAAAAAAACAAAACAAAACCAAAAACCCACCTTCCCCCCACCTTTCCCTTCTTCCCTGCATTGATGTGGTCAGTTCACCACACATTGTTTCCGCTGTTCCTTCCTCCCCAGGGGAGGACTCCTCGCACTGTTCCCCTGCTCCAGTGTGGGTCCCTTTCACGGGGCGCAGTCCTTCAGGAGCAGACTGTTCCCCCGTGCATCCCACACGGGGTCACAAGTCCTGCAGCAAACCTGCTGCAGCACAGGCTCCTCTCTCCATGGGGCCCCAGGTCCTGCCAGGAGCCAGCTCCAGCATGGGCTTCCCACAGGAGCACAGCCTCTCCTTCAGTCATCCCCCTGCTCTGGTGTGGGGTCCTCCATGGGCTGCAGGTGGAGATCTGCACTGGCGCCTGGAGCTCCTCCTCCACTCCTCCTCCACTGATCGGTGTCTGCCGGGCTGTTGCTCTCACGTTCTCACTCCTCTCTCCAGCTACAATTGCTGTTGTGCTTTTCCCCCCCCCCTTCCTTCTTAAATATGTTATTCTAGAGGTGCTACCGCCATTGCTGATGTACCAGCAATGGGTCCATCTTGCAGCTGGCTGGTATTGTCTCTATCAGACATGAGGGAAGGTTCAAGCAGCTTCACACAGAAGCCACCCCACTAGGCCCCCATCTGCCAAAACCTTGCCACACAAACCCAGGACAGTCAGGGACCAGAGGGAGGATTTCTTACCACATGCTGTGTCTTTGAAGTAGTGTAGTGGGATGGAGGATGCAGAGATTGAGCTGCATCTCTGGATTGGGATTGGGATGCAGCATCCTAAGGGGCAGAGGGAGCAGGCTGCACACTTCTCTCTGTCCTTGGAGAGGGCAGACTCTGTCCATCTCCAGTGCAGCATGAGACACACTGGAAAAACCCTTGAGAGGAAAGCAGGGGTCTGGTTTGGATCATTGCTGTGTCAAAGCCTGCAGAATAGGGCCGTCATTGTGCTGGAGGACAAAAACTAATAAGGCCCTGTTTGTCAGCCTATGAAGAGCACAGAGAGATGGCGGGAGCTGGGCTGCTGCCCAGGCCAAGCGTGCCCCTGCAGTGGCCTCCATTCAGACCCAAATCATCCCAGAGAGGTTGAGTACTTTCCTATCTGCTCAGGGTGGTGGCCATGCAAACACATCCCAAGGCACTGCCCCCCTGGCAGGGCAGTGGGGACAAAGAGTTACCCGGGGCAGAGATCTTCAGGTTTTATTGACTGTCACAGGAGCAGTGATGTTTGAGTCTGCCCGGCTTGTCCCTTCCCTTGCAGGACCCCTGTTCCTCATTTCTCTCTGCACCTGCTTCTGTCTGCTTGGTGCACTCCGGGTGCTGTGGCTCTGCTGGCAGCAGCTCTGGCCCCAGCAGCAGCTCCTCTCCCAAGCAAGGGGCCTCCTCATGGGGTCGGTGCCCTCACGGCCGCACATCATGCCCCTTCACTCGATGCGTGCTCTCCATAGCAGCTTTATTTACAGGAGAAGATGCAGGAAGAGGGAAGCTGGGCGGTTCTGGTGGCCTCGGGCCAGTGGCTGGCTGCTGAGGCATTCCTCTATACCTTGGTGCTTATTTTTGTTTAATATCTTGCTCTTCTGTGTTTATTTTGCAGGTGTTTATTTTGGAAAGCGCTCTGTTTACATTTCTGTTTTTACGTGGTGCGCACATATGGTGATATTTGCTTTGCCGGGACTTAGCATTCCTCCTCCTCCCCTTCCACGCAGCCCTCACTCCAGCTTAGCTGCTGGTTACAGCCAGCAAGTGAAAGGCTCCTCTGCTTTCAGCCTGGGTTCCCACACAGCAGCCCTCAGCCCCCTCACGCAGGCAGCTCAGAGAAAGCACATTCATGCTAGGAAGTCTTTTGACGCACGGCTGATACCAGCACTCCCCACCCTCCCCACTTCCCGGTAAGCCAGAGGTGGACAGATGTGACGTTCTTCACACATAAAGCATCTGAATTGCATCAGTGCGAAAGGCCTTTCTCCCTCCTCACCTGGGCTCAGCATGGAGCCTCACATACACCCTGGGATGTGCTTGCACAAACCTGGCTTCAGTTTTAATCCTGGTTTGTGCTGAAGTGGTGAAAAAAGAGATAAACCAGACCTTCCATGTCCAGCCTGTGAAGGTAGGCAGGTAGAGTCTAACTATCTCTTCAGTGGGAAGGAAGCCACTGAGGACCTTGTACATGAGGTTTGTCCCTCCATGCCAACCAAAAAAGCTGAATGAGGAGCTACAGCACACCAGCTGTGCTCTGGTTTATATTATCTTTCTCACCAAACCGCACAGTTGAAGTTTCTAGGAAATGAGAAATAATACTCACTCAGCCTTCACTTCGAGTGAGCTCACTTGGTTTCTCCAATTTCTGTTTGCAGCAGGCTCCTGTCAGTGGAACCATTTCACTGGCAGCTGCTGTGAATTTCTGTTGTTGGAAGCTTTGGGTTCTTGGCCTCTTGCCTCATGTGGGCTTTCCTCTGCAGTTCCTCTCTGACACTAGGCCGCCAACCCTTGCCCTTGTACAGCAGTTTCTGTTGGGTTCACCCAGAGCTCTAAGGATGGGAAATCCAGCTGGTCACTTGAGGGCATTGCAGACCTCTCCACAGCAAAACTTGGAGTGATGCTGAGGAAGCCTTTGTGAAGTTTGCAAGTTCCCTTCTGTCTGAGAGGACATAGGTGATGAGACCTCTTGGCTCAGGAGCTCAAGAGCTCTCCCACCATGTGAGGATATCTTCCCGTCTCCCCTGGACCTGCTACAATTTGCCTGGCTCTCCCACAGCTCTGCTGGTGCAGGAGCAGCTCAAGGGCTTGGGAAAACTGGTGCCTGGGGGTTTCACTTATGAACCCTCAGCACCAAGCCCAGGAGTTGTAGAAAATATATATTAACCAAACATTATAGATGATTTTTGTTTTTTATGCCCAGCTGACCTTTGACTACTCTTAGGTTGTGGACATCCTTAGAACTGGCTATTTGCAGAGATCTGTGATGAGCGCATTAAAATTCTTTGTTTAATCTTGCCAGTAAGCTCATGAAAAAAACAGGAGCAAATTTGCATTCATCTCCCTCCTGCCCTTGGCTGCTCAGAAGAATGAAGCACAGGGAAGCTACCATCTAGGAAATACATGAGTAGCAAGATCAGGATTTGAAAACTCTATGGGAGTTCAGAAATGAGAGCTAGAGCTTTCATTCCTGATGTGCTCCCTTCATTCACGCAGTGTTAGCTGTCTCAGTTTTTGTGAAGGGTTCATATGTCTCCACTGCCCAGTGAAGATACTGCTTGTAGCTTGATGCTGCAGGAGTGCTCATGGTATAAGTCAGAGTCCTAAAAATGGTCCCCAGCTGCTTTTCAGACTGTAATGTCAGCGCAGAAGCAAAGCAGGGAGGGCTCTCGAGTACAAAAGATGAGAGACATGATGCCTGCTCAGCCATAAAGACTGGTAGAAACACAGCCATAATCTCCAATCTTTTATGAAAACACACTGATTAGAAATACGACTTCCATGAGAAGCATGAAGTCCAGTGCAAAGGTAAGTGAATGGCCTGAAGCCTGCAACAACTTCACTTAGTGCTGCGGCATCCTGCATGACGGGATCTCCCTCTGCCAAGCCTGAAGCCTGGACCCCAGCAGCAGCCCGTGCTGTCCCAGCAACCTCCTTGCAGCTCTGCACAAGTGCTTTTTGGAAGGACCCCCTGTCCTCTGTCTCCTGGGAGACCCCGGGTCTCAGGAATCCTGATGGGCCGCAGCAATTCAACGATGGCTCCTCCCTTGTCCAGCCCTCATCTCCCCAGTGGCCAGCAGACCCCTCAGTTTGCTCCTCAGCAGCAGATAGACGGTCACACTCATTGCAAGGGGACAGGGGTCGCTCTGGAGACCCTGGTGACCTCACACTGGTTTCTGTGGGGTTTGTGGCGTACATGGGATACAGACGTGGTCAAAATGCCTGTAACTGCATGCACTGGGAAGAGAAAAATTGCGCTCTGCAGGTGCCTGTCTCCCCTCTGTGACTGTAGCAGGGGCTGATAGCAACATACCTAGCCTTTGAAGATGGGCTTTAAGGGCAGTGATTAAGCATATCTTATATATAGTTATACACTCATGCAGTTAAAACTCATTTCAGACCATTATTGGTGAGCTCTGATACTTGAGGAGCATGAAAATATCCCATGAGTTATCCTGGTTCTAGGCTGAAGGGATGCCCAATTTAGGACTTTTAATAGGATTTTTCATTACATGTTCTGTGACTTCGTACAACCTCTGCTGTATTCATATCAATTGATGTCCTTTTTTTATCCAAATTTATTTTCAGAAGCGCTTGCTCCCCTTTCTCTGCATGCCCCACCTGTGTTCAGATAAGCTTTTTTGGCTTGGAAGTGTACAGTTTTGGTTCTCTGCTTTCAGACTCAGCATGTTTTCAAAACACTTAGTGACAATAGACATATTTTAAAGTTAATTACTGAGGAGAGATTGAATGGAGTTTTTTTCATATTCCTGCAAATATGCCCCACGCCTCTATTTCAAATATTGTACTTGTTAGTCACTCAGGCCCTTATCCAACAACTTTTAATGTCAGTGGAAAGGATGACGCTGGCTGCAGGGACTGTTGAATTAGGCTTTACAGGGCAACAGCACTCACACCTGCAAGACTTTTTAAACTGCTTTCATTACCCCAAGTTGTGGGGCTGGCCGTGTCCCTAGCTCCTTGTATAAGAGGGGGGACAGCTTAGGGGGAACCTCTGACACTACAGCTCTCATCGCCATCCAGTTTCTCAGCTTCTCACTTTATGATAATTGAGAGGTTTTGTCCTCATAGCTCCAGCGGGGGCTGTTCCCAACTAGCAAAATGATATTAAATAAGCAGGCATGAGGCTGGACAATCTTTCAGGGCAGCTGGCAGTGGCTGGAAAACCTTTGTAAAGGCTCCTGCCACTCACCTCCCAAACACTTCTGTAAGTCAGTGATTAAGTGCTCAGACAGCAGATTAGGGAGGCTGCTGGGGACAGCTCTCCTGAGCCACTGCTGGCAGCACAGGCAGAGGCGTGAACAGGCGCAGGCAGCAGCATGTGTCTCCTGAAGGGCTGCAAATGTGTGAAACAAGGCTCTCAAATCATCATGTCAGTGCCTGAACATACCAGAGATGAGGTTTTTTTCCAACACAGTCTGGGCGAAAAGTAAAGTTAAGCCAGGTCTTGAGCCAGCTTTTGGAAAGCACCCCAGCCAGGTGCTGCCTCTGATGCCACCATACCTGCTGGAGCGGGGCTCTCCTTAGCAAACATATATCATCCTCTTTCTCTTTTTCCTCCTTTTCCTCCTCCTTCTCCTCCTGGCTGCCCACCCAGGGCATCCAACCTCCCAGCGTTCAGCCACAGCCTGGTTGCACATTCCCATCCCCAGAGCCAGCTGATATTGGCAGTACATCCCTGCTCCTGCTTGTTATTAAGCTGCTACTAATAGAGAAAACGTTCCTAGAGTTTAGCAGAAATCTTAACATTTTGCATTTAAAGAGGACTCACTGTTCCACAAAGCAGCTAGAAGGCTGTGCAGAAGCCCTTTTACACAGGGGTTAGTCAGGGCTGTGGGAGCTCCTTGGGTGCAGTAAGACATTTGTGTTTGGATACTGGTGTCTGGGTGAAGGGACAGGCTGGTCAGAGACCTCAGCAGGGAAACCCATGAGAGATCACTTCTCATCACTGCACAGGCTACAAGTGCACTGGACATTTCTCATCCTTCCTGCCCTCTACTTCTGTGACAGATGCTGACACCTTTTCCTCCTGAGATGTATTGCTTTAATATATCTCAGGATGCATTCAAGCTTCATTCATTCAGCTTCTCATCAAAAGGGGTGCAGGTTCACTTCTGATTAGCACCCAAAATAATTTGCAATGCTCTGTTTAAGCAGGGTTTTAAAAGGCACAGTGGAAGGATTAGAAACAAATATATGCACACCCATTGCTTTCCAGTGTAGGTAAACTTTCAGTAGGGGGTTAGGCTGCTGGGAGGGGGATGCCAAACCTGCCTGTCCCGGCGTGTCTGTGATGTCTGCAGTGCTAGGCACACACATGCTGAAAACAAGCCCCAGTCTCCTGAATTAGTTAAATATGTCAGCACAGTGGAGCTGGGCTGAAACACCTTTAACAGGCTGATTCTGGATACATTTCCACCCTTCCTGGTCCAAAACTGGTCTTTAGCTATGGTGACCTAAGTAGTATGTGTCTGAAAAAAACAAATCATTTCCAAATGTTTCAGAGTTGTTCATAAACACTGTCCTTATAAAGAAGTCTCTCATAAATGTCACTGAGACTTTACTACTAACATCTGATATAATTCATTTACTGAAATGAGGGTCTGACTTGCAGCTATAACTCTGTACCCTGAACCACTGAAGATGTAAACAGTATTTAGATGGAGCTACATCTTTCTTGCATTTCTTGAGGTGCTCTCTCAGGGCTGTTTTCAGCTTTGGGTACTGACATGAATCCCTTCAGATACTCAGTGTGCCCACTGCAATGGCTGCGTTCCTGTCCCACAGTCTTTCATCCTGCTATTGATTACATCTGGACAAGTTCACTGGGCAGGAAAGCCCAGTAAGAGAAGGAATTAACCCTACGTGTTGAAGGCTCTGGCAGAAGGAGCCGCATCCCAGTTACATTGCATTTCTGTAATGGGGTCTCTGGTGGTGCCACTAGTGAAAATAACTACCCTATTTAATGCTTCAGTACATTCTTCCCTGTTCCACAGTAAATATCATTTGTATCATGACAATGTGGAGGGACCGGAGACCTTCAGGCTACCCAAACTCCCCTGGTTTTAGTCCCATTCAGCCCTGTCTCCATGTGACGCAACTTGAGCTCATCCTGAATATGGCTGCTCTTTGGCACTCCAGGGAACCTCCAGTGATCTGGGCAGTTACTCCTCACTTACACCCACATAAGTAGGAATAGGAATGTAGAAGGTATGTTTACATTTTTTTTTAAGCTGAGTGGGTAACAGAGCCAGAAACAGAGACAACTTTGGTTATAGTGAAAGGCTAGATTTTTCCAGACTTCCGACAGTTTTATCCCGCAGGCCCTAACTTCTGGAGAGTCACTAGACCTCCTGCTCCTCCACAGCAGGAGATAATCTCAGCACACACACCACAGGCAGGAATTCCCTTCATCCCAGGCCCCTGTGCTGGTGTTGGTTTACCTGGGCTCCTGTCTGGGAGCACTGGCTCCGAGTGCTGGGCTAGGGGATAAACAGGGAACAGAGAATGGTGAGGACCATTTCAGCAGGTTTTCAGGTCTGTTATCTGTGCTGTGGCCCAATTATATTTGGTTGTACATCACTTGGAGAAAAACTAGAAGGATCTGCTAAGCTTTCAGTTCAAGACTAAGAGAATGGAGCAGCATCTGGCACCTCAGCACAAGCTCCGCTCACATTGCCCAGGAGACCTTTGCGCAGCAAACCCTCTTGACAAGAGAGACTTGAGATGGAAGTGCAAGTAGCAACCAAACTGAGAAAGGTCATTTGCATGAAAAGCTGTAAAAATGACTGACAACCTTTCCATTTACGTTGTCTCTTGCCTCTTTTGGAGTAGAAGGTTGAACGACCAGCTTGTGAAAGATGACAAGGTGCTGTAGCTCTTCTTGATTGCAGCAATACCACTTGAAACTTCAGAGCTTCACCTTGAAGAGTGCTCCAGACAACATGGAAAATATTTTGCCATGCTTGATAGAGGTGTGAGGTACTTCCTCGGAGTATGGTTTGTGCCAGAGAACAGCCAAGGAATGTGTAGCAGGATGTGAGCCGCAGTGGTTTCAGTCCTAGTTGCAGCACAGTTGTACTGGGTCTGACTGGGATGGAGTTAACTTCCTTATGTCAATCCACCACAATAGTTAGTAACAGGCTTTGTAGTTACTGTGCACAGGGGAGCAAATTACACCGGTATCTTCCCCAGCATGCAAAACACTCCGGGATGTAGAGGGCTCTTCTGAGAGTCCCTGCTTTTGTTTTCTTATCCTGGTGTTAAAAAAGCTGTAGCTGGCTGAAAGATTCACTTTTTTTCTTGCCAACTTGCCAGTTTCAATAATTTTGACACCCTGTGGTTTGTTTCTCAGAACCTTCAGATTATGCGATCTCCAGCAGGCCTCCTAGCATGAGTAAGTCTGCAGGAGAGGAGTGTGGCTTGCTCAGCGTGACTTCTGCAATGGCAGTACACCAGGCTGGGAAATGTATCCAGGATCTGCTGTATTGCATATTAGCAAGAATGGAGGATTGCTCCTCTTGCCCTGGTTGCCAATCAAAATGGGATTTCTTTGAGTATGCTGTCTCTCTGAGTGTGCCTTCAACTTTTGTCTCACTTTCCCCTCCGTCCTCCAAATAGCTTTTGAAACCACTGCCCAAATCCAGCCTGGCAGATGGGTAGAAATTTCAAGGAGAACAAGTTCTTCAATATTTTATGAAAACTGGTAGCTTAGTAAAAGAAACCAAAATTAACAATATCCCACCCAAGGACACACAGAGACTTCAGGCCTTCTTTGTGCAGTTTAATCTGTTAAGACATACTGCTAAACCAGTCCTGCAGTATGTGGTGAGCTCCTCCGTTGCTACCAGCATCATTTCTGGTTCAGTTAACCTGTCCAAAACTGTTAATGTGGAATAGCAGGGGGGCAAAGACAGAGCATGGCTGGCCTATGGACCCTGGGGATGAGCTGGGCACCCCGTGGAGGCAGATTGGAAAGAGTAGGGAAGGATTTTGGAGGTGTCTGCAGATGTGGGGAAGACTTGGGAGCCCTGTAATGAAGAGTTATATGGACATGGAGCATGTCTGGAGTCACTGCAGTGGGGAGTATAGCGACCATATGATGTGACTCCAGAGGAATCTGAGTTTCACTCGGCTCTTGGAGATAACACTTTTCCAATGATCAGATAATAGTGAGTTTGCTTTGGCACTATAAGGAGAAAATTTTAAAAAATGATTTTTTTTCATTTGTTTTGTCCCCTGTCATAGTAAAATGGATTTATTCCAACCAGTAGTGGGAATCAGTTCCTACTCATCCTAGGTGTTTCCACTGTTGCCTCTACTAGTATTATTTTCATTTCAAAGATGCATTTCTATTGGCTTATCTGCTTTGCTGGCTCTTTCAAAAATCAAAGGCAACGATCATGATAAGGTGAGGCAATGACTTTTTCCCCTTCATTTTGTCCTACCCCCTTCTTTGGATCAACTACATTGATCTAGTTCTTGCCTGTCGGTGTGAAGGTGGCACTGACTTCTCTGTTGTGTAGATGCAATTTACTATGTACTCCCAGCTCAACTGCCTTATGCTCTCTACGTTTATTGCTGCTAATCCACCAAAGACCTTAAAATCCAATACAATTTGCTCCATGGCAATGTGAAAATCTCCTTCATCCAATTCATTTGCCAACACAGAATTTCCAGAAGATAAATCCAGGCTTATTTTATATTGTTTTTGTTTTTGCATTGCCTAGTTATGAAATGTTGCATGACAACAGCTTAAAACAGTGACTAATTACCAGCGTAGTGGAACATGCTTCTTTTGCCTTTTAGGAATGATTTCTGCCTTTTTCCACGACAGAAGTACCTTTTGGTAAAACAATTCAAAAGAGACAAATATGCAGACAGTTAACAGAAGTCAAATATTTGAACTGCTTTCCCCCTTCATTGTGGACTGTAGTTTCAAGGAATCAGTGCTCTTTGCCAAGCACTTATCTTGAAAAGGAAAGTTTCGAGTCCGAGTCATAGAATCATAGAACCACAGAATGGTTTGGGTTGGAAAAGACCTTAAGATTGTCAAGGTCCAACCCCCCTGCCATGAGCAAGGACACCTCACACTAAGCCATGTTGCCCATGGCTCTGTCCAACTGCCTTGGATGGAGCATTTACCACTTCTTTAGGCAGCCTGTTCCAGTGCCTCACCACCCTCACAGTAAAGAACTTCTTCCTTATAGTTAGCTGGGACTTCCCCTGGTTTAGTTTAAACCCATTATCCATTGTCTTATTGCTACAGTCCCTGATGAAGAGTCCGTCCCCGTCATCTAACCCAGCAGTAGGGTGAATGGGGAGATGTGTCATTGCCTGCCTTGTGTCATCAGGGCAATGTCTGTGGGAAATGCTGGATGTATTTGGGATCAGTGATGGCCACTGCTCCATACCCTCATGCCTTCTTGGAAAACATTTTTTAGCTCCACCAGTCTGACTGGAACTGAAGGGAATGGCATTAAGAACTGGCTTTGTTTCCTCCAGCCAGGGAGGCTTCCCATCCCAGGCATATCCATCCCTTCCTAGTTTGAGAGTCCATCCAGCTCTTCCTCTTTGACACTGTCACCACATTCCACCAGCAAAATACTGGTGTTTGCGCCACATTAAATCAGAGCACTCCTAAACCTAAGTCTCTGAGGAGCTCTGCAGTGTACACTTGCCAGCCCCCTCTAGGCTCAGCAAGGTGTTGCCTGCTGGCCAGTTCCTTCTCACCTCATGATTCTTGTATTAGCTTGCATCATCTCCATTTTCACTAATACTTTCCTATACTGTGCCATGTTGGGTGATTTAGCAGAGTCTAGGTAAATCTCATTTCTTTTGACCAGTAAAATCCTTTTCTCAAAAATAGGTATTGGCTAAGCTGGACACATCTGTTTGATAAGGTATGGACTTGTATTCTCTTTCTCTGTGTTTGTTCTCCCTTTAAAATTTTGCCTTATGCTTTACGTGCTACATAGTCCAGATAAAGGGGCCCACATTTGCACATATTACTTACAGTTCTTTTATTAGAGACAGCCTGAGAAGTAGAAATATTTGTTAGAAATACTTGCTGCCAGATTTGCCGTTTCATTTGCCAGCTCTTTCGTTATTCTGTGATTCTTAAATATAGATCATCTGGTCTTTTGATTCAGGCACATTAAAACTCTTCAAATTTTATTCCATTTCAGGTCAGTAATTTTCATCCCTATATTCTTAGGCTAACTAGCAACCCTGTCTTTGCCCCTGTACTCATTGTCCTTTCGTAATGCAAACAGATGAAGGATTAAGTTTGCTTTGGGACTATACCTAGATCACTTTTAATTTGGATTTTCTTCTCTCTGCATAACTTCTCTCTCTCCTCCTTCTTGTCTTTCAGGGCGCTCTCACAGCATTATACTACTTGGCTGAGTTTCATTTGCAAAGTTAGCACTGTTCTGGGGCAGCTCTCATTTGACCCATTTCAAAATTTTCAATTTCTTGTTCATCAGTTTTGGGTAACAGTTCATCAAATTCAGTATTAATAAAATATCACTCTCTTACTTGAATCTTCCTGAAGCAGACAAAATACACCTTGCACCTAATCACCTCCTGGAGAGGAGATTGCAGGGCTTTGCTCTCTGGCCATGGGGTAAGGCTCCAGGGAGCAGGGCAGGGAAGGAGCAGGTTGCAGCAAGAGGTGCCACTCAGTCCTTGGAGGGTCAGTGATCCCCTTGGGAACAGGTGGCTGAGCAGGACTGGGTGGCAGCACTGCTCAGGTTCCATGGGTCAGGAGCACAGGTTCTTGCATCTGTCCATATTTGTCTTCTCTTTGCATCTTCTTAAAAAGTTAATTCATTTATAACCTGGAAGCCATCCTCAAACAGCTGGGTGGCATTCACCCCCTGATATTAAAAACAGGGCATACAACCTGAAAAATAATGCTCTTGCCTGCAGTACGAAGGCGGTGGAGGCAAGGGCTTGATACACAGCATCCAGCCATGGCTGGCGATCCGGCTCACCGAAGCCTTGTCCCTCTCATTATGGTGACAGCTTCGTGTTTGCTCCAGTTTGTTTTGTTTTGCCGAGTTCGGTTGCTGGGATTTAGCACAGCTGGGTGACTTGCATTATCCCACTCAGAGATAACGTGGGAAAACAGCCTTAGCTTTCACTTGCTCCAAGGAGGCTGGGGACATCTGTTGTGGCTGGATAGGATCATCTCAGCAAAGGACTGAAAGGTACTTCATACAGGGAGGCCTCTCACTCGAAGAACGACACAGTTCTTGGTTCCTATTAAAGACAGACTAGAGCATTAAACACAGCAAGTATTGGTAACAGGATCTTACAGCATTTGGCTGTTCCTAGCTCACATGCATTTATTCTTGGGGTATTTCTGTACGGTTTTGGCAGGCAGTTGTTGGCTTGATCTTGCATGTGCTCTACAGCAACTACACATTGAATGTGGTTACGCTCTTCGCTCGCTTTTAGTAGCAGGTTTTTCCATGTAAACCATACTCATGAAGCTTCCAGTCAATTCAAACCAGGGTCAGAGTGAGCTCATACCTGCCTGCAAAACACTGTGTGTGCAAACCCACGGAGACTACTAGGCCAGCTAGGTCAACAGAAAGACTGATAGATTGGGTTGATTTATGGGAGTTTATGGGAGTCTGCCTTTATGTTCAGATTCACATAAACCACTGCTGGGCTCAGAGCACAACCGCCATGTGCCTGCTTGTTTACCTGGTGGGAGCCAGCCGTGAAGTTGCCTGATGTCCTACACTGCTTTCATAAATGGGCATGCTGGGAGAGCAAGCTCTGGTGCCAGGTCTGGCTTTAGGGCAGAGCACTCCAGAGAGACACAAAGCACCAATTGGTCCCTGAAAAGGTCTAAAACATGGAACAGATTCCATGTTTGTCATCAGCTGTGGGGAAGGGGTGGGAGATGATTAGGGAGGGGCTGTTTTTCTCTTTGCTCCCCATAGATCAGAAGCTTTTGGTTTTGTTACTGCCACAGATGCCTGGTAGTGCAGTGATTGCTTCTGCTGCTTCATGCCCACTTCCTGT
This sequence comes from Amazona ochrocephala, assembly GCA_039720435.1. Lineage (NCBI taxonomy): Eukaryota > Metazoa > Chordata > Aves > Psittaciformes > Psittacidae > Amazona > Amazona ochrocephala. The sequence continues at coordinate 22,068,726 of CM077876.1, forward strand.
TGCAGTGCCAGGCTGTGCAGGGACTGCAGAGCCTGCAGTATGTAAACAGCTCATGTGCTTGCCTTTGTGCAAGTGCTGTGAGCTTGCACTGCAGGTATGTGACTAACTGGTGTCCTTCTCAAACCAAGGTCAGGGACACAGGCAGGCACCAGCAGTGCAGGCTCTGGGGCTGGAGAGGTGGCAGCATCGGGTACTGGAAAAGGTGAAAGGGAGAAGTGGGATGTGAAGGGATGCAGCTGGCTGGGCTCCTGCTAGAGTCAGTCCTCCCAGTTAGCTTGGGAAGAGCTGCTGCTGAAGTAGCAGGGATCCTCCATGTCCCAGCATGATACCCCCTCCAGCTCCTACTCCTGTGTTTAGGAAATTATGACAAATTCATCACCATTTACCTCTTGGGTATCAGAGGGAGAAAGGGGAAAATTACTTGTTATCAAAGAAAGGGTAAAGATGCCTGGTGTAAGCCAGAAAACTGATGCCAAAAATGCTTTCATTCCTATCTATCTCCTCAGCAGCTACTGACAGTAGGAAACCTTTCTCTATTATCTGTGGAGGAAGAAGTTAAGGAAGTGCCTGCCAGGAACACTGTATAACGATGTGAGCAAGGACAGTGAGTTCCACTCCCAAGAGCAAAAGTCCAGGGCTTTCTCCTGAACTGACCTTTTTGCTTTGCTTCAGACCCTGCCTGACCACTGATAAAAAGTCAGGCAAGGCTTTACCCATCTAGTGTTGAGGAGCAGAGATTAGCTGCTGGGATGAGCTGGGTGACTGGGAAGGACATGGACATCTCCTGATCAGGACTGGCAAGGAATTGGTGCAGAGTCAGATTTTTATAGTGGATAAATTCAACCCAGGTGAGATTTTGCCTATGGGCAGGTAATGGCTGGCTGTCAAGCTGGGGCTGGGCAAGGTGGGGGCAGTGTCAAGCACAGCCTGAAGACCCACCATGGAGATTCCTTTAGGGACAGGGCGCAGGAATCAGCCTGCTTTGCAGGGATGTGTACACGGGCACCAGCTGGGCTCCCCGGAGTGGGCTGCAAAACACCACTGCTGAGGAAAACAGGTATCCAGTGCCAAGAGCTGACCTGCCTCCAAGCTCCTTGGAGCCATAGCACGTGCTGGGATGGTGATGTCTCCACGAAGGAAAGATAACATCACCCTCTCGTTCCTGAGCGTGGGCAGTGAAACACCGTGTTAAAGGTTCATTTTTTCAATAAATGGGGCTATTCACACACTGGTATATTTTGCAGTAGTGTGATACAGTATTTCCTTTGAGCGTGCAGGCTGGTGATTTGTTACTACAAATTAAATACTAGCAGCTACTTGGATAGGACAAGCTACACAGAAGTGGATAGCAGCAACTCCAGGAAGGGGGAAGAAAAATAGGGAGTGGAAGCACAGGAAAATAAAAAGAAGAAAAAAGCAAAGACATTTGAAATTTGCCAAGTGTGATAAACACTGCAAACACTTTTTGAAAAACTGGGAATGTTCTCTTTTCATATAGGTGGGACTAAAATGCAGATGACTGAATTCCTGTCACTGATTTCTGCTCCTTTCTCCTTAGTGGAGAAGATTTATTTGGGAGCAAAAGTGTATTTCTATCTTGTTTCTTTGTTTTTCTTCACTCACTATCACTGTGTGCATGGTTGGTTTCCATGATGGTGTCAGGCACTTGGGCTCTGGTCCAGCAAATACTTAAGCACACGTGTAACATCCCAGCCGGTGTAAGGTTATCCATGTACTTAGATGACTTTGGGTCAGGGTCTTAATATCTCTACGGCTTAGATGTGAGTTCCACACAGCAAGGAGGAGACTCAGAAGAGCCAGACAATTAGAAAATGTTATTGTGAGACCACAGAGATCCTCACAAGGGGCTAAGGGGTAAATTGCTACTTGAAGTATCATTTCGATCTGGGGAAAAAATTGGTAAATCAATTATTCTCCAGAAAGTGCTGCTTTCAGGCACTGGAAGCAATCAGCAAATTCGGTCCAAATGAGACAGGTTAGGTTAAACAGTGCAGAGTTTGGGAGGAGAGAGTGGGCTGTGCTTCCTGGCCAGGCAGTCACCAAGGACAAGCGAGGGTGACTGCCTGTGGGGAGAGTGATGGTGACCCCTCCTGCCCACACAGGTCTTTGCTGAAGCCCCACTGCAGATGAAGACCTTTGTTTCCAAATAACCTTGGTTTGTTTTAAAAGTGACCCAAAAGTTTTCTTTGATCCAAAGTGCATTTGTTTTTCCCTGCATGCTGCCAAGAAATCAATTCTTGTTTGAGCCAAATGACTTTTCCCTGTTTTTTTTCAGTTTGGCCCCCAGATAAATGCACACAACTCAAGTGCATCCATTAACAGGAAGCATCCACATTCAGCAGCAAAGTCTTCTGGCTGGTCCCTTAGGAGGTGCTGATCATGATTGCTAGATGATGGGAATTTTTTCCAGCTAAGAGTATTTCTGCTTCCATCGGCTCTCTTAAGTTTCTGAGCTGGTCTCCTGGTGCTTCAGTGCCACTGAGGTGGGATCCCTGCAAGCGTGATTTGCATCCAGCACACTTGCTACTGCCTGGAGGTTAAATGATGTGCTGGCCAACCTCAACTCCTCTTGCTCTACCAGCTGTGGTTTGGGGAACAGCACAGGCCTGAGGTCCTTCCTAACAGGCATGAAGGAATGAGGCCACCCTGTTGGGAGAGGGACTTCGCACTGCAGGCTCCAGCAGCATTCTGACACCAAGTCTCCAGGCCAGGGAATGGGCTCTGGCTCTTCTTAGATGACAGAGCAGATGTACTCCTGGAAATGTACAAAGTGGCAGAAAATGAGTTCCATCTTGCTTGTGGCTCAAGATGCTTTTCCCATCTAACCAACAAGCAGTGCAGAGTGAGGCTGAATTAAAGGGCATTGCAAGAGAAATCCAGGAGAATGGGCAAAAAGAGGAGATGATGTAGGGACATTGGCATGAGGGAGGAGACACAGAAGAGATGCACAAGCCCCAAAAGTGATCAGCTTCTGGGGGGGGGGGGGGGGGGCCAGCTGCAAGCAAAAGTTTTATAAGACCATGTGAGAAGCTATTGCATATCTCAACATAGTACTACCTAAGGATAGATGATGGCATTATTTAAGCTCAAATGCCAGAAAAAATGTTGCAGACCAAGTGATCCTTTCTACACAATGTATCACAAAAATCCAACTCATGGTGCAAGAGCTTCTGCCACCCCTCAGCAGCACCCATCAGATGCCTTTGCTTGGGAGCAGGTCCTTGCTGCTGATGCTCACACCCTCACAGTACTCCAGTCCAGTGGCTAAAATGGGTGCGGGGGGAATCCACAAAGCTGCTGGTGCTGTACAGCAACCCAATGGTATTGCTTCTGAAAGGGAGCTTCCTTCATTCACACTTCCTGGGAGCAGGAATTAGTGGCACTAAAGAGCCATGACAGATACATGTGGAGGTCAGGATTTCCTTACACTGCTGCGTTCCTGGGAAACCATCTTCCACCTGGTTTGACTCTAACAATAATTCTTTCACTGAGCCACCGTCAGTGAACAGGGTGGGCTGAACCACTTTCCCTTCTTGTTTTCATTTCAACCCCTCTGTGCTGGTAACGCCACTTCAGCTGTATCAAAACTAAAATGTCTTTTCCTGTGGGTTTTTTTCCACGCTGTTTTTCTCCAAGAGAAAAAGTCAACATAGCAACATTTTGCTGAGCCTGTTTCTGTCTCTTTTTTATCTGTGTAACTGATGCCAATGGAAACATTAGCCGTTCTTTCAAACAGCAAGCTGCAGAGGCCAGCAAAATACATGTGGGTTTGTATATATATATATATAACATTAAAATAATGCCTACTTGCTTTTTTTCTTCATTTTATTTTTAAAAACAGAAAACAAAGCCATGGATGTTTGAGGGAAGATTTCAAGATGAAGCACTTTTCTAAGTGTTGTTTTGGTCAGAGGGAAGCCAAGAGTAGATTCTCAGCTGCTTACATGGATGTGGCTCCTTTCTGAGAGCAAGGACTGATACCAGGGAAGATCTAGTCTTTTGTGGGTTCAAAGATCAACCCATATAGAGTTTCTGCTCCCTGCATGTCTTCCATTTTACGGGCAAACAAATGTTATCTATTGTTAGCTCTGCAGAGCCAAAAGAAGTAGGGGAGGAAATGCTGGATTGTGTTCCACCTTGTAATGCCGTATTTGTGTGTAAGTTATTACAGAGGTCCTGATACATGTGTTTTATAGGTAGGTTTAGGTATTACATATATCTATGTATATATTATGGTATATATATAACACACATTACTGCAGTCAGTGAAGCTCTGGCAGAGTGTCCATCACACTAAGGGTGAGGTAACCAACTCATGTCCCCTGGTAGTGCTCCCCATAGGGCCTAGACAGGGAGAGGTTGAAAAGAGCAGGACAGAGTCCTCTCCTCTGTTCCAAATGCAGGACAGAGACCTTTCCCCATGAGGCATCATGTCCCTGGAGCAGGAGGAGGAGTGTGAGGCTTTGTACGATGGTCCCAGGTGGATGTTTTTGTTTCTGCATTTGTTGCATTTGTTTCTGCATTGGTGCATTTTTTTCTCAGCAGGCTTCAACCTTTAAATATCTTTTATGTATTTTTCCAGTCAGTGCCTGTGTCTCATTGCTTTGTGTTCGCTTGGTTGATTGACACTACAAAAGAGACTGGTTTGACGTTGGGGGCTTTACTGTGGAGAAGTTAAGCTTATTCAGGGAATATAGGCTTTTCTGCCACTTTTAGGAGGATTTGGCTCTCCAAGGGATCGATGCTGTTGCTTTTATTTGTGTCCACCTGTGTGGTTCAAGGTCTCCCTTGCTCCTTGTCCTGGGAAGCTTGGTGGGTTACAGCAAGTGCTGGGGAGCAGCTGAGATTTCAGTCACAAATTCAGAAAATCTCCCCATTGTGGAGCCCTCCCCAGCCACCATCTGTGGGGGGCACAGCAGGACCTCTGACCAGCCCTGGGAACTGGGAACAGCACACTTCAGACTGCCGTTATCACATGTTTTTCAGAGCATTGGTCTTTTTTTGTTTTTCACTTAGCATCTTTCAACTGGCTGCAAATTACAGCCTTCACAGCATATAATTAGTGCGTCCTTATAAACACCATGCATGGTTGAAAAACTCCTCTGGGCTCTTGTCCTGCAGCAGAAATACCCCATGAAAGAGAGTGAAAGGGTTATTTTTGTGCTGGAAGACAGTGGTGCTCTGCACAACCATGAGTTTGTAGGTGTGGGGGACCAGACTTAATGGGGAACAGAGCGGGCATGGGCCCCTGGGTGGTTTATGTGGGGAGTTCCAGGGAACCCTGCCCAGACACCTCCACCAGTCCTTTAGGGCATCAGCAAAATGGCTATTGAAAAGTTTTGTGACCATTAAAATGCATGTCTTCTGTGGTCCACTTTTGTGGAAGGGGCTTCAGAAGAATAAAACCCATTAAATTCTCCCCCAGGTGCACACGCTTTTGACAGACTAATAGGAAGTAATGCACTAGGCGATGTTGAGGGATACCTTTTTAGATGGCAATCCCCAACTTTCTGTTGTATTGTACAAACATTGCCATTAAGTGAAAAAAAAAACCAATATCTGTTAAGTTATGGTACAATTTTACCAGTGGGTATTGACATGAAGTTTCAGCTTTCTATCCTGGATTAATATGTGTGATTATATGTAACATGTAGTAATCAGTAGGGCTTTTTAAATCCATTGCATTATTCTTGTTCTTTAAAAAGTCACTGGTCTCCCAGCAAATTATGAATATTTTTAAGGCATAGATTTTAGACACTGAGGCTGCCTTATTTTGTTGTAAAACTCTTTGAGCCCTCTTCACTGCTTTGCACCAAGGCCTGGGGGGCAGCTTGTGGCCCTAGAGGCCTTTGCCCCCTAATTTGAACAGCCAGGAAATCCCAGCATGGTGATGATGCTGGGAAGGTGGTTTGTAAGCTGTGTGGGAGAGAGACACGCACATCACACTAAATGCTACATAAACCAGCACTGGCTGCTAGTGTTGAGCTAAATGTTCCAAGTGCCTGCTATTCTCCCACTGGAGAGGGGTGCAGAGGAGGGCAATGGGGTTCTGTAGTCCCTGCAGTGTCCACCGGTCCTTATTCCCATCATCCTCCCTCTGCCTTGGATGGGGAAAGCCATCCCCAGCACCCCGTCACCATCCCAGGTTGTCTTTTCCTTTTTAATACTTTCTCTTCTGCCTGTTGCAGAAGGGCCAAAGTCAACTTCAGCTGCGGATGCCCCAGTGTTTGCATTTGCAGACCCCATGTGGCTTTACATCTGCTTCTACTTTCACCAGGGCCGTCTACTGCAGTTCATTCGTGGTATTTCATATCCGGGCACTGGACAGTAACTATCACCAACTCAGATAAGTACAGGAGCATTTTCTTGTTTCTGACACTTTGTCTTTACTCCCTGCTTCTTGCAGCTGAATGTCTTTCCTCCTGGCCTCTCCTGCGTTCTGCCCCTGGTGTGTGCATGTGCTGTGGGGCTCTGGTAAGGCGATGTGCAGAGAGGAAAAAAGGAAATTTGGGGGAAGAAGTGCATTTCAACTAGAGTTACAAAGAAATCTGAGACACTGGTGTCATGTCTCTGCCTGCAGGATTAAGCTGCAGGGGTGAGTCCGAGCCAGGTGGAGGCAGACACAGCTTTGTCCCCTTCCTGGGATGTTTTGCCAGGAGCAGCAGGAGAAGCATCACAGGCAGGTGAGCAGGATGGGCTGGCGGCCAAGGCTCATGGACTTGAGGCCAAGCTGGCCAGGAACCTTGGGGATTTGGCCCGCAGCCCCACATGGCTGCTGCCCCACATCACTTCAGTAAGGACCACTGCTGCCTCACCCCAAACCTGCGCAGTGATGCTGGTGACCAAATGCGCATCTGTGTGACTATGAATAAAGCCCCAGCTGCGTGTCATTTTGAAAGACCCTAATTTTAGCTAGCCAGTGCAGCACCCGGCTGCGCATCACCGGGGTGCCCTGGCACACATGGAGGGCAGAGCTTTCACCCTTTTGCTTGGCCGAAGGGGTTCTTTCTGTCAGAGGCCGGGGATGCAGAAGAGGGAGGCGCATTTTCTCTTGAGGACAGGGTTAGGAGCGTGCCGGCAATGGGACCGTTCCCCGGCGCAGCTAGCTCCAGCGAGCGCGGCGTGCTTGGGTTGCGGGGGCGCCCGCGCTGGTTCGGCGTGCGCGCAGTGTGACAGATGACCTATTGAAACCATTGCGGAGCAGCGCTGGGGTTGCGCGGGCGCCCGCGCTGGCTCGGCGTCCGCGCAGTGCGGCAGATGACCTATTGAAACCATTGCGGAGCAGTGCTGGGGTTGCCAGGACAACCCCTGCTCCCTGGGCCTGCGCCGGCCCATGTGACAGCCGCCTTGACGTCAGCTGGAGGCAGAGCCTGCGGTTTCGGCCGCGCAGTCAAAGCCTTGTGAGAACCCGGTGGATGCTGGATTTATCCCCGCCGCCGCTGCCGCTGCCGCCGTTTCTCAGGGGCTGCCAGAGCATGGACTATTAAAAACTTGCGTTTCTGCAGTGTGAGGTAACCGTTTGCTTTATGTTCTCATCAGGAATTTCTTTTATTTCCTTTAAAAAAAAAAAAAAAAAAGACTAGAAAGCAGCTTATCGGGACTGGTATTTTTTTCACTTGTTTGTTTTGGCTGGAAGTTTGCCTTGATGAACAAGCCCGGCACTATCAGATAAATGCAAAGCAGCTTCCAGGTACTAATTCTGTGTGCAGACTGCAAAGCGGACTTAAATTTAGATTAATGATCCATGAAAGGAGAAGAAAATGATATTGTTCTCATTTGACACTTTAGGAATACAAATGAACACGAGTAATCCTAGGCTAATGCGTTCAGGAGTGAAATTCTGTTTAGGTATTCGGTTGATTTGGGCATCTCTACAGCTTTGTGGCTCTGTTGGAACTTAGAAATGAGGCTTTAATGCTGCCCAGTTCAGGCGGGTTTGTACCCCATGTGTTCGGTGAGGGGGAAGCCAGCAGCCGATGCACTTAGGAACAGCTTGAAATCCAACTCCCAAAGTTCGAGTCTTTAAACCATCTTTGTTCACAGAGTCCCCGCACGCTCCCCGGGTTTTCTGTTCCTCTCCTGGGGCACATGGCACTCTTGACCGTATGGTGTTTACAAAGGGAAGGATCAAGAGCTTCCTGAAAAATTATCTGAAATATGCCCAGAGAGCAGCACTGCTGAACACGGGCTTTCACCCTTCCCCTCACATGCACACACACGGCTTGGGTTTTGCCTTTTTTTTCTCTTGTGCAGTTAGAATAGCCAAAAAAAGAGCTGCAGCATGAACAGCATCACAGTAACTGAAAAATGAAATGCTATTCGGGTCCTTTTGTAAAAAGAACAGCGGGTTTGGGTCTGTTTCTGTATTACACTTACTCCGAGGGGGCTGTTGTGGGGAAAGAGATCACAGGGCTCCTGAAGTTTAGTGCCACAGCCTGAGTTTGTTTGTATGGGAACATATAGATTCATTTTAAGAACAGATTACAGCTGAAGCATCGTGTGCGTTGTTTCCTGGAAAAGTATGCTCGATCGTTCTTATCTCCTCTAATTATATGCTTCTGTTCCCTTCCTCCCAAAGTTCAAAGGGTTTATTGATAATGGTAATGATTTTCTAAAGCAGCTGCCACTCTGAAACAATCACGGAGCTACAAAACAATTTGAAACACAGAGCATTAAAAGATAAAAAAATGCTACAAAAATTATTCTAATGTTACCAAATGCAGCAGAAGCAATTGTTTCAGAAGGGGAGCCAAGGCAGAGGTTAAAACTGAAAGCACTTCTGTAAGGAAAGTTATGGCTTAATGCTGTGGATTTCACTGTATTTGGTATTCTTAACAGAGCAACAAGGATAAATGCATCTGAAACCTCTGAACCATTCCACTTGCCATTATCTCATATGCTCTTTCCAATTTAACTCTTGTGCCTAGAATGTCAATGTTTAGGGAGGCTGGAATATTTTTAATTTCCTTTATTAAATTCTTTACCTGATGCCAATGCATCAGTGCATGAGGAATCTCGACTGGCTCCTTGTAGGTGAGTTTAACCAAGGTTTACAGGAGCCTTGCAGCTTCCCTGTGGAGGTGCTAGCACCCCATGTGCAGCGTTCCCGCAGGGAATGGGAGTCTCAGTGTTCTCACAGGGGTGCAAGCCAGTGTGGGGAGCTGTGTTTTGGCCGATGGTGGTCCATGCCCCTCACCTGCATGGGAGTCTCCATGGAATCTGTCGAGTGGGGCAGGAGGGAAGGACAAGAAGAGGCAGTTGATGCGACCCGCCGGCCTCTTAGGTCTGCTTGTTCACCAGCTTACGCCAGTGGGGTAAGTCCAGTGAAGGACTGAGGCATGGAGTCTGGGAATTGATTCTTGCTAAGCAGCACCTGCTGTTCAAGAAAAGTCATTAACTTCAAGTCTGGAGAATTTGGCTCCATGTATAGCTGCAGTTGCTTGCCAGGTTTGACTTGAGTGTGGCAATGATGCTCAGTGAGGGTTGGGGCTTCACCTCATTCATTTAGGCTTGTAGCTTTCGATGCCTTATAAACACCTGCAAGGGCAAAAATTATTGATGCAACTTTTGCTGAAGAAATTAGAAATATTTATAAACAGCTGGAACGGTCAAAAAGCTCTAGCTTGACCTGAGAGAGGAGGATGATAAATTCCTTCACGTTTTACCAGGAGGGTCCCAGCCATGTTGTGGCAGGAGGCAGCTGAGATTTCACAGGGATGTGTCCTGCTTGGCAGAGGGACCAACTCTGTCCCCTCTCTTTGAGCCGCTGGGGGCTTTGGGAATCCCATCAGCACAGCCTTCTTTGGGCCCCAGAGGTGGGGATGGCTGAGATGTGGTCAGACAGGCAGCGCCAGAGTATGCAGCTGGAGGAAAACGCAGAGGGGAAGGGCAGGGGACAGTGTCTGAGTTGTCCCACGGCTGCGTGCCTCTGCTCAGTGATTTCATGCTCTCATTTTCGCTGGTCAGCTGTGTACCAAATCCTTTTGACAAACACTTGGATTTTACCCTGGATGTGTGTGAAGTTGCCAGGCAATGTGATGCTAAACATCCCAAAATCTCTGCTCTGCCATGATTTGACCCACCATGAGAAAAGAGCAAACAGCCTGTAGGTTCCTTCCTACCGCTGAGGGCGAGGGAAGGTGGCTGCCTCCCATCCCTCATCCTCTGCCCAGCGCCGCAACCGTGACACTGCCAGCTTAGCTGGACTTGAAATCCTCTGACATAAAGAGAAAATTGTAAGATTGCTCATGGGCTTGGTGAGAAGACACCTTCTTCTGGAGCGGCCAGATTGACCCTCATACCTGCCATCAGCCTTCATATCATTTACAAATGTCACCCCTTTGCACACACACAAGGAGGAGATGGTTTCTATTGACAGCCTCCTTGTCTGTGGAGAAGGGTGAGGAAACTGAGAATTCCTAAAGAATTCAAGCATTTCACCTTAGGAAATATCTTGGCTAAAAACAGGACTGAGATCTCCTTAAGTCACTTCTCGCACAACTGGATACAGATAGGGAAATTAAAAAAAGACATGATCTGTTGATGCCTCTAGCCCAGTAATAATAACACACTCAAGCCTTTCGCGTGCTCTACCTTGTTCTGGTTGAGTTGATGGGCAATGACAATCTAAATTTAGGTTAGAAGCATAATAAAACCTAAAAAAAACCTTGCAAACAGAATGCTGACTCCTTCTTGCATTTTTCAAACAGAATGAGATTTCTGTCTTTTTAAAGGTCCTAGTCATTACTCAAGGCAGTAATTCAAGGGGAATAAAATCCCCTGTATAGGGGGGAAGAGTTGTCAGCCGCTGGGAACTGATGTAGGATTATGGAATTTCAGGCTCTTAAATTACATATTGCAGAAGTCGGTTTCCACCCTGCTAAAAATCATTACGTTGTGCTAATTTAATGTCCTGCATCAACGTTAGCAACAACTGGTTTAAATGATAACTGAGCTGCAGTACAGATTTGGTATTTTAATAACAGTTGCTTTTCCAATTAAAAGCAGATGCCGTGTGTATGGTACTCTGAATGCAAAATCAAAGTTGACCCGGTGGTTGGTTCCAAGCTAAAGCAACAAAAATCCCAACTCTGGAATGTTTTTGGTAGTCATATTTTAGAAGTAATCTTCCATGGTGAGCCAAAATCTGTGCAGACAGTTATAGTCAGATAACAGTTAAAAAAATAGACAATGTTTTGGCTGTACTTGCGCTGCTGTTAAATTTATCTTCTTAAATAGCAGGGAGTATGAGTTGAGGTTTGAGAAGCAGTAATCTTGTAATTATTTTACATGGATCGAATTATTCTGTCGTCAAATTTGCATTTCAGACAGCATTACAGTATGAGAATATAATTAGAAACTGTAATTCAGGAATTGCTGAATGTGGTGTTTCCCAGGGGGAGCACTGTGAAGAAGCTGCCCTCGCTACAACTGTAGCAAATGTCAAAATCCTATAGGTGGAAAATGCGAAGGCTGAGTTGTAAAGTTCTTCTCCCTTCTGTGATCTGCACTCACTGTCGGCTGCCAAACTTCATTTTTCTGTAAGATTAATTTCCACAGAAACATCTAATCATTAAGAGCTGAAGTGCTCGGATCCTGTTCAGCTGAACTTCAGTCTGGCTGTGCTGAGAGCTGCTGAATTGCTTTCAGCCACAAAATGACACTGAGATAATGTAAGGATCTGATTTACACACAGGAAAGACAAGAAGCTTGTACTTTGGGCTGAAATGCTGGTTTTAATCTGCCCAGAGTGTGAAATTCCCAGCAATGCCTCCTATCACAGGACAGAGCAGAGGATGGGTCTCAGTTTACATCTATTTCTCTTTTGTAATTCAAGACTTTTTGCTGCACATGTTCACAATGTTGTGCAAAGTTTTAGCTGTGTAAATCCCATTGATGTTAATCCTTACTCTTTTTTTTTACCATTCTTATTATGATCTTTGGCTTATCATAGACAAATAAGCTGGAAATGAGCGTATCTTTTCTTTTAGTTGTGTTGATAAATCCTGTCCAATTTTGTCAGACACACACTTTGGAGAGCAACATGGCCAGTTTTTCTGACCACCTTGCTGGGATGCTGGACAGGACCATATGTGGAGCAAAGCCTGTGATGCGCAAAGCAAAGCTGGCATTGGGAGGAGGTAGAAGCTGGCTGTGGTGTGTTTGGTGCTTTAATGTCCCCATACATCTCTCTCAGTCCTGCTGAGAGACAATCCCACTGCTCTTCCAGAGGAAACATCAGGGCCAGGCAGGAAAAGGAGCAGTGTGGACCTGTGAGCTCAGGACCCTGTGGGTAATCGAGCTGGCTGGTTCCCAGTAACTCAGGGATACAGTTGCTCCCAAAGTACTCTGAGGAACAAGACCACATGCCTCCCAAAGCCACCTTCCTGCACTCACCTACAGCCAGCCCTGGTGCTTTGCATGGGCGCAGGGGGGACATCTGCCCCACTGGTCAGATTTTGTGTGATGCACGTCTTGCAGTCTGGATCAGCTATTTGCATTGTGAGCAAAGGGCAGGATCTACAGGGTGTCATTGACGATGACCTGAGAAGGCATTTTGGGTGCAATAAGCCAGGTTGGCTCCTTATGGACAAGTGGCCTTGCGTGGTGATCCCTGTGTGAGTGCTGGTTTGCAAGTGGGGCATGAGCAGCTCCTGAGCATCACACCCACAGTTTTGCAAATTTCATAGAATCATAGAATCATAGTCATAAATGCACGGAATTATGGAACGGTTTGGGTTGGAAGGGACCTTACATATCATCTAGGTCTAATCCCTTTGCCATGGACAGCGTCACCTTCCACTAGACCAGGTTGATCAAAGCCCCGTCCAACCTCGCCTCGAACAGTGCCAGGGATGGGGCAGTCACAGCTTCTCTGAGCAACCTGTGCCGCTACCTCACTGCCCTCACAGTAAAGAACTTCTTCCTTATATCTAATCTAAATCTACTTAGAACTCCAGAGGGGTAGGAGACTTTCAGCTGGCTTTGTGCACAGAAGCAGGTGGACACTGGGGTTGAAAGCTTTGAGACAGGTTTATACCTGCCACATTTGTCACAAAGCCTCTTAGCAGTGTGCTGAATTTCACTGTCAAGAGAACGGGGCCCCAGGAGTATGCCAGAGCCACGCTGACTCTGTTGGACCAGGTGGGACAGAGCAAGTGGGGGAAGGAGAGCCCTGGGCAGGACTAAGTGACCAGATGAGAGCTGGGTTTGTCCAGCCTAAAGAAAAGAAGGCTCACGGGAGACCTTATCACCATGTTCCAGTAGTTAAAGAGTGGCTACAAAGAAGATGGAGACTCCCTTTTTACAAGGAGTCACATGGAAAAGACATGGGGTGATGGGCACAAGTAACTGCTGGGGAGATTCCAACTGGACACAAGAGAAAAAAATTTCACAATGAGCCATTGGAATAATCTCCCCAGGGAAGTGGTGGACTACTGAACATCCCCACTGTTAAGACTCAGCCAGACAGGGTGCTGGAACATCTTGTCTAGGTCATGCTTTGCCTAAAAAAGTTGGACCAGATGATCGTTGAGGTCCCTTCCAACCTGGTATTCTATGATTCTGTGGTGATGGAGCTGATAGTGGGATGGGGCCAGGGGCAGCCTTGCCAATTCTTGGTTGTTCTACTCTCGCTGTTCCTGCACTGCTGCATTTGCCCCAGCAGGGACCTGTAGTAACGTTGCCCAATGTCCCTGGGCATCTGCAGTACAGGCCAAGAGTGGTGTGAAGCAGGGCTCTCTGAGTTAGGAAAACTAAATGCTTCCTCTTAATAGTGATGCTCTGTCATTTTGACGCCATCTGGTGCGGCTAAAAGGACTGTGGTCTCTGCTCAGTACTGAGTACAAAATAGCACTGGAGGAACATGGCACAGTCAACCCTCACACTGCTGCTGGAGGACATAGGTGTCTTATTCGCTTTAAGAGCTTCATGCTTGTTCTCATATTATAGACCAGATTTTGGAGAGAGCCAAGACTACATGTACAGAGGTTTTATTAGACAAGCAGAACAGGTAGTTTATAGGGTTTCACTCCAGAGCAGACAAGTTAAAGACAAAGAAGGTCAAAGTTAGCTTCTTTTCTTGCTAAATTCCCTCGCTCCTAGAGCAGGCAGGTTCCCTGATTATGCCTCACATAGCCTTTCTGTGTCTCCTCCAGGACTGCAAAAACACAACGGATCCAGCTCATCTGAAGTGTCTAACTTCAGCTGAATAATACTCAGACTTCAGCCATGAAGCAGTTCAGCCCTAGAACATTTAACTCTAAAGAAAATATTCTGCTCATGTTGTGTGCATGTTCCTAATGGCAAATCCAAGAGACCAAGGGAAAGCAAGCACAAAGCCGTTGATTATTTCCACAACTGCTATATACTTCCTATCACAACACTATTCTTTTGTGCAGAATGGCAGCGTGATTGCAGAGTCCTCTTTAACTTCACCATTTTAGCGAGCCCAAGTCCAATTAGAGCAATTATGTCTCAGCAGAAACACTGTCTGTTGTTCTCTGGACTTGTCTGTCAAATGTCCTATTCATAGCTGTTCATCTTTTCTGAGGTTTTTCATGTAAAGTCGTTCTGACCCTCTAAGAGCCTCATCTGAAGGGTAGCTTGCATTTTTTGTATACTTATTTCACAGGCTGATGTGAATAATAAGAAGAAGCTGGCCAAGGACACATCTTTCAGTCTAACCACAGCCTCCTCTTGCTTGAGCATTATTGCTGATTCGATACAGCACGTGGATTTCACTTTCAATTATTTCACTTCGCCTTTCACTTTCAGTTAGTTCACTGCTAAAAATTGAGAACATTGTCAAAATTTGCAGTTCTTCCTTACCACACTGAAGGGTTAATCAAAATCCCCAACATGAGTTGCTAGGCATGTAATGTTTTATGGCATGTGATCTGTGTGGGACTGTCTGGTCTCTGAGTTACTGAAGAGCCTTTGGGTACTTCTGCAGAAGGTCTATGTTCTGCTTTACCTCCGCTGTCGAGCCTGACAGAGGGGATAAGTGACTCCTGCCAAGGAAGTCCCCCTTGTCGCCACGAAGGTAAAAGCTGAGAAGCAGAGCTCAGTGAAAGGCAGAAGTGCTGGGACTTGGGAAGGTGAGGGGCAGTGGAAAGAGGAACTCTTCTCTTCCTGAACAAAAAACAGGTTTTTGTTTTCTCAGAATTCTCCTGGAACTGAAAATCCGGAGTCACCTGCCTGAAACAAGATGAGCCCTTTTCTGACAATTCAGAAATGAGACTGCCTGCGAGGAAGCAGCCCCCATCCCTGCCACTGGCTTCATGGCATCCAAGGGAGTCCCAGCAAACACGCATAGCAGAGCAGTGTTGCTTTAGGAACTGAAAGCATGAGCCCAGACCTTAGTCATTCTTCCTCCAACATCAACAGGGCAGTGATTCTGCCATACTCATTTCCTACTCTGCCTGTCTTCTGCTAGGTTTTAGCCCATGACGGAAGGTGGCTTGGTTGCTTTTGTCAGGAGTACCTGCAGAGCCACCTGCAGTGGTGGCCCAGATGTCACCAGTGCTTTCCTTTGGCATAGGATGCCTCATGCCAGTGCTGACCAGAGCTGCAAAAGCACCTTGCAGACTTGGTCACAACAGTGGCAAGGGTGAATGAGAGCTGACAAAACAGCAGTGTAACATGCTCCACACCAGCTCCATTTTTCCAGGTTTGTGTTTACCTGGATTTACAGCCTTAGAGATTCAGTTTCTCTTCTTGCAGCAGTGATGGCCTTTTGTCTGTGAATCATTGGCAGTGGGCTGCTGTGTAGGGCTAGGTCCCCCCACTCACCATGTCCACATAATGCTTGCAATGCCCCAATTAGAAAAGTACAGTTCTTTCAGATGACAAAGGGTAACAGAAGTGGCAGTAAGGTGACTGCTTGCCTGACTTTCACTCATCTTATTAGAAACTGGGACCCGTGCAGAGCCCCCACCTGACTTAATTAAAGTGTCTGATTAAAAAATTAAGTGTATTTCACTATCAGTTCACCCCATGTCAGTTATTAGTCCACTGTGGTGTTCTTCCTTACCTAGAGTCTGTAGTAAAACCCACCTTTGCTGCGTGTGGCTCCCACAGTGCTTCTGGATGGCACTCAGGGCAGGGCATTGCAGAGGCAGCTGGGAGAGAACGGGTTAAGACAAGTCAGTTGCCAGTTTGAGGCGTTTTCAAAAATAGCAGCTTTTCTTTTGTTTGCTGAATGCCCCATGCTTTTCCAGCACTGTTCCCATTATTCATTTCTTTCCCAAAATAACATTTTTAAGCAGAGGAATGGCTTAAGCGGAGAGAGGAGGGGATCTGCAGCCTGAGACGGACAGCTGCACTTGCTCCTATGTCTGCACCGAGGGGGCTCAGACCTGCCCTTGGATGCTAATGGCAAACTACTAGGCAGGTGACAATCCCAGTATTTCAGGCAATTTCACCTCCTCAGGGTCAAGCCTGACAATTCCTTCCTGACAGCCCTCAGCAGTGCTTCTTCAGGACAAGCTTTGGGTTTGCACAGCTTGCAGCTGCCCTTGCAGAGGAACGGTTCTTATTCTTCTTTCAGAGGGGAAGCCTGAACATGTCAGGATGGCTTCCAGCTACACAGGGGACGTGCTTATGGCCAGCCCAGTGGGAAGGTGCCCTGGCAGGCGACATGCTTCTCTCAACCAGGCTCTCTGTAGCCCAACTTGACCAGAAGCATCTCTTGCTGGTGGATGCTCCTTTGAAGGAGAAGAAGGGGAAGCCTCTGGGAAGATAAGCCCAAGGGAGCTGAGACCCAGGATGCATAATGCAGGCAAATCCCACTGAGCCAGGATGCAGCCATGGCCTTTGGGGTGCCCCGTCAGTGAATGCTGACCTGGGAAAGCAGCTGCTCTGGAGGGGCTCCACCAGGGCTGGCTGGGGACACCCCTCTTTCATCCCTCATGATCAGGCATGCAGCCAAACAGCCCCAGAGACAGGTGCTGGCAGCATTCCCCTGGGGTGCCGGGAGACAGTGGAAAAGAAGCCCTGAGAGCAATTAAAAATTAAATGCTCTGTGGCAGCCCTTGTCACCACATCTAGCAGTTCACTGTGGATGGTTGGCACCCAACTGATGAGCAGGAGAGGAGCATCCCATCCTCACTGTGCTCGCTGAACACCAGCCAGCCCTCTTGCTGCCCTGATGGGGGGGTGGAGAGGAGCTGCGCCATGCTGTGTGCGGGACCCCCAGCTCTGCCCCACCAGAGCCAGCAGCGCCTGCCCCTCTGTGGAAATCCCCAGAGTAATAGTGAAAGGCACCCTATGAAGAGGTGGCCAGACCCAGATGAGTCACACACTGCTTGGACAAATGCTGCTGCTAAATATGGGGTGCTGGGGAGCTGGACTGGCCATACCACAGCCCTCTGTCTGGTCTGGTGTCTGGAATAACCCCAAGAATGAGCTTGCATAGTGTGGGTAGAAGCTGAGCCTACTGGCAATGGCATTTGGGGTACAAAGGTCAAGCCTACCAAGGTTGGTATTAGGGGGTACAAGGGCCGAGTCTCACTGGGGTTGGCATTGAGGGGTTCCGTTGGCACATATGTGTAAAGCAGCTTCCATTGTGGTGGAGAGCAGGACCCACATATACGCAGTGTGGGAGCAAGGCTCTAGGATCTGTGTTGCTGTCAGCAGAGGGCTGCCAAAATCAGGCAGAAGCCTGGGCGCAGAGCTGAGATGGAGATGTCCTGACCCCTGCCCACCTATATCACCAGAAAGCATCAGCACCTGGCAGATGTCATCCCCCAGTGCCCTCCTCCTTCCCAGCAGGGTCTGGAGTGCCCATCCCACCATTCCCACCTCCCCTAGCCCTTCCTGCTGGCATTTGCCTCACCAGTGGTGCATTTGGCCTTACATGGCATCCCAGTCAAACTCATTGAGCTTCAAATCTTTTGAAAGTCCTTCAGAGCCCCAGCAAGCCCATGAAAGAGCCTGAGGCCACTTGCAGACCCTGTCCCAGATAATTCTGACTTTGGGTCTAATTCATAATCACTTCTTAATACCCCTTTCCCAGTAGGTAAGCTTGCTCCCCCCAAGCCTTTGCATTTCTTACTTTATCACTAACATTCCAGTAAGTGACAAGCTATCCGGTTTCATGAGATAATGGCTGTGTTGGTACTATGAATGCTGATTGTGTCCATGCTGCACAAAGTAGAGAGCATCCCCAGCAGTGGAGCTCAGTGATGAAAACTGCTCTCTACCCACAGCTGCTCCTATTCCAGTTTTTCTTTCCACCAATTCATATCCTCCCAGCTGGTGTCCAGCCCCAGTCTGGGGCTTAGTCTGTGCCACTGGGACCATCTGATGGGGCAGATGGTATACAGTCACTCTTCAGGAACGTGCAAATTGAACTAGCGTGGATGAGGGAACTCCTGCGCCAGTTGGTCACAGTGCTGGGGAATGAAGCCAGATGCATTCCTTTTGTAGTCACAGGTGATGTGGTAAATGCCATCGTGTGTAACTAGGTGGGAATCCTTGGGAAAAAAAAGCCCTTAACAATAGAAATATGTTTTTTTCTGGAGCCAAAGCTGGGGAGAGCTCATGAGCTGTGCACTCTTGCCATGGCCACTAGCAGGAAACCAGCCCACTGGAGCATGACAAAAAAGCTGACAGCTCCAGTCTGTCAAATGAAGCAGTGGGGTTTTAATAGGACCAAAGCAAAAGAAGTGGGAAACATGGCTAGAAAGAAGGATAAATAAAAGCCTTTGGTCTATAGAGAAACAGGCTCTTTACTCAGCCATCTGTATAGAGGGACATTGTTACATACACTGCTGACCTGACTCTGTGCGGAGGTTTCTTTCCCCCATGTGTGAGTTTGATGCTGATTTCCTTGGTACTCACTCTTCATCCTGCCTGGTTCAGTTATAAACCTTTCCTAGCCTGCAATCCATTTATTTTAAAGATGTGAACATTGCAGAGGTGAATATCCAGTACTGCACCCCTTTGCTCCACAGTTTCTCCAGAATGAGTGAATTCTTATAATCTATATTAACCTTCTCAATGAGAGACTGATGTGATCTACTTTTCTAATGCTCTGTTGTGCCTAGTATCTGTTTTCTAAGTCCCCCTTGCCTGAAGCAAGCACTGTGCTCTGCATAATGCCGCTGCTGCTGCCGGGCTGCCACAGCACCTCACAGCACTGCCTCTGCTGTGCGGCGTGCTCAAGTATTTTGTATTTCACTCTGCAAGAGGGAAGTGATGTCCAAGGGCTCTCTTTGTAAAACTGCAGGGCTGAAAGAGGCAAAAAGCAAAGGAGACTTCTGAATGCAGTCTTTTGACAGTGCTTCTGGTTTTGTTGAATTCAACCTTTACCTTTTTGTCCTTGCGAGAGCCAGGGGAGCATTTGCCTATCTATCTCCTTCCCTGCAGCTTTTCAGTGAGGTTTGGTTATTTGTGTTCCATCCTCTGTTAGACATGGAGTGTTTTCCACTTTCCCTGGGTTTCTCAATCAGATCTGCTGCCCGTACCTCTGTTCTGGTAGCAGCCTCCTGTCCCTGGGGACATCGTTGACTGTGCAGCCCCTGGAATGGGACTTGGCTTCCACCTTGCTGCATGCTGGAAATGCAGCTCATTTATGAGATGCTGAGCAGAAGTAGTCTATGTCACTTGGTAGAGGGCAAAATCTGTCACTTTGGGACTCTTTAGGCTGGGGTCCTCATTTAAACCCCTCCACGGACTGACTTGCAACCCCAGGCAAATCACTTAATGTCAGTGGCTGTCCCAGTCAGATGAGCATGACCATGACTATGATGTCTTGGCAGGTCCTTTCATCCTTTCATTGCATGGCACTCTGATTTTATTTGCAGCTTTACATCAAAGCCCTGCACAGCAAGAGGGTATTGGCTGGGATTTTTGAACAGTGGGGTTTAGTAAGGCAGGACCCAGCTTTTAGTGAAGCAGGGCATGGCCATGACAGTTTGAAAGTGTCAAGTTTTCACCTTTCACTTGCAAACAGAAGGTACTGTGCTCGTATTGCTCCAAATAATACAGGGGATTTAGGAAGACTACCATTAAGACATTTTTCAGAGTCATTGAATATGTTTTAATCCTTTTTCGCCTTGAGCAAACTCACAGAAGGATAGGTATTAAAGATCTGCCCTGTGCAGCCTGCCATGCATTTTTAGCCGCACAACTGCTCTCACTAGTGAAATAGAAATATGTCTTTCTAAAGGAAAGCTCAACAACAGGAAATATTTCTTTCACAAAACTGCACACAAGTGTTTTTTTCCAAGCATCATTAGGTAATGGCATAATCTTTCTAAAGTTTCTAATTCCACTAAGAACCTGGCTCTAATGTAAAACGTTCATTTTTTAACCAAAATGTGATCCTGTTTTAAAGCAGTTTTTTTGTCTGGTAATAAAAGCCTGTTCAACCATCTGTGTGTTTCGTCAGTGTTTGCATTCCTTACTCTGTATCATATTTTGCATTGTGCTTAGATCTTTCCACTGAAGCATCAGTGCTGCCCAAATTGCCACTGCTCAACTGGACATAGCTCCCTATTCCTTTCTACTTTAAGCGTGTTATCTAATTCTGCTGGTGGGTAATTTTGGTCAAGATTTCACAGCATGCTAAATTTGTCTGTGCAGACAATACAGTGACAGGCTTTTCTCCCAGTCATTGCTGAAATCACCCACCCCACCCGCTGCAGAGGTTTATGATCGCTGCCTCTCAGGCATCTGGCACAAATGGAAGCAGCACCACTGTGTGACATGCTCATTACTTCAGGCATTAGTCTTGAGAAGTGCTGGGTAATTGAATGGTTTGTCATGTCTGTTTAAGCACACTATTCCTGAAACTGCTCCTCCTCCAATCAATAAAAGACTCCATAAAATTGTTTAAACATATTAAGAAAAATGTGATTCGCTCCAGGGATCTTTATTGCGTTTCATTATAAGCAGCTGAATCTAATATACAAAGAAGATCACTGTAATTATAAGTGTGCAAAAGGAAGATCTATGCTACATTCCCACTATGCAACTATAAGCACCATGCACCTTCTCCATCTAATGCAGTTACGTAAACTAATTAGGTTTGGTGTTTCGAATGGGAACAGTGGTTAACTATACTACAGAGCGCCTGAGAGAAGTTGGCATCAGATGAATTTGTTAGGTATTGTGGTATCTGTTCTCAGCAATTTTTTCCTGCCCTGAGGAAACGCATGAGATAGATAGTCAAAATGTAGGCAGAGAGTTCCGATGATGGGATGCCGATCTCCCCATCTCATCCAGAATCAGTTTCAGTGCTCTTGGTCCTGCCCTCTGGAAATTCATGGGATAGCAGAGGACTGTGGTGTTCCTCTAGCTGCAGACCCATGCAAGGCTAGGTTTTGTCTACAACGTGAAGTGCCTTTGTGTCATTCACTACTGTTTTGCTCTGTACTGCTATTTCAAGTCCTCAGCAGACACTTTCTGCAGGAGGAAAAAAGAAGACTCAGTCCAAGGTAGTGTTCTGGAGCAACAGCTCCCTTCCACCTGTGTTCTTCCCATTAAGTGGACAGTTGACAACTTTCTTGACTTTTTGCATATAAACACCTGATAGATAAACAGCAGAATCTAACATCCTCTTACCCTGCAGCATCCAAAGGGTCTGTGTTGGTTGCTGCAGGAGCAGCCCTCCTTAAAACTGTCGTTTATAGTGTTTGAAACATAAGAAAGATACATCAAAGGGTGAATATTGTGTTACATGAAGTACTTTCTAGCCATGAATGTCTGAGGGTAATTTTTCTCCCTGTGGAGGAATGGGTGTGCTGAGGGTCATGAGGAAAGAAGGAGGGCCAGCAGCGGAGTGATGTGTGATGCAACACCAGGAATGTGGGTTTGGGAGCACAGGGATGCAGAAGTGCAAAGCCTTAGCAATGAAGCAGCAGCTTGTGGCTGTGGGAGCAGCCCCCTGCATTCATAGCGCTGCTGTGTGAAGGTGATAAGTGAAGGGGTTACTCCATGTCTGTCGTGGTGTGGCTTAGGGGGAGTACTGGCCAAGGTCCCTCCCCCCCATCGCAACTGAGACAGTCCTGGGCATATCCTGAAGCATAAGGAAGTCAGGAAGTTTAAGTACCAACAGCTTCTGCACCTGATGTTCCTCTGTGAGTCCCAGCCACCCCAGGAACCTTGAAGACTGACCCAAGTGGTCCTGGAGCACAGGACCAGCTGATACAAAAAGCCATACAGAAAATCCTTTCCTCCCTCTTCATGTGCATTGGTCCAGTCAACACTGAAATGCAGCTGTCACGCAGTAATCTTTGTGAAGTGGACAAATGAAATTTATATGGCATTAATAAGTTATTGTGTTCCCTGCAGAAGACAAAGGGATCACATTAAGGAAGAAAAATTTTGTAGAAAGTGTGAATTGCTCCATCAATACTGAATAGAAACTGGGGACATGATTCACTTTCGAAGAAAATGGAAAACTTACTATTTCACAGATTTGGACAACATACTCTGCCAATCCCCTCGACTCCAAGGTTAAGCCCAACCAGCTGTGAATTTTATTGAGGTTACTTGTAAATCTTAATTCCAATTAAATTTCTTGCAATAATCGTATTGCTGTTCCCAGTGCTCTCTGATGCTTGAATTGACAGAGCTGGCAGGCTCTCCTGACCCGTCTGCTGCATCCTGGCACTCACTCCTTTGCTTGTATAACCCTCCACTCACATTCCTGCTGCTCCACATTCCGGTGTGTGGTGGTGGGAGATTACGTACAGCAGAGGAAAACAGAGATATTGTGAACATGTTTACTTAGCATTACTGCCTTTTTATCTCCCTTTGGTGATCCTTTGTGCCGGAAAGACTCTGCCTACTGTAAGAAGTGCTCTTGGTTTTTAGGATGCTGTTTCTCTTCTAGAGGAGGGCAGGGCAAGAGGGGACCTCCTCGCTCATCCAGCCCACTGCAGGTATCTACACCATATAGAGCCTATCTGTGATTTTTCAAACTCCATTTTCAAGTCGATTAGGCCATTTGTCTTGTGGTCTTCAGAAAAGGCTATTCCACAGACTTCTCTGGTGGTTAGAGATCTGCTCTTATTCCCAGCCAAAATTTATTCATGGCTAGTTTCTACCCATTTGTTCCTGTGCCAGCATTGTCCTTCAGTTTAAATAGCTTTTCTCCTTCCCTAGTGTTTACCCCCTCTGATGTATTTATAGACTACAACCATATCCCCTCTTGGCCTTTCTTTAGCTAGGCTAAACAGCCGAGTGCCTCTGGTCTCCTCTGAGAGCACAAGCTTTCCATTCCCTTATTTGGCTTAACATCCCTGCTCTGTAGCCACTGCCAGCCAAATTCCCTTTTCCTGAGCATGTTTTCCTGGCCGCATATTACAGTAACCCAGGTGAGCCCTCATATCTCCAAGCCCTTGTAAAACCTGCTGTGTTTCCATTAATAGCATTGATACTTCTGCCTCCCAGACTTACCACATCAGTCTCAGCAGGTTCACTACAAAGCATCGTTTGTCTCCTGCAGGTCATATCATTTCAGTATTTTCCAGTTATCTTACAGCTATGTAAGATCTTCAGCTCTTCCTTCTGATACATCGTTTCCAGTTAAAGCAGCATTCTTCCTACTAGTTCCTCAGAAACTGAACTTTGTAGCAAATAAATTCATCCCATTGTACTGTTTCAGTGCTAAGATCTTCCCGTTCTTTTTGTGTGGTAGCCTGGCTGTCCAGCAGTGCATCTCACCTTGGTGTCATCAGCAACTGCACTGCTTCAGATGAAATGAAGATGTTAAACAAGATTCATCCTGAGGCTCATCTTTGAAAAACTCTGCTGTAACCACTTTCCACTTGGGATTTCCTCTTTCATTTCCACCCATGATCCTTAAAGAGGAAACATCTATCTGACACTGTCCATCACATCCTCCAGCAGGAATGATTTGCTCTTATTTTACTGAAGTGGTTTTGAATTGATCTTTCTCTATACATCTCTATATCTATTAGAAATGAAACTGATGTGCTGGTCTGAAAGCCAGTGCAGGCAGACTTTCTAGGGGGTTTCCATATAAGGTCTGTTCTGCCAAGAAACTTCAGTTCTAACCTCTACCATTTCTACAGCTTCAATCTGGGATGTCTCCTCAGCAGGACTTGCCAATTGTGCTGCTCGAGTCCGGGTGTTAGCAGACATGTTTTGCTGTGCTTCAGTCTCCCAGTGGGTTATGAAGCCAAATTCATGATTCAAATGACTAACCTCATTATTTAGGCTTAGTACACTTTTTTATGGGAATTTGGAAAGGGGTGAAAATTCTTTTGTGCTCTGGCCTGTGTTCCTCAGATCTTGGCCTACAGAGGAATAGCAAAAATGATATTTATACCCTTTACATTCAATATGGGTGAGACTATAAATATCTTGTAGTCCTAAAACAACATTCCTACTAGTTCTTCAATAAAGACTGAAAGACTTCTCCTCCAACATCTCCATACAATTCCTCACAAAAATCTGTCTTCTTTTCTTCATTGTGCCGAAGGGTTTAGAGACTTTTGGAGGAGTTAGTGGTAACATCCCACACACCAAAGAACAAAGCTACTTCTGTTTGAGGCTCAAATAAAGCAAAAGAGCAGAAGTTACTGAATATTTGGCTGCCCTTTTGATGACAGGAGAATCAGTCCTTCCCTTCCTTCCTTTGAACAGTTCAGGTTTTAGATATCTCTCAACATTATCATCTAGTTCTTCTGAATCTGCTGTATAAATGAGAACTGAATGATTCTCCCATTAAAAAGGTTAAAAAACCTTCAGAAGTACCATTTCAGTCTAGTCAAGCCTGTTCACTGCATTATGATTGAGCTGGGTTTATAAACATTAGAGCATTCTCTAATCAGAATAAGCCTTCACCTTAGCATATTGAAGGCTGGCTGACAAGCCTTCACCTCGTACATACATCTGGGATGTAAAGCCAAAGACCAGATACTCCCATGATACTCCAGACTTCATTTTATATGCTTGGAGGACAGTTGTCCTGGCTGCAGCTCTAAGAGTGATCGATTCGAGGAATTGTCTGCTGAACAATGAGGCAGAAAAGCTTTAATTTGGCATGAGGTTGCATTTTCCAGCTCTTTTTGCTAAAATGAAGGAACTCCACAGCAACAAATCGTATAATTCAATTTGACATTGGATGTTGAGCAAACTGAGACTGTCAAGAAGTTTTGTGAAACGAGCCTTCAATATTTCTATTCCTGCCTGAAATCAGCCCAAGAACTGGAGTTCGTTCAGTCACTTTGCAGAGGTGGTATTGACTAGATTTCCATAGTCAGTATTGCTGGAGACAGCAAAATTTAGGTTTCTGAATCAGTAGTTTGATGCCCCATACTTTCTATAGGCAAGTAGTGTGATAATTTGATATTAAAATGGTCACCTCCTGAGCTGCTGACAAAGGATATAACTTGGAAAAGGTTGTTTCTAGATTCAAAGCATTGAGTGCGTACCTGCTCACATGCTCTGTCCTGGTCCACCCCCCTTGCTCTGTTCAGGTAACAGGCTCTGTTCTGGGGGCTCTGGCTGTGAATTTCCAGCAGTGGATCTCTTCCACCAAGAAAGCTCCCTGCTGATCTGAACCCAGCAGAGGGAACACTTTTGCTGGTCTCTGCCTCTCCTGTCAATAGAGAACACTGGCTTAAGATGAGCAGAGCCAAGCAGCTGGGTTCCTAGCACATACAGAGCTTGTGGTATCAATCGGAGATGTCCCTGGGAGCTGCGGACCCCAAACCACTGCAGCAGTTAGTGCAGAGTTGTAGGGTGCAGTCAGGTGCCTGGAGCCAAATTTCTCCCCCTCTCCTCTTCTTCTTTCCCAGAGCATCATCTGTTGGTGAGAAAACTTGGATGTAGGAAGCATCTGAACAACAAGCATAGGGAGGGTACTGTATCAGCGTGCAGCTGCTTAGCATCTCAAAGGGAAGACTGAATTCCTTGTATCTGGCAATTGAGATACAGGCAGTCACATTAATGACAGAATTAGTTCATATTCTAGTCCATCATGTGTACAGATAACGCGTTCTGGGATTAAGCTTCTGTAGCAATAAATTTGCTAACCTAATTTTAAAAGATAAAAGCTCCAGTGAGGCATGGCTTCGTGGCATAATCCATTCCATTCAATTTCCAACACTTCGGAGGAGCAGGCAAGAAAGCCCTCCCTCAGGTAGCTGCTCCATGCCTCCAACCTCCTCCAAAGGCAAAGCTTCTGAGGAAGGAAATAGAGTGGCACTAAAACTCCCCTCCCTCTGGGTACCAGCATCTGCTGTCAGTCTTTAGAGCTCATGTGAAAGGTCATACGGAGCAGGACTTGGAGAAGCCCTTTAAGGAAAATAAGAAGTGCTGTTCTGCATCAGGAGAAGACCTCCCTCCCCTCACCCCATCCTCCCCACTTCTGCAGCGGTCTCTGACTGCCCTTTTGTCCCTATGAGTGTCAATAGCTGTGTGCGCTCCCAGCTCAGCCCCTGGATCTCTTCGTGGCCTGGAAACGGGAAGCTTCTGAGTACTGATAGCACAGGAGATGCTGATTCCCACAGGCTGTTGCAGCTCATTATCAAGAAGTGGCACAGGAGGAAGGATTGAGTAGCCTGTGGCACAGTGGTGCTGGGCAAACACCTCAAGGCTTTGTACATGTTTTGGGGTAGGGATGGCTGAACGTGCTGGGCATTGCATGAGGTTGGATGGTGTCTGGGGATTGCTCTGGACCTGCAGGCCCCCTGTGACAGCAATTCAGGGATAGACATTGCAGCTGGTAAGGAAAGCCCAAAAGCTGTGTGTTTCAAGCAGCTGGGACCTCAGCAGAGGAACCACTGAACCTGTCTATCTCTGCAGTCTCAGAGGTGGGAATGGCCCTACCACAGTGTGGCCAAGACCTAGAGAAGAGGTATCTGCCTGTGCATGGGGCAGCTGTGCAAAGGCAGTTGGGTGTTTTGTGCCCGCAACGCATCACAGCTCTTAACAAGTCATTGATTTTCACTCATGATTGAGCTGCCTGGTGTTGCTAGTGGGACCAGAGTTTCTTATGCAATTTAATTGACTTAAGTCTCTCATCTGGCAACACTGCAAGGATGGCATTGTCAGAAACCACAGGCATGAAGCCCATGTAATATTGGTGGCAGTAGCTTTATTTCTTTTGGACATGCTGGAGGATTTTGCAAGCTACTCCAAACTTTCCCTAGCATTTGCTTGTCTTCATATTTGAAAGGGCAGTATTTACACTGCAGGTTCTAGCAATGTGCTCAGTATGTGTTAGTTTAACATAATTTTAAATAATTGATCAGGACAAAAAGAAATCCTTCTGTTGGTATGCTGTCTTCATGTATGAAGGCTCAAATGTATGATTCTCCAAACGGTGTCCTAAAAGCATCTGTAGTAAGGTGATGGTTGTCACGCAGGTGCATAAAGCAGTGCACTCAGAGGAGCCCTTTCCTCCACTGCTGGCTCGTGGTGCAAGCAGTTTGAGTCATCCTGCACAGCTCCTGGAACTGGTTATCAGCTCTGTGTGCAGCAAATCCGTGTTATCCCCAGCCACCTCTGTCTCAGCTTGTCCTGACCCAATCTGCTGTGATTTTTATTTTGTTGAGCTTCATTTGATTAATGACCACCTTCTTCTCCACTTGTATGTGCCAGAGTAGCTCCAGTGCCTGGCGGGATGCAAGGTGGTGGACTACCCAAACCACGGCCCCAGGTAGGACAGTGTTAGAGGAGACACTGAAGGCAGCAAGCTGGGTTTGGTGAGGGCAGGTGTTTTTTTGAGGAATCTCATCTGTTTCTGTCAGTTCTGCCTTGGCCAGGACAAGCAGGTCTCCAGGCTCAGCTCTTCGGGATCCTCCAGGAATGCTGCTTGTAGCTGCTGGGCTTCACCCTGGTATAAGATGCTATCACTTTGCTGATGTAGGGGAAGGAGACAGCTGAATGTTAGGGGAAGATATGGGCCCCTTTCGTCGTGCTACATGATCATTTCCACAGAAGCATTTACCAGCAATTGCTCTGATCCATTGCCAAAAAAGAGCAGTTTTACTTCCTTCAAATAAGAGTGAATGTAGCACTTGAGTCACACCATGTTCTTATAAGCGGTGGTTTCTCACAACAAATGTGCAACATGCATAGGAAGAAATCATAATAGAGGGACCAGAACACACGTCAAGGCTTTGATTGTAAACTTCCAGCTCTGGGAAAGAGATGAGCAATCTTTATGTTGAATTATAACTACAGATATTTCCTTTTTCCTAAGCTAGTGTCTGTTACCATGGCCACAACCTTCAGAATTTTCTGACTATTTACACTCATTAACAGGAGTGAAAGAGCAGATGTTTAATTACATTCTTCTTATTCCATTCACTAGCGTACAGCTGACATTTTAGGAGTCTTCAGTAAAAATAAATCAATTTTACTGTTTATAGTTTTCCTAAAGAAAAATAGCAGAGGTTAATTAATATATACCAGCATGCACTTCAGCTTCTAAGTAGAGGTGAAGAAACCAGTGTCTTGACTCGTTAAAGACTGAATATTAGACTGGTACTAGCAGCAGTTAGGGGTAGACAAAAACCACGCTGTAGAAAACAGACCACGAGCTTCCAGTTCTTGTCCTGGCCACCAACAGCCCAAAAGGACTGAGCACGTCCTTCTAACCCTGTGGTTTCCACCCAAAGAAATGCTGTTGGGGCAGGGCCCCTCTCTCTGTGTATCCGTACATCACCAGCAGAGTCTTGCGCAGGTCCTGCAGGACCTCCTGGTGAGCTGCCAGCAGTCATGTTTGCACATTCCCAGTATCACCACTGTGCTGAAACCCCGCCTGGGATTTCTTAGAAGACGAAACCTTGCAAGAAGCTTCTTCTCTACCACATTGTGGCACTTCCAGTTTGTGATAAGAGACAATAATTACCCAGGAGATTGCTTAGTCAGCAGGACTGCAGAGCATGCAGTCCCCTAGGTTTCCCATGGACTGTTCTTGGTCTGTTGCTCGTTACCTAGACAATGTTACCTCATATGTCACAGTATAGATCTCTCCATTAAAGCTTTCTGGACAGAGAAACCCAAATATAGGGTTGCTTAAGTTTAACATCTTATCTTTAAATGGTGGTGACCCAAAAATGTCGTGAGAAACTTGGTGTCTCCCTGTGCACATGTCCCCACTGAACTCTCTCTGGGCAAAGGAGCACCTGGTTTCTGGTTCACAAGAAAGATCAAGTGTGAGGTAGGTGCTGAGTGCTACTGAGACTGGTGTGTAATTTGGTTTATGCTGAGAAATGTGATAAGAAGGCAAAATCTGATGTCAGCACACTTCCAAGGACGAATAGCTGCAGAGCAAGGAAGGACTTCTGGCTGTTTGGCTTGAGCATGTTTGCACGGAGGGGCCCTAATTCTCATCTCACACTTACTTTCTATGTCTAAACTTATTTGGATCTATGCCTTGTTGCTCTGTGCCTGAGCTCTTCACCGAAGGCTTCTTTGATGGGCTGAAGTGTTGAGGAAGTGAATGCCCTAGCGGAGTGGCTCCCAAGATGTGAATTCAGCTCTGCATACACAGGCTGCTCTCCCATTCCCTTCTAAAGACAATCGCTCTAGTCCAATGCTGTTTAAGTCCATTGTTAGTATTTTCTTGACTTGGAGCTGCTAGGTACCACCTTTTTGATGAGTTACAAGGTGCTGTTGTTTTGCTATTGTTGCCCAGCTCCTCTTGAGCTAGTAGCGCTTTCTAACTGGAAGCTATAGATGTACTAAATTGACCACAATCTCAGCAGCAATTATATTGGTGAACATTGATCTAAAAATTTTGCAAACCAGAGCAAAGGACAGTGCTGTTTTGCCCACAAAAGCAGAGCACAGGCTATGGAGAGAGATCCAGTATGGGATTCTCACTGGAACCCCAAATGGAAACAGAGAAGCTAAAAGAGGGATTTTAGGTCAGGGTCAATGACTGCAGAAAGTCCCACAATGAGAGATGTGGTCAGCGTGTAGCTGCTTCTCACAATCCCTGCTACTACATAGTGCTTACAGCATCTCCACTGCACTGCTGCCCCTAGGCAGGCAGGGGAATAGCTCACTGATGACTGATGTGCCTCTGCCGTGGTGGGGGAGCAGGCTGCCTGTCCAACACTCGCTTCTCCTTTGGCCATATGCAGGTTGGCTGCCATGGTTTTGCATTTATTTTTGGCTATGCTATTATTTTGTGAAGTTGCAATCCATTTCGATGCTGTAAAAACTTGCCTTTTTGTATGGAATATCTGTAATTAAATGTGTCCCCACATTATTTCATGCCTGCAGGGTACTATCCGCTATCTAAAACTCTCATTTTCCTACACTTTTTCACATTCACCTGTTTCTCAAAGGTAGTGTAATTTCCCTGGTGGCAGTAAGTCCAGCTGATAGAGGGCTTGATCTTTGGTTTTTAGGAACTGATTCTTTCTACAGCAGTAGTAATGCTACAGACATATCCTAAATAACTTGGTGAAAACTTAATACCGTGCTGCCTAGCCTGACTGAGTTGGTATAGGACAGAAATAATGTTACCCATGTGGAGGAGAAACATCACCTCCCTGAAGCAGGAGAGGAAGCAGAAGAGGGTTCGTTCAGTAGGCTGCACATTTTTAGGCAATCCCGTATTCAGGGCACATTTTTAGTTTGCAGTAGTGGAAAAAGCAAGTGCCCAGCTTCCAACATCTGCTTCACACTCCGTGCTTGACTGATCACATCTCTCGCTAAAGCAGCTCAACAGGCCTGCAGCACCAAGGTCACACGAAGGTGCAGTCGGGCCTATGCAAAGCAGCTCTGATGGATGACCTCAGGTCTGTCCCGTCTAGCACATCTGGAGAACCCATTTGGTTCTTTACTCAAGTCATTCACAGTTCAGTCTGGCATCCCACCTCTGCAGCCTGATCTACACTCTGATTTATACTCACCTATCTGGTAACCTAATCAGGGAGTCTTATTTTGTACTCTTGAAAGTGTCTTTCTATAATAAGTCCATCTTTCTATATTATTTAAGCTAATGTTTTATATATATATTATCCTGGGTTCAGCAGTAGCAGTCATTTTTCTCCTTCTTAGTAGCTGGTGCAGTGCTGTTTTTTTACTTTCAGCCTGGGAACAGAGCTGATAACACCGATGGTTTTCAGTTGCTGCTCAAATGTTTAGTCTGACCAAGGACTTTGTGAGTCTCATGCTCTGCCAGGGAGGAAGGGAAGCCGGGAGGAAGCAGAGACAGGACACCTGACCCAAACTGACCAAATAGGTATTCCATACCACAGCACATCATGCCCAGGATATAAACTGGGAGCAGTTACCCGGAAGGGTTACATCACTGCTCGGTCAGGTTGGGTATCGGTTGGCGGGTGGTGAGCAGTTGTATTCTCTTCCCTTGTTATTTCCCTTATCATTATTATTATTGGTGGTAGCAGCAGTGGTTTGTGTTATACCTTAGTTACTAAACTGTTCTTATCTCAACCCGTAGGAGTTACATTCTTTCAATTCTCCTCCCTATCCCTCTGGGAGCAGAGGGAGGAAAAGGGGGGAGTGAGCAAGTGGCGTCATGGTTCTGGGTTGCTGGCTGTGCTTAAAATGCGACACATACATACACATATATGCACACATATATTCTGTATACATAATTCATACATGTATGTATACATAGATTACATCAAAAGATAAGGCGAATTTTCAAAGTCAAATGCTTGGAAAAGTTGCAGTTTCAGTGATCTGTGCTTTCATCTCTCAACTCTTCTAGCTTGCCCCTATTTCCATTTAATTAAAGCATATATATTATTGCAGTGAGATCTGCCTTTCCTTTATGTTTCATTTCAATGACACACCTTAGAAACTAGTTGCAGAAATTCAAGATTAGGATCTCTGTGAGTAAGGAAGATCCCTTTCAAGATAGGAATCTACTTTTAATTCCAAAGCTGTGCACCCCTGAACCCTTTATTCCGTGCTCCCACAAATTTAGAGAGTCTTTACTTGCAAATTGATGGAACCTCCCCTGCATTGCACCGCAGCTCTCCTCCTGCAAAGCAGTTCAAGTGCTTCTGTGTGTACAAGGGGGACTTACACGTCATCATTCCATAAAGCGCAACTTTGCACATTTACTTGAGTATGGGTCTGTGAGTATCGCAGTAAATATCTGCAGAGTTTCCTGTTTTGAACTGTCCAATCCAAGTGTCTTTCTTAGAAATAATAAGACGCATCCAGGCATCTTTGTTCCATGGTGATTATGATGCACTGTTCAGTAGGGTCTCAGTGTGTTTCTAGAAGATTATCTCATTGGGGAGCTGTAGTTTCCTCTGTGAGTGAGATATTCTAGACATTTTTCAGTCAAATTTTAATTAAATACACTTTTGATCTCAGCTAGCTTTGTAAATGAATGGGTTTGGAATATGTGAGAGCTACAGAACTCCCCGATGAAATATGTGGTTTCCTAAGTGGCCATTCAATGGAGACAGGAGTGGTAATCTGCTAGAATAGACTTCTACAGAAAGAAAAACCCAATAGAATAATGCTTTTTTGCTTGAGTCAACTTTCAAAGTTCATGTATTTCATTTTTCAGGAAACAACATACTGTTGATTTTAATGATGATATTTTTATCCCTCTTTGCGCCAATTAATTGCTTTGCTTAAATCTGGGTGTTAGATCTGGCAACAATACTGGAAAAAACAGTCTGTGCTTTGTGTATAATGTGTGTATATGTAACACAGGAAGATTATACAAATTTAAATAAACTGGTTTTTCACCTCTGTGACTATTAGTATGTTGCTAATTCAGCAGTTATATATAGAACGAGTCAGAAACGACAGATGGAATTATCCTAGGGTTTTATCAAACCTCTATCAAATGTAGCATTTTTTTTCTTCCCAAAATGTAGCTCCTTTCACCATTTCTCCAGCCCAGCTATTACATACAGAGGCTGCTTTGGGCATTCTGTGTGTATTCTGAAGAACAAATAATTTAATGATAAACCTGAACTGCCTAATCTTTCCTGAATCTTTCCTTGTTTACTTGGGCCTACTTTAAAGCTAAGCTTATAAAGACTGACATTTATTTAAAAAAGAGCAAAATTAGATTCTAAGTGAAATGGGTAAAATACGAGGATGTCCATGCTCATGATTCCAAGGGGAGTTGGACAGCTCATGCTCTTTTCAGTGTAAGGCCCTGTGTGCTGCTGGATACAGAGTGCATTTGGAGGTATGCCCTCAATTGCTGCTATGTGTTTGGCCTGGTCAGTTCAGTTCTGACTTCTGTCTTGGGCAGAAGGGGAAAAAAACCCTGTATTTTCTATGCCCTGTAAGTGTGCATAGATGAGCGACTCCAACCTTTTAGCTGATACGATGCTGGAAAAACTGAGCGTCTGTCTGCTTGGTTGTGAGGTGTCTGTTTAGATCTGTTACAACATTCAGGAGTTGCCTTCTCTGTTTCTTCATTCTGTACTTTATTGTCATCAATCAAGAATTAGGTCAATACATGTGTGCATGGGTTTATCTGCTCATATAGTGTGATACAGGTGTTGTCACTATGATGGTTTTAGAGAATGAGAGATTAATAAGGGAGAAAATATTTCTTTATAGTGTAATAAAGCAGAATGTACCTTTGGCTTATACTGGTGAGTTTTACAGGCTGCTATCTACATGGAGAAATCATTGAACAATTTCAGCCTGGGCTGGTCACACCTGGAAATAATTTTTTTCCTGAGGTCTTCCACTTAGTTTCAAGTAGTCTCCAACCTCACCCAGTTCATCAGAGGAAGTCAATTGTCCCGAGAACCAAGAAGCATCAGGTGAAATCAGGCCTTGCCAAAGCCCCCAAGGTCTTCAAATGCAGTGGGTTTCCTACATGTTTGTCTCCAGGTATCTTCTAATCCATCATCTGCTACCTTTAAAATGAAGAAGATTAAGCTGCATAAGGTCTGCTAGTCAGTATCAGCTCACATGGACAGCTGAGACCTACAAGGTCATAAAATCATGATTAGGAAAATGTTCTTTTGTAAAACTGCTACTCTAATACCAGCCTTGAAGTCCTGATCCTAAAGAGAAGGCATATATAAAATCTTTAAAATGAGCTTAAGGTGTCTAAACCAGTTTTAGGTTTGATACAATTTGTGGTCCACTGCAATACATCTTTCACCACACTTGCTAACCCATTGCCTTTCAGGTACTAACTGCCTGCCTGTCACCTGCTCCATAGAGGTTAATGTCCACCTCGCCCTACACTAATCCCCCTCTCTGCTCCAGATGTGTTAGTTACCCTTTTCTATCTTGATGTAGTGCATTAACAATGATTAATTTGCAGGCAACCTGTTTCTCTCCTGTGTTTAGCTTGGACCTCACTGTTTTGTTTGACCCACTAAGGTACCTGTGAGAGTCCATTTATTTTTACCTCATTAGGTGGTTAAATAAAAGATTTGTGAAGACCTTTCTTCACAAATACAGCTTCTTAGCAGTGATTTTTAAGCATTCTCATGAAGTTCTACTGTATTTATACTTTTCTGTTGACATCATGTGCAAAAGAGGGTGAGGACACACAAGGATTGTGACTTCAAGGACTACCCGCACTGCAAAGGGGCAGCATGTGGGGCCTTCCAGGAATGCTAATATAGACCTCCCGTCAGAAAGCAAGCCCGTTATCTGATTTATAAATGCATGCCTAAGCAGTGGGTGGAGAAGGGCACGCAAAACTTGTTTCAAAAGACCTTTTGTTTCCCTGCATAAGCAACAGGAAAAATGTAAGTAATAAGACGTGCATCATTTTACGGCAGCTCCCCAACCTTCGACTTCATGCTTGAGGTGGCTGCAACAACTGATGTGCCAGGACTCAAGGAGACCATGTCACTGCCAGCGTAGACCCTCACCTTTTGGCCAATACATTTTTTTTACCACTCATTAGCCACATGCAAAAGTTCTTCATGCTCAGCCACCACCATGGAGCATGGATTGTCTTCCATGCACTCATGTTCCTGTTACCTGGTAGCCCTGTTAGAGGCCCTAATATGCCTATGTCCCAGGCTTCTTTGGAAGGGTCAAGAAGAGTACTTCCAGGCGTCTGTGTGATAAATCAGGATTTATGCAGCGACTGGGAATTGGGGGTTCACCATAGGATACACCCTCCCCCACATGGCACTGATGCACACTTGTTTCTGCACACGTATGAAACTCAGGGTATAGTATTTAAGTGACGTACATGTTAGATGAACTTTGGCCTCTACTGCTTTGACTACAGCAGAAAACAGGGGTCTAAAAATAAGGAAATGTTTGCCTCTTGGAAATTTTCTGAGCAATTAATCTAGGGATTATTGATGTTTCTAATTTTGTGAGCACAGGGAGGAGCATCAGTCACGCTCAGAAATGCCAACTCTTTGGTGATAACTCATAAAGTGAAATGGCTTTTTAATGAAGTTGCCAGAAGAAGGGTTTACTGCCAAAATCAAGGATATTGCTCCATCCCACTCCTACTCCTTCATCAAGGAAACTTCCAAGAAAACTCTGGCTTTCTCCCAGAGTTGTTGTGTGGGTTTGGGTTTTTTTTTGAGTGCCTGAAAACCAACTCCAAAGCCAACTTTACTGCCAACCTTCTAAAAATCAGAATGACAAAATATGATGAAAGGAGGTTTCACAAATCAGCATGAGATCACTGAAACTGGTTCCCATCTGATCACAAATGAATGAACGATGTGTGGCTTTGAACTGTGTTCATGGTATGATAATCACTACATCTTTCATTTAGATTGAGATCAAATTAATCCTACCAAGTGCTGGGTGGTAAACTCTTGATAAGTGACTGCCTTATCATCCTGTGGAGACTAATGTGAAAACATCCTTGGTTTAATTTAGCTGAGTGATAGATGTTAGAGCACCTTGCAACAAAATATATACTGTTTGTTCATTAAAAAGTAGTAAGCCCCATGGGGAGCATCCTTCTTTTAATAAGGAAAAAGCAAATAGTAAATCAGAGGGTTTACATATATATGTATATTTATATAGCTATCAACTTCTCAATCTTTCTTGGAGGATTCCTTTGGCAATTCACAGGAGGATAGCTGTGTTGCTCACTGATTTAAGTGACTTCCCAGTGAATAATGAGAACATTATGAGACATGTTTGGTGTCACAGGATGTGCTTTTATTATTGAATAAGTGATTTGTATGGTAATTTTATATGACACTTTACAAAGAGTGGGCTGATTCTTCAGTGTTCATCCTGTTTCTAAGCAGTGGAATTTCACTGCTTTTCATATCATCAGTAGCAGAAGAGAGGATTAGGAAATATTTGATGCATGAAGTGAGAGGAAGCGTGGAGTGTCCAGGGAGTGGGTTGGGACAGACCTTACTGGTGAAGATGATGTGGAAGACAGACTTGTCAGTTGAAGATATTTTAAGGACATCTTGAAGGCTATAAGTAGCAAGCAGTGAGAGGGAGACATTTCAAGTACCAGGTCTTTATTTTTATAAGGCTTGATACTGAGAATGCGAGAGGTTAAGATTACTGTAGAACGAATGGAGCATATGGGGTGCACAGAGTGAGAAAATTAACTGGAACAAATAATGCCAGAGATATAGATCTATTGGTGAGATTATGATTACATAAAAGTGTGCATTGCTGAATGGATCTGAAATATTTGTCATCATGTAATTGGTGAATCTTCCATTAGCCACAGGCAAAAAACTCTGATTAGAGTCAGCATCTCACACACTCATATATGCTTCCACTCCTTTCCATGTCTGAGAAGTATTGTTTCCCAGGAAAAGGAAACAGTTCATCAAAATCTGTATTTCTAATCGAATGTTGGCGATGATACTGTTCACAGTTCAGAAACTGCTCCTAATAACAACAGCACTGTTACTCTACCATTAAGACAAAAGCAGCAAGGTGAAAATATGGTGTATGAAATGGTAATAATTTGTGAAGAATAGATACAGAATAAGTCTTCCCTACCCATGTCTGCTGGATGATTTAATTGGGGAAAAAGACACAAAGTTTAAGCCATAGATGGTTTCCTTCCAAGGTTTCCAAAGTCTGCTGCATCAGTCATGATATATTTCATTGTTAAGATACTGTTTCAGCACATTGCATGGTGTGGAAAACACCAATATTTGGAAATGCTGATAGTGGGAACACAAATACAGAAATAGAGAAAAATTTTAGAGAAATTATTTGGCATGGACTTTTTCAAAGACAATAAAAAAGTAAGAAAGATGGTGTTTGTTCTAGGGAGCTCAGAAATAGTAGTGAAAGGTAAGAGATAAGGGAAAAAAAGAAGGAAAACATTGAAGGAAGAACAAAATTTTATACATTAACACAAGAAATAA
This sequence comes from Amazona ochrocephala, assembly GCA_039720435.1. Lineage (NCBI taxonomy): Eukaryota > Metazoa > Chordata > Aves > Psittaciformes > Psittacidae > Amazona > Amazona ochrocephala. The sequence goes on from CM077876.1 coordinate 22,105,994, forward strand.
AAGTCCTAGGAAGAGAAAAATGGGGAGAGGCACTAAAAGTCGTATGCAAGAAGTCTCAGAGAAACTGACATCTTGAGAACAGCAAAGAGGCAAAAGTAAACTGGCCTAAAAATATAACAGAATCAGCATTTCTATTTGTTAACAGTCATTAGGAAGTGGTGAAAAGTGGTATTTTATTGCATGTTGGATAAAATCTGGTTTTCCTGAATTTACACTTTGGAAGAAGATTTCTGGTTCTGCCACTTCTACTTTTCTCCAATAAACCAAATTGTTTGTTGTTCATATGAGAAAAAAATTGTCTGAAAACAGTTATCTGATGAACTTTGTTTGCCTCCTCCTTGGATGTTAATAGTGGAGGCAGAAATGCTGTTAACCCTTTAATTTGTGGAGGAGTTCATCTTAGCTGAATTTACAGAAAATATTTTGTGATGGCGGAAAAGTTTTCCAACTGATAATTAAGATTTTTCAGTCTGGATTCAGTCCTAGGCTTTGTACAGTGTTTCTCACTGCAGTCTGTGTAACGATATGAACATGTCGATCATTTTTGTTGACTTCATGCAAGCAGTTTAATTTTTTTACTACAGTCTCTATTATGGCAATATGATAGATGCCATTACAAAGGTTCCTTTGTAAAACAGTATTGTTTATATGAGTGGCTTCTATCTACACTTAAGTAATAGTAAGAACATAAAGATTATTCAAGCATTTGTTTATATGTGTGTGTGAGAGATGGACAGAGAAGCCCAGCAAATTATTTTTGCACTTAATTTGTAAAATGTTTTTCTATGCCTCTTAAGGGAGTTTGCTTACCGACCTTTACCATGTTGTTCAAACTCCCAAATTCATTCCTGTTGAGTAATTTCTAAAATCAGGCAGCACACTGTGTTATGCATGAAATAGCAGCCGGGTAAGACATGGGGCTGTGTTTTTCATGGCGGGCTGTCAGGACTGGATGTCATTCTGACTTTCAAAATGAGTACAAGTCAGAATCTTCTTCCAGTAACCTTGTAGATAATATCGAAGCGAAGTTTCCCCTCGGGTTAGTACAGAAATTGTGCTCAGAGTGAACAGAAAGCAGCATCTCCACATTAAACACCCAATACACACTGCGAGATCCAGCCCTCCCAGGTCAGCTGCCCACTTAGAGTGGGGAGAAGCAGGTACCCTGAGGTGGCTTGAGTTATCATCAGATTATGAAGGAAAAGAGGAGATACTCTCCTCACCAAAGGTAACTGCATTCTTGTCCGCAGGAAACTTTTCAGGGGGCACAACAAAGTGCCTGAACTGGGGTCCCTGGCTGAGTTTAGCAAGCAAACTGGATCCCTGGACCAGCCTGGGGACATGTGGTTTTCCTGCATCTTACCTGCAGCATGAAGACTGCATCTGTGAAGACAGAGAAAAGCTTTTAGGAAAAATAACAAAGACGCTGTCTTAAACCAGAATTAAAAACAGATTTAAACCAGAATTAAAAGGTTACTTTCGTTTGTTGGTGCTAAAGTCCTTCATGTCAATATGACTTCTCAAATAGAGTTCAAATTATGACTCATCTGGATGAAGTTATCTTTGGAAAACAAATAGATTTATCTTCCTATGAATGTTCAAGAATAGACATTTAACATGGAAGAAATATTTAAATTAACAATTAAAAACCTTTGTAAAATGAAAGTAGTTTACTGCACTGTAATTTGGGAATTACAGGTTCCCTTCAGATGTAGGGGCTGTAGGCTGTGCCATATGTCACTGCGAGGATGTTTCCTCATACATTCGCAGGAAAATCTTGGGTTTGAATGATGAATTCTGTGAATTTGGCAAGACAGCATGAAGAATAAAATAGAAGTGGATAGCATCAAACTTCCTTAGACAACTAGGAGCTAGAAACTTGCCATATGTCACTGACTTCCATAAGCAATGCTGAACACTAGAATATTACCCTGTTCTGCAGTATTACATATTGCCCTAAGTCATTAATACAAAGCAGATGGCTTTGTTGTTGATTAGAGCTGGTTAGAATCTGAAATTCCCATTCCAAAGGAAGTTTTGACATTTATTTTCACTGCAAATTGGAACAAAACATTGAAATTTCCCAGTGCAATGGAAGTTGAAAATGATCTGGAAACACCGAGTTGTTTCACTTCATTGGCAGTGAATTTCTCAATAATGTCAAAACCACTGCAATGCTAAAATTAGCATCCAATATAAATGCCAAAACAAAATTAATAAAAAGATAAAGTCACATTGAAACTTTCTGCTTTATTAGAAGGAAAATTTAAAGTTGAGATTATAAATCCGAACTTTTTCCCAGAATTTGTTTTCCATTTCCACAAAACATTTTGATTTCAGCTAAGATGCATTACCTGATGGAAATGGGTTCTACTCAAAAAACGTTTGCCCAGTGCTATTCTGCCAGTGCCAGTAATTCGGACTCATGTTGTAAGTTCAAGTATGTAAAGAATCTGAGAAATAAGACATTCACAAAGAGAAAACTAACACTTCATCTGCAGTGTAGAAACTTCTTTGAAAACTGATTTAAAAAATTCCTGCAACTCACAAAATTTCTTTAGGTAACCATATCACCTCTTCCATTAGATCCCTTGTGTTCAGGCACACTCAACAGTGCTAGGTGCTGGACAAATCATCCCTGGCATGGACCTTCATCTTTATGAACTTGTAAACTCTGACATTATTTTAGTGCATCTTGTGTCCATCTCCTTAGCAAGATTCTGGTCCTAGCAGCCAGGACCTCCCTCTCCCACTCTCCTGTTGCCTGCTTTCCGATTTAACGTTCCACTAGATTTCTTCAATATGGAGCAAAAGCCCACAGTTACTTTCCAGGTAGGAATCTCCACTATCATTCCTTTTCCCATCACAAGAATGTCATTAAAATGACCTAGTTTGCCAGTTAATGGCTCCATTTTTTCCAATATAATGCTTTAATTTTATCTGTCAACACCAATTCTCTGCTGTGGGACAAGAGACCATCTGTTAACCGTTTTTTTAAGGGTAGAGTAAGCACAAATATCACTCTTTGGGAGTCACATGCTATTTATTTACAAAGATAAAAAAATCAAGATCATGAATTCACATCAGCTTCTTGTGTTACTTTGTGCAACAGTAGCTTTCTGCTTGAGTTTCCACTGCTCTCCACCGAGGTGTTGCATATATGGTTACGTAAAAGCAGCAAACAAGATGTAGGACAGATTAGAAACCTGATAAAGTTGCTGCTAGATGAGTTTGACGACTGCTGCGCTTGGGTGCATTGGGAAAGATTACATTACTACCAATGGGTGCCTTACACAAAGGAGAGAAGTACTTCAGAAGAAAGGAGAATAAACCGAGTTTGACATGGCTGGAGATGTATCAGAATAAAGGCAAATTGCAGTGACACGGGTGTGTAGGAAAGCTGGCTTTTCTGAAGTGCTCAGGCCCTCACTAGATACCGAAATAAGTGCTGCTATTTTCTGGGAGGCCCCAGTTTATCAGCTACAGATGCTTTTTGAGGAGCTGCCTATTACACAGGTGCCCAAGAGGAAGATGTGCCTCTTTTGAGAAGCCTGAGTTTAATCATCTATAGTGAGGACTTGGGAGATGGATCCTTGAGCATTTTAAGAAATGTGGTCCAGAAAGGGATGGTTAAACAAAGAGACTTTAGGCTCACAAGCTGCTATCAGGATAGGAGACACAGTAACTGCAGAAAATGTCTGTCATTTGGATCTTGAAATATGGTCTCATTTTGAAAGGATGCCGCTAGATAAAGTCACCTCCAGCTGGAATGGGGCTGAGAGATTTTGCCAGCTCCCCTGCTGTTAGTTTAACACCCATGTTTATAAATACTGCAAATGTCCTGTGCTTAGTGAAGCAGTCCAATGCTCTAAAATCTGGAAAAGCAGCCTCCTGAGGGTGGATGTCCTAATGTACGCCATTAGCAAAGTCCCTCATGCCCTTTATCATACAAAATTAGGCAAAGGCAAACACTGTTACAAAAATACTATTTCCATAGAGTTTGAAGAAATCAAATGTATAAATATATATCTAATTCCCAAAAGAGTCATCTGAAGTCAGCCAAGACAAAGAGTTACTTATTTTAAAGACTTAGATGGTTCTACTCAGGACTAGCAAACAAAAGCTTTTCCTTACAAAGCCTATGGTAAACTGTTGCTCCTAACTCTTCACAAAAATATTATTATGAACAAAAAAGCACATGAATATTGACATGATTTTTTATTGTGATTGCTTAAATAATGAGGAATAAATTAAATTAACTGGTGAGACCCCTTGGGAGTGTGGGAAGAGGGCTTCACTGTGCGACTTCTCCCCCTTTTGTCTGGTTCCTGTTTTCTATCTCCTTACTTCTCATTTAGCAGAGAATACGTTACTTTCAAGCTGTTCTGGGTGGGTGAAGCCTTTGCTGGGCAGCCCTGGGGAATGACTGACCAATGCTTAATGCATCCTTTTTCACACTGTTCATAGGATGGTGGTCATCACTGCCCAAAGAGGGCCAGGCTCCCCTCCATGTGCACTAAGGAGCTCAAAGCTCCCGTTTACGCCCACTTGCACCTTGGAGAGTCACTGCAGGACTTGGGAACACTGACTGTATTTTCTCATACCACACACTCAGCCTTACAGGAAACACTTGGAAACAGAGACCTTGTCTGGCATCCCAAGTGATGCTGAAACCGATGCAGAGGTGAGGAGGTGTTGAGCCCCTTTCGCTGCTCAAGGCCGAAACACCACTTGCTGGTCTCACAATTCCAGTGATGACCATGAGCATTGCTGAGAGTAATGTGATAAGCACTAGGCTGTCACCTAGTTTATCCATTGATGCTGAAGACCCTGATGGTAATGTACTAGCATTTACTGACAGGGGCTTTCTGCTGCTTCTCCCTCCTCCACCCCCACGCCAGCCCTCATTACTAAAATGCACAAAGGAATTATGTTAAAGAGAAACGGGAGACAGCATGGAGCAGCTGTAGCATTTCTCTGCCAGGGCAAATCCGAAGGGATAAGAGCCTGGGCTTTTGATGTTCAATATCCGTAAGCGCCTCCAAGTTTGAAGCACATGAACTCTGTGCAGCTGCTCCTTGCTTGGACTGCCCACCTCAACTAAAACAAAGCTATGAAGGTTTTACTTGTATTTCCTGTACTGAGTTTCTCCTGGGGGCTGTAGCAGGAAAGCACAGAACAAACACTGTCAAAGGAGCACTTAGAGGCACCATTTGTAGGGAAAGAATCCCCAGTGAGGGGGCTAGAGGAGCAGAAAGGTGACACAAAACAGAACAGTGACTTGCAGCACTGAAAATATCAGGATCCTGAAATCACACTGGGAGCCTAATACAAAATGAGTGAAATTTATGTTGACAAATAGGTTATGCAGGACCAATGGGTATGTGGATGGCGTGTGTTCCCTATGCCTAATGCTTCTAATGACAAAGCATAAATATTGAATTGTGATCCCATCCACGCCTTCTGCTCTATTTTTCCCCTCTTCATTTCTTCATTATTCTTCCCTCCTGTTCTTTAGCATCAGGTATAATTTTAGCTAGAAGTTTTACTCCACAGTAAATGTTTCAGGCATTGCGTACTTGTTATCCTGCCCTGCAAATCTGTTTACTGCTGTTTCTCATGGGTATTGATAACCGTGTCAGATTCTTTTAATGAATCTTGCTCATGAATTGTATCCATTTTCTGCTCTTTGCCAATATAAGCAAATTAAATGAGGATGGCAAGGCTCAACATTTTATTCCGCATGTATTTATTCTCTTGCGAAGTCTCTCTGTGATTTTTAATAAGTTTGGATTTCTTTCAAAAATATGCTCTGAGATGCTGGGGTTTAAATAAATAAATAAAAGCCTTTTTTGGCAAACATTACCACACTGGTTACTCAAATGAATGTGAGAACAGAGTAGAAACAGCCACAAGGAAACACAGCGGCTGCTTCCGAGAATGTGTAGCATAGTTGTCTGTGGGAGCAAGAAGAAAAAGTCTCAACCAGGTAGCACTGTGCTTTACGATTGTTCTTCCCAGCACTGCTGCTGCTGTAACCAAAAGAACTTTTTCCCACGAGCGGAATCCTGTGCTGTCACTGGAATTTCCAGTGGGAAAGTGGAGAGTAACATCAGAGGTGGCTCTGAGGTTGTGAATATCAGAAAGGCAAAATCACAGCAATGGGAAGAAGAGAGCTCTGCCCAGTGTGCTTGTCAGGAGTTCAGTGCATGATTACAAGTTTCCCGGTGCTGGGGCACATAAGAGGTCGCTGATCTGCCTTCATTTTTGCACAGTTGGTCTCTGTAGCCAAGCCTATGGTGTGATTTACGTTACTATCCCCACTGGAGATGTATCAGGCAGGATTTATCTTTAAACTGATTCTTTGTACCTTCCAGGTGTTTTGTATCTTGTAAGGTATGAAGTACCCAATATTCTAAATTCTCCACTTTTAGAGCAACATTTCCCTGTTGCTCTAAAGTGTTCCTTTCTCGTTATACTTTTTCTCAGCATAGGATTTTCCTTCAGATTTAAGCCTAAATCAAAATTAAGATGTTTCGTCTTTGGCAGACTAAGCTCAATCTAAAACAAAAGGAAAAGGAGGTGGGGGAGTTGTCTTTGTATGCTGGGTCTCAAGATTGAAAAGCGAAAGTGTTGTTAGAAATGTGCTGCGAGCACATGCTTATTATAGTGAACCCCCAACAGAATAAATTTGATTTCTTATAAGGAAATATGTTTAGATGCTTCATTGCATTCACACAGCCATGGGTTAGCTGCATGCTCTTGGCTGCTGCAGCTTCCCAGCTCCTGCGAGCCTGTTGCTTAAGCAGGCAATATGTTTGCCTTACCCTGAGGTTTCAGATCGAGGTAAAAACTGTAAATGAGCAGCAGCAAAGTGCTGACAAGGGGCACGTGATAGAATAATTGTTCATTACCTTCCTGTCCAGTTAGCAATCCCTGTTTGAGGAGAAGGGTGTAACAGCATTGATGTCCTGTCTGCACACAACCTACTGCGTGGCAGGAAAGTCAGTCAGTGTGGTATCAGTCACTACTTAACTTATTTATTCTCTTAGATGCTGAATTGCCACAGCCTGTCAAATAGCTCTGTCTTCAGTCTCATCTTGAAAACTCCGCTCCTAGACCTGATTAGAGCAACCTTTAAGTATTTACTTTGCGGGGTGCTACCTGTGACATTTCCTACAGTAGCCAATGAAGAGAGATTCTTTCCATAGCAACAATACAGCAGTGATGTTTTTCTTTCTGATCTTCTGTTGTTGGCTGAAATAGTATCAACCCTGTAAGACATAAACATTCCTTTAATAAGCAATATTGCCTTCAGAATTAAGGCCTTAATATTTTGATACACCATGTTGTCCCTTATAGGAAGCTGTTCTTGTATGTTATGTGTAACACCATTGTATCAGAGGAAGGAACTATAGAAATGCAATTAAACATAATCGTTAAGCACTTAATTTGCCTTTGTTTTGTATACCTCCAACATCTGTTCCTCAGTATTGTCAATGTTTTACTTTGCCACCATGATTGCCGTTCACTATTTACTTGCTGCATTTTTTACATTTAATCATTCATTAGAAATTGTAAAGATCTACAGAGGTGAGAAAGTGTGAAAAGATGCCTAAAATCGGGTTGAATTTTATTTCATTCTGTGCATTTATTGCTGTCATTGTTAGTTGAGATTCCCTTAGCTCACTATACTCTGCCCATAATCTAATCTATCCTGAAGAGGCAGGCAGCAGTGAGTGAAGTGATTATGAGGACCTTCAAGTGTCTTCAAGGATTTTCTGTACTTGGACTGCAAAAGCATTTTGCTCTGTGTCGATAGAATGGGCACAATAAATCCCACCATTACGGTTCCTAGAACACCACCTATTAATAAGGAACAATCTAGAGGGCAAAGAACATGATACAAATTCATCACAAGTGGACTCAGAAATAATCCTATTGGTTTTGACTGTGTTGCCTCTCATCACAGCGGCTGTGAATTTCAACCCTTTGCTGCAAGTCAGATATGGTTAGCTCTCCCTCCTGCCTGGAGAACATAGATTTTTCTGACTGCAATGTTTTGCAATGCAGTGCTTTCTGCTATTCTCTTTTTATTTATTATTTGGTAAAAAATACATTGCACCTGCAGCCATGTGCAGCTATAAAGGCATCATTTTTTGGACTGGAACACATTCTTACTGGCTACCTCTTAAAGGCCACTGCCTGCATGTTACCTCACTACTTTATTTGCCAAAAGACTCTGGAAGTGTGAAAGCTGAGTTTTGCATTTTCGAATGTTTGGGATATTAAAAAGCAGCAAGGGATTATATCACTACTGCCAACTCATTCCTACTGCAACTGGCTTGTACGTTAATCAGAGATCTTCCCTTTCTACTCTAATGGTCTGAAAAGTGTGCAGTCCCTGGGGCTGCGGAATAGCCGCCCAGGTGGGTGTGGGTAGCTGCTACCTACTCAGGGGATTTTACTGGTTTTGTATTAAACTGGTGCTGCTCTAAACTAAGCCTGACTACTTCATTTGTCCAGTTGCTTTTCCATCCCGCTGGCAGACCTTGCTCTTGTTGTTTTGCCTGATGTAAACCCGTCTGGCTGCCCTAATGTAATCCGTTCACTCAGCTAATTCCTAGGTTGTTTATTATGGACCCTGTCCAGCTCCTGCTGAAAACAACGCAACCTTCAGCTGCCTCGGCAGTTGTTGGACCAGGTCTATAAAACAGGGATTTTGTTGCTATTTTCAAGGTATTAAGAGCTTGGGTTACTTAAAACTGTACAATATGTTTTGATCAGGATGAAAGGATGAAAGGTAATTGAAAAAAATTGTCTTTGAGGTGCACCTTCCATTTTCCAAGTGTTTTGTAGGCACTTTGGAGGAAAAGACTTTATTTGGATCAAGGTAGCCACCCAGACCCCTGAAATGGTCAGGAGATGGAGATGCTCCCATCAGGAAGGAATTCTCACCCCTTTCAGCCTCCTCTCTGTAAGCAGGGGAGCCTATTGTCCATCAACTCTGTAGGCAACAAGTTTAGGCTGGATATCTGTTTTACCAGACAGCCACCAGTGGATCCTGTGAAAACATAGGAAGATATAGGATGGATCCCACCATTTTACCTGTGAGAAATGAAACTTTTCGGTTATTTTGATCCAAGAACACAGGAGGTTAAGGATACAGTCCTCTAGGTGCCTTGGGGAGTTCAAATTCACATTGGGGAGAAGGAGAGCTTCTCACCACAGGAAACAATTAGCATCAACTGGGGGAAACATCAATTTCTTCTTCCCAGTTCCAAAGAGGAAAGGCAGTAGATTTGCTTCAAATAATGGTACATTTCTCGCTAGCTGCTGCTGACATGTAATGATGCTGCCTTATTCTTCATTTTTAAAAGTATTACTTTGGTCTAGAACAGACATTTTATTGAATGCTCATTAGACACTCCAGTGTTCATAAATCCATCTCTGTGGCCCAGAGACTCTATTCTGACACCAGTGTGGAAGTCTTGTGTAAATTATTTTATAATTCTACTGAAGTTATCCATACATCATATTTCAGTTGTGACTGTCATTCGCATGACAAATTCTCAGGCAGGTTTGTCGATAGAGAGTAGCTAATTCAGGTATAATGCTAAGCTTCCAGTAAAGCTGATGATGTTGCCTTTTGGAGCCAACTCGTTCCAGCTCCAAAACTTTAACCCAAAGGGCATCAGTCGTTAGTAAATCTGCTGCACAGTGTGGTGTGTAGCAACTTGCCTTAAATAAAATATAATTAAGGTGATTTAACATAAGCTGTGTCCAATAATATTTTTAATGGTTCATTTAAGGGAAACGAATTGCCAATTATATTGCCTGGGTACTTTTTTTTCTCCTTTTTTTTAATAAGAGGTTTGTGTTTGGTTTGGTTTGTTTTTTTTAAGAAGACCTGTGACCACCCAGATTACTATTACTTAGTAACAGATCGAATTTCTGGCTAAAAGGAGAATAAAACCCCACAGTAATAGTCTAGGGTAAGGGAATCCATCTTCGGTAAAATCTTTTTAGATTTTATCTGCATTTTGAATTAAAATTGAAACTGGTCTTTACCAAACAAGAGGCAACTTCTGGGTTGCTCTGTTTGATTCTGGCTGTAAAGATATGTCTCTAAGGGTTTTCGAGCTCTTTGGTTTCAGTGTACACTGCAGTTACTCCATGATCCTATTCTGGAGCATGATCAACTGAACATAGCCCTTTGTAGCAACTGGGTTTCCGCCAGAGGTACAAATAAATGTGCCTGTCTCAGTCAGGTCAGATCCTTGAGACAGTTGGGTGACTGAGATGGAGTGTATGCTGCAACACAAAGCTACTGGTTAGCAACACCTTGCAGCATCCATTGCCTACCTAGTGATTTCAAAGGCAAAGTAGGATGGCAAAAATTTCAATGTAATTACAGTTTTCCAGACCATGTAAAGACAATGCAATCAACATGCGTTTAAGGCTTGTTAGTTTTCTTACAGTATACATGTAGTAGTGGATGCTGCCCAAAGTTTCAATCCATTCCCAAGAGTGAACTATCATCAGAAAACTCAGACTCCAGCACACTGCTTTTCTACAGCCTCCAAGCTAATAGTTATTAACTATTAATAATTAAAATACCAGTTCATATGTGGGTTTTTTTCCTCTGCAGGTAATATTTTGACACCAATATGGGAAAGCAAAACAGCAAACTACGCCCTGAAGTCATGCAGGATTTGCTAGAAAGTACAGACTTTACAGAACACGAGATCCAGGAGTGGTACAAAGGCTTCTTGAGAGACTGTCCAAGTGGGCATTTATCTATGGAGGAGTTTAAAAAAATATATGGGAACTTTTTCCCTTATGGGGACGCTTCTAAGTTTGCGGAACACGTATTCCGCACTTTTGACGCCAATGGAGATGGAACAATAGATTTCAGAGAATTCATCATAGCCTTGAGCGTAACGTCAAGAGGGAAACTGGAGCAAAAGCTGAAGTGGGCATTCAGCATGTATGACCTGGACGGGAATGGCTACATCAGTAAGTCAGAGATGCTGGAAATCGTGCAGGTATGTGCTGCTTAGAGGCACCTCTTGGCCTCCCTCCTTGCAAGCAAATTATGAAGTAATGTTGCAGTGAGACACTGAACAAAAAACTCTGGCAGCATTTGGGGGTTTATGATCTTGGTTATAACTGCTTGAATGTAAAATGTTATTTCATTTGGCAAAGATCATCTCACAATTCAAACTACAGCATTTGATATCCATTGCAAGGCCTTCCTGAGCAACACGCTGGGAAGTTGTCCTCTGGGAGCAATGCTGGGTTGGAGCATAGCAACTAACCTGCTGATAAATGTGATTCTGTCCTCTGGGAAATCACGGACAATTAATTACAATTAATTACATTTGGACCAAGTAGACATCCTACATCAACCAGGTAGTGTACTTTTAAGGAAAGCAGGCTCCTTACACAATAAGAAACAAATATAATTTGAAGTCATGATGTTATGAAGAACCAGCTCACTTATTTTAAAAGCTGTCTGTCTGCCTAATTCCAGTAAGATCTGCATACTTCGTATCATACTCGCTGTCTTTGTATTAAGTGCCAGGATAGATAAACCTTATCTGGGTAGACAATGATTCCATCCACAGCTTCTCAAGATGTGTTTTCTTGTGGTGTTAGTAGGAGTCCCACCTCGTTTTGGCTTCCCCTAACATGTTTTTATCCTTGAGGCACATCACTCCACTGAAAGCTTTAAAACATTTTTGATATGGCAGTATATTTACACAGCTTGAAGCTGCATAGTGTAGCCCTGTTAAAAAAAGAAAAAAAGCCTGTTATCAAGATCCTTTCTTTCCATGGCAATTTTGAAGTGCTAACAGTGGAGTGTATTATTCAGACTTCTATTTGTGCTGGAAATCAAGGGAAAGGAGTGCCCACAAATTATAGGCTGTGGTTGCAAACTACACATATGGAGTCAGCCTACTCCGTTGTCTTTCTACCAGGTGCCCTTGTCTTTCTACCAGGGCTCTTCTCATGTCTTCCAAACAGTAGCTAACAACAGCACTTGCACTGCTTCAGCAAGACCAGATACAATTCTCAGCTGCAAATGTAGGGTTGTGTCTTTCACTTATTCTGTTTTGCGTTCCTGTGTCTGGGTGGAAGAGCAGATAGCGCTCAGATGCAGAGACCTCCCTGCCTCTGTGCCATGGAATATTTGAATTAGAAGATACTCTGTTCCTTACGAATCTTCCTCTCCCCTGGGTAAGGTAAACAGATTGTCATTTATTGTTTTTCTAGCTGTATTTCTCCTTTTGAGAAAACAAAGAGAATCCCAAAAGAGCTAGCAAAGTACAAAGCAAACACAAGGAACCAAACCCCACCAAGCTCCTGCTCCTCAGGAGGAGACGCCCCAAGGACCACAGGGCTCCTAGCTGCTGTTGAGCAGCCCAGGAATGCCTCAGTGCTGAACAGCAGCACAAGGCCCTAGATCAGATTTACCAAGAGGGAGGACAACAAACACATCAGTGGCTGGATTCTCTGTAGGGAGCCAAGCGAGGAGCAGCAAAGCTGGCAGCATTTTCCAGTTACCCCAGATCAGCTCATGAGCATGTTTAGAGGTTGAAATGCTCTGACTCCTCTTCGTAATCATACCAAATTGTAACATTGTTCTTTACAGCCATGATGCCATCATCAAATGAACCTGAAGCTTAGGGATCAGTGTAGAGCAACATTTAGCCAGTTTGTACATCCAACCCAAAGCAACACTTGGGCTGCATACAGTCCTCAGCCTGGCCCTTCAGCCCTCCCACTGCACTTCTTGAGAGATTTGGCTCTCTCCTCCTTTCAGATTGCAACTGAGTGATGCTTTCTCACATTTACTCTCACTCCACATTTTGAGGGACCACACAAACAGCAATTATAGAAGCAAAAAGCCTCATTTGAATGAGCAACAGTGATTTCTGTAGCATGGAGCATCAACAGTTTTCCAAACAGCAAAGCTGCCGTTTCTGTGATGGAGGTTCCCCCAAGGCAATGTGCTTGTTGACCTCACCCTGTTCTCTTCTTCCAGTTTCTGTGGCCACGGTGATCTGCCTGTATTGACTGGTCACCTGTAGCTCCTCATGGTGGTATAAGATTTGTTGTGTAGTCTCTGCAAGCATGTTTGGATGACATGTGAAGCTGAAGTAGATGAGCCCATTTTCTGGCTTTTTCGAGAGGTTCCCCTGATGTAGAGTGATTAGACCTAAAAAAAAAAGCCAGCTAGCAACTATCACTTTCATTTACAAAAGATGATTATTTTTTAATACGGAAAGACAGGATTCTGTGTCAAATGTCTTCCTGGAGGCCCTTAGCCATCACAGTCTTTCTATAGTGAAAACCAGAACTCTGCTATATCTCTGATATACGTCTCAGAAGAACCTATTAAAAGTCCCTTATCTAGCATACATTTGCATATTGGTATAGCAGGATTTGTTGTGTTTTCATTGGGATTTTTGCATGAGACAATGCATCAAAATGAATACTAAAAGAAACACCATCAATCTAAAAGTCTTAGTTTCACAGAAAAATGCTGCCTTCTGTTACTGTGGGATTACTGTATCTTAAATGACAGTGACAAAGCTTGCTTTTCTTCTTTTTCAGTCTGCTTTTCTTTGTGCTTTGAAAGTTCTGTCTCCGTAGTGATTTTCACTGTTATGCTGAGGGTCACTTGCATTGCCTTTCCCATGCTCTGGCTTAATCTAACACCACCGCAGGCAATACTGGCATTGAACTCTTGCTCAACATTGCAAGAAGGTGCTTGTGGTAACAGTGGTAGCAGCAGCAGCACTGAAAAAGCAGAGCTACTATTGGATAAGATGGCTCATATCCAGCAGAAGCCCTAATAATGGGTCAGCTGACAAGGAGATAAACATGAATGGTCCATATGAAGCCTGTTTTCTCTGCAAAGGACGGGACAGAGGGCAAAGCACCTGCATTCTGTTAGACTCTGTTTACCTGCAATGGTGTTAAACCATGTCTGCATATCCTATCACAGACTCACCATGCCCGTCCATGCCCTTAGACCAGTCTCCAAAAAGCCCTGCTTATAGCTGGCTGCACAGTTTGGAGGATCGCACAACATGAAGGACTTTAGTGGTAGGCTGATAAGGCTCTGACGATTGCAGAGCCTAATGAAAGAAGGTCCATGGGATACTGCTCCACGTACCAAGCATAGCACACCTGCCAAATACTGTGGGAAGATGCTTCCTAGCCTGCCCTCTTGACAGACCCTGCCACAGGCCCTCTCAGATTCTCCTGCTCTAGAAATGCTTTTCATGTCTCCCATATGTTTACCTATAATCTAAATAGCCCAGTCCTCTCAAAAATAGCTGCAAACCAGCTAGAATATTTGTGTTTGTTCCCCTTGCTGAAATGGGACGTATTTGGTGAGTCTCTTAAAATAAGAGTTCAAACAAGAGATGGAAACCTTGTTCTAAGGATACATTTTTTCACCATATGGAATCATAAGGCATCTTAAGAATACTGAACTGAGAGACGAGAATAACACTTCTAGTTTAATACAGGCAGAGCACACACATTTCACTTGCTGGGCTAGCTTATTTGTGAGCCAGGAAGAAACAGAAGCTGATATGGGAAGAAGCAGAGGCTGATTGGGCTCTCAGTAAAGAGAGTGTCAAGAATCCCCATGAGATTGAGAGGAAAGCAATTATTTCAGGCTGATTATTCATTTAATGAGATTTTTAGCTGTCAAGATTTATTTCAACAGAGTAAAAAATATCTACTGAAAATGCGTGCCGTCATTGCTGCCATTACTGTAAGTTGCTCTGACACTTTGCCAGCTAGAGCAGGAAAGTGCAGCCCCAACAAAGGTTTCTGGGTAGCAGACAGTGACTAGGAGCCAAACCTGTGAGCATGGGCAAAGGGGTCAGATTTTCCCTAAATCGCCCCTCATTGCTCATCCACATGCAGGTGGGAAATCCAAGGGGAGAGCTCAGCAGGGAACCAGCCAGTTAGGATGAAGCCGGAGCCTGTGCTCACTCCATCAATGCACACAGGGCTCTAGAGGCACAGTGTCTTGGTGGCATTGAGGAGCCCTCCTTACAGAAAGTCGCCCTGACTTGGGTGGCTGATAGATAACAACCTCCAAACCTCCTCCTGCTGAAACCACCAATGGCTTTCATTCAGCCCAAGTGCTGCAAGGCTGAGGACTCATATTCCACACGGAGTGGAGGCCCTGCAGCCTTTCAGTCCCAGGTTACAGCCAGGGTTAGTACAGCCCAGCTCCACGTAATTACCACATGAAACCAGCTTCCTTTCAAAGCTTGCTCTTTCAGACATGCAATAAAGAGCTCTGTGTAGCTTCTCTGAATTAATATGGGGCAAGGCTCAAGATTCTTAAGCTGGCTTTAGCTGGCTTTTACTTTGGGAAAACTTCCCACTGAACTTCTGAGTAAGGACACAAGAATTTGTCCAGAGTAACCATTTTCAGCATGAAAAGAACGCTTACTATGTTATTCCCATCTGGCTTTCCTAGAATATCTCATCTGTTATTCCCTTCACACGCCTCTGTGAAAAGGACTCTGTAGGATGAAGTCATCCTGAAGTGCTTTTTTTGTCCTAAAAATCTGCATATTCTTACTATGGTTACTTTGGTCAGGGTAAACACGCCTGCGCTCCCGGTTCGGGCATTCCTCCCACACTTTCAATGCAGATTCTCTGCTTTGCCCTCCTCTCACCCAGAGCGAGGGAATGACCCCTCCACCTCTCTTCCTACCCCAGACAAAAGCCAGACAGCTTAAGATGCTAAACATTGGCAGATTTACAAGCCTCATGTCGGCTCTGACCCCTGCGAGCTTTGCATGCTGATGAGGATGAGGAAGGTGTAAATTCTTACTGTCCATCCTTTTTCTTCCCTTATTGCCTCCCTCCCCAGCTCCCTCATCCCCATGTTCATGTGCTTGCATGTTCATCCTTCTGTTTCCCTGGTTATGAGATGATCAGGGTTGTGTGGACAGCATCCAGGCCTCTACTGAGACTCTGCCCAATATTCCAGCACCTTAATTCTCTTGAGAGTCTTTGGGTACTCCTGCAGTGCAAATCATTATGATAACAGTGATGGTGATGATGCTGATGCCTGCTGATGATGATTAAAAGGGTGGCCATCACTTTTCCATTCAGCCAGCAGCTGTTCATGCTAAAATGTTCTGCTACATTCCCCTGGTTGCATCCATAGCCAGTGCTGCAGACTTACCAGAGGACAGACCAGGAAATCCAGTCGCAGTGTTGGTGACATAACTGAGGAGCAGATGTTTGATTGCACTGAGCATAAACCGTGAATAATTAATTAAACAGAAAAATGCCTTTCTCAGTGTGTAACTCTTGAAGTTATTTAAAGGCCAGGAGCCTGAAAGATAAGCTGCTGGCAGAGCAGAAGCCAGCAAGATGGCCAAGGAAGTGGATGCTCCCTACTCAGGGTGTATATGTCTGTGCTGCTTAGTGGCATCCTCCAGCTGGTGAATTTGTGCTGTTACATTCCTGAAGCCAGCCCTTGGGGGCTGTGGGCCAGATGATGGAAGTGTGCTAGGAAGAATGGGAAAAGGGGATAGGGTAGATCCAGTGAGCAATCTTGGACTTGAACCAAGGACCCTCCTTTCCAGATCAGGAGGAAGTGGAGAACAAATAGCTAAAGAAATCATACCCTACAGCAACCACGTCTGCCCTAAGTTATCAAATGACTGCTGCAGGCACTGTGTTTTGAGTGGGGAACAAGAATTTGAATCTTTGAAAGCAAGCTATCCACATCTATAGAGCAGGGTTGGAGGGCAAAGTGACTGCCCAGTGAGGTGCCCATCAGCCAGAGCTGTGATTGGAAGCAGAAGGAGCTGATCAGCCCAGGGCAAGGCTGCCTTGGCTGGGATGTAATGGCTATCCAAGGGGCCAGAAGGCTCCCCCGAGGCCACCACCCTGCAGCCATCTGGCTGCTTCTGTTCTCGCAGCTGTGTGGCACCACAAAGGTATCTGATGGAAAAACCACTTGGGTACTGGTACTGCTTGCTCACATGTGCAGGCAACGTTTGGATGACCAGTTCAGAGACAACTACTCATCCTTGGTTTAAAATTAACATTACCTCTCATTACAGGCAGCTAGTACCATCCGTGACTAATGGATTTGTCTGTGCAGAGAATAGCTGTGGGTAGCACCAGTGCCAGTGGGATTAGACACCTGCTCTCTGTGAAATGAATTGTGTATGGGGTTTTGAGTTGTGCACGCATGCCAATCCCTAAGGAAAAGGCCACCTCCTCGCTGGTCAAGTCTTCATTATTTGTGAGACGTGCAAATGCAGGAGTGAGTCACTGCTTCCCTGTGGGCAGGGTGCTGACCAAGAGGGGAGAGATAGGAGATGGGGGAAGCAAAGACAGGGTGAGGGGGATAGAGTGGTGAGGATGGAGCCTGGGTGGTTGAAGCACGAAGACGTATCGCAGCATGGGACAAGACCTCAGTGGTCTCACCGTTCCCCCCGGGCTTTGGGAGCTGCCAGTGCCTAATGTGCTGTGAAAGTGATAAATTCATCTGAAGTCTGGTTTAATATGGAAAAATGTAACCTCGGTCCAAACCCAGATCGTGTTCGACAATGTCTAAATAAGGAAACACAGTATTCCATAAATGAGCATCCCACTGAAGAGGGCAGCTGCATGTACTGGTGCCACGCGACTCCCTTCAGCATTCAGAGAGGAGGTCCAAGCCAATGTTCCTGGGATATTTTCTGCCTATTTCTGTCACCAGGAGATAATCTGAATTAAGATAATGTGTTTCTTACCAACTCTTTGCTCCTGTCGTATCACACAGGCAATCTATAAGATGGTTTCATCTGTAATGAAGATGCCGGAAGATGAGTCGACACCAGAGAAGAGGACAGAGAAGATCTTCCGCCAGATGGACACCAACCGTGATGGTAGGCACCCTCCAGACACCTCTGCCCTCGTGCTGGGTGGCTGGGGTGTCCTGCCTACACGGAGTGACCCCTCAAACCCACCACTTCTCCCTTGGCTGCCCAGGCAAAGCCATACCACCTACAGCCAGTGGGGTGCAGGCAGGCAGAGCTTTGCCTTGTGAGGTTGCTTTCCCAGAGATTTTCCTGGAGCTCTCCCCATTTCCTTACACCATGCTTGTTCAAAGGCTTGGCACGTGTGCTGTGACCCACCATGTGTGCTGAGACCCACCGCATGTGCTAAGCAAACATGTTTCTCTTCTAGGAAAGCTCTCTCTGGAGGAGTTCATCCGAGGCGCCAAGAGTGATCCATCCATAGTCCGTCTCCTGCAGTGTGATCCCAGCAGCGCCGGGCAGTTCTAAACCCATTTTTGGATGAATTCTGTATCTGCTTTTTTTTTTTCCTTGCCAAACAACATTCATGGTAGTGTTGCCTCTGTATGGCCAATTATGCCTTCATTTGTGGCATCTTATAGCTTCTTTTGTTGTGGATTAATTATAAGAATGCTGAATTGCTCTTAACAAGTTGTCCAGAGCACGGGCAGTACTGTTTTAAACAGATATTGTGGTGTTATAATCGTTTTAAAGATTTCACTTTGGATTTTTTTGTTTTAACGTGTCTGTTTTGGAAAGTACACGTTGAGAAGGAGTAAACCAACAGCAAAGCCCTTGGCAGCAAGACACACTGACAGATTTTAGGTTGCTGCTTTAGTCACTGAGTATTCACCTGCAGGACCAGCAAGCATAGTAGAGATTGAACTAAAGTGGTTGTGATGGGTTGGGTAGGATTCACCTGGGGCTCCTCCTCTTCTGTCCAGGAGGCACCAGTTGGGATCAAAGACAGGATAGGGAGAAAGTATGAAAGCGCAAATCATATGTGCGGGGGGTGTATTGCCTGCACCCCTGCTCCAATGCCTCATTGTTTCAATGCTGTGAACATTTTCCAGGTTGTGAAGGAGAAGAGGCAAAAACGAAGGTTGACTTTTTTTACTAGGTTTACAGTGGTGGATTTCACATGCTTTATCTGAAAATGCAGCAATCTGCAGTCCTGATCCCGAAATCCACAACTGACGATACCTCTTGCCATTTGGGATCAGCAAAGGCAAACACAGAATATGGAAAATTGGGTCTTGACAATGAATTTAAGGGAGATACATGTTGAATGTGAAACTTTTTAGTAATAAAGCAGTTTCTACTAAGGAGAGTGGGCATTCATGTGAGGAACTCACAGACACCTGCGAGCAGCTCCAGCTGAGGCAGATCTGCGGTTCTGAATGCTGTTGCATAGAAGAGAGTTTTGGGGGTGTTTTTGTCTCTCTCCACGTAGCTAACAGAGTTTCTGGGCCTGCTCTTAGGGGAAGGCTGTCATCAAAACTTGTTTTAAACATAAAATTGTAGCATTTATATTTCATTTGTTTAGTAAAGTTCGAAAATCTGTACTGAAACTAGGAAATGGTACGCTTCATGGTATATTTATATATATAAAATTAAAACAAAGATCAGCTCTTGAGAGAAATGTTGAATGTTTATCTCTTCGCCTAGATGCAGGAGTTCTAAAATCTGCTGCTGCAAAACTTTATCCTTGGTCAAAGTTGCTGTAAGCAAGGCTAGCTCATATACGTGGGATTTCTTAGGGACCTTATCAGCACCGCTGCAACAGAAAAGCTTTAGCGACAGGAGGCATTATGCTGACTAAATTGGCATTAATCTGTCATTAGCTGAAGCCTGTTGTGTGATCCTGTTGGAGAGGTACCCGTGTTGGCAGTGCACAGCGCTGGGAATTCATGAGCTCTTTAGAGTAACCCTTTGTCTGATCGGCAAGGTTGGCGTTTCGTCAAGTGACCTTGTAGATGCTAATTCCCAGTAGCCTTAATTTAAACTAAACTAAGTAAAATAAGTCTGCTTTGCAGATGTTGATTAGCAAAGTACTAATTAGAAGTCATGAAGAAGTAGCTGAGTATGAAGAATTTTTTGTTGAACACTAGCTAGCATGTACAATAACTGAGAGAAAAAAATCCTCGACTTAACTTTTCCCTGCCATTTACTTTGCCAGGTGTAAAGTGCAGAGTATATTAAAATAAAACATGAATTGAAAATAACATTGCTAATCAGTTGTACTAAAATTATTATGAGTGGCTAATTACACTCGATAAATGTCGTCAGGCACACACCTTTGTCTCAAATGATGTGTGTGGGAAAATGAGACAGCATCAGAGGCCCAGCCACAGACACACATTTCAATACCTAGGGTTTTTAGCTGTTACAAGCATCCCTGGCAAATTTTGCACCAGTTCTTCCCGCTGATGGAAATCTTCCCTGTATCTTTCTCCCTAATATTCATTAGACATCCTGTGCACAAATCTAACTCTTTAAAGGACAGCCTGTGCCTGCCTTCTTCAAGGTAATTTTCAGATTTATCTGGAGAGGTTCTGGCCTGTATCCACCTTCCATATCCATCACCTCATGGTTATTGAAAGCCGTGTTCTCTCTTAGTGCTTTGAGGGCAGTTTTCCAGCGGGAAGAGCCTGGCCAGCCTGCTGGGATTGCTGCAGGAAGGTCAGTGGGCATGAACTGATCAGCACCCACTCTACCAGACAGCAACAACCAGTCCCACTGTCCCCACCACTCCCAGGCACTCCATTGCCACTCCTGCATGGGCAGGACTAGGTGACGCTAGTGGAACCCTGCTGAACTTCTACTGGCTAAGTGCAGGCACTCACATCCAAAGCAATCCAGACCCACAGGACCTGGCATTTACTGAAGGTGAACTGGGACACCTTCTACAGTTCCATCTTCTTCTTAAAGTTGTGAGAGCAGCTGCATGTGACTGATACTTTTAGACCCTTGCTTTTTATTTAAGTGACTGCATTCCGTCTCATAAGATATTTCTGGCGCAGAACCTAATCTCTCCATTTGTTTATGCTCAGTAGTTTTGGGGCTTTAGGGCCAGGTTTGCTTCACGTGTTAGTACTGTACAGCATGTGTTTGAAAAAACCCTGTGATATAACCCCAGGCCGGTGGAGGTGTAATTCTTCCCACAGTTCAGAAAATCTGGAAGAATAAGAATTAGCCTGCAGCTGCAGAGGATATAGCTGGAGATAAGTCTATTGTGTAAACATTTACAGAGTGAACTAAGGTTATTCTTTTACCTAACTACCACTGATGATTGGTATTGGTTTATATTATTAGCTATTCTCTTATTTGTCTGCCTCTGCATGTACTTTAAAAGTGATTGATAGCTGGAGTTGTGATAGGAGCATCTGCAGACCTCTGTCAGCAGGACAGAAGTAGTGAGATCCACCTTGACTGGAATTTTCTGCTTTGCTGCTATTCCCATTTGCAATCATAACTGCCTTCATAAACATAAAATTACGTATCCTGTATAAAACAGCACAGCAAGTCAGACGCCTTAAGCAATCAGCAGTATTTCCATACAGGAAGGATGGCAGGCAGCACATACTGCTTCACATCACCTCTCAGTTTTGTAGATGCATTCTCCAGTATTAGTGCATGTGAAAGAGGTAGCCTTCACTCATTTGTTGTCCAAAGGAATTAATGAGTACATCCTGCATGTAGACTGAATCCATGGAAAATGCCAGTCCCATTTATTCAGCATTCCCAATCAGCTTGCCAAGCTCTGGGCGAGAAGATGTGAAGTGAGAACTGTGGCTTGTGTGATCTGCAGCAGCCTGATTTGGTTTAGGAAAGGAAAGGGAAGGGAAAAGGGAACACAATGCCTGCAAAACCAGCGCACAGGTTTTTGTGAGCTCTTATGGTTTGAGAGGAACTGAAGAAAGGTCTGTGTTTCAAGATTATTTGAACCCCTGTGAGTTCACAGCAGTGGATGTTCCTGAGGTACATGGGGCTGTGCTGTTCCTCTTGCTGTTCTTAGGAGCTTGTAGGATTTTTGTCTTATTGTTAGTGCGTTTTGTGTCTTCTTGTTCTCCGTTACAAAGCATGACCTACACGTTTTCTAGACCCTGCTGCTTAAAACAGTAAGCCGGAAGTGTGTACCTTTGGTAGCTGAGCTCTATGTGCAGTACTGAGCACTAGCACAAAAAATGGTCACACATGACCAAGTCCCCATGGTTTAATAACTGCCCTTCCAGGCTGAGATGCAGCACTTCTCAGCATGTGCTCTGTTCAGTGATGGCAAACATGCAGTAATGCAGCTTACCTTAATTTTCTTTCACTGCGGACCAGGCTAAGTCGCATTACCTTGCATTTGCTGTGGGCTGAAGTGCACACATGGGCAGACACCTCGGCTCAGCTGACTCATGGAAACTTAGTGACCTCTGGTAGCTGATGTTGAGCCCTAATCCACAGGCTAATCTGAGAACGTGGCCGTGGCTGAACGTCTCTCAGTCCATGTGAACCAGGGAACACGGTGACAACTGGCAGGTTCCTGGGGGCACGTGGTGGTGGGGAGGGAATCTCCTGCCTCAGAGCAAATGCTTTGAGCTCAGCTGTCCCCCTTCTTTTAACACTCTCTCCAAGTTTTTTAGCCACGCTGGTGCAGATGCAATATGACAGCAGCGAAGCACGGTCAGGATACAGGAGGCAGCCTTCAAAAGGTCTTCTTTTTGAAGCCTAGTGTACAAGCGCCAAGTGAAACACGTGTAGGGGAGGGCTGGACAGCCCACTACACCCGCACTTCCCTTTGTCTTTCTCATGGTGTGCCCTTGGTTTCCTGTCAAGGTCCTTGGGCTTGGAGTTGGGTGTCAGGTGCAAGACCAGTCAAGACCAGTTCACCTGCCCTTTGTACAACCGGTTGGATGCATTCTTTGCTCTGTGTCTTACTGGGTGGGATCTCATGTAGGAGTCTTACAGTGGGGGAAGTCGGTTTCCTTGATATCATGGGTAGAACTTGTGCTTAGAAATGCAGAGACACTTGGCAAGCGCAGACAGCAGTGCTCAAGAGCTGCATGAGGAGTTTTCCACTGACTGTGCAGTAGGCAGATAAGATACAAAGCAGTGATATGTCAGTCTCATGGTGTGATGTGCTCTGAGATAACAGCTAGACCAGAAATGGCATCTTCTAGCTAAGCAGCTCTGTCTGCTATGTATTCAGGCAGAGGCACTGGCAAAATATGCTTTTGAATATCTTCAGCATGAACATGCAGCTGCAGCAGAAGCTCTTTCTTACATGTAAGCAACAGTGCTGTTTGCCAGGGTCAGGTTAGGAGCTGAACAAACAGCTTCCAGGGGGAGCATAAGGCATTTCCTAAGTGGGCAAAACATTGCCTGCAGGAGCTTTCTTCCTGATTTGGTAAGCAACAAGGGAAAGCTCTGCTTGGTTCTCAAAGCCCAGGTGATATTTTGCAGGCTAGGGAAGGTGAGACGAACAGCTGTGTTTTAAGCAAAGGGAGGGAAAAAGCAGCAGGGTTTGTGAATTGGCATGGAAAGCAGTGATGCTAATCACAACCATCATTGAGGGGCTGCAGCAGCCTCTGGCATTCAGAGCAGTAGAGTGATCTGTTGGATGCAAAGTCAATCTGCTTGTTCCTTGCAGAAACCAGCCCTGGCTACCATGGGTGTCTCAGCAGCACCCCTTATTCCAGCCTGGCATTTGCTGCTGTTGCTTCCAAATCATCCATATGGAGAAGTTGTTTCAGGGGTGGAGATTTTCACAGGATAAATTATAAAGCCTTTCAGATATGCTCTCCATGTCTTAAGAAGTAACAGCTGTAAGGGCCAGATGTGAGGGGCTTCTCACAACGTACAGAGTTGATTTCCTCATTACTCCCACAGGTTTAAAGTTATTTTAATGTGTATACTTGGGATTAAGCTATCACATGTAAAATGCTGACTAATGCACAATAAGACAAAAACGAGCTTGGGTTGTAGTGAACAATGTGAAAAGGCTAGAGAAATGAGACACTCTAAGAGACATCACTGCCTTCAGATCAGGGGCTGAATTTGCAGGGTGGAGCCCCCTTAGCAATAGTCAGCACAGAATAGCTCCTCTGCACCAGCCCAGTCTGTGGAACCTCCTGGGCTGCTCCATCCCCACATCACTGTGTGATGAGGATGGGAGCTCTGCGTCGTATCACATCTGAGGTCATCTGAGCTTATTCAACCTGCTGAGTGCTTCCCGGATCTCAAGGCGCACAATGGTCACTGTCTCCGTAGCGTTCTCTTACTGGGCGGCTGAGACATGTCTTAGATCTTCCCCTCTTGCCCTGACCTTATGCCAAAGACGTTCTCACCTTCCAGGGCAGGCACTCAGGGTGTCTGGCTCTCCGAGGCTTTGCTCCCATCTCCTGGTTGGCATCCGCAGCCTCTATGTGAATGGGTAACAAACATCAGCCCTTGATATCTGGAGGAGCCAACTTTGATGCACTTGGGTTGAACAGCTTCTGATTCGGTTCCCAGCCTTTGGTCCTCCTGTGCACACCTTGCCAACCACACTATTTATTTCCCACTGTTAAGAAATGGCAGTGTGAAGCATTTCAAGAGCACACTGAACCTCTGGAACAATGTGGTTTTCATGACTGCGTATGTGTTTGTTGATGCACTGCAGGCTGAACCTGACGGGTGCTTGCGCTCTGCTCCCATGGTTCATTCCACAGGGTGCTGATTTCTTCCAGGCAGGAGCAGTATCTTCCTATGCATCGCCGTTCAGCATGCAGTGCCCCAGTGCTGCCCAGAGCCCCCAGAGGCTGTGGACCAAGAGATTATTTTGTTGCAGCAGTGTCAGGTGGAAACTCAGTCAAAAACACTGTGTGGAGAGTGTGACCTCTGGGTTTCTGCTCCCTGGGGACAGGGGCTTCAGCTGTACTCAGGGTTGACCTCACATTCCCGCACCAAGCAGGATGATGGCGATTAGCAAACCCACCTGAGACAAGCCTCTTAGATTCTAAACTTCATTTGTGCTGTTAATTGGCTGTGCTCAGAGGGAAGATTAACGGGTCCTGTGTGGTTGGTTGGGGAGAAGTCACAGTCCCCTGACACCACTAGCTTTTTATTTCCTGCTAGGAGCTTATTCCCATTTCCAGGGTAACCAAATAGTTTTTATTACTATCTGGGAGAAAAGAAAAAAACAGAGCTTCAATCAGATAAGGATCTAAGGAAGCTTTCTGAAGACATCATGCTCCATGTTAGTCATACGAATGTGCTACAAGATCATGTTTCTTTGGTATTTTTTGCTTCATTTCCTTGTTTGTGTTTTAGTTGTGTTCATGGTTTGTTTAGTTATTAATTTTGGACTATCTCAGATTCAGCCCTGCTGATTGTTTAGCTCCTGTGCTAGCAAAAGTCCCAATGATCCCAAAAGCAGAGCTGCCTGAGCAGCTACTAGCAAGGGTGCCTAGTAAAAACGAAGTGCTTAGTTTTGTTAGGGATTATTTTTGTCTGCACATATGCTGCAAGGGGACAGATTGAGCCGCATTTCAATATGCTTATCTCTTCCACTTGCTCACTTCAATTCTGTCTGAGCAGTCTTGTAGTTAATATTTGTTCTGTTCTGTTCTTGATCCAGAGGAGACCAATATTGGCCTCTTCTGATGGAAGTACTTGATACCTTTTGATTTTTAAATATTGCCAAGTGAATGACATGATGGATGCAGAAGTAAATAGTTACACATTTGTGTGCTGGTTTTGGCTGGGGTAGAGTTAATTTACTTCATAGTAGCTGGTAGGTTCTGTGTTTTGGATTTGCGTTGGAAACAGTGTTGATAACACAGAGATGTTTCCCTTACTGCTGAGCAGTGCTCACACAGAGTCAAGGCCCTTTCTGCTCCTCACCCCACCCCGCCAGTGGCTGTGCTGGGGGTGCACAGGAACTTGGGAGGGGACACATTCAGGAGAGCTGACCCAGCTGACCAAAGGGATGTTCCATACTGAGTGATGTCATGCTCCCCGTATAAAGCGGAGGGAATGAGAAGGAAGGGGATATTCGGAGTGATGGTGTTTGTCTTCCCGAGTAACCGTTACACGTGATGGAGCCCTGCTTTCCTGGGAATGGCTGAACATCTGCCTGCCCGTGGGAAGTGGGGAATGAATTCCTTGTTTCGCTTTGTTTCTGTGTGCAGCTTTTGCTTTACCTTAACCTGTCTTTATCTCAACACACGAGTTTTCTCACTTTTACCCTTCCAGTCCTCACTCCCGTCCCACCATGGGGAGTGAGTAAGCAGCTGTGTGGGGCTTAGCACCAGCTGGGGTTAAACCACAACAATTTGTTTGTGTAAATTGGGGCAGATATTTTGATGCTGTGGAGACTAATAAATTGAGATAAGCTATGGCCAAAGTCTGAATAGATCCAGCTGTCCTGTTCCTGTTCCATGACCATTCCACAGGGAGAGCTGTGTCTCTGTTCCCTCAGGCTGTTTCTACACTGCAGTGTACAATAGAGATACCAGATCTAGCTTTCAATAAGCTACCATGGGCAAACTAACTGCAGCAGCATGGAGTTTGGCATATCCTGTGTCTTGGCAAAACCAGATACCTCTCTAGATGAATGCTTTGTAAGCAAACCTACATATTCTAAGGAAGACTTTTATGACTCAGAAAGAAGAGGGATGACTACGAATTGAATTAATTTGGTCCTCATATTTTTCTTATGGCTGTCTAGAATTGCTAGTGTCCTGCGTGTAGCTGCCTATAGCTATTGTGATGTGTTAATCCCTGCCCCCACTAGGTTCTGCTGTGAGCAAATCTGGTGATACTCCAAGTCTCCAGCCAGCTCTCAGCCAGGCAAAGCCCATGGAAAGGGCTTTTGTCAGGGAGAGTGAGGACAGCTCTTGCTGCACGCTTTGGGAGCGTGTAACTGCTGAGCGGCATGTTAAACCTACCTGCTAAAATGGGAGTAGATGATTAGGCCATCGGAGGAGGCGGAGAGCTTGGCGAAGGGCGAGGTATGTGTTTTGTGCCCCCCAGCACGTGCACTGGTGCCCCTGCTATTAACTTCCAGTTAGGACCTTTCTTGAACTCTTAGTGTCTAAGTGAAGTTTTCCTATGCTGATAATGTATTTGTATTATGCAACGTACTCAGAAAAAACCAGATTATCTCTCTATGCCTGTCCTCTTGAGAAGCTGTTCTCTCTGTACATATGATATGCAGAATGTATGGAAGTCTTACCAGCGTTGCTTTGCATTTTTAAGACTGTACTACTTAATGTGTGATACTGTTCTGTTCTCGTAGTGACATCTTTGGCGTGAGATGTAAAAACTATTTGAAATGATTCTTTTTATTGCTCAGCTTTTAGTGGTAGCACCAAGGACTGCATGTTCGCTGGAATCAATCAGCCTTTCCAAGGACCGTCGTCGCTGCACACAGGTACTGGTGTTGCACCTGGAGCGCAGTACCTGTGTTCTCATTTTAATAGGGGTCAGTTTTGAGCAGAAACTAATTCTTCCTGAAAAGTCTTGCTTTCTGTCCTTCCCTCTCTCCAACTCAAGCTCCGTCCTCCCATGCTGTGTGCCAGTCCCGACCCCCAAGGAGACCTGAGAGAAGGGTCCCCAAGCCCAGAGCACCTTGCGGGCCCCAGTATTAGGCTTCCTTATCCCTCAGCTCACCTGTGTGCATGCTCAGATTTCCTTGGCAGTGCTGGCTATAGCAGGACAAAGCCAATGGATTCACATTTTAAGACTATTTGTGCAGGTGACTAAAGTTAATTAACTAAAATCTTGAGGAATTAAGCAATTAAAGAACCTGATCGGCACATTTGGGGTCAGAATCTTATTGGGGTGCTTAACATATAGTGAAAACTTGGGGTCAGTCCCTAAAAGACAGGACCATTTGGGAGGCTCAGATCTACACTTGTCAGATTTGGAGAAGGAAGAGAGGCTCAGATCCAGCCTTCCGGGCAGGACTGACTAGCCCAATGGATCAAGTCTGAGAGAGACACTTCTCCAGATGATGTCCTGGGCCACAAGACAAGACAAGCTGCAGCTTAGGAGGTTTACTTCTATTAGTCGTTTCCTTTTTAATGGAGAAAGCAGTTCAAACTGCACCTGGCAAAATGACTGACTTCAAAAGCATGTTTTTCCTTGTATATAGACACTCACAAAACAGCGTTGTGTGGTTAAAAAGGTGAGTTTGTGGTAGTTTCTTTTTCAGTGCCAAAATATATAAGCAGTATTGTTTGAAGGGAAATAAGAATTTTTTTACTGTATTGTTATTACTGTTGAACAAATATTGTTTTAAATGTTAGATTTTGAAGACTTTTGTATTGTAAACTGTTTTGTGACACGGTGCTTTTTCATACTGGAATTACTGATTGCACCTAAATATGAATTATTGTTTTCTTATATAAATATGTAACCTTGAACAATCTTGATGAAAACCAATGTATGGTGGATACCAATGGTTCAAACCAATTCTCCTACTGAAATCCCTTAAATGTTCTTTCCTACTAATAAACATTCTGCTGCAGCTAGCTGTGATGTGCCATGCCCTGTTACTCCCTTCACACCGGAGCCTTAAAGGCTCATGTAGCTCCAGGGACTGGTGAGCAAACCTCAGGGAAGCCTCTGCGGCTGTCAGGGGACAGGATGTGGGGAGGGCTCATGCGTTGGGAGGGTGGTGGCTGTGGTTGGTTGCTCTGAAACGTGGCTCATGGGGTGGCGGCAGAGCCTGTCACAGCAGGGACTCCTGCCAGCCTCAGCCGGGCTCTCGAGGGGGCTGGCTCATGTTCCTGTGCATGCTCCCTAAGCTCCTCAAACTTTTACCTACTTTTACCTAGGTTAAATGTGGAGCTGGGATTAGCACCAGGGTGCTAAAAGTAGTTGATATCCTGCTGGATGGTAACTGAAACCAGTGCTATTTCCTCTTGAGATTAAACCCCCACCCAGACTATTTGTGGAACTGTACATTAATCCAGGCTTGAAACAGGCTGGAGGAGCATCAGTCACATTGTCCAGGCACCTTGTGTGCTCAGTGCACCTTCAGACCAGCTTTATTGTACGAGTTTCCAGTGTGCCAGACTTCCTGAGATATACGTTCTCCTCACTCTCCCATTAAGGCCATAATGCAATTTAGCATTAAAGCCAAATTGTATTATGGAAAAATTATGGTAAAAAAGGCAAAGTGTAAGGAGGTGGTTAGTTTCATGGGGATTCTAAAATCCTCCATGTACCACCTTTGCTGGCCTGTGCATCCCACTGTGCAAAGCCAAAGGCTTCTGTCCCATGGCAGGGATGTGGACAGGCTCCCAGCACAGAGCCTGGCTTCAGGGGATGGCCATCCCCCGGCACTGGAGTACATGTTGCACCCCCGCAGGCTGGGACTGACCCCTGGGGTACACTTCTAGTCACTGGCCTCCAGCTAGACTTCATGCTGCTGATCACCACCCTCTGGGCCCAGTTCAGCCTTCAATCCACCTCACTGTCTGCTCATGCAGCCCACACACCAACAGCTTCTCTGTGAGGATCTTACAGAAGACAGCATTGAAGGCCTTACTGATCTCCAGGTAGGCAATATTCACTGCTCTCCCCCATCTACCAGGCCAGTCATTGAAGCCATTTTTGGGGATTAGTTTTTCAGTCTCTGTTCGTGTTCCCTCAGTAGAATGAATTTATATTGTCTTCTTTTTGAAGTTTTCTGGGCTCAGAAGTAGGAAGTCAATCCCAGTATGGAGCAGTACACACCTCAGCACACAGCTGTTCTCTCATACATAGGAATATTTATTTTTTTCCTTCTTAAAAATGTACAAAAAATAAAATAACTGTATTTACAGTTTATCAAACCCCTCTCCCACTTGCAATGCTATTAAGTTACACGAGCTATTTCCTTAATATAAAAGCACGCTATTTATACATAGTTCCTTGCTTGCCAGAAAGAAGGCTTGTCACAAACTTTGGCACAAACATTCTCGTTTGTATCTCATCTCAGGCTTTTTTGTTTCATAAGCTTTACGTTTTGAAAGTCATAAGATAGTCCTTTCCTGTTCATATCAATCAATACACAGCATCTCTGACAGCCGGAGAGTTTAGTTTTTTGATAACTGCATTAAATTACAACATTTAAACAATTTGTAGACTGAAAGAGGAAAATCTACAAGAAAGACACTTGATCTCTGAATTCCATTGACCAAAAACTTCATGAGAGAGGACACACAGGAAAGAAAAAAGAGCTCTTCTTGGGAGTTTACATTCGGTGGTAAAAATCCTCCAAAATGTCTCGATGGAGACACCTCTATACGTCAGCAAAGCTTCACTGCAAGGACGCACTTTATTACAGGGATATCAGCAGCTGACTATGTAGAAAGAAACTAAAATTTGAGGTTTGGGGTTTCATAATAAAACATCAAATGGACGGATGTGGTGCCAAATCTGTAGCAGGGATGAAAACTAGAGCTTCAAAGACTCTTCTCCTTTTGCACATAGAATCATAGAATCATAGAATAGTTAGGGTTGGAAAGGACCTTAAGATCATCAAGTTCCAACCCCCCTGCCATGGGCAGGGACACCTCCCACTAAACCATGCCATCCAAGGCTATGTCCAACCCCACCTTGAACACCGCCAGCAATGGAGCATTCACAACTTCCCTGGGCAACCCATTCCAGGGCCTCACCACCCTCACAGTAAAGAATTTCTTCCTCAGATCCAATCTAAACTTCCCCTGTTAAAGTTTTAACCCCTTACCCCTTGTCCTACCACTACAGTCCCTAATGAAGAGTCCCTCCCCAGCATCCCTATAGGCCCCCTTCAGGTATTGGAAGGCTGCTATGAGGTCTCCACGCAGCCTTCTCTTCTCCAGGCTGAACAGCCCCAACTTTCTCAGCCTATCTGCATACGGGAGGTGCTCCAGTCACCTCATCATCCTCGTGGCCCTCCTCTGCACTTGTTCTAACAGTTCCATGTCCTTTTTATGCTGAGGACACCAGAACTGCACACAATACTCCAAGTGAGGTCTCACGAGAGCAGAGTAGAGGGGCAGGATCACCTCCTTGGACCTGCTGGTCACACTCCTTTTGATGCAGCCCAGGATACGGTTGGCTTTCTGGGCTGCAAGCGCACACTGCCGGCTCATGTTCATTTTCTCATCGACCAACACCCCCAAGTCCTTCTCTGCAGGGCTGCTCTGAATGTCTTCCCTGCCCAACCTGTAGCTGTGCCTGGGATTGCTCTGACCCAGGTGGAGGACCTTGCACTTGTCATGGTTAAACTTCATCAGGTTGGCATCAGCCCACCTCACAAGCGTGTCAAGGTCCCTCTGGATGGCATTCCTTCCCTCCAATGTATCAACTGAACCACACAGCTTGGTGTCATCGGCAAACTTGCTGAGGGCGCACTCAATCCCACTGTCCATGTCACCCACAAAGATGTTGAACAAGACCGGTCCCAACACCAGTGCCTGAGGGACACCACTCGTTACTGGTCTCCAGCTGGACATTGAGCCATTGACCACAACTCTCTGTGTGCAGCCATCCAGCCAGTTCTTTATCCACCGAGTGGTCCATCTGTCCAATTGATGTCTCTCCAACTTAGAGACAAGGATCTCTATCAGTCTCTCGATACACATCTACAGACACTGCTCTAATTCTTCATAGGCAAAATAAGTTGAGCAGCAAGCCACCCTTCAGGCTGCACTGGTTCAGATTTAAGACTGTTGTCTTGAAGAAGGAAAGGAAATGGGAGTTTTGTTCCTTTAAATAAATAACCACAGTAGTGCCACAAAGAGACAAAGGAAGCAAGGCAGATATTCCTGTCCCCTGCTGAACAGCAGCCAAATCCTACTTCCATTTAACTCATAATATTTGGAAGATCCAGCATTAATCAATATTTTTATTAAACAAAAGCAACATGTATATTTTAAACAATATACATGCCAGCACTTTGCGCTCCTCAAAACCTTTGAAGCAAGCAGGGGATGAGGCAGGCCACTGCTTCAGAAGTTTGCATTGCTCTTCCTGGACCTTCCCTATCACTCTGATAGCCTGGTTTTGACCAACAAGGTGAACCCTCAGAGCTTGTAGCTTGTCAGGACCAGCATCCAGGGTTCAAATACTCCTGCAGCAGCTGATGCTGTAACTACAACTGAAGGGGCGCAAGGGGATGTGCTGTTTGTAATGTCTAAGGTGCTCATGATTCATCTGCATCTGGAGCAGAGAAATGGAGCTCTCAGACCCCAGCAGATAAAGTTAAGGGAGATCATCTTTGACTAGCTCTAGTTGTTATTTTAAAAATAAACTTACCATAAAGTAGGTAAATCCTACTCATCTTCCTCAACCCTGCTACCTTCATTGAGACTGTAAGACGGAACTAAAGGCAGAAGCGTAAGTTCTTTTGTACCAAGAATTCACACACTTTAAGATGCATTTAGAAAAGCTTCCAGCAACCTTCCTTTCCTGGACAGCTCCTGATCAAAAGCTCCTGAAATGGCAATGAAAAGATAGCTCCTTTAGCCTCGGCATTTCTTACTGATCCTACACTGCTCCTTGGCACAGGATGCTGAAGCGTCTAACAGATCCCAACACATCTCCACCATGTGTAAGGCAAGAATGTCCCATTTACCTGAGTGCTGGTGCTGCCAAGACATCCCTGTCCTTCTCTGTGAAACCCAAATTCTCACTGTTCTCTCTTAATACAGCACATCCCAACCCGGGCCAGCCCCAGATGCCACAAGCATTCACTGTAAGCAAGAGAGCTTGGATGGCAGGGTTGGGTGCTGAACCAGGGCTCAACTCCTGCGTACATTTACTCCTATGCTTCACCTGCAGGTTCTGCCCAGACATCATGACCAACTGAGAGAGGCCAGCTGCTATCCTTAGGATCCCTAACACCATCAAAAAACCAGAGAAATACAAGAACTAACACCAGTGCTCACCAGTCCTGTGTGGTGCCCCCAGTT
This sequence comes from Amazona ochrocephala, assembly GCA_039720435.1. Classification (NCBI taxonomy): domain Eukaryota; kingdom Metazoa; phylum Chordata; class Aves; order Psittaciformes; family Psittacidae; genus Amazona; species Amazona ochrocephala. The sequence continues at coordinate 22,138,761 of CM077876.1, forward strand.
CCTAATGCCACCTGCCAAAACTGTCCTCTGTTTTGTTTTAGGAAACAAGTATCTGGGGTAAGTCAGCATAGACATTTTATCTCAGCCTGAGCCAAGGAGAAACAAACTGAACCACCGTAAATCCCCTGTATTCATTCCCAGGATGTCTGCTCTTAAGCAGGGTAGCAAGAGCATCTTTGCCGGAGTACATATCTATAAAAACATAAGGGAATCACTACAAAACTCGTCATCGGAAAGGAGAAAGAGCACACAACAAAGGAAGAGGGAGGGAGGCAGAACAGACACATTCAGGCCTTGAACCCTTTTCCTGTTACAATTTTAACATGCACAATTTTCTCTCTTGACAGAATTTATGAGACAGTGGTGAAATTTGACAGGATAACCGTGTAGTTCGACTTGGGTTCAGATTCAGCCCTTGTGAGAGAGACCTATCTCCACACCTCAGTCGTGGGATATTCAGTCTCCGCTGGTAAAATTGTTCCAGTTTTGATACAATATTTACATCACGCCCAGGTTTATACCTCACCCGACTGTCCTAGGAGTCAAAACAGAATCATTCAATGGAGATACAAGAGCAAGTACCCTTAAGAAGAGTTTTAAGTCCTGTTTCTTACAGTCTAAAGGAATGCTTTAATGAGCAGGCTGCTGCAAAAAGCACCTTTCCCTCCACAGGCTTGAGAAAAGCCCACTTTGAGAGCCTCCATTTCATCAACAGAACAGGAGAAATCCCTTCTGTATCTCTAGGCACGCTAGGCAGCAGACATGTGGTGCCTCTTGGATTTGGTGACAGCTGGATGGGACGCTCAAGGATCTGCAGCTGGGACTTGGGCACCTAAGGTGGGTCCCATTGTGCCAGAGCACTCCAGACCCTGCAGCATTATAAAACTGGGTGGGCAAAGGTGGAATATGTGGGTGCAGATGCAGTTATCAGCTTCTCAGTACACACCCCTCAACAGATTGCAGCTATCTAATCTTCTAGGAAAGATTCTGTTAAACCCTAAACCCAATACATACAAAAACATAGTGGCAGTAAACATGCCCGCATACAGTAGTTAAAATATATTATTGCATATTATAAACATTATATACAAGGTTAAAATGGTTTCTTTACCATTTACTTACAAGTGACATTTGTAGCTGAATGCCTTACTTACAAGTCCTCATTGCTACGTGCTGAGAACTACCAGAGGTATTTGGCAAGACTACATACTAGAGAGAGATATGGACCAGTCTGAGTGAGTGAACTCTGTCAGCCACTTTCCCTATGTTTAGCACTGCACCAGCTTTTTAGCAACAATGGAGAGAACTACTGGTAAAGTGATTTACACCAGATTTCTGAAACTAGACCAGTATGGTTCCTTAAGACGTTTTAGAATGAGCTTGTCCACACTAAAGTATGGATTAAAATGCTGAATTTCACATTTGCAGTGGGTCATCTGGTTACAAATCTGGGGGCTGGTAACTGCTCATACATTAGAGAGTGGGGAACAATAAATAAGGGACCAGGTTAACATGAGTGGCCTTGTGCCTGACAAACCCAAGCCCATATGCAGTGGGTGCACATGTGCAGAATGGCTAGTATTTTCAAAGCAGTCTTGTAACAGTTTCTCTGATCAATGTCAAGTTCCTGGGGAATCTTCTGCTTTCCAAGAAGGATGAAATGCTGTGGTTCCTTACAAAAAGGCTCTGCCTGAGGCTAAATTTCTGTCAGTGTGATCTTGAAGCCTTCAACCATGCTCTCCATGTGCAGGATGAACGTGTCCTCGTTGGAGTAGTGCTCAATAATGTTGTCGTCCATGTTTACCAAGATACTGGTGACAAAGGCAAAAACCATTTTTACATACCAGGACACTGAAAGGGAAAGCCATGCACTCCACTGCATGTGCTAGCTTCACTACAACACAAAAACAGACTCCAGCACATGCAAGTACAGGGACAACAATGGAATCATCATCAAGATCTGCCCCATAGTCTTTGGATTAGAAGCTGCTTCTTCCCAAAGTAGTTAAGGTAAGAAACATGCCAGTGCTGGGATGTTAACACACTTAAGCTGCCTACAAGGTGAACTGCACTCCAGATCCCTGGCAGTAGCTGGTGTTGCCCATGCCTGGTGTATCTCCCCCAGCTACACCTCCGTGCTGCTGCTCAGCTACGCTGCATGAGGTGCTGCATCTCCATGGCATGCATTGCTAACATGAGGAAGCAGTGTAATTTCTGCTTGGCACACAGCTCACAGGCCTAGGCCTCAGCTTGGATGTGAGAATATCAACAACTATTAGAAGTGTAGATGAGTGTTTTCCTCACTTTTTACTGTAAAATTTTTCTTCCAAGAAAATATCACTTGGAAACAGTGTTAGAAAGAAGTAAAACATGAGAAGTTTCACCTGTCTTCTCAAAAGCTGAAGAAATCCCCAGACACAATTCCCTAAGCTAGAGTTACAGCTGAAAATAAGTGATAGATTTAAAATTATATCACTACAATATTGCAGTTATTTAGAAGTAAAAAAAGTTAAAGTGAAGACATCTAGATTTATGATGAGGAGTAGTAGCCTAGCTATTCTAAAATCACAGCTGTGATGCCCATGTCTAAATTTACCCAGATGAAACTCCTGCAGCAAACATTGCCTGCCTGCCTGCCTTTCAGATTCAGACAGTAGCCTACTTCTTCCTAATACTGCAGAGAAACTCCACACTAGCACCTCTCCCATGCTAGTGCTTCAGAGTTATTAAGCATATGGTTTACAAAACAGACTTTATCCAAACACATTTTCCAAACACAAACTCCGTTTCTTCATAGTAAGTCTGTGAACACTGGTCAGACACAGATTGGAGATCCATGTTTCCTCCTCTGCCATCCCTTTCTGCCTCCACAGACATTAAGATTCCAAGCATATGGGCAAGTCTCTTAGAAGCGTTTATGCTACCCAGCATCATGAGGCCCAGGCATAGTTGGGATCTCCAAGTACTTCTGCAGGATCTTGCAGTAGTCCCTAGTTAGTTCACTTACCCCTTTTTGCTCTTCTTATAAAGTTTTGCAATCTTTTCAGCTGGCAGCCCATATTTCTCAGAGATCTGAAATCATAAAAATACACAAAACTACCATTAAAGACTAATGACAAATATGAAATTATCAACTCTTGCTTCACGTGAGGCATTAAAACACTATCTCTGCAGATTTTGATAGGATAGCTATATAGAAAAGTCACATGGAACCATACCATAGCTTCATTTAAGGATGATTCAGGGAGAATAATCCTAAACATCTTGATCAGAAAAAAACAATCACTTCCATCCACAAACTTGAGGATTATAGTTTTCATATGGTGTGAATCATCAGAATTGCTTCAGCATCTCCTACTGCTCTGCTCAAGGAGACAACAGTCTTCCCAGCTTCCCAGCTTCAGATTTTACCAGGGAATTTCAATCTGATCAGCTGCCTTTCTGCTGTTTGCTATTCTGATTTTCTGAGCTGATGGAAACAAAGGCTTCTTCCACCAAAAGGAAGAACTACTCAGCTGACAAATTACCAACACCAACAAGCACTTCACTGGGGTGCTTTGGCATTGCTTTGCAGCAGTGCATTAGTAACTTTTTCAGATGTCCATTCTGAGCCTGTGGTGGAGATGGTGTCCCTGCTTGTTCCATCTGATCCATGTTTCCTCTCCAAATCATAACTCTTCTTTGAGAAAACAGGTCTCACAGCTCATACTTTAGAAAAGGACTGTCCCATAATGGAAAATAATTGCATAAAAATGACTTTTTGCTAGTGATAAATGTTCTGTGTTACTCCACTGCCAACCGAAGTATGTTTCCTGCTCTTCCCAGGTGAAATGAAGTTACAGCTAAATAGCTGACTACTTATCTTCTGCATTAGAAAGCCAAAATGCACAATTAAAAACCCATTTAAAGACTGCCAAACATCAGTCAGTGTGAAATCCTTTCTTTCTGTTTGTGTTCAGGCTTCCATTGAGAAAAAGTGATAATTTAGAGAAGTAAATTAAAGCAATTATCATGAAGTAGAAAATGGAAAGAAAGCAATGGATCAACTCAGCACCAAGGACAGAGTCAAACAGCCGCAGGTTGAACTCAAGCATGGCTCCCATCCTGAGAGCCAGAATTTTCAGAGAGGGAATTGATTAGCCTGTACTTGCCCACATCACTTATATTTGTATAATTGTCATCTCACCTAAGATACAATTTTTTATTTAAAAAGTATAGCGTAACCCCAAGATTCTGAACAACCAATAAAGCTTCTTTAACACTGCAGCTTCCTCTGACCACAGTGTACATCTGTGGCTAAGAGAAAAGGGATGATGTCAACAAGGAGTAACTGATAAGGTTACCCATCCACTCCTTCAGTTTTGCACCTAGCAGAGAATAAAATACAAATTAAGTTGTGAATTGCATTTACTACTCTGGTTTTACTCTCACCAGCATGTTTCACTGCCGTTCTGGATATGGTGCTAGAGATGCTGATGGTAGTCCTGGTTCCATGTTCTTCGTTGCCTTGGGAGAGGCCTAATTCAGCATCAAGGCTGCACAAGCTCACATGCTGTATGGTCACACTCTCCCTGCTGTGGGGAATGGTCTACTTTGCATACTTATGAGAAGAGGGGCTTCACCCCCTTTGTCTCATCTCACAATATCAAGTATCCTATCAGACTACAAACCAATCTTTTTCACTCTGAGCTTCCTGTAGCCTATGCAAAAGGCTATGTAGCCTACAGAAAAGCTATGCAACCACATGCACAGGGTGGAAATGCATCCTACACAGAAGTTCCATTACATAGTTTATCTAAAGCAAGTTTAAGTCTTTGCTCCAAACAGGGCAGGATAAGAGTGATTTGAACCCAGGGTTTGTTGTAACCCTGTGTGGGATACCCAACCGATTCCAGCTATTCTCCACCACAGACAGAACAGCGTGCCTCACCTAGTCTTTGTGAACTCCTGACCCAGCCTACACACATAAATCCAAGGGAGGGCCCACGGGCATGATCCCCAGTAGAAGGAATCACATATCTCTAACCAGAAGTACTTGTGTAGGAAACCACACCTTGTCCTTCACTCACACTCTACCCCTATCTACCACTATCTTTCCAAGTCTCCCTTCCTTCAATGCCTCATCCTGTGTTGTCCAGCTGCAGCTGCCTGACCTGAGACTGGTGACTCCTCTGGGGTGTCCAGGTGCCACACTGTGAGGATAAATCTTGACTGTCTTGGAGAAGTTCTCAGAGAAACTTTCATGTTCTCCTCTTTTTCTTTCTCACCCTCTAGCTTTGCTTACCAAGAACAGAATGATGCCAGATCAGCAATCTGGTGCTGAACTTCAGTATCTGTATTTTTGTTGTACCCCTAAATTTAAGCTTTCATGTAAAGCAATAATAAAAATTTCAGCAATCACCAGATTGTTGAAAAAGTCCTTCATCACAGGCATCAGAGAGAAACTGCAACCTGAAACTGCAGAAAATGGCACAACTGTGCAAACATAAGGAAACAATATACCTTCCTCTCTGGGTTAATAACCCTAAAGTGATGTTGTAGTGGTATTGTAGAGATCGGTACTTGAAGACACTATTAACTGACTCCATGCAAATAAACAAGCAAGGAGAAACATTCCTGTGCTAAGAAGGTTTAATAGCAGCTAATATACAACATTCTGCACATTCCAGCATAAAACTTCCCTAGGATATTTGGGATACCTAACACACATTCCAAATGTTGCTCAAAGTGGTCTGGAACTCTGGGACACCACTTCCTACATAAGCTAGGAGTGGTAGGTCTGAGAAAGCCTTGCCTGTCACACTGCCTATGACAGGTGTAGGATTTATATAACATGCAGGGATTAGTGAGCTTTGTGAAAGACTTCCAGCTGACTGAATAAGCACATTTCTCAGCAACCCCTAGGGGTTCAACCAATTATACCAAACGGCAAGCTACGGAAGCAAGGCTGGAAGTAGGGGTATGGGAGAGCCTGCCCCTCACAGGCTCAGAAAACAAGTCGCCAGTGCAAATGCGCTAAGTCCTGCTGCAGAATCTGAGAAAGTAGAGAGCTAGCATCTGCTAGGGCATCTCACTTAACACCCTCTTCTGAAACACATTTGTTGCCAACTCAGGGGGAACACTACTACCGCCAACTTCCATATAAAACAACAGGATTTCTCACCTGGCCCCGAGCAGGCTACAATAACATTTAAAAATATATCTTTATTTGGAAGAATATTTTCCTTTATAATCTCCACTGTCATTCTTCAATCTTCTGAGCAAAGAATTCTCTCCTTCTCTTAGGATGCCTGACCCAGTGGGACAGCCTTCAGAGTGGCACTGAAATAACAGTCAGGGCATCCCTTTGGCTGCAGTCCACTGGCATGGCAAGTCTGTCTGCAGCACATATATGACTGCAGAAGGCACCATTAATGCTTTCTCTGCTGGAGTCGGGAAGACAGGGCAACATCTGGGCTGGTTGAGGCATGTAGGAAAACATCTTTGCCAACTTATTTCTATGGAATGGTCCAGTCTGTTGCCCTACTTTGGTTGGAAAGATACATAACTCAGACAGGTATCTATGGAACTTTGGTCTAAGCAAGCTCTGTTAAGCTCAGCTGTTCACTTGTAATTTTAGCAAGACTTTGGGAGATGCTTGAATTTCCCAATTTAGATTGCCTTCTGGAATTTGAATTAATCTATGAATCTGCACAATGTAAGATTGGGGGCCTAGTGAGGTCCACAAAGTTAACCTGACTTTGGATCAGGCTGAAAGCAGGATTTAGAGCTGGTCCGTTATCACGTGTGTGTGACTGTTTGTGATGGGCAATTGTTTCACTATTTTCTGTTGATCAAGACTGACTAGAGTAGGATGTAAGCATCTAAAAAGCCAAACAGTTGCATCAAATTCTGAGATGTACTGTGTCTCTGAAACCTCAGACCTGTAGATATCTGCCAGAAGAAAGAAATCTGAGAAGGAATCTAATTGTTCATTTGGAATGGGGGTATAGCAGAGAATAAAATAAACACAGTGTCTGAGAAAGCAGTATCATTAATCATGGAAAATTAGGAGAAAGCCACAGACCAGGAATAGCGATTAACAAAAAAAAACCCAACAAAAAAACAAAATCCCACAAACCAAGAGAACTAACACACCAAAAAAAAAAAAAGTAAATCCATAAACAAAAGAGGATGGTATGACTCCGCATCCTTGGTGCTGCCTCTCATAGCTGGGGCTCTGTAATATTCGGAGCCTCAGTTTCTAAGTTCTTATACTGAATTTAGAGTTAAGCATTTAGGATGTGCACAATTACAAAATCACATGCATGCTGAAATGACTGTAGAGAGAATTTTGAGATTATGCAGTTTGACAGCTTTTTGGCATTGATTTATCCACATCATCCTACCAAAGAGAATTCAAATTTTCTGAATGTGTCCCTTCCAGTGAACTGGGACATTTTACAACGGATCAGATTTCTCTGGTGCTGAAAACATGCCACTGAGTCAGCAGCTGCGCTGACAGAGGTATGCAGAAACCTTTCCTGCTTCTGCACCAGCTTTGTTTTTATGTTACACAGTGGCTGGAGAACAGGCATGGAGAGGCACAGACTAATGGAGACAAAATATTCATGTTAGCTTGAGGGCTTATAGAAGGATTATAACGTGCTTTTAACTTCCATACAAAGACAAGATGGAATTACGTTACAGCTTATCATGAATCAGACTGCAACCTCTTCAAGTGAATCCTGGCTGTTTTACACGTGTGTTCTGCATAACAACTGATCTGTAGTCACAGCTAACAATGTTGGCGAAAGCACAGTTAGGACATTCTTAGAATGAAGCTGACTCTCCCCAGAGATACCCTGATCTGAATGGGTGCTTTAAACAACTTCACTAACCCACAAATGTTTTTTGCTACTAGCCAAATACTGACCAAATAACTCAGTCTTTACTGCATTTGAAGTGCCCACATGCAACAAGACACTGTGACAGCTTCTGAGTACGAGTACACACACTTCTAGCACTCAGCTGAACTTTCTAGGGACAGTGCTAGAGACAGTTCTAGGGATACTTTCATCCATTCCTGTCTTCCCTCCTACATGTAAGAAGGGCTGGAAATCAACTCGGGTCCCACACATCAATCGCACTTTAGTTCCCTCGCTGAACTGAGACACGTGGGTGCTTCTTATCTCTTCCCTCCCTAAATTTCACATATCTACTAGCCTTCAGCTCCCACAAACAGGATTAAATGTGGAAATGATCACAATTAATAGGTAGCAAGCAAAAAATTCAAGTCAAAGAAGCAGCAAAGAGGCAGGCCAGTAGGTAGGTCACTCTGTGAGTGAGGGCTAGAGAAGGAAGTAGGCTGAAGGTATGAATGACTAGTCTGCATTGGCTCAGCAGCTGCCTCTGATATGCTAAGAACAGCAATTGCACAAAAGCCATATAGATTCATGCAGAAACAGTGCATCCTTCGGCCTCTTTAAAAGACGGCTGTGAACACATCAATGGGCATTACAGAAGATTCAACAGGCAACAGAACAGAATTATCAGTTCAGAAAGAAACATTTCAGAAAATGGAGCCGCACTTCTCTACTTCCCTGACACTGGTTAATTACCTCCATTCCTCAAGGCACAGGTCTCCAACAAATCAGCTCTATGACACTATTTAATCCCAGCAACTTACTGACAGCACTGAATTCAGAGAATGCCGGCATTTCAAAGGCGTGCCTCAGAAAGCCTCTTGCTTTAAGTGTATTTAAGAATAATTTCATCTTTCAGTTATGTTTTATCTCAATAATACATTGAAAGCCACAAGATTTTCTTGCTAAGAAAGACAAACAATGTGAGGACATCAGATACTTACCGCTTCCATTAGCCCCTTTACTGTGGGTGATTTCAGCATCAAAGCATCAAACACCTCATCTGTCTCCTTCCTCACATACAAAAGCACTGAAACAAAAAAAGTCAAACTTGAAGCAGGTTCAGTCAATTGAACAGATGAAACAACCCACACTGAGTAGAAAAACAAATATTAATCCATGTCAGATAAAATGAAGTGCTGAAGATGGTTCGTACTTTAAAAAGATATGCTCTTATAGCATTAGCAACCTAAACGGGGAAGATACATCATAGTTGCTTTGAAAGCACACAAAGAAGATGCAGCAAATTTAATGTAAGGAAGCTATATCTTCCAGAATTTCAATCTCCATTCACTGAAATCAGAGAAACTAAAAAGCACTGGGGACCTGCCCTTGGGTCAGAGCAAATCACACAAGCTAGGTCTTCCTAAAACTGTGTCTCGTCTTGCACCTCTCCAGGCTTCATCCAAAAGGCTGGGAAAGGACATTCAGAAAAGCTAAGTCTGGTTTACCCTTGGCTGAGCCTTTGAAAGCAAAATCAACAACGAGGAAAAGAAACAGTTCTCTGGCATTACCACACAGATGACTGCAAATGGGCCTGGCCAGTTTGAAAATAAACACTGGAAAGAACAAGTCCAAAGTTATTTGAGACTTTACAGGGGAGACACTCAAAAGCACAGCTGGCAGGCAGGCATTTGCTTGTGTGCCCACACCTGCTCAGGTACCCTAATGCCATTTGTACCCCTGAAGATGTCCTCTTCCTCCCTCAGATGTCCTGCTGGGTCTCAGTGGCTCACAGGCACAGTACTCTGCCCTCTCCAGCTCTGTTCTCCTCTCTCTGACTTGTACAGGTAGGAGGGAGAAACTTGCTGACATGGCAAAAGCAAAGCAGGCAGCTACAAAGCAAATAAACATAAACACTAGAGAAGTGGTTAGGCATAATCTCGCATGACAGATAAAGTAGCAAGTTAACTAAGATGTTCCAGACCTATTTTGTTCCCTAAATAAACTGCCTTTTCAAATAGCAGTGCTGCACATGAGGTACAAATATGCATGCACTGTTAGGTATTTTAAGTCTGAGTGAGAAACTACATTGGTAATCATCTCTCATTTTTCGGTACACAGAAAAAGATGTCTTTTGAAACCTGCAGTCCAAAAGATATCTTCACCAGGTAACTCAATGGATGACTTGCAGATTAAACGACAGAGATGATAGTATTTTTCATGCAAAAGCAGCTGTTTGGAACCTAACTCTCAGGCCAAGACTGTAGCAGGGTGGACTCAAGCCTATTTGCAGAGAAATATATCTTCTTTGTATCTTCTTTGCCCAGATTTTGAAATGATTGAAAATAAAGACATAAAACATGAGTAATCAGTCCCCTGCCTTGGGTTACAAACCAGATGTGCAGGATAACGGTGGGGTTTTAAATCTCTAATTCAAACTGCTACCACAGGCATGCAGAGCTGACATCCTATTCACCCATGTTTAATAGTTCTTTAGGACCTGCCGAGAGTGTCCTCTTAAAGGGCTTAGAAGCCGAGATACTGCTGGGTCACAACCTAAATAATTGTCAGAATGTAAGAGAACAACAAAAAAAAATCTGCATCAGTAGTTAGATTTTATTGGGTCTGATACATTCACCTGCATGAGCAAATACTTGCTCAATGCACTACTTTCACCAGTAATAATTTCCTTGTGATTAGAGGGCTGTCCTGTAACTCCTGGCTTTTCAATCATATGGACCTCTGTAATTAATTAATTATTACAAACATATCTGAATGGAGCAAAAAGTCACTCAATCTGAGGTTAAAATTGGGGACATCATACAATCCATGTGCTGGGCTTTAAATCTCTTGTGCTTGGCATGTCAGGCAACGTTATGCTCAGTGAAGGATCCATTACAGGATAACGGGAAACTTGAATCACTATTATACACACGGAGGGCCAGGATTAGTAAACATATGGAGGTTGTTGGGTTTTAATTTCCCCTGACAGGTGTGAAAATCCCAGCTTTGATTCACCAGGGCACTCTCCCATAAATAACTTCTGGTGACAGTGATGCCTTAAGAAGCTCCTGTCTCATCCCTGCCCTTATGCTCTGTTACTCTGGCCTGTCTCAATGAATTTTCCTGGATGATGAACTCTCTCAAACAGCAGATGTGAGTGAAAAAAACAACCCTTTTTTCTGAGCTGTTCTTCAGACAAATCAGGTCCTTGCTTCAGCTTACAATGCAGCCCCACAAGCCTTCATGCTGGCATAACCACGGGGAGAAGGCCAGCTGGCATGCAGCAGCAAGCACAGCCAGGATGGAAGGAAAGGGGCTGTAAAGGCTCTACTGGGCTCAGCAGCATTTCCACTGAATGCCAAGCCATGGTTGTGACAATGTGATACAACTCATACTTAATGCCCCCTGATCCTGCTGTCACCAGGTTGTAGATGTGCTCACTTTAATAATACAGTTTGCAATATATATAGACAAGAATATGACTTTTTTCAAGCTGAGAACTACAGGACTGGAAATCTCCCTGATCTGTAATGCAGCTGCTGGATTTATAATCAACAGGAAACTCCCTATGAAATCCAAAAGGGAAAGTGATTTGAAAACTCTTGCTGAGAACTCGAAACAGGAACAGGCCACAAGTCTAGCCAAGTGACTAGCTGCATTGGACACTTGCTGCAGATTAACATTCTCTCCATTTCTGCACTGGGCACTTGTATCCCCCTTAGAGGTCAAGGAGACGAAGGAATAATCCACAAAGATGCAGATACCCGAGAATATGAACCTTGTTTTACCAATGGTTTGCAAACCCCTTCAGACCTGTTCTCTTGCATGCTACCCCTTAATACTTTTGATTCCACCAGAGAGTACTACAATTAGGTCCATCAGGCAGAGGTGAGGCCAATACACTGTCACTTCAGGTCTTCAACTGCGCCTGAACATCTCCCTGGGTGATACTGAGAAAGAGCCACCTTGTGATTACACTGATTTTAATGCGTATTTTCACATATCAGACCTGCTCTCTCTCAAAGATTACACCAGTGCTCTGTCTATACCTGCTCTTCTAAGACTGATTCTGCCAGACCAAATAAATCTGGGAGAACAAAACCAGCTTCTAGTATGGCTAAGCCTGGGAAAAACAGCAAAACATTTTAGTTCCTGATGACTCCTGTGGCAAAGACAGTATTGTCAAATGGGCAGATTCAGCTGAGCTGCACTCCACCAGCACAATCCCAGATGCAGGATTCTCTATGGCAGGAAGTTCAAAGAGCAAAGGCCACGCTGGAAGAGGCCTGGCCTCCAGCCAGCATAGTCCAAATTGCAAGAAACACTGAACAGGAAGGGGATGTGAAGAGAGCATCCTCCAGCTTCCCTGGTTCCGTGCCTCTCCTGGATTTAATTACTTAACATAGTTTTGCCACTAGTTGAAAAACTTTTTTTCCTTTGAGTTCTTCCCCTTGAAATGGTTGCAAATCCTGGATGGTATTAAAACAACTTACCACAGCAAAGGGCAGAAATAATCAAAGCAAACCAATACCTTCTTTCAGGCAACATTCCAGGTTTCCAGTTCTGACAGTTCTTTATGTAGCCCTTGTGGCTGTGCAATTCTGCTTGATGGAGCCCTGATAGCGTGGATTTGGTCAATGCCTTCAGTCAGCCAGATGCAAGTCTGCACTCAGAGCTGACCTCACATAATTCATTGAGGATTTATTTAAAACAAGAATATGTTCACATTTAGTCCAGGAAGATATCAGTCTCCATCCTGTAATCCTGAATGCTTCCCCTGGGTCAAGAACACCACCCTAACCAACAGAGAAACTTTGCAAATGCTCATGGGAAACTGTTTCTAAAGCTCAGATGAGTCATACACATGGTGCTGCTAAGAACAGTTGAGCTCACTTCTTCACCTTGTTGCTTTGTGGTCTCACAAACCGATGGGGGAACCTTGAAACATTTGCAAGTTTGAGTTATACAAGTTGGTCAAAACCCTGGAGTTTCCAATGAACATACATGACAGAACTCATGAGATTGAAGGAATGGCAAATATTCTCCAGGCTGTCTAACTGTGGCAGTGTAGGAAGTTGTCACCTATAGCACTGCGCTGGAAGTGACCATACACAAAGCAGATTTTGTGGACAAAATCACCATCTGCTCATCCTTACCTTCAGTGCAAAGTTTAACAGCAATACCTAAACCATTGCTTCAATGTTACTTACTCAACTTAAGCTTCATTGCAGCAGACTGGAAAACAGGATTTGGTATAGCATATGAACCATAATTACAATATTCACTCAGGGCAGTAAAAACAGTTAATGGAAGCAACCTCTTGGACAATTCAGTTAGGTCTGCTGGAAGATGTCTCTCCATGGCTTATATTTCTAATTGGGTAGGAAATGTCTAAGGTTTTATTCAGGCTAATTCAAGTCTGCAGTCAGCAGGAGCTTGCCTGTGCTAGGTCTCTGTATTTGACCCAGTGCATCCTGCATATTTGCTTGTGATCCCATCCAGAACAGAAAAGATGAGCAGAAGTTAAAAATAGACAACCACAGATTTGCTACTGGGACATTTATGAACTATGCAGCTTGGCCGAGGATCAAGAAGCTTTCTAGGTTTTTTATCTTTTATATACACTTTTGTCTTGATCCCTTCTTGAGATAGCGCAGTCCTTTTTGATTTGTTTTCTGCTTCCAAGTCATTACTAGGACTTGTTTAAATGTCTCCTTGTATACTAGCAGGTGTAACGATCTCTTCTCCCATCTATCCCACATTTGACTAGTGTCTAACAACTGACTTGGTCTGAGCCACACCTGCCCTTCCCAGCCTGAAGTCATGAGCACCACAGCATTATTTCTATTAAGAATTATTACCTCTTTTCAGGCCTTCTTCTTTCATTTGTTTCAAAGGTGATGGACCAAACTCCTCCTCCACAGGCCGGAACATCCTTTTGACGAGGACACTGCTACTAGAAAACACACAACAGGGACTATCTCAGAAAAACTGTGCTCCCAGCAGGGGAGGAGACCCACTCACAGCAGCAGCAGTCATGACTCACTTTGTACTCTGGCAAAAACCCCACTAGCTACTCAAGTAGCACCAGACCAGAGACTGCAAGGATTTAGCTTTTGATGCTTAACTGAACTCTCTAGCCTGCTCAAATTGCTCAAACTGATTGGCTGGGACAGGTGACAAAGAAATACATTCCAACATTACATACTAGTTTGAAAACCCCAAAGGCCCTCGGTGCCTCCTTTTAGTCTTGGAGGACAGAACTGAACCAATGTGCTTCTTCAAACCCTTTGTTTCTCTAATTCCACTGCAAGCTTCATGAAGAACATTAGCTTCATAAAAGAAAAAAAAAGGCCTTGTGTTTTCAAGTCAATGTTAGCTGCAGGTGCCTGGCCAATCCCTGCCACAGGACACTTGCAGGCTTACGTGAGTCCAGCTGTTACTCCAAGCTCTCAGATTTGAGGGTGCTCACTCAGGATTCAAGCTTGCACACATTACAGTTAACACTGGCTGAACTTCAGCCATGCATGTTAAAGCCTTTATTTCATAACTAGTTCAGGGACATCATGCAATTCTTCCAGTCCCTCCAAAGCCAAATATGGATGCTCCCATTTCCAACCATCTCCCTTCCCAGGATCTTCTCTTCTCTTTCCACTTTTCTTTTCTGGAACACTTGGGTATTCTCTCTGCAGTTCCTGTTTGTTGCATACATACACACATGTGCACATGTGCACTGCTGAACAGTTTTCAGGAATGCTTTCAGAAATTCAGTGCTTCATTTATATATGTAAGTACTTTATTATCAAATATATTGTCCTGTCCCTGTATTGAACCTTAGGGTTCTTTAAAATGTTTTACTTGGAAATGTGATAAAAAACAGGTAAAAGGCAGCCAGCTCACCTGAAGAAAAACAAAGTTACTATAAAATAAACCTCCCTCTACCAGTTCTCCATATTATTCACCTACAGTTAGTACCTGGGGAGCATGAGGGAAGGGGGAGAAAGGGAATCAGCTTTATCTGATTTCATGTTTTGTGTCTGCTTTCTATGAGTTTGAACTGCTAACTGCAAAGTTTGTGAAACAATAAATGTCTTACCCTTCTCTCTCATCATCTGTATTATAGTAAACCTAGAAGGGTGGGGAAATAAAAAAACAAATAGTTATTCCCAAAACTCAGACACCTGTTTATCAGAATAACTTCAAAAGGGAGAAAAGATAACAAGTGGTTTGCAGTTTTTTATCTGTTTATCCTTTTCCTTCTATAAAATACAAACATCTCTAGCTCTAATTGTGATCTGGAAAAAGTGTGGCTTAAAAACGCTGCTGTTGAATATCATCTAGTGGAAATATACTGAAGCGTTTTGACAGACATTGCCCTCTCCCTGGTTTATATAATTTTCCAGCTATTTTACGATCCTCTAAATTAGATCACAGCTCACCTGAATTACCCCTAATACAATTATAGCCACAACACTCACAAGCTTTTTGTATGTATTTAATATTGTCTGAAAATCTAATTAAAATATAAAGACTAACATATTAAACTACAGCCCTAATGGAAATACAATTACTAATGGTACAGCTGAACTGTACCAGAACTGTGCTGCAGGCAGAAGCTCAAGTCCAGACCATTCTTTTGTGCAAATCAGTATAGCTCAGTCATTGAGACCAAACTGACAACAGCAGCAAACACAGCTAACAGCAGGGGAGGCATAAAATCACAGTGTTGTCAAAAGGTTTACAGAACAATCAGCCAAGTTCCTCACAACGTGTCTGCACTGAGGGTCTGCACCAACAATTGCACCAGCATTCCAGCTGCTGAGTTACTGTGCGAGCATGGGGCAACGCAGGGCACCGGAACCCTGTGTTCTGCTGGGGCAGAGCAAGGAATCTCAGGCAGGTTCCAGCACTTGTGCTGGCAACACTCAAGAACACACACAGCTCTTCACTTCTGAACCTGTACAATGAAGATAGATCAGAGCTGTGTGTGTGCAAAGCTGAGGTCTGTAACTCATTCTGTGATCAGGACCTGAAAGTGGCTACACTTTCATAATAGAACATTCATAAATAGCAAACTGTTATCATAATTAATCATTCTTACGTAAAGTAATATACAATTAAATTGAAAAGTTCAGGAATGCAAGAATGCCAAAACTTCAACTCCTACAGCAGCAAAAGAGACAGGGTTGAACATTACCCAAAAGCTAGCAAACAAGGGCATCTTCCAGTTAGTTTAGAAAATTATTTACAGGCTTATATATATACCAAGGAATGCTTCCACCGTCTCCTGTTTTGAGATAAATCCACATTCTGGTTTGAAAGCCATGACGACAGAAGGTACCAGCACTGATATGTATGTGAGTGGGTGTCTTTCCAATTTTGGAGAGTCAGTCAGTGACAGCTGTGACTGCAGTGTCTGCACTCCCTGTGCTTCACTCTACCACAAATCTCACTGCTTTAAAATAAATGACAATTCCAACACTCAGTGTCACTTAAACTTAATTATTCAATGTTTGGCAGCAAGACACCTATAAAATTTCCTCATCTACTATTTGTCTTTATAAACGCAGGCATAAAGGTCTCATTCTACTCTCCAAGATGTCAATAAATAACAGGTTCATATTCAAAAAATTGGCAGAGTTGACCCTCCAATTCAGGCTTGCAATTTCCCAGCAAGTAATGAAGCATGTCTTAAAAAGAGTCAAGTCAGCCAAGACTTCTTCACGTTTACTGGTGATAATGACTGCCATTACTGAATATTAACATTAGCGTGGCAGATTTTTACCTTGTAGAGTGAAAATATTTGCTTCCAAGGAATCCCCAGATCTCCAGGTGATGCTGACACAAAATGGGCAGTGGTGTTTAGTGATCCTACTCTGGACCTCCTTACAGCAAGTAAGAGCTGGGTCTTTGTTTTCAGTAATGACAGGGAGGAGGATCACTGCTACCACAAGGTGGCACTTCATCTCATCAAGCCAAATAGCACATTCTCTTTGAGACACAACCTCCTATTTCAAAATTTCTCACTGTTTCATTCTTTCTTCTTCGGAAAAGAAAGTCAAAACCATAACAGACACGAACCAGTTGGTTGTTAACGAAGCATAGAGTCCTTTTTCGCACCCAGAACTTGGAAAGGCACTTGTCTCTTGCAAGGTCTTTTTAAGTGACTCACCAGGAGCTACATTTACCGAAACACGAGCTAAAACAAGGGGTCCCTGGGAGCAGTGATTTATTTTCCTAAGCCCTGCCTCAGAGCACAAGAGCCAGATAGCAGGTGGGCACTGGCTCCTCTTATTATCATTTCCTACCTGTCCAGTTCTTTGTAGGTTTCCGAAGTGAACATCCGGTATGAAGAGAACTGGCTGGGAATCCAGGTCAGCCATTGTTTTGAAGAAGGTGATATCGCTCTTTTTTTGCAGAGGGAGTGCACTCAACTTCCCTTCCGCTGCTAGGAGGATCACAGAGCAACATGGTTATGAGAGGAGGCCTGTTAAGCGTGACTTAGCCCCAAACCAGAAAGGCCCATCTTACTTTACTCACAGTTATTACACGAGGCTTGAGATGCCTGGCCTTTGCCTTTCTTCCTGTTCTGCTTCCTTTCTTCATCTCTGATTTTCCTTTCTGCTCCCTGATGCAAAAAAGACAACCCACAGATATTATCCAAAGAGGAACCACTGTGAACGTCGCACCCTGCAATGCCTGGAACTACAGCAACACACGCATCAGAAATGCTGAAATAGAGACTGGTCATGCCATTGCAGATAAATCTGTCTGGATTGTTGGGAATATGATAGCTTTGGATGGATCACTGATGCCCAGAACTCAGGCTGGCACATTCAGCATCCCCCCAGGACTGGAAACAGCAAGAGGAACATATCCAAATGCTGGCTTGGATGAGATGGGATGGATGGCTCAGGCAGTGTGCAATCTATACGGTGCTGTTGCCACCACATCCTGTGCATAGGACATCCTGAGCCAGCGCCCCTGCAATGGACAGAGCAGTCAGACCAAATACTTTGCATATGTACTGACATAAAACACCTGCAGGATCACTATCATCTTGGATCATGTCTGCGCTAAGCTTTTTCCTAAACTCTCCTCCACCCACCTCATCTAGGGGTGGCACAGCTCCACTGTGGCCAGCTTTGTAGGGGCCTTTGAGATTTGCGAATGCAAGAAGGCTACACTGACAGCTTGCCAACAGCATAAAGGCTCCTACATAAGAATACAGGCATTTCAAACAGGGAGAAGCCCTCCAGAAACTGGAAAGCAATGTAGCACTGCTCTACTAGGGTCCAGGAACTCCTGGGAAGTTGCAGGCTTCTGTTACGTAAATACACCCTCAACAGGTTTAGAAAATAAAACTTGTTATTGACATAAAAAGCAGCAACACCTCCTTTGACGTTCTCCTCATTTACTTCATAAATACGAATCATCATGTTGTGAAGGGTATTAAAGATCCATATGCTCCCAGACAGTCAGCATGCAAAATTGAAGATTTTTTTCCAAATAAAATTAGAAGTTTCTTTAAAAGAAAGGAGGGAGGGAGGCAAAGAAAGCAAAAATATCCACTCAAGATGGCAAAATTCACACATGAGCCACTGAACCAAGCGCTAAAAGAATGCAAGGAAAGGTGTACTACTGGCTGTCATCTATCAATAGATTTATAAAGGTTGAAAGAGGTGGAGAAAGAAACAGCTCTTTAACAAACAGGAAGGTGTCTAACAGACACACTGCCTCCAGATCCAGGACCCAATCCAGCTGTCATTAACCTCAGCCACGGAACTTGAGGGATTCAGAGATGTGCCCCTACCAAAACTGATTCTAGAGCACCTCCCATACAAAGACAGGCTAAGAAAGTTGGGGTTGTTCAGCTTGGAGAAGAGAAAGGTGCGTGGAGACCTCATAGCAGCCTTACAATATCTATTTAGGGGGCCTAAAAGGATGCCAGGGAGGGACTATTCATTAGGGATTGTAACCACAGGACAAGGGGTGATGGGTTCAAATTTAAATAGAGGAGATTCAGGTTAGATATGTGGAAGAAGCTCTTTACTGTGATGGTGGTGAGGCACTGGAACAGGCTGCATAAGGAAGCTGTGGCTGTGCCATCCCTAGCAGTGTTCAAGGCCAGGCTGGATGGGGCTTTGAGCAATCTGGTCCAGTGGAAGATGTCCCTGCCCATGGCATGGGGTTAGAACTAGGTGATCTTACGGTCCTTTCCAACGCTAACAGTTCTATGATTCTATTTGAATCTTTAAAGGCCACTTGTTCTTTAGCAGAAAGGAGTAAAAATAAACCTCACAGCCTCTGTCCTGCAGAAGGCACATCCTTGAAAGCCCAGTGCCACACAGCAGCCCTGTCGGGTGACCACAGCCCTACCTCAGTGCTGCCATGCTGCTGCTCTCAGGCAGCGGGATGAAGTGTGAAAGTTATTTTGTGCATGGCGGCAAAGACTCAGCCTTTTATATACAATAAAGAATATATGTTTTACTGATTTTTTTTTGTGCACATCAGTATAGCTCACAGTCATTGAGAACAACATACTCTGTAGCTATGACCTTGGTAAAGCTTCACACCTTTGTCTTCATTCATCCAAGGCAAGACACCCCCAATTGCCCTGGGGTGCAGGCTTTCTCCAAGCAGGGCAGCCATTCCCACCCGCCAGTGCTTATCTGTGCCACAGTCACTTTACAAATGCAGTAACTGCAGTACACACAAAACTACCTACCAGCCCTTCTGAGCTAGGAGCATTCCACATGGCACAGTGCAGGGGCCAGCCAAGTCTACACAATGTACATCATTGCAGTAGGTGCTGAGACAATAGACCACAATAAGGTTTTTGCATACCAGAGCATTTCTGCTGCAGAGTTTTCACAGCTGAGCTATCTGACATGTATCTAATAAACCAGAATTTGCATATCTTCAGGACAGAAGAAATAACCCGCTCATAGGGAACTATAAATTAGGCTCTGACTAAACTGAATGAATTTCTGATTTTTTTCATTGATGCATGGGCCCAGTATAAATGCAACAAGTGTTTCTGCTACAAGCCACCAGCAAAACACAGCCTATGAATTTCAGCTGATTCTAAATACTTTTTTTCCAAGTCCTTTAAGCTTTAGACTCACATAAGCTTATGTCTTGCATTGTAGCTCCAGCCTACCAAAGCCTTTACCATTATAAGTACCACTCCCTCCACCATTATGAAACTCATGTGTACACCTGTTCCTAGTGCGAGGCCAGAGCATTCCACATCTGGTAGGACAGGCACATAGACTTCAGCCTTCTCTCTAAAGCTGAAGATTAATAGGCAATTAGACTTGCTCAATATGCTATGATAATCCATTTTGTCTTGACAATCCATACTGAAGACAAGATGGCAGGAACTGTATAAAGAAAACAGGATTCATTTATTTGATTTTGGAACAATGTTGTATTTGCCAAGCCAAATGCTTCTGGTTCTTTTCAACAAAGTTAATCACATATAGAAAAATCAAAATATCTCTGAATCCCCAATTCCTTCATACACAGTGGCTAAAGCATCTTGCAATATATAAATATAAATAAGCCTGGTAGCAAGTTTCCCTGACAACCTACTTAAGGAATAAAAATTGTATTCTCTTATCATATGCAGCATCAGTGATCTGCACATGATAAAAAGACTGTAAGGACAGAGAGAATTAGCACTGACAAACAAGACGTGCACTGTACCAGTTGCTTTGAAGATTGCCTACTGGAAAATAATACAGACAAATGATTGGAGAATAAATAGCGAGGAAGCACATGATTACAACCTTTGAAGCCTTTATCTCATGCATTTATGTCACAAAGCACACACTAGATCTGAGGTGGTGCTACTCTCTAATTTACATGTAAATGAATACTAAATATAAGCAACTGCCTGAGTAAATACTAATACATTATATATATGTATGTACCTCTTAGCTAAATGCGGTTTTATTTCTTCAGGGATACTCCTTCCACAACAGCTACACTGCATTTCAGCTAGAAGACATTGATTTATCAGCAACTGTTTCTGGAAAACTGGACACCTCTCCCTGTGATTTATCCAAGTTAAAATACAAATGTGCATAGTGCTCCTAAAGAGGCACCATCGCTGCAGAAACACCATTTGTAAGAACACTGTCAGTCACAGAAACATTTTTTTTTCTTCCATATTTCAAACTAAGATACATTTCAGTACTTAGGTGGGAGGAATTTACTGCTCACTTCCTCTGATCCAGATGATCGTAATAAATCAGGCACTTTTCTCACCATCTTCTCTTCGGGGCTGTCAGACTGGGTTATAATGCTGGAATTCACACTTTCAAAATGTATAAAAAATATTATATGTTTGCTGTTTGGTTTTGGGGTTTTTTTGGGGGGTTTTGCGGCTTTTTTGGTTGGTTGGTTGGCTATTTTTTTAAAGGCCCTATAATATTTCTGTAACTGATCAGGAGAAAGAGCTGGGCAATAATTGTCAGCTTCACGGCCTTTCCTAAGCAGGCAGCAAACCCTGTCGCTGTCACTAGAGGGCGAGTTTAGCAGCATCTCCACCAGTGCCAGGGTTTCATTTTGGCACCTTGGGAACAGGAGGGCGCCCACACCATGAGCTACCTTCCTCTGAACGAGACCAAGTCTCCCAGTGCCACCAGCAAGTGAAAATTGTCTAACCATTTATTTACTTACAAAAGCACAGAGACAAACGGTGTTGGTAAAGATACAGCAGCATGAAAGGGGAGAGGAATGCCTCAGTCTCCTTCCCAGTGCCAATTAGCAGTAACTGTCACGCGAATTGACCTTGATAATTTTCCTTCATTCAACTCATTTTCAGCCCTGCATTAAGTTAAAAAGCTCTGCATGCATGTACACATTTATATTAGACAGACACATATCCCATTATCAACACCCTTGAGCCCTCCAGTTCCCATTCTCAATATAGTTAAGATGTGGATAATGTTTTAACTACCCTTGTGATCTTTTTCTCCGACTTTGAGACAGTGTTGATTAAAAGACTCAACATTCATTTCCTGCTGGATATCTGAAGTACCAATTAAGCAAATAGATGCAATGAACATGTATTACTGAAAATCCCCACCAGTTGTGTCTACAGGTCACCCTTGATGAGTTTGTGCTCTGAATTTCCTTCCTTTTTTAAATAATTCATATTTTCCTAATTGCTTTTCAAAAACAGGTAGATGAAAATGATTTATTACTTTGATACTTACTGAGCTTTTAACATCCAGCTGTAGCTTCAAATCTCCAAATATTTGACATTCAAAGTTAGAATTGAAAGCATAACATTTTGACTGCAAGAAGACCTCAGTGCATACATTTACATTCATTACTTTCAAAGTTTTTGCTCCACTAACACAACTGACTGATTAGTCCTCAAGATCCCCTTGTCAAGACAGCAACAAGGGAATGAACTCTGAAAGGGAAAGGAGCAGCAGCAGAAAGAGCTGGAACAGCTGAACTCTTACCCTTTCCATTAAAAAGTTAATGCTACATATTGCCTGGGGCATGGCCTTTTGCCTTTCTATTCCTGTCTGTAAGATGGCAAGACTAATTTGGATAAATTTCCAAGGCACTTAAATAGATGCAGGCTCCTGAAACCCTGAACCTTGACTAGAATCCAGGCAGCAGCTCCCCACTGGAAGACCTTTCCCAGCAGGGCTAAAGGCATCAGCTGGCAGGTGTTAAATGCAGCTGAAATGTGGCCACACTCACGTCTAAGAATCATCCCTAACATAACATTTGTGAGCAACTGTTTCTGCTTGGTGATAGATACAGCTGACCATGACAGTCCTCATTAAGTAGTCAGAATCATTAAGGCATGATCTATGTTTTGGTGCTGAAAAACCTTACGCAGGAGTAGGGAAATGTAAAGGAAGAAAATTTCGCAAGAGGGAGTACAAAACAAAAAAAAATAAATTATAATTACTGAACTACAAAATGGGAACTGCAAATATAGTTTGTAGCTTACTTTTAATAAGAAAATCCTAGCAATATGAAAGTCTCATTAAAGCTTCCAAAATAATGGCTTGTAATCAAGTGGGAAAAAAACCTTCAAACAATTGCATCAGATAATGCATCAGTTTTCCACAGAATCATAAAAGAGAGCTTAGCAGGCCTTTACTGGAAGGTACATTTCTCTATCAGAAGCCTCTCCACCACATTTACTTATTCTGGCTATTGGAGCCAGAAGGGGCAACGTCAGATTGACACTTGTGTAAGTATATGATCAGCACTGACCTACCAAGTAGAGATCTTTACATTTGTACTTTCTTTCTTTTCTTATATTCCTATGTCATGACCTGTAGCATCCTGTCCTTAAACAGTCCAACTGTTCTTACGAGGTGAGGAATCAGAGCCAAAAAATAAAATTAAAAAAGCAGTAAAATAATTACATTATAATCTGCTAGATTTATGGTCCAAATTCTACCGTGAAACACAACTCTTTAGGGAAAGAAAGACCATTTAATTAGGTCTAAAATACAGCAATAATAAACTGTGTAACAAGGTTCTTCCTCTATCTGTGGCAACTGTGCTTTCCACTTACCTTGTCACAAAAAACCTTGATCTGGCAGTAGGCTCTGTGAATGGGTTTATTGCTGCGGTTGTTGTAGCTGTACGTATCGATCTGAATCATCAAAGGAAGTCCCTTTACTCCTTTTTGAGAGGAGAAGTCTGTGCTCAAGCAATTCACTGTGATGAAAATCTGTGTGCCAGAGAGATTACTTATAACATGTGAAGCAAACAACCATTAAACTTCAGGAAACACATGACAACAAATGGGAAAATAAAAGCAAATACCCCTGTCTATAACCCACACTCTGGCAATTCACGTATTTATTGTCTGCTTCTGTCCCAAGTCCAGCAAAGATGCTACTACAATAGGAAGAAGGAGAAACTTCGAAGGCATGTGTCAGTGCTTCAGTTTGGATCAGGAGCTCACATTTGAGGTGAATCATTTGATTGTCCTGACTTTCCAAGCTTTGATTCACACCTGAGAGCTCAGAGTGCATGAACTGGATTCTTTGTGGAAGAGCCACACCAGAAGATGTGTCCTAGGAGTACACCTTACATGCTCCAGCTGCTAGTGGTTGCTCAGTCTTTGGGAACTGACTAAAGATAATCTGAAATAAAACCGCCTAAAATGTGCCTCATTCCTGGCAACCGCACTGCCTGCTTCTGCTTCCAAAATCCATCCCATTCTTTGCTTCTACACCAACTTGTGCCTAGATAGCCATTAGTCTGCTCCTCCCCTCTAATCTCCAGTTTACCATGGGATGAGCTTTGTGTCATCTGCCATGTGTTAGCACAGGTCCTGGGAGAAGGGCCTCCCACCACCAAGTCTCCCAAGGGCTATTCTGATGCAAAGTAAGCGTGAACTGACATATCACTGATACCTTTCAGTCAGGATAGTGTGCATGAAACCTGAGAGATGAAACTGGATTAAAAATACAGCTGTTCTTCCAGTGAGGAATATATGCACCATGCAGTAATTCGGGTCAATTATGTATTGACCCAATTCTACTTTTCAGTTTCAATTTAGAAAAACAAGAAACAAAGAAACAAACAAAAATAAACCCACTGAAACTGTAAATTAAGGAAAAGGACAGAGAAAACCACCAGTATGTATTGCCTGAACCAGGGTGATGTGAAACCTGCTCCAGCAGAATGTGCACACTCAGGAAGGAAGGGATCTCAAATAGGTCTCTCAAACAGACCTGATGCACATCTTGCTGGGCAAAGGGGAATCTAGCAGGAGCCTGGGCTCTGGGAAGATTCGGGAAGGGTGAGCATGAAGGAACCTCTCCTCATCCACAAGCAGGGAAAGCAAAACAAAACAAAACCAAACCAACAGTTTGAGTGATCAGAATGCAACATCCCTAAGAGAAAGGCAGCCAAGAATAAAGGACTGCAGTAGGGCTGGGAGGGGCCGGGGTGGGGGAATACTTTACCCTAATGGCAGAAGTTAACATTACAGTCAGGGCTTTTTTATGGTGGAGCCAGAGCAGCTTGTTTGCCTGACTGAGCTAATGGCTCCTCTGCATTTCTGCTTCTGATTGTATCACAGAGCTGCATTTACAAATGAAATAGTTGAACTTTAACTGCGGGGAAAGGAGGGAGGGGGGGGAAGGGCCCTAGGTGAAACTCTGATTTTGAAGCTGATAGTGTTATTTCTGTTTCATATTACAACTTGGTCTCCAGCTCCAAAGGTAAGCATGGATATGGGTGCATATGCCTTTGAAATATGATGGCCTGAATTTTCATTAGCCTTCAGACTCCTTTACAGTGTCAGTAATGCTTTAAACTGTGTCTGAACACACAGCAGTGGAATGAGGTTTGACATTCAACAGAATCTAATAAATATTTTAGCCCATACTTTAGCAAAAGTATTTTAGCAAATATTTTAGCCCATACTTGTGCACAGGGGGGTTTCAAACTGGACGTTAAAATGTGAGAGGGGATGTGCAGGCTTTGCACCGAACCAGCAGTTTGTGCATGAACTACCTTTGCTGCACACGCAGCAGAGAAGTAAAAAAAAGATCTTGTCCCACCTTAATCAACTACATACACGGTGTGTCATCTCTTCCGCTGCCTCCAGAAACACAGGGCAGAGTAGGAGCAGCTGGGGAAGAGAGACTGTCGTTTCCAGAGCCTCCATACAGCAATAATAGATTATTCAGCATGAATAATAGATTGATGCTGTAAGATTCAATATCCTTGTCCTGACACGGCAATACATCAGGACCTCCCTGAGGAGCAGTGACTTAGGTTCATGCACATGAAGTGCACTATACTTCCTGTCGTATCATCTGTACCTCGCAGATAGATGGATTTGAATTAACACAGCTCATTTATTTTGGGGAAAAATTTCTGTCTCCACACAATCTTCTGTTAGCTTTCCTGTAAAGCACAACACTGACTTTGGATTTGGAAAACGCAGGGGATGTGCAGAGGGAAGGGCAAGAGGGCGTAAGTTCTGTTACTCAAGTTTATTTTAGGTTTTGTTTGGGTTTGGTTTTATATTTTGAATGACTGAAGATTTGCACCGGTTTTAACACCATGGTGCAGCAGCCTCCTGTGGTGAACAGGACCTGGAGAACCATCTGGACAGTCCCCTATTCAGACCAGAAACCTTCACCTCCCCAAAGCAGTAACCAAGACATGCCACCTGCTCTAAGCAGAAATGATTTTAACCCACCTGTCCAAGCACAGCCTGCTTTGCCCTTTAGAACCCTCATCTTCCCCTCCTTTGCAGCTCCTGTCCTTAATGCAGGTACTCACACTTTCAATGCAACAATGAGCAAAACAACCCCACTGGAAGCCATGGAAAAGATGAAGTCCCTCTCTGCCTCTCCTGGAAGACATCCAGGATTAAGATCTTCCTTGCTCTGGCCTCTTGCATAGTAGAGTTAACAGTTAGAAAACGTAGAGTTAAGCAGAAATAACAGTAGCAGGAATAGAAATCACTGCATTTTTTTTCCCAGGGCCCTGTCTACAGTTGACTTAGAACTACTTTAATGGATGTGACTATAGCTGTACCTGAATTAATTTACAAACTTTATTTTTCCTGTGCAAACTGGATTTTAGCAATGTTTTGCTATCAGGAACACGTTTGGGTTGTAGTTACAGTGATGTCCCTTTTTATTTAATGTCAGCATATCTTAGATTAGAGCAATTAATGACAGAGTTCCACCCATCTAGTCTCCAGCTCAGGCATACCATTGGCAATGAAAAAATCATTTGGAGAAACATCTGGTGCCTGAGAAAGTTTCAAAAGTGGCCTAAGATAACGACAACTCTTCTGTTTGGTTTAGAGCCTGTCTAGAAAAAGCACTGTCTCTTTTGGGGAAGGCACTCCTCCAAAGTGTAGCTGTTATTATGTGAATTACTGACTGTTTGTTAAATACTGCAGCATAATTAATGACGTACAAAACACAAACACAGTAACATGTCTTAAGAGAAAGCAAGACTCAGAAATGCATTTCCCCTTTTATCATTTAATCCAGCCAACATGACTCCTGCTGTGGTCTCTCAACTTATACACTTTAAAGGTCTATTGTTACGAAACTTCTAATATAAGCCTTTTATTACTATTTACATATTTACATTTCTGGCTCCCATCATCTCAGGAAGAGCCAAGAGCAGAAGGGAGGGAAAAGTGTGTTACAGCACAAAACCAGAAACTTAAAGCAATTTCTCTACTGACTACCGGAAATTGCACTGACTCTATGGCAATACATAGAATCTATGCATGGGTGATGGGTCTTTGCAAAATCCTGCTTAAAAATGGCTCATCCCTCCAGACTGTAACAACAAAGAGTTAAATGACTTGTCTCTCAAATGGCTAACATCAATCCCATCATTCCCCTCGTATACACAAGAAGTGTGGTTTTATAGTTTCTCCTGCCAGCCGTTACCTTATAAATCCCATACAAAGGTAAGACCTTTGTTTTATTTCAATACAAACGTCTCCAGCAAATGTTTACACTACTCTTTTGAAGCTTCCTCAACCCACACCCCACCCTGGCAACTACATAAAAATGCCATTTGCCTTGAATCTCAGATATATACTTACCAAGCCATTTGTACACACTGAAATTTCAACATTATTTGCTACCACAGGTTAACTCTTCTTTAATAGATACATCGTGTGTGTATATATATTGCCTGGCATTATATAATATATATATTTATATATATATTATATATATGCACGCTTGCACACACAGACATGGTTTAACAAAGAAGTTGCAAAGTCTAATCCTACATAATATCTAGTACTAGTTCCACAGAATGAAGTATCTTTTCCTCCAACCTGTAACATTTGAGAGTAGAGAAAATGTTAATTTCCTTCCTAATTATATGAAATTTGATGCAAGTTAAGAAGGAAATTAATTAAGAATAATTTTTATACTAGTTAAAACCTGTCCTTAGCAACACTACCAATGTTAAAGAAATATGAATTGCCACAGTACAAATCGTTGCTAGAAACTGTGCTGCTCTATAAGCTTGATTTTACCATTGTGCCCACTGGTATCATAGCTCACTTTGGCCCACAATATCAAAAAACCTAATCCTGAAAATCACTCAGTCATTGAAAACAGCTTATTACTGTTTGGGCTATGCCAAAACTCATTAAATAACTGGAAAGGTTCCCAGAGGCTTCAGCATAGTTTGGATTAAAGATCAGTTAAATATAGCAGGACAATGACTGCATGCAAGTATACACAACAAATGTACAGCACGCAACTACTGTACACACTAAAAAGTGTGCGCCAGCACCTGCCTGAATAACATATCTACCAACATGTCTGTTCCCTGCATGTCTAAGTTGTAGTGCTTAGCAGACATCAGTAATTTCTTGATATCACTGAAAAGCAATTTTGTTTGCTTTAAGATGACTTTAAATTTAAGGTTAAAAAGCGCTTTCCATAAAAATATACAATCAATAGATTGTTTCAGAAGTAATATCATCCTAATCATTTTAAATTATTGAAGTGTTAATCAGAGAGAAGATGCATGTCAAAGGGCTGGTTTGATTTATGACAAAGATAGTCACCTTTGACAGGAGATTTCTGGTTCTTAATTATCTTTCTTGCAAAGTAGTTTCTGTCAGCAGTAAGACTGCAAGCAGGCAGATGTATGTCTATCAAAAACTAATCTCTCTGTTCAAAAGCCTCCTCTAGAACTTTGTCAACCAGCCAGATGTTGTAACATATCTTCTGCAGGGCATCAGCAAGGCAACTAACTACCTTCTAGAACATCATGAAAAGACTTTTAAAAGGTGGTTAAAAAGTTAGCCAGTCCTGGTTAACTGCTGTTTGCTTCCTCATCATTTTTAAAGAACCCTTTTAAAATACCAGACATAGCATTCAGGTTAAACCAAAGGAAGCCAACAAATCACCTTGCTCATAAATGTTGCATATTTATATGCAAAGTAAATAATGGGAGCAAAACAAAGATGGACTGTACATAAAGTGTTCTTCATAGAATCATAGAATAGTCAGGGTTGGAAAGGACCTTAAGATCATCAAATTCCAACCCCCCTGCCATGGGCAGGGACACCTCCCACTAAACCATGCCACCCAAGGCTCTGCCCAACCTGGCCTTGAACACCGCCAGCAATGGAGCATTCACAGCTTCCCTGGGCAACCCATTCCAGTCCCTCACCACCCTCACAGTAAAGAACTTCCTCCTTATATCCAATCTAAACTTCCTCTCTTTAAGTTTGAACCCGTTACCCCTTGTCCTATCACTACAGTCTCTAATGAAGCATCCTTATAGGCCCCCTTCAGATACTGGAAGGCTGCTATAAGGTCTCCACGCAGCATGCTGTACCTACTTCACTTCCTACCTCTGCTTCCTTACCGCACAGTATGTTTGTCTGTGCATAAGAAGCATAAGGAAGAGTTGGACATGGCTGTAGACCTTTCCCATCATTTCCCTGTGTCCTGCTCTCAACAACAAGCCTCATGGTGGCCTCTAAACAATGACCCCAACACAAAAGAATGTTGTTCTAGAAAAAGATAAGGATGTGCAAGGCACAACTCTGCCCTGCCAGAAGGCAAGGGGACTACTTGTCCCCTTGTATCTGTTGTCGACCAGATGCAGCTGAGGAAACTAGTGTTTCTGACTCTGGTGCAGTTCCCATAGTTTACAGAAAACAACAGCGAGATTATTAGACAGCTCAACAGCGTTGTACAAGATTCCCTCTTCCATTGAATTGTTCTGCCAAGCGACAGTCAGAACACAAGGGACAAAGCACAGAGAGCTGGAGCCAACACCCCAGTTCCCTTCACGTTACTGAGTTAATAAAGAGAGGCTTCTGCTTGTACGCTCTGAATGTCTATTTCTTCCACATAAGATCCAGGTGCAATGCTGCCTTACAAACCCTTAGCAGGCTCGCTGTTAGCAGGCAGATTCTGGCTGTCACACCCACGCTGTTATACCCTCATCCTGAAGGGCTTCCAGGAGGAGAGTACTGCTCTGTTTGTGTGGGGGAGAAGTTTGGCTTTAAATCAGCTGCCCTCCAGGGGGAATGGGAAAGTGAGAAATCCGATGCTCCAGATAAGTCTTCCTAGATGCACAATTCAGTCTCCCAGGAGAGAAAAGCGATGTCTGGTTTGGTGATTTTTTGTTAGATGATTTCTGCTTCTTCTGTTTGATTTTTCAAGATCGCTCCCCTGTGCACTTCCAATGACCAGTCTGTTTTCTTTCTTTCTTCCCGGGCCAGTAGAGCGCTTCATCACATCACATCTCAGAGGCCCTGGAAAGAGCTGCTCTGTGCCGCTTTTGTCTGACTTGGAAGAGAAAGGCCTTTGTGCCTGTGAGGTTAAGTTTTAATCTCGAAATTGTGGTTGAAAAGGGAAAACAACACTGAGCAGAAACAATGGAGCCAGTTAAAAGATCATCATTCCAAAAGCTTAAGAAAAGAGTCTGTAATTAAGCCTTGAAATTCTTCATTTCTCTTGGATGAAGTAATTGCTGGATCAAAAACAGCCTTCAGTGACGTGCCTCCGAGTCCACAGCTTTCAAACAACCGCAGGGCCATCCTATGGGAATCCCCAGACCCGGTGCAACTGGTTATTGTATTAGACTCTCTAACAGGAGTGAGCATGTGGGTACATGTATACACGTGTGTGGGGAAGGAAACACTTTTGTGCATGGTGATAAGCTTTCAGGTACAACCTGATTTATGCTTGATAGCCCAATACCAAAGCACGTTATGAATCCTCTTACTTTTATCAATACACTTGCAGTTCAAGCTCCTAACAGTTCAGATATTTGATAGCTAACCCCCAAAATACATACGCATAAGCTAATTTGCATTTTAATGACTGCTTCCTGCAGAAATACATGTGGCTTTCTTAACATTTTACTCCTGGCACTTTTTTAATCCAGCAACAGTAAGAGAGTCATTATTTTAACATCTTACTCTGTTATATTTCCAGTGATCATTGCAAGACTTGTATTCTTCATGTTCTGGCACCTCAGGCAAGAGCAATGTGAATGGTGCAAGATTAGAAAAAAATGGCCAAGCATAAAACCTGACATCAGTGGAAGTCTTGCTCCGAGATCAAAATGGTGTCTTGCTAAGTCTGGCTTGCAGCTGCAAATGCATATGTGTTAAAGAACTGGCAGCACTGCCAATGGGGATGGTGCCAGTGGGGCAAGGTGGCACAGCCCTAGCCCTTAGTGCAAGTCCGTTGCATTAGAGATCCCAAACCTGCATCTGCTTGCATAATGATCACACGCCCATAGCAGTCATCCGTTGTGGCTGCAGAGGACAACATACCGCTGTATTTTGAAACAGAATCACATAATGGGGAATATCGGCAGCAGTGAGAATGTAATCATAACATGAGTAAATACAGCACCATTAGCAACTGGGACAAGTACAACTCTGTTTACCAAGGCCAGCTTTTGAAAGAGCTAGGTGGTTTTCAACTATTGTATTTTCTTTAGTGCTCTATTCTTTTCAAATGTGCATCAGAAACGAAAATCCCTGTTAGTACAGACCTCAGCACCTTCAGTCAGCAAGTCAGGACAGCGAGTGTCAATGCTACCACTCTGCACTCAGTGCAACCTCTCACAGGAGACTTGCTTGTGCAATTCAATGCAATCTCTGAAATGCTCTGTTAGAAATGCAGTGAGGAATCATGCATGAATATGTCTCTGTATTTGAGAAGATCCTTAGCATTACTTGAACATTGGGCATATTCTATCCAACATGAAAAGAGTATCAGGAGTTTGCTAAGCTCAACAATGCTTGTTGTTTATTATTTCTACATCCCCAGGAATCCTGCATTATCCCCACACATTTTACACAGCCTATATCCAGGAGACAACTTGCAATTACTGGCAGCTTCTCATTTCTCCTACCCTAGTCCATGCAGCTGAAACACTCTCCCACCCCTTTGGATAACCTTACCTATGAGAAACTTGCTGAAGTTCTCTTTGGTTTATAAATCCCTGGTTGATAATTCCACTGTAGGAGTCACATCCCTGAATGCAAAACCCCATGACTGAGGATACTCAAACACTAACAGAGACAGACAGAATGCATCAGTCCTCAAAAATATGTTCATTCCCAATTACAAGGACAGTATGTGCAAAATAAAAAATAATGGCACCAACACAAGGGAAGGCATAGTCTATCTTACAGAATGTTGATTACTGGAGAAGCTAATAGTGCAGAAAGGAAAAAGAAAGAAAACATTCACCTTTTGTTCTAAACTGACTTTGCAAAAAGGAAAAAAAAACCTCAGGCAGGGCATATTTTAAATGGAAAAACATCACTGAGAGGTCACAAGTAAGAAACTGCATCGCAAGAGCCCTGCAGGCTTTCCTCAGAAGTCTCTTTGTCAGTGACACAGGTGTGAACACAATATCATCCCACCAACCATTACACACCCTCTTGCCTTTTACAGATGGCCAGAATCCCTGGGGCCAGTGGAAGATCACAATTTGCCTGGCTTTGCAGGGGCTGAGCCCGCTCACTTCCACCCACCCGTCTTCTTATTTGTTAAAAAGGAGAGAAGTGGAACAGTGACTAAGGATGGATGGTACTTATAAAAGGATGCCATCTGCATGGCTTTTCCTCACCTTTGCCTCCTCATTGACATCCCAGGTAAAGGACACAGCATTGAATGCGATTTCTTCAATATTCCCAATGGTATTAAAACTCTCCTTGTAATCAGCTGTAAGAAACAACAAACAAACAAAAGACTCACAAAAAAGATTTGGACTTTCTCTTTTACAATGCATAGTAGATCTTTGCTTTTTCAGCTGGGTTGTCTAATGCATCAAAACTACAACTTGTATTGTTTGTGTTGAATTATTAATAAGCTTAATTGCAAAGAGGTAATATACTGCAGCTTGAGTCTTGCACATACACATCACCAGCTAATGTTCTTGCAAAATATTGCTTGCCCTTAAAAAGGAATCCGTGACTGTAGTGGGGATGAGTGGGTGCATTCTTTAGCTTGGCTACGGAATGGCCAAATCTGGAAAATTATCTAGAAGCTATTGAAACATTTAAATCATTATGTAAATAAATAAGCTTTCTAAAAGGCTAAGAGCTATCACTGGAGGAAATGATCAGTAGTGCACATTTCTTGTCGAGCCATTCCAAGTCTCCCAGGAATTACCACAGTGAATGCTGGATTTCTATTTTTAAAAAATAAAACAAAACAGACAAAAAAAAAAAATAATCCTTTCCCTGACATGTGTATGATACTAAAATAGCAAACAGACAAAGCATTTTTAAATTGTCTGACTACAAATTCTGCAGCCTCTTCACACGTCCTTCCAATGGGCTGTTAATACTGTCAATGAGCTAACATTTCAGAAGGAATGCAAAGCAAGAGGGACGAAGCCCAAATTTCAAAGATGGCCCAACCCTTCCCCCGAAACAGTAAGGGTGGAACACTACACAAAACAGACAACTGCCGGGTCTTCTTTACAATGAGAAAGAACAAACCCCTTTTTCTCTCCCTTTGCCAACCACACTTTTTTCTTTTTGATGATAGGTGAAGAGAAAGATCCAGTTTGCAAGAAGTAATACCTGCTTGATTAAAGAAACTTCCAGACTGTTCATGCAAATGCATCAGCTCTCTCTGGGACATACACATTTCCTGAGAACCCCTGAGGGCTGTAATTGGACTCAGTACCAGAGGGCTGAGCGTATGTCATGCAGCAATCTTGATCTAATATTGCCCAAATGTGCGCTTCAGAAGCACACTGGTTCTTAGCTTTGTAATCAGTTATAGAAAGAGGATGTTTTTGTATTCTATAAATATAGGAATTCTATAAACTCAAATGGTTTCAGTATTCATTTCCTTTACACTTCTAAAAATACATTGTTGCTCTCTAAAAAAATAATTTCTAAGTAATAACAATTTTAAATTCATTTATAACAAAACCATTGCTGCAATGAGAATTTTTTAACATTTGAGAGGTGCAATCAGTATACTTGTCTCTCATCACGAAACACAGGCATGCTGGGATGGTTTGGATACAGTAAAAATTCACTGCTCTGACCATAAGAACAGCACAAGATATTTGGTGATGCAGCAAGTGAATACAGTTTGAGAGGGCAGCAGGCTTTTCACTCCCATCATGAACTCAAATCTCCTTTCTAACTGAAGTAATTGGCTTCACTATCTTAATTCAGTGTGGGAATGCAAATAAGAAGGACTAGAAGACACACAACTAGTTTAATATGCATGTGCACACATCCGCCCACCCCTTAAATTTATGATTCACCAGAGAGTGCCTTGTGCAACTGACTGCTGCATATGGGCGTGCTGTGTAGGTGCACTTTGGAAAGACATGAACAACACATCTTGTACAGACACATGTTTTCTTCTCTTAAAAGGCTGTCAGAACCTCACATCCCACCAGCCCTTCCCTTCCCCCAACACATACCTCCACTTCCATAATTGCCATGCACAAATCTCATGAAGCATCGATATGACATGCTGTTTAAAAGCAGAAGTGCATCCTATTCCCCTCAATTTACAGTCATTTAAAGAAGGATCCTCATTTGATTAAGAGAGCATTTACACCCAAGGATATCTGAAAGTTGCTAATGTGACTACATTTTTTCCTCTTCTGCTATTGTGATTTACCAAAAACCTGGGGTTCTTCCGCTTGCAAGAAAACAGCTCTACAGGAATTATTTCCTTTTTTGTTGGGTAAACTGCATATTAAACTATAGCAAATTACAACATTAAACACTAATAATTTGCATGCATTTCATACCATTGTAGTAGCTTTTGTATTGTGCACATAGATAATACAAACTATCCTGCAAAACAAATATGGGCAAGACTCTAGAGCACAAATAACCCCAATCTAAAACTTCCACATCCACTCTTTACATCCATGTTTGAATCCATTCCAGTATTTGTCAGATTATTGTACTGATTCTAAATAATCAATATTTGCTGCAATCCAATATTATATTCTTTATTTGACATTATTTTGAAAGAAAAAATACAAGCAGTAATCCAGTGTCACAGCATGACACTGTGGACAAATCAGAGGTTTGTAGTGGGGGGATTTTTTTTAAGCTAAAAACAGTGAAAGTGCCTCCTCCTTCAGAAAAATCCATAGCAGCACTTAGGCTAAATTCTGGAAAACACCTTTCCTTCTTGCTTATTAAATGTCAAGTCCGTCCTCAGGTTTATTCCTCAGGTACTAAGGACTTTCTTACATGCAAATATATGCTCTTCCTGTTAATATCAATGCACCTTCAGACAAGCATTGCATATATCTGTTCAACCATCCCTCCTCCCAGGAGGCACACCAGCAGCCAGAACACAAAACAAATGCAAGCAGTGACCCCTGAACGTCTGGAGTGAGGGAACAAGTCACTCTATTTCCTCTGATCTCCAGAACATAACTGCAGGGCAGAAGGCAGACAGAGAGACCAGTGCCACGGGGGAGGGCAGCACAAGCAGAGTCATCACCCCCACCAGAGGACTGAATAACTGGACTTCAGAACTAGAACATCTCAAATTCAACTGATTCTCTGCCTGCTAAGTACCAAGTCATGCGCTAGATAAAAGGTGCATTCATGAACAATTGAAAAGGATTCACAGATGTCAAACATATGCTACAAAGTAATACTAATGATTCTAAACATGTATGGAACTGCTTACACAGATTTATAGCTATTTAGACTGTTCTGAAGACCCCTAATACATGGTAAACCCTTCATATTTTCCCGCTTGACATCCTTGCCTCTAAATTGAAGAGACATCGATTTGATAGATAGACCACTCAGTGGACAAAGAACTGGCTGGATGGTCACACGCAAAGAGTTGTGCTCAATGGCTCAATGTCCAGCTGGAGACCAGTAATGAGTGATGTCCCTCAGGGATCAGTGTTGGGACCAGTCTTGTTCAACATCTTTGTGGGTGACATAGACAGTGGGATTGAGTGCACCCTCAGCAAGTTTGCCGATGACACCAAGCTGTGTGGTTCGGTTGATACATTGGAGGGAAAGAATGCCATCCAGAGGGACCTTGACACGCTTGTGAGGTGGGCTGATGCCAACCTGATGAAGTTTAACCATGACAAGTGCAAGGTCCTACACCTGGGTCAGAGCAATCCTAGGCACAGCTACAGGTTGGGCAGAGAAGAGATTCAGAGCAGCCCTGCGGAGAAGGACTTGGGGGTGTTGGTCGATGAGAAAATGAACATGAGCCGGCTTTAGTGTGCGCTTGCAGCCCAGAAGGCCAACCGTATCCTGGGCTGCATCAAAAGGAGCGTGACCAGCAGGTCGAGGGAGGTAATCCTGCCCCTCTACTCTGCTCTCATGAGAGAGACCTCACTTGGAGTATTGTGTGCAGCTCTGGTGTCCTCAACATAAAAAGGGCATGGAACTGTTGGAACAAGTCCAGAGGAGGGCCATGAGGACGATCAGGGGACTGGAGCACCTTCGTATGAAGATAGGCTGAGAAAGTTGGGGCTGTTCAGCCTGGAGAAGAGAAGGCTGCGTGGAGACCTCATAGCAGCCTTCCAGTATCTGAAGGGGGCCTATAAGGATGCTGGGGAGGGACTCTTCATTAGGGACTGTAGTGAGAGGACAAGGGGTAATGGGTTCAAACTTAAACAGGGGAAGTTTAGATTGGATCTGAGGAAGAAATTCTTTACTGTGAGGGTGGTGAGGCCCTGGAATGGGTTGCCCAGGGAAGTTGTGAATGCTCCATTGCTGGTTGTGTTCAAGGTGGTGTTGGACATAGCCTTGGATGGCATGGTTTAGTGGGAGGTGTCCCTGCCCACGGCAGGGGGGTTGGAACTTGGTGATCTTGAGGTCCTTTCCAACCCCAACTATTCTATGATTCGATGATATACTTGATAATCAGAGTGAAATCCAAAATAAGAGAGAAGTGGGACTACCAGCAGATTGACAGAACATCTCCTGAAGATGAGACAAATCTAATACATACTCCTGTCCTTAGTAAGCTCCTCATACTTCCTGATTAAATGGTACTCCATGGCATATCCTGGCATTTACTGATCTCCCTCATAGTCACGTAATTCCCTCTGTTAACTACACAGGGCTTGGACATTAACACAGTATTCCTTTAAAGGAGCTTTTCAGGGATCTGAATTTTTAGTGTAAAGGGAAATCTCCATAGAGCCACACAATGATTTAGCTTGGAAGGGACCCCTGCAGGTTATCCGCTTCAACTCCTACCCTATTTTTGCTCAAAGCGGAACTTCAGATTTGGATAAAGTTGCTCAGATTATCTGGTGATAAAGCAGGAGGATTTTGATAAATGCAGCTTGAGACTTGTAAGAGAAATGTAGTTGGGAGCCATTCTTCTCTAATAAGCCAAATATCCACAACTGTGCTGGTTTTGGTTGGGATAGAGTTAATTTTCCCCCTAGCAGCTGGTGCAGTGCTCTGTTTTGGCCTTAGTCTGAGAACAATGCTGATAACACACCAATGTTTAGTTGTTGCTAAGTAATGCTTACTCTGATTAAGGACTTTTCACTCTCTCATGCTCTGCCTGTGAAGAGGGACACAAGAAGCTGGGAGGGAGCAGAGAGAGGACACCTGACCCAAACTAGCCAAAGGGGCATTCCATACCACAGCATGTCATGCCCAGTATATAAACTGGGGGAAGTCACCCTGAAGGGACCCAGCACTACTCAGGTTGGGCTGGGTATTGTTCAGCGGGTAAGCAATGGTACTGTGCATCACTGCTGTTTTGTTGTATTGGGTTTGGGTTTTCTTTTTGTTGGCTTGGGTTTTTGGTTTTATCCCTCTCTCTCTCTGTTATCTCCCTTGTTATTAGTAGTATTATATTGTACTTAAATTATTAAGCTGTTCTTATCTCAACCAATGGGTTTTACCTTTTTTCTGATCCTCCTCCACATCTCACTGGGTGGGCAGAGGGGTGGAAGGGAGTAGGGGGAGTGAACGACAAGCAGCTGCGTGGTACTGAGTTGCCAGCTGGGGTTAAGCCACAACAATGACACAGCTCCCAGAGAAAGTGAAACATAGCTCAGAAACATTGTATTTGGTAGGAACCAAGGCCATATTTCAGTTGTTCTCAAGAAAACACTAGTGAGCACATATAAGTATTTCTTCTGAAAATGCTGAGGGGAACTCTCAAAATTCTCACATCTGTCAGGGAGGTATGTATCAATAATTCTTACTACACCAGGCTTTGCTCATGTTTGCAGTCCAAATAAAGACTAGTGTGCCAGAGCACCTCAAAAGTCAGCTCAGACCTATCTCATCTCAAATTGGTGGAAACAAAAGACATTTGCTTTAACACAGATAAACACACAGTTCATGCACATCACTTGTGTTGCAGAGTACTATTTTACAGAATATGTGTCATAAACTGACTTGTTAAGGGAACTGATATGTGGCGAGACACCACATGTGCAGTGGAGTCAGAGGGTGTTGGCACTGCAGTGGAACAAGCTCCTCAGCACATACCTTCAAAGGTATGAGCATAAGCACTACAAGCTTGTAGGGACTAGCACACAAAAACAGGCAGCCTTCAGAAATAGCTGTGACGTGGCATACTTGCTCTTTTAACATGTCATCATAAGAGTCATCTGGTCTGGGGTGGAGGTTTTACTGCATTAACTACCCCAAAGCACAGGTTAAACAAGAAAACAAGAAAAGAAGTTGGAAAACAGTTCATCCAGAACCACACTGATAAGACGAGACAGAGAGCGGATTCAGGAAGAGCTGCTTTGACCAAATACGCCTGACTTCAAATAATGCCAGCCTCACTGGAGGCTGCAGCATTTCAATGTGGAAAGGCACTGCATGAGTAGAATCACTTAGGGACTGATCACCCTGTTCAATCACCCTGAAGTGTTACAGTGCTCCCTTCAAGTAACTCCGCTTTTTTCCCCTCCTCCTCCTCTCTCCCCCTCTCATTCCTGCCATTCAATGGTTTGGTTCCCTCAGGCGGTCAAAACAAGATAGACTTTGTCTGCTTTGGTCTTGCCGACTCCTTTGACTGGAATCTGCTGCAGATGTCTGCATGTGTAAACTGCATGTGGGAGGGGAGAAGCGCTTGATGCTTAGACACTCCCACAGATTTCAACTTCAGGCTCCTTGACAGCAGGAACGTGTTCTTCCTTTGCTAAAATCTCCCAAGCATGTGGATAGGGCAGTTGTGGCTGAAATCGCCTTGTAAGTACTTTAGATGGGATGTACAATAAACAGGCCTCTCTGGATAGCACACCAGAGTTTGCTTCTCCCTCACTTCTCTCTGGCACCGACAGGACCCAAAACCCAGGATGCAGGAGTCCTGTGTGCTCCTTTGTGGTCACCATATTGATGGCATCTTCACTCTCAGGTTCCACTTATACACCTGATTAGCTAACGTAACTGTTATGTGGGCTGCTGCTGTTACTGGATCAAAGAGCACATCAGCCTTTGAAAAAATAAAGAAAACAAACACTGCCACTCCTGCAGAGGTGCAGACCTTGACTTCCTGGCAGCAGAAGGTGGAACACCACTAAACATGCATGCAAGAGGCAGCTCTCCTTTGTGACTGTTGAAGACGATTCCTTCTGCATCCTGCTGTCATAGAGCCCATAGCCTAGTCCTAGCAGGGATGAGCCATTGCTAAAAACTGTGGTGCAAGCCTTGCAGCCATTACCAATATATCCCACCACATCCCAGTGTAAGGTACAAGAGCTTCCCACATCCTGCAATCTTCCCTGAGACATCTGGAGATCCTCTTATACTCACCAATATCGAGGACCCTCTGTTTAGCTGTGTGCTGCCGAGAATGCCAGTATTTCCAATATTTCAGCTGTTCGTCCCTGTTTTTATCCTCACTGAAAACAACCATGACCACGCTCTAAGAAAACCAATACCAGAAATTGCATTAGTTAATATAACAGATACACAAAAATCAAAATCTCTGATATGCCTCTAATGCTGATCCAGTCACCACCCTCTCTCAGTAGACTGGTTGTAAAAGATTGCTGATTTTTATTCCAGTGCAATATTGCAATGCACTTAAAGACTTGGGGCAGAAGAAATGTAGTTTGAAAATAATGCAGGGCCCAGAATTATGGGTTTGATAGTCCAAATAGAATTTAATTGCATTCTTTGATTTAAGAAGTCTAAGTTCCCTTAAGTAAAAAGTGGTCACTTCAAAGTCAGAGGATTCCCCAGTTCCAGTTCTGATCCAAGTCCAGTCCAGTTGTTGGAATTCAGATTCCTTGTCGCTCTGGAAGATGACATTACACTGTAAAGGAATGTGTTCTTATGGAGTTTAGGATCACTGGCTAAAGGTAGGACATTTTCAAGTTTAGCATACACAGTCCAAATATCCTTTCTTGGAGCAGGACTCTTGCATACATGCATTAATGACAGAATCAGTGTGACTACTGAGTTTTGCTGAGCTTTTTGTCAGCTCAAGATCTGAATTCCTTTCGTTAAACTGTGTGATTCAAAGGAAACAAATTGAAACTTCAAGGAAAACTTTGCATATGTAATAAAGGCTTTTTTAAAAAGCCCTGTTGTAGGCAAGCAAAACAAAAAAACCCACCAAAAAAGTGAAAGAATGCTCATACTAGGTAAAATGAAGTGAAAAGAAATCACAAAGAACAGAAATGTAAAGACTTCTAAAGATCCTCTTTTGTTTCCATTTTTCATTTAACCCTGAGTCACTAAGCTCGTAAAAAACATCATCAAGCTGTTTCATAAGCCAAGGAGCTGGATCACAATTGATTCACGATTTATGACCCTTCACACAGTCACCACCATAACTCTTCACATGTTCTGTGACCTTCCCTGTTCCACCTATAAAAGATGAACGTCATCATTGCACCTCCCATGCCTTGCTACTGTGTGGGTATATGTGTGGATGAGCCCTGAGCTATGCATGTGCACATTGGCTGGCCATCAAATATGTGCTGGCTGGACAGCTGATGCGCTAACCAGAATTGACAGTACAGACTGTAGCTCTTCCACCAATGAG
The DNA here is from genome assembly GCA_039720435.1 of Amazona ochrocephala. NCBI lineage: Eukaryota > Metazoa > Chordata > Aves > Psittaciformes > Psittacidae > Amazona > Amazona ochrocephala. Next base: position 22,179,610 of record CM077876.1, read on the forward strand.
ACAATTAATCTTTCTTCTCTATGAAACCCTTCTATGGAACTTATAGAGATTTAATACTTTAAGAACCTCTTGCACCTATCAGGTTTGTATGGAATTGGCAATAAATTCAACAGTTCCTTGTCTGGGAGCCTGACAAACAGAGCATCATCATGAAAGTATGAAAGTTGCATGTGGTTTCACAATCTTCTGTAAATTGTACATCCTCTAAAAGAAATGGTCTCATCTCTTCTTTACAATTTTCCATTCTATGATTCTGCTGCCACAGCTTTAAAACTCATGTGGCTGTGCAGTGAACAAGACTTATGAGAAGTGGTTTTCAGCCAGACCAGTGAGCTCCTGACTCCAGTTGTAGCTGTACAAGTACTACAGCTGGCACCACAAAGTGGGAAGGAACGAGTGACTGTTAGGGAGAGACTTTTCAGCAAGAGAGAAGTCTTAAATCAGCTTCAGCCAACAATAGAACACCATCATCAGCCTCATGTCCCTAGGAAACCAGGCTGAAAATTAACTGCTATTCAGGTTTACAAACCATTGCTTCTCTTTAGGAAGTCTCTCTAAATTTTATGTATGATAGAAACATAGATTGTTGTCTGCTTCACATTGACTTTCACTGGTTCCTTCGCCTAAAGTCACAATATCTTGCTGGTACTTTATTTATTTGCATGGAAACACTTTTGCAGCCTCATATATATGCAGCCCTTCCAGCTTCAGGGTGAAATTTTCAGGGCAGCAACTCTGAAGCTCATCGTTCATTCCAAGGTTACTGGGTTAGAATTTGCTTACTCAAAAACATTACCAGGGAAAACGGAAGGCCTGTTCACCAGGCAGATGTTGCTGTGTACTCAAGCTCTAGTTCTACCTGTGGAATCTAAGATGCAAGTAATCCATTTTGTCAAACTTCTGGGTGAACATCAAGTGAAAGCTCACACTTATGCTATGTAAATCATTTAAAAATTACGTCACAAAGGATGGCTTCAATTCTTCACATTTTGGCTGAAAAGCAGCTGTTGAAGAGCATGAGTGAGTGAAGACGGACTCACACAGTAGATGCAGCAATTCTTTGATTTTTTCTTTAATTACGGCAAAGGTAAATTCACCAGTGCCAAGTGCGGTATCTGTGCAATTACCATTCTGCCAAATCATAAACTGAGGCAGATGTGTGCATGATTAACTCATAAGATCACACTTCGAAAAAACAGACCCCAAGCTATTTGAGAACATCATCAATATGACTCTCCCACCTCTGCATGAGTCGTAATAGTAAGTTGCTTTGTCCTCTCCCACAAGAAAAAAAGATAATGATAAAAACCCAACCAACCACAACTGCTTTTATCTGCAGAACTGCATTCCCATCTAGGAAAGAAACGGAACTGTACCCTGACTTTGCTGATGGGATGCCGGAAACATTTGTTATCACCCGTCTCGCTCAGGGTGATGGCGTAGAACTGTCCTTTGTTCAAGTAGGTCATGGGCCCCTCCCCTTGCTTCTGACGCAGAGATTTGGTAGCTTCTAGTGTGTACTGAAAAGTGCTGCTGAAAAGACAGGAAGAGAAACACCAACAAAATCCACATCATTTTCTCCTTTTCTATTTGTCTCCATTTATAATTTCATGCATTGTAGAAGCAAGGCAGAAGAAGCCAATAATAACATTGCAAGAAAAGTTCACACAGGTATTTAAAAAAGTAATTTTCTTTTTCCAAGTCCATCATATCTGGCAATCAAGCATTAAACTATCTGGACTGTAAGTCTCTTGGATTAAAGACTACATCTTTACTTCCTCTGAAAAGAATTACGAAGTACAAGACTATATACCCACAGTAAGAGTGTCAAATACCAGGAGGGGATTTAGTATGATTTGCAGGAAATCAGCTACTTCCACAGACATTTAAACTTAGGAGCATCACAAAAACGAAAACAACAAAAAAAACCCCAAACAAATCACTTCCCCCCCAAAAAAACCCCAACAAAATACAGGCATAGAGAATGGAAAGTCCAACTGTTACTTTCAGCACAGTGCGGAGGAGTACAACCAGAAGGTTCATTTGTTTACAGAGAACATGCAGTCAAGGTTTTTACAAGCAGTCTTTTAAAAATCAACCAGACAGAACAAAGTACCTGCATTTAGTTGTATCTGCAATCAAGTAACCCTCCTTTAGAAAAAGACAAAAATCAGAGAAAAAGAGTTTGCTCTTGTGGTAGAACTCAGATTTTAGAAGACACTCCTTCAAAGAAGAACCTTCCACCTTTAAGGCAGCTCTTGAACCAAGAAATAGCAAAGCTCCTTTAACTAGTGAACTGTTAGCAGAACACAGTTCTCAATGAGCCCCTTCCAGCTGCCTCTTCCAATAACAGGCTTGAACAATAATCCAATAAAAATGATGCCTGCAGCTACTCAATTCTCTTACACGAAAAATAATGTTAACCTTGCAGAATAAATCTCTTCAAACTGCATTTGGAAGCTTAATGCAAGGCGTCGTTTGCAGGATGTTCTCACAAATTGGAGTTACGGGGGAAGCATTTTCACAAAGGTCTTAATTCAGCAAAAGTGTTTAAGCAATATTGGAGTAGAACCAAAAGGACAAATATCCTGGTCTAAAACAAGAATGTATGCTTAACTTTCTAGTTCAAGCAAATACTCTGGATCATCATAACATTGCCATAGCAATATGGAAATAAGGGGAAGACAAAAACCTTTTTAATTATCCGATAGAAAACAAATATCACTAAAATCCATGAATACCATTTAAATCCCCACTGAAGAGAACATAGAAGAAAAAAAATGTGATTTACTGTAAGAAGTTTCAGAAAGTTTAGCATCAGTTATTTATTTTATTATCATTCTAGCAAATGAAGACAATTTCTAAGTGTTTCTCAGCTTATAAATGGAAATCCAGTCATTTTTCTAATTGCTTAAAAATTACGAATCAAAACAAAACTAAGGTAAAAAGCAAAAACCTTTACCTAAGGTAAAAACTTACACCTATCCAACCCACTGACAACTGTACCAGCACTTCCAAACAATGCAGTTGCAGCTCACACAAAGGTTTTTGCACACAGGGTGAAGACAGCATGAAGGAGACTGCACTCTCCTCCACTGCCGCCCACCATAGTGTGTGCTGCTGCAGTCCCTCTGTCCTGTGTGTAAGGGCAGCAGAGGCTCTGCCAACACGGGCAAGCAATACGTGTCTATCCAAGCAGACTGAAAGAGTGGAACCACTGGTACTGTGGACCCAGCATCCATCCTGCTGCATATGCTTGTCCAGCAGATTGACCTCCTATCAGCACTGGGGGCACATCCTCAGATCTAGTGTCACGCAAAGAGGCTGCAAGTTGCGTGCAGCAGAACGCCTACCAAACATGCTGAGTGTCTAGGAGATGCACCTCAAAACCTCCTTCCAGACAAAAGGCCTGATGAGGATGTGTACCGAGAAGGGCTTCAGATAAACTAAAGGCAGACACACAGCATCTTAACAGAGCTGCCTACAGTCTGTCACAGTCTGGTCTTCTGTTTCCTGGCACTCTGTTTCAGAAAGACGTCAAAAAATGCAAGTCCCAGACACACCGCACCTGGCCAATTTTGCAGTCTCTGTGTGGTAATTCTTGAGGATTTTCTTCTTGTTCCCATCTGGCAATCAAAGTGTGCCCTATAGCAGGAGAATTATTCTTACCCCAGAATTTATTGCAGTCACTCGAATTATTATAATACTATTCTGATTCTCGACATGAGTCTTAACTAAAGCCCCCTGTAGTCATTAAAGGATCTTCTACCAGCCTTCCAATTACTTTCATGTTCACCACTTCTTTCTTTCAACCTGAAGTTTTCATTCTTGAGCACCTATCACTTCCAGGTAGCTCCCAGGAAAGATGTATTTTGTGTTTCTGAATTAGCATTTGGATGTTCCGTTCTAATGTGGACCTGGGCCATAGCATAAAAGGCAATGTCTGAGAATTGTTAACAATACCAATGCGTCAGGATTCAATTTTATAAAATATCCAATGTAGTAAGTGAGCAGTCTTTGCTAAGTATCTGTTTCATATGTACTGCCCATATAATGACTCAGTTCTGAGCTCACTGCAGTTACTGATTATTTTAATATTCCTCAGGAAAAAGATCAAGCTGTAAGGAACCTCCACTACAGCAGCAGTCATATGCCTACTCTGGGAAAAATATGTAGGCATGTTTCTGTTGCTAAAGTGAGAGCAAAGTCTCAGACATCAACAGAACCATTCACAAACATAAAATGAAGCACCAGCTTGTAAATTTTACTAATCACAGTCTTTGTTAGTTAAAGTGACTCTGCAGTGTTTGCCCATTCTATGCATGCATTTTTCTGTGCTTAAGGAGGACACTACTTTCAAACTTCAGTTTTTGAAACTTAGTAAAAACCTTTTGGAATTCTTAGGGTGTTTTACATGGTTTGTAATAGATGCTTCATTTGTTTTATAGGTAAACGTGAAGTACTATTACATGCAGTGTAAAATGTCAGGGGGGGTTCCTAGAAAACCTACCAGGAGTAGCTAGAAAAAACAGAAGGGAAAAATAAAGATGGGAATTCCATAAGGTTGGTGGAGCCAGAGCAGCCATCCTGGATATCTAAATTGTGCATCCTACCATCCTGAAAGGTGAGGAAGATTTTCCACGACCTGGCTGTAAAAGCCCTATTACCTGGGGACCTCACTCAACAGTTTTAATCTCTGTATCTCTGGGGAGCTTCAGAAGAATTACAAACTTAAAACAGTGCTGAGGTAAGATAATAGATGAAGATATGAAGTGGTCAGATATAAAAACTAACATGCACAGGAGAAGAAGGGGAGAGTCAAGGGAGCCCTGCAGGTGCCGCAGCATGATGAAAGAGAGGGTGGGAAGTGGATACAGGCAACCTCTCCTCAATACATTCCCACATGATGCCAGTCAACACATTTCAAAGCTTATGCCATACCTTGTTTGTTCATAAATATATTCTTCAGCCCCCGCTGACACACTGCGATACTTCTGAAAAATAAAAACAACAATTAAATATAGTTTGATACAATCAAAATGCAAATGCCAACGAAAGTAGAATTACATTTGTTTAAGGACCCCTCAGAAGAAACTATCAACTATTGAAACTTAAAATCCCCAAAAACTGGAGTGAATCCTACATTAGAAATTCATAATACATTTATGTCAGACTTTTAGAGTTTTGCAGAACCTAACTGCTGCAAGAATGTATGTAGCTGAAAAACATCTGTCTTATGAAACTGCTTGCTTACACGTGAACATATTCTAAAACAAGCTTGTAAAAATGTACCAAGTCTCAAAGATAAGCAGATTTTCAAATTAAATCAGTTTTCCTGTAGACTTCATTTTTTGGTTTATTCTGCTTTATTTAAAAACATGTGTGTAGTCAGCTGTCCTTAATGCCGACAATGAAATGCTTACAAAAATTCAGATTGCTGTACTGTCTTTGTTGAATAGGAGTGGTGACACAGGCTAAGGAAGTATTTTACCTTTAACAGAATAATAAAGTATTTTACCTTCAAGGCCAGGTTGGACAGGGCTTTGAGCAACGTGGTCTAGTGAAAGGTGCCCCTGCCCATGGCAGGGGGATTGGAACTAGATGATCTTTAAGGTCCCTTCCAACCCAAACCATTGTGTGATTCTCTAAGATTCTGTTTAAGCAAAATGCAGGCTTTACCAGATGAAAGGAGTTCTACAGTCACTCTTTAAAAAATTAGAACACATCAAAAAAAAATTACATTAAGGTAGAATTCTGAAAAAAAAAAAAATATTTTTGCACAGACTAAGCAAGAATGTGGACTCTTGTCTTCTTGAGCAAATGAGACCATTCATACTCTATTATGCAAACATTGCTGCTGCTGCTTCTTGGCTTGCCTGTTGCTCAAAACATGTTTTTGCTGATGTGGCTGATTCATTGATGGATCATTACATTTAATCGTCAGAACTTCTTTTATGATCACCAAGTTAGCAATTAAAAGCTGTTTTGTTTCCAGAAGCAAACTGCATCCTGGGCTGCATCAAAAGGAGCATGACCAGCAGGTCCAAGGAGGTGATCCTGCCCCTCTACTCTGCTCTCGTGAGAGAGACCTCACTTGGAGTATTGTGTGCAGTTCTGGTGTCCTCAACATAAAAAGGACATGAAACTGTTGAAACAAGTCCAGAGGTGGACCTTGAGGATGATCAGGGGACTGGAGCACCTCCCATATGAAGATCAGCTGAGAAAATTGGGGCTGTTCATCCTGGAGAAGAGAAGGCTGCGTGGAGACCTCATAGCAGCCTTCCAGTATCTGAAGGGGGCCTACAAGGATACTGAGGAGGGACTCTTCATTAGGGACTGTAGTGATAGGACAAGGGGTAACGGGTTCAAACTTAAAGAGGGGAAGTTTAGATTGGATATAAAAGGAGGAAGTTCTTTACTGTAAGGGTGATGAGGCGCTGGAATGGATTGCCCTGGGAAGTTGTGAACACTCCATCGCTGGTGGTGTTCAAGGCCAGGTTGGACAGAGCCTTGGGTGACATGGTTAGTGTGAGGTTGGGACTGGTTTAGAGGGAGGCTGGAACTAAGTGATCATAAGGTCCTGTCAAACCCTAACTATTCTATGATTCTAAGTGTCAAGTCAGGCAATTTTGACAAAGTTTTTACCTTATGCACAACTGTGCCGCAACGAATATCCAGTCAGATACTCATTAAATGCAAAGGTATTATGTACTGGTTAGGAAGATTTCCTTAAGAGCAGTAGTCAAGGATCCATGAGCAGCAGAATAGATAAACTAAATACTCTATGAAATCTCACATCTGAGGAGTATTACAATGAAGATGGTCCCATATTAATGCTAGTCATCACATTTTACATGAAGGCTAGAGGTTGACATTGTCAAAAACATTCAATTTACTTACCTGTTGTTGAAAGTTTTGTTTATATTATAAAGAACTAATAAATTAATCACAGCTAAATAAGAATATGCAAGAGATGAGAAAGGTATATTTATATAATTGTTGAAATTGTATCTGAATAATATAGGAAGTGATTGACCAAAGTGTCCACTACCACAAGAATCTATAAATACTCAGCACTCTTCAGTATAACAGAATTAAGTCACTCAAGAAACATTTTGAAACTATTTCTAAATACATATTCATAATGTGTTTAAAAATTGAGCAAGTATCAGAGCAAATCTACTGCAGCCAATCTCATCCAGTGAATAGGAAGACTAGTAAGAACAATTGTATTCCTACTTTAAACACTAACTTAGCACAAGTTTCTCTTTCAGTACATTTTAACATTTTGCCTTATGCTTTCCCCATACCTTCATACAGCTGTCCCTACACAATGGCACAAGGCTGGAAAAGCAGTCACGGCACACAGGGGCTAAGTGGAGTTTGTGATGCAAGGCCAGTGTATGGATCTAAATTCCCTCCAAGTTAAACAACTTTGCATATTTGATAGCACTTTGCAGTGTGTCCCAGAACAAACCAATGTGATGGAATCACTCAGCTACAGCACCTCAGGTCAAACCACAGGTACGGTACCACTGGAGTCACATAAAGAGCCATTTAGCAATAACAATAAAAAATAGCTGATGTGATTTGATAATGCAAAGCAGTGTTTCTAATCCAAAGTTTGATCTTGCTGATTTTTCAATGGCAGGCTAGATTTCTCCATTAGTTATTCACATAGTTGACCCAGATGTGTTCTATATCTGAAAATTGATTTCACCTCCAGACATCCTGATCTATGATACTTGTGTGGAGACAATTTACTTTTCTATAATACATATACAAACATATACAAACAAAATAAATGTCTTATATATCCAGTCAGACTAACTGAACCCTATTGTAGTTTGCCTTGTACTTTTGTTACATTTACAATTTCATAACAGTTAGAGGAGAAAACACCAATGAGATCTTTACCCCCAATAGCTCTCATTATTTGCAGAGCTACTGTCAGCTTTAAATAATTTCTACCTTTCTACATTTCTGCCTTGTTTGCATTATTCTGCAGCAGGCAAAAGCAGAGAGAGGGTACTCACCATATTAAAGCTGACTCTATAATTAGTCTGCCTCAGCATAACCTTAAAATAGTTACAAGGTAGCTCCTTATCTCTTTTCTCATTCCCCTACATATACACCCACCAAAGTCTCCCTGCCTGTTAACTTCTCCATTCCCCTTTAGTCACCTAATTCCACTACTTTTTCTCACTCTGCCATGTTGCAGAGTTAAAGCTTAGTGCAACAGACAGCTTCTGAATAAATTTCTTGGGTTTATCTAGCAGCAGAGACTCATTTGCACTTTCGGAAGAACATTAAGAACTTCCCAGTCACAAAGTGATTTCTTACTGTTATGAATAGCTCAGAAGGCAGATCTTGCTAACAGAAAACAAATCTTCTTTCAGAGTGGCAACTATCCTCTACTCGAGACAATATCCCAGAAGACAAAAGATCAGTGTCTATTATTCTCAGAGTTTCCAATAAACAACTTTAAATCTGCCTTCTGAAATGCCTCATGATTCTCCCCTATAACCAGAACACAGACTGACAGGAACACGGCAAGAAGCAGAATTGAATTTGTTGAAACAAGCATCACTGTTGTTCTAATGGCTCTTGTGGATAGCTCAAATCACCTTATCTTGTTTACAGCTTTTTATTGAGTTCTTAGATGCTAACTGGAGGTGAAAAACTTACTTCTGTTCCTCCATCTTTGAAGGTGTCGCTGTACGTACTGTCAGGAGTGCTACGCTGGTCTTCTTTGAGATAATTTGTGTGGGGAGCAATGTTGGACACTTCATATGGTTCAAAGATAACACCTCGGTGCTCCTCATTTTCTCCTCTTGCATAGTGTGCTTGTGGGGTCATGAAAACAGGGGTGAACTCCTCTGCTTTAACCACAGTCACTCCAGTCCCAGTGATGGGTGTTGAGCTCCCAGACGCATTTGTGTTGTATTCCCTTTTGGATGATTCCAAAGGATCTTGATTCAAGGAAAGGTTAACCGGCACCGTCTTCAGAACTTGCACACGGTTCTCTCCCCCACTTAAATTACTCTGAGCTTCTGTGGTGTTAAGACAATTTCTGTGAGACAAAACCAAAAAATATTATGAAGTGTCCTGATAAGAGTAAACCTTCTCCTTATACAGCTTAATGTTCTTAGACGGCCGGGAAGGAGATCTTTCAATTCTGATAAGCCATTGCCATAACATGTACTACACTAACAAATACTAGGCAAAAGACATTGTGAGGCAAGCAGAGAGATCCAGAGCTCTAACAGCTAAAGAAAGATAATGCATTTGATTTGACCTACAATCAGTATGACCTGTTGCAATAAATTCTGGGTATCCGAGGTTGCTTTTGCCTTGTCTTATAATTTGGATGCAAAATCGAACCACCAGCGCAACAGCCTCTGGGCATAAAATAAGCATAAAGAGTAAGGTGAGGGATGGATTACTCACAGTAGATAATTTGCATGTGAAATAGGCAAAATATCAACAGCAAAGTTCATATGCTGATGCATGCTCTTTCAGGCTGTTGACAGGCCACTACTGTGTGTAACTCTGGTACCAACGCTCTTCTGTAAGGGCAAGCCCAGGAATCCCATTGTATCACAGTAGATCAGTAACTACAACGGCTGCAAGGTAACCTCAAGCTGCATTCCCACGTGTACCCACAGTTGCTGCTGAAAGCAATCTGATTGCTAACAGTAGTTGCACTCACATAAAATTGTTAATTCATAAAACTTTTAATAGGTGCAACACACTGCTTTGTTTTCAACACAGGAGATATGCTCTGACATTACAGATCCTCTCTCTTGGCTTTCCACCAAAGGCCAGCTTTGTCAATCACACTCAACTTAGGAATTTCTCTGGTGTTTACAGAAGAAAACCTGACCCTTAAAAAAAGTTTCATATTCTATTTTGAAACAGTGACTTTATACTACTACCTGTTTAAATTTCCACTTCACACAGTGTACTCTATCTAAGGTTGTCCCAAATTAGCTACATCGAAATAAACCTTATGTAGCTTCTCTCCACCATAATTTTACATGAAGATACCTTCATATATGTAGAAATTTAGATCTTTCTACATAAATATACACTTTCTCTTGTCCACAATCTTAACAAAGGCAGAAGTCAGCTTCCTCTGACTCTTCAAGTCACTTTTAGCCTGAGGAAGGCCGAAATCTGAGAGGAGTAGAAAATAATTTTGAACAAATGATTTTAAAGAGTCACTTTATTTGCTCCTGGGCAGACCCTAGGTTATGTTAAATAAAACTGAATAAATCAGGTTACTGAGGCCCAGCTATGCACTTTTTATTCTAGAATAAAATTGAAAGAAAAGCAGCCAATAGCCAACTGTCCGTATAATCTGGTTGTACTAATCTCAGCAGCAGCAAAACAAGACACAGACAAATAATGAAACTTTCTGCTACTTCACAAACTGCATGTTTAATAATAATGTTCAAGTTTTCTAATAAATTAAAGGTAAAAAGGAGTAAAGTTTACTTCCCCAAACAGTTTTTATTCTTTTACCTTCTGAAAGAGACCCATAAACCCTCAGGTTATAGTTCCTTCAGTTCATAACTGATCAACACTGTTAGTAGCTGGGTGTATGATTTTGAATAATACTGTACCTTTTATCTTGGTCTTCTTGATTATCACTCACTTTGTTAACAGACAACAGCCTTTTATCTCTGGGAACCTGAGAACAACACCAGGCATGGGGTCAGGTAAACACAACTGTCAGGTATTTGCCGCTTCAGACTGCTCTACTGCAACAACTAGAAGTATGTAACCACATCAGTGTTGTCTAGTTCACAGACGCCAGGAGCTGTTTTTCTTTGGGAGGCTAATTGTGAACAGAAAGAAAAAATCCAAAGGGGAAAATAGCGTAGGTATTGTTTTCTTTTCTAGTTCTTGGGCACACCAGTCTAGAGCAAAGCACTCTATGTCCTTATCTTTGCAATACCAAGCTAGGCCAAGCTATCTCAAAATCAAAGCTTATATTCCCAAACACACACACACTTTTCACTGAATAGTAAAAGATGAGAAGGAATACATGATGCTTTGATGAGCTCTGCATGGAGACCCTTTTAGCTCAGAGAAAAAAGGGTTTTCGATTAAACCACACGCGCCAGCTAACTCCTCCTGTTATAGAGCAGTCTGGAGGGTGCAGGACTTGTACCTAGGGGAAGTTTGTGAATCCTTTGCTTTCCCAGCATGCAGACAGGTCAGGGCATGTTGACATATCATCAGAGAACACTTAATTCTATTTTGCTGAGTACATCAACAGCCATGAGGATTAAAAATCCAGTAAAATCTGTCCCCTCAACAGATTCAAAATTGACACCAAGCAACTTAAAAGATTTGGCTTCCCACATACCAGTTTCCTGACACCAGCATAGATATGAAATCCCCAAGGGCAAAGCCGCTGCCATGACCATATTGTTTTCTTGCTGAACCAGCAATCTGGGAGCTAAAACTTCTACCTTTTACAAAATCACATATATCAACTCTGTCTCAGCAGTTAACTCCAGATTAAAGGGCAAGAACAGATCTAAGAATGGGCTAAAGCTGTGCCTTTTATCTTTAAATACTTTTAGGAAATATCAGGAAAATATCTGAATTTAGGGGAAAACCAATACGACAGTGCACTACAGTAGCCAAGGTTAACACCGGCTATATCTGCAGGACAACAGCAGGGTCAGAGTGCTAGCCAGAGCCTTTCCTTCTCCTGGGACATCCTCTCTCCCTATTTAGCATCCTGCTGGTTAAAAAAACCTCTTTCATGTATTATAGAAGTGGGATCCAAGCCACATTTTACACATGTTGGTTCCCTTGTTACGATCATATATTTATCCCTGAAGGAGGGTGTATGAGTAGGTGAATATTAGTACAAGAAAAGAGAGAAGAAAAACAAAACAAACAACAAAAAAAAAGAGAGAAAAAAAATTACCTCCCCCAAACAGTTGCATTCAAATAATTCCTACTGACTGGAAAAAGTACTTCAAAAAAATTACTCAGCGTGTCAGAACGAATGAGCCAGATGATAAATAAGGGCAATTCAAGAGAATCTGGTGTACTGGAAGTTCTCTACATTTCCACATTACAGCACAGAGGTTTAAATTAGGTCTAAAGTTCTTGTTTGAGAGCATCAACAAACGTTAACCTCTTCTCCCAGTTTAAGACAGAAATAGTTACATTGAATGCTGGAAATGGCTTTGAGATTAACACAGCTCATTCCGTCTGAGCCCCAAGTCTTTTGCAATTGCTTGGAAAGGAACAGACATGTCTCTTAGAGCATAGTTTGGAGAACGAAAAGGGCTGTTTTCTGGTTTTGTTTAAAAAATCCAGCAGATATTAATGAACTGCTACATACAAAGGTATTCCTAAAACAGAAGCCAACACTCCAGGTGTTCATTCACATCCCAAGTATTACAAATTCACATTAACTTCACAGACTCTGGCACTGTGGCAACTCTGTCAAGTAGAGAAAAGAACCTTTCTTCTTTCTCACTGGGATAAACTTTTCGCTACTGACAACACACAAAAGCAAGAAACATCTCTTGAAATATAATCAGTAAAGAAATTAAAGTAATATTTAACCATAGGGCTGGTATATGGCATCTTGCCTACACCTCCTTCTCCTGACTACACATTTAATGATCATAGCAGAGACTAAATGAGGAGCCCATTCTCTAAAAGCATTTATACTGATCCATACTAAAAGAAAAGGGTTTTGAAAGATTTTTAATTTTGAATTTTCACTCCTGCTACTTCTTCATGAATTACGAGGGGAGCTGGCATTGTTCTGCTGGCTTTCACAGAAGATAGTGTCCCCAGTGCAGGCATAGGTGGCTTCAGGAGTACTGAGATGGTTCAACAATTCCATACTTTAGTGTTTGGTAGGCAACACTGATTCCACTTGCAGAGTGCAAAGGGGTCAGCCTGGGTTTCCCAGAGAAATTTCTGCATTACACAGAGATCCTCCCTGTAGGATTCTCCTCTGATTTCAGCAGAAATCTCAAATATAGCTCTACTTAAATACTATGAAATACACAAAAAGGAAAAGTGGTCTCAAAATGGTAGGTGAAGTCCTGGTTTTAGAACCTGGTATAAAATGAAACCATGTGTCAGTGTTTCCTCTTGTAAACTGACTTAGATCCCTGTCTCTGTGTCCAGCTCCATTTCTGTCCTCCACCTTTCTACTTTAACTGCAAACTTCCAGTGCAAGGGCTAAACCTCACTGTGTGTTTGTACACAGCCTACTGCAATCATTATGCAAATAAAAATAACATGGGAAACTGTCAGATGAGAGATACTGCAGTTAAACAGCAAACTAAAACATGTGTGGAATGAACCAGAACAGCAGACAAATCTACAGACGGACAAGGCCTCCCCTTTTACACTTTTTAAAGTATACTGCATGTAGCCAAGCACAAATAAAAAGGGAGCTAATTCAACTAATGCTGTTACAAGGGAAGAGGAAGAACATTACACTCAAAAAGAAACCATGGTTGCAAATTTAATGTGGAGTTCTTTGGTTTTTCTCTCCAGAACTAAACACATAACAACCTCAGACAGGCTCCCTAAAACAGAAAGGGTGCTTGGTGCAAGTATGAGAGAAAAAAACAAGATGCAGTGACTTCTGCTTTTGAAAAGAGGCTCTGTTCATGCCTCTTAGAGAAGTCCCCTGCTAGTGTAGCAGGGAGGAGTAACAACAGAGTTACCTACTTTATAATAGTCATACAATAGGCCAAGAGCAGCAGCACTGTCCTCATCACCATTTATGCTCATCATAGCCTTGGTGGCTGCTGTTAGGGGGTTCTCCAAATACGACTTCCAGGCTTCATCTTCGCTGGTGTAGGCTCGTCTGGTGTTGAATGAAGTGTCATTTGGCACTAAGGCCACAAGTCGCTTGTTACTGCATAGACAGGAAGAATAAAATGGTGATCCAGAAGGGATTACTTTATTAACAAGACATGTTAAAGAACATCACATAGCTCAATGAAAGTGATAGGATTACATCAAGCATCTCTGTGTTAAATTTGGTGACACAAATATTTATTACTATTATGTTTCTTCAGTACTTAAGAAAAAAGTTTAATGTGTGCAGATCTTGTGATAACAATTCAAGTGTATTTTTACTAATATACAGATAGAGCAATGAAAATATTTAAAAACTATTTGGAAAAAAAAAAAAAGGAAGTAAAAATATAAGAACATTTTGCCCCAGTATCTTTATTAGATGTACGCTTCATTAAGGAAAAATACATTTAACTGAAATGTTGTAATAAGAAGACATGAATGAAAATAAAAGTATCTAATACTAATCCTGTGTTCACCTAAATAGAGTATAATTCAGTATTTAATAACTGGGTACACCCTGTAATTGAGCTATTCTCTGCTTTTGGAATGCAATTTGTCCCTAATTTCAGAGAGGTTTTCTGTAATGAGACATAAGTAATGGGTCCAGTGGATGGAGCAGAAGTCACCATATTTCATATCAATTCAGACTTCATCACTCACCACATCTAGTTACAGACCCATGGCAATGCAAGACCATTAGTAAGCAGGATTTGCAGCAGAGCAGTATCCTTCAGCCTGAATGTGGTACAAACAGACCAGTGCCTGAGTATACCGTGAGAGAAGCTGTTGCACCACAGCTATGGCTGAAATCTACAGTATAATGGAAGCATAAATAAAGATAATAGTACTCACTTTTGTAAAATGTGCAATAAACTTATGGATAAAAGAGTTATACACACAAAAAAAGTTGCATTCCTATTACGCAAGACAGTAGGCAAACAGATTAGACAGGGTAACAGTGGAGCGAGGGGTGTACGTTGCAACAGTACTGTCAAGAATTGTGGCTCGAGTCACAAGGATCACTTTTAACACATTACATTTGAAAGCTGCAAAGATGGCAGAATACCTGAATATACAGACTTGCAAAACTAGAAGCTATTCCTGGTGACCTTCATAAAACATTTCTTGTCATCTTACGCACAAAAACTGTTCATTATTCAGTCTCCTCTTTGCTCTCCCCTACCTGCAGCACTGCCAGCCCCACAGACCTAACCCAATGAATGGCTGCTGTAGCACAGAGAGTGGCATTCAAACACTGCCCAACTGAGCCTTTTGTTTGAATTCAGAAACAGGGTTTGATAAAAGCACACACAGTAAATGCTCTTGGATGCAGAAAGCATGCCTTGCCTGGCCACCAAGCTGCAGTGACCTCCAGGCTGGGGCTTCACCCCAGGGCTCTTCTGCTGCCTGAGCCCAACCTGCAAAGTGCGTGCTGCGGTGTTTAAGGAAGAGGAGGGGGACAGTGGAGATTATCATCTCTATGGTACAGAGCGCTGTTTACCAGTTTCTTTATTTAATGAAAAACAAAATAATCCTTCTGGCACGCAGAGCACAGTTTTATGAGCTCTGTGGGGGAAAAGAGCATTTTGTAGCTTTGTATCACAAAATATAGCCAAAAATTACAGTTCAGATTATATTTTCCTTTCATCTAAAATATCTGGATTTTTAGAAACTTCCTTTCTTTTCCAAAGACCTTTCTGCTTGGCCTTCTGCCATCTCTTCTGCAGATTTTTATGCTTCTTTTTTCCACATATACATTTGTGTTGTCACAGGTTTGCTTCAGCAGGTGAAGCTGAAGCATAAATTGGGAGCTCAAGGGAAGACAGAGAATGCTAGGTCTGCTTGCCTTTTCAATCCTTTATTGTCAGCAACTCAAATCAGGTTTGCAATAGCCCCGCTGTTTGTGCCAGAGGTAGCTGTGGGCCTGTTCCCACTCTGGGGTAGCCAATTCTCGCTGGCTCAGAGGCAATCATTCCAGGCAAGGATTCTCCTTTCCTCAACAAAGCTCCCCTCAGTTAAACCTGGGCTGCTTCACTGCATGGGCAGCTGCCCATTGCAAGGCACAAAATATCACTCACTCTCCTTCCTGTAGCAATCTTCCTTTACAATCAATAACCGCCTTTTGTTACTGAGAGCACTCACAGCCACACGATAGCCATAACTGAGTCATGAGCACTACAGAGATGCCCTTTAAAAACACACATATTATGACTCAGGCTGTGCTTGTCTGCAGAAATGCTGGAGGGAAGGAGTCAATCTCTGCTGCTCTAACTTAGTCAAGACAATCTTAGATCAATGAAGAGAGTGCTGTCCCTCAGAGGTGTTGTATATATATGATTGTGTTGAGGAAAACCTAAACTAGAGGAGATAAATACTCTAGGAACAGCCACTCACTAAATAAACGGTTGGGATGGCTGGAAAGGCCACAGACACATAGACATGGAGCCTCCCCAACATCGCCCAGAGCACATTTTCTGTAAAACCCAGGTTTTCATGTTTAAAAACTAAATATTTGTCTCCTCTGGCTTGAGAGATGGTCTGCAGCACAATCAACCGGCACACTCGTTGTGTTTACTCTGCAAACAGCCTCAAACAATAGCACTAAGAAAAATAAAAAACTTCCTCATCACCCCCATGCCTGTAATCAGCTCTGTGGGAGGTTAATGGTCAGATCTAATTATCATGATTTCCAAGATTATACCCAAAGCACTCAGCCAAAACAACTGCCCTGGCTTGAAGAAAACTACTCTGTTAATTAAGGTCATTTGGATGGGAAGGAGGGTTTCTCTTGAGAGATGAGACTTGTGTGCACCCAAGTTCCCTTTCCTTTTCCACAACTGGTGAACCTCCTGAACAATTTTAGCCAAATGTGACAGAGGGGTAGCAAAGTCCCCCATAAGCAGGGGAGATAAATATTTTCTATTTTCATATATGCCAAAACCAAACCTCCTGAGTGAGGCTGTGCACAGGTAAGCTCTCCTGGTCTCATCAGGTACCCTTCCGTGATGTGGCACCCTTAGCTGTTCCAGCTGTGCAACTGATGACAGCAGGCAGCTGCTTCGAAGAGGGTAACCCTAGTGGCACCTGGACCATGGAGAAGATAAAGGGTGACACACTACAAGAAACATAAGAGGAACCACCGGAGAGAGCTGCTCTGAACACCCCACCTATGAGAAATGCCTCAATTGGAACCTGCAATTAGCAACACATCTATAAATCTTATCACAAGCTGCAAACCCATCAGTGACCACATCCAAGGAGAACCACCCACTTAGGAAAGGAAGGTAAGATTGCAAGTGGAAGAGCCCATCTAGCCTGCCCTGCAGTATCAGCAAATATCCACTGTAGCCCCAGGCACATCTAAACCAGCCTGCGAAGGCTGCTGCACAGACCAGCCCAGCCCTGACCACCATGCCCACTCCTCACTGACCCTCTATCTGGCGGTCGGGATACGTGCTAACCAGAGCACAGCTAGGAAGGACATGCCTGCACGGCTGAAAGCATACCATTATTTTACCATGGAGATGCAGCTTAGCAATTGAGGATACTTTGTCCCTACAAAGTGTGTTTCCTTTCAAGCTATCAGGTTCACTCCCAATAACACAAAAATGTTTCTGTTGTTTTAAGCTAAACAGTAGCAGCAGTTCGGTATCTTAATTTATAGGTATGTGAGGATGAAAGGTGTTCTCTGAGGAATGACCTAGCTTAGAAGCTCAATTACCCTGACACTTCAGTGTTTATGTAGAGACTAAACTTCAGATGGCCTTTATTTTGCAAAATCTCTTCCACCCCCAGCTGTTTAGTAGAGATCTTGTTTGTACCATCTTACATGATTTGTGTGCTTTCCTCTCAAGACAAGTTATACAGAAGTTTACCAGACTTATACCAGTTATGGTGATTTCTGCATCTGGTAAACTGATATTTTTTAATTCACTTAAAATTATGATTATGCAATTTTATAAAACCTATACAAGTGTAATGGATAAACAGAGATGTCCAAAACTGTGCTCACTTAGTTTTGTCTTAGTTACTGCAGTAAACATAGACTGGAGAGGCACATTGTACTTGAAGTCAATAAATCAGCTGAAAGAGAAGGGCTGGCTTTTCAAGCTCTCCTTCAGACTAGAGATAAAGAACTTTCAACAGGCAGCACTTGGGGCTATAAAATCCTACTACAGGCAAATTCTCACCCAACTTGAGGCAATTTGTGAATTAGCTTACACAGAATCAGAAAGGTCCATTAACACATTCATGAACAATGGCAAAAAGCTGCAGTTCTGTGAAGAAAGCTTCCTTATTACTCAGAAACAAGATGTCCTGAGCCAGTCTGTCAGTCAGTTGTAATGCTCAAAAGCTTTCTGCTGAATTTGCAAAGTTTGTGCAGCTTTCAACCTCTCTGCTAAATTTGCCACTGAACATAAAGCAGACTGACGCAGTGAGGCTGCATCAAGTACAGCTGCATTCTACTCTCCTCCCCATCATATGCTCAGCATTACAACCTGATCCAGTTGGTGCTTCCAGTAAGGAAGAAAGCCTCATCCTGCCTGCCCCCCAACTTTTACTTTGACCAGGAAATTCATCCCCTGAAGTCCAAAGCAGACCGTTAAAAGTGACACGGTGAGCAACCAGCCCTGGCATTTCCTGGAGGATGTTGGATTTTGCTTTTTTGGACATTTCATTTGTTTCTTCAGTAAAGCTACTAAAAAAGTAAGAATAAAGTGGTTCCACATATATCCGTGTAGACTTCTTTGTCCCCTGATAATGCATTAGGGCTTTGCCCTCCCTGCAGAGGTTAAGCATCAGATGGGAACAAGCAACGTAAGGCAGCAGAAGGGGAGGAATCCCTGTTCCCAGGTTTCAGCCCAGGCCTGAGCCTCCCTGTTCTTTATGAGACAAAAGCACCAAGCGCATCTTCACACATCCTCTGCAAGCTGCCTGTTAGGGAGAAGAGATAGGAGGCTGTGGTCCATACAGCTGTTAGAAAGCACATAGAAATTCTAGCACCTGCCGAACAACTGGAAAAGGCAAGAGACTCATGTCACCCTGGCTCCCAGCCCAGCATGTCAGGGGCATAAGATATTTTTCACAAGCTCCTTTTTTTAATTGGATGATAAACAAGAAGGTGCAGAGGGCAACTGTTTCCAATCCAGAAACCCTGGAAAAAAAACACAAGTTTTCTAAACTGAGATGCTAGCCAAAGGGACACTTATGTATTGCATGCAGATATGTACCACACACCATGTCACATCCTGGGTTCCTGACCCCTTAATTGTCCTGATCAGAGACATGGCTGAACTATGCTGTAATTCGGTGTTTTACAAGTTACAGAAAGAACACCTGCCTGCTTAGTCTCTCCTCCGAAGCAAAGTAAGAAATGGGGATCTTCAAGAACACATGTTTCACTTGGTATGATAAAAGGTAAAGGACCATGCTCCAGCCACATCCAAGAGCTGGGAAAAGAGCTAAAAGCTTCCACTTCGGTTTTGACATAGCCAAGGAGGGCAGACTGTGACCATTTACAAGCATTTCAGTAGCTCTAAAGACCTTTGGTTAAGGTCATTTTACACTTACACAAATCTCAATTCAGCTGTAAGAACACTATAAAACAGTTTTAGAACAGATGGTCATACAATTTTCCTTACAACTAATGTACATACACATGAATTCATAGTCACAAATTGAACTACTATGACCATTTAAAAAGCAGCTACGGACAGATTCTGCAGAAGGTGGGATCTGTTGATTTAATCTAAAGTTAACAGACATCAGATTCCAGATGATAAATTTCTGTCTGTTCTCATTTATACAAAGATGTATAAATCAAAGCTAGCCCTAGTGCCTGAAACCGTTCATTTTAAAGGTTCTAATGTTACTCTAAATGCACTACCTTCAGCATACTACTTTGCCTAGACATCAAGTGAAAAACAGAATAAAAAACAACACACCACACCAATATGGGTGATTCACTGCAAGTTTTGATTTATTCAGTTAAAAAAGGGTTTAGACTCCTGAGGATTTATTGCCAAAAATATAATTAAAAAGTCAGCAACACTGATGTTTCAATTAGATAACAGTGGTCCATTGAAACTACAAAGGAGCACAAACGTTTCATGAACAGGAAAACTACAGCCCATGTGTCTTGCTATTTTGTCTTTCATCGTTGACAATTGAATCATTCCCAGAAGCAGGAACAGGTCTCCAGAATATACTTAGCCCAATCCAGAGAGCACATAAATATGCAAATGACTTGAGAGTGAAGGAAAATCAAAGCATTTAGACCACCAGGAAAGGAGAAGATGCCCTCTGGCCACCCAGCAGTCCATACCAAGGAAAAAACTCCCATTAAAGAAGCTAAGTAATTTTGCCTACTTTTAAACACAGGTTTGGGACCCTGGCAATTTTGGGACAATTATTTCTTTTGAGCACAAGACAAATCTGAACAAGATTACACATGCTAAATGATTAACAGAAATTATTTTACTTTTACCAACCATTGTGAGAGGAAGTAAAATAATATACTGAGAGCAGAAACAGTGAATGGCAAAAAAGACTAGTTCAACAATTAGATGCCTACTAGAAGTTTTATTTGTTTTTACTCAGAACCAACATAACTTGAGCATGTAATAGTGATTCAAAAGATTAAAACAAATAGGTGATTCATTAACATTGACAAAAATATTATTAACTGTGTCAAAGTGGAAGTACAAGAAAGAAATCTGACACAACGATTAAATACACACAGTAAATGCCTACTGAGGGCTAATTCAAGAAGGCAATTACTCATCCTGAGACAAACTTTTTATACCTATGATTTCAGAGACTGGTTTCACTTTAATTAAATATTATTTCTACCAGACAATCTTTTGTTATTAGTACACTAAGCCTGTTGCCTCTTTTTTAAATTTTTTTAAACAGAAAACAGTCTCAAAAAAGGCAAGTTTCAGCATATTTGTAAAACACTACTGACATCTCAAAAAATAGGATACTCTGAAACTCACATTACTGCAGTAGCCAAAGAGTTATCAGACAACAACTAGCAATTACTTAGCAGCTTCATACCAGGCCATGCTCTGTTTTGCTAAGAAGTATATTTCCAGCGTGCATGGCACTGAAGGTTGTTTCAGCAACCAGCAGTAGGCTTTAAAATCTAAAACAGGTCATGACAAGGCTTCTCAGACCCGCTGCAGTTTAACCTGACCCTTGGCCCTGTGGCCTTTATTCATTCATTGCTTCCACAGAGTTAATGGAAATGGAATAATTACTGCACCGATAGCACTGACCGCTGCTTTTTCAGAATATGAAGTCTTCTGTACAGCCACAGCAGAAAACCCGAATTCAGCAACTGAGCAGTCCTGGGAGTCAAGATTTCCCATAAATATTTCTTAAAAAGCACACACACACAAAAATACATATACTTTACAGAACAACTAAAATACAGAATTATGGAAGATGCCATTAGGCCCCATTATTAGGAAAACTAATGGATCTCCAGATACACGTAATATTCGAGGTTGGAGACATATTCTCAAGCTACAGGTATGTTGCAATATTTGAATTCTCCACAGTTCTCATGCACTTAATATGATTTCCTTGGTTAAATATTTCTTAAGCAACTGTTCTTTCTGAAGTTAGTTCAGGTATATTAGAATGGCTAAAATACTTATTCTTTCAATTAGCTACTACTGCCCCAATCACCAATTTAAATGCTAATTAAGTTTATCCCAGGACGAATTCCTACATAAGCGTTTGAAAGCACTCGTGTGTGTGCGTGTATGTGCCCGCACATACGAAAAAGGGCAGCTTCATTGGCTGCTCCATAATTATGGGGAAACGAATATTTAAGGTAACCATCAATGGTCTGCACTGGATTAATATTTGTGAAAATATTTGACAACAAATGTCAACCAGTGTAATATCATTTCCCCTTCAGATGTCCCTGCCAGACAAAAACGATGTCCCGGCTGACCCTTCCACAGGGAAGAGGTTGTGCGAACATTACAATCAAGTTAATCGACCTGGGAAAATCCCCTCACTGCTGTTTTGCTTTGATCTTCAGCCCAGTCTCAGACTTCAGCACCAGAGAGACAGCAGTGTTAGCAGTGAAACATAATCATTTGATACCCTTACTCCTCTCAGTTAAACTTATGGTTGCAGATTCTGTAAGGTTCTGCACACTTGATTTTCCACCTTCCTTGCAAAGAGATGGTTTTGTGGGGAATATCCGTGACAGCATGTCTGCCATTTGAAAAGCACAAGCACCAAACACCTCCAATCCCTGTTCTCCGTTCATTTGCAAATGAGTAACATGTTGGAAAACTCATTTTAGTGGACACACTGAGCAATGGGAGCAGTCTGAGACCTAATTTCCACTAACATCTGCTGATGGGAAATGTGTTTGGCCCTCAATGAAAAAATTCAGAACAATTCACAGAATCACCCAGTAAGCCATAACTTATAGTTGTCATAGTACTAGAGGCTTAAGCTAAATATTATGAAGGTAGCATCTTCATTTACACGCTGAGGAAGAAACAGGAAACCAGGGTAAAATTACTCTGTGAAAAGTTCAAGATCAAGTTCCGCCGCAGACATTACCAAGTAGGAAGCTGGATGTGAACATGCCCCACTGACACACGGGAGCAGGTCTGAATCCATTCCCACCTCTGAGCTTACTCTCTTCTTGGTTATTTACCCACAAGCACATGCTCAGCTGCTGACCCAGGCTGCCCCAAGTCCTCCTCAATGTGGTCAGTCTAAGCATGCCCCAATCCCATCTACTTGGTGTCCTGAGTAGATCTTGCATGTACTGGGGGCTTTGGGAGCCTGACTGACAGCACAGTCATGTGGCTGGCCAGCTAGCAAGAGGCACAGCAACCAGCACTGTTAGGCCTGCTACCAAGCCTGCTCTTCATACAACTGCAGTCCCAGCCTACATGGGACTCCTGACTTTACACAACACCAGCAGCAGTGGAGGCACAGCTGTAGCACTTACCAGGCAGATCCCAAGTGGTTGTACAGTTGCTGCTCCTCATTCAGAGGAGTACTGACAATCTCCAAAACCCTGTTAAGTCTCACAGGTATTGAGGTCACTGATTAGCTTCACTAATGCACTAGAGCCATTACTCTGGAGTTTTGCAGGGATAATTTTTTCCTGCATACTACAGTATGGACAACTTTTCAGCCTATAAATGCAGAAGTGAACCCTGGAATCATCTTTACATCCTGTAAAGGGGATGCTCCCTCTTTCTACCCTATGCCCCCTTGTGATTGCCCTGAGAATTGAATAGCAACAGAAGCAGCTGCATGGACCTCCAAAACACTCACAGAGAGGCAGGGACACATATCTCCTTCTTCAGAGGTTCTAGTTTGAGCAGTTCTGTCTTTAACACTTGCCATTTGCTTGTACTTTACCTGCATATGAAGCACCCAGACCGATGAAAAACAGATGTTAAAAATAACCTCTAAGAGGAGACCAGGCTGCTCTCAACCCAACACTCCCCTGAGCCAGTTCTCTAGCTGCACAAACAGTTCTACTGACACAGCTGAGAGGGTGGAATGGAGGCAGGGACAAGTGGCCACAGCCTGCTTAAGTCGGTATGACCTCTGAAAAATGCATGTGAAATCATGTCTTATCTCTTCTGGCTGATAGCAGTTTGTGGAAGCAAGCAGGCAAGACTCAGCTAAGGCAGAAAGACTAAAGGGAAGGACAGGGAGATACACACACTATCTTAAGGATAACCTCCCCTTCCAAGCTCCTCAGTTAGCATTAGAATCAAAAGACTAGCATTTTCACCCAAGGATCCACCTTCCTTTCTTAAAGCTGGTGCAGGTGATACTACCGCACCCCTGTCTCTGCTCCTCCATCCAAAGAAGGACACTGCAGGCAGCCTGTGGAGCTGTTGTACAATGAGATGTATCACCTCTCCAGAAAAACCAGCAAATCCCACTGAAGGATGAGACAGGAACATACTTTTCATACTTTCTATGTCCCCTGAGCCGCTTACTCCTCTACATCAACACTTTACTAGCACAAACCCTACAAAAACGTGTCCAATGACACTGATAAATTAACTGACCTCGAAATAATGAGCTTCCCTCTCCAGTCTTGCCTGTAGGGAAGAGCTGTTTTTAAGTAAAAGAAAGGCCATGTGGAGGAAAATAATGTTGTACTCTCTGGACTAGGTTTTAATTGGATGTAATTAAAGCTTAAAAAAACCCAAACCCAAAACTAAAAAAAAAAATACCACACCTTCCCATGCAAACTCCCCCCACCAGTCTAATATCTCATTCCACCTGGTCATCTTTTCTGAAAACAAATGTATTTGTCTTCTCATGTTACACTTGTGTACAGAGAGCCCAGGGGATTTCTTTACTTCTATTTCCTTTTCAAACTCTTACCTACCACCTATGAATTTTCTAAACACCTTAACCAGAAACAGATCACAGGCATACCTGCAACAGGGGAAGTGCTGTTACTTCAGGGTACATGCTCACAGTGGTAACTGCAGCAGCACTACACAGAGCAGGGGATGAAGGGCATTAATGCTCCAGTCTCAGTAGTTTACACCTATGCCATACTGTTCCTGTTGGAAGGAAGCATAGTCCTGTAGCTTCGTAGCATCCGAGACCCAGAAGGGAAACACTTTTGTCCTAGTTTTTCGTATGAGTTGGGTTTCCACTGCGCTGTTGTTCTGTTTCAAAGATGTGATACAAAGTTGTTCTCCCCCATATTCCTCTCCAGCAGTCAGAGGAGAGGAAGTTTAAGCACTTGCATTTGGCCGGGTGCAGCTTAGTTTCCATTTGCTGAAACTGACAACCAGGCTTGTCCAGGGAGTAACTTATGGCCCCCTTCCACCTTTGTGCAGTTCTGTAACCGACAGTTGGTTTGGGGTGCCCTCCATCACTGCTTCTTGTCAGTTCTCAGCTCTTTAGCAGTTAATCTGGTTCCCCTCCTGACTCAGTAACTGCTCCTTCAGCTGCTACTCTCTGCCCCACCAGCATTGCTCGGGGCTCTGTCCTTGTTCCCTTCCTTGCATTTAAATGATTTACTGGTTTTATCTGGCCACCTAAGGCCTAAGCTCCCATCCCAGCTCAGGCGGAACTCCCAAACTCCACTTTGTTCCCGACTCCCACCACAACTATTTTAATTTCATGCCAGTAACTACGTTTTTGCACTATCCCACTGTCAACTGGTGTTTGAAAAAGGCCAGGAATACAATTATTTTTTAAATCTTTCTCCTTTGAACCATCCCGTCTCTTCCCTATCAGAGCAGCCAACCCCGCTGTTTTCTTCTGCAGGATTATCTCTTTCTTTCATTCCTTGACAGGCAGGCTGTCACCAAGCCCCTCTCAGTCGACGTCTCCAACATCAGGCTCCTCCTCTCTACCTCCTTTGCCACAAAGGTTCCTGGGGAGCCCAACAAGGGCTTGTATCTGAGCAGCACCAAGGGTAGCCGAGATTACACTCATGACTTGGGCTCCTACCTGCGCCGTAGCAGCAGTAACACAAACCTGCCGTCTCCTGCCCTCCATCTTCCTCGCCCCGTTACTCTCCTCACCCGCCTCCCGCAGAAGCACTAATAACCTGAGCAGGTAAAATGGCCTTCCCGCCTGGCTGCCTCACGGCGGCTCCCGGGCGCCGCACAGCTCCAGCCTGCCGCCGCCGCCGCGCTTCCAGCCAGGCCGCGGCCCTCACGCCCAGCAGCCTCGCCGCCCTCGCGGAACAGGCATCGCCTTTACCCCGCGGTGCACCGGGGCAGGCGGGGAAGAGGTAAATACAAACAGACCCTGGTTTGTGCCCGATCGGCAAGAAGCGTTGGCGGAATCGGACACCCACCCGGGACAGGCCCCACTCCCGCCGAGCCCACCGCTGGCTCGGTCTCGGTCGCGTTGCGTGCACCGGGGGAACCTGGCACCACAGCGCGTGTCCCCCGGCAGGCACGGGGGCCTTCCCACTCTGCCCTTGGCCTCGCCGGCCTCAGGGCACGCAGCTCCGCACGCTTCGCTGCACTCGGGCCCGTCCGCCGAGGCCTGCGGCCCCCGCCGCCGTGCCCCTCCGGGGCGGGAGATGGCTGCGGCGGGCCCGGGCCCGGCGGCTTTCACCTCCTCTTACTTCTCCCCCGGCGCCGTTACTGCGAAAGTTACTTTTTAACCTCGGCTGGAGGCGCCGGTCTTCGGACCGGTGAGGGCCCGCCGGAAAAACAAGGTCAGGTGGCCGAGGCTGAAGCCGCCGCACGCAGCATCTGGGGCAGCCCAAGCCGGGGAGCGCCCGGGCAGGGCTAGAGCACTTCGTGCTGGAGAGACCCAGGCCTCTATGGGCCCCAGCCCTGCCTTGCCCGGCCGGCACCGGCCGAGGGGAGGAAGATGGCCGTGCCCGGCCCGGGATAAAAGCCCTTTGTTGCGCTAACAAAAGCCAAGAAGCACTTTTAAGTCCTGGGCCTTCGGCGGGCGGAGGCCGCTCCGCTCTTCTCGGGCGAGGAGAAGAGAGCTCCTTCCCGAAAAGTGACCCTCGAGGTGAGGGGAGGGGAAAAAAAAAGAAAAAGAAACCTGAAAAAATAAATTTTAAAAAAAACCCAACATGTCAAAGGGGAGCTAAAAATAATGATATCGAGAAGCCCCACAGCCAGATGGAAAGCAGGGTGGGGGGCGGCGAGCCGCAGCTTGTCCTCGGGCGCTCTGAGAGTTGCTATGCCGCCCGGTCCGGCTTCGCTTTCCGGAGGAAGAAGCGCAGTCCCGGCAGGTCCGCGTCCGCCACCGGCAAGAGGGAAACCCGACCAGCCCGACGGGCCGGCCAGCCCCGCGCAGCGGGAGCAGCGGCGTGCCTGCGATCACTTACTTGTCCGTCTCTTGTGACATGTTTGATCCAATGAACTCTCTCCCCTTTTCCCGGTGCCTCCGTCTCCCTGGCGGAACTGGACTTTCAGGTCTGTGCAGGTGAAGGTGTGTGTGTGTGAACGCCCGGGACGGCAGAACCAGAGCTACTGGTAATTCTGCTTTCCTTCCCCCCCTCTCCCGGCTCCGCAGCCAGCCGCCGAGGTAGGACAGGTAGAGCCCCCTCCCCCTCGCATGTGGGGCTCTCCGGGCAGAGAGCGGCCGGGCCGGGCGCGCACAGGTAACTTTCCGAGCGGCGCTGGATTCTTTCACTAAAGGCGCGGGGCAGAGGGACGAGCCGCCAGCTGATTGGGCGGCGCTGCCCGGCAGGTGCGCTGCCATTGGAAGAGGCGCGCACAGGTAAGGCTGCCGCCGAGATCCAGGTAACGCACCTCGCTCCCGCGCCGCGCCGCGCCGCTCCGCGCCGGGAGGCAGCCGCGGGGCCCGCCGCCGCCGAGGGGAAGCGAGGGAGAAAGGGGGAGCCGGCTCTGCGGCGGGGGCCGTTCCACCGTCGCAGAAATATTCCCTCCTTTCCTCCCTGCCTTCCTCCGCCGCGGACGGAGCGGGCCGAGGCGGGCTCGCCGCGCTGAAGCGCAGGGCCGTTGGTGCCTCTCCCGGAGGCCGTTGGCCGTTGGCCGTTGAGGCGAGGTTCCTGGCTCGTGGGGTTCCTCAACCAGCCGGGCGCGCCGCGGGCAGCCCGCTCCGCGCTCCCTGCCCTTCGGAACGGAGTAGCTGCGCCCAGAACCCGCCGGCCGCACTGGCTGGTCCGCGCCTGCCGTTGGATGGCGCCCAGGGAGATGTCGGCCTTTGCAAGACAGTTTCATAGTTAGGGTTTGGGGTTTTTTTTATGGATTTCTGATATTTTTTACCTCTTTTACCACGGTTGGGACCAGCCAGGCTTGAAGTTGCTGAATGCCTCGGTGCCGAAGGCATCTCACTGCAGAGGGATATAGTGGTACCAGGAGATGACACCCATTGCGTGGATCTGAGAGCTAACTGGCAGGCTGAAGGGTCTGGTATGTCAGCAGGGGAAATCTGCAGAGAAAATCGGGAAGTGGGAGCAGGGTGTTTATTGAGTGGATAAGGAGGACTGCACCGCCAGCCTGCCAGTCACCGTCAGCTTACTGGTACTTTCCTTGAAGACCTAAGTGTGCTTACGAGGGACATGATCGGGCTAGGACATGATCGGGCTGCGTGGGCAGCAGCTTTGTCCTTGATGGGGAAGGTGAGGGAGATGGTCTCTCCCCCGCTGGGTCAGTTTGTGCAGAGGGAGTGGAAGGGTAGCAGAGTGACTTCCATCTCTTCTTACCCTTCTCAGTCTTCATTCCTCTACCTGAGACAGATCAGAACCCCACTAATTCTTCCTGCTGTGAACTGTCCTCTTGGAGACATCTCCCTTTATAGGCATCCAATTTGACTGCTGATAACCTCTGCTGTACAGATAAGGGTGTATGTGTAAAGAACGCAGCATTATGTGGGGTAGACCATTATATTGCTTTTAGTGATCTTTGCAAGAAAATAAGCTGAATCATGTCCAAACCATCAAATTTGTACTGTCTTAGGTGAAGGCATTTTCCATTTCACCTGGCAGGGGAATGTAGAGGTATTCACAGAAGTATATATGTTTGTATAACCAAATATATATGTATGCATCCATATATATATATAAAACATGAGGTATTATGATCTGGGGCCTGATCTTTTTTCACCTCCTCCTGCAATCAAACTCAAATTTGACTGTGTAAAGTCTTTGGTGTTATGGGATTGTAGTCAGGCATAAATATCTATTACAGAGTCTCAGGCCGTATCCATATTTATAGTGAGTAACCAAATTAAGCCAATTCAGTATAAATCAGATATAAATCAGCTAAAACATAGCCCCATGAAGATTCCTGTCACTTTAACTAAACGGAATTAGGAAAATACCTTAGCTCGATCAATGACACTTTGAGCACCAGATATTAGTTGGCTGTCCTCCTCTTCCATTCACCAGTCACAGGAAAGAAACATTATTATATAATCTGTAAAGCCAATCAGAAGTTGCTAATGTGGCCTGGATTTTGAATAAAAAATACTGTTATTGAACTTGGAGACCATTATTCACAACAATGCTTCTATGAATTATTTTGTATAATACATTTTGAGGAAGCCATAAGGCTACACAAAAAAAACCAGAAGAGAAACAGAGTAATTTATTCATTGCAAATAATGCAGTTATTTTGAATACAGGATTACTATGTAATCTTAAAACAAGTCTTTCAGGCACATTACTGTGAGTAGGTACACACTGGTAGAATGCTGTAACAATTAAAAGCCCCCCTATTAACTTCAGAAATGATAAGATTTCTTTCCCAAATATTTGTTATGCTGAAAGAAACTTTGAGACCTGAAAAGGTTACCTGTTTGAGCAGCACCAATAGGATTAACGCCAATTCAGGTATCCTCTTTCTCTTTTTAAATTTTTCAATTATGAGAAACATTTGGATGTTGTTTTATCTTCTCTCCTATCCCCCCTGTTTTTTCCTGTATGAAATATAAAGGAAGAAGGAGAGGAAGATCAGTGATGAGCACTTTTGAAAATGCCATCTTCCCCAAGGTAGAAATGCTGCTGATACGTGATTTTACAAGAAGGAAACTGCATTTGATGCCATCTGCAGTTCTGGACCAAACCCAAACTGTAACTCAAACTGAAATGGAGTTTGTTGTTCTAGTACTGGGTCAAATACAAAACTGCCTTCAGCAGCCTGCTCTCAGGAGAGATTCTCTTAGAATGAGGTAGTGGGGAGACTGAATTACTACTGCTCACCATCTTAGATGGTGTTCCAAGGTCAAAGTTAGGAATGCAAGTGGAAAATGCAGCAATGAACCCTTGATTTGAGGTTGCTAACAGTTACTCAGTTGGAACTTGCTTAGTTAGAAAAATATATCCTGAAACTTAATTTAACTAGGTAGGCAGACATAGGGCCTATCGTTTTCTGGATGAGCCTTTTGCTTCAGACTGCAGACTGGAATCAAATTGAAAGTGTTAGAGTCCACCTCTAGCTGAGCAGGTCAAACAAGTCCTACCTAATCCAGCCTGATGCTCATTTTTCATGATCTACAAGATTATTATAAACTAATCTGTTAGTCATTGAAAACTCAGCTAATGTTATTTCTGGACAGACCAGTCTCGCTTCCTGTAGAGCAAAAAATGAAACAGTCATGTCATACATTATTGAAAATCTAGGACTTGTCTTTAGGGTGTAAGGGAGAAATTTAGGACAATAAACTACTATTTTTTTTGTACTGTGCTTGCTTCTTTGTTTGCACAGCAACTGATCATTTTTTGTGGTGGTGGTGTAAGGATTCAGTGTAGAATTCAACTGTCTAATGCTTCACCTCATGTTTGCACTCTTTACTTCATAGCAGCTACCATCAATGTTGTTTGGACTTGCCAGGGCTGGCTAAAGGAAATAGAGTGTACAAATAAGGCTCAAGTAGGCTTACTAATTGCAATAAGTACCTAAAATATCTTTCAGAATACTATTAAAAGAAGCCTATGTGATAAAAGATGTTAGAGAGATATTTATGTCAAAACAGTGTTGTAAAGTAATTCAGTGAGGGAGCAGATGTTTGAAAACAACTGTTTTCAGTAGGCAATGATTAACGGGTATTTTTATTTGTGTCTTTCTATGTCATTGATGGCTGTTGATATAAAATGAATTCTCTCACAATAAGTTCAAAGACAACCACCCACCCACTAATCCTGCGATACACAACATTTACTGTGCGTGTAAGCATAACAACATTACTCCCCTTGGTCTTTCCTTTGTAGTTGTCTTCTGCATGAAAATATATTTACTGGAATTTGCAAACCTTGATCCTCAACTGACTTCAATGAAGCCATCATGTACATCAAAATAAGCTTAAAATATTTCAGTAACCCTCATATACTCCAAATAGATCTTTTATATGCCGTAAGAATTAATCACTGCACTGTTAACTTTAGGGAAGTAATTCTAGTTAACCAAGATCCTGATAAGAGTTTACTCCTAATGCTTCACAATGAAACTGCAATTTGTGCTCCCCAAAGAGGTCTGCTGGGATCCCTTTAGCAGTCTCAAGCTCTTGGGTGCATCCACATCTTGTACAACAGCAGCAGTTCAGCTGTGTGGAGGACCATGGAATATCAAGTATTTCCTGGCCACAGGGTAAGGTGTGGAGCCAAGGGTGGCACTTTCTATTTGAAATGCTGATTTGCATTGGAAACATATAAGAAAAAGAGGGAGGGACTTAGTTTTTGTTTTGCTCATTGTGAGTGTAGAACCGATGGTCTGAAAGATGTCAAACTTATGACTATCCTGTATATCTGCAACGCTGAATTTAGGCACTGGGGCACACACAGTGTTATTTCAGTTTAGAACAGGAGAAGTAATTTTTAGTGATGAAAATAGCTCACAGCATGGAAATCCTTTCAGGATTGAGACACTGAGACAGCTAAGAAGCTGGCAAAGTCTGACAACAGATGGGAATATTAGGTTCATACTTGATTATTAGACATTAAAGTGCCAATCCATTTCATAAAGATTACTCACAATTTTGGAACCAATCCAACATAATTTAATATAGAATGACAGCTTTTCTGCAGATGCTTTGATTTACCTGATAGTGGTTTTTAGTGATTCACACAAGCATTTTGAAACATTTAGAAACATTTAGAAAATATACTTAGGTCACAGTAATTTTCCTTTTAGTGTAAAACCATAGTGTGAAAGAGAGCAAGAAGGCATCTCTGAAAGACAGTATAACGTGATGTGGGATCTGGGGTTTTGCAAATATAATTAAGTTGACATTAAAATCGTATGATGCCATTTGGAGTTAGAGATTTTAAATAACCTGACCTGTGAGAAAAATGTCAAGTGTGTCTTCCTGAAGCTGTGTCCAGCTTCCTGGATTAAGCAACAGGATATTCGCATCATCGTAGAGCAAAACTGCCAACAAAAATGTGTTCATAGGCACATTTTGAGTAATCCTAATGCGAACTGCTTGGGGATGAAGGTAAAATGCTGTTAGTTTGTTCAGGCTGTGAACAGTTCCTGGGGAATGTAAGAAGAAAATTGTTCTAATACCTATAGATACTTTTTTTTTTTTATTTTTAATTACTGGAACATTTTTAATTTACAGTAGTAGTTTAAAACCAACTTTTTCTCTAAATTAAAGTTTTTCTCTTTAACTTCCTCCCTTTCACCCCTTCTTTTCCAACACAAATTCCCTCAGTTGTACAAAATGAGCCCACACTTCTTGGTATTGCAGTGGGTGCCTGGTGGAGGTGGGCTGGCCCTCTAGGTTCCGTGGAGGCTGGGACTGAAGGGCTCTCACTGGAGAGTGGGAACGGCCAAGTCTGCTTGCCACTGAGGCTGCTGTTCCCAGCTCTTACCAGTAAGCTCTTGAACCATTATGACTTACGGAACATCATTTTAAAGGAATCTGAAATAGGGATGTGATCAACATATGGAAAAACCAAGAGCTTTAACTGCCTTTGCATTGGTTATAAGCATGTTGAGGGTTTTAAAAAATATAGAAGCTCCACAGGTCTAAAATACTGCACTGCAATAATAAACATTCTAAAACCAATGACAGACGTGTCTCTTTTTGCTCTAACAGCCCGTCCTGGAATAGGTGTAAGTGTTCCAGCATGCAGAAGGTGAAGGATGGCATATAAACAATTGCTTGTTTACTTTTCCCACACTCAGGAACTAGAGTAAATGCAGCCCAAAGAATCCACAGAAATACTTTCCAGACGGAGCAGCAGGAGTTAGGAAACAAAGCTGTGGATGTATTATACTGTTCACTCAAAATAAATGCAGTTTTCCCTCAAAATAGGCCACTACGCTAATCAAATAGCAAGATACTTAAGAAATCACAGCAAATGGGAAAAGTTGCTTTCAGGATCTGCTGAATAACAGGTGGGGTTGACAGCTCCTGTGCAGTTGCTCATTTACCCTTGTGTCTGCCCTCAGGAGCAGGCAAATGTTATTTCATTTGAAGGGTAAAGGATAAAGAGGATTGTCTAGTGGCACAAAAGGAACCAGTGCTGGAGCCCGGAGATCTCTGCAGTGCCTTGTTCTACGAAAAGGTCACTAGACCCTGTGTCTCCGTGTTTCTGTTTAAGCTTTGTCAGCTTTGCTTTTAGTAACTTTACAGACAGGTGTAGTGGTGTCACTGTCTTACTATGTGTTGCCATTCTCTTTTAAACAGAGGAGTATCTCAGAAGAAAGCCTTCAACTGGTTTAGTTCAAGTACATAAAGGCAGTATATAATATTACTCCATCAGGCTTTTGGGGCAATGTAGGATCAGAGCTTGTTGACATAATCTTTAACCTTTCTTATTGGCGGGGTTTGGTTCTTCAATGCTCAGGACCTTCAAGATCATTTAGTCCCTGTTTTGGGGAAGACCCCAGTTCTAGATCCCCTGCAGCTGCTTCGTCATCCTGTCCTATCAGGTTCACCATCTTGGTGATACTGTGTTTATACAATGCACATGCCCTGCATGCACCTACAAGCCTGCTTTATCTCTACTCAGAGTGCTGCAAAAGTAGATTCTGCTATTCCTCTGCTGCTGGAAGTACTTCCTTGACACCCAGGGAGATATGATAGCTACTCTGTCTTGTTCCACTTCTGTGTTGTAGGATAGCCAGACCCAGGAATTGGGCTTTCAGTGTGTCACTTTGACATGTTTGTTCCAAGTTCCTTCACATCTCATTTTTCTTCTGTAGTATCTCTGTTACCTGTGTGCATTATTACACTGCCTAATCCAGTACTGCATTTTTTTCATTGTTTTTTAATGCAGATTGGAGTAACTATGTAATTCCAACTCCTTTAACTGTTCCATGACTGTGGCACATGCTACTTTTATCCCTACCTTTGTTTCTCTGAGTTACTTGTTTAAGAGAAGGTACAGACAAACATTCATGTTTTCTCAATTCATTCAAGATGCAGAAACTTCTTACTGTGTCATCCCCTAGACACTGTGTGTAAATAGGAGTTGCACTATAGATTTTGCTTCCTTCGTTTCAGTACAGAAACCAAATCTCTCCGAATAAACAGATGTAGAAAATCTGTGATTTTCCCTTACGCTTTCGTTTCTTTTCCTTTTTTTCCCCAACTAAGTGGAAATTTTAGCTTCAGGAAGAAACAAGGTGAAAGTAATCTGCAGTGAAGAAGTTTTATGTGGCTCCAGGAAAGAGATGCTGAGTATTTGCTCCTCTCTGACTGAAAACAGTACCTGGAGATGGCTGTTTGTTTATATGCAGTGTTTGGGTGTGAGGGGCAAAGCAGGCTCCATTTCTTTACTGCTTTTTTCTCTAGCTCCCACACATGAGCAATAGCCCTGCGGGGAAGGGTGGGGGTGAGATGTGTATGTTGCTCCTTATTTCACCATAAACTTTGCTTTGAGTACTAGGACTTCTCAGAGGAAGGCAAATCGTGCTTTACCATCATTGAGGGTATAAATCACTTCTCTGAATAATGAATCCCGTGGTTAAGGCCCTTGGGAGAGAGAGGCAAAATCATGTACTTAGGCTGTGTCATTCCAGAGTGAACTGGGTGTAGAACACATTCAAAGGTTCAGGAAGCCTGTGTGAGAGGGAGGCCAAACTGACACCCTGCAGTCTCCTAGCCCCAAGGCAAAGACATCTGGTATCACAGAGAAGTTGCTCAAGCTCTCACAATCCAGGCACCAACTGCCAGAGACAGTTCCTGACCTGTGAAGGTTTCAAAGGAGGTGTGTAAGGCAGACGTGGGGATGTAGGTGCAGCACCTCTCAGTTTTATACCTGAGGTTTTTGAGCAACAGATTTGCCAAAGATTATGTGGGGAATTTGTGCAGAGCCAGGAATTTATTACCCCTTGCCCAAATCTCGGACTGGTGGCAGATGCAGGCAGGTAGGCTGCTGAGTGCACCAGCCTGACTCCTGGAAAGTACTCTCGCATTCCCAGTGAAACCAGTGAGCTCCCCAGTTTAGAACACATTTATTTTTAAACTGCACAGCCGGGGATTACATGTTTTGACAAACTTGTGTTGATTGCAGACTCTTAGGCCCTGAAACATCATATCCCTAACTGCTGGTTAAACTTGCTGCCTAGCAGAATCCTTTAGTCCTCCTGCGGGCTCCCAGACAGTGCCCGAGAGAGTGCAAAACGCCTTTCTCAGGTCAACCTTGCCCTTTTTATGTTTAAATCACTAGCAAAGGTGAAGGTAGAGTTTACAGGGAGGGGAGAGGGAAACTCAGGGTGAATTGCACTCACAAAGTCGATAAACAGCATTTGAAATGTGGGATTTTTAACCCAAATGTCATATCAGAGCTAATTGGTTCAGCCTATGGGCAGCACAGGTTGAATTTTAATTGCTGGACTGATAACTCTAAGCTGAAATCAGTATCTACACAGGACAACTGATGATGCAGTATCATAGCTGGCTTCAAGGATAGGTCTTACCTTGGGCATAGTGGAGTTCATTCTCACCAGAGTTTCATAACTCTTGATAAAAGTCTTTCTCAGTCTTCTGTCTGTATGAAGTGCAGGGGGCTGACACCGAGCTTGGTTCCACAGCACAGTGGAGGTGGAGGGAGCAGGAAGTAATCCTGTATTGGGAATTCCCATGGCATTCCCAAGGTCCCACCAAGGAGCAGGCAGCAACCTGAGTAGGATACGAGAATGTCAGCAGGTCCTGTCACCCAGGCTTTCCTGGGATCTTGTTTGTACAGTGAGAG
The DNA here is from genome assembly GCA_039720435.1 of Amazona ochrocephala. Classification (NCBI taxonomy): domain Eukaryota; kingdom Metazoa; phylum Chordata; class Aves; order Psittaciformes; family Psittacidae; genus Amazona; species Amazona ochrocephala. The sequence goes on from CM077876.1 coordinate 22,215,089, forward strand.
GTGCGTGCTTCAACCCTCCTTACAGTGAAGTTGAATGAAGCTTGTTTTGTTGAGATTCCTAGCAGATAAATGCATTAGAGTCACCACTTGCTTGGCTTAGCCCAGTAGAAGAGCGTGCACCTACCCAGAGGGGCTTTGTCTCTTTCTTACCCTAGGTCATACATTTCTGCCCTCTTGTGTCATAGCAGCAGCTTTGGTTTTTATCTTCCTGAAAACTGGTTTGGTTTGGATTTTATAGTAGGGTTACTTTTTAAGCAGGTAAGTAGGCTGGCTTGACCCCCTAAAACTCCATTCCTAAGCTGTAGGAGTGCTGGAGCCAATAAAAGGAAAGGGATGGCAGTTGTAGGACAGGCCCACCTCTTTTGGCAGCAGCCTGGTTTTAGCTTTGAGTTAAAGTGATTGTGAAAGTGCATGCAAAGCAGTCTTTTCTGTTGGAGTGAATGAAAGCCTTCCAGGTGTCAGCAGCGGAATTAATTACAGCATTTGCACAGCCCAATTCTGGAGTCTCACACGACATTCGAGAAACTCAGCGTTAGAGACACGTGGCATCACCAGGAGCTCTGGCAACATCTGCTTCTTGAACCTTTCAGCCTTGTCCAGTGGCTGCGGTGGTGGTGAATTTCTGCAACTGCAAGACAATCCACAGCATCAGCATCACTGTAGACCCAGTGAAGCTTCTGAATTCATACAAGTGTGTGCATGAGTGCAGCAATCTGATCAGGAAGGTATTTGATAAGCTACAGGTGAAATGACCATCTTTTCCTCAGAAGATACACATGTAGAAGGTGTTGTGCCTGTTCTTCATAGACACTGTTATGCAGAATGCTAATCACAAGAATTGTCCTTTACTCTGCATCACCGTTTTTTGCTTTGGAAGTGACTTCACAGCTGGGTAGTGCTCAAATTCTGTTAGCTTCAGACAGTGGATGCCTGGGGTTAAATTCGATGCTTCTGCCCTCCAAACCCAGCCTTGGAAGATGGGGGCAGGGAACGGGGGATTTCTCCTTCATCTGTGGTGTTCCCTTTGGGTTTTGGAGTTTCCATCAGGGCAGGGAGGGGGAAGGGAGACCGAGGATATCTGAGAATCTTCAGTGTAAACAAGGCCAATTATGCACACACCAATTACCTCAGTGTAAACAACCAATAGCACTATAATGGGGAGAACCTTCTGAGTCTGAGGAGGGTGCTTTGAAGTGCCTTCCCTCAGTGCCTATTTATGCAGAGAATTGCAGGAGCAGCTGGTGTTGGCTCCAGTGAGTAGTGCTTGGTGGCAGTGACAATGGGGCTGGGTGGACTGGGAGTTGGATGCTCTGACATGACAATACAGTAGTTAAAATTCCAGCAGGAATGAGGCAGTAGCTAGTGGCAACCTGGCTGGAGGTTTGCCTCTATCAGCAGACATATCACTGATGGCAGCGTGAAGGAATTGGGATTTTTTGACATGTATGGGTAGTCATTGCCTTTGTGCCCAGGAAACTGCTTGACCTGCACTTTACTGACAGATTACTTTCTCAGAAAGTCTGCAGCCTCCTCTGGCTTTAGGTCTCTCTAAGCCCCAAGTGTCATTTTCTCCTTTGAAGCACTTCTTCAGAAGGCCTGATCCTGTGGTGGATGGGGTCAACTGAGAATCTTCCTAATTCTGTGAGCTGATGATCAGGCCCAAAAGGGTTGAATTCAGTCTATTTGCAGGTGAATGCTGCTACCTGTGTAGTACCAAAGGCTGCAGCGCGTTCCTCAGCACTGAGTTCTAAAAGAGGAACCAAATACAATGACTTCTTTGCAGGCTCTTCTTCCCATGCCTGCTCCTCTCCTAGGGTTCCCTTAACATGCACTGTATACAGGCCCTGTTCAGTCTGGGACTGGTGTGTGGGTTTTGCCCTCCTTCGTTCAGCAGACCTGCGGCACCTACCTCTACACATGACAAATCACTGCAATAAGGGCAGACATTTCTCCTGCATATGTAGGAGTGAATTCCAGTTCTGTAGCAGCACCTACATGATTTCTCACATTTTCTGTGAAAGAATTCAAGTCAGTCATACCCAGGTTAACACAAATGTGTCAGTTCTGAGCTGGCAGATTATGTCAGTTTAGGCTAATAGCTGTCAAATAACAGACACAGTCTTAAATTGGTTTAATTTACTCTGTCTGTTGTCCCTGACAATTGGAAGAAAAGATAAATACACACAAAACATTCAAAGCTTGGAGTGTTATGATGCTAATTGAAAAGTCACCAAAGGCAGCCTGCATGGTGTGTGGGAGTCTCAGTGCATGAGATTAGTGGCTAATTAGCGCTGGGAGCTGGAGGCCACCCCTCTCAGCTATCTCACGCTGAGAACAGGCAGCCTGGCCCATGCAATCAATTCTTGCCCCTGACACCGGCAGTGAACCACCTATTGCGGACAACAGGCAGCTTGATGATGGGAAGATACAAATAGTGTCGGTGCTGTAGCAGCCTCCCCTAAGGTGCACAGGAGCAGTGGCAGAGATACTGCTGTCTAGGTGGCATGCTGTGTCCTGAGCCATAGCAAAGATACAGGTGTTTGAGAACTGAGCTCTTCCTTTCTTTTTAGCAAACACATGAGTCTTGTTATCTTACATTCTGCCTCTTTCATGCCGTGTTTGCAGCAGATGACAGAGCTCGCTCTGGAGGCCCTGAGCTTCAAACCCCGCTTTAGACTCTGAAGTGAATGCTTACAGGTGGTGGCACCCCCTTCCTTGCATCGTGTTTTAGAATCGTGACATTTGAAAAATAGAGGTTTCATCTGTCTGTGTCTCAGTACTTCCCTCTCAAGGTTTACCCTGGTGTAAAAAGGAAGTGTAAGAATCAGAGAGTTAAATAATACGCTTCTGTCATATAAATCTAAGAGGTTGGCCTTTAGAAAAAGAGAGAGATACAAAACCGTGAGGGTTGGTGTCACTGCACCCCTGCCACCACTGAACTAATCAGGGCTTTGTTTGATTAGGCGCACATCTATTTTTCTCAGTTGTTTTGCATTCATTGGTGAGAATCCCTTATTTATTTCTTCACTTAAGAAGGTTATTTTGTAGCTCAGAAGAGTTAAGTGTTTTCTTCTTTTCTCTACTTTTGCTTTTCCAAATCTCAAACAAGCGTAAACAGAGCTCTACTGCGCACCCTGTCAATTGCACTAACAGGTATTAAACCTCACACAGGCATTGAGTAGCAACACCAGGATGGTTCACTTCTGAACATTACAGAAGCTGGAAAACTTTCTCTCTGTGTCCCGCTCTCTGAGTAACACAATTTTGCTCAAGATGGAGCTGGGAGTGGAATAATGTAAGTGCACCATGGTCACAGGCAGTGGCCTGGGACTGTGTGAACTGGTGGTTGTAGTCAGCTTTTCTGGTGAGGGGCACTCATAGTCCAGTTTCTTTAACCCTCCAGTCAACCAACCCTCCTCTTCAGCTGTTGAGAAAAAACTAAATCATCCGTGATCTCCCCAGTAAGAGCTAATTACAAAGAGGACATCCTTCATATGTTAAATATGTCATTGTAAAGTGATGCTATGGGGAGAGGTAAGGTTTGCCAGCAGAGCTAATATCTTGTTTGATCACAAATGTAGTTGGGAAAAATTAAGACACAGAAGTTCTACAGGTCTGAAAGAGAAAACTCAGACTTTGAGCTATTCTGGCCCTTTCTCAAAACTCCTGTAGAGAGAACAGACAATCAGTTCCACCATGGATAAAGCCAGCTTACAGGGAGCCCGAAGAGCCCAGGTGCTCCAGGAATCTTAATAGCCTATGTGAAGCAACAAAATCATGAAACCTTGCTCTTCGTTCAGTAAATGGCTGTCAAAACTGGAATGAGAGATACAGGAAAAATCAGCATTTTCTGGCCAAATTATTTCCACCTGGCTCTAGATGGGTATCAGTAATGCAGCTGTCCATTTTCTTGTGATGGTTTTCAAACAGACACCTTTTATTATCTGAAGGGGGCTACATGGATGCTGGGGAGGGACTCTTCATTAGGGCCTGTAGTGAGAGGACAAGGGGTACAGGTTCAAACTTAAACAGGGGAAGTTTAGATTGGATATAAGGAAGAAATTCTTTACTGTAAGGGTGGTGAGGCACTGGAATGGGTTGCCCAAGGAAGTTGTGAATGCTCCATCGCTGGCAGTGTTCAAGGCCAGGTTGGGCAGAACCTTGGATGGCATGGTTTAGTGTGAGGTGTCCCTGCCCATGGCAGGGGGGTTGGAACCAGACAATCTTAAGGTCCTTTCCAACCCTAACTATTCTATGATTCTGTGATTAGTCATCTTTTAAGATATCTTCCCTTTTATCTTAAGCAAAATACCTGTGGGTACCATCGCTGGTGGTTTCAGATACTACTGGACAGTAACATTAAGGTGATACCTAGTGGAAGCTGGTCAGCACAGTGCCTGTGACAGTGCTACAAGCTGAAAGACATTCCATGCTGGAGCCTGGCAAAGAGCTAGGAGCAGACAGGACATCTGTTTAATCTCACTGTAAGGTGAAAAGGGGGAAGAATCCCAAATCAAGTAAATACAGCTGAATGGAGCTTGCGAAAGGACCACTGTTGGGTTGAACAGCTTTTGAGAGGACTCTTAAGAGGACTCTGGCCTGGTGGGCAGGTTGCCTCTGTCAAGATGCTGCCTCTTCTTGGAGCCACAAGAGAAAACATTTGCCTTTCCTCCTGGCCAAAACAGCCGCTTCTCCCCCCGTCCCACTCCCTGCCAAGCTTGTGCTATCTGCTGTTGCCAGGCAGGGAGCAGTGGGGCCAACACCAACCGCTTCTTCACAGCATCCATTTGATAATGTTTGTCGGTCCCTCAGCTCCTCTTCACTTAGGGGAACAGCTTTGTCACAAAGGAGCCACAGACAATGTAGGTGGGTGTCAGCTGACAGCAAACAGTGCAGCCATGTCCCCAGGGTTCAGAGGAGGCTCAGGAAAGGAAGTCATTCTCGTAATGATCTTTGGATTCTGTGTTTGATCATTTTCTGAATTGCTGAGGAGTTCTGGGGGGATCTGGTAGGCTGTGTGTGAGAGGAGAGGGCAGGAGAGCTCTTCTGTACTTGTTCCTCCTATGAAGAAACTCAGCCAACTGTCCCACCACTTCTGTGTGTGCTTCTCCACAGGCTGGGAGACAGGCAGGTCGGAAAGGGCCTGGCAACCTGGTGGAGAAGGCTGTTTCTGCATCCCCTTGCAGGACATCCTGTCTTTTTTAATGTTTTCTTCACAGTAAGGAGAAGAAAAAGGGAGGAGGCGCTGCAGAGGGGTTTTCAATCCTGCAGGAATCTCTGCTTGGCACATTGGGTCTGTGAGAGCCCAAAGCTGTGCTCAGTTCCATGAAACCTGGTAGCTCAGCTGTAAATCCCAGGATTTCTCTGGTTTCTGAGCTGGAGTTCTGCTAGCATATCTGATCTCATGAAAAATCGGCTTAAAGCACTAGCTTCTTCCAAACAAATGTGCCAACCTCAGTCTGGAGGTTCTGGTAAGTTAAAGCCAGAAATGCTTCTTCAAAGGAAGCATAAAAGCCGGTTTGTTTTGCAAATGGTCTCTCTAACAACTGCTTTCTTCAGATAACTTCCAAAATCAAATCCCTATTAAAATAATATAATAACAATCTATTCCAAGATAAAATTCAATGTCTAAAATGACACCTGGGACATCTACAGGAGTGTGGTTTAACTGGGGTAAAGCTAAGGGAAGAGACAGGTCAAAATCAATGGAGGCTGTCTGCAACCTTTGTGGAGAAAGATTACTGTCTTGGTGGGGAGAGAGATCATGTTGCTGTTTCTATCAATAACAGTCTGGTTTATACCCTTTATCTTCTCTTTCCTAGGCCATCACCTCTGACAGCGGGGAGACTCAACACAACACCTAGGGTGAAGCTATGGTGAGACTGAATCATGTTATGGAGGCAGAAGCGTCGTCAGATCATGTCATTCTCTGTGAGAACGTGTAGGTACTGTGGCCTTCACCCCAAAGCACTTCCAGTCCAAGCCAGATTGCTTGTAAAGAGGAGGGTCCCAGTAAAGCAGGGACATCTATGCTATTTAAAATGTTGTGATTTATAGCTCTATTTTTTCAATAAAGCCATTTTTTCTGTTATTTCATTTGGATGTAGAAGCATGCGAAAACTCACAGATGTTGCAGTGAGAGCAGGCTGCCCTTCCATGGGTGCTTCTGCAGGGGAATGTATTTTTTGTGCAATTAGCCAGGAGGATCAAGCCTTATGATGGGGCAGCTTGATCTGAACTGCTTTCTGTAGCTGGCCGACTCCGAAGGCACTAGGCTTTGCCCGAGCCTTTACAGCCTCACTGGGCAACAGTAACAGTCTGCTGCCTATGGCTCTGTGCAGAGACCCTCTTGCTCGACAGGAGCTGATCCTGTTAACGCTCTGCAGAGCAAGTCTGAGCAGGGTGAATTGAAGAGGAAATGCCAGTTACAGCCCTCCCAGATGGCTCTAGGCTATTTTGTACACTAACTTTTTCAGCCTCTGGAGGTTTTGCATATTAATTCCTCCCATCCACAAACTCCTTCTGGATCAGCGCTGTGCTGCCAAGATCTTGGAAAGCCACCCGACTTGTGTGATTTGGGAGATGTGAGCTATGCCGTGTTTATTGGGCTGCCTGCTCTGCTCTCCTGTTCTGGTAATCCTCTGGTCTCCTCCAGGTATTAACACGTACAAGAAAGCTTCGTCACAATAAACAATAGCCAAACATGCCACTTCTTTTCTGTCCATCAAAGATACCATCATACTTTCAAATCAGACCCAGCAAAAATCAACAGTGGGGCTGCAGAAAGGTCAAAGGTTTGCTGGTTTAGGATTTCGTGGGAATATACACTTGTTTGGACTTGGCCCAAGAGCTTCATTTACCTGTTTGACAGGTAACAATTAGTGAGTAATAGCTCTGCCGGCTGGAATGCGGCTGCGAGGGCCAGCGGGCACTGGGTTACCTGGTGGGCAGGTGTGGGTGCAGAGCCCAGATAGGTATGTGCATGCACAGCATTCCTGGGAATCAGTTTTCCCTTAAAGATGCAGCGATGACTGCAGGGCACAAAAGGGCTGGGCTTAGCCCAGGCTCCAAGACGTTGAGCTGTTTGCAAGGTAAAGAAGAAAGGTAAATAGTGGAAGAGGAGCTGAGAAAGGGCTGTAAGAAGCAGCTGCCTCCCTTTTTTCCTTGCCCGGAGAGAGGACAGTTTTGATTCTTCCCTGGGAATCTCAGTAACGGAGAATTCAGTGTGATTGCAGGGTCCTGGGAGATAAAAAACAAGGGAAAAGCTGAGCTATGGTAGAGCTGCTTTGAGGAGATCCGCACGCCTATAGAAGAGCTCTGCAGGCGGGTGGCCAGCACGCTCAGCAGCGGTCTGTAAGTCTTTTCTGCGCGTTGCTCCCCAGTGGCACAGCACAGGCGCAGCAGCACAGAGCAGAGCCCAGCAGCGCACTCGGCATGGTATAAGTGTGAAGTGGGGAAAACGTGTACCAGTCGAATTAAAAACAGTTAAACAGCTTATGACTGCAGTTGGCTGATCCCCTCAACTCTACCATTAGCAAGAATCCAAGCCTCCGGAGTTTATCGGATAAAACCACTTTATCTGTGGCAAACGGCCCCATTTCCAGCTATTGTAGCAGTCAGGGAAGATTCCTGCATCAGCCCCTCCCAACCTCAAGTCCCTAGAGGGAATCTGGTGTAAATTATGTAGACAGCGAGGGACTTCACAGGTGTTTTAAGAAGTTTGGTTTTGTTTCACCACAGCAGATGACCCTTCTCTTTCAGGAACAGAAAGGTTTGCTCATTCCTGTCATATTTTATTCCTATTTGTGAACAGGCTTCTGTGTTTGTGTATTTCCACTTACGTGTTTCATACTTGACAATTGAGCTATTGTGTGACTTTGGAGAAGCCACATCCTCTTTCCTGGTCTCTGTGTTTTCACCTGCAGAGTTGAAGTAGTGAGTCCCGTGATATTAACCATGAGAGACATGGATGCTAGTTACAAACATGTATGCTATTATAGATATATATTTGCTTACATCGCACACTAATTCCTTTGAACCTTATTTCACTAAGATGATAAAGTATTTTGTATTTTTAATAAAAATCATGTATTTTTTACCTATGAATGGCTTTCCTGGCTGAAAGGACTTTATGGCACTAGTACACTTTGGTGTACTTGTTGACGTCACTTAAGGAAGAAGAAATCCAAGTACAATTAGAGACCATTTTCCTTGATCTTAAAGGACCCAGCATCACTTTGAGTCATTAAGCATTATTTGTACACTGTTATTTAGTATGACCTTCATTAAAAGGGAGTCTCTTTGCTCAACAGTGTATGGGCCAATAAATGGTCATTAAGCCTGACTAGTAGCTGACACAACAGTGAGCTTTGTATTTATCCGCGCAAACTCCTCAGGAGCCACAAGCAAGCACCAGAGAAGCACAGAGACATCTCTGCACTGGTGGCCAGACTGAAGGGAAAACACAACCATTCCTTAGAAAGTGCTGAGAAACATGTGACAATCCCTTCCCTCAGCCCACAACTGCTTCATGAGAAGATGCAGTTCTCTGTCCTGGGTTGGACAAGAGGCTTGTACACAGCACTGTGCACCTCTGAGAGTTCCTGCCCTGGCCACTTTGGGAAGGAGTGAGCAGCATTCTTCCTGTTCCAAGCATCTTCCCTTCCATGTCTCAGACTTCCTCAGCTGGAGCTTGGATCTACACCTCTAAGCCAACACTTTGGTTCATGGATCTGTCTGACCACCATTTGAGCCCCTGTATACTTTTGACCTCTGTATTGTTATGTAGCCTTGAGCCCCACAAGTTATGAGGTTCTTCAAATAATCATTTTGTGTCTTATAAACCACATTTCTGATTGTGGCATTTGGCATCTGTGGCACTGTGTGAAACAGCGGGCAAACTGTTAGTTCCACCTGCCATTTATTGCTGTCCATTACAGCATGCAGAGTCCTGCACATTTTGGTGTGACTTCCTACCATGGCCATTTTGACCTTGTAACATTTCTGATCACCTCCCCTTTGGGCATGGGGGACAGGACCTGCATGCAGCGTTCCAGATCTGGGGCACTTTAGCTTTACCCAGAGGTGTAATAGCGCTTTCTGTCCCTTACACTCCTGATGTTGCTTCAGCCCTGATGAGCATCAGAGCAACCTGAGCGTGCTGAGCAACAATTTCATCAGGCTTCATGGTCAAGACTGTGCTGCAGTCATGCTGAACATGCGCAAATGCCTTGGAGTCAAGTGAAGAACTCTCCTCCCTCCTACAGCTTTCTGCACACCTCTAGGTTTTGTGTCCCTGTGTGGGCTTGATCACCCTTGATCACTCACTTGAAGTGAATGGAAAGAGTTCCCGTGATTCCAGCCAGATTGGAAGTTGTGGGAGCCTCTCTTGTTAATGTCGAGGGAAGCCACATGGAGAGCCTGAGCCATGGCTAGTGCTGAGCAACAGGCTCTTCTGGTCCTTCAGGATGGGAAATCTCATGCTCACAGGAAGACAAGACTCATTATTAAGGTAGAAAAGGGATGAAATGCAATACCAGTGGTGGTCTTGTGAGAAAGTGCTGCCTCACCTTTCGCTTTCCTAAGTGCTTTCTGTGGACACAAGGAATTCAGCAGTTTGGTGCTGCTTTCCACTATATCAGTACTTTAGCCAGAACAGTTGCAAACATGTAAAGAACAGTGTCAATTAAAGGTGACTCAGGAACAAATGTGAGATAAAGACTTTGGAAAGACTAGAAGAATAGCTATTGTACCAAATGCTTTTCTAAATGGATCCCTGGAGGGATGAAGCTATGGAGATGATGGTTTGGGAGGCAGCCTCCCCACTTCGGAGGTGCAGTCGTGGTGATTAAACACGCCTTTTGGAAGCACACTCTGTTTTGAAGGGGCTTCCTGCCATCCCCAAATAAAGCTTACAATGGATGACCCATTGCATGTTAAGAGGCAGGATGACTCCACCTGCTATTTGGGTTCTGCATGAAAGGCTGGCAGTACTTCAGGCTGAACATGGGGACTCTGGAGAGTATGACAAGGGCTCTGTTGTTCACTGGCAACTCAATGGAATCCACTAGGTAAAGTGGGTCATAAAGGCATCTGAAGTAGTCTTTCACCCCAGCAAAGGATATTCCAGGAGAGCAACGTAGGAAAAGGACAAACTCAGAAGAATTCACCATCACACATTATTCCCAGGGAGCACCACACTGCATAAGGAGGAACAGAAAACATGCGGCCTTATTCCCTGTGAAGTGTTTGTGTAGTTTTTTGTCACTGTAGTACCGAGTCACCAAATACGGAAAGGTCCCTCCCAGGATGCGTAACAACCCACAGTGGCCGTTGCCATTTCTAGCAGACCCTGAGCAGACTCTGCCCAGGGTGCAATAGCTGAATGGAGCAATGCTGGACACTTACAGGCTTCACCATCCTCCCAGCACACTGCAAACAGGTTACTACACCCAGCAGCTCTTTATGAGCTTTTCTGGGCAGGTGAACGGAGCAGGTAGTTCAGATGATTTCATACAACCACAGGTGCGCCTGGTGTCATCTGCTTTTACCAGGGTAAGGATTCATGGAACACTGCACTGTGAGACCTTGGGTTCAGCTCTTAATCACCAGACTTGATGTATTTGGGAAGAAGTTTTCCAAACTAGTTACCAGCCTGAGGCTGATAACCCAATATTAAGAAATTTTTAGCCAGGATGGTTCTGTGCATGTGGCAGTAACGACAGAGAAAACTATGCTATTTTGTCCAGTTTTGTTGTTTTCATATTTACAAACAGTTCTGCCATTCCCATGTGTCAGAGGAAGATGCTGAAAGATGCACAGCATCAGGAGAGGCAGAAGGAAAATAAAATATACTGCTTCAAGAGCCTGCTTTGAAAATCCCTTTGAAATCCACATTTGCTCAGCGGTAGTGTTGCTAATGTCAGCAGCTGAATATATGTGGGTTTCCATGCACACTGAGCACATGACAGGCTGCATGTGGCCTAAGAGCAGATGCCTCTGCCCTTCCAGAGCTCTCCTGCTGGGAGACCATCCTGAAGGCAGAAGACCCTGTGAAGATAGGCAGGGACCCAGCCTGAACAAGACCAATGACTGTGGGTGGCCTTCTGGCTCAGCAACCATGTTTTCTGCCTTCTCCTGATGCTGTGCACAGAGGTCTCAACATTACTGGCACTAATTATACGACCAGGCGCTCTATCACTGCAAGAAAGTCACTTCCCAGGTACAAGCTGGACCATAGTCAGATGCTGTTTCAAATGATAGAATCACAGAACAGCCCAGGTTGGAAGGAACCTTGAAAGATTGATCATCTGGTCCAGCCTTCCACAGGAAAGGGAGCCTTGATGAGATTTTCTAGCTCCTGTTCAGCTGCATGTTTAAAACCTCTAGTGATGACCCTACCACATCCCTGGGCAGGTTGTAGAACTAGACACTTCGGCTGAAACAACAAGAAACTGGAGAAGTGGAATAATAGTAAGTGGATGTGTGAGTGCTGGAGTGGTACAAGATGCGGGAGGTCATCAGTTGGAGCAGGCAGACAAGCAGAGAGGCCAGCTCGCTTCCCTTGCCAGCAGCACAGCAATGAGCAAAGCACTGCTGTACCGCTGCAGGAAGGCATCTCCAGCCAGCTACAGCAGCGCTGAGGTCACTGCAGAAGTGAGTGGTGAGACCCCCCTGAGCATGACCTGCCTCATCCTGCCTTAGGAGGGGTGTCCCAGACTTGTTCAGCACAAAAAGGAAAGGCTGCAAGAAGATACTAACACCTCAAGGAAGTAAATACCAGGAAATAAACTCAATTTAAATTAAAGGGCAGTGTTGTCATGACAATAGGGTGCAAACAGACCTTGACATATTTGAGGTGGTAAAGAAAAGGTGTCATCTAACCAGGCGAAAAGTGAATTACTGGAAGAAATCCCCAGGAGGAGCAGTGAGAATGAGGGCTGCAAGGGTTTGGGGTGCAGTTTGGTTGGGAGATCCTGCTAGCACCACCCAGAGCCAGGGCTCAGTGCAGCGCAGGAGCCCTTCCAACCCACTTCAGCAACTTCCATTTTAGCATCTCCTAACTTTTGAGTTGTCAGTGCTCTCCCAGGGCACTCGGGGGAGGTTCATACAGGGTCTTCTACAGCTTTAGCTGTTTTATTTCAGTGACTATGGTAGCTCTCATATAGGCCTAATTATGTACTAGCAGTAGAAACAGAGAAACAGAAACAGGAAACTGTGCTTAACAAAGGTGATCTGCTGCCTCCAAGGACTGAGTTCCGACATAAAGAGCTTGATTTACCTGAGCCTGGTTGGGACAAAGCAAACAATGCGCTGTTTGACTACAGCCGAGCTAGCCATGGCAAGCCTTTGCAGAAAATAAACTGCAGCCATCATAGCTCAGGGGATTCTTTCTCTGCCAGAGACAAAAAGTTATGAAGGATGAGAAAATTGGGGCTGTTCAGCCTGGAGAAGAGAAGGCTGCGTGGAGACCTCATAGCAGCCTTCCAATACCTGAAGGGGGCCTATAGGGATGCTGGGGAGGGACTCTTCATAAGGGACTGTGGTGAGAGGACAAGGGGTAATGGTTAAAACTTAAACAGGGGAAGTTTAGATTGGATGTGAGGAAGAAATTCTTTACTGTGAGGGTGGTGAGGCCCTGGAATGGGTTGCCCAGGGAGGTTGTGAATGCTTCATCCCTGGTGGCGTTCAAGGTGGGGTTGGATATAGCCTTGGATGGCATGGTTTAGTGGGAGGTGTCCCTGCCCATGGCAGGGGGGTTGGAACTCAATGATCTTGAGGTCCTTTCCAGCCCTAACTGTTCTATGGTTCTATGAGAAGAATCATCCCTCGGATAGTTGCTGTAGTATATAGTCCCTCCTTCAGACCTGGGAAAGAGCATCATGAAGGAGTAATGCCTTCCCAAGGAATATTTTATGATGGAAGGATTTAGATTGTGAAGGATTTGTTCCTTCACGGGGCACACATTAACTCCTTTCAGTTCTGTGAAATGAAGGGCAAACGCGAGTCCTCACACAGAGCAAACACACAGACAGGTTCTTGTGCAACTCCACCCCCTGTGGCTGCTTTCTGCCAGTTTCCGCAATGACTTAATTTAAACAAAATCCCAGGACAGAGGCACTCCAGAACACCGCAGCGTAACCTCAGCCTGAGCTTCCCTTTAAAGGGGCAGGTCCCTGGGCTTTCCTTCCAAGGCATGCGTGCTTATTAGCATCCCGGCTTGTCTAAGGGGAGCTAATGAGACCCAAGTCATGATAATAGCTGTGCTGCTAGGGACTGCCGTGGATGTGTCTTTCTTTGCAAGAAGGAAGGGTTGGGGATTAGCACTGTCGCCATGCGCACTTCTTCCCTCCTCTCCCCACTTGTGCCTTGCACAAGGAGCACAGACAAACACAACCTTGGCATTGCACAAAGATAATATTGAATCCAATATTTTGCAAGTAGATCAGTCACTGAGAAAATTTTTTATATCACCATTGAACACAGTAATAATGCCTTCCTTCTATGAGCAGTGTATGCGACACTGTGTAAGAGTTTAAACCTGGATGACAAATATCACAGATTAATGACTGTGTGAATAAGAGGTGATATTCCAGATCACCAAAATGGAAAGACAAGTTTACAACTATTTCCAGTTCTGAAAACCGCCACCCTGCGCTTTGCTTTTCCTCCCTATCACCTCTCCAGCGTCTTCCAAGCGTTCTTCACTGTGGCTTCTCTAGAAGCTGTCATGACACTTCCTACTCAACGAGTGCAGAAGTCCATGGATATCTTTCAGGATTTATCAGCAGGATTTGGAGTCCTGCCCCAAGAACAGTGGGGAAACTGCTCTTGGTTCAGGCTCATGCCAGCATGAGCTGGCTGGCTAACAGTGCTGAATAGAAGCCAGGGGAGAAATGCTTCCTCTGGTTAGGAGACCTGTAACAGGTAACACCATTTTCCTCCCTTTATTTCAGCTTTTGACTTCATAAAGACAGGACCATCATGATCATTTAGTACAAAAAAAAGATACACAGGGAAGTTCAAGACAGTGCTGTCTTTGAATGGAGACATCAGATGCTCTGGAGTCTCAGCCACACAGATTTCTTTAAATGAAGACTCCCTTTGTCCTTGTCACAAAGTAAAAATAAATCATGGATGCGTTTTAAAAAGATGTCACCATCCACTCTTGGAATATGACATTAAAATGCAGCCTGAAATTATGTTTCAATTATTAAGCTAAAAATATCGACCTAAAATGATGGTGCTGGCCAAAGGTGGAGCTGACTCAAGAACTAAGGCTGTGAATCTGGCCTATTCTTAGGCTGCTGGAGTTGTGATCACTAAAGAAACTGAGCAGAACTAAGCATGGACAGCAAGACACCAACACCACTGCGTCCAGAAATGTACCCGTCTCTGTCCCATCCCATCCTTTCCCATCCCATCCTTCCCACTGGAGAGGAGCACAAGAGAAGCATGGCCTGCAGGAAGGCTCTTGGGGCAGTAAGGCAGCTTTTTCTGTGACCCATTAGCAGCATAACAGCGTTCTGTCTGTCGGGGGCGGGGGCAGGGATGGTGAACTTGGTGCTTGGCTGTTGGAGCCAGTAGAAAAAAGTAATCACCAAGTGCTTTGGGTAATATTCAGGGCTTCTGTCAACACCACCCAAATTACCAGAGCACTTACCATAGCGGCAAACCTTGGGAAATCACGTCAAGTGTTTAGCAACTGTGATCTCATAGGGGTTTTTATTTGAGCAGCGCAGGATGAAAGCTCCTATGAAGCCTGAGCAGACAACTGACATGTCCCAGCCTGTTCCCTTCAGTGGCTAAAAGAAGTCATGGCAGACATTTAAATACCACCCCCCCCCCCCATGTGCAATTATCTCTGAAGCTGCAGCAGGGATGACTGCCTCTATGGGCAGCCTTCACAGGTGGGAGTGATATTTGAGGACCTATGCAGCACTTTGGGTTTGAGAAGAAGCTTAATCTGGTCTTGGAATATCTCATTGCACTCACTTGAAAGAGAACACTTGCCCAGGATGTCAGACTTCTGAGGACAAGTGTTCTGCACAGGCTAGCCCAAGCAGGAGATGGCAAACACTGTGAGGAGGAAAATCCAAGTGCGTTTCTTTACAGAGCCTTATTCTTCAAGCCCTTCTAAGCCTCCTTCTCTGTCACCCACTAAGCCCCAATGTCTATGCCAAGGCAGGGCTTGCAAAGGACAGTTATGTGACAAGAGTTATTAGGAAATAAACCTGGACCATCTGATGTCACCAGACACCCCAGAAAACATGCAATACAGGATTATCAGGTTCAATCTCCATTCCAGAGCCAAGGGTAATGCGATGCTGGTGAACACATCCGTGGTAGCTCCTTCCCTTTCTCAGATGCTGCTGTGTCAATTCAGCCTCAGGACCTGTGGCCCAGAGAACAGTTTGATTCCATTTATCCCTAGCATATTGTGAAAACTCTTATGGTCTTTACAAATGCTCCCTGCGAAAGGCTGAATGAAGAAGAAAATCACCTTTGTACCCCTAATACATCTCCTGCTGAGAACTGAAATAAGCCAAGAAGGTGACTTCCAGATATTCTCTTCCCCCCCCCCTTCACAGACTGAATTTTTTGTTTCAAAAATGACTGTTTTTATTTCAGTGTGAGGATTTTCCCATCAGATGTTCCTTCATGTCCCAGTGATTCACATCCTCAGTGAAACGTCAGATGGCTTTTGTATCTAACCTGGAAGTAAACCGTTTCAAGCCTTCTTTCTCTTTCCCCAGGAGCACAGCCAGAGCTGTGAGGTACCCTGGGAGAAAGGACTGCCGTGCAGCAAGCTACAACTTAACGATAGTGTCAAAATCTAAAAAAAGCCCCAAATAATTGATGTTATACCTGACACTTATTTACAAGTGCACAGAAGCAGCCTGAAAGCTGTAAAATCCCTCACCAGCCTTGTTTAAGCTCACCCTGGGAAAGACATGGATAGTAGTCACTTTTATTACCGGCAGTGCAGGGAGTGAGTGTTTCGAGCTTGTTAAATAAGTTGGGACAGATCCACAGATGGTGTAAATCAAACTTCTGTAGTTACTCCAACATATCTGTGGGCACAGAGGGCTCTCTGGAGTCATTGCACAACTGATGTCGCCTCAGGGAGCTCTTACATCAGGTGCAACCTCCATAAGCTGCAGACACACCAGCCTCCTGCTGCCAATACAGCACTCCCCACCACGCATCCCCAGCAGAGGTGGTGGAAGAAGGGGCCGAGCTGCTGCGAGCTCTGTCTGCCAACCAGGCTGGGATTCCAGCCTTGCCTGGGGCTGGTCCCCAGCCCCATCTTGCTCTCTGCTGGATCCCTTTGGCCAAACCTCACCCATTCCCATCCCCTCACTGCTGTAATGCTATGTTTGTGATCATGAAAATGGCATCGGAATAGATTTAGCCGAAGGTGGAGAAAGGATAATTTTTAGGGGAATGTAAGAGTAAAGACTAATGGCTGGAATGCATTTCTCTCCCCTGGGAAGAGGAGGAGGAGCTGGCTGCTGACACCATGTTGTGTTAGCATAACACTTCAGGATGACTAAATCGCTCAAGGTAAAAGGGTGGTGAAATCTGATTTGAGTTGCTGTCAACTGCAAAAATGCACTTATCACAGACTTCTCCCATGGTCATGGAAAGAGCCGGTGCATCTAAGCTACCAGCAGCACCTGGTACAGCTCCTGCTCCGTCCAGCTCTCAACCTCCATGAGATGGGAGTGACATGGATATGATGCTCCAGCCACTGTCTCCCCTGACTGTGCTCGAGCCGGAGGCAACTGGACACAGTCTGCAGTTGGGTTCTTATCTCCCATGGAGCAATGCATGTCACACAAGCCACCTCATGAAATGTTACAAAAAGCGTCTCTCAGCTCTTTCCCTCAATTTCTAAGGTTTAATTCTCTCTTTATGGGTATCTCTGCCCACATCATCCTCACCCTTGAAGAGCCATCAGTGTCACAGGGCTCAGAGTTGCAGCCCAGCAGCTCCCAGCTCGGCTGAGCTCTCCTAGAGATGCCACAGGGAGTGTTTGGTGTTGAAGCGAGACTCCCTCACCAGTGCTCTAATGGGAAGGCCACCTCCTGTAGTCAAGAGAAGGCCCAGAGGGTCCGCCTCTGCAAATCTGTAAATGCCCGATGACTGCAGCCTCAGCCTGTGGCAAGAGGAGCAGACTTGTTCTCAGTTTTCTGTTGAACAGCAGCACCACGGGTGACAGTTCTACCTCTGCCAGTGCCATCTACTCATTAATTCAAATCAGAGTTTGACTCCGCATCTTCCCTCATGGATTTCGTCTCCCGGGTCAGTCCTTCCCAGCAATTGAGGGATGAGCAGTTACATGTCTAAACGTGCGGTCATCATTCTGGGACAGTTATCAGACATGATGTGTGAAGTAGCTGCATCTGGTTAAAGAGGACTGTGTACATAAGCCTCCTTTTTAGCCGCAGTGTTCTTCAGTCATGCCAAATGTGTGAATTCATGAATGATGCTCACGTGAATAATCGTCTAAAACAACTGGATGCTTTTTCCAGCTGTCTCACCCAGATCTGCCTCTGCTTTGCTCCAGAAGCTGCGTTTCCCCTTGTTCACAATGTGAGCACTGCCACTTAGCTTTGCCTGTATTTTAGGTGCATACTGTGAGTGCCAGTGATTTCTCCAGTGCTTCTGTACAGAGCTGGTGAGAAATGCCATTGGTATTTATCTCAGGTTTTTCATCATGACATGCCTTTCAAATGTCCTTTTTTCCTTGCTTTCCCTGCTTTCACACAACCCTAACCCCGGTCTTGATGGTCCAGAGCATGCTGGGTTTCTGGGTTTAATCTGGTTTGAAACACACAGACACAGTTCCGGCCTTTGCTCCCCACGTGTCGGCCTGGGGCACTGGAGGCTCCTTCACCCCCCAGCCTGCGCCAGGTCCCTGCCTGCCTTTCACATAATGCGTTAGTTGTTAGCGGTATCCTGGGAGGGCTGGCGCTTGTTTGCCAAGCTCCTCTTGGCAAGGGGACGGGCGCTTGCAGCCGCTGCCAAATAACACAGGCCTCCCGACTGTAAAATCAGGTTCCTTTTTCACCTCTGGACTCTGACGGAGGTGAGGACAACTCTGGCTGCAGCGCGTTACGTGAACTGGGTGAGTGTCAGCCTCCCAGCTGCCGTGGGGTGCACCCCCACCCCTTCTCCTGCGCACGCAGTCTCATAGGCCATGGGACCGTGCCGTGCTTTATGTCAAGTTAACCACCGGTGTTTGCATATAGGGATGCACAAACCTGCCAGGATTTGAAGTCTTCATGGTTTAGTGGGAGGTGTCCCTGTCCATGGCAGGGGGTTGGAACTGGATGATCTTAAGGTCCTTTCCAACCCTATTCCATGATTCTATGATTCTATGTTTTTGGCACCAGGGAGCAAGGTGAGATCTCACATCCCACTGTGAAACTGACTCCAGTGAGCAATGAGGCTTCCATAAGACCGTGGTGCAGGGCGATGAGGTGAGGGTTGGCAGCAGCTCCAGTCTCTGGGCCGCACGCCACCTCGCCCTGCACAGCGTCTGCTTTCTTAGGAAGTGCCTCAGCAGCACTTGTGTGTCAGGGCTTCTCCGGAAATATTCCTGCCTTGCTGTGTGCCCCAGACAATTGCTCAAGCCCCGTCCCTGCGCCATTCACACGCTACAACTCCTGTCCCGTCCCGCTTGCTTGTTCTCCCAAGGCCTTGTTGCACAGAGCAGGAGTCGTGTGCTGCAGCATGGCACCTGCTCCCTCCTGCCCTTCCCCAGCTTCCCCACAAGCAGTGTCACTGGCGTTTGGGCCACCATACCTATACCCATACCCATACCCATACCCATACCCATACCCATACCCATACCCATACCCATACCATACCATACCCCATACCATAGCATACTCCACACCATACCCCATACCATACCCCATACCATACCCCATACCCCATACCCCATACCCCATACCCCACACCATACCCCATACCATACCCCATACCCCATACCCCACACCATACCCCATACCATACCCCATACCCCATACCCCATACCATACCACATACCATACCATACCCCATACCATACCCCATACCCCATACCCCATACCATACCCCATACCATACCATACCCCATACCCCATACCCCATACCATACCCCATACTATACACCATACCATACACCATACCATACCATACCATACACCATACCATACCCCATACCATACACCATACCATACCCCATACCATACCCCATACCATACACCATACCATACCCCATACCATACACCATACCATACCCCATACCATACCCCATACCATACCCCACACCATACACTATACCATACACCATACCCCATACCCCACACCATACACTATACCATACAACATACCATACCACATACCATACCCCACACCATACACTATACCATACACCATACCCCATACCCCACACCATACACTATACCATACACCATACCATACCATACCATACCCCTACTACAGCAGCCAACCCCACAGTCGGCCAGAGGGCCTCCCTCTTTCTCTCCTGCTTGCTTCCAGCAGCACTCGCTGTGGTTTTCCTCCCAGTCTTTTGCACCAAAGGGCTTAATTCTGGCACAAGGCCTCAGGGGACAGATGGCCATGGCTGGGGTTTGCAATGGAGGGGGCATGGCATGGGTGTCCCTCTGGACACTGCAGCTGCTCGCGAGGTGAAGAGAGCCAGGGCGAGGACTCAACCACTGGCCATATAGGCTCAATAGGGTATGATTTCTTACTGCTTGCTCCTGGCGTGGATCTGAGCACTCTCCATGCCAGAGCCCAGGCTGGGCAGGAGAGAGCAGGATCAATGAGGTCACCCTTTTTTGGGGACAGAAGGGAACCTCACCATATGAACAGGAGCTTGCTCTCATCCCCAAGCCAGAAAGCAGATACAGGCCTATTTAATTTACTAGTAGAGACACAGGCATCCCCAGCTTCCCATCTGATGCCGGTTTGTGTGTCCAGCCTGGATGCAGTGCCCTGCGCAGCTCTGCCTCTTCCCAGAGCCAAGCTTCCTCCAAGCCACCAGTCCCAGAGCCTGCCAAAGCACTGGCTAACATTCAGCTCATGTAGCGCTCGCCAGTGTCACCTGCTCCTCTCTGCTCCTGGTCGCTGTTTTAAGCTGAAATTGTCCCCTGGTTATCTACCTCCGGTGTGTATTTGTGACTCAGCCAGTGCTGGTGGAAAGGCTTAGCCATTCCCAGGAGGAGGCTCGGGCCAGGCACTGGAGTGCTCACCCTGGGAAGAGCAAGAGCTCATGGCTGTAGCACCTTTCCCACGAGATGTGCTTGCACTGCTGCAGCAGCTTGACTTAACGCCCTCCCATGCCTGTGCCACCCAGCCACGTTAAAAGCCATTTAAAGCAGCCCCCATCTCCAGAGCAGACGTGATTTCCTACGGGGTTTTGTGTTGCTGATGGCTGATCTGGTTTCCAGGAACAAGTTCAGTGCCAACTGGCGGCTTTTCTTGCGGCAGGAGCATTTTGAAAACACCTATCGCATGCAGACCCTCTGGTAAATGATAAATTGCAACCTCCTGTGGCCGCTTTTCCATGGTTTGGGATTTCCTTGTGTCTCTTGACTCCCTCTGCCCCCTTAATTGTGTGAAACTAACTGAGAGTTAACTAGATGCGTGACATCCGATTGAGTCAGCCAGTAGCTTCACAGCTTAGCAGGGGATGACAGGCAGACAAACAACCAGACACATAGACACACATGCCCACACATGTATGCACGCACACTCACATGTGACTGCATAAGCCATTTCTCTTAGAAACCTGGCTCCACCGCAATGATATCCCATGTTTTCGGCCAGTGGTGGATGTCTGTCCAAGGCAGTGATCCTCAGCCAGGCCAGTGAGATGCCACCCAAGGGAAATGGGGCTGGCTCTTTCTTTTGCCCCTAAAAAAAACCCCGTCAACTTGTGAACTGTACTTGAAAGACTTCTTGGTGACAACACAAAGCACATTACTCAGAAGTAAGGAAGTGGGAAGCCATTTGGCCTGGTGTCACGAGGACCCCTGCTCAGGCCACCCCAGGCTTTGCCCGGGCACCACCTGGGGTGGGTGCTTTCTGCCTGAGCTGAGACTGTGAATGTATACTGCACCCTTGCTTGGGCCCTGGTCCTGACACTGCTCAGCTTCCATGCGCTGCTTTGTGCCTGTGTCTAAAGCTGTGACAGTGCTGTTTTGGGTCTTTTACAAAAGGAGTTACAAGAATAGTTTCACTGATTTCTGTGGGGCACATCTGCACTTGGAGCTGGAGCACTACAGGACAGCCCAGAGGAAGGGCAATCCTGAGTTCAGAGCAGGGTTTAATTAGAGTTATAAATCCAGCACAGGGCTACACACTAGGAATAGATGGGTCACCAATGTCAGTATGTGGGCATCCTTCACTTTTCCACTGGCTTCAGCAGGGGTCCTGTGGAAAGCAGATACATAGGCACAATTGAAAAGGGACCCCTAATGTATGCAAGTGAGAGAAGCAGGGGAACCTGACTTCCATAGCCACCTAAATCTTGGGAGGAGGTGACAGAAAAATAGGGAAATTTGATTTTTCTATCATGCTGATAGTCTCATGAGTAACAGAAAAGGGTCTGCTGCCTATAGAGACTGTGCTTCCAAACAGGCTGCTTCCTGCTATAGCATCCAGTCTTGGTTCAAAAGATGACAGCTTTAATCCCTCTGGGAAAAGCAAAGCCACAGAGGTTAATCGAGGTAGTCTGCAGCACCAAGGCACAACAGAGCAGTTTCAAGATTCAGGTTTATTTTTATTATTGCGCTCCTGCAGGACTGGTAATCATGGTTTGGCACTCCAGGGAGAGCACAGATAGCGACAGTTCGTAGGCACAAGAGGACGTGACTTGGTCCTCAGCAGCTGCCTGCCTGTTGTGAGTTTGTGGCTATGCTGAAGCTCTGCAGACTCCCAGGCTTCTTAGCCTAGAGAAATGAAACCTCTGGCAAGAGCAAGGAAAGAAGTGAGGGCTGGCAAAGTACTCTCAAGGAGTTTGTGATTGCTTTGGTCTCACAAGCACTGTGCAGAAAAACCTCAGCCAGCTTCACACATATTAGCTTGATCCTGGCTGCTACCTTAAGAAAGGCCAGATTGAGGCCTTGTCTTACCTGCTGATACCTAAGTTGTTCTGGAGTCTGGTATGCACCTTCTCCATTATTTGCTTGTATGCTAGAAGCTGTAGCAGCTGAATCAGTGTATGTATGCACGCTCTTGGGTCTCCATGTAGGTTCGGTTTTAGCAAATTGCAACCTTCTGTTTTAATACCATTTTGACTGAACAACTTGGGATGGGGAGCAGGAGAGGATCATGAGCAAGGATGATAAGAGAAAGACTAACTTTATTTTGTTTCAAGTTGAATTTTACTTAGTAGTCACACAAGGTGGGGTTGGACATAGCCTTGGATGGCATGGTTTAGTGGGAGGTGTCCCTGCCCATGGCAGGGGGGTTGGAACTCGATGATCTTGAGGTCCTTTCCAACCCTAACTATTCTATGATTCTATGATGGCTGGAGACTGTTGTGGTTTAACCGCAGCCATCAACTGAGCCCCATACAGCCGCTCACTCACTCACCCTGGTGGGATGGGGCAGAGAATCATCGGAGCAAATCAGAAAACTCATGGGTTGAGATACAGGCAGTCCAACAGGTAAAGCAAAAGCCACGCGCACAGGGAAAGCAAAATAAGGAATTCATTCACCACTTTCCATGGGCGAGCAGGTGTTCAGCCATTCCCAGGACAGCAGGGCTCCATCACGTGTAACAGGTACTTGGGAAGACAAACACCACAACAAATGCCCCCCTCTTCTTTTTCTCCCACTTTATATGCTGAGCATGATGCTATATGGTGTGGAATATCACTTTGGTCAGTTGGGGTCATCTGTCCTGGCTGTGTCCCCTCCCAACTCCTTGTGCACTCCCAGCCTGCTCGCTGGTGGGGTGGGGTGAGAAACAGAAAAGGCCTCATCCTCCACTGATTCAGGTGGTTCCTGGAATAGCAGTTCCTGTAACATGTAACTCAAATCATGGATTACAACAGTTTAAAGATACATCCATTATAATATACACCCCTGATCCCTTTGAGCCAGGTTATAGGGTTTACGATTGCAGCGAACTCCTCCCTTTGCTCCCAGCCTGGCTAACAAGAGGTTCCTGGAACAGTAATTCCTGCAACATGTAACTCAAATCATGGGTTAACACAATTTAAAGGTATACGCATTGAAATCTCCACTCTTGGTCCCTTTGGACCAGACCATAAGGTTTAACGTTTCAATGAACTCCTGCCCTTGCCCCTGCTCCTGCTGGACTTCTCAGCCACAGGCTGCAGTCCTTTCAGGGTGTACCTGCTCCAAGTAGAGCCTTATGTAGGAGCCACAGACTCTTAAGGGGTGTACCTACTGCTGCACGGATGTACTCACAGCCACAGTCACTGAGGTGCACCTGCTCCAGCGTGGCCTTATTCACGGGCCACAATGCCTTCAGAGATGTAACTGATCCAGTGTGGCCTTACCCACAGCCACAGTCTCTTCAATTAAGCCTGCTTCAACAGTGTCGTGAACGCAGTCCCTCCAAGGGTGTACCTGCTCTGTTGTGGGCTTATCCATGGCCACACACTTTGAGGTGCTCCAGTATGACCTCACGCACAGCCACTGATGCTTCAAGGTGTAGCTGTGGCATCATGGACTCATCCACAGCCACAGATGTTTCAAGGTGTACCTTCTCCAATATGGACTTACCCTTGGGCCACAATCCCTTCAGAGGTACACCTGCTGCGGCACAGATGTTTCAAGGTATACCTTCTCCAACTTGGACTTACCCTTGGGCCACAATCCCTGCAGAGGTACACCTGCTGTGGCACAGACATAACCATGGCCACAGATGCTTCGAGATGTACCTGCTCTGCTTCGGGCTTATTCATAACCACAGACACTTCAGGATGTCCTGTTCGTTTGTGCACTCATCCGCAGGTCAGTCCTTTCGACTTGAGGTCACACTGGAGTTCCAGCCTGTCCAGTTCAACAGCACAGAAACAGGAATGATGCCCTGGCCATCTGCCCACCCAGACACATCACCATTGCGGTTAGCAAAATGTTCCCAGGCACAGCACACTGAGATGATGAGCAGCACAGCTCTACAGCAAGCAGAGAAAGCAAAAAGCAGCCACTAATTAGTACTAGACTAGTATACAGTAAGGCAAGCAAGCCCTATGACAAGCACAGAAGCATGTCAGGTAATAGCTAAACAGCAATAACAGCTATAAATTCGATTTAGCACATTACAATCAGATCTCTCATTATCTCAGACCCTTTGAGCCTCAGCCACCATAAAGGACTGTCATGGTTTAACCCCAGCCAGCAACTGAGCCCCACACAGCTGCTTGCTCACACCCCCTGGTGGGATGGGGGAGAGGATTGGAAGGGTAAAACTGGGAAAACTCATGGATTGAGATAAAGACATTTTAATAGGTAAAACAACAGCCACGTGCTCAAACAAAGCAAACATGGAATTCATTCACCACTTCCCATGGGCAGGCAGGTGTTCAGCCATTCCCAGGAATGCTGGGCTCCGTCACACATAACAGTTACTTGGGAAGACAAACACCATCACTCTGAACATCCCCCCCTTGCTTCTTATTCCCCCTGCATTATATGCTAAGCATGACACAGTATGGCATGGAATATCCCTTTGGTCAGTTGGGGTCAGCTCCAGCACCATCTGCCAGAGCAATGACAAGCATCCAAAGCTGTCTGCATCAGGCTAAACCAGGAGCTGATCTCAACATGGCCTGTTGAGAAACAAGTCCAAACACTTCAGGATTTGCTCTCAGTCAGCCTCTAATTGCACAGTCCAGTAATCATCAGCTGATGGGATCTGAAATGTGGATCAAGCAACAGCTGAAGCAAGTGAGCATTGCAGCAAAACCACAGCATCCATTCACGGACATTATTAAGAATGAAGCAAAGCTCCTCACTGTGCTGGTACTGTGCAGCAGCGCTGGTTATTGTCAGAAGTGGAGTTGGAGGTGCTCATACTCCACAGAGGGCATTCACTGCTCATACGTGGTGAGGCACAAAGGATCCACTTTTAGTGTGAGCACGGATTACCTGCAGAGAAAGGCTTCTGCACCTGGCTTGTGTTCAGCTATTGCTGGCTTCATGCAAGGATGCGAGGGCAGGAAACTTGAGCAAGCAGTCTCTGCTAATGCGCTTGCACATTTAGAAGGCAGTGAAGCAAAACCACACTGGAGTCACAGCTGAACACACTTGATGGGGGAGGCACTGATGTATTTCACCATATTTACATCAGCCTGGATCACCTGAAAGAGCATAAACAGCAAACAAAGGAGGGGGACAGGAAGACATTTCGTTTCATAAGGCTGTTAAAGAAAAGTGAGTGAGAAATGAAAAGGGCAAATAAAACATTAACACTTACTTTGCATCTCTGGCTGCCAGAGAACAGATAGTTTCTTAAGCAAGATTCTGATTGCTGAGAGCAGAATATGAGGAATTAAGAAACTGGGAGATAAGATCAGGAATAGTTAATAAAAAGCCTGGGATCTGTAAAACCAGTAAAAGGTTTTATGCTGCATGCATGCTGAATGAAATGGGGAAAGAAATTAGAGACGCTTTAGCAAACCTTTTCAGAAGTTCAAGAGAAATCCCTTGGGACTGGAAAATGCAACAGAAAGGGGGAGAGCAGCCTAAGGGCAAACCAAGGCTACATCTCATCAGTCTGCAAAGTCTTAAAGCTCTTTAAAAGATCACTTTGGAGAAATACACAGAAGAGCATAAGAGCACCTCAGTGAGTTGCTTGAATTCACTGAGGTTGTTACTGGCAGAGCAGAACAAAGCAGTAGCACATGCTGAGAATTTCTGACTGGACAACTATTTTTAAAAGGAGAAGATGAGAGAGGGACCTGAGTAGAAACAAGACCTAAGCAAGAAGAGAAAACCTTGCTAAGACATACTTGTCTCAATTGTTCTCTTGGCTTCAAACCCTGGACAAATTGCATTGCAAATCCAAGTGTTAATCATGAGAGCTTTGTAAAACAGTTCTAAGTTATGTTAAAAATGGTAACACTGCATATAACATCACAAAGACAACCATCCCTGTCCAGCCCTGGGTCACATGTAGAAATGTTAAGCTGACGCTCCCTGTTAGATTTAGCTAAACAAAACTCCCTGGTCTTTGCCTGGATGACAGCACGGATGGTGCAAAGAAGATAGCAAGAATCATACAACTGTGATATCATAAACAATACTGAAGCAATAGGCTTTGCATTGCTTTAATTAAAGTAGATGTGGTTTATTAATGAATAAAAAAAAGCTAGCAAACTCTGACCATAGAAATATGAAAAGATAAAGACAAAAGTCTTTACATAGAATCATAGAATAGTTTGGATTGGAAGGAACCTTCAAAGGTCATCTGGTCCAACCCCCTTCAATGACCAGGCACACCTCCAACTAGATCAGGTTGCCCAGAACCACATTCAGCCTGGCCCTGAATGTCTCCAGGGATGGCTCACCCACCACCTCTCTGGACGACCTGTGCCAGTGTTTTACCACCATCATTGTAAAGAGTTTCTTCCTCACATTCAGCCTGAATCTCCCACTTTTATAGAATCATAGAAAAAACCTTAGAAGACTAATTTTTAAAGAGTTCAAATACTGGTGTAATATTTAACTAGGGGATAATATTTTGTCATTTCTATCTAAGCTATCCCACCAGGATCAATTCATAGGAAGTGACACAAAGTTAATGTATCTCCAGTTTCTACTGCTTCATTTTCTATGCTCTGTGCAGTGTTTTAATTCCTTTAAGGCAAAGTGCTGCAGCTTATATTCTCAGTGTTGCAAAATGCTTTGCAACTTCTTCCGTCTGTGCTAATATTTCAGAAGTAGCTAACTGGAGGATAAAAGTCTAATATCACTGTCGTAATGAATTCTCATTAGGCAGCAGCATCTTACAAAACAGGGATCAGAGTGACCTCATCCGTGCGTCCTGCTAAGGATGCCATCCCGCTGCACCAGTGTGGTGCGGCTGGCCAGACAGCCCTGCAGTTTGCTCAGGCAGTCCCCTGCTTGAAACATTAACTTACATGCTGACACAAAAGCCAATGCAAGGACAGATGAGAAAAGGACTATAAAGAGGAAGCATCAGTAGGTGCCATACCTGTGCATTTAAAAGACCGGCAGCAGTGTGCCCCTTGTGAGGGTGTGTAGCAGTGGAGCTGCCCAAAATCACCTTTCTCCTTATCAAGAGCATCCTCAGGCTGGAAGGGCAGTGATGCAGCCATGCAATTGCAGCCAGGAGAGCTGTAACTGTAGCACAGGGATATCAGGACATGGGGCAGGTAACAAGACAACCTCATGGTGCTCCAACTCAGACCCTGAAGTCAGAGGTGAAAAATTAGTCAGCTTTGATCACATCAGTGCAATGTTCAGGGTGTGGGGTTGAACGACTTCTGGTACAAGGAACTACTACTGTAAGGCTTGCATGGCAAGTGAATGGAAACCATGGTGACCATGCATACTTAACTCTACATCTGTATCGTCTACCAGAGCTTTGGATATGCAGGAAGAATCAATTTTTCAAGAGAATCCAGGAATATATAAAAAGCAAACCTTTCCAAAGCTTTCAGGGATGCCACTGGAAAATCCTTTGACAGTGTTGCTACCTGCGCAACACACGCTAAAATAAAATGCAGCAAGTAAGCACTTATGCACCGGCATCCTCTTACATTCCTCTCTGCATGTGCAGAAACCGGGTTAACTGTGGAGCACACTGGGACAGATCTGTGACCAGGGGAATGCTGGGGCCCTTATGAGACACAATCACAGAGTCAGCGCAGCTGAGGCTGGCGGCCACCACTGAAGGTTGTCAACCCCTAAGCCTTGCTCTTTTAGGGTCAGACAGAGCAGGCTGCTCACGGATGTGTCCCGTCAGGGTTTGAGTATCTCCAAGAGTGAGACTCCACAGCTTCTGCGTGCAACCTGTATCTGTGTTGAATCACCTGCACAGTACAAATGGGTTTTCTTGTCTACAGAAAGAATGTTCTGTATGTCTGTGTGTGCCACTGCCTTCGTCCTCTTCGTCCTGTATCACAGCATATGTTCAGATGCCTACATTTTTCTATATAAATCCACAGTTATTCTCTATACACTGTGTAATGGAAAAAGCTGTTTCTTTGCATGGCTTTTTGCTTCACTGCAGTTAGGTATCTTAGCAGAACCCAAGGGTCACGTGCCATCCCGCTGGGGGAAGCCAGGTAGAAGAGAATAGGGTCAAGCCAATAGGTGACAACTTCAACTGCATTCATGTGTGTCCAGTTTATTCATAACTGGAATTCTTCTAGATTTGGCAAAGTAACAGCAGACTCAACAGGATGTGTGTAGTTCCAGCCTGGCCTGTCTCTGTTGGAAGAACGTGCTGAAATAATGTCTAGAGGTCTGTCTCAGGGGCATTCTGGGGAGGTAAATGTTATATCCTTATTGCTTTCTAGGTAAAAATGGAGTAATTAAAGGCCTGTATTGGAACAGGGTCTTTGTAGAGAAACAGAAATTGCAATCCCAATTTTGAAGCTTAGCCCCAAAGGGGATCTGGAAACAAATTTCTGAAAGAAGCAAGGCAGCTTTTTATGGACACCTTCCACCTTCAGGGCTGCTGAATCATAGAATCATAGAATAGTAAGGGTTGGAAAGGACCTCAAGATCATCGAGTTCCAACCCCCCTGCCATGGGCAGGGACACCTCACACTAAACCATGCCATCCAAGGCTATGTCCAACACCACCTTGAACGCCACCAGGGATGGAGCATTCACAACTTCCCTGGGCAACCCATTCCAGGGCCTCACCACCCTTACAGTAAAGAATTTCTTCCTCAGATCCAATCTAAACTTCCCCTGTTTAAGTTAGAACCCGTTACCCCTTGTCCTCTCACTACAGTCCCTAATGAAGAGTCCCTCCCCAGTATCCCTATAGGCCCCCTTCAGGTATTGGAAGGCTGCCATGAGGTCTCCACGCAGCCTTCTCTTCTCCAGGCTGAACAGCCCCAATTTTCTCAGCCTGTCTTCATACGGGAGGTGCTCCAGTCCCCTCATCATCCTCGTGGCCCTCCTCTGGACTTGTTCTAACAGTTCCATGTTCTTTTTATGTTGAGGACACCAGAACTGCACACAATACTCCCCCTACCTCTTAATCCCACAGCAAACTGGCAGAGTGAGGAAAAGAGGTTTATTCAGAAACCAAGCAGAGGCCTGGGGATGCAGCACCTTCAGCATCGCTTTCCTCCGGGTCCACAACAACAGCATGTGCAGAGGGCTCAGAGCTGGAGAGACCTTTGATGTCTCTCTTCCATCCTCGAAGCTGCTCCTCTGATGAGCCCCTTTTCTTCCCCATCCTGCTGTGCAGCTCCATGCCCTAAAAGTGGAATGTGTCCCTCAGATCCCTATAAGCAAGCCCAACAAATGATGCTGCAGTTCCTGCATTTCTCTCCAAGTTGCCGATGGACGCTCAGGCATTGAGGAAGGAGCACTTTCTGCTAGAGCTCAGCCAGCTGGGGCTTCACAGAGCAAAATCAACCTGAAACTGCAGACAACAATTCTCAGACAGATCATGGAGCCTTCAACTTCAGAAGCAGTACAAGAGATAAGTGTCAATTTGTGGTTAAGTCCTATTTATCTGGAACAGCACTGGAGGGTGGCTTGGCCTTTCCTGTAGCATAGCAGTTGGAACTGCCAAAAGAAAGAGGCATTAAAAGTTAATAAAAAAGTCTGAAACGCACTCATTAAAATACTTGGAAAACTTCACAGTTTGGCTTCAGACCATGGAGCGAGTATGTGAGAACCTGACCGGGCTTGCCTGCCTCCCTTCCAGACCGCCTTGACTTAATGCTGCAGAAAAAAATCACCTGGCATCTGATGGGGTGCTGAAAAGCCCCTTCCATGTCAGAGGCTGTTGTAATTTGCCCTGGAAATGCATCTGAAGCACAGGAATGCGTGAGCACAAGTCCAGAGCTCGCGCAGGGGAAACACTGGGTGTTCTGCAGATCAGCACATACTGATGGTATTTTATTGATTCTAACTCTCAACCCAAAGTTGCAGGGGCTGGTGACTGTTATCCTGCTCTGGATCACCCACCCTCTGGATGGTTGGACGCTGCAACTATTGCTCCCAGAGCAGGATCTCTGGATACCACACTATTGAGCAGCCTGGCCATAGCTGGAGCCATTTCCAGGAAAATCTAGCCCTGTATTTGACCTCACTGTTCTATTTACTCACCACACTAATTGGGCCAGGTGGAGGGAAGGCCAACAAGACAGGTAGGATGGACTATTTGCATAGCTGCGAGCAGTTTCTATCTGATCGAGTGGAGTGGATTGAACCATAGGTGGATTGTGGGTCAAGAGGTTGTTTGAGTTTCACATTCATGGATGCACTCTCCACAGCCAGTGTTTTTGTTATGCCACTCCATAGCACTCTGCATTGGCTGCTAGGTCATGAACTGAGGCCTGGACCTTGAGCTGCTGAGGATCAGGACCGCTGTGGTTATGCATCCATGTGGCACCCTGAGAACAAACCCTACTGTGGTTCAGAGAAGGCTGCCCACTTTCTCTCTCAGCCATACGGCCTGCCCGCAGGTGTGAGGTTTGGTGGTGTTAGACACTTATTTATCAAAGCTGAAGCCACCTTTGATCTAGTGCTTAGTTCTAAGGTAAAATTTAAAAGATATATGAAGTACCAGCTTGGGATTCTTTGCCTAATCCTTGTACCTCCTACCCCATCATTTCTCAGGATGCAGAGCCTTTGGCTAACATTCCACTAACATATTTGGGATTATCCTGCAGAACACTGTTTATCCTGCTTCCTTCAAAGTGCAATGACTACCTTGGGACCAGCACGTAGTATTGAGTTTTGCACTCATTGTAGTTTCTATGGATGCAAGGTGTTGGACTTGGTGGCCTTTGGCCTTTTCCCTAGATGAGCTCTCTGGGTTTTCAGGTACAATATATAGAGAGTTATGGGTTTTTTCATGGTAGGGCTTATTTTACTGAGGAATGTAACTTTTCCTTTTGCCTAGGCTGTATTATGAGTGTATGATTGATTACACAGTGCTTCTTTAGCAGTGGACTGCTGTAAAAGATCTGACCTGCATCTCCCGCATCCTGCAAAATCCCAAGGCAGGGCTATGAGGAGGCAAGTTCAGAACAGGCAGGCTGTGCAGGGGTCAGTGGGATCCATGCAACACCATGGGTAAAGAAGACAGGAGGGAAAGGATTTTTAGCCTCACCACCCATGTTCTCTGCACAAAAGGACTTCTGCTTGAAGAGCATCACAGTCCTGAGCAGCCAGAATCTTGCTTAGTTTGGGTGACTGAACCCAAAATCTCTGAGGAGGAAACACACCTTAGCATCCTTACATGGCAATGACTGCTCTTAGGGTAGTCCTACCTGTAAACACTGCCACAGGCCTCTGAAAGCACATAGCACATAGTATCAGGTATGACCAGTTCACAAGACATCCATGAAGAGGACAGATTCCTGGCAAAACCAAGAGCAGCACGCAGCTTCTCCAGACCCCTTTGCCCCATCCTCTTCCTACATAGGAAGCTCCCTGAATGACTTCTTGGTAGGAAAAGGCTGCTGCTGAAGGGATGGAAAGAAGCTCACACAGTGGAAGGTACGCACATCCCTGACTTCTGCAACTTCTCTATTATCAGTAAAGAACAAAGAAATAGCAGATGTATATCTGATGTGTTTACATGAAAGCTGCAGTATTTACTGATGCTTTTAAGGTCATATTTTACTTCAGTCAAGCATCGAAAAAAATGTGGGGAATATATTGCAGTTCGTTAGCTAAACACCCTTCCCGCCTGTGGATTGGGTAAGACAGATACTCACAATAAACTTTATCTGGGGGACAGGTCAAGGAATTGGCAAGAGAGTCCAAAATCCACTAACTCAAGGTCACTCATCCACTCAAGGAGTCCATGCTGGCTGAGCAGCGACCGTAAATCATCACATTTGACACTAATTTGGTGGCCTATGTAAAGCATGAGTGGATCTGCACACAGTTCCCATGGGAGGAGCATCGTATCACAACTGCCAGCTACACAGGCAGTAACTGGTCACTTCCATGAAGAGGCCCAGACTGCACTGGGCATGGAAAGGTAATTTTCCACCTAATCGCTGGGAGTTCTAGTGAAAGCATGTATATACATAGGAGTGAGGCCAAATCTGTCACCTAACCCCATGCTGATGGAGCTATAAATCCACGAAATCGCAGTCGGCAAACACAGCAGGACACGCTCTGGGTCCTCCTGTCTGTCACACCAAGTCCTAGCAGGGGACGTAATGTGGCATTTCCTCTTGGCATCCTAACAATTCTATGGGAGCTATGTGGGCACCATCACTATGCTATTCCAATATGCCCCAGTGACCCAGTAAGATGGAGTTTTACAAATAGGAAACAGCAAAAGCAAATTGCCTAAGGGTTTTTGGCAATCCATGGTTCAGACACAAGATATTGTTGAATATTCTTGAACAGAAGTTTAATGTCTCATGCACTGAAACCCCTCCTCAGCAAATGTACTCCTAGGCTTAGTAGTTAAAGCTCCCCACTCACTTGTTGGGGCGTGAAGAAACTACGTGTATGGCCAAGCTGTTCCCACAGTCAGCTCTGAGGTGAAAGGCCCTGGTTGGTGCGAGAGGCAGGGTACAACTAAACAGACCCTTCTCACCCAGCAGTTGTCCTGTTATGGTGCTACTTGAAGCCTCCATGGGAAAATCAGGAGAAAAAGCAGACAGTTCCTTTTTAGTCCTTTGGAACGTGAAGTCTGAAGCCATTGTGCACTGTTGCAACCCAGTTATCATTACAGACTATCCACAATACATAAAAACTATGATGTGGTATGAGCTAGAGCGAAGTGTTTTGGGACCTACTAGGGCAAAAATAGAAACCTCCTACGCTAAATGAGAGGAGTGCTCTGCATGCACTGAGACGTGTGAGAGAGGTTGCTTGTAAATATTCTTTGCATCTGCGTAGGAGTTGTATGGAGGAAGACCTCCAGCAGCAGAAAAAGGAGATAAATAGTACTTTATTTGGCTGAGCCTCTGGGGAGAAGGGTTTTAATATGTGCTAGAAAGAACTGGGGACTGAAGTTACCAAACTGTGTCCTGGTGAACTTAAATAATAAAGGCCTGAGCTATGCACTGCTGCCTTGCACAGCTCCTGTTCCATGAGGAGGGCTTCAGAAAGGTCAAGAAGCGCCTCTCAGCATATCTTTCCTCTCTTCACTTGGCAGCTTTCAGTGCTTCTTAGATAGAATCTCATAGGAAGGAGTCACAGATTTATGTGTGGAGCAAGCTTCCATTAGCTGGAAATGCTCTTCCCAGCTGACAGACTGTGAAATACTGGGAAAAAATTAAGCTATGCGAACAATACTGCTGAGCTCTGCCCAGTCTGGGCTAATCCCCACTTCTCACGAGAAGACACGTGCGCTGTGCTCATGCACGCACAGGGGAGCACACGAGCACACACCCAGATGTGCTGGTAGCACCTCCTCATTAGCAGCTGCTCCATGCTTCCTCCTGCACCGCTCCTCACACCCTGCCAGCCTCTGCCTCTTTCTGCTATGGCTCCAATTCTCCTATGCTGCCTCAGGCAGTTTCATTCACTTTCTATTTATCTGGGGTTTGTATCTTCAGCCAAAAAAGTTCAGGTGCTACCAAGAAAGGGTGGGGAAAGGGGGGGGGGGGGGGGGGGGAAGTTATTTACTTTCCTTTTTCCAAAATTGAATAAATGTGAGCAATTTTTTAATGTGATTTATGCAAATGTGATTTCTTACCCTTTTTTGTTTTTCTTCCCACCAATGCTAGTCCCTGCAGTTTCCCCAGGGCCAGAAACCATGTGCTTGTCTCTGGGTTTTTGACAAATAGTTCAATAATCCAATTTAACAATTTTCTTTTTTAAAATCAGACAAAATCCAATATCTTGGATAAACCACTTCAAACCAAAAGCCATACATTTGACAGGGGATAACTAACCAAAAATAGCATTATGAAGGAGGAATTTCAGGCATAGAATCATAGAACAGTTAGGGTTGGAAAGGACCTTAAGATCATCAAGTTCCAACGCCCCTGCCATGGGCAGGGACACCTCCCACTAAACCATGTTTATTCCAAAAGGATTTAGTGACCAATACCAGGCACATCCATCTTAGAAAAAGGATTGAATATACATAAGCAAACAGTTTATGTCTATTACATGAGTTTGCTCTGTTAATTGCAGAAGCTTTCTAGCTTCAGCAGGTCTGAAAGCTCATGAACATTAAATCTAAATTAACATCACTAAGGCAAGTGTCTTTGGTTATAATTCATCTTCATCTTGGCACATCACGGAGAGACCCAGGAGCTCGCAGAGGTGCACCCAGCAGCTGTGCAAGCAGCTGGAGCAGAGCAATGGGAATATTCCCAGTTGTGTGGAGGGGGGTGAAAAAACTGAAGCCACCTCTGGGAAGAAGGATCTCTACTTTGTTGTTGTCCATCTACAACAGTTCTGCTGATATAATTAAACTGCCAGGTATGATATGAGGAAGAAATTCTTTACTGTAAGGGTGGTGAGGCACTGGAATGGGTTGCCCAGGAAGTTGTGAATGCTCCGTCGCTGGCGGTGTTCAAGGCTGGGCTGGACAGAGCCTTGGATGGCATGGTTTAGTGAGAGGTGTCCCTGCCCACGGCAGGGGGGTTGGAACTAGATGATCTTAAGGTCCTTTCCAACCCTAACTATTCTATGATCCTATGATTCTATGGGTGCGGCCTAAGCAGGCTCCCCATATAAAACAATGGAGCACATCGCTGGTGTAATCATGTGTCATTGGAACTGCAGATTTGACAGGTTTGCTGGCAATCTGGGTCTTACTAATATCTGCAAGGATACAGTCATGCAGGGTTTCTGCTATCCTAACTTCCCCTCCTATTTGGTCTTTGGACACTGATTTCTGTCACACTTCCGGATCATCTGTATGTCTCTGAGGTGGACTGGAACTATGGGCCATCCTGGTATCACAGGGGACACTGCCAAGGAAGCATGGGAATGTCCCCTGGGCTTCACTGTACTAATGTCTGCAATTTAACTACAACAGTATCTTCCCAGTGGTCTCTCCAGAAGGGGAAGCAAGATCATCTTTGAAACTATAACATCCTGTACTGTAGACATGTAAAATTAGTATATCTACATTTGAACCTAGACACCTAAGCGTTCAACGCCAGGCTGGAAGGGGCTTTGAGCAACCTGATCTTGTAAAAGTAGGGGAGTTTGACTACATGATCTTTGGACATCCCCTTCAACCCAACCATTCTGTGATACCGTGATTCTATGACCTCCTCCCCACCCCTGTGCTCATTTTGGATGCCTATACACATAAATACAAATGCATGCACATATATGTGTGCAAGGATACAGGCATACACTGGCAAAAATGAGACTTCAGAAGCAACGGCACAAACGTGCAAGTATTGGTATGAAAAAATACACAGCATGTTCTTTTTCCTGCTTCTTCAATGCAGTGTTACTGCTGGTGTGGCATGCCAGTATCCATCAGGTCATTCTCAGCCCTGCATATGAACACACGCACCCTGGAAATAGCACTGGCTGAAGACTGGATAGGATTTATGAATCAATGGCCATGTGGCTCCTTCAGTGGCACTAAAGCAGGAGATGCATCATTTCCTCCTTGCTGCTGTGATATTCGCAGAGACTTGGGTGTTTCAGGAAGAGAGGAATATCTCTCAAATTGACTCAAGGACAGCTGTATGCTTTAACTGATTGCTTGCCATTTCACATCTTCAAAACATGCCCAATTGGAAATACCAGCAGTTCACAAAGAACTAGAAGATGCATGGCAAGTAGGGATCTCTGCCCTGAGCCCGGATGTCAGTTCAGTTATTATAGGTAAATACATAATACAAACGCTAGTAAACAAGCCAAGTACCATTTACAACATGTTAGGTTGCTCACCCCATACTGTTAGAAGTCTATGGGGCGTCATATTTGCTAATCTGCTGTCTTGGTTTATCTGTGGTCAGCTCTTTTACCTTTGGTCTTACCTCACCTCTGCCCAGACTGAAATGCTCACACCCTTTGATGGGCAGCAGTTACATCCCCCTTCACCTCATCCTGCTAGCTGAAACAAGCCTGACTCTTGAATCTCCTCTTACAACATAGGCTATTCCACCCCCTTCCCTGCACCTTCAACAAATCCCTTATGCATGCAGGAAAACACAGCTTGCCAAACACTCAAAAGAGTCCTGGACCAGGGCATTAAACCTGCCCTTGCTCTGCTGGTCAGCCTTACATTCTATATGCACTAAAACTATGCTTCCTGTATAACACTGGCTCCTACTCATGCTATGACTGATCAATGCAGCATGACGCAGCTTGTGCACCAGCTCCAGCGTAGCTCACTCCCATTCAGCCAGTCATCTTCTCCCCATGGTAAATGGCTGTTTTCATAGCAAATGGTGCCCAAGAGCTGAACGCTTTCACCCTTCCAGAAGCCAGCTTAGAGCCTATAGCTCTTGCTCCACCCCCGTGCATTGGAGAAGGATTTTGGAAAATGCATTATCTTCTTGCAGTGCCTGGCTAGAGTTTCTGCCTCATTATTGGCGGAAAAAGGAACACCCAACAGAAGCTGGAGCTGCTGCCATGTCCAGTCATGGGGAAAAGGAGTGCTCTCCGGGCAGCCTGTCCTCTTGCAAATCTGTTTGTGCAAGGGATAACATAGTGTGGTCATAAAAGCCTGAGCCACAGCTGTTACTGCCACAGTCTATGAAGCAAGGGAAGGACAAAGTGTTCCAAGCCTTGATCACAGCTGAGTTTGAACTGCCCTGGACTAATACATGCATAGATCTTCCCCACCCCTCTATTTCCAGCTGAAAAACGTCTATATGGCTGATGGCACAGCTTCCTGTCACAAGTTCTCAGATCAGGCCCTATGCTCTGCACTATTATGTTTAACCTCTTTCGCACTACTACCCTCCATTGCTCATTGCTCAAACCAACAAGATTTCTGTGGGTAGCATCTCATGTGCCCCATTACTGGAAGTACTGAACACTATACCATCAGTTAATGCAACCATCTCCTTTTGAATTAAAGTTTCTGTTTCTCCAGTATAAGAAATAACTTCTTGGGTTTATTTCAACTTTTTAGTGCAACCTGGCTTGCCTGCTCTGTCTAAAAAGGTCAATTTTCTTAGAAAAGAAAGGCACCGTGTTCATTTGGTATGATCTACCTCAAGCAAATTCATATTGTGTTTCACCCCATTTCCAGTTATCTCTTGTCTCTCCTTTGGCATGGTTTTTGTGCCCAGCTGATCCACATATCTAATCTGAGAGTTGAAGGAATAAGAAGAGAAGGAAGCTGGTGCTTACCTCCCCTCTGTACTCTGCTGTGTGTCTGTGACACTGCAGCTGCTGGAGTCCACGCAGACAGCCTAAAACAGAAGGAACAAAACAAGGAGTAGAGTCATGAGCGCTCCTACGGAGCATGGGCTGCACATCCTTCCTGATAGAACCTGTTGCCTCATGAAACTCGGAGCCTGAGGGGCTTAGCCAAGTATCTTAGAGATGAAAAAGCTAGCAATTATTAAAAGACAATTAAAAGGATTATCTTTCCTCATATTTCATAAGCTGTTCTCTAGCTGGGCCAGGAGGACATGAACTCCTTGGTTGAAGAGCTCTTCATTCAGTGCACAACCTAGGTTTAACATTTTCTGCACTGTTTGGCCACTGTTCCAGAGAAGATATCACTGCAGATGAAGCACTTCACCAGGAAAATGGCTGCATCTTCATTATAACCTCCATGGTGCATCTCCATTGCAGAGCCACACTGCTACTGGGGAGTGTGGGGGTGCACAGGTACGGTTTGCTTTCCACACACTGCATTTGGAACTACACAGTGTGGGAAAGATCTTCTGCAAACTCCATGCCAAGCAAGAGCATGCCTGCATGGCATGGGTGCTGGGTTCAGTGAGCAAGGAGGCTCTGTAGCAACTCGTTGATGCTTAAGGAAAGGATAGTGTCTATTGATTAGGGCATGTAGTCAGATGAGCTGCAGACATGGAGCAGGGTTTCAGGATCTGCAGCTCTCTGGGAATGGCTTGCTTGGGAGAACATAGCTGGAGATGCAGCTGTGTGTAGCCGGCTTGCACAGAGGTGCAGCACCTCACCAAGGAAGACCCTCCTCACTCTGCCACTTGGGCACGCAGGCATGCATTGCACCAGCAGCATGGGGACCTCACACAATGCAGGTGCCAGCAGGCAGTGCACCTCCAGCTTCCTCCGTGCTGAAAGAGCCTGGGTTGGGTGCTCCACAAAGGGTGCAGCCCAGAGAACCATAACCCATACGCCCCACAAGCTGGGCAGTGGGGTAGGAAGAAGAAATCATCACTACCTGTGTTTCTCAACAGCCACAACAGTGCAGAGGTGTGCCCAGCCTTCCAGGCACATGCTCAGCCCAGGCCTCAGTCTCCTATGGCCCTTTCTCTTTGCCAAAAAGAAAGCTTTGGGCCGGCTGCTAACCTATTCCCCTCTTCAGCAAGCCAGAGATGCAGAAGGGAGGGTGCAAGGAGGTCTTGTGGTACAGCGTGAGATCTGTTCTCCAGCAGACACAAGATTCTATGACCTGCCTCTGCCTCATTCATGCGTGAAGCCACTTGGGGAAGCACTGCTTTGTGTGCAGATGGACGCCAATGTTGTGCTCAGCACTGCCTCTGGCACTTGCCCCTTGCTGCCCAACACGGCAGCAGCAGCCTCTCTGCTGGGCTGCTTGTACCCAGCTCTTCCACCAGCTGCTGACAAGTGAATTTGGAGAAAAGGCGATGAGCCTTCTTTCAGGCACCTCCTGGCTGCTGCTGGAGCCCTGTCCCCTCTAGGAAGCAGATCTGGGAGCGGTGCAATGGCATCTTTTCATAGAATCATAGAATCACAGAATGGTTTGGGTTGGAAGGGACCTTAAAGCTCATCCGGTTCCAGCCGCCTGCCACAGGAAGGGACACCTTCCACTGGACCAGGTTGTTCCAAGCCCCTTCCAGCCTGGGCCTTGAACACTGCCGAGGATGGGGCAGTCATAGCTTCTCTGGGCAACCTGTGCCAGTGCCTCACCACCCTTTCAGTACTTTTTCCTAATATCTAATCTAAATTTACTCACTTTCAGTTTAAAGCCATTATCCCTTGTCCCTATCCCTTGTAAAAAGTCCCTCTCCAGCTTTCTTATAGCTCCCTTTAGGTACTGGAAGGCTGTTCTAAGGTCTCCCCAGGAGCCTTCTCTTCCCCAGGCTGAACGAGCACAGCTCCCTCAGCCTGTCTTCACAGGAGACATTCTCCAGCCCACATATTGTACACTTCTTAGTCTCAAGCTATGTGTGTATTCTGTTGATCACAATGCCCTTTCCCAGGGGTGTATAGTGGAACCCAATATGCCTGGGAAGGGCATTTAAGACTGCTTAGTCCTTCAAAACCACTCCATGTGTATTTATCCAGCTGTTGTTTCCTAAACTGACAGGACTTTCTATGACTGCAAACCCTTCTAACATTCAGTGAACAACAACAATAACAAAAAACCCCAACAATTCTTGTTTAATCTTTTTATGAGCTTGACAACTATTACAGAAGAGAGTAAAACCTTTGAGCACTTTTGATATTGGATAATTGTAAACCTTTTATTTCGAAAGCAAACTTAAAACATGTTGAGAATACTTTCCTTCCTGCAGTGAAATTAATGTACTGGCTCCCTCCTGGCCAAGTGATAAAGAAATATAAAAGTGATTTTCCCCAAATACTGTTTCTTCTGTTGCAGTTTGTTAAGTAGAGCCAATACATCACTTATGGTGTTCTCTTCAGATAATGTCAAACCATAACGAGGCAGAACATGCAGACTTCAAATACGGTGGGACAATAATACTAGGAGAGCTTATAATAAAACAATTGGCTCAGGGTTTCTTTAACAACATTTGTCTTTAAACAACTGCACTGAAATACACCTCAGCTTACCAGCTTTTAAATGAAACAATGAACAGTCCCCAGACGGCTGACATTCTGACTATGACTTTTAGAAAAAGAACGTAAATATGCATTCATTTCTATAAAGGTTCATCCAAAATATCTTGAGAGCTCCCTCACTTTATTTCAATTAGTTCCAGTCCCTTGGCAACCAGGACTTAGTCACTGCATATAAACTATGACTCCTAGGTGCTAGATCTGTAAAAG
This sequence comes from Amazona ochrocephala, assembly GCA_039720435.1. Taxonomy (NCBI): domain Eukaryota; kingdom Metazoa; phylum Chordata; class Aves; order Psittaciformes; family Psittacidae; genus Amazona; species Amazona ochrocephala. The sequence goes on from CM077876.1 coordinate 22,255,394, forward strand.
GATCTTGCCCCAGAAGATACCGCATATGGCAGCAAGGAACAGTTGTGTTTTACTCAACATTTTCACAGCTTGGCATTTCAGAGAAAAAAGGACTCATTAAACACCTTGTTAATATGCTGGGAATGACCTTGCAAAGAGAAAAGAGCATGAGAATAAAGTTCTCACAAAACTTGTATTTATGTATGTCAGCCCGGGTAGATTGAAAAGGGATGGAAAACAGCGTGGAGTGTCCAAAGTCCTGATCCACCTGCCTCTGGCTTTGCCCTGGCAAGCTGTCCAGCTGCCTTCCTGTGTAACAAAGAGTTTTATGGCCAGATCTTACCTCTGTAAGAAGGCTGGTGTTAACATGATGGTCACCCTGGATGCTAGGCTTCAACTTGTGGCCTTCGTTTCAGCTGGCGATCCCGTCTGTGCTGACCACAGCAGGAGTTTCTCCCAGTCCAGGATTTCATGTAATGGACCAAATCATGTTTTAATTCAAAATGATTGAAAAATGGAATCCAGCACGCAGAGAAAACACCTTTGGAGAAGAAAACATGGCTGCAGTCTGAGGCCAGTAAGATCACTCTGGCTTGAGTGTTCCACTGTTTGATGAGAGAACATGCGCTTCCCTGAGGACTTAATACAGATGAAACCTTTAGAGACCAGATTCTCAGCTGGCATAATTTCATTAATTGAACAAGTTAGGCCCTAATCTCTGGTTGCTTCAAGCTGCATCTGGGATACTTCTCCTAATCTCTGCTGGATGAACTAGCATCCTTTTGTCTGACTATCATTATGATAACCACAGAACAGTGTTTTTTCCCCTAGATGTGATTTTCTATCTGATCAAAAGGCCACCAAGCAAGAGCTGGCAGAAGCCTCAGGAAATCAGCTATCCCATCATCTACCATGCAGCAGGACCGGCTGTACTTGCACTGTAGACTTGTTCTGTATCTACAGATACCACAAGCGGTTTGTTTGTAATGACCAAGCAATTTCATCCAGAGCAAGACAAAAAAGAAAAGGGAATCTGAATCCCTACAGTTTTAGAGGCAGCTTCTCACCAAGATCCCACCTGGGCATTAAAATGAAATTGGGCTAGGCAGTAGCAAGGAACTCAAGCTGCAAATGCAGGAATCCACCAGCAGCATTTTTTCACACATTCAAAAGCAAGGGTAGCAAACAGGCTCTGGCTTCTGGCATCAGCTTCCATGCCGAAAGCTTGGAAGATATCCTATGTGGTTGGGGGAAAGGGGCAAAGGTTTATTTGGGTTCAGGTGATGTGCACAAAGGATTCAACAGCACTCTGAAGCTGTGGGCCCCTGTGCCCTCTGCATGGGAGTTTAATGATGGTTCTCCATTCTTGTGCATGCTGTAAGTTGTTACTCCAGCTGTCACACAGCTGTCACTTAGCTCTCTCCAGACCTTTTTTCTTCATGTGGCACTATGCTCCTGATGGATTCATTCAATGATTTATCAAGCACAAACTAGCCAGAAGCATAAGCCTGAGATTTATGAAAGATCATTTCAAGTAAAACCCGTGAAACTGAATTACTGAATGCAAAAAGCCCTCCAGGGAGAGTGCTTCTCTGCAGAAGAAAATAATCGCCATTTTTCATTTGTTCCACCAACATTTTTATCTTATGCTCAGCTGCAGTTTGCACACCTAAACCAATACAGAGACCAAGTGTCCCAACTATCCTACACACCCACAGCTGAAATAGAGAATCCGGGATGCTGACAGAACCAATATCAGAGAAACAAGAGACAAAAAAGAAGCCCTTGCTATCAGAACCACCAACCATAGGCTTATTAATTTACTTTAAGATCAGCAAATCACCCTTCAATAATTTCCAGTTTAATCTAATCTTGTTTGCCTTTTAACACCCAATTAAAAAGATGGATACCACAGTAAGCAGGATAAATCAACCAAATTGCAGCAGCACCAAACGCACAAACACATCCGCAAATCTGAATGGGGAATAACACCTGACAGAAGTTCTCGAGAAGGTGATGTTATCTGTCACTTCTGTTGGAGCCTCCCTGTAACTTACATCAGGATAAAGCGTGTACGGACTTGGCACTGTCCCAACACATACAAGGGCACAAACCATGACCAAAAAAATGTAGTCACATTTTTCTGGAGCACCCTCAGGGAGATGGTATTGTGTGTTCTTCTCTGCTCTAAGGACTTGGTAGAGAGATTTAGGTGGAATTGGTATCCTTCAGGATTTCTTCAGCTCAAACCTGGACACAGCAAGTGAGGTACAGCCTCCTGAGGCTCACTTGAGGACCTGGATCTGGGCATTTGTGTGAGCATGTGCATGCTCGTCTATGGAAAGGGGAAGGCAAATAAAGTTAGAAAACAAAATGTCTCAAGGCATTCATTAATTTTTCCAGCAATTACACAAAGTCTACACCATTAATTAAAATTAAATTAAACTAACTCCAGACCTCTGACCCATGTCAGGAAAGAGAGTCAACAGCTGCCTGATGGGGTAATATCAGAACAGACGGAAGGTTTCTGTTCTCCAAGGGGTCAGTTGTAAGATGAAGAACTCAGCTGAACCACCCCTATGTATTACTTGGAAAGCAGCATACTCCTCACTTGGTGCTGTAGAAATACAATGAATACTACCACAGTAGCTCATAAAAACCTTCAGGGCACAGCCAGAGTCCAGGCCCCTGTTCCTGCTGGGTGACAATAATGCCCTGTAAAGAGGGGCCCTGACTCTGCACCTCCGCCATCATGAGAAGGCTGCACAGCAGGACAGGGGCATGGGGAAAGGTTGAGAAGTCACCACTCAGCTCCCACCACAGGCAGTACATCCCCTAAAGCATGTGTTCCCAGGGTCACCACAGTAACTGGTAGCATCAGTTAGGTGGGGCTCTCGCAGGGTCAGTGGAGGGAACAGGGTATCTCCACAGGTGATGCCATGCTCCCACGCACTGTGAAAAGATCACAAGGCACAGCTTGAGATCCTGACCCTTTCCTCCTTCCTTTTTGCACTTTGCTCTCTTGAAATTCAAACAGAGTCTTTTCCTAAAGCAGACACTTGGTTGAGCTGAGCTCTACTTTTCCCAAAACAGCCATGGAGAGGGCAGAGAGGACTGTCAACCCATTATATGCCAATTCAGTGACTGGAGAGCACTTGCTCACAAAATGGAAGACTATCTCTCAGCTCCCCTTCCTAAGCATGATCATAATCCAGGTTTTCCTCCACCCACCTATGTATATCCTCAGGCTTTTTCTCTTCCTGCTCCAGATCTGCTTTCCTGTCTGAGCCCAGCTCTGCTTTTGCCACCCCCAGTCCTGGTGGTTAGAGAATACAAATCATAATGAAAACTGTGGGTTTGAATGCCTTCAGGCTGAAAAGAGCATTGGATCCAGGTGCTTCCCAATGCTGAGCAAGACTGCCAGCCATTATGGTTATTCCCAATGGCAAGCAGCAGTGCCACCAAAAAGGGTCACATTCTTATGACAGCAGCGACAGTGCTTTGTGGTGAACTCAGCGATATGCATACAGGCAAAAGCAGGCTGGAAATTGGTGGATTTCAGGTTTCTTCATGCTAGTTTAGGTTTTGAGGGAGTTCACACGTGCCTACTTTCTCAGTGCATTCCCTTCATGTCCTGCATGCCTAGGAAACTAGGGAATACAGGTACTTTAGATTTAGACTGTGCTGTGAGATGGTATTTTGGATTGCTTTCTGGAGGTAAGGCACTGACATTTCACCAAAATCCAGTATAAAGCACTCTGACTCTCACTGGAAGTTGCTAGTAAATAGATACCCAAAGAGCTTTATGTCACAATAGCAATTAAGTGTCTTGGGTTTTTTTGATAGGAATTAGACATGGCATTAAATGAATTTTAAATGAATTCAAGCAAAACGCAGAGACAAATACTGCCACTCTTCCAGTGAGCTTCAAATGATGGGTTTCATGCCTGGTTCTAAGCTTTGGTGCTTAGATGTTAAAGACAAAGGTATATATACTGCCTCAGAAGAGTGCAGCAAACCCCTTTTTCTAAGAAGTGGTTCATATTACAACTAATTTAGACCTGGTATAATTCTGTTGCTTTCAGTCCCAGGAGTTCATTTTGCTTGCTGTGTGTTTACAAGCTGAGAAAAGACTCAAGAAAGCATATGAAAAGCACCTTCCCATGTGACAGCATCTACGTTAAAGCCTAGGCATATACACAAAATCTGCGGGATATTTAGTGTACTGTAGCCCAGGGAACTATATCTTTCAAGGGATCGCCCAAGATTAAGGCTCAAAACATACTATGTGACTTTGGGAAAAGCACTTAGTCTTTCTCTGATTAGGTCTATCAAATAAATTAAACTCTACTAAACATGTTCCAGGGCACTGGAATTCAACCCTCTATAAACTGTTGACATAATCCTGGGCATCAGTTTCATTGAAGCCAACTGGCAGTGTCCCAGGCAATTCCCCACACAGCTCAGGAGACAGCACAACCCACCACCACCCCCAGAAGCCGTGTAGAAGGCAATCAATCACTTTTCTTTGGAGGGAACGCAGGGAGCACAGGCTGCTCCATGCCAGCCTCAGTGCTCAACAGCGAGCCTGGGCATGTTTTGGTGATCAGTACAAACATAACTGATGTGCCTCAAATAGGGATAATGTATCACTTCCTTCATGAAATGCTTTGTGATTTAAGCATGCAACTACCGTTATAATCTTTGCAGACATGTAACTGGACTACCCATGAGATTATTTGAAAGCACCTGTAAGTAAAGGTGTCTTTCCCCTCTCAGAACACTGCATAGGGAACAGCTGCCAGAAAACCCATCCTGTAGGAAGCTCATGCTCACTCCTACAGGTATTGCCTGCCTGAAGAAAAAAAAACCCAAAAGGTAGTAGTAGCATGGTCGCTTATGGGGGCAACATTTCTAATTTCCTGCGCTTTGTAAGTGCAGAAGATGTTTATGCATTACTCTCCTCCCTGTGAGAGAGCAGGATGGCCTTGTGCTTCTCCAGCTATCCTTTACTTTCTCTGGCACGCTCCATCCCACAGTCTTGCCATGGCCATAGGAGCTTGTGTGATGGATGCTAACAAGCCACCTGTGCTTGTGTGATGGATGCACTTTCAGCACTGGAATAGATTTGAGCCAAGAATCCTCCTTTCCAGAAAGGGTCCAGGTGGACAGCAGTTAGTGTTGCTGTAAATCTCCTCTAGAGGCCAGCAAGCAATAACCTGGAATTAAAGTGAGAGGAATGGAAAGAAGACAGAAGTGGAGAGAAAGCACGTTCCTCCACTGCACTCCCTCATCCTTGCCCAGTATGCTGGAGCTCCTCACCCTGTTTGTGCCTTTCACTTGATAACATTTTGCTTACTGATCCTGCCAGACACACAAAAAATGGGAGTCTCCTCCAGCTGCTTTGAACTTCAGTGGGTTAGGAGCTGCGTTCAAAATACAGGTCACAGTTCATCCATCATATTTCAGTCCTCAATAAAAGCCAGCCACTGATGAAATGGGATGACGAAGGTTTGCAACAACTCATACTGGCATTAATTACCAGTCTCCACAGTCAAAAGCTACCTTTATGGCCAAATGGACACGTGAGTGGTTGACAATTCTAACCCTCTACTGTTTGCTCATCCTGAAGCAACAGGCCCCATCACTAGCCCACACTCCTCCTGCCAAACAGAGTAAAATCAGTTATTCTTGACTTAAATTTGCGCAATTTTACATGTCTGTAGTCCTTCTAGTAAAAAATGCATACGTATATCTGCTTACCAATGCAGGATAATATTCTATACAGTATGATTCATCCAGGGGAACCAATCCTATTTTGGAAATGGGCTATTCTGAGATGTCTGTTCACAGCAGTTTACACAATCTCCCTCAAAGCTATTAACCCACACCTCTATCAGGCGTTGTGTGCAGGTGCATCAGCCCACAGATGGAGCTGTTTAGTATGTAACGCTTTCTATGCAAAGACACAACAGAAAAATGGAACTGGTGATAATTATCATGACAGCTCGCTTTCTAAGATTTTGGAAGAAAAAGGTTTCTGACAAAGGGAGGCACTCAGCCATGTCTTCGCACAGAGAACAGCTGCCTTAGCGTCCACTAGCCCATTTTACAGAGGGGACGGGACTGAGAAAGGCTTTCATCCTGAAATAATGCCCTTTTCACAGGTGTTCCTGTGGTTTTCATCATGCCCTGCTCTCTCATCTCAGTTCTGAATGAAGGAATAAACATATACTTGCACACTTGGAAGGACCAACTTCCAAGGAAACATTACTGCTACAGAGAAGACAGAACTGTTCAGCTGCTAGAGAACTCCTGGGCTGGCCGTAGCAGAACTTACTTCAATATCACACCTCTCTCACTTCAGATGGCAATACAGAAGTAAACGGTCACCCTACAAGCACCTACATTTCTATAAAAATTGAGTATGTTTCATTTCTCTCAGTAATTATTGAATTAGATGGATTAAAAGCTATGAGACCATGATTTTTAAAGTGTTCTTTTGGTCAAGTGCCACTGCAGACTACCATGAACTGTCCAACTCCAAAACCCTCCTCTCCTCACTATTCTCAAAGCTGCAACTTTCTACAGCATTTACAAACAGCTGCAGTTTTCCGAAAGGCAGAAACACCCTCAAATTTAGCCACGTTTGGCATCATCTGTCTCAGATGTTCACAGGACTCCAAACACAGCCTCTCCCACCTCTCAAATGGAAATGCTTTTGACTGACAGAGGCTGAATCTACATCCCTGACTCAGCTCTTTCCACAGCCAAACCACTGCACAGGTACATGAACTACATGGCTAGATGGTACTTGCTCACTCCTGCAGTTGATGGTACCTGCCCTTCAGATTTCCCAAAGGACAGCAACCCCTGCTTTACATTATTCCAGGCCTCTTTTGTTCGGTTTTAATCCTGTTTCCAGCCATTGTCTTATTTGACACCTGAATTGCTGTCAACAAGAACGATGCCACTTGGTACCATTCACAAGAGATCCAGCACCTGCAGGCTCAAGCTATGAGTCACGAAAGCCAATTAGGGGAAAGTAATTGTGCACAAAACAGGAAAAGCAAGTGGTAGTATGTTAAAGTGTTTTATCCAGAGAAGACAGTGAGGTGAGAGCAACTGCGTTGTTACGTACATAGATGAGGAGAGAATGAAAGCGTATAGCCTAAAACCAGCTTTTACTCTAAAAAATCATGTGAAACAAGAAGGTGTTTGTTTTTTCCACAGAGAAAGGAGACACTTGGGCCAAGTCACATTATTTGCATGAAGCATGAAATTAAATTATGTCACTTGTTTTTAATGGATATACTACTTCTACTAGCTGTGGAAGAGGATGGCTGCGGGTGGCTGGCCCCGCTGCCGCCGAGGGGAGCCCGGAGGGGCAGTCCCCAAGCACTTCTCTCTTTCGGGAATGACATCGGCAATGCAGCATCTGAAGCCCGACCGCCTCAGAGCGTGCTGCTTCTTACTACCCCGGGTGAGGAGGGAGGCAGAGAAGGAAAGTAGCCTGCTGAAGGCAAAGGATAAATACAAACAGATCCAAAGCTTCCAGCTCCAGCTGGACTCTGCGGACCGCTCTGCCCTGGGAAACCGAGGGCCAAGTCAGCCGCTGACACACTACCCCGCGCCATAAAGGCAGCACAAGGTCCGCCCTGGCTCCGCTCCATGCGGGCGCTCAGGAGCTCCCCTCCACTCAGGCGAAGCCATTCCCAATGACTTCTCAGGGAGCCGCCTGTGAAGCGCTGGGGTTTGGAGGCTGAGAAAGGGGCCGTGTCCGCCAGCCGCACCAGTGCCGTTGGCCGCCATGTTCGCCGCGCCTCCAACTGCGTGTCCCCACGGCCGCACCCTCACTCTCCTACTGCCCCCCGGTGATTTCTTTGCCCGGGTAACTCCAGGCTGGGACATGAGGTCGAGCGAGCGACCCGTTTTCCGGCGTTATGTCCACCTCCCCTTCGCCTTTCAACCCAAGCGCACTCCGCGCTGCGTGGCGGCGGGGCTGGTGGCGGCAGCGCAACGCCGCCATCTCGCGGCTTCGAGCGCGGAGCGCGCCGCCTGCGGCAAAATGGCGCCCGCGGGGGCTCGGGCCAACCATCGCAGGAAAGAGCGTGTGTGTGAGGGAGGTTCGGGGAATGGACCGGGAACGAAGGAGTGATAAAACCTTTGAACATAGACATTAACATCTTCCCGGAAAATTTAGTAAAAGGTTTGGGGAACCTCCCCCCCCCCCCCAAAAAAAAGGCAACAAAACAACACACACAACAAGGATTAAGGGGATTTTCAAAACCATGAAGGCAAACCTGCATCTGATGGGAAGGACTTTTTTGCTCTTTGCTGGTTTTGTAACAGCCAGATGCATTCCAGTGTTCCTTCAGAGCTTGCAGATGGCAGGGTTTAGGGAAAGGGCTGCTCCACACCCCATTTCCCTGCCAGACTTCTTTGAAATCTCTAATACTACTTGTCTGCCTCAGGCTGAGTTTCAGCTTTAGACTTCCTAAAAATAGTTCAGACAGAACCAGAACTAGTTAGTGTGAAACAGTCGTTGCCCGTGTTCAGCTCACATAGTCATTTTGTAGCATCACAGCACACAAGTCAGTATGAACTAGAGTGCCTCCATGCACTGAGGCATGAATTAGGCAAGCAGCCAGTGACGTAACTTTAGCCCAAACTATTAAAACATTAAAAGCTGTGGAAAATGTTCTTCCCGGTGGGAACATTTTAGAATTTGGCAGCTAAAATCCTTGAAGATGCATTAAATTCCAGTGTAGGACCACCATCGTTAAAGGAGACTCTCCCTGCCCGTGCTGTGTGTGGCTGCTGCAGGCTGCCGCTGTGATGTCGGGTGCCTCAAATCACGATGTGATTTATGTGCTTAACTGCCTGCAGTGATGGTTCACAGGGAGCTCAGTGCCATCAGCTCAGGGTCCGTTACACCCTTTGCTCACGCAGAGGTGGAGATCCTGATGTTTCAGTCCCTCTCACAACTTACAGAGGTGCAGGTATGAGGCCATGTGGTGGATTTGTTTTCCATTTGTTCTCTGAAAACCTGGGCAGTTAAATATTCACAGAAGTTAATGTTAAGGTCACACAGCCACATAAACCACTCCAGAATGCAGAGATCGACTGTGCAACCATTGCTCCATCCTTTGTGCACGTGCATTAAGGTGTGCTTGCTTCTGTTGGATGGAGTTCATGTCTGTGGTACCTCCTGTATCGTGATGACAGAAGCCCTGGGCAGGTAAAGGTCAGTGCCATAACAGTCCAAGTGAAACAAGTAGCAGAGCCAGGGAACCGTGCAGCTTAGTACTGTTCAGTGGCTGAGCAGGAGGAGCTCCACATGCAGCCAGTCCACAGTCCTGCCTTTTGATAGCTGCACGTGCCACTTTACCTCGCAGGTTTGGGAGTCTCTTACTCTTCATGTGCATGATCAGGACAGGTAATTTTGCAGTCTGTGAGATGTCAGATGTTTGCAAACCCAAGGCGGGCATTGAGAACCCAGCATTTTCTGATGGTTCAAAGAAATGCATCTCCAAAATAAGGGAGATGACTGAAATTCATACAAAAAAGCCTTTATTTTCAGTTTGCAATGAGCTTTGCTACTGAGACCTCTGTGACTTGTCTCCCAGGACATTTGACTTCTATCAGGGAAGCCAGCTTTCACTCTCTGCACGCACACAGCAGTACAGCCTTAGAAATGTGGGCTGATCCACCCCGCTTCTTTTCCACCAGGAAGTCAATGAGCCAGCAGCAGGGATTTCCCTTCCCCGGAGCCGCAGCAGCTCTTTTCCTGCGCTGTCGGAGACCACCACCTGCTGGGGGCTCGGCTCAGCGCTGTCGCTGCAGCCGCCTGGCCTCCCCTCAGCCTCGCTCTGTTCAGGCTCATGGCAGTTGTACCCGCCTCACACAATTCCCGTCTGTCTGCGCAGCAAGCAGTTCTGTGGAGCTAACAAATACACTGTTTGTAGCTGACAGCACACTGCTTTCCTACACTCAATCATGCTTTGCTGTCTCCATCAGGAAGGGAGAAGAGACTGTTGCTGTTGCATCTAATTTTAATTACTCCTCAAGCCATTAATTTGGAGGACTTTTGGCTATATCAAAAGAATCTGTCTCTCCCATTCTTTGTTATATGCATTTAGTTGTGGTTTTGGTTTGGTTGTTTTGTTTGTATGTTAGCTTTTAATATTTCTTCTGCAGTTTGGGAGCTTACTGAAGATGTGTGGGTATTGGACAGCATTGTTATAGCTCCGGCAGGGAAGCAGATTATCTGGAGGGTCACAAAAATCACAGCTTCAGATTGCCTTGGTTTCTTTCGGTGAGGAGGGAATGCCGAGGCAATGAAAATGAGCTGCTCTTTGTCACTGGAAATCATACAGGTTTGGCAGATGACTAGCTGTGGGGTTTGGGGGGGACTGCCTTGTATAGATGAATAAAAACTAAAGAATTTTCAATTTTGGAAAGTTGGAGATCAACAAACTAAAAATGATAGCAGAGCCCTGGAAAACCTCTGGAGTGGGTTCTCTGTGAGGCCGGGAGGGTGGAGAGGAGGCACAGCAGATCATGGAAACATTTGCTTGCATAGGTCTGGCTTCTGGGACTGATTTTTCCCATGAACACAGGAGCAATTTCAAGCCCGGAAACCCCAAGTTTTCAGTGAGCTGCAGGTTTTCCTTTCTGAACAGCTGTGACGCACATGAAAACACTGATCAGATTAAGTTGGCCGTGGGAAGGTAGTCCAAGTATGCTTCATAGGGCATGTAATGAAGACCTTAATAATCCTATATCTAGAACAAACTAACAACCAGAAAATACTGTCAGTTGACCAGTTTCCTTTCAGACATATTTATATACCAGCAGGTTGAGGGAGGTGCTCCTGCCCCTCTACTCTGCTCTCGTGAGACCTCACTTGGAGTATTGTGTGCAGTTCTGGTGTTGTCCTCAACATACAGAGGACATGGAACTGTTGGAACAACTCCAAAGGAGGGCCACAAGGATGATCAGAGGACTGGAGCACCTCCCGTATGACGACAGAATGAGAAAGTTGGGGCTGTTCAGCCTGGAGAAGAGAAGGCTGCGTGGAGACCTCATAGCAGCCTTCCAATATCTGAAGGGGGCCTATAGGGATGCTGGGGAGGGACTCATCATTAGGGACTGTAGTGAGAGGACAAGGGGCAACGGGTTCTAACTTAAACAGGGGAAGTTTAGATTGGATATGAGGAAGGAATTTTTTACTGTAAGGGTGGTGAGGCACTGGAATGGGTTGCCCAGGGAAGTTGTGAATGCTCCATTGCTGGGGGTGTTCAAGGCCGGGTTGGACGGAGCCTTGGATGGCATGGTTTAGTGGGAGGTGTCCCTGCCCATGGCAGGGGGTTTGGAACTAGACGATCTTAAGGTCCTTTCCAACCCTGATTTGTCTATGATTCTATATAATCATGTTACCATGCAGCTCCCATGACAAATTGCTAACAGTGCGGAGAGAGCTCCTTAGAGTTCCCATCTTGCCTATTCACTATCACAAGAAATGTCTTTTGGGAGTGTCTGGTGGGAGACCATTTCCACCATAGCCTGAGATTGGGTAGGACGCAAGGCTTGAAGCAGAAACTGCTGGAGGTCTCCCAGATCAGCTTTCTAAGCAGTCTTTCTGCTTAACTTCTGTTTGCAGCAACACTCATCTTTCTCACTGAAAGGAATCAGTTTGAACCAACTTTGTGCTGACGCTGTCTTGGACCCACAGGATATAATTTCTGGTCAGCTGTAGCCTTTCCTGCATGCTAGCACATTTAGTGGTGGCTTTCTGCATCTCTGAGACCCATAGGTTATAATTTCTAGTAAAAGAAAGTATTTCTTACTCTTTTTTTTGCAGCATGAATCAGTAAATCACTGGAGCTCCGATGTCAGGCATTGCTGTACAGTGCCTAGAAGCCTCAGCAGTGAGGAACTTCCACTTGCAGGACTCATCTCACCTTCAACTTCTGATCTCACCTTCGGCTTGCCTAAATGTAGGACCTCTGGGGTAGGAGCTGACTTTTGCCTTGTGTTCATCCCGCACCCATGGCAAAGGAATCACACTCCCCAGGCTTAAACAAAAGGGCTTCTGGTTCATTAACATATATAATAACGCCATGGGAACCCTCAAGCCTGACTGGGGTGAGAGGTACCACGTTACCAAACAGCCTGCAGGCTATGTGATGGGTAGTTTATTGGCACAAAATTACAGGGTGAGTGGGGCTGATCTGAGCCTTAGCCTGCTGCTGCATATCCAGCCAGAAGGTCTGTGGTGTTCTTCCCAAATTTTCTGATTTGCTGGTTTGGCAGGGTTAAGCTTTTTTGATAAAGTTACCACCTCAGTTTACAGATTAACCCAAAATGAGGTCAAAGCAGACTAGAAAATATAATTGAAAACAAATGTTGGCATCTCTGATGTTTAAATGAAAGCAAGACGTTGAATTCTGCCTCACTTCCCACCAGGGCAGCTAGCAAGAATACAAACAGTACATAGCTTGGATTGGGGATGCGTGAGCATTGATAGGACCCAGGTACTGAGCAGTGTTCAGTGTTTATCACAGTGGGATGGAAGCAAGCCTCCAGGTGGACCTTAATGTAAATGAGAAGTAGTTACATTCCATCTCCACCATAAGTGACAAACCAGGCTATGGAAGCAGTAAGATTGAATTATGTCATTTTTGAGCACTGTGTGCTCCTTCTACTGCTTTGAAATTTGTACTCCTGTCTTTGGAATTAACATTCAGGTATTTCACACTCTGGGCTAACTATGCATTTGTTAACTTCACAGATGTCATGAGAACGGCCTACTCTCACTCTCCGTTATCTTCGACAGCCCTAAGTACAGCCAAGACAAACACTTTTCTCCAGATGCAAGCTGCCCTGATTATAACTCCTGCACACTGTTAATGGGCTTCAGTAAGCTTGGAAACCAGCATAAAACACAGGTTTCTCTGAACTTTCTAACTTTGCAGTTTTACAGTGTGTTATGCTTCTGGCAGGAAATCTGGATGAGCTGCCAAGTTGGTAGAAAATTCAATATCCCACTATAAAAAGAAACTTATCATTTGGCATGTATATCTAAGTGCACCTTCCTGTTGCTAAGTTAGCATGATTAAAAGAATCCCCCATCTGAGACTCAACCATCCAGCTGCACAGTTCAGTGAAATGACTTTCAATAAACAGTGCAAGCGTGAGGGAGCCATTCCTGTCAGGGCTGCAAATCCAAAGTATCCCCCAGGATCTTCTGCAGGACCTCAGCGTGTCCTGTCTAGAACTGAACTTCTGTTTAGTTCATCCCTTTAAATAGTCACAGGACCATTATTAAAACTATGATAGAACACGTAATTTGCTTTCACAGTATAAACCAGGAAGATACAAGCTTGATCTGAAGTTAACAAAGCCATATCCTTAGTAGTTCTTACATCACAACCATAGCAATAACTAAATGACAAACATCAGATTTCTTTTTTTCTCTCCCCAAATAGGTGTTTTAATAATTTTGAAGAAGCATAACATTTGCATGTGCATTTTTAAACCATATATGTGGCTCAGTTTCAAAGAACAATGCAGCTTCTCATACTAGGTTATATATTTGTGTTACAGTATGACTAGAACTATAGGGTTATTAAAGATTAGCTTTACAAGTATGCTGTCCTCATTCATATCCCATGAGGACATGCTAAACCATCTCCATTCTGTAGTTTACATGCATGCCAAACTACTGTTTAAGTATACTCTATAGTTAAATGATCTTACTATTCCATGAGCAGGACCTGTGTGGTCTTCCTTACATTAAAATAAACCATTTAATACCCATTTCACTTTTATATCCAAACATATTTGTTCATTTCCAGAAACTAAAATAAGTTTTAGTGAGCCTTCTCACAAGTATCCTTGATTTCTGTTTGTTACCCAGAAAGCCCTTATCTGAAGTGTCTTGCTAAGGAGACTCGATGCCACATGCTCCAGGAGGTTCACCCGCATGTTTGTGAAGCACACATTTCTACAAAGCTGCCCTATCTCGCTGCACAGGCTTTGCGGCTGCCCCAGCTACGGCTGGTTTTAGTCTGGGTGCTTTCAAGAGTTCCCACCGACTGTTCAGTGTCTCAGGCCTTGCCGAAGCATGTCTGACTGAGGAGCAGATCCACAATGACTGTTACCTGTGGCTGCATGATGGTTGTGTCACTACCATCCTATAGCCAGCACGCTGCTTACAAGACAGTGCATTTGGTTCTGTCACAGTCCCTTTTTATGTGTCTCAGGCCCCCCATAGAGCATGGCACATTGAGCAACCAGCTGAGCAAATTAGGCCCAGGAGCGCAGGAGCACATACTGCCAATAAAGACAGCAAGCTGCTGGGAAAGCTGTGTGTGTGACCTTACACAGCACTTGGCTTTTCATGGCTGGCTGAGGGCAGCGATACTCCCACAAGGACAGCTGTGCGCTCACTTCTAGGGGGCTGGTGCCAAGCCACTGGAATTCTGCCACTGGAACTAATGAACTCACTCAGGAACCTCTGACTTACATTGGACATTTTGCAAAATGCGTTAATTCCCAAATGCACTGGAAAGCATGTCCAGCTGGTCTGGATACACAAGACTTCACAGTACACAGTCTACACAGCCAAAGGTTAATAAAGCTAAGGTACAAACTTGGAATCACTTTAATTCTTGGAATAGTTTGCCAGATGATGTAATTTTCCACCAAATAAGCAGCAGATGAATTACCAAGGTTCTGTTGTGTCTGACGTAAAGCCTGTGCTTGAGGAAAGGAAGAACCTTTACATGCTATAAGGATACCAGAGAACATGCAAACTGGGGGGCATTGCTACCTCATGGTTAATCCGCCAAGACAACAAAGTGATGCAAAGAACACCCCTCTCCAGCACAAACTCAGACTCAGCTGAAACACTTGCCTTAGCGGTCTTTGCTAAGTTCTCCAAATGCTGGCTGTGAGAATGATCAGTAAATACAGAGCATGGAAATCGACCGTGTGCATTTAGTCTGCTGCCTGCTTGTAGAACTGAATCTCTTACAGTGCAATTAGTACCTGGAAAAAGCCCTTTGTGGCAATGCAGTCCATTTCCTTGGTGCCAAACAGGCACTAATGCTTGTGCAAAAGAGCATGTGCATAGTTTATAGCTCTGTCCAGCTCCAAGCAAGCAAAAAGCACTCTGCAAACACAGGATGCTATTAAAGCCAAAGGGAATTTTGATGTTGACTTTGACGAATACAAAAGCAGACCCTTTACATCAAATATTCTCTCCATGGTGGACAGAAGGAGGCTTCTAGGCCCTCCTGCTGCCCCCTGCGGGTAAATTCGTATGTACGGTTTAGCCTCAGTCTAAGGCAAAGGCTTTAACTAAAGAGTTTTAACTTATTTCCCAATATAGCTGCTTCCTTAGGTACTTTGCCAGTAGCTTCCTTGGAGTTTAATGTACCTTCTTCAGCCTCATCCTGGCAGGACTCCTCAGTTCTCTCTCAAAGTTCATCAACAGAGAGGTCTGTATATTTGTAAAACCTTGCAGTGCTTTAAGTAGGTGAAAAGGGAATAGGAGAAGGTGGTCTTGTACATAACGCTCTCTCTACACAATCATGTTTGTCTTATCAGAGGGGATCTGCAGTAGCTGTTATAATTCACACAAAGAAGAAATTCTTCCTTTCCTGCTCTGGCTACACCAGAAAATGAAGCTAGGGTGGCTGGTTAGAAAAAAGGTGGAGACATAGGAAGAAGCATGAGTGAAGTGGGAGAGAAGCTCACAGCATTTGGTGTGCTCAAACTGAGAGAAGAAATAGAATTATCCGCATCAGGAGTTTTGAAGAATTGGTATATAAAGCTGCTGTTCCAGGAACAGAGACTTTAAAAATTAGGAGTGCTCCAGTCTGACAGCAGAACAGTAAGCACCGTACCCATGCTTATTAAAAAGACAAAGATTATCTTGACAGCAAAGACTTATCAGTCTTTCTACAACCGTGGGCAATCTTCAGAACAAATTTTGAAGGAAAGAATAATTAAGACCTGAAGGTAAGTAGAAAATGATGTCAATAAAATTATTAGGGCAAACTTAGCTGGTATCTCTTGTTGATTTTCCAGGCGTAACTCATTTACCTGGATGCTAAACTGTCAAGTAACTTCCTAAACCATATTGATTTGATCACTTGTGATGATACGTGTCTTGGACTGGACAAGACACCCTAAGAACCGGGTATCAGAGAGAGTGAGGAGCCAGCACAAGTCAACTTGGGCAAAGAATTACTGAGTGGGATGAAAATTAATATCAGAATTTTGCAAGATATTGGGCCTGATCCTCTTCAAGATTTTCATTTCTTGGCAGGGCAGATGCTAAGGAAGTTTTGAGGTACTGTCAGCATGGAAAAGAGATGGAATATTAAAAGCACTGCATGGTACTGGTGATTAAAGCAATGGAAATGAGGTGGTGTTTGCTAGGGCAGAATACAAGTCATGTATGAGGGTAGGAGCTATTTGGATGTTAGATGTCAAAACCAAACAGTTATTAAGGCATCTTTATCAGTGATACAGAAAGAAAAGCAGTTCTGGAAGTTCAGTTTTAGCACTTGAGACAATGATCTGGACTGAATCACCTGTAGGAGATGTCTCTTGTGCACTTGAGAGGTAGCTGTGAAACCTACTGTTCAGTCAGCTAAAGCTACAGGAGATCAGTCACACCTTAAGAAGGGTGTCTGCTCCTAAAAGGCCACCCATAGCTCTGGGGGCTGCAACAAGGAAGGAATGAAGATAATAGTTGATCATATCATGACTGTGATGGGATGGTAATGAGAAAGGCAAACAGATACTTTATGTATCTGAAGCAGTCTTTCTAAAGCAGAGTTAGACCTATTCCCTGCCACGTATACCCAGAACTCATCTGTGTGCAGTTCTATGCTCAAGGCAGATGAGCTCAAGACTGCACCATGACAGAGAAAGCTGCAGTTTTATTAACAGTGCCTAAAGTAGGTGGGCTTGTTCAGCCTCACAAAGTGAAGGTTGAGGTGGACTCTGCTGCCTTTTTAAATCCTTCAGAGCAAAGGAAGAGCTTTTAAACTTCTTAACATGGTGCTGGTAAAGGATCACAGTCAGGTTAAGAATAAATTTGAATTCAAAATACAAAGTTCTGTCACTATCAGAGCAGTTGCTATTGCCCAACAACCATTCCAAAATGTTGCTTGATATGTTTGTAATCTGAGGTTTTTCTGGTTTGGTTTTTCTCTGAATTAAATGTCATAGTGAGGAGTCCTGCAGAAACAAGAATTTTTCACTATTCGTAAGACCCTTATAATGAGATCCTGCTATGTCCTCTGTACTTCTGGTTCAAGCCTCAGTGCTGTACATTCACCGGCATGTTCTCAATATCAGCGTATTAAAGAAGTTTTAATTGTAAAGGTTATTTTCTGATAACAGGTGAGTCTTGCTGAGTTGATAGAATACTTACCAGTGGCTAACTCCAAGGAACTCCTGGGCAGAAGAGGAACAATGTCAGGGGTGTTCTGGTGCTTGGGCTGCATTAGTAGCAAGGTGATAGACATTAGAAATCCTTGGTAGGCAGTAAACTGGTATTTGTCTGTGACAACATAAATGGAAGGGTAAACTTCCAGTCTGTTTAGGTCCTCCATTACCCTTACAGACAGGAGATGCCTCACAAATAAGCCTGTGTTGGAAGCTGAATGAGTGAATGATGCTTTTTGACTAGTTGCAGACGTGCCAACTTGTGGCTGTCATTAGGAATCAGCCCCACATCATTACTAGCCTGGTTTCAGTGTGTAAGTGGTACTTCATGTTGTGCTGGCTTTTTTACAGCATGCTCAGATAGAAATTTGCAAGTGTAAATGAAGTGTAGAAAACAAGAGAAGCATACTAAAAATCTGCTTTACAGAAATTTATCTGCATCTGCTGAGGGATTATCTGCTGTCAGCTGGGGTGTTAGGTAGATACCCAAGAGACATTGTACTCACCAGCACCCACCACAGGGGCCAGGTCACACTGTGTGTGGTAGGGCTGTTCCAAACTAACTCTGTGTGTCTCAGGGTCAGGAACAGAGTTTAGGAAAAGCAACCAGGCCTTTCCATCTCATGCAGTGGTTACCTCAGCATAAACCACATAAAGCAGTTGGGTAGAAAATAGAGCAAGTACAGTTTGGGGACTTTCTTTCACCGCAGTTTATTTTGTTTCAGCCCCAAAACTACAGATGAACTCGGTTTCAGATGAGTGAGTCTGCCCTGCCCAGGGAGCCTCCTCTGGCTTCAGAGGGAAAACACAATTGATTTTTTTCTGAAATTCTGATAGTGCATTGTTTTGCTACAGCTAAAAGCCCTTGTTTGAGAACCAGGTAGCTCTGAAAGGAAGGGTGAACTGGATGGGATGCAGCAGAACAAATAACTCAGTTCTCTCTTGTTTTCCCATCATCCTGTTCCCCAAGGACCACAGAGACATGGTCAAGTGTGTCTTGCCATCTGTAGGATGAAAGTATGCAGGTTGGGTCATAGAATCATAGAATGGTTTGGGTTGGAAGGGACCTTAAAGATCATCTGGTTCAAACCCTCCCTGCTGTGGGCACGGACACCTGCTGGAGCCGGTTGCTCAAAGCCCCATCCAACCTGGCCTTGAACACTGCCAGGGATGGGGCAGCCACAATTTCTCTGGGCAACCTGTGCCAGTGCCTCACCACCCTCACAGTGAAGAGTATCTTCCTATTATCTAATCTAAATCTCTCTTTCAGTTTAAAGACATTCCCTCTTGTCCTGTCACTACTTTCTCTTGTAAAGAGTCCCTCTTGAGATTTCCTGTAGCCCCTTTAGGCGCTGGAAGCTGCTCTAAGGTCTCCCTGGAGCCTTCTCCTCCAGGCTGAACAAGCTCAGCTCTCTCAGTCTGTCTTTCTAGGAGAGGTGCTCGAGCCCTCTGAGCATCTTTGTGGCCTCTTCTGGACTTGCTCCAACAGGTCCAGATCCCTCTTGTGTTGCAGGCCCCAGAGCTGGATGCAGTACTATGAGTGGGGTCTCACAAGGTCAGAGTAGAGGGGCAGGATAACCTTCCTCAACCTGCTGGTCGTGCTCCTTTTGATGCAGTCCAGCATGCAGTTGGCTTTCTGGGCTGCATGTGCACACTGCAGCTCATGTTGAGCTTCTTGTCAACCAACATGTAATAAGGGTCATGTAAGGACACAAAAGTGCTATTGCATTACAGTTACGTGTCTGACTATATGAAAAGCAGAGGGTGTAACAGAGTTCTGGACCATGAGGCCGTAAAAAGGCTGGGGTCTCAATTTTAGAGGTGTTGTTTTTGGTGGGTCTGTTGTTGATGCCAGCATCTCTGGGTGAGAACTGGTGGTGCAGTGACAGAACTTGGCCTCTGAGCGGTAATGGAGGCCCAGGGTGGAGCTTCCCGAATATGTCTTTGTCCTTGCTGCACCATAGTTCTCTGCACAGAAATATAAAAGAACACTTTGCCTGTTACACTCCTGTGCGATTCACAGAAACTCTCAGATATGCTCCTTCCCCACTTCACACAGCCCAGGCTCAGCTCTTTCTCATGCAAGGAGGAGTGCCAGTGAAAAGCATTGTCTGTCATCTTTAGATTTCTCTTTGTATAGCTGATGGCTTAATGAGTGCTCTGATAGTGCAAGTTGCTCAGAATTGCTGTTGGGGGCATTGTGAGAATGCAGTGAACTTTTGCAGCTTTCCTAGAAAGTAGGACAGGAGCAGAGGCAGGAACGAGCAGATCTGCAAGGCAGTAAGAGGTGTGAGACTCCTCTGCGGGGGCTCTTCCTTACTGACTCATCTGAGAGCAGTACTCCCACCTCTACCCCTCCCTTGACTGTAGTTGTCCCTAACAGTGTTGGTGTCACCTCTGCACCTCTTCCTCTCACAGGCACATGCGGTAGTGCTAGGTTTGCACATCAAAACACTGCGGCGTGCTCAGCCCTGCTGTTTTATTCTGGTAGTGGTCACCATTGAATATGCTTCTTTCACTGTCAAAAGTGTTTCCACTGTAGCAAACATAAGGATCAAGGCTGCTGCTAGGTGAAGTGCTCCTCCTATCATATAGTGACTAAGAACAGCCAGCAGGGCCACTGGTTGAAGGTCTCTGCACTGGAGCACTAGCAACTGCCTTGCTATTCCTTTTTAAACACCCGAGAGACAGTCTTTCATTACGTGTGAAATGAATACATCAAAAATGGTGACAGGGGAACATGTATCAAACTGCCAGATGGAGGAAAAAGATGTGCTTACAAGGCTCCTGGCTAATCATACCAAATGCTTCAGATGGGAGCACACTGACTCACAGGAGAGAGCTGATTTTCTGCTGTCCTCCATGCAGGTGTGCTGATAGTGACAACATATTGCCACCCCAGGTGGGTGGCAGCTGTTTGAAACACAAAAGGAAGCAGTAAAAAGACCTGGAAATTTGAATTCAGCAATTACTTACCCTTAAATTAATTTAGTCCTTTATGTTTTCCATTGCCTTCCTCAGAAGTGGAACAGTCTGGTGTTGTAGATGAATATAATGGCCAAGCCCCAACTTGACAAGTCTGGCACTAACCGAAGTTGTCTGAGTCGCAACTCCTGACTGCAGGCACATCACATGTAGGGAGAGCCCTGGTGTAAAGCATCATCGTGTAAATCTGTCATCTCTTGGAAAGTTCCTGAATGGTGCTTAGCATTTATGGATTGAATCCTGTACAAAAATTAGAAGCAGGGATTCAAGGCATCTCTGGAATCACAAATTCCTGGTTTTTAACCCAAGGCCATTTGCTAGAATAAGAAAAGGCATAAAGGGAGCTGATAACAAAACTCAGCCCTCCACTTCTGCACAAACAGGATGCGGGAGCAACACACCCAGCAAGATAACAACATCTCACCTGAAAAATGAGTCAACGGATCAGTATTTTGGGAGTGAGCACAAATTTTATGTTCCCAGGACAACAGCACTAAGCAAGGCTGAAAAGTGATGTTTTCTATTATTGTGGAAATGCAGTATAGTCTGCAGCACCAGGAGCCAGGCTGATGTCAGCATTACAGTCAGAGCTGACTTAATCAATGGCAGTTTAATATCCTTCTCAACTGCTGTTGTCACTGCTGTTGCTCCATCTTTGCAGGGATGTTGCAGCCAGTTCATCTCAGGCCAGTTCAGTACCCTCAAAGATGAGCACCTTTCAGACCTATCCATACAAGAAGTGGTGTCACATGTAAAGAACAAGATCAGGGTAGCGATACCCGGCATGAAAAATACACAAAAGCTCTTTGATAATTGAAGACTATTTCTGTCCACAAATGTTTCAAGAATGTTTATTTTCTCTAAACTGTAAAAGAAAAAGGCATGATGCTGAAGAAAGACCTGTTTGGTTGAGGCACTGCAGAAATTATGCAGCAACAATTACCCTTTATGTAAAGACGAATCCTTACGCAGGGAGGTGTGGGTCTCTTTAAACACTGCTTGACTTTTCCACAGGAGGTTTTATATTTATAAGTGACTGTTCCTGTTCACACAGAAAACTTCTGTCTCTTTATCTGCTTCCCCAGAGGCTTCAGAACTTGTCATCAACCTGATCTCCCTGCCAGAGGAGCACTTCCCCACTGTGCAATGAAAATTTATCAGCTTGTTTTTCAGCATGTCTCAACAACTCAGAGATTATTAACTCATCCTTCAAGTGATTAATGCTCCTGGGTGTTTGAGAGGCATAACTCTGGTACTTGTGAGGTGGTTGGAGGCCCTGGAAAAGAAGGCAGAAGGGGAATGCAAAGTGTGACAGTTTAGATTGAGAGGCAGACTGACCCTGCTCTCGCTCAAGTCCTGAACCTGGTGCACTTGGATTTCATTTCAGCTGGCCTCTATAAGCCTTGCAACACGAACAGCGAGCAGCCCTTTTTAGCCTCCTTCCTTTGTATGACAATCCAGATCTGTGGATTCTCAAGGGAGTACATCTGAGAAGAAGTCATTTCACTTAGCACTGCCTAATTATAGCCATGTTGACAGCCACAGTTGTAACTCCTCTGCTAAAAGATTTTTAGTATTCATCAGTGATGCTGCTCATTGGTGGCTGCACAGTACCTGTCACTCATGATAATTACTAATTTGTTTTAACTTGCCTCGAAAGCATTCCTAGAATTTATGGCTGTGCTGTGTGTTGGCACAGGCCTCATTATTCCAGCTTTGCTTTCCTCTGTGACAGAGGTATAGCAGAAGAGCAATATATATATAAAGTCAGCATGGCCTGCCTCTGAGATGGGTGAGGTACTGAGAAAACACCTGACCACGATGCATTCATGTTTGTGCCATGTACAGTATCAGCAGCACTCCTGGAGTTGCTCTTGTGGCTCTGCCCACATTTCGAGCATACACACTGGTAGGTGCATGTATGTAATTTCCCAGGAAGTTGGTCCGTCTGTCCTTGCTGAGGCAAGCTAATAAAGCTGCTGCATTCAAAGAGGGTCAGGCCAAGCAAGAAAGAGAAAAGGAGGACAAAGAATAAAGACTGTATTCCATGGCCAGACAGGCATGGGTCTAGTGCTTTTGTCCAAAAGCTCTCGTGTTGTGCCCCTAAACTGACCTTGACAGCCCTGCAGGAAAGTTGCTTCAGAAGATTGTCATGCCCCCATTACAGCAGGGGATGTCCACAACACTGATATACTGGAATGCGTTGGTACCAGTAAAGGGCAGCCATATTGTGTAAAACACAGGGCAAGAGCAGCATGATCACAGTTTGTGCTTTAATAAAGGGCTAATGTTCAAATCATAAAGTTGGAAATGAAGTGACATTCCCTCTTCTCTCCTAGCCCATAACACAAGGCAAGCATAGACCATGCCTCACCCTAGGACATCCCTGCTGTGGAGCTCATCAATCTACCCCAGAGACTGTGCTACCTGTGCGCTGCTCCCACAGCCTCCCCCTCCACTCCCCGCCAGCTTTCTGCCTCCCACGGACACCAGGTGGCTTTCTGAGTCATGATGAATGTGAATGAGCTTTCCCAGCCTGGGCCAGCAGAGCCCCTTCCCCATTTTGTCTCTGATTTCCACACCCTGTATCACTGAGCCGCGGCTGGCAGCCTGGAAAAACACAGCCTCTGTGAACCTTCCTGACTCCCTGTGCACGGCAGAAGAAGAGGATTCACGAGCAGCAGCTCAGCTCTGCTGCTGCTCTCTGGACTGTTCCCAAAGCACATACCGTAAATTGCTTTCCAGTGTGCAGCAGTTTCAATTGTCTCACAGCTCGGGAGCCTGCTGCCCTTGTGTCCATCCCAACCTGACAAGGGGGTTTCTTCACACACTCTGCTCCAGGTCCTGAGCTTCTGGAAGTGCCCTGGGCATCTCAGTTTAGATGCAGCAACTCCAGTGACTGGATCATAGGGTTGCTCCAGAGGCTGGGCAGAGATGGGAGAGAAGGGTGACTGGTGTGTGAGCAGTCCTGGTGCAGTGTGTCTGACCAGATCATGATTGCCCGCTACCAGTACCAGCCTTTTGCAGGACTACCTGGGCCGTAATCCCCATGGAAACCAGTCCCAAAGCCCGAAGCATTGTAGGCAGTAAGAATCTCTGAGTTTAAAGGTTTGCCATTTTACAAATATGCTAATAACTATCTTGAGTAAGCATGGAAGCAGTAAGACTATTCCCACAGGAGGAGGCTGCTCCAACAGCACCGCTCTGGCTTCTGATGCTATTGTTTTAACTCAGAGACCCATCACGCAATCAGTTCAGCTACTAGTCCTTGAATCCAAGTAATCTCCCTTCCATCAAATAGAAACTTTAATTTGATGAACAGACAGATGCTTCAAAATGTGCCCTTTCCCAAGGTGAAGCACTCAGCGGATGTATTATTTATTGGTTTTCAATTTTTGCACAGGCTGACATGTCTATTCCACCAGGAAGGTTAAACACGAAGATGTTTAAAAATTCATTTAAGTGCAAATGCAGTCCTTACTACAGTAGTAATTCTTCCTCTTAACTACACATTAAAGAGCAGGATGTGGCTGTACTGGAGGATAAATGACAGCTTGTCTGAGGAAGGACTGACAGATTGCAGCTATCCACTGCTGGCTGCAGGTGCAGCTTAAGTGCTCCCCAGCCCTTTCCTCGGGCTCACTTGGCATCATCTGCTCTCTGGAATTGGACTGTACTTTCCTCAAAGTGTGGAGCACCTCTGTTTGTCTCACTCAGCAGCTAAGCTCACGTTCTTTAGGGGGTCAGCACTGAGGTGCTCAGAGAGGCTCCAGCCACCAGATGACCTTGGAGGGGCCTCCTGGATGGGACAGGGCCTTGTGCAGGGACGCAGGGGAGGAAAGGCTCTTCACTTTCGAAGCATCATTCTTCTCTCCAGCTGGGGGAGGATTTGGCATCACTCTGGAGGTCACATTCACACTTGTGTCTTCTGGCTCCTAAGGTTCTTCATAACCAAGTGGTTAATTCACATGGTTCTCTCCTCCCAGACCAATGTAGCTTAATTTTTTTCAGATTTAGATGCAAGGAGAAAAAAAACCCACTAGTGGATTATGGCAAAGCAGAACAATTTGCTGAGAAATTAGCTCATTTGATTGGAAATAGTACATCATATGCCCTAGTGAATCCTTTAGAACTAGAGAAGTGTGTATGAATAATGTAAATAAGAATGGCATTTTGTACTCATCTTTCCAGGAAAATCAGTCCTGACAGCTTGTTGGATTTGCCTCTTCTGGCTCTTTGTGATTGTGACTTAGAAACTCTTCCTGATTGACTGCTCAGTCAAGTAAAAAGAGATAATAAACCCAGTGTAGGCTCTTACATGTTATGTTATAAAAGCTGACAGTGCCTGGTCCTAACACTATGCATGTTTCTACAGTGCCAACCCAAGGCCAGGCTCCTGCACACATTTTGTTCCTGAGCCTTGGCTGCTGACGCCATCTCTGATTTACACTGTGCGACACAGAATCATTAACATGTGTTGAGCAAGTTTAAATTTCTTCATCATTGGGAGTAATCAGTAACGCAGGATAAGAATAGTAAGGGAAAACTGCAGCCCAAGTGATAAAAATAGCCTGACTGAAGTACTGAAGCTGGAAGATAGCAGAGCTCAGGGCTGCAAGACCAGGACCTCAGAGCCCTCCTCTTACACCTCCTACATACACATTTATAGTCTCTGCCATTTAATACCCCATGCTGCATGAAATTGAGGGTTCTGCACCAGCAGAAAGCTTTTCCTGTAAGCTTTCTAAGGCCCTAGAAGAAAGGGCAGATTTTATAGTGCTTGCATAGCAGGCATCCCAGCCCAGTTCCCCACCACACTTTGGGCCTGGCAGAGCCCATGCGTAGCCAGCCAGGCTGCGAAGCTATCTGGGTCCAGCATGACTTTCTTGCACCCATATCACCTCCTTCCCTCTTGAGAAGAGCCACGTTGGTGCATGCTGGAAGATAGGTGAGCCCAGGTCCTATACCGGGGAGCAGCGAGCCATGCAGCACACTTCAGAATGGTGTTGGCATTCATGGTGCTGGGGTGCTCTCCCTCTCAGACCTCTCAGATGCACCAGCAGCACTGTGAGCACAAAGCACTGCCTTCTGCACTCCCAGAGCCCACAGCCCTTGTCTTGCCATGGATAAATCTCATGGCACGGCCACATCCTGCTCTTTGGGCACATGGCACATCCCTGGGGCATGGGAAGGAGTGCCTGGCTCTGTGCCTGCACTGCGAGTGAAACATGGTTAGCAGGGCATGGAAGATGAAGAAACTTCTGGCCCTTTCCAGTCCTATCCCACAGTCTTAGCATGGATGTGCAGGAAACCAAAAAGTTAAGCAGCTCGCTCTGCTATTTTTCTTCTCTGGTGACCCTGGTGACAGTGAGTAAGTGCAATGCCCATGATATACTCTTATTGCCATAGTAACTCAGCCAGGAGCTGATGATTGCACAAGTAGATGCTGGAAGGGAAAGACTGCCTAAGGAAGAAATCAGCTCTCTGCTACCTGGGTGCACCATCCCTATTTGCACCAGATACTCCTTTGAAGGCGGTGGGATTTCTCTGGAACACAGTGGGAGAAATTTACAGCTCAGGTCTAGGTCTGTGCTTGCAAGGCAATTTTCCCAAAGGATCCAACCATCTTATGTCTAAAAGAAAAATACCTCCTCCTTGCTAGAAGCAGTTGATTTTCAGCAAGGCTCTGCACTGCCCTCTGCATTTCTCCCATACCCTTCAAAGCAAGGACATGGGGTGTAGCTCCAACTGTGCCACCTGCAAGAACGCAAGCGTGTCGGCAGCTCTCCATCTTGGCAGCTCCTCAGTGCAAAGAGAAGGAGCACCTCCCGTGTGAAGATAGGCTGAGAAAGTTGGGGCTGTTCAGCCTGGAGAAGAGAAGGCTGCGTGGAGACCTCATAGCAGCCTTCCAGTATCTGAAGGGGGCCTATAGGGATGCTGGGGAGGGACTCTTCATTAGGGACTGTGGTGAGAGGACAAGGGGTAATGGGTTTAAACTTAAACAGGGGAAGTTTAGATTGGATATGAGGACGAAATTCTTTACTGTGAGGGTGGTGTGGCCCTGGAATGGGTTGCCCAGGGAAGTTGTGAATGGTTCATCCCTGGCGGCGTTCAAGGTGGGGTTGGACATAGCCTTGGATGGCATGGTTTAGTGTGAGGTGTCCCTGCCCATGGCAGGGGGGTTGGAACTCGATGATCTTGAGGTCCTTTCCAACCCTTACTATTCTGTGATTCTATGATTCTATGATTAATGTTTCAGCTGAGTGAGAGCGGCTGGAGCCTCTGTGAATGGGATGCCCTTGGCTGCACAGTGTCTAACCTCAGAAATCTCTGCTCTAGCTCCAGTCCTGTGGGGCAAAAAGGCCTTTGAATGGCCTGTGGCAATGAGACAGCCCCTTGCTCCAGGGTATACCGTCTAGCAAAGAACCTCACAACAGCAGCTCGTGTGTTTGCCTCCACAGTGCCCCATGGGGTATGAAATCGCTGTCACACCCACCAGACAGGCGAGTAAGGACTGAAATACAAAGAAGCCAGCCAGGTACCAATGCTGTCAAGGGGACATGTAGCAAGGCAAGGATTTGAAAGCTCATATCTCAGGTGAATGCATTATGACTTCATATGTTATCTCCGGGTCACCCTTCCTTTTCTGAAGCAGTAAGAACAAAGTGGACTACTTTAGGTACATGGAGTTTCGTTCATCTTTGCCTGCTGGGTAGAAAGCCTTATAACAACATTAAAATTGCTGTTCCTCTAATATTCACATTTTATTCAGGGGCATAAAATTTCTGCTTCATATTCAGGGATTGAGAGGGTCGCAGAGGAGCAGGATGAGCGTGCTTTGGCAGTCATGGACACCAGGACTCTGTGAAAGTGACATTAGGTGGTGAGCCCTGCTTCGATCTCCATCCTTCCCAGTAGCCCAGGACACCTCCCTTGACAGCACAGGAACAATCATGACCATCACTGACATTACACGATGGTGGGAAGCATCAAAGCTCTGCCACAGAGCCCTACCTATTGCATAAAAAATTTTCAGTAAGATTTTCATACCCTTTCCCCGGGTGCTGTTAACAGCTACAAGGGCCAGGCTCAATAAAGCAAGGCTTCCTCTTAACATTTCTGGTCAGCAATAGCTCAAGCCCCTCTCTACCGCTGCCTAGAAACATGCGAAAGGGGAACCTTCTCTCTCCAGCAAGATTAAGTCCTGAAGTTGCACAGAAAAATGTATATATTGTGGAGGAGAGGAGAACTGGAACATTCATCTGCGAACAAACAGAACATACCTCATGTCAATGAGATATATATATATAATTACATAGATACACGTTTATGTATCTGCTTATTTATGCATCTCTCCCCTCCTGCTGTGGATAGCAAGCCTCTGTCCTCTCAAGGCATGAGGTGGTAAGGCTGCCTGTGCTCCTGTCCCCATCTCACGTTTTTCTGTCATTTGCCCATAAAGGTATCCATTTGAGCAGGATAACCAAAATGCTGCACTGGGAGACAAGAAGCAAGTATGAAGAATCCTGCTGCTGGGTCTTCCCAAGCTTTACCAGCAGAGAGCAACAGCTAACCCTGTTCCTAGCCCAGGCAGGGTCATGCTGCAGGGCCAGGATGGGGCTTGGCACACACACAGCAGGCGCAAGCTACTTCGATGGGTAACTTTCCTGCTTCCAGTGCTGGCTGCTCACCAAAACTAGAGCCCAAAAAGCCTTGTCATCATGGGGACCCTGAAGAGCTGTGGGGGTGGAGAGGCTTGTTTCAGTGGAGCAGCTTGGGGGAACCCACAACACCTCCCCAAAGCATGGACTACGCCTGTACCAGGCACGTAATTGATAGTCACACTGAGAAGGAAGATCTGCTTGGACAGAGTCAAGACTGCCATCACAGTGTTGCCATTTCAATCGGGTACTGTAGTGCAAAATAAGTGCTGAAAAATAAGAGAGTAAACTGGAAGAAAGATGGGCTCTTCATTTCCCCTGTACCTGAGCTGCAGGGAGGCTATTTCTAACTGAGAGGGAAGTGAACAGATTAATGACCTGCCACTTCTGTTACAGGAAAAATTAACAGTGTTGTCATAAATGTCTCCACGTCCCAGTGACAACTGTGCAGGATTATTGGCAGTTGACCTCCCTTGTCTCACCTCTGTGTCTCTGGGCAGCACACACGCTGCCTGTGTGGTAAAGCCTGACCAAAATGTACCAGCACAGTATTTAAGTTCCAGGTTAACTGAACTCAGTCAGATGAAGAAAGACACAACATTTTTGACTGTGTGTACATCTTGCTGAAATAAAGAGAGAAACAGTATCAGTCTTGCCTGTGCTCAGGTCAGGGAGCTCCTAATGAAGATCCCCCTTTCGTTTACCTCCTTCTTTAACAGACACAACCTCTTGCCGTTCTGCAGAATTTAATCTTTTTATTTTTCTTTTCCATTCTCTCACCTTGAAGGCCATCACCTCCACTATGCTGCACAGAGGGTTTGTTTCACACAGGTCACCAACATGATCTGAACCCACACAGAGTTCAACTCACACGCTTCCTACTGGGTGAAAAATGCCTATTGCTCCGAGTGCCTATTGCTCATGCGTGAAACTCTTTGTTGAGCCATTGACAGCAGTCAGAAGGTGATGGCAGGGGAGAGCAGACACTCCTGATAGCCCTGGCTGGCTTTCATAGCAAAATCTGAAGGCAAAATAGCCATCCTCTAAGCAAATGTGGCAATGAAGGGACTCCTGCCCTCTGGCAATACAGCTCCATGATGGCAGACCTGCCAGGGCTGCTTGGATAGCCAGCATTTGACCTGCAGACAAAACCAGATTTGGACAGTTGACTTTGAAAGGTAATGCCATATTTTACCCACCATTCTCTTGAGAAGCCAGTGTGAAAGTACTTGGGGGAATGCCTTTATTTCTAAGGCTGATGTATAAATCAGAAAAGTCTTGCTCAAGCATTTGAGTTGCCAGAGATGGAGCCAGGCTGACTGGCCAGCTCACACCTCGTCCCGTGGGTCAGACAACAGAAGGTGCTGAGTGTGTCCAAACTCCCAGAACACATGTCCCGTTCTCTCCCCTGACATTTCTTTACAACAGAAAAGACCACAAAGTGATACACACCAGTTACTAGCTTGTTTTTCAAGTACTAATGGAAACAGAAAACGAGGTCAGAGACAATGCTATGGCTTTGTATGCGACAGCCTGCACTTAAGGAAACAGACTGGAAAGAGACCAGGGCAGAGGAAAGATGTAAAGGAGAAGGAAGTGAAGATAAAAGTCAGTGGAGCGACTGGAGCGTGTGCTAATGCTGGGTGAGACGCTGCAGCTAATGATGAGATGACAGTGTGCAAAGAGATTTGAAAGTGGAAAGCCAGACCAGGAAGACAGATGAAAAGCTGGAAAAGGCAGGTGCTGAAGTGCATGTGATCATGGAAAAGAGGCTGGAGAGAGAAAGAAAGTGGGGACAGCAGGACAGAAAGGTTTTCTGAAAGGAGAAAGACATCTGTCATCTATTCTGTCAGGCTCGAAGGAAAGCAAACGGAGTCAGTGGCATTTCAGACCTCTCCACAGCAGGTGTCTTGCAGGCTCCATCCCCAGCCAGAGCTCTGGGGAGTCACAATTAGATGCAATGAGGTGGAATAAGAGAGGCTGAAGCATTGCAGTGTGGCGGTGCCTGAAGCCTGGAAGGTAGTCTCCAAATACACCCTGGGAGTCATTCCTCTGATCTGCAAGGAAAATTGTGCTCACAGTCCTGCTAAAGCCAAAGAAAGAAAAACAAAGGGCAAGCTTACTATATGATGGTAAAACATGGAATTCTGTAGTAGCAGGGAAAGGAGCTGTGGTTCCTGAAGCCCTGAGACAGATCCAATGCAGGCTTCCAGCTCTGGACCTTGCACCCCAAGGCTCGCTCTAGGGATCTTGGGAGCACCTCTGTTAGGGTAGTCTTCTTAGGAGCCATCTTCACAAGTGTGAGGACTTTGCAATCTCTGCACAGCTGTTTGCAGGCTGTTTTCTGAGCAGCAAAGGATACCAAGGAGTTGTGTGTACTCTGTCTTCAAGACAATCTTAGTCTTAAGTGTGTAACTGGGTATTTAAGCACTCACACCCTCTCCTTGCTCTGAGCGTCACTCAGTTGGTTCTCCTTCACTATCTGCTCCAGCCCCACATGAGCAGGAAACCCAGCCCTTGAGATCTGTCCTGGCAAGGGTTACAAAGATGCCTGCCTTCAGCCCATGCGCTGGGATCCACAAAGGGCCCGTTTCCATTAAAGCCAATGGCAATCTGCCTTTAAGACAGGCTTTGAGCTTCCCTATTCCCATCTCAAATGGTGACAGGAGGAGAAGCATGAGCCAAGCACACCCAGTGTGGGGGAGCCAGGTGCCTGCATCCTCAGCCATTCCTGCAGGCTCCACAACTCGTCAAGCCTGGATCACTTCATGGATCAGGAGTCCAGGACGTCACCACCAAGGAAGTAAAGAAGAGCAAAGGGAGGTTCACCCCTTAAGGCTGAATGTCTCATAGTGGCCAAACCCACACAGAGTCTGTACCACAGCCTGCCAAAGTGAGCAACGTGTTCTGTCACTGCACGTGGGTTAGCCACTGGCATGGCACTGCCGCACTTGCGGCCATGAGGAATCTCAGGCACTGACCTGTTCAGGTCTTCCCATCTTAATCTGGGATGCTGTTGCCCACTCTTGGTGAGAAATCAAGGACTCGCAGAGTAAGAGCCTTATCTGCTCCAAAACTTACCGTATGTATATAAAAGCAGCCCAAATCGAAGGCTTCAGCAGTATGATGGAAGTCTGACTGTACATTCAAGCACCCTCCTGAGATAATCTTACATGAGCAACTGCTCCGGAGGATCCAGTAGCCAAACTTCCAACATGAAGCCTGCATATGCTGCATCAGTCGAATTTGCTTTGGTTGCTATTAGACAAATGTTTCTATTTGTCTCATTACACAACAACACCCACAAAGCAGCCAAATACCTTTTGCAAGCTGCTATTTAGTTGCTGGTAAAGACTAGTTATGCTAGTCGTAGGAAGTCGACCTACATCCTTTCCGCTGTTATGATCTTGTCAAGTGGACCAACCTCAGGCTAGCTAGTTCTTGCCTTGTCTTGTTTCAATCGGTTGGCATAGAAGCTCTTCTTTTTCAAAGATTCACGTTTGATTTGCATAAGAATGTTAATGGAGTAATTTCAGAAGTAAACGCCAAGCTGTACACTCAGGAAGAGTCCTCTCCACTGTGAAGGCTTTTTGGCATTTCCCTTCTTCTCCCCTGGCTCACAAAGGCTCACGTGTGACAGGTCAAGCTCCAATTTCTGCCACTTTCAGAAACAGTGGCTTTGACAGTAAGCAAACGCAGCCAATGTTTCCTGTCTGTCTTAGGCTAAAATCGTAAATCAGCTTCTCTAGAGGAACCAAAGCAGAGTAAGACCAGAGCAGGCAGGCCAGAGGATCTCATTGTCGGCAAACACCTGGACTTTGCATTCAACGACAGTGTGATCAGCCCACACGGCTGGGGACAGTACCATGGTCAGGGCTCTGTGAGCACTTTGCATGTGTCACCTGAGGTGGTGACAGGTACGTAGGGAAAAACACAGTAGTCATAAGAGTGGAAAACCCCAACTCTGCCTGCACAGGCACAGACCAGCTGCGAGGTGCAGAACCAAACTCCTGGTTTTCCTCTTTTTGCTCCACGGGATTTTGCATCCATGGCCACGCTGTGGTGTGGTCCCAGTTCCAGCAAGCAAAGAGTAGAAAATCTCTCTTTATCCTTGAAATAGCCTGCAACCTGCTGGTTTCTGCAGGGAGGTGGTGGATCTGTGCTCAGGCCCCTCCAGGTGAGTAGGTATTCTAAGTGCCAGGCACCACTCTCCAGCATTCAGGGAAGCCAATTCCTGGTTTATCCCATCCTTCACACTCACTTTCTCTTTTGCTATGAGCTGTGCATAAAGATCATGCATTGTCAAGGTTAATGAGATATTTATTCTACATTTGATCTCTCCGTTTACAGCTTAATTACTGCCCTAGAAAGCTCCAGTCCTTGGAAATCAGCATCTTTGTGTAACAGAAAGATGGAGCCTCAGCTATTTAACACTACAGGAAAGCAGCACCATGTCAGTTCATGTTATGAGGTAGCTCCATTTTCTGTGAGTCAGTCAATCATGGGTTTTTGTCAAGTGCTCTCTACCCCTGCTGTCATCCTGCTCCTTCCTTGCTGCTCCCTTTCAAGCCTCTCTCCTCCCTCTTTTTTTGACACCCTGTGAGGACACCTGATGGGGTGCATGGTCTCCCAGCCTGGGAGATCCTTCAGCCTCTGGGGAAAGGTTTCCTTTCCATGAAGGCACTTCCCAATTTGGTGGCCAGTTCCCCTCCAGAGATGCTCTCAAGCTGTTCCCATGACATGTTACCTGTCTCTGCCCTGGACTGGGTGCCTGTCCCCCTTGGGATGCGTTCCCTGGCACAGAGCTGTGGACCTTGAGAGACAAGGACAGAAGGCTCAGAAACCTAAGGGAAGCAAAAATGGTCACTGTTAATGCAGGGCTAGCACCATGCAGACAATGTGCATGGAGCTTTTCTGCTGGAACCTGGTGCAGCTTAGGCTGGGGTGTGGGGGAGAGCTGAGCCCCACTGCTGCTCCCACTGATGCCAGCACCCCACACCAAGATCTGGGAATGAGATGGCAACATCATCTCTGGTACCTCCATCCAACTTGGGTAACATGGCAGAGCCAAGTTGTGTGGTATTGCACTGGAGGAAGGGTGCATTTGAGCAAGAGGGCAAATAACACATGAGGTAAGAAACTTCTGCCAGGCAGGATGCAAAGCAGTGCAGGCCAAACCTCCTGCCTGCGTCAGCAGAGCACGTTACGCTGAGCTGCGCTAATTAGTAGCCTAAAGAGAAACAGCATCAGCATGGATGAGTCCTCTCAGAATTGAGTCTCCCCACAGAGACCTGCTTGTGCATTAGCCCTTTCTGCAGCCACTGCGCCAGCTTCCAGCTCTGGCTCCAGGTCCTTCTGTTGGTCCCCATGCTGAGGTCAGGCAGGAGGCTGAGCAGAGTGGTGAGCTCAGGCTCACCATGTCGAGATGTGTTCAAGCAGGAAGAGGAATGCTCTTTTGGAAACACTTCTGATGTGGGCCATGCAATTCCCCAAGAAGGCAGGAGGGTAAATGGGTCACTGGGAGGTGGTATCAGTGACTCCCCAAGTGTCAGCAGGAAACATTTGCACTGGGATGTGTTTCTGAAGCCAGGATTATGTGTGTTCTCTGAACTTTATATAGTCCCTTCTGTAAAGACAGAAATAGTTCTATGCCTAATGTATTGTAAGAGTTTAGCAAATTCTTCACCAGAAGGTTACTCTGAACAATAATGTTTTTAGCATGGCCCATGAATATATAAATATATATGATCATATAATTATCAAGATATTGGGGCTCACTCCACAAGTCTGATTCATGGCTCTTTCCAACACACTCTAGTTAATGGAGCAGTTGTCAAACAAACACAGATGTGGCTGTGGGCAAGAGAAAATATTCTTAAATGTAGCTACACCCCTCTTATAGATTTGCTATACATAAGAGGTTAGTGTCCCTCCAAGGCCAGTGGTACAATTGCAGTTAATCAGAAAGAAAAAATATTTAACCTATTTCAGTTTGAGATAACTTGGTGAATGCAAATTCAAGGAATGTGCCCAACTTCACTTTTCAAAGCTTAATTTTTAACATTTACTTTGACGTAACATGTTGTTCTATTGGTCATTTAGCTCAAGATGATTCAAATCTCCTTGGATACCTAAAGAACAAGTAAAGTACCAGCAGCCACCCCTCTCCCAGCCCTCTCCCAGCACTGAAGGAAGGGGAGCTCTTTGGCTCAACCTCTTGTCCTCCCAGTACAGTACTACACACTGCAGCATGGTTGCGTTCAGTCTTACCAGACAAGCATCAGGTCATGACTCCATATTTTCCTGCTGAAAACTGCTCCGCTCTTGGAAAAGCCTTCTTTTTTAATGTTTGTCCTAGCTACATTTTGTTGTGCTATACTATCAGTGTTTCCTTGAGCCATATCATTCTGAGCATCTGTAACCTGCAATAGCTGGTGCCAAAGCCTATACTTTTAAAAGAATGTATAGGCATAGAGAAACAGAAAGTCTTCTTCTAAAGCAGTCTGGTTTGGAGTCTGCTTTATTCATCTAACCTATGCACCTTCCCTTCTCCCATACTGCTCGGGTTTAGCTTAGCTCTGAAGTCTGAGGTGGTGGCAAGGCTGTGTGGTCTAGGTAGCTGCAGGTGGATGCTCTTTCTTTGCCTTGGGAAATGCTACCTGTGACAAGGTGCCTAATCCTGGGTCTCCTTCCCCATTCCTTTCTTCTGCCCATGTATGGCTACAGCCTTTCTCACAGTGGAATTTCCTCCTTCCTTTCGAGAGCAGAAGGTTATATGATGTATGAAGTCGGCCCACAAGGGCAGCAGCTGAGACAACGCCTGAGTCAGCTGGGGAGGTTTAGGGCAGAGCTTCCAGAGCTTACAAGCACTCTCAGCAGTGCTTTTACTGTTCAGTTTGCATTTCTGCTTTAGGTTGAGAGGTAGAATTTTCTCCCAAAAGGAGATAGCTCAGTGACAGCCTTCTCAGGATGAAGGTGCCAGTGGCCAAGAACATTCAGCTACAGGCTTTTGCTTGGTGTCCCAGAAGACAGTAGTTCTCTTTTTGCAGGCCTCCCATATAACAAACTTACCCAAACTTTAAAACAAACAAACAAACAAAACTAGTAATAGGAGGTGTCTCATCTTCTGCTGCGGTAACAAGGTTAAATTATTCAAGATGTCATCACCATTCTGAGAGGTGCCTCTGGTTACGACAGCTCTGACGCACGGAGGGAAAACTCCTTTTGGAAGTGCCAGGACATGCCTAGCAGTGGCGATGTGTAATGTTTCCTGTTATCATGGGATCTGTCATTAAATATGATGGGAAAACAGTGTATGTCATGCTAGGAAAGCTATCCCCGCTGTGTACTGTGGCTGCAGCCCGCGAGGTGGCAGAAGGAAGCGGGTGTCATTGCAGGCTCAGCCCCCTCAGGCTCTGCATCTCTTTGTAAGTGGTATTTTGGATTTTGAAAAGGAAGGCAAGGGAAAAACCAAGTGAAGGGGAGAAGCACGTTTAACTTTCATGTAAAAACTTTCCTGAGGAGAAGAGGATAAGCTACGAAGAGGATTATTTATACATATTACAATCAAGAGAAGTGCAGAAAATAAAGTGGTGTCTTAGCTCCCTTTCAGCACCATGTATTTTAAAAACGTAAGGCAAGTAATTACAACAGCAGGAATTATTTCATGCCTCCTTGTGAAGCAGTGACTGCCAAGAAGGTGCTCACAGACAGTTCTGCTGCAGTATAAATGGGCACTCTATCAAACCAGCTCCCTACCAAGTCCACCTGGCCTGTATGTTTATTGACTTGCTTATTGACCAGATCCATATATGGTGGTAATTAGTTAAAAGACTCAAGCGTCAGCCCTTCAGTCTCACACATATTCGTACCCTGATGGAAAGCAATATGTTAATTTATCCAGAATCAGCGATCATCCTCTCAAGCTCCAAGAAACCCGGCTCCCAGTGAAGCTTCTGGGGGAATCTCACCACCAACTTCCACACACAAACAGCAGTGCTCTCCTCTTTCGAGAAGACAAAGTGGTTGCATTACGGAATGGCATCCCCTATGCTATGTACTTGGGGGAGCGTTTGCTTCCTGGCTTCCTGGCTCATACAAACACCCAGTCTCACCCTATATTGCAAAGGACTTTTAAACCACAGCTGCAAGATACTACTGCTCAGTGTGATAGCTCAGCAATGTGACTTTATTATAAGTTTCCTGGAAAAAGACCACAGAAAACAGAAGAATAGTCTTCTTAATCCCCCCACTTAGAGCAAGGGAGGGAGGTCACTATGAGCTCATCATGCCTGAGACAGCAGAGGACCTCTGCAAAAGACCTTCTGTGTGGCTGCTGCCTGTGCAACCCTGTGTGTGCCCCAAAGGGAAGGCCGTTATGAGAACTCATGCTGTTGCACCCAACCACAAAGCACAACATCTGAGGAAATACGGTTTTATTCAGCCTGTCCCCCACTCCTGTAAGTGTTGCTGCTGGGCTGGGGTCACATACTGTATTTCCCAGATAAAAGTGGGTGAGGACGTCTTAGACTGTCTTTATAGTAGCTGTTAGACTTCCCATGGACTACAGTACCTTCCTTGCCAGTGCTGCTCTGATGAACTAGGCTTGCTGACCATTACCCAAGCAGTTTTGCTGGCTGACTGAGATGCCTCTGCTCTGGACTCCTTGGAAGCAGGGCTCATGGCACTTGGTCCTCACCAGCTCACCCTGCAACACCAGCCCTGCGCACACAACCTGCCAAAAGCCCTTGAGGAAGAGATCCCCTTTGCTATGAGGTTATTGCGTTATTTCTGCTCTATATTCCCTTTGTTAACACAAATGTCCATAAAGCTCCCCATCAGCAGGCTGATACCACCTCCTCAAGTACTTGCAGTGCTCCTCGCAGATCCAGCACAAGCATGAAGCACTCACCACTGGAAAATGTTGCTCCCCTGGTGCTCTTTGGGTACCAACTTCGGTTGTTCTGCCTTTGAAAACCCTAAGTCCTTCCCAGTGGGGCTAGCCTGATGCTTTTCTATCACTACAGAGCATAGTACACTTATAGCACCACTGTGTAATTAACATTGCCATCACTTGCTGATGATCTTCACTTCTTTCTCTTGTGCTGCAGTTTTGGGCTAATTCAGATATCCCCAGCAAAAAGATGACTGTAAGGTGATTTGCATCTGAGAGTTTCTTTGGATTTAGTGCCAGTGCCAGCTAAGACATCTGTTTTCCCATGCATTTATAATTGGATCCTCTGGTGTCCAGCAAGACACAAACTCCCATCAAAATTTGTATGGGTAGGATGCAATGTCTCTTCCATGTAGATTCTGCAGTGTCTGAGAGCAAAACTTGCAGAGCAGCTTGCAGAGCCCGGGGAGGATTCTGTGTGCATGGATGGCTGCCTCTGCTGATGAACTGCTCCCTCAGACTTTGACTGAAATCAGCCAATAGGCCCAAAATTGCTAGTGGGACAGACTGACTGGTTGCATAAGCTTCCTTTCCATGGGAAAATGCTCCAGAAGAATACATGATCAGACCAACTGTGTGCACGTTGCTAACGACACTCTGAGTAAGCCAATTTACCTCATCCAGTCTGGTCCTGTCAACAAAATGTAACTACTAATATAGGAGTTGTGCCAGCAAAGCCTAAGTAGCTCTGATAACTGTGTATGGAAAAGAGAGCATAAGATAAAGTCAACTGAATGAATTTAAAGCCGGGAAAGATCTGAGACTGAAGTGAAGTCTGGGTACAGCCAGAAGACCTGCGCTCAGCCGAGCTCTTCCATTTCTGCAGCAGAAGTACCCCCTGTGCTCGCAAAGGCTCCCTCCAAGAGGAGAGACTGCTGGGGACTGATGGCTCCTCCTGAAGAGAAAGCCCTTATCAAAAAGCAGTCATCATCTTAATTGCTGCCTCTGTCTGTTGGCAACAGAGAAGAAATCAGAGCTACTTCTGAGTTAGTGAGCTTGCACAGACGGGGCCAACGTACAGCAGAGGCAATGCCAGCGGATGTTGTATGAGAAATAAATTGTACTCTATAGCTTGAATAGATGCCAAGGAGCAAGTTTGATCTCCAAATCAGCAGCTAACAGACCATGAAGAGAAGTTGGCAGGAAAAGGCAGCAATCAGCTGTCAAGAGCTGCTACACGTCCGGATGAGGAGCTCGGGGCCAGGTACTGCATTCTCGCACCA
This sequence comes from Amazona ochrocephala, assembly GCA_039720435.1. NCBI lineage: Eukaryota > Metazoa > Chordata > Aves > Psittaciformes > Psittacidae > Amazona > Amazona ochrocephala. The sequence continues at coordinate 22,293,667 of CM077876.1, forward strand.
TGTGCAAGCTGCAAATGGACAACTGCAACTCTTCTAAATTCGCCTGTGAGGCTTCTAGAAAAAGCTAAACACAGACAATAGCATTCAAACTGAAGAGGTAAACTGGATTTCTCCCAGAATTCCTATATCATATCCAACCAGGTCTAGTAGAAGGTGTCCCAGTCCATGGGGGGAAGGTGTGTGGAAATAAATAATCCTTAAAGATCCCTTCTAACCCAAACCATTCTATGATTCCATAAAACTTCCTTAAATGGAGAGCAGAATCAGAGAGGAAGCTAACTGCAGCTGTTGTCTGAATGCTTGCCATGCACCTAATGCTAATGGACCTGTGCACATGTGCCAGCAAGCAATGCAGCCCATAGTATTACATAGGATTATCTCTGAGGATGCCTTGCGAGCAAATCAAAGTTCAGAAATTCTTAGTCCCACCTTCCTTAAATCTTAAAGAATAATGTTATGGATAGCTGACATTATCTGTCAGGACACTGCTTCTCTTCTTATTCAGACTAGGGCTGGCTAAAGCTCTGCTGTGACACGTCATTCAACTGTTGTTATCCCCATTCAAAGCCAGTGACTGAAGCATAGGAGTGGAGACATTACTGGAGAGCAGCTACCTCAAAGGGGTCAGTCTGGATCTAACCTCTCTAGACTGCCATGTCTCCGATAGAGACTTTCACAGAAGGCTGGAACATGTTCACTAACACCAGGTTCATCCAGCCTGGACTCAGTCCTTCCTTTGAAGAATGGATATTGGATACTTTCTGAGGATTAGTGGTATTGTGCTGGATATCATTGCCATGATCTTTCTGTCACAGCATAATGGAACAGCTGCTTCCCTCTTGGGGTCTAAGTAACAGGATCTTGAGGCCTTTTCCTAGAGGCCATCTGACACTTGGTCAAATGGGCCATTAGTAGGCTGTGCCAGGGCAAGTACCTTAATGCTACAATCTGCTGTCTCTCTTGTCGCCAGCAGCATAAGAGCTGCAGCACACGGGCGCACACAGGCTTTCCGCTGTGTGAACAAGCTGGTTCATCATTTCTGCTCCAGTAGACATCACTTGAAACTCTTCAAGATTCACTAAGGGCAGGTGAGACAAAAGGTGTAAGTATGTTTGCTGGTTAAATATCATCTTGTCCTCATTGCTAAACCCAAATATTTTGCACTGAGAAAGCTGCTGGCAGAAGTGATTGCAGGTTTCCACAGGCACAATGCCCAGGGGAGGATGCTGATGTGTCAGGGTTTCTGCATGTTGTGCAGCATGTCCCAAAGAGAGTGCAGCCACATTTAACGCCACTGCTGAGATTTAAGACTGTAGATATCCCATCACGAAACAGCCGAGGGCAGGGGTTCCAGCATCTGAAGATGGTGCACTCCACAGGATCATAAGAAACCAGAGGTGAATAGTGAGCCTGCCGACTGTGCCCTTCACCAATTCTTCAGCATTGTCATATAATTCTCCCCGGTGGCTCTGAACAAATTCACACTTTACCAAAGCCTCTTCTCATGCCTGCGCTGTGCTAAGCACAAGGGTGGCTCCTTCCATCTCTTCCTCTTTCCCAAGGTGAACATTTCTGCCTTCTTTGCACGTGCGTGTGGTAAAAGCCACCCCCAATGCTGAGCCAGCAAAGCCATACGTTCTTTCCTCTATTATCACTATTTACTCAAGTACCTCACCCTCAGCAGCAGCTCTCTTGAGCAAGGGGAGCCACAGGCTCTCGAGCTGCATTGAACACAAAGGTCATATCCTGACCCAGGCCAAGGTCTAACTAGTGGAGTTCTGAGCTGCAGTGCCTGTAAGGAGAGTCAGCAAGGCTCTGTGCTGGCACAGGGCTATGGCTTAGAGTGATGAGGAGGAAGGGATATGACCTTCAGAGCAGCTACATCAGCCTGAGACCTTCCATCAGTCTGTTTTGCGTGCAAAGCTGTATCTGGGTACTGCTGGAGGCTTCCAAGACAACAGTAGTGTCAGAGTATCCACAGGGGTTGGTGAACATCAGGCTTCGACATTTTCTTCTTGGAAACTTTGCCTGACATATGGGAAGGGTCGTCCAGAGAAAGATCTGGGCGAGATCCTCAGTGGCTCCAACCGGATTGCTGGACATCAGTGGGACCTGCACCTGATCACTCTGAGGGGCAGGTTGAGCCTGTAGAGTATGTTCCCCAAGTCCTGTATGTCCACAGCACAGTCTTAGGAAGCCAAGAGAGAAATACAGGTGTCCTGTTTATGCAGTCTAACTGAAACCATGGGAACAGACTTGGATCTGAGTATACAAAATCTCAAAGAATAACTGTAACTGGGAAGCCATTCTCGCTGCCAGCCTTTTTACTAGTGTTGGTCCCACAAGGACCTCTCCTTAGCAAAACACTATTCAGTACTAGCTCAGGTTCTTCCATTTATCAAAGAGAAAGGAAAAAAGAAGGATCTGATCCTGATTTAAAATATTTAAGGAAAAGATTTCTCTCACCAAAGAACTCTTCATAGTATCAGAGAAAAACAGAGAAGCCACAAGCCTGGGAGATCATTGCCAGCCTGAATTTATCTTGCTCAAAGGTGCACATTTTTAAATAGGGTGAATTGTGCAAAGGCTCAGGCTGTGCTGGCAGCCTTTGGTTTGAGCTTTGCACAGCTGGAGTTCTTCTTCGCTGTGGATGTTGGGACATGGGACAGTGCCAGGAAGAGCCTGGGACAGCTGGTTTGGAGAAGGGTACACTGGGGATGCAGGAGCACAGGCTCAGATGCAAGGATGGTAAGGGGTTGCAGGCTTGGTTTGAGGATGGAGACAGATTGTAGCAGGCAGGTCTTGAAGCTGTATACCTGCCTAAACATGAACAGGATCTGGCCTTTGTTTTCTTATCTGGTCTTTTTGCCCATGAAAGCATTGTAAAAGACACCTCCCCACCTGGACAGACATGCAAGTCTCCAGCACCAGGCATTTCCATTTTGTTGTCATTTTTCAGCCAACTTGCAAGAGCAGTTTTTCAAGTGAGCTTTATACACCAGCAGTCACCTTAAAATGAGGGGGGGATTTATTATTTTGAAAATCAAGTAGTTTAAATGAGAGCTTTAAATTATTCTAGCCTAGCAAATACTTCTGTGCAAGGTCTGTACCTAATGGTAGCTCATAACCAGCTCTTGTTTCTTTTCAGCTCTGGGATTCTCCATTAAGTCTTACTCTGTCTTGCCAGATTAGAGGTGTGCACTGAGTGTTTTCACAGAAGCATAATTCATCCTCAGTTTCCTTCTGCAGTTTCCAAGCAAAGGCCAGGCTAAAGGATGGAATGAAAAATCAGCCCTCTGCCTGTGCTGCTCAGACAACAGCCACATATATAGCAGGAAAAGAGATTTCCTTTCCTCCATCCCCTGCCAGTCCATTTTAAGAGTAAACTTACGAGACATGACTTGTGGACTTCGTATATCCACTCAGCTGCAGTAATTCTGACCATGAGCATGGTCACTCATGGTCATGGTCACCACCATTCTGGTTCCACCTCACTGCCCTGCAGGTAATGTCTTTTACCTCTACATAGCTGCCATGTTTTGGTGTTGCTGACTGCTTCCAGGAACATGTTTTCTGTTCTGCTCCCACAACCCGTAGCACATTGCTCTGCTGCAGCACTTTGGGATCTTTTGCAGACAGCAATGGGATCCAGTGGCCCTCCAGGGGAATCATTCCCCTGATTTCTCTTGACAGGCCCTGTTTACCCACCAGCGTGTGAGCTAGACCTTGCTATGTTTAAAGCACTGTCAGCTGCTGGCAGGAAACACTGGCCATCAGAGCAATCCTCACAGCTCAGTTTGCAGCAGGCTCTTTGGATTCCTGCCTTTAAGACATGCAGTGGCTTCAGAGCGAGTGAAACAGAGCACCTGAAAAGGAAAAAGTTGAAATTCAGTAACTGTTGCTCGCTGAACTCTTCCTGAAGCAGCAGACTATTGGGGCTGAGCCAGCACTGCAGACCTGGGAAAACCAGTAGTGTGTGTGGCGCTTCCGATGTCCAAGGCTGCTTTCATTCCACAGGGAACATCCTGCAGCTGTGGAGCTCTTTCCTGTATACTGACTCTCCTTGCTCATTCTGGTGTGTGTCATTCTGGGATGTACCCTTGGCCTATGCTTCCTTGCACAGCAGGATTTTACATGCTATTTAGACAGCAGAGCTTCTCACCCTGCCCTGAGCAGTTCTAGAATGGCAATGAAATCTGCACTTGGAAGCCTGAATGACAGATGGAGAGGCTTGCTGTGGATGAGAAGTAACTGCCCCTTCCACAAGGTACAATAAGCAACCGCCAAAATATTTGCTTGTATGTGGGTGGAGTCTTGCAGATGGGCTGAAGAAGGAAGCAAGAAGAGTTGATGAATGCCTTGAGCCACCTCAACACAGAGGCATCTCTGGGATGTTCAGTCACTCAGCAGCACAGACTGAGGGATGTACTGTCCTCCTCCAGGCTAGAGGCAAGTTGTCAACAATGTTGGCATGTTTGTGAGAGATTTTAACCACAACTGCTGGCATGTTTTAATACACACATGACAGTGTGAGGATTTTTTTCATGCTTCATAACTATATTTATTGGTGGAGAGGAGGGAAATCTTGGTATTGTTAATTAACGTAAAAAGTATGGACATATTTGTTTTCAGGATAAGGCAGGGATTGGACGTGTACAGGACTCAAAAGCATCAATGGAGGGCACACACAAAAAGGGAATGAGCACATCAGGTTAATTGCTGTGCATTTAAAAGTAGAAGCGGTACATAATGCTGTGCAAAGCTAAAATCTATTTTAAACTGTTTGTACAGAACGGAAGCGTGTGTACTCAGGGTCTCCAGTTTGTCTATGTGGGTTGGTCAGAAAAGCTGTGACATGCTGAGAAAGGCATTTGTGCCTTGGGTTTGTTTTTTTTTTTTTTTAGCAAAAGCCACATCCAACAAAATGGATTTGAAAGAGGAGAGACTGCAAAATACCTCGAGGTCACAGGCAATCTTTGCCCATGCTGTCCAGGGGTATATATACGCTGCCAACCTTTGAGGAACTGCATCTCTGAGCTTTCGAGTTGCTCCCTCTCTGTTATTCTTCACAAGCTTGTTCCTCAAGCCCTCTCTTTTTTGTCTCTCTGAGGATGTGGGCAGCTCCATGCTGCATCCTCCCTTTATCATTTTTTTGCCCTTCCAATGGAGAGAAACATTCACTGAAGCAGCAATGTCCATGCTTGCAGCAAAGGGCCAGGAGCTACAGGAGGGGAAAAAAAAAGGAAGAAAAAGAGAGAAAGGACAATTGGTTACAGTGTCTGTGCCAGCAAAAGGAAGCCAACACACCACCACAATCTACCATCAACTTTGGGACACTCCTCCCTGGGTTTGTCCAAATTTAAGGTTTGCTGACAAAATTATTCCCACAGTCTGCCTTGTTGCGCAGGATCCTGGGCCTGGGGTAGGGGTGAGGAAGAAGGGACTGGTGATTCAAGTTCTGGAAAAGGTTAACAAACACATGAGCACCTTGCAGGCTGCCAGCTCACCGGGGGTGTGGAAGAAGAGGGAACTGTCCTGATAGAAAGGATAATGTCCCTCTTGTTTATGTGCACAGGGATGCTGGCAACATGGTGGACATCACCTGAGGTTGTCCTTGTTCTGGAGGATGTCACCCATCGGGTGACCCTCCAAAACAAAAAGACTGTTCAGAAAGACAGCAGGCAGACCAGGAAAAGACGCTGCATTGCTGCTAATGGGGCTGATCCCTCAAAGCTTATGTGTGAGTGGAATGGTATCGCAAGCCTGAGGTGCCCTGCCAAGACAGCTGCATTGCTGTGCCAGTTTCCTTCCAAAACAGAAGATGGTATTTGGCTTTCTTTCTCATTCTGTTCACTTTTCTCTCCCCTCCCCCTTTTTTTCCATTGTTAAGCCTTGCAGATCAGCATACTGTGCCATACAAAACACCTAGCTCTACAGTAGCATGCAGAAAAAGTCATACTCCCATGTGCCTTAAAATATTTCTTTTGCCTTTTGTATGTATGCATTTGATATCTTTTCATGACAATGAAGAGCTAAGAATTTATTGAATCTGTGAACCAAATATATGACTTAAGGTCTCGCTCTTTTTTGTATTTGCCACCATGGCAATTCTGGGCAAGTCCATGAGATGCCAACACCCCAGCTCTGTAGAAGCAGCACACAGCCATCAAGGTCAGCAGAGGGCCAGGGAGCTATATTGTGTCACAGAGGTATGAACTGGATGTACCGGCACTGAAGATGTGCTTGGGAAAAATGCCCTTACAGGGAAAAGAATAGTATGCTAGTGCATGAGCAAAATGCTACCTTGTCAGACCTCTGAGCTAGGTTAAGTACTGCTGCAGCATGTTTTCTATCCAAAAGTACATAAGTGCAGAGAATTCCAGCCTGTCTGGGGTTCTGCCTGCAACCATGTCCCTGAAATTCAGTGGTACTGACTCGGATCTACCATCGCATCAGCTTTGAATATCCTTTCAAAGGATACTGGCTTCAAATTCTGTCTTATGACCTTCATTGCAGAGCCAATCTCTGCTGTTCTGTGTTCTTGTCAATGTTAGTCTTCATCCACAAAATCTGGTGAGATCTCTGTCACTAGTGGGCCCAGGACATGTCCCTGTCCTTCACTTGTTCAGACATGGGGAGGGGTCGTGGTGGGGCACAGGATAAAATTACTCAATAGGCAGGAGCACAGTACCAGCATGTGCACTTCCTGCAAGCTGGTAGCAAAGGGCAGCACTCAGCCGCCAGCCAGCATTTAGCTGGTAAAATGATGCTGGACACTGGATCAATAGAGCACGCAAGCAAATGGGCAGGAGAAAGACGCAGGCAGTAAGTGCGGTAGGGAACATGGAATTCTTCCCAGTGGGAGGACCTGGCAGAGGCACAGGAGTTTATCAGGAGATGCAGCCCCACCTATGCTGTTGTGAGCAAACCCGCCCTGCACCTCAGAATGAATGGGTTTAATAACACGTCTCAAAACATCAGCAGGTTCCTAGCAGGGAACTGTGCTGAGGACACCAGCCACACCAAGGTGAGCCAGCTCAAACTGACTGGTAACAAAATTTACATGTCAGCAAGTTGCTGTTAAGCAGAAACAGGTATTTTGATCTAGTGACAGAAACTGCACCTCTGTGCATGCACAGAAAATGATGGGGACTGGAATCCAAAGAGATGGGAATAAGTATGGGAATAATGAACAATCAAGATGTTTAAAAAAAAAACAAAAAACAAACCCACAAACAACAGAAAATCCTGCCTACAGCGCTGCTCCTTCCAGCTTCCTTTGCTGCTTTCCTCCCAGCAGACTGGCATTTTGCCTTTTCTGGTCATGTTGTTTACCAAATTCACACTTACGCTTAAATTGGAGCCTTGCTGCTTATCAATTTTTGCATCAAGAGAAGGTAATAATGTCCTTTAAAAAAAAGTGGATTATTTTTAGAGGCCCCATAAGAACTAAAATGCCTTATCCATACCCATATGGAGCTGTGTTTTGTATGTGTATGACGCTGCTACAGATTTCAGTGAATTGTACCCACTGACACATTTTTGTATGGCCTGGCTTAGGGATAATAACAAACTCCTTGCATTTGGTCTACCCGTAAAGACTGAGAGGCATGCTTCATTTTCACTCTATTTTAATGCAGAATACTCATTAATATCTGGGGAGGGTTCTGAGTTGTTTTTTAAAATTAAAAAAACAACAATTAAACAAGAAGCACGCATAAAAATGCTGCAGTGTATTTCCAGCAATTTTAAGATGCCACATTTCAGTCTAAAGCTTGCATTTATTTTTCATTTTAACTTCTGTTTATACTTTTGTTCATATACGCTGGCTTGCTTCACCTCATATGGGAGCAAGGCAGAGCAGAGGAAGCCCGTAAGACACATAAACTGCAATTAGGGTGGGTTTATTTCACCAGAGCTATGCAAAGCATCCAGCACACAGACTGGCCTTGCCTCCCTACCAGCTCACCACATCCACCCTGTGTCTCTCTGCTCACCTGCACACATGCATGGAAATCTCCCCTTTGGTGTGATAAGTAAATTTCATGCAGGGAATAAATGTTGAAAAATTCCTTGTTGAGAATAGAAATTCTTCCTTATTATCTTCATAGCAGAAACCTCAGCTATAGGGACTTGTGTTCTTCTTTCACACTGGGTTTTTGTTTCCCAGTGGTCTCTTTGGAAGCATCTAAATTGCAGAGCCATGATTTGGGCAACGCAGGGACTGATGGCGTGACCAGGATTTACAGCACAAAGGGACAAAGGACAGAGCAGCCAGCGGGCAGGCTGCAATGCCCTGCCGTGCCCGAGACCCTCTGATCTCCCCAAAGCAGGAAAAGGTTGGGAGACCAGCCATAACTCAGAGTGCACTCAGGAGGTCTGCGCTATCTGAAGTCCTTACCCAGCCAGGTGCGTGGCAGCACCGTAGCATGGGGACAGGACCCTTGAAAGCCGTTTCAAGTTCCACATCTGAAGCCAGCAGTCCTCCTAAAATAGCATCAGCCAGGAAAGAAGCTACTTTTTCACTTGTCAACCCCCCCAGTCAAAGCTAAACCTCATTCTGAAAGCCACCTGCTTCTGAGGACAGAGCCCCAGTGCCCACCTCCCCACACATGCAATTGTCACATCCAGACCTACTGCCAGTGATGTGTCAGGTACCTGCTATAGAGCTCCCCTGTAACTGTTGTCATGACTCACAATGATGCCCCAAAACATTCACTGTACTGCCATAGGGATTTTTGCTGTTGCATTTTCTTTTCATATGGGAGAGGAACATAAGAATCATCCAACCCGAGCCCCTGTAAAATGTCAAGCCAACAACTCTTATTTCCTCTGCTAAGCGCACTGTTTGCTGTTTTGGCCCAGACACAGAACTGACAAGACCCTGGGTTTGTTTTAAAGCTACAATTGCTCAAACAGCAGCAGAACATCTGAGCAGAGATGCTGCCTCTATTTCCCCTTTTCTAAACAGGTGTATAATCCAAGCAGGCACATTCAGCCTTACTTTCAATACACGAAAATGTCAATAAAGTGATCCTCTACCCTTCTTCACAGGGCCGGCCTACATCTCTATTCCTGCAAGCTAATACCGTTCAAATCACTTGTGCTGTGCATTCAGCCTGTGATCGCCTTCCTCTGCCGGTCCTTGTCTTAAACACCAACCAGGACCGTGCGCGCTTTCAGCTTGAAGCAAACTTCGCTCATCTCACACCATTTCCTTCAGCTTTCAGCTCATTCAACCCTCCAAGGCTGTGCATGGGCCTTCTTAAGCTGCCTTTTGAACACAATATGACCCCCGCGGAACCGCTGTCCCCGGCGGGGACTCCCAGCCCCTTCCCTACAGCCTCTCCAGAGCCAGTTTCCCGACGAGGAGCAGCTACTATTTTTAGGGAGCCTCTGTATGCTGAGCGCAGACGAATGTGGCTGAGAGCAGGGCCTGTCGGGAAGCGAGGGGACGGTCCGGGGGCAGCCCGCACCACACGGAGCCATCACGGACCGACCCGCAGCCTCCCAGGCTCAACCGGGAACAGAGCACCCGCGGCCAGGCTGCGTGTTCGGGCGGTATCTCCGCTCTCTGACCGAAGCGCTGTCCTGCTTGTCACGCCACACTAGGCGTCAGTGGGACTGCGCCGCGCAAGGTGAACCAGCCCGCCAGGGGTGCCTCATAGTCCCACGCTGGCCCTGTCCCCGGCGGCCCCCCGGCACCACACGGCCCCGCTTCCCGCACCGCGGGCACACGTCCCCTCACAAACCCCTCAACGGCATCGACACGGTCGCAGCGCCACCCCCACCTTATGCAACGGACGAGTGCCGCCATTGGCCAGCGGGGCCGGGCCGCGCGGGCGCCGGGCGGGGCCGCGCATGCGCAGTGCGGGCGCTCCGCTCCCTCCTCCTCCTCCTCGTCGTCTCGGGCAGGCGGTGGTGGCTGTTGCGGGGCCGCGCGGAGACTTCACCTCCCGCTCGCCTGGGCCGCGCAGGCCGCACTCACAGCCCGGGTGAGCGGCGGCGCCGGGTCCTCCGTTGGTGGGGCGCCCGCACCGGCGGTGGGGTGGGGGGTGTGGGGCGGTGGGCCCGGACGTGGCGCAGCGGAGCAGAGCAGGCCCGCCCCGGGGGGAAGGGGGCGGCCCGGTAGCGAGGCGCGCTCCGCTCTGCGCCTGTCCGGGCCGCTTTCCCGCGGCTGGAGCTCCGCAGCCGGAGCTCGCTTCCTTCCTTGGTCCCTTCCCGTGGGGCATGTGGTGGGGATACCCGGGCTGCGGTTCCCCCCCCCCCCCCCCCCGATGGGCCCTCCCGGGGGCCGCGGCCTCTTTCGGCTCCTTCGCGCCTCCGGCCGGGCCCGAGCCTGGAGCTTCCTCGCGACGGTGTCGGGTCAGGGCCCTACTTGCTGCTGGCTTTAGCCGCCGGGCGGGGGGAGCCGGGGTACCTCAGGGTACCGTTTTTTTCTGGAGGTGACAGCGGAAGCAGCTGTCCGTGTCTAGTTTTAGGACTTGAAACTCTGCTCAGGTGACTTACAAGGAAATGACCCTGTGTGAGGCATTCACATACCGCAGGCTCCAGCCTCGCTGCCCTGTGGTGCCCGTGCTGTTGCTGCTATGATTTAGCACTAATTTTTCTTGTGGTATTTGTCTTCCTGTGTGCTCGATGGTTTTTTACTTCAAAATAGCAGGCTGATTTGCAGGGCTCTTCTGAGGGTGTGCCTGATAAGGAAAGCAGCACGTACCTGTGTTGTGCAACCGAAATACAGATTTAGCCTGGTAGATGAATTCATCATTCTTGTAAATGAATTTTGGGATTATTTGTCACTTTTTAAAAATTCAGATAGTCCAAATAATCTTAATTTTCCAATAGTTGAGTATTCACTTTCTGTATCAACTGTATCAGTGTAATTTGCAGTATTTAAACTCTTGGATTTTTGGCCTCAGGCATCATGTGGAGATTGATATTTTTAAGCATTTTTTTTTTCATGTTTTCTTGTTTGTGTCTTAACTAAAACCAGCAGTTGCGAAATACATGCATGCACTGTGGTTGGCTGTTGCAGTGTGCTACCAAGCTCTTATCAAGGGACTAAATTACAAAGTAATAGCATCATTTAATAATAATAAATATAAAGTAATAGCATCATTTTATGAAAATATCTTTTTTTTATTGCATCTTATTATTTTCTGTCAGGAGCCCCCGAACTTCTGGGGGAACACTGTAATGCTGGTAAAATAGAACCAGAATAAAACCTACACTTCCTTCTGGTTTGCAGAGTTATTGGGATTATCTCTTCTTTTTTTCAAGGGGAATGTAGTGTTCTGGTTGAGCCATGCTGTACATAAACACTGCGAGGCCCTGGCTGGGGTGTTTTGGATTAGCTGTAGCATACACTGAAGCATAAACTGATATATTTAGTTTTGTTAACCTTCAGTGCTATATCTGATGGAAACTATTGAATGCCACATGTATTTATGCTTGTTAACTGAGTTTTTGATTTCTTGTGTTCAATTTTGTTAGCCATTTGGACTTAAATGTTCCTTTAGAGAAACTGATGGGGGAGGAGAAGGGAACACTCAAAGATGCAGTGTAATGTTTCTGCTAAGGGTTACATGATGCTGTTATAGATCCAAGAAAAAGTTGGAGTCTGATCTGAGAGGTGCCTCTCAATCTTCGGGAGCTGCTTTGGGTCTCGGGACCATCTTTTTGCTCAGTGTTAAGCACTGTGATGTTACCTGAAAGGGGGATGGAGAGAGGAGGTGGCTGGTTTCTTTTCTCAAGTAACAAGTGATAGGACAAGAGGTAACAGCCTCAAGCTGCAGCAGGGGAGGTTTACATTAGATATTGGGAAGAATTTCTTCACCAAGAGGGTGCTCGGAACAGGCTGCCCAGGGCCGTGGTGGAGTCACTGTCCCTGGAAGCACTCAAAAACCATGTAGATGAGGCCCTCAGTGACATAGTTTAGTGGTGAACTTGCAGTCCTGGGGTAGTGGTTGGACTCAATGATCTTAAAAGTCTTTACCAACCTAGCTGATTTTGTGATTCTGTGTCCAGAAATTCATGCAGTACTAATGAATTTCCAGGTGTCTGTGTTTCATAGAAACTTAACAGTTTTAAGGGCCTTTCACGCATACTTACTGGTGGTCAGTCTTTGTTTGAACAGGCCTTTCTCCCTCTGTCCTCATGGAGGGGAGTGCATGACAGACCTGTTGTAGGCACCCAGTGTGCCTCATGTGTGAATACCAAACTTGCAGCAAATGCCCAGGTTGCATAGAGGGGCAGTGACCAACCAGCCAACCACCTGGGAACATTTGACTTCACTAGTCCTGAAAACAATGAACTTCACTAGCTGCTGCCCTGTACTTGTGTAGTAGGTCTTGTGCTTCTGTGAGAGCTGCGCAACTGGATTGTGCGTGGGCCGTGAGGGACCGGGAAAGATAATAGCAGAAAGTGGGCTGCTGGGTTATATAAGCATGCTCTGGAGCCTGCTTGCTTGGTGCACCCAAATCCTGCCTGGTGCCTGCTCTGTGGGTGGGCTGCAGGCTGAGTGGGATGTCCTGGTGGGCTGCAGGCAGGCAGAATGTGGCGGTGGTAGCATACGCTAGTTTGCTGCTCCCTGAAGTGGGATTTCTTTGTGCCTCATTTCTTCTGGTGAACCTTATAATGGCATATGGCAGTAGTGTTTGCTTCCTTTATGCTCCTGTGTTATAGAGAGTAATGGCTTCCTATGGGGGCAGCTTTATTTCTTTTTAAGAAGTACGTATATGTGTAAGGTTAGCTAATAATCAAAATGAATGGCCACCTGTAAAAATAGCCTTGAAGAAAGAGGGGTGACCTATTGTTCTTGGCATTCTCAACTCCAAAGCAGCTCACAAGCACATACACCACTAGACAGTAATAACAGCTTGGATAATACTTTGATTTGCCTTTCTTAGAACCTGTTTCAAGTTCCAGAAATAAAGGTTGAGTCTTAAACTTTAAAGAACAAAACCCCCTGAATTTTATTGCACTTGTGGAAATAGAAAATAAGTTTCTGTTAACTGTAAAGGAAACTTCAATTATTCTGACTATTGAAAATACTTTTCAAAAGTAGACCTTAAAGCTTTGAAGAGGAAGAAACCTTAAAATGACCTAATAATTCTGGTGTGTATTTTAAGAACAATGCTAAAACCAGAGTCTTTACGTAGTAAAGAGCTTGAACAGATGTCTGTGTATGAGAGTTATGGGAGTTGTTGGCCTCATGGACAGGCATATGACTGCATTATGCTCATGGTTGCAGCTTCTCAGTCAGCTAGTGGTAGTAGTTTCGCATATCTGTAGACTAAATGTTGTCTTTTTTTTTGTAGATATGGCTCGTGGACAGCAGAAGATTCAGTCGCAGCAGAAAAATGCCAAAAAGCAAGCTGAGCAGAAAAAGAAACAAGGGCATGATCAGAAGGCTGCAGCCAAAGCTGCCTTGATATATACTTGCACTGTCTGTAGGGTAAGAGGAACCAAATATTATCGTAGGCAGGTCTGTCTTCCAGCCTAGAGAATTTTTGAAAGATTATATAGTGGAAACTCAAATACTGTTCAGGTGGCTGTCTAGCTCACTGCTGGAGGCATTTGCATGTTATGTGATTTGCTTAAAGATTACTCAGCTGTACTGTTAATTGAGATAGGAGAAAATGGGAGAGGTCACATACAGATCTGTTCTGGGCAGTTATCTTGCCTTTTGAATTGCAGAGGTCTGCATGTGCTGTTAGTATGAGGTATAAAATGTAAAAAGTGTGAGATCACTTCCTGTTTAATCTCCAGATGGGCGCATCTCATCTTTGTGATGGAATTGGACTGTCTTAGAATCCGTGTTCATGTAGAGAGGAAAAGTGGTGCCAAAAGCTTTAATGTAAGATTGATACACGGTAACTTCTAGTAGAATAAATGACTTGACAAGAGAACACAAGTGTGAGCGCTAATCAGATTATACTTCTGGCTAGTTTTCTTTCATGGCCTCATTTTGGATCTGAAGGGTAAGCCATTTTCACATAAATGGTTGGTCTTGGAATAGATTGTCACTTTAAATGTCTTAAATAAGATTCCAGTGTAAGCTGCTCATTTAAGTACTTGTAACCAGTTCCTCTTGTGAAATCAGTCTGTGGCAGCAGTCGCTTTGGGCAGCTGATGCTTGCAACTGTAGTAGCAATGGCCTGGGGTAGCTTCCGCCAAGTAGAGAATCAGTCTGTGCCCCTTAACTCTTGGCCATAAACAAAACAAGGAGCTTTCATAAAGATTTGATTCTGAAAAGAATGTGTATCTTTTAGATAGGAGGTAGGTTTTCCACCAAACCAGCATTTGAAGTGTAAGATCTGCAGGGGACTTCTAGCAAAAATAATACTGCTGATGAACATGCCAGATCAGTGTGATACTAGTGCTTAAAAGCACTTCTTTGAAAATCTGAGGTTAAATAGTCTCTTAAGCTATAGCTGAATTAATGGTGCTTCTGTCAGTGGAGTAGTGTCTTTGAGGAGACAGTTTGCTTCAGGAAAAAGAAAACAAAATGGGGAGGGGGGAACAGGTTTTGCAGTATTTTTTAACTCTTGTACTGTGCATAAAGTTAAATTTCTCTCTTTAATCAGACACAAATGCCGGATCCCAAGACCTTCAAACAGCACTTTGAAAGCAAGCATCCTAAGACTCCACTTCCTCCAGAATTGGCTGATGTTCAGGCATAAGGTTGTCTACAGGTCATTTCCTTCATTTTTAAATGACTGTCTGAGAATTAGAAATTATTCATAATTTTTTTACCAGCAGCTGAGACTTAAAACTCGTTTTAAGTACAAAAATTAACTGTAAGTTAAAGTTATGCCCCTGAACTGTTAAACAGGAAAAGCAAGCTAATACTTACCTAGGTGAAATGGCTGTGGCGCTTAACTGTGTGTGGAGGTTGTTTTAAAAGGGATTAATGTTGTTTCAAATGGTCATCTTTAGAGTTGTAGGAATACTCTTTATTATTTAGTTCTTTTGAAATGTCAGGTTTGCTTTGAACAAAACACATCATAAATGCAATCTGTCTGTGGCTGCAAAACATGTAATGGAAATAGTTGTTTAGAGTATTTCCAACAATTGAGCCTTTTTGTTCCTGAAGCTATGCAAGTGAATGCAAATTTTTCTGCATTCAGATACAAACCCTCTGTGTTAACTATAGAAGAGGTTTCCCACTGGCCAGCTGATGGGCTGTAACTGAAAAGTGGTTATAATAAAAGGCTGAAATGAGGTAAAAAGCAGTACTGTGGTATTTCATTCACACAAAGGTGAGCAGCGTTGTGTAACGGTTCAGCTTAACTGAGTTATTCTTGTTTTTTATAGGTGAAATCATGGCACCTATTGACTCTTCTACTGTCAGACCTTACATAACAAACCTGCAGCTGCTTTTCTAAAACTGTTGATCAGCAAAAATGAAGGGGCTACAGAAACATTCATATTTTTATGCTGTTCCCTCTTGGGCTTCATGCAAAGACAATTCTGTGTAAATGTACAGTTGTGCCCTATTTGGAAATCCTGAAAAATCAGCCCATACTTGTTATAAAAAATTTTTTACAATTGTAATTATATTGATGTTCATATTGTGTAAAATAACTCATTTAATAAAGTAGTACTTTGATTTTACAATATCACAGATTAAATCCTTGTAGAAGTTCTGTTTCAACTTCCTGTGTTATCTGCCTTATCATAAAAAAGACAAAGTGGAATTTTCCCCATCCTGCCAAAACATGAGCAGTATCATTCCACTGGAAGTAATGTACATTACAGTAAATTAATCTTAAGTAAATAGGGAAGCTGCTCAGATTTACTGTTCAGTGTGCTGCCTGCTTGAGCCTGGTCACTAGTGGTCAAGTTGTTGGCTCAAAGCGCAGCAGACTCCCTGAAAGCTGCATTAGAATACTGAGACTTCCTTCTGCATTTTTTAATCCTGTATATTGGAGTCTAATACTGCAAGCCATTTCAAATGGGATTCCTTTACTGTGAGGGATCATGTTCCTTGAAGTCATGCGCTGGAGAGACTCTGGTTATACCTGTTTACCCTTAATATTTGGTAGGTGGCTGAGGAAGCAGAGAGGTGGCAGGATTGAATGCTATAGGTATGCTGGCTTGAAAAATACTTGGCTAAAGAAACTCTGCTCTTAGTTGAAAATTTTTATTTGAGAAGATTTTTAATGCTATTTTGAGCAGTTAACCACACATGATCCCCCTCAAATGCATCTGGTTATTTCAGTAGCATCTCTTCAAGAAATATGCAAAATAGCCAGCCATTAATAACCTTTCTTCACAACCAGCTTAAAATAAGCCTGTTGGAAAAAAGCCCAAGTAACTGAAATAATATGACTGCTTTAAGAAATGAGATGTTACTAAAGTTGCATTGACAGGAAAAAGCTGGATAATATCTCTCTGACCAAGAACATTTGAGCAGCTAACCATAATTACTCTTCAAGCATTCTGGGTGCAGTTCTAATCCCAGGTGTACAGCCCAGAAGTAGTGGAGAAACATCTGAATTGTGCTATTAGGTCTGCTACACAAAATTCCATCTTTGGCATTTGGAGGGGGCTTATTTAAGAGCTTTAGGTTTGATCTTGCAGTAGGAAGCAATACTAGAATTGCTGTGATTTACTGAGGTTACAATGGATGTAAAACTTCTGGCAATCCAGGTAACCCTTGATATGCAGCAGGACTACATCTGACCTTCAAATGGCTTCCTAAAATCTAGGACCATAGTCTCGAAGACTCATTCACTTGAAAGAATGCACTTGGTATTTTATTATATAAAGTCAAAGCTTTCGTCTTCTTCCACTCATTTGCTCCTTATTGAACTACTGTGAGACTAGCTTCCTGTCCTCTGTGCTGTGACAGTATCTCTGTAAATACTTAATTTGGCATAAAATTTCTCTGTATTATAGTCACTCCTGGATAACCTGTATATCACTTAACTTTTATAAATACAACGTTGTTCTCCTCCAAGAGTAATCCACTACTGCACTTGTACACCTGACATCAGAATGTAACGCTTCATTTATTTCTCTTTAATGTTACCAATACATACATCCTGACAAACTGACTCCCACAAGGCAAGAAATCTGTACTTGACCTTTGTGCTGTGTGTGGGAGAGATCCTTAAATGTTCTGATGCTGTAGTTTGTCTAAAAATATGCTGAGTGCAAATGGATAAAGATGTTTCTTGCACTGATTGATATTGGGTGAATCTGGTTTTACTTTGGAAAATGTTCTGGGATGTATCCCTATAGCTTGGTCCTGAGGTGAAATATGTGTTCTATTCCTTCAGTTTGGATTGTGTAGCATTAAATAAAAGGGTTTTTTTTCATAAGCAATGTCTCTTCGCACTGAAGAGCTGCATAACTAGTGGGATGGCTTACTTCAGTTAGAGTTACAGTTTTGAAACTTTATGATGCTCAAGTTGAAAATACCCTGTGAAATAATGGGGGTGTTATGTATTAGAAGGCAAAGGTGATCCTCAGTTCAGTAAGATCCTTAACTGCAGTAGCTGCAATCTGAAGTACAGAAATAAATGAAAGCTATGACTGAATTGTTGTAAAGGCTTTGTAACTACAGGGGGATGCTACACTAAATGCGGGAGTTGTCGTCATCTAGAATACCTGTGATGCTCCTTGTATCTAAAAGGTCAGGGGAGGGACTAGGACTTCTCCGTCATATCTTCCTGATCTGAAGGATGGCGTCCTGTTACCTGGCTAAAGACACAGTTGTGCATTGTAATGTGTCTAATTAAAGAGAATTAAACAACTAAAATGTAAAATGTCATATTTCCTGCCTGCTTTTAAAAACAAACATTACTGCACTTGGAAAATTAATTTCCTGGCTGTGTGCAGTCCTGGAGCTTGAAGCTATCCAACTTTGCAAAAAGTAGACATGGGATATTTCCCGTGGTCCCTTGAGAAAGATTCATCTTTGTGCAGGGGCAGCATTCAGGTAAAGGGTTCTTATGTTGTCAATATGGGCAGCAGCTGTCATGGGTATCTTAAAAAGTTATTTTTGATCCTCAGAAGCCCACGTCTCTTCTGGGAATCTCTTCAAGTGGCAGCTGAAATCACATTTGAAGCAGGGCTTAATGTTCTGAAAAAGGTGTCACTTGAGATCCCAGAGTAGAAGTTGGCACGTGTGCTTATGGTGGGGCTACTGAGTAATCAAGAACAGTTTTGAGATCTGTTTCTCGAATGTAGGCTTCTTTCTATATATGTGCTTTACCTGTCTAAGGGTTTCTGGTTTCTTGCTGTGAAAAATCTGGAGTGGGAGTTGAAGACAGTTGCTTTATAGCCTTAAGGAAATAGCTGGCTTTATGCAGTGCTCTTGAAACATCCCTGGAGACTATCCCTTTTGATTATTTGCTGTTTTGCTGAAAACACTTCAGCTCAAATAAAGCTAGTGATCACAGGCTGTTTGCAAACCGCACAGTAATGAAGGAATTTGTAGCATTTCTGTAACCTATACTGAACTGTTCTCCCATCTTGATAAGACAAGCTAATGGATGGATTTTTTTTTAACCACTGAATACTGGTAGGCTGGAGTTGAGGTCTGTTTTGTTTCCCATTTTCACAGAAACAAGTTAGGAAGTATTTGGCTTTACTGGAATCATGGTCTTCCCAAGGTCTGACCAGTAAACTCAATTAATTCTACAGAATCCACAAACAAAGCAAAGGTCAGCTTGTGTTTTTGTCTACTCAGCCCCATTCTGCTGGGTATAATTTGGGGGCATTTGATTTTCCCATTTAGAACCTTACAGGTTTTGCAGTGGACTTTGGATTCAGCCCCAAAACTCAGCTTTGGACTGGATTCAACATGTGATTTTCCATGTTCTGTATCAGCAGCAGCGATGTTGCTCTAGTCCAGGCAGTGGGAAGGTGGCAGGTTCGTTTGTGGAATTTCATTGTCCGTTTTGAAAATTACTTGGGAATCTTTTAATGCATTGTCTGTTGTGTTATGGTTTTTATCTAGGTAAGGCACAATAGAGACTCACTGGAGTTCTGTTATCTTGCTAGCCTTCAAAGAAAGGTGCAAGAGGTTGGTATATATTCTACAGTTCTCTTACATGGCTTTTAGCACTGGGGTTTCTGGGGAAAGAGGAATCTGTAGTCCCAACCCTGTTATCTGTCAGGAATGTGTTAAAGCAGTGTCTCAGCTTTTTCAGGAGGTACGGCACAGCTTTCCTCTGAAAAATGCTGTCCATTAAACGCAGAAAGTTAAGGTCCAGACAGCACTTTGATGGCACGGCAAACATATTTGTGTGTTCCCTTTGTAGGTGCTAGGAAATCAGTGTGCAAAACGTGTCTGGATGCTGGAGATCTTCCAGAGGAGTAAGGACTAAGGGAAATCTCCAGAAATTATCTAGTCCATCTCTTTGCCCGGAGATTGGGTCAAATCTGCCAAGACCGTATCTTGCAAGTGTTTCTCTGACTCTTAAAAGCTTCTAACTTAAGGAATCCCGTGACCCTGTAAACAGCATGTACCACTGTTGAACTGTACAACTGGGGAGTTACCACAGTGAGAGTTTATCCCTGAGGGTTCAGTCAATTACTTACTGTTCTTGTTGGCAATAGATGTGGTGAATAGTGCCCTCATTTGAACATTGCTATCATGTTCTCCTTCTAGGCCTCTCATTTCAGTAAACCCAGTTAATTGAACCACTCTTCATGTTTTCTAAGTCTAGCAATTGTTGTGCTCTTCTCTGGATCCTCTTAAAGCATATGGTCCAAAACATGACCCAATGTGCTGGCTAATGCTAGTGCAGCGTAGCTGGGACAGTTAACTTCTGGCACTTTAGTACTGTTGATACACACTGCAATTATATTTGCCTTTTAACAGCAGCATCATTTTGACTCGCATTCAGTTCCTGGTCTGTGAACATCCCAGATCCATTTTGGTACCACTGCTCATCTCCATTTTGTGGCTATGTATTTAGTGCCTGCTGCATACCTGTTTCCAGTGACTGTCACACCAAATTTAACTAGATACCAGTATTCTAGAGCTGTCTCCTATGCTCTTTACCATTCTTCCAAGTTCCCCGTGCTATCATGGGGAAGTCTTGCAGATGTCCTGTTTATAGCCTGAGTTGTTCATGAGCACAACTGATGGGCCTTGCAGGATGCTGCTTGAGTATCATCCCGGGTTCCCAGTAAGCCTTTGGCAATTGCTTTTTGAGAGCATTTTTGGACTGCTGTGATTCTCCTTATGGTCAGTAGAGATTGGAGCTTGTATTTCACCTTTGAGCACTTCACATAATGACAATGTCAAAGGCCTTTACCACAACAGGGAGACTTAAGATCCTGTGCACCTGTGGCCACCAAGCTGGATTTCATGAAGAAGGAAGTGGAAGGCAGTGGAGCACTGCATAGTTTGTTCCCACGTTGGCTGGCTGTTGCTGGGTTACTTTTCCAGATGTATTTACAAGGAGGACTTCAGAATAATTGCTCTAGCCCTTTTCCAGGTTCAGGTTGACTGACAGTCTCTTGTAAATTTTTGGGCTTGTCCCACTGCTCTCTTGGACTCTTTTCTGTGCCCTGTGAGTTCTCAAAGAGCAGCACTCATGGTCCATGCTGACGTGGCTGGTTGCTGGACCGTCCTAGGATAAAAGTAATCAGCTACTGCTGACATGAATACTTCCTCTTTCAACTTCTTAACTTACTTTATTTAGTTAACTTTTGACTGAAGTCAGAAGTGCTCTTTTTTACCTATTTGTAAATATTATATTTCATTTTTATCCTTTCTCATCAAGTAATAAACCTATATTTAACTTTCTCTTTCCCTAGGTATTTATATGCTTTGTATCTGCCTTTCTGAACATCAGCTGTTTTTTCGACTCCACTAATGAAGGTGTTACTTCGTTGACTTTTGAGCCATCTAAACCTCAAGTCACTCTTGTGCCTCTCAGAATCCATGCTCTTACATTTACAGCGCACAGCACAGCACTAAGGCTAACTCTCTGAAAACCCTTTTTATTTTTCAGTTTGGGTTATTTTGCACACTTTGCCCACCATGAAGCTGTCAGGAGCAGTACATACTCTATCCTTATCAGTTCACTGTCCCAAATGTGCCAGAGCTACAGACTTTCTCATTGAAGTTTGAGCTCTGCCTAGGATTTACTTACGTGCACATTGGCAGTGAGAAAGATGCTACAGACCAGGCTGGCCTGATAAATCTGGATGTGCAATAGCTGTTATCCTGTATGTGAAGCTATATAATTAGAGTCAATGCCTGAGTGACTTTTCACTGGACATCATTCTGATCGTTTCTTCCTCTGGTTTTCAAGACTGTACCTAAACTTTAATCATTGCTGTCTGTTCTGTTCCATTCCATATAAATGCTGATGCCATGCAAACCCTCACAGGGGTATATCCTGTCTGTCTTCTTTACCTTTTGCTTACCAAAGCAGGGTTGTACCCAAACTGCCTTTGTGCCTTATACAGTGCTTTGCAAAATGAATGTATGTCTGGAAAACAAATGCATGTTAATTGCACAGCATCCTCCCACGCCAACAGGGTGGGCCTTAATTTTTAGCTCTTTTTTCCTATGTGCCTTCAAGTTCCAGTAACCATTACCTGCTAACAGTTTTAACTCTTTTGGTATACATGTTTTCTTTAGCTGTAAGTAGTCCCTGCGTGTTTTGCAGTTTGCTTTGTTTTGAATTATTTGTGGATCTTTTGAAGGGTGAAAACTGAGCATTTCCAACCAGAAGAATAATTGAAGAATGATGTCTTCTAAAAAAAAAAACAACAAAAAAAGAAACCTGAAATGTGTCTATATGTCCTGCTGCTATTCAGAATTATTACTACTGTCATTACTCTCTGTTACAGTAATGCTTAATGCAGTGGCATTTTCTGGTTTTGAAAGAGATACAATTCAGATTTCATACCACATTGGGCTGTGTACGGTATGGGAGCTGACTGCAATAGTCTGTGCAATGGAGCACCACCTTTTCTCCACACAGAAACAGAGGGGAAAATAATTTACATTTGTGACTAGGTTTCACGTGCTATATTTTGTATTTAGAAAGTAAATTCAGATTGTTCGTGGGTTTAGCAAAAATGGCGTAACCCATAGATGCATTTTCTGAAGGGCACCTACTGCTGCTATTAGCTCTCACCAGATCAGTACTGGAAGTCAATAGTTTACTTAATGAGCTCCAAGAAATACTGTTTATTAAGGACCATGTAAAGAAAGGTTAAGCAATAGTACACAGTGGCTTTATGCTGCTGCAGTAAATCATTCAAAGAATTTGCTATTATGCCTCTGAAAGCATGAGCTGTTATGCCCTGAAAGAATGTGACACTGTTTGGATCACAACCACCACTAGCCAACGAGGACAACTTTTCAGCTTCTGGACTGCTTTCTAAATGGACAAAGCATGCCTGTATTTTTCTGAAGTAATCGTTGAATTCTACATCGCTGAAGTCAGTGGGAGCTTAATTTTGTCATGTGCTAAATATTCACATGCACGTGCAGAAAGCTGCTAGCTCGAACACCTTCATAAAACCTATAAATCACATGTTACTAAAATCAGTTTACTTGACCTCTGTCAATCTGGAGACAATTTCTGCATGTCTGGGAGGTGCAGCACTCTGTCCTAGAAAACATATACAGTGCTCTACCAAGACAGACTTCACCAGCTGCAGTCATGTTTTTTGGACTCCAGTCACTGTCAATCCTATTTTATCATACCACTTTTAATTGGAAACCCTGTGTGACTCTGTGGACCTCACAGATGCTAAATGCCACATGGACAGAGATTTGGAAACCACTCTCTTGGGTACTTCTGAAACTAATTGTCTCTCTTGCTTGCTCTGTGGCTCCAGGCATTTTCTCAGAACCCAAATATCTTTGTGCTGCCCCCCCCCCCCCCCCCCGTTTACCCAACCTGAGGTGGGTGAATGGGTAGGAGCACAGTCATATAACAGTAGAATTGTCCAGTCTAAAACTACTGCTAATAACTGTTGATTGCATCATTTGGTTTTAGTCAGTGGTGGCCAGCCTTCACCTTTCAGTGCTGTGAAGGGATAGAAGCAACCTGGCATCTGCAGAAGCTCTTCCTGGGGCTGCTACTCCTGAACACCAGCCTGCCTTCCTCTCGAAATGAGGATCAAGAAACCAAATGAGCAACATAACTAAGCTTGAGGCCTGAACTTGGCTGAAGACAGCCAAATTTGCAGAAAGGCAGGTATCTTAAAGGCAGTCCTGTTGTTCCCATTTGTGGAAATAGGCAGCTGGGTAGAGGAAAGGCTCTCTGTGTCATTACGGAGGAGGGCGGTGGCTTTGAGCTGCAAAATGACCTCCCGCAGTGCTGGACACCAGATAAACACTGAGAAATGCCCAAAAGACGACAAATTTCTATTGGTATTTCTTTAGTCAGGAAGGAGAATTCATGCTGGAGTGCCTGATACCAAGTGCCTGCACCAGGCTTGCTCAGTGTCAGAGCATTGGCCTTGCCTCTGTGGGCAGCAGAGACAGTTTTAGCTGTCATTGCCCATGACAAGGTGGGCCTTCTGCCTCCCTCTTCCCTTCCTTGCTCCCAGGCCCAGTATGGCTCACATTGGGTACTTACTGGGCACTGTCATGAGCTAAGTCAACCCAACAGAAAATCCCTTTGGCTTCTAACAGGCAAGTAAGAAAAGTGAGTCCCTGGAAGAGTCTGGCAAACCGAGGTGCCCGTGTTGGGAAGATTGTGTCTGGGAGCAGCGATGTTGCAGGAGTCTGTATTTCTGTACAAGATCAGCAAAGACAAACAGCTTTCCCTTGACAGCTGCCTGCATGAGGAAAAGAGGAGAGGGAGAGGTGGGATGCTAATTAGAGGCTGTAAGAACAGCTCACTGTGTGTTTGCTTGTATGAAATGTTTGCTTTGGAGCACTTGAGGCTGGCTTAGGATTGATTGGTTGCTGATGGTCAAGGTCCATTTAAAGACAATAAACAATGTCCTGAAGAGGTTGTGCTTTATGTGGCACCAGAGAGAGAGACTTTGCAAGTACCAACGCACCATCCCTCTAACTAATGTGGTAATGTGCGTGCAAAGTGCTTGGGTGATTGTTTTTTCCCCTTCCATCTCTCCTTGTTGTGGATATGTCTGTACGAGCCCTCCACATGCTGCATTAATCCTTACCCAGATACTCGTCTCTCCAAGTACTCTTCTGCAGGCTTCTACTTGGTATTTCAGGAAGGGAAAAACTGGATGGAAACAGAGCTGATGCTGAGACTTTGTTGTTAGCGGGGAAGTTTAAGAGCTGCTTTTGACCAGAGTTTGACTGCAACAGATCACATGCTGTAAAGCTGGCAGGGAGAGAAAGGAAGTCCTTCCATTTCCAGGTTGCTCCATGGGAGGAAGTGAACAGTAAAGTCCAATGAGTCAGGCACTGTTCAAGAGGAGACTAGAGCAGAGGAATGGGAACACCAGAAAGTGCCACCAAAACCCCCACAGGTCAGCCATGAACTCAACAGCCAAAAAGAATATTGCTTCCCAGAATTCCTTTGCAAATGGCTGTGGCTCTAGGGCAGGTATAAGCTCTACCAAGAGTTCATTGGCTTACTTGCTGAAACTGATTACAAGAAAGTGTTGAAATGTTACTCCTGCTAAAGATTAGCTGTCCAGCTTCTTAGAACAAGTAAAGCTGTTACTGTCTCCCTGGAGAGTGAATGAAAGTGGATTATAATGAAACAGATGGTGTAGAATTTAACTTAAAATCAGGATTCTTCATTATTGAGACCAGTCTGTCTCAAGCTACACTTTAGGCAAATTGGAATGCAGAGACATTAAACAAATAATGCCAATGGGTTTTGAGATAGGCATCTCTAGCTTTTCCAAAGCTATAGTAAACCCCACTTATTTTAAGAGACAGATCCCAATCTGAGGATTCATATTATGTAGAAACAGCCCTTCTTTTAATTTAGGACGGTACATCAAAACCAGCATTATTGTGGGTTGGGTTTTTTTCTGTCTTCCAGTGTCTACCATTTTCTAGTCTCTCCATTCTTATGGCAGACTTTTCCTCACCCCCATTTTCAGCCAGCTTTCTAGGAGAGCTGTATAAGTCTTTCCTCTCCCAGCCCATGACTCAGCTACCATTTATACTCGCAATACCTCTTCAATCTGCCTCTTTATTGTGGTATAAATGTTAGCCCCTCTCTGACATTTCCACATGAATACCTAGTCAAAAGCTGTAGCTCCATACCACTGTGAGGAAACTCTTAACCTTTTGCTGACAGCTCTTCACATCTTGCACAGGGTGCTCCTGCCGTCCTCCAGCTCCCTGTCCTCGCTGTTTCCCGGCACCTCCCCATCTGCCCGTACCCTACTGCTGCCTTTGCAGCATCCATCGGTGGGGTCTCAAACAGCGCCTGGCTGTAGCTCTGCACC
The DNA here is from genome assembly GCA_039720435.1 of Amazona ochrocephala. Classification (NCBI taxonomy): domain Eukaryota; kingdom Metazoa; phylum Chordata; class Aves; order Psittaciformes; family Psittacidae; genus Amazona; species Amazona ochrocephala. The sequence continues at coordinate 22,319,044 of CM077876.1, forward strand.
CAGGACTCTTTGGCACTTCCCAAGTGCTTGCCTGTCACAGCCACGCCATCTTTGTTCACAGGTCACACTGACAAGCCTTGGCCCCCCAGAACAGGTATCTTGCTTTAACAGAAGTTGTCACAGCTGCTAGATGCTGGAAGAACTCTTTTCTGCCTTGCTGTTTTCTTCACTGGATAAACAGTTCATGGGCATCTGAGGGCCTCTCTTGCTCCTTCTTCACCAAGTTAATAGTTTCCTCCACAAGGTTTTTGCTTTTCAGATTGTTTATCTTTTAATTAGGATTTACCGCCTTAGCCCTTAGCATCCAAATTCATACAAATGCATCTTTTTAAGACCACATTTCCTTCTGCCGTGCTTCCTTCTCCTTTTCTGCCCTCTGTCACACATGCAGCCTTATTTAGTGACATGGCACTGGCAAGTCAGAGACATAAGGGCAAGGCTTGGGACCGAATAGAGCAGAGAGCGGGACTGCATATCTACAGTACCCCCCACCTGGTGCCCTCTGCTCTCTAATTGCCATCTTCAGCACAGCAGTGGCCAGGTAGGTTTTTTATTGCACAGTGAATGTTCAGCTGGTAAAGAGTTGCCCCAGAGGGGGGGCTTGGGAGCAGCCCTGCCCCATTCTCCCCACACTTAAAACCACCGTGGTACTAAGCAGCCTTCTTTCTGAAGTGAGAAACCAGACAGCTCCTCAAAAACCCTGGGTGTGTTTCACCACTATGTGTTTAATAGAATTGGTTCCAAGGTCAAGGCTTACCGCTCCGTGCTTTACCCCAGGTGAACCCTGAACTGCCTACACCTTACACATGGCTTTGCTGAATTTCCAGCACCTCCTGCCCAGCCTGTTTGCTTCTCCCTCCTTTTCGTCCTTCATCATCTCATTTAGTTTTCATTTTGTGTCCTTCTGTCTCGAAAGACAGGTCTTGTGTGAGAGGAATTGAGTCCCCAGCCCACCTGCCCTCCTCCTCGGCACAGTCACAGGGCACAGTGAGAGCAGGCAGCATAAAATCCACGTGAGACATCCTACCTACGCAGCCCAAGTGCTGAACAAGTCAGAGGAGCAGGACTGGCTGGGTCTAGCCCTTATGTTCCGGCCATCAGGGCAAGAAGCCGGTCTTTGTTTTACAGCCATTACCTTTAGTGGCATCACTCAGCTGCCTCTCAGGATCTAGATATAGATCCTCTCTAGGATACAGAGGGCAAATGTGCCTTTGTCCTCTATAACTCTCATCCATCGTGTTGCTTGCATGTATGTTCTAGTGTATCCTGTCTTTTCCAAAGCACAGTTTCATTTTGGGCATGAACAGCTGGTCCTGGACTTGCTCAGCTTGACTGTGGCTCTGTACAGATAAAATTCCTGTATATCTTGATATAGGGCCATGTCAAAACCATACCTTAGGTGCTGATTCAACTTCAGTTGGAGTCGGATTAATCCAAAATCTCAAACTTCCTTTACGGGTGGTGTCTTCCTGCACATACATGTTCTCTTTAAAAAGTAATCAAAGTCCAAGCTGTTTATAATCACAGTTTTTAATCTCTTGCAATTTCAGACAGAGCTACAGGGTATCTCTTGCAGTTTCAAACAGCTACCAGGGTATTCCCCTTCCATGCTGATTTAAATTAGCCAAACAATAACCCTTCAGTAATTAAAACACCCGCCAAAAACTCAGAACAAAAAGGTTCCCATGTAAATCTGTGTTAAACCAATTCATCTGTAGCATGATTAAAATCTTTGGGACAAATCCTCCTTGTCCTCTTCATGTAAGCTGTGCTTTTGAGAGCAAAGGGATGAGTGAGAACCGCATTTAGTCCATACATTAATAATGTATATCCCTTGACTGACAGGGAATGGGCTGGCAGAACAAATGAAAGCACCCTGGGGTAAGAGGAAGAAAGCCTCAGCTTGCTGCTACAAACTGCATAGGCATAAAAGTACATTTTGTTTCACTATTAAATAAGGAGATTTGGGATATAATGCTGTCTCCTTCTGCAGCCCTTCCATTTTCTGCTCATGGCAAAGGGGATAAAACTGTTCACAGCTGTAATTGTTCCATCCAGTGCTCACATGCCCGGGAGAATTAATCATGATCTGCAGAATCCACTCCTCTTAACTGCAAAGCAGCACAGTTCGTACAGTAAATGTCTACTGACCTGTGAGTCCAAGTACGCCAAAGACTGTCCAACGTGTCCCAGCACTGCGCCCTGTGAAGCTGCCGGCTTCACATCTGGGATAGCTCATGGCAGACATCCAGAACCGCCTTATTTCACCTAGGTTCTTCCTGGTTGGAAAGGCATTGCTGCCTGTCTAGTAATTAAGCTGTTTGGGAATGGATCCTGGGAGACCAGAGCCACAATCCCATGTGAGCAGCCTCAAGCCCCATGGCTGCAGTGCGGGCAGGGTGGGCACCTCCCTCCGGGGCTGTGCTGATCACGAGTGGATGGAGCCAGCATCCGGCCTCCATGGCTTCATCTCCACATTACATCTTGGGGGGTGTTAATGTTCATTTCAGTTGGATTAACTGCTTTCCTTCGCTTGTGGGTTGTTTATTTGCTTTGCAAGAGGAATTCTAGGCAGACATTATCTTGTGAGCTCAATGATATCAGGGAAACAAAGCAAATTCCAGGAACAAGGTACCTCAAATTTTGCACACTGTAGTAAGGCCGCACTTCCACCCTCCTTCCAGCCATTTGGTAGTGATTGTTGTAGTTAAAATGAATTCATAATGTTCCTGTCTCGCTTCCACCAAGCAACTCTTTTCCATTTGTTACAGGGCTGTTTCTCCAGATGATTTTTGTAATCTTACTGTATCTGGTATTTTTCATGCCTCCGGAGCAAAGCCAGAACTCCTGCATCAGTGCTGAAGGTAGGCAGGGAGGGTGAGTCAGCTTTTCAATTCCAATCATGAAATTAAGGCTCAGTAACCAACAAAGAGCTGCCAATCAGGGTAAGAACCTTGCCATATCCTTGGTCTTGAGCACCTGTTTTCTAGTGTGATATGGTTATGACACTAAAATGTATTAAACGAAGCTTGTTTGGATGCTTCACAGCCCGAAAGCAGGACAGCATCCTTCCACCTGAGCTCCCTTTCTGCAGAGCAGCCAAGCAGACCTGTGCATAGCTGCATTTCCTCCCCATCTTGCACTCACCCATGGTCATTGCTGGGACACATGCCCGAGGCCAGCCCGCGGGAATGCCCACAGCCATTGGACCACATGGGGGGAGTGGGGTTTCTACAGCCAGCATTGAGACCCGGGGGATGAGGGACGGCTGCGACCTGTGTGGGGCAGGGGTGTGACTGCCCAGAGACAGGGGAGGTCCTCGAAGAGGTGGGCACTGAGAGGGTGGTGAAACATAACAGCCCATCTGGTTAGGGGTGAATGTGTAACGTCATAAACTCTACATAATATGTAAAGGGCCACTGAGAAAAATGTGTAATCATTACATGCGCTGGTTTCCATCCTGCCATTTGAAAAGCAGAGTGTCCAGGTTGAGCTCCTCCTCTGGGCAAATAAGAGAAGATACATCCCCGAAAGGCGCTGCTTCCCACCCAAGATGGGTTCAGGAGGGATGCAGGGGATGAGATGTCTCCTCATGGGGCTTTGGTCATTGATTATAATTAGTGCAGAAAAGACTTGACTTTTAGGAAGTCAATGTACACGAGGGCAGTCCTGCTCCTGAACTCTGAATGGCTTTAGAGCATTTAGTGTGAGGTGTCCCTGCCCGTGGCAGGGGGGTTGGAACTAGATGATCTTAAGGTCCTTTCCAACACTAACTATTCTATGATTCTATGACCCAAACTCCCGGTTTCTGTGTATAGGCAGGTGAGCTTCAGTTTGAAATACAATTAATTTAAAAATGCTATTTCTCTTGCTAAAGACTTCAAAGCCTGCTCAGCTGTCTGGCTGATGCTTTTCCAAAGCTCTTGTGCCAGCAAAGCTGCTGTTCAGCAGCAGTAGGATATCATGTCTGCAATCCCAGTGGTAGGCATCACCCGGAGTAGGTGGCACCAGCCAGCTACTGATGACTGATGTGTGCTCAGGCCATCCTCAGGACAGTGCTGCCTCTTGCATGGCCATGTGGAATGGTGTCTGGCTACACAGCCCTGACCCTGAGGTTTGAGGAGCTGAAGCTGGCTGGCCGGAGACAGGGAATGGCTGAGATGGGGTGAAGAAAGCAGAGACGGACAAACCAGCAGGGAGAACCGGGGATGGTAGGTGAGGAGAGGGATGATTGGTCTATAGAAGAGCAGGGGAATGGGTACAGGTCAAATAACAAGGAATTACCGTGAGTGAGGGCTGAAGGAAACGGATGCTCTGGGGGACGGGCGACAGCAGGTCTTGGTACCCCCTGGGGGTGTCCCCTCCCAAGCACAAGGCAGAGCTCAGGAATCCTTGTGAAGCTGTGTGCCTGTGGCAGTGGGGGGTGCTGGGGCCAGGGGCCGGGCACTGTTCATGCTCACATGTGTCCCCAGTGAGCACCAGGGGTTTGCTGGGTTCAGTGTTTGGTGGTGGAGGGGTTAATTCCATGTAGGAAACCCTGTGGGAAGGTAGCAACGCCTGACACCCACAGCTGGGAAACACCACCTACACAGACCTAAATTCAGCCTCTGGAAACCAGTTACTGTGATACAGTCTCCAAGGGCAGCCCCACAGGCGTCCTTCCCAGCAGCTACACAGGGCCCAGGCACTCTCCCCGTGCTCCGGTGCCAAGAGAAAGAGAAGGTGCAAAACCCCCTGCTGGGACGCACATCCCCTAGCTCAAGGGAGGAGACAACCCCGTTCTTTCATCGTTCATCTTTTCTTCATTAGAACCTGATACAAGTTTGAGCCTGATGGGATCAGAAGAGAGGGTGAGGATGTGTAAAGAATGATGGTGGGAAGCTGCAGATCCCAAGAGGAGGGAAAGTCTCATGGTTTTCTTGCCTGATTTGGGGTAGACTGTAATGTTGAGGCCCAGCAAGCTTCATACATTGTTGGGCCCATGAATGCTAGCAGGGGTGTCATTCTGGAGACATTCAGACATTTAGGTGAGGCACTGGAATGGGTTGCCGAGGGAATTTTTGAATGCTCCATCACTGGTGGTGTTCAAGGCCGGGTTGGACAGAGCCTTGGGTGACATGGTTTAGTGGGAGGTGTCCTTGCCCATGGCAGGGGGGATGGAATTTGATGATCTTAAGGTCCTTTCCAACCCTAACTATTCTATGATTCTATGATTTAGCCCTGGAAAATACTGAAGCCTTGTATTTGTCCTGAAAGCACTTTGTTCAATGCCCAAGAGCAGCTGTCAGGGAATGGGAAGGATGCAGAGAGGCTTTACTGACCAAACCAGGGTGGGATCACTCCATCAGCAGGGCAGTGGCAGCAGCCACCAAACCTACACTTTCCACTTTCAAAAGCAGATAGTGGCTTGCTCTCCCCTCATATGTGGTACCACCAGGACATTGTCCATCAACAGGGGAAGGCACAAAGCCTCTGCAATTGCTGATGCTTCTCCCTGCTCTGCTCGCCAGCTCAGCAGCAGAGCTCCTGCCAGCTTTGGTGATGGCTAATGCCTAACCCAGGATTATGTCCTTGGGGATCTAAATGAGGGGAGCTCCCCTGAATCAGAGACCCCATTTGCTGGTATATAAATCATGAAGGGGTGACCAGCAGATCACCGACTTCTGCAGGGCTTTGGGTAGCAGACTGCCAGCAATGATCCTTAGGAGCTGTGTGTAAAACTTATTTTTCCCAGCGAAGGGCTAGTGCTGGTTTATGGTGAGCTCCTTGCAAAGCAGAAAAAGCAGATTTGGCCATAATGTGTGACGAACTGCTGGAGTGTTTGAAAAATGAAACCAAAAGGTGCTAGAGAGTTGTGAGGTGCTTGAAAATGAAATTTCAGTTTTGAGTATCTAAAGTTATGAACTGGCTCCTAATTCCCACACTAGCAGCTCCTCTGCGTTGGGCTTGTGTAGTTCGTATGTGCTAGATGACAATTAGAGGCAGCAAATAAGTGAGCTTGTGTCCTGGCCCCTGGCAGGCCAACCCCAAAATGGGATTGGGATCAAGGACTGATGTCTACTTCCATACTAGGCAGGAGAGGTGGATAGACCAGCTGGTCCTTCTGAACTGACAGGAGAGTTTGGGCCTCTTCTGGGAGATGATCACAGTTGTCAAAAGAGGAGACTGGTTTTGACCAAAAACCACTCTTGGTACCTTCCCTGGTAACTGCTCCTTCACATGGCCAAGGGTGCAGGGGGGGGGATGCTCTCTCCTCCACAGCTCCTGGGGGCTGCGCTGCTCCCTACAGCCACCCGAGAGCTCCCACTGCTTGCTGTGCTGCGGAGGGGTGCACACAGTGGATGGGAGTGGGGGACACTGTGCCCATGGCTGATTCACCACCGTCTCAGCTGAGTTTGTTCCTGGTTTAATGTCTGCTTCAGTGATGCTGGATGTATTACATTTTCGGAAGATTGATCATCAGGGTGCCCAGAGCTTTGTGCTCTTTACTACTAACTAAAGCTAAATAAACAGAGTTCCTTTTCTGGACTTTACAACTCTAAGATTTGGCCAAGTTTCCCGAGTGTCACTGTGCTGCATTCAACGGCATTATGCTGTCTGGCATTTTGGCATCCTTCCTTATCCTTCTTTCTTCCCAGATCTCTGCTGAGAAAACCCTTGCAGCCCCACTCTCTCAGGCAAATGTGCCTTTTTACCCATAACCTGCTGAGTTTTTATTCCTTCTCCTCTCTTCCATGCACAGCTCCTGGGCCAGGGATCCTCTCCGAGCTGCCCCAAGTCTCTCCAGAACTGTGCTGCCTTTCTCCCTTTCCCTCAGTGCCTCAGGTGCCCAGGAAATCCCCCTTTATTAGAGCATGCCCAAATCCCTCGTCCTCTTCCTTCTAAAATGCATGGAGGACCTCACCTACTGTGTACAGCACAAAGCCAAACCCACAGGGCAAACTAGCCACCAGCCGCTGTGCTGCCAACCAGAGCCTGGATTAAGGCAGGACTTTCCCTCCTGCATCCCCTCCTTTCACAGAGCCCATTTCACATGGCCCCAGCTCAGACTCCAGAAAAGCACAGCTCTGAAGCGGTATCCGTGGCACACGCCACTGTTTTGGAATAAGGCTCATCATTCTGGCTGATGTCCCACAGTATTCCCCATCTTTGCACAGAGCTGGAGCTTGTGCGCTGCATGGTGTGCTGGAAGGCAATCGGGTTTGGGGCATCAGCATCAAACAGGGGTTTGATTAAAACACCCCTGTTTCATGGTGAAAGCTCTGCTGGACGCTGTGATTTGCGCTGTGATGAATGTGGACAGCACACTGCAAATACGGCATTTCAGAATCAAGGCAGTAAGGAAGAGGAAGCTGAAATTACCCCTATATCCTTTGATTTCATCCTGGAGAGCTTTCACACATGCCACTCTGGAGCTTGTGGAGCTGTTGCTGCTGGAGTATTGAGGCAGGACCCGGGATGCTGGTCTCCCTGCTGTGGTGGAGAAACCTCACCATGGGCTATTCTCCACACAGAAATAACAAAACCCCACTGAAATTCACCTTCCATCTGTATTCTTGAGTCATGGTGAACCTAGTGTTGTACTGGCAAAGCAACCGGTAATGCATAATGCTGCATGAATAGCTACCAAAAGACCAAAAAAGCCAGAAGTGGTTGGCTAGGTGTGTCAGGAGTGACACAGCCAGAGCTGCTCCTGCCTTGGAGCAGCCTGATAAGCTGTCAGGTATTTCCAGGGCTCTCCCCGCTCTGTTTTCTGTGGTATCCATGAGTCACTCCCTCCTGTAATTGTCCCATCCACACTTTGGAGCTCTGCTGTGGCTGGGACTCATCCTTCCTGCGCAGGCAGCTCCTCAGACAGCAGCTCCTCTGGCTTAATCGGTCTGTGAGATGCTGGCAGGAGGTGCTGTCTTGCTGGAAGCTCCTAAGAACTGTCCTGGGTCTGCTGCTGGCCTTCTGGAGCACAGATCCAGGCTCAGGGGAATGTGCAGCGCATCTTTTCTTGACAAGCGTGTTCTCAGGATGAGCAGCAGCAGTTTAGCGCACGCTCTTTTAATAACTACCTGCAGAAGGAAATGCAGCTCCAGGCGGAAGGGCAGCATTGGCTTGTAGCAGTCACAGGCTTTGACTGGCAGGCAAAGATAACGGCACTGGGCTGCTGCATAATCGGATGCTGAGGCAGAGCATCTTTCACCTCTGCAGCAAGGGTGTGGGCTGCCATCCAGCCATTCCCACAGCCAGCCGAGCCCTTGGATTACTCAGAGCACAATGGCCCCAGCCCAAAAGCAGCACGGATCACTGTAGAGAGCCGACACGAGCCAGCACTCACACTCAACAGTGACCAGCGGCATGCTCCAGGAAAGCAGCTTCATTCTCTTTGCATCCTGCATGCAAAGGAGCCAAAAACACACCTGCACCACATGCTTGACTGCCACAGCATCACTTCTGAGGGCTGCCAAGCTGATAACAGCAGCAAACCCCAAATAACCCAAGCACACTGGAGTTAGGCTCCCAGCACCAGTGCTGCTGAGGTGCTTGCTGCTCTCATGTGTTTTATCACAGGGTGTCCTCTCTATCCCTGAGTTTCTGCAGAGCAAATACCTGCTGCCTTCACTCTCCCATCTCTTTACCTACCACATCTAATACGTAGTTTTCTAACAAGATTATTTTCATGTTGTCTTAGGAAGGCCTGTATATCTAGCCTTGGTCTACTGTAGCAGTTCTTCTAACCTCACTGGAGCTGCTTGTATAGCATGCCCGGGTTTCAGCAATATTATGGCTCGTACAAATTTGCTTTGCCAATGAGCTTTCATAGCAGTAATTAGTTTAAAGAAACCAAGGGTGCATGAAGTGGAGCAGAGGCAGCTTGGCTTGGGCTGTTTGCCACAGTCTATTGCAAACAGCTCCTCAGAGCATCTCTGCCGGCAAGGCACAAGGCCAGAAAGCAGGGAGTCCTCCAGACCTGCCTAGCTGTCAGGCTTCACCATCCTGCTTGCTGCCCATAGCGATGTCTCTGATCAGATGATGCCTCTTCCCTTCATCTGAGCAACATGCAGGCCATGGTGCTGGGCCCACATGTGCCTTGGAAATGGGTAATCTGAGTTTTGTAACCCGTGCTCAGTAAGTGCCTTTATGTAAGCAGGTGAGGTTGGTCACTCAGGGTCAGGCCACATGCAGCAGAGCCCACATGCCAACAGGAGCAGGGCGCACCCAGGAGGTGTTTGTCCCAGCGCTCCTCCTATTTCCAGCTACTCAGAGCCAAGCCAGGTGAATTAAACAGGCTGCAGATGGCTGACAAAGTCTATTCGTTTTCTTCTTCCCTGTGCAGATTTCCCCTGAGCTGTGCTGTTGTTATTGGGCAAAAAATAGAACACGATATTTATTAACTCTCCAAGGAAGGAAGCCAGAAAAGCCAGCAGGAACGGGCACCCCCTTTAACAACCCTGGCTGAAAGCAGGGTGCTCTCCTGGGGCAGCAGCAGGGCCTGGGGCAGCTCACCCACCACCACAGGCCGGGGGGATGAGTGCCCTGCTGAGAGGACAAGCCACAGCCCTGCTGCAACCCCGGAACACGAGGGACCCTGAAGGGCCAAGGCCTGGCTGACAGTCCCACCACCTGCTGCAGAGGGCTGGAGCCAGGCAGGGATGGGTGTCTAAAACTCCATCATCACCCCAGTGCTGGAGGATGTGGTGTTTTCATCAGGCATTTGGCAGCCGAGCAAAGATAAGGGGGTTTTAGTGCAGTGAGGGCCTCTGTTTCACACAGCCCCTCCATGCAGCTGCCTACCGGCAAGATGGCACGAAGTGTCCCTCTGCTCTGGGGGCAGGCGGATCTGTGGTGCTGCCAGGCTGCAGAGCTCCGCTTGCCATCAGCCATCAACGGCGCTGCTGGCAAGGCAGCTCTGGAGGCGTGTTGCTAAAGATACACGCCTGGGCACGAGGCATTTCTGCTGAGGCACCTTCAACACCCCGTGGCCGTCTGCCTGCTCCCTTGCCCCCCGAAAAGCACAGGCCAGGGCTAAAACAAGGCCAGGGACTCTCAGAGAGCTTCCTCTGACTTTTCCTGTTTCCAATGTTATGAATATTCTCAGAGCCTTTTCTATCCTCGTTTCACACTGAGATCTGACAGGATGGGATTGCTGGAGAGCTGCAGCCCACGCTGGAGCCAGCTCAGCTCGGAATGGGGAAATGGATACGGGTCAAATTTTGTACAGGTCCACTAGCAATTGCTCTGTTGGGTGCTGTGACAGAAATCAGGCTGCGCACTCAGCTGGAGAGCCCTTGCTTTGTTTTGTGCTGGTTTTCTGAGATCAGCATTATCAGCGACTGCACTTACTCTTTTGCCTGATACTGGCAAAATGTTTATCATATTTTACATATTCAGGGCTCAGCTTTAGCCTTTGGTGATGGGCAGCACTTCCCAGAGAAGCAGCAGCCTCTGGGCAGCCCAGTGCAGCAGAGGGAACTCAGCAGAGGAGAGCTGGAACAGCAAGAGAAGCCTTAACAGGGAAAATAAAGCAGCTATAGCGCAGTTCCTGGTTATCACCCAAGCAATATTTGACTGGGATACCAGAACTATCATGCCTTGCACTGTGAAAAGGGTCACAGGCATTTTATTCCTATGGAAACTGCCCATCATTCAAACCAGGAAAGCCCCACTGGGGTATCACAAGGTAGTGGAAAAGAGGCTTTAAACCCAGCAGAAGGTAGCCAAGCATCACCTCCTCACTTTCTGGTTTGCTGAGCCATCCCAAGGGAGAAATGGCTCAAAGACTGACAGGAGGAGCTTCAACCCCATCAGACCGGGGGAGGGGGCCCAGGGATGCTCAGTGCTGTCTGGTGGGGTGCATGTCTCCAGCCATGGGCACTGCAGGGGGGGGGGGGGGACGGACGTGGCCCAAGGTGTGCTGGGAAGAGGAATGAAACCACTGCTCTGCTCTTACAAAAACAGTTGGAGGAATGGCAAATGCTCCATCCCTGGCAGTGTTCAAGGGCAGGCTGGGCAACATGGTCTAGAGTGAGGCACCCCTGCCCATGGCGGGGGGCTCAGAACTGGATGATCTTATGTTCCTTTCCAACCCAACCCATGCTATGACTATGAGTCTGTGATTTGTGTTTACAGCTGACGGGTGAGCAGGGCACAGTGCTGGGATCCCTGAGAATGCATCCCCTGGCTGAAACACTGTGAAATCCCATTCTGACCACCACCCCCGGGCTGCAGAGCCAGCGCTGCTGCAGCAGGGCCAGGGGCTGGCAGCAGCACGGGCATCACCCTGCTGCCAAAAAATACAGCCTATGAGCTTGCAGGGCTGCGGCTGCGGCGCCTGCACATGCTGGGGGAGCCGCACATTGTTTACTGTAAATATCTCCATAGAAACTCCTTCTCTGGGGCTGAAGATGTGGATCTTGCTGCTGCAGTGAGCGCGCTTTCTGCCCCCGGCACACCTCCACCAGCAGCCTCATCGGCTCCACAGCAGAACCATTTGGCAGGAAATCAGACTAATGCACCCCCCCGTCCTCCCAAAACTGTGCGGAATTTTAAATGCTAAATTAACTAAATCATTTTAAATGTGCAAGCACTGTAATTATGAGGGGAGGCAAAGTATAAAGCTGCCTGTTCCAATGTTTTCAGGCTATAATTCTTGAAACCATCCAGTAAAATGGAGCGAGCCAAGAAGCAGAGAAACAGCACCAACAGAGAACTCTCCAGACTCTAAAATGGCACTGTAAACACTCAGGAGTTTCAAAGGACTGGGCTCCTCCAAAGACAGAGGTAAACTCAGAAGCAGCTGAAATGGTTGAATTCTCAACCAGTCCTTGGGCAAACGCTGTGTCCCAACTGCTATGAAAGGTAGCAGTTGCTGAGTTGAGTGTGATAGAAATGCTTTGCTGCCTCTTGGCTTGTGTTTGACCCCACCAACAGCCAAGAGGGTACATAAAGGAAAACGGATGAGAATTAACAGAGTACCTAGAGAAGCAAAGCTTGTCACTGAACTGAGAAGTAAGTTTTGGCCAAGGGGCTGCGCTGGAAAAGGGAAGATGAGAGCAGGAAATCCGATGAGCAAGGCACAGCCTTGGGTGTCAGAGGGTGTTAGATGCTGCAGTGTTACAATGGGATAATGAGAGAAAAATGCAAAAACTGAGGGTGGGAGGGGGAGCCAGCCAACATCCCAGCTATTTAGGAAGCAGTAGGAGAAGGCACAGTCCACTTCTCCTTTGGAGTAGCTCCCTTAAAAGAAAGGAAAATAGCCATGGTTCTGCATCACAGTTTCTTCCTCTCCTGCTGTCCCAGGGTCAGGACAAGCCTTGGGGACAGGCAGGGTCCCCAGGGCAAGGGGCAAACCAAAGAAGCATGTAACCCTCTTCCTTGGGTTGCATGGCCAGGCAGCTGCCATGGCACTGTGCCTCACCATCCTCACACTTTGCAGGGGATTACATCTGAGAGACTGCTTTCCTGTGTTAGAACATCACATTTCACAGTATGGAGAGAGAAAACCAGGGAGCTTGAAATGCAATAGCCCACAACAGTGCTGCACTGCTCTACCAGGCTGCACTGGCATGACAGCTTTAAGGATGCGACCACGTGGCAGCCCTGAGGTGACCTTTTAATTCTGCCTCCCTCTGTTTAATTACTTCTCTTTTTACTATCTCTGGATTGTATCTGCTCTGGAGCCTCAGTTGCATCCTCTCCCATGCCCATCCTCCTCCGACTGCCCCCACTTCCCTCCAGCAGCAGCTCTCCCAGAGCTGGGATTTCCACATGCCATGCATGCCTCCAGACCTCGCTGGGGAGCCAGAGCTGCCCAGTGCACGAGGTCACCCCACACAAGGGCTCAGTTAAAAATAAAGCAATAAGTAACAATAACAGCAAGTTTTGGCCTCGCACCAGTGCCCGCTGTAGATCATGAGCTTGCCTTTGCCGCAGCGTGGAGCAGGAGCTGGCCCAGGACACAGGTCCTCCGCACCAAGCGTCTCCATCTGAGCCTGATAGCCATCTCGCACCATCCCCATCCTTCCACCTCAGCAGTTGCCTCCACGGGACAAATCCTGCCTGCAAGTCCCTGGGCTGATTGCTGACAAGCAGTGGACAGGAGGGAAAGGAGGAAGGTGAGATCCATGGAGAGGCTTCTCCCTGCAGCCTGCAGAGCAGCCCTACCACCCTTAGTGCCACCACCCACTGCAGAAGCACCTGAAACCCAAACACTCCTTGCCCAAGGGAATGGCAGTCCCCCACAGCGCTGTGTCCATGTAGGGGTGCCAGGCAGAGGGAGCTGCAGCCCAGGCTCCTGCAAACTTTGGGGAGAGCTAAAGTGGCACCCCTTCATCAACATCAAGTCACTCCCTGCTCCTCATGGTGCCGGAAGCATCACCAAAACAGCAGGGCCCTGTATCCTGATGCCCCTCTGGCACCAGGGACGAAGGTAGATCTGGCAGGATGTGTTGGGGCAATGGCAGGCGCTGCTGTGAGCAGCTAAGTGGGCATAGCAGACACCAACCCTTATTCTTGCCACATCCCCATGTCCCTGCCAGCCTGGGGGAAGGGAGATGAGATAGGTGTGGCTGCTTTTAATGTGGTTCTTCGTGGTTATGCTGCTTTGGGGTTTCACTCTGATCAATGTAGGCCTACAGGGCAGAAATGAAGCCTAGCTGGGCTTCACCTTCCTCTGCTGAAGGCTGTGTAGCAGCAGGCTTCCCCAGGCTGGTCCCTAGGCATGTCCAAATGTGAATCTCTGCACCCGCAGGAGGTGCCTCCCCTGCCACCCCAGCTGTGCCGTGGGTCTCGGTAGAGCCAGCCCTGCAGTCTGCTGCCTCCAGGAATAAGTTCCTCTTCTTCACGAGCCACATCAATGTTGACAGCATTACACATACCCTGTATTGCAAATACATTTATTTGTGGGCCCAGCCTCCCTCTCATCAGGTACTAATGAGGGTTTTGTATACAGCCACAGTGCTTTGTGTGGCAGATGGTGTTGGGTTAGATTTGGATTATTCCTGTTCTGCTGGTTTGTCTCTCAAATGTGCTAACTCATGTGCAGCTTGGCTGTGCTTATTGCAGGAGCTCCATCAAGAACCCCTTCAAAACACACCTGCCTGAATGTTTGCTGGGAGCTGCATCTTTGTCTAGAATGGAGAGCAATGCCTTCTGCATACTGAAGGTAGGTTTTCAGCCCAGCTGCTCCTTGACAGATGAGGCACTTGGATAATACTGATTTTCATTTCTGCTGAAAATAAACAGGTTTTATTGTACCTTGTGATTCCGTTGCCTGGAAATCAGCGTCAGGGGTAGGCCACCAGCGCCGTGCCCAGCTCTGGGACCAGGGCAATCAGCGCGTGTCCACTCCCTCTGATGGCATGCACTGCATGGGCAGAGCACAAGACTGCAGGTCCTGCAGAAACACACCACGATCCCTTGGTTTTGGGTACAATATACGCGCTAGGGAATTCCAACTCTTCTTTCTCTTTTGCCTTTCAAAAGAAAAGAAAACATCATCCTCACCATTGTGCTTGAAGCGTGGCTGACAAGCAACTTTGCTTTGCTGCCCGATAGGAAACGCCCACAGCATGGGACAAAGCTGGCCTGTCCATGGCAGCGCTGTGGCTGCTCCTCACTGGCTTTGTCTCCAAACGCTGTGGCACTTAAACTTGGCACTGGGGAAAGCTGTGAAGGAGGTGCCGGGCAGTGGCCGGGCGGGTGTGCTGAGGGGAGGAAACCTCTGTGGCACTGGGGTGTTGGGCATGGTGCGCCATGCCGCAGGCTGCACCACGAGGGACAGGCTCCACAGGGAGCTGCCACCATCTGGGGCAGCCTGAGGGTGTAAGGGTGCCTGGTCCCACCACTGCAGGGGTGCCATGTGCTTGCTGCCCCTTTGCCATCGCAGCTCAGCACGAGCAGACAAGGTCTGTGAGGAGACGTGAGGAGGCACAGTAGGGGCAAACAGGATCCAGTGGCCTTCTAGGCCAGTTTGGCTCTCAACCAGAGTAACCAGAAAGCAGTGCCTCTTTGCAGACATTACAGAAAGGGAGGGGGCAGGTTCCTAAGAGAAGATCTCTGTGTGGGGTTCTGGATGGACCCTTTTCCACTTCAGCTCTGCCTGAGAGCAGGACTGATGTGGGGTGACCATGGTTCCCGGCTTTCCATCCCTCTGGGAGCAGCCAGTCCTTGCTGGGGCTGACATGAGTGTGTTGTCTCACAGGATGGAGGTGAGATGTGAGCATGACCACTGTGAGGGACAACAGCTGACGGCTTGTGTCATTCCAGCAGGCACTTCACCTTCCAGTGTGATCGTCCCCGCATCCTGTTAGATGTCTGATGGCTCGTGTCTCAGCTGATTGATTAGGCTGCTCATGGGATTCTTGTGGCAGAGTCCTTATTCTTCTTTGGTTACTGCTATTCCCAGCTTGGAGAATGGCTTACTCAGTCTCACAGACCTCATCTGTCCCAGAGCTACTGCACATTGTAGTTAATGCACACTCAAATCGCGGTAACACGGGCATCGGTCTTGTCAATAGCACGTAAAAACAATATTTTCCCAGTCTAGAAAACAATTAAGATATCTGAACTCTAAGCTCTATTTTTTCAGGGCCTATTAAACCGCTGTGAACTGATGGGTACCCTTCAGGACCTGGGAACCCCTGTAAACAGGTCCACCTTAGAAAGAGCTGTTGCTGTTGGAAACCTTGAGGCTATGCTTTGCTTTTCATTTTGCCTCCAGCTTGAATACTGATGGTTAAATATGTGAGAATTTGAGAGCTTTGGCTCCCAAAGGGTGCTGCTATTCAGACAGTCACAGTGTAATGCGCAAAACACTGGTACAGACTCTTGGGAGATACAAGTCCTTACAAAAACACTTTAAATAGGCTGTCCCTCGCCATCCTGCTTCCCTCCCTGAGCCCTCCAGTAATGATCTGCCTTGTACAAATACCAGCCTTGCTCTGCAGGCTCCTGGGCCTGCGCTTCCCAGCTGAGCTGGCAAAACTGATCAGCAGGTTTTGTGCAGGTCCCTGGGAAGCCAGAGCAGCAGCTCATTAACATCCAAGCAACCAGACTCCTCACAAATTATCACTCTTAGATACTAATGCCTGTGCTAGGTTTGGAGTGGGGACCCAAGCACCCAGGGCCTCAGGACCACTGGTGAGCACTCAAGCCCATCCCATCTCCTGTCCTCCATCCCCCTCTCATTTGAAATCCCTGTTTGGCTCCTGCCACCACAGCTCACAGTCACTTCAGGATAAGCATCTTATTTGTTATCATGCATTCCAGGTTGCTCAGTCTGAGAGGGAGGACAAACTTCTTCTGCATCAAGAGATAGCTTGCTGCTAGGGTCACATGTCTTTCCAGGCAACTTTTCTTCTGTGAAGGGAACCAGAAATTCATCTGAGACTGCTTGACTTTGATTGCATAAGTCACCTCCACTTTAAAAACAAGCAAATATGCCCATTTAAAAGGAAACTTTTCCTGAAGACAGTCATAAAGCAGCCTATATAACTGGAACAAAGCAATGTTCCAATGCTCCAGGGCCCTAGGTAGTCTCTCTGGTCACTCTATTTGTATTATAATTGGTCCATTATGTTTTAGCTTTTGCAGGCTGAGTAGCAAGATAGCAGGCACTCTCGATTGTGTGTGGAGGTGAACTTCAGACACACACCAAGCAATATCTCCATGGGAATTCTGCAGACTGCACAGCAACAGCCTCTGCCTCCTGCACAAGAGCCAGCCTGCTTCCCAAAATGCTTCCTGCACCAGCACAGCCATGGAAACCAGGTGGGAAAGCATCAGAACAGGCCTGCAGGCTGTCCGTGCTGTACAATACATGCCCAGAGAGAGTCCTACAGTGCAAAGCATAAAGGACTATTGTGAAAAGAATCTGCTGGCCCAAAACATGTGCTAGAACTTAATCAAAGCTAAACCCAATCTACAGGGCTGCATTAGCCAGCCTGTGCAGATTAAATATATCTCATCACACTGCAGGCTCCACAGAAAGAAGTCAGGGGCAATTTTCTTTACTCCTACGCAGGCAAAGTCAGAAGGACCTGCAGTAAAAGCAGCTGATTTGCTCCAGCATAAGTATGGAGCAGATCAGTTCCATAAATCCAGCCTGGTGTCATCCCAGAGCTTGACCATTAGGCAATATTTCAAAGCCCAGAGGTTTTTTTCCATTCATGGGAGAAGCCAAGGCATGGGGTTGGGTAGCTGTGGTGCAGCACTGTTTGCAGTGGCTGCTGGCACTGCTGCATCCCTGGCCATTGCAGGAGCCTGCCAGAGAGAGCTGCTTCGCTGTGTGCCCCAGCCCACTCAGCTCCTATGGACCACTGCTCCTGCCTGCTTGTTCTCCTTCTCTGCCTTGCTTTTCCATTAGCAGCCTCTCCCCTCTCCCTGTGGCATCCAATGCCTTCCCTAATGTATTTGAGAAAATCCTGCAGACCATATGGCTCTGTTTCTCCAAGTTAGCCTGCATGTTGAGAAAAGCCCTTATTCCTTTGCTATATGATATGGTATTTAATTGCTTCCCATCCAAGCTAAATAAAGGCATCCTGTACAACTGCCAGCTTTAACCCCCCAAGGGATGACTATTACATATTGCTGTGGTGCAGACATGGACCAAAGGCTGAAGTCCTTATCCAGGTACAGCCAGGGCTTTGATCCCGGCAGGAATTTTGCCCAAGCATCTTCTAAGAGTTTCATTGATCGTTCCCAGTGAAGCTCCACAGGTATTTCACATCGGGATAAACCTAAATTGAAAACACAGGTAAAACCCGAGTGTTGAGAAAATGGAACTCGGAAGGGAAATGCAAAAAGAAGTCAGACAGTAATAAGTGCAGGCAGCTGTTGTCATGATGAATACCACATGCCTGTAATGAGATGGTCTTAAGGTCATTGCCTGTTCATGCTTTAATGTAACAGTGGAGACAAGAGGAGGCTGAGCTCGAGGGCATCTGGAGGAGGTATGTTTTCTACTCTGGATCTACACGAGAACACAGACAAAACTTCTTCTAATTCCAGCAATGACAAATAACTTGACCCCAGTGTGATTATGGAAAATGTATCTCACTCTATGCCAAGGCCAGGCTAGCACAGCGTGTTACACAGCCTCTGGCTACAGAGCCAGACGCTCCAGGAATTGAATTTGCCAATGCCCTGGAAAGCCAGTTTATGGGAATCTCACACCCAGTGTTGAGAGACATGAATAAGACTCTGGGCTTGAACTTTCATATTTAGTTTCACTATTGCCAGATCTGTTGCTGCAGTAGATACCTCATACTTGTAACTGGTCACCATCCAGCAACTCTGGGACACTGAATGGCGATGCAGGACCATTAAAGCAACATTGCTAATTGCCTGTAGTTAATGCTATGGCCTCCAAGTTACTTGTTTTAAACAGCTGCTGAGGGCAAAAGTTATAGGTCTGGCTATGAGAGGCCCATGAAGCCATAAGCATCTCCTGTGAGAATCAGCTATGTAATTCAGAAGAAGTGATTTTGAAGCAGCACAGTTGACCTAGGAGCCTTAGAGCTTCATATCATTCCAGGAACAGGCTCTGGGATAGCCTGGGCCACTCTGGGGGAGACTGTGCCCTTTTCAAGACTTTCCACTTGCTCTTAAGGCTCATTTAAAGAAAAAAAATACATGGGGAAGCATGTTATGGTTGCCTTTAAAGATACCTTTAAAAACACTGTGAACAAACTCAAGGGTGCATCTGTGGTGAATATCAGCTTGTATACAAGTGACCTGCCCAGTTCCCCTAGTGCTGATTGACACTGTGTCCCTGGTTAATTATTTTACCACCCTATTAGCAGGTAAGGACAAGTGCTTTGACCTTGCTGTAAGTGGTATTTTATTTCCCTCCCACAGCTTGATAGAGCTTGGGTCAAGATGTTGTCATCCAGGTCTGATTGTGGTGCTGAGGAACAGGATGCTGCCTGGCACAGAGCAGGAGCTGCTGCCCAAAAACACAGTCCAGTGCATATCTCAGCACACAGAGCTTGCCCTGTGGCATGCAGGAGCTGAGCTGCCGCAGCAGCCTGTGTTAAGTTAGCAGTCATGCTTCAAGCTCTGGTTGGCAGCTCTAAGGAATTAAATCACTTAATTTTCCAGTGAAATTATCCATTGCTGATGATATCAGGAGCTAGGGTTAGCAATGCTGCATGCACATGTGCATACACACAAATGTATTCACCACCAGCCTTCCCCTTTTTACAGCGTTATCCCATCTGTACAGTGAGAGAGAACGACATGGGACATGCACGCCTGAACTCAAGCAGGCATGCATGAGACACCAAGGTGTTAGCCATAGTTTGACAACTCTCTTGATGTTAATTAATCATAGAAACATAGAACAGTTTGGGTTGGAAGGCACCTTAAAGATCATCTGTTTCCAGCCCCCTTACCATGGGCAGGGACACCTTCCACTAGACGAGGTTGCTCAAAGCCCCATCCAGCCTGGCCTCGAGCACTGCCAGGGATGGTGCAGCCACAGCTTCTCTGGGCAATCTGTGCCAGTGTCTCACCACCCTCACAGGGAAGAATTTTTTCCAAACATCCAATCTAAATCTACCCTCTTTCAGTATAAAGCCATTCCCCCTTGTCCTATCACTACATGCCCTTGTAAAAAGTCCCTCTCCAGATTTCTTCTAGGTCCCCTTTAGGCATTAGAAGCTGGTTATAAGGTCTCCCTGGAGCCTTTTCCTCACCAGGTTGAACAAGCTCAGCTCTCTCAGCCTGTCTCCATAGCAGAGGTGCTCCAGCCCTCTGAGCATCTTCGTGGCCTCCTCTGGACTCACTCCAACAGGTCCACATCGCTTTTGTGTTGAGGACATCAGAACTGCACACAGTGCTCCAGGTGGGGTCTCACGAGGGCAGAGTAGAGGGGCAGGATCACCTCCTTCGACCTGCTGGTCACGCTCCTTTTGATGCAGCACAGCACATGGTTGTCTTTCTGGGCTGCATGTGCACACCGCCGCTCATGTTGAGGTTTTTGTCAACCAACGTCCCCAAGTCCTTCTCCTCAGGGCTGATCTCAGTCCTTAATTCATTCTCTTTAGTTCTGTATAGTCCCAATGGGCTTTGTTTTAATAATAAAAAAAAGTTTTTCTTATTAAACTACAGATCTCGAACTCAATAATTCTGCTTATTTTTCTTCTTTTGCCTCTAGCACTTCTGCAGCTTAATGCTTCCAGTGTTCTTTCTCCCCCTCTGTTCCCTAGTGACTCATCTAGGCAGGTGTTTTCTAACCATCCTATGCAGCCTCCTAAGAGACAATGCTCTTTCCAGGTACCAGCTGAAAAGTGCCACTGCTCAGAATAGAGCAGTAAGGCAATATGTCAGTCTGGAATGAGTAATTCAGTTCTTTGCATAGCAGGGGTTGGTTTTGTTGTAAGAAAAAAGGGGCAGAAAAAAAATATCTTAAAGGCAGGATACCTTCACAGCAAACTGTACATTCCCCCATTTAATTCGCTCTTCAGGTGGAGTCACAAGCAGCTCTTAGTATTCAGCGGTCTATGGCAATAAAACAATATCTTGACTCCTGTGTCATTCTGTCTGCCCTTAATATCCCAGGAATATTATTTTAAGGAGACAAGTTCTTCCTGGAAAGAAAAAAAGAGTATAACATTTGAAATGCCGTTTCCCCATGGTTAAGACCACATTTGAGGTCATTTCCTCAAGTGACCACACGGATGAGGAGTTTAACCTCCTGCCTTTACACATCGTACTAAAAGAGGACCTCAAGTGCTTTGTTTCCTGGCGTCCTGGTCCCAGCATGAGCACTGCTTGTCAGTGCCACCCACAGCACCAGCCTCAGGGAGGACTCCTGAGGACTTCACCTTAGGTTTGGATATTATTTTATGTAGGACATAATCCAAAGTAGCCTGATCCCAATTGTTTCATGCTACCACAGAACAGAAATGGCCAGGCCAGCCTTGAGTCCAGACTCGCTTGTCTCTGCTCAAGCACAAATGAAAACTACTACTAAGCCATGAGGTTTTCTTGCATGGGTGAATTCTGGAGGTGAGCAACCACCAGTGCCGAGGGTGGTCCTAGCCAAAGAGTTGAGCTCACACTCCTGATTTATGGCACATCAGTCAAGACGACTTACATGCTGAAAGCGCTTGTATTATTTGCCTGGCTGTGCAGTGCTGTCTTGCTTATTTTATTTCTTTATTATGGTGAAAGATTGTAATGGCTTCCTAAGTAGAGAAAATTACATCTCTTATTTCCTCCTGGCATTCAGAATGAAGGAAATGTTCTCATAGTTTTTAAATTACAGTGTCTAAACCCTAAATTAAGACTATCCAAGGATGTTCCCAGGGTGGCGAAGGAAGGCTCTGCAAAAGCAGTAATCCTACCTCACCTAACCAGCTGGACTCTGTCCATCCAATTGTGGCCTGTCTTAAATACTAGGCAGTATGTTCGCCACCCTAATAAACATCATGCTTTCTGGGAGAAATTACTTCAGCTCTCTGAAGATGCATGGGAGTCATGAAAAACTCAAATAAACCTCTCTTCAGAGCTCTGAAGAGAGGGAAAGTTTCCAGCTCCCTGACTAGCAGCTCCCTTACTGAGACCAGATTTGGCAGTTTCTCCTCCTCTTTCTGACAAGAAGCAGCCAAATAGGATCCAGCCTCCTTCTGCTTGTGCAGCAGAGCCGTGTTCACGCACTCACACACATGCACACCCGCATGCTCAGGCATGGCTTCCCTTCCCCTGGCTCCTCCTAGCACCTTCCTCATCCATAGCAAACAAAGTGAACAGCTGCTGCTGCTGTAGCCAAAATAAGGCAAGAGCATGGAGAGGGAAGGAGCCGCCATAACAGAAGCAATGCGAGCACAGCAAACCCATGAAATCAGGCAAGGCAGGGGATGGAGTGGGGCTGACCCCATCAGATGAACCATTCCAGCCCCCAGCGCAGCAGCATGCCGTGCTGGGGCTCAGCAGACGTGCCACAGGAAGACATAAAACGTCACCCTGGAGCAGCACAGCCCTGACAGGGACTCTGGGGTTGCCACACCGGGCCACCACCAGCAAAACACTTCCCATTTTTGGCCACATTACCGCAAAGCCACTACATCAGTGATGGTTTCTGTTGTTGGCCAGACCCATGGTCACCTCCACAGCACAGCTCTGTCGGGTGGCCAAGGCCCTGCTGCGCAGCCATAGCTTCCAGATTTCTCATGGTTAGCCTCTATTAACCTGTCATATAACTGCCTGTTCCTACTCAGATGGAAAAAACAATCGGCTTGCATGGGCCCACACACCTCAGTGAGCCTCAGCCTTTCTGCATGACGTTTTACCTGGAAATGGGCTGTGGCACATATTTTAGGTCAGAAGGAGATTGATGCCAGAGTGCAGGCAGTGCCAATGGCTGAGGCAGGCCAAGAATGGGGCACAAAGACAGGACAGTCCACACACCACGTGAGGAGAGCAGGACAGGGCCCGCAACTCCTCTTCTTCATCTCCTTCTGAACTTCTCTTCGCTACTAGCACGCTTCTTCCTACCCTTTACGCCCCTAGCTAGTTTAACCTCCAAAGGGACTTTGACCTTCCTGATTCTGTTCCTGGATCCCCAAGCAGTTCTTTTACACTCATTTGCTGTCCGTCCTGGTTTTGACTCCTTTGCGTTCCCTTTTGGCAGTTTGGTTCACTGAGAAGCCCCTTGCTTAGGCAACCAGGCCTTCTGAAATTCCTGGTCTGGCTGCCCAAGAGAACAGATTGTTCCTCAGCCCCCGGTGCTTGCTTTAAAAATTACCCAGCTTCTGGCCTCCTTTTTCCCTTCTAGCAGCTTCCAAGGCAACTCTTCCCAGCAATACCCTAAACAAGCCCAAATCTGCTCTCTTGAAGGAGAGTCCTGAATCTGCAGCCTGCCTGCCCAGTCTTCCTGCAGAGCCTGAACCCAGTCTCCTCAGGGTGAGGAGGTAGCCCCATGGTCTCAGCTGTCGGCTCACCACTAATGACATCTCTTTCCTACTGCCATTACTCACGGTGTTTAGATGCAGACCTGCATTAACATTCAGCATTTCAGCTCTGAGAGGTGCCTTTCTGGGCACTCCTCAATGCACACTCACAAGCGGTTGTGTAATGCTTTACACCACCAGTGCACTAAGCAAAGCCTAAGCAATCAGAGGTGTAACATTAGCAACTCCTACTAAATGTTAGAGGTTGGGCAACAAAACAAACCATAATTACAAAGGGTTCGAATAAAGGTGCTTCAACACTCCTCACCAGGGTTCTGGTCGGATCAGCGCCTGGGGACAGCAGCAGCTCTGCTCTTCCCCAGGCTTGAAGGGGAAATGAAATCCCAGCATATTTTCCTCACTTTACTTCTCTGTCCCAGGAGGAAGAGGCATTTCCATTAGTCTGGCCAGTTTTGCACCGTTCCTTTTGCCACCTCGTTGTCACATGCAGTCCTTGAGGTCCTCAATCTGATGGTTTCTGCTGTCAGAGGGCTCCTGCAGGCAGAGGACTTCTCAGAAAACAGGGCCTGTATGGTCTTCTCTGACTGCTTTTTGAGTCAGCCCAACTCATTCCTCCTCAACCTCCTCCTTGCAAAACAGGACAGAGTAGAGACTGTGTACAGCTGCAATACCCTCCCATAGGGCTGCATCATCTTTGCTGTCTTCCCCGCCAGGGATCACTATTGCTGTAACTGCTTCCACCTGCTTTAATGCCAGAGTAAATCTGGGTCACAATTAACCTACTTCCTAATAGGTAACTAGCTACACCCACGAATGAGAAATAAGTTGGGTCTTACCAAGACCTCCTCCTTAAGAGCTTGGCCTCAAACTGCTCGCAGAGCTCTCCAGGAAGACAACTTTGGATGGTGCCATGCTCCAAGAAACAGCTCCTGTCCCTGGCTTATAAGGTGCTGCTATTGGGAACTTGACCTGCACTTAGAAAAGAAGCTCTGCAAGCCTTTGCATTCAATTGACCTAAATATCTATGGGCATTTGCTAAGGCAGGTGACTAAAATTGAGGACTGTAACCAGCAACTGTTCACCCTGGAGACTAATAGCTGAGGACAGCACGCGTGGAAGCCCATGGGGCTGCCTTGTAGCCATCCACTGCAACATAAATGCAAAGAGAGGGGAGGTGATGAGAGGTGTCAGGAAAACAGGCAGCCTTCTGCCTCCTGGGGAAAGGTATCTCCTCGGAGGATGGCATTGCCCAGGGCGAGGGGAGGCAGCCTCTTCAGAGAACCCTGCTGAACTCCAGCAGTCAGGCTGGCTCCACGACCTGCCTGAGCACAAGGCTTCTCTCTTTTTTGGTATTAGACCAGTTATTGCTTGATTTCACCAAGTGAAATAGGAGTTTGAGAACACTGACTCTCCCTCAACTGGAAGAGTCAATAGCCCAGTCATCAAGGGACCCCTGCAGGAACTGGGCATTCAAATCTTCTCTGAAAGGGGCTTACACCCTGTCTTAAAAGGATTGTAGAGACATCCCTTCTCTCCTGAAAGGCATGGCACCTCCTTTTGTCTAGGTTTGGAAGAAAGGTTTTGGTACCTGACTTCAAGATGAGGGCAGCGAGTCCTGAATGCAGGCTCATCTCTCCCTGTGTGAGAGTAAACCTGGATGACGGGCATGATCCAGTCCCAAGAGCTGTCTCTCATGTTTTCTCCTGGCCACCTTTGGGGAGTCCCTGCTTCATTTTGGCTAGTTACTGGTACTGGACTAGTCACACAGTGTATCTTATGTTCCCTACCTGGAAGACAGGCTTGTAAACAGAAGACTAGCAAGTGACAGACACTAACTTGTCCTGGGGATCCTGCTTGGGATCTCCTCTCCCTGCCAGCCTCAAAGAAGGTAAGCAGGAAAACCGGAGATTTGTAAAGAAGCGCTGTGGGTTCAGGATGTGGGATTTCAGCTTTCCCACCCATCTCCAGAGGGGGAGCGGGATGTTCACAGTGTTGTGTGCTTCATGTACGTCTTCTCCAGGTTTTTGGCAGTGAGATAAGAGCATCACATTTATCAACAACACTTGTTAACTGTGCTGGAGTTAATGTGAGCTCAGTGCTGGGGACTCCTCGTTTTCCACGCAGGACACCACACTCTGACCAGCTGAGATAATTTGTCAGGAAATATGCCACAATCCCCTTTTGCAGCCGTCATTCAGCTCAGCCTGCACGAACACCCTGAGGCCTTGAGCTGGGGCTCTGCATTGCTGCCAGGACTGAGTCTGTTTTCTCCCCCTTTGGAGGAACCCTTTCCAAGCCTGTTGAACACCTGACATTTCATTTTTTGTCACGTTAATCCCGTTGTCTGCACTGGATTTCAGCTGGATGATCAGCTGTCCTCTCCTAGTTCCACCAGCACAACTCTTTCACTCCCTGGCTGAGCCTTAGTATTGCTGGGATGAAAGCAGGACTTGTGTCCCTTGAGTCTCAGTTAGGTTTCTGAAGATGTAGTTTTCCTCCCTGTCTTTGTCGCGCAACGTTAAGCAGATGATCTGCAGTCAGGTTTTTCAGGCACGCAGCATTCACTGGGTGACTGATCAGAGCCTGGTCTTCAAGGCACGCAGGCCTTGCAAACGCACCATGGTGGAGGACCAGGGTTTTAGAAAGAGACTTCAGATACTATTTTCTGTTGCCAGCCAGAGAACTGCAGTCCTAGAGCAGCCTGGCCCTTTACTCTGCCCAAATGGAAATGACACTCTTCCTGCCCTGGGCTCGGCTTTCCTTAAGGCTCTGTTTTACACCAGCGAAGCTCCACTGCAAATTCTTCACGTGGGCTTTCGAGCGAGGGAGCCTTGTGAACTAACACTGAGGCCTGTCCTGGGCACTGGAACAGGCTGCTTACTGCTGCTACACTGCTTGAATGCTCCCTGGCATGCAGAAAACTTTCCAGGCGTAGTGCAGGACTAACAGGTCAGGGACCTCTCTGGACAAGGTGCGTTGTTTTGGTGAAGAAGTCATATGGTTAACCCCATGCATAGACATGCACATGTCACACTCAGAATATGAAATAATAGAGTTAAAAGTACAAGTTTGGACTTTGTTGGTTTGAATGCTGCTCTCAGGCTCTCCTGAATGTAATTGTTACTTGCAAGTGTTCTCAAACACTTCAGAAAAAAAAACATTTTTATGCTGTGGGCTGTCTGCAAATGTTCATTTTGACAAGTTGCTGTCTGTTACTGGTATTGGACTAGTCACACAGTGTATCTTATGTTCCCTAACTGGATGACAAGCTTGTAAAACAGAAGAATAGCAAGTGACAGATACTAACATGATTTCTGGTTATTTTTTATAGTTCCTGATTTCATGGGCACTGGATGCTGTAGGAATATCATGAACAGGATATTAGTAATGAGAAGGTTATTGGAAAATATGCCAGCATGTGCCAGCAGTGGCTAACCTTGTCGTACAATGAAAGGCTCAATGATGAATCAAGTTGCTTCCCTTCATACAATTAGCATTCAGTTGCTAAGATGTACAAGGAACAGTTTATGGGAAATAATCAATAGGACACAGTAAGTAAGGTTTGATATGTGAAAGACTTCTCTAAAAGCTCCTGGCACATCAGAGGAAACGTTTCACAGACGTTTCACTCATATCTAAACACAGGGGAGAAAAAAGGGAAATATCCCTAAAGCTCAAAACAACAGCTTAGCAGCCCAGAGTCCAACAATCTTCTCTCTCTTAAGGTGTTCTTCTTTTTCCACTCTAACAAATTCAACACAGTTTCAGGCTAGAACAGCAATCATACAGAAGCACCTTGCTCTCAAGAACTTCTACTAATATGTACACAGCAAACACCTGCTGTCCCAATTAACTCTTGCATAGAACAGCAATAATTAACCATCTGATTCCTGGGTTGCAGCTCAGTGCAAATTACCAGAATAACAAACAAACATGCCACCCATCAAGGAAACAAGTTATTTAAATTCACCACAACAGTACAAACAGCTCAGAGTTTTAACTGGACTTTTTTAATATATTTTTTTAATAAAAATGCGCTTTAAATATTGATCTTTAGCTAAAAGGATTAGAATTTGTTCCAAAAAAATACTGCAATATGGGGTATGTGGCTCTGATAGCTCTCTTTAGCTATGGCAGGAGCCAAGAAATTCTACAAGGTATTTAAAGGATGATAGGATATTTCTCTGGAGTGTCCTTTGCAGTTATTCCACAGACTCAGTTCTTCTCTGCTCAAGGCTCCATGGTCTGAACTGTCAGACTTCTGGAAAAGGATTTTGAAGGTGAAACATGACCTTCAAGTCAATGTATGAGTGTGTGTCCAAGTTGAGAGGTGGATGCTAAAGGGAAATGTTCAATTCAGTCCCCTTTTCCTTAAAGCTCCTTAAAAAGAAAATAAGCCTTCTTAAGAGGCTTTGGACTACAGCATCAGCACAAAGTCATGTGAACCCTCTGTTGGTACCAGTTGGTCCAAAAGGTACAATGTTGTGCACAAGCCCCTATAACCTATATGGCAGAAACAGACTTGGCAGGGGATCAGAATAAGAAAACTGTTACCACAGTTCAAAGGCAATATCCGTATTATCCACACAGAGTAAGAAGCGTTCTTCCTATCATCCATGCAAACAGGTTTACTGGAACTCAAACTTTATGCCTTTTGGCAATTTATGGGAGATGAAGGTCAGGTAAGAATGTCCACAAATGTCAAAAAGGTATTTAAATGAGTAAGTTTGTGACCATTGTGGTGAAGGGCTTTGGAGAACCTAAACCAATGTAGCTGAAGGGCAACACAAGGCACGGACAAATGCAATGCAGATAAATGCAAGAAAGTACCTGCTAAAAGGAAAAAAAATCAATGCCTGCTACACATCACAGAGTCCTGCATGAATGCATTGACTCTGCAAAGACGTAGGCATAACGCTAACTTTAAGCATGGGCCTAAATGAAAAGGGAAAGTCTGTATGCAAATAGAACATATTTCACATACCACATCTCCCTCGTTGATTGTGATGGGAACCAAGACGAAGAAAGGACCATGGGCTCAGCAACAGGGCCACCCTCCCTCTACTTGGCAGACAGCAGCAGCCTAGAAAGGACTTCTAAAGGCTGCAGTAAAGAGCAGGTGTCTCCTGTAAAGGCTTTCAGTTCAACAAACACTTCCACAGGCAGCTCTCACAGGTGGACAGCACAGGCTTAGTGACGTGAAGGGATTCAAATTTATCTGTAAATTGTGAAGTCAAATGAGAAAAGAGGTTCTCTGAGGAACTATTTCAGCTTCAATACTATCATTAAATTCAAATCTTATTAATCACTATGCCAGCCATCCAGGTTTAAAGACAGAATGACCCATTTCTGATGAGGAACCGCAAGGTTCATGCCCTTGCTGTAAAAGAAAGACAGAAATGCCTGAAAAGTACAAAATTTATCTAAGTTAAGGTGTTGCTGGACCTCACTGCAGCAAACAGTGCCACCTTTATCACCCCACATGCTCAAGAGGGAAGAACAGAGATGTTATTCCTCTCTTGCCATCACCAGGGACAAGGTGGAGTCAAACACCCATCAGCTGAGTCAGAATTCACCCAACACCAATCACAGGAAGCTGGGTGGCTGCTGTGTGTCTCCATCTCTTCTGCAATCAATGGGGAGAGATTAGGCACCCTCAGGAATGACTCACCACCTCCTAAGTGAGATGCTAGAGTAGGTGGCGTGACTCATGCTTGGGGTGGTCCTCTCCACCGATGTTCACAGCATCCTAGATCACAGCATAATTTATATGCCTGCCTTTCAGATGGGAGGCAAAATGAATTCCTGTCTTGCGTGACAAGACATTAATTTATGTGTTTTCTTGCACACACTTGTGACCTAGGACTTCTGGAGGAATGCACGACTTTGTCTGGGACCTGATGCATTCAGTTGTGTATGGAGGAGGCTAAAACTGTAAAAAGGTTTTCACATCTTTAGGCAATTTGTGCTTTAATTTTATATCTCAGACCCTTTCTTTCATGTGGTGGGAGTATCATAAAGGCCAGGTGAGAGTAAGGTCCAAATTCTGGCAGGGGACCAGTGTAGGCAGCACTACGCTGGTTGCCATGTTGAAACCAGCGATGCAGAACATTTTGTCATTAAGGTGATAAAACATATGGGACATTAAACACAAAACATTCTGACATCCTGTTCTGTGTTTGCCATCTTCCCATGAATCCACAGCATCATTAGCAGATATGCTGAGGAGTGGATTGTCAGAAAGTCTGCAGTCTTATTTAAGAGCTCATTATATAAAGACCAAAGTTGAATAAATTAGAATAGCTTAATAAGCAGCCATAGCGTCAGGACTTTGTTTTTCCTGTAATAATAGAACCAAGAAAAAAGTTCTTACTTTAGGTCAGATGCAGGGAGAAAACCAGTGATTATGTGGAACCAGCACCAGCTCCTCAGTGTGCCTGGGCACCTGTCAGGCAGACGTCTCCTGTCTGCATGGAGACTAACTGCAGTGCCTGCACAGGACCCACAAAGAGTGTTAGGATTTCCTTTCAGAGTGATCCAAAGATCTGCTAGGGGGCCATCTGGGATGCCACCTCTGCTCTCTGATCTCTGTTAACACACCTCTGGATCAAAAATACAAAGCCCTCTTGAAGGCAAAAAGCAAATAGTTTGACTGGTCTCTAAATTGGAGAGACATCAATTTGATAGATGGACCACTCGGTGAATAAAGAACTGGCTGGATGGCCGCACACAGAGAGTTGTGGTCAATGGCTCAATGTCCAGCTGGAGACCAGTAACGAGTGGTGTCCCTCAGGCACTGGTGTTGGGACCGGTCTTGTTCAACATTTTTGTGGGTGACATGGACAGTGGGATTGAGTGCACCCTCAGCAAGTTTGCCAATGACACCAAGCTGTGTGGTTCAGTTGATACATTGGAGGGAAGGAATGCCATCCAGAGGGACCTTGACACGCTTGTGAGGTGGGCTGATGCCAACCTGATGAAGTTTAACCATGACAAGTGCAAGGTCCTACACCTGGGTCGGAGCAATGCCAGGCACAGCTACAGGTTGGGCAGGGAAGAGATTCAGAGCAGCCCTGCGGAGAAGGACTTGGGGGTGTTGGTTGATGAGAAACTGAACATGAGCCGGCAGTGTGCGCTTGCAGCCCAGAAGGCCAACCGTATCCTGGGCTGCATCAAAAGGAGAGTGACCAGCAGGTCGAGGGAGGTGATCCTGCCCCTCTACTCTGCTCTCATGAGAGAGACCTCACTTGGAGTATTGTGTGCAGTTCTGGTGTCCTCAACATAAAAAGGACATGGAACTGTTAGAACAAGTCCAAAGGAGGGCCATGAGGATGATCAGGGGACTGGAGCACCTCCCGTATGAAGATAGGATGAGAAAGTTGGGGCTGTTCAGCCTGCAGAAGAGAAGGCTGCATGGAGACCTCATAGCAGCCTTCCAGTATCTGAAGGGGGGCTATAGGGATGCTGGGGAGGGACTCTTCACTAGGGACTGTAGTGATAGGACAAGGGGTAATGGGTTCAAACTTAAACAGGGGAAGTTTAGATTGGATATGAGGAAGGAATTCTTTACTGTGAGGGTGGTGAGGCACTGGAATGGGTTGCCCAGGGAAGCTGTGAATGCTTCATTGCTGGCGCTGTTCAAGGCCGGGCTGGACATAGCCTTGGATGGCATGGTTTAGTGGGAGGTGTCCCTGCCCATGGCAGGGGGGTTGGAACTTGATGATCTTAAGGTCCTTTCCAACCCTAACTATTCTATGATTCTATGATTCTATGACTTCATCTTTTTGGAGTCAGGCCACAGGACAGGATCCAAAAGCTTTTCTTTGCATCCAGATGCACTTTTTGTTGGTATCTTCCCTAAGGGGATAAACACATTCCTGTCTGTCAGGCTGTGGTTATGTTAAATGCTTTAAAGCCATGTCTCATAATGACCACCACTGAGAACGTCAGCTCTGTAGAGCAGATGGCTGTAGAACATGAGTGTCCTGAAAAATCCAGGGGACAGTCCTGAGCTGTGCTTTTATGTTATCTGCCTTCAGCTGATGCTGGAAAACCCAATACATCACTTACTTTGACACGGAAGGTGTTAAGCCTCCGCCAGCCTAACACCCGAGCAGAGGTCCTGCCTTCCTGAGGTGTAAAGTTTGGAAGTGTGATGTCACTTCTTATACATAGCGTGTCCGTTTTACACATATACCTTTTGTGCCTCTCATCGCTAGCTGCTTTTTTCTTGGCACAATTTGAAATGAGACCTTTCTGGGCACCTTGGAAATGTGAAGGAGTGGATAAAATTGCCTGTCTTTCAGTAGAGGAACACAAAATGAGCACTGTATTTCAGATCTGGTTAATAATGTTCATGGAGGGCTTGATTCCACCAAAGTTAGTCACGCTGAGCAGTTCCTTTTCCACAAGTAGCCTATTCATCTCAATTAGATTAGTCACAGCACAAGGAGAGCAGAATTGGACTCTGAATAGTTTCAATTAATTTTACGCTGTAAAAAAGCACTATTAATTAATATCTCCTGTTTCCTCAGCATTTGGCAAATATGCTTTAACTGTGCATAAATATTATTTACTTTATACATTTCTTCCCATAAAACACATCTTGATGCTTTGTCAAGTTCCACTTAGCTTTTTAATACAGTTTTTGTCTTAGCATAATTATGTGCATAATCTTAACAAAAGTGCCAGGCCAGAGCAAGCATAGCTTCATAGCTAGAGATTAGGGTACTTGCAATTAGGGCCACAGGGAGAATTATATGACTACTATAATGAAATTACTGACATTTAATAGTATCTTTGCTATGTAAGAAAGTGCTTAGTCCTTTAATATTATCTTACCTACGTAAGGAAGTGCTAAGTTCTGCATTTATGCAATTGATAAATCAAAACTCTCATCCACTTTCATGCTGCGTTGGTTCCACTTCTTTGTAGGATAAGGTGTCCTCTTCTGATAACTATGGTGTTGGTAAACACATTGCAAAGTATCAGTATGCATGTATCTCTAAATACATGGAGGGAGAGGGAACCTTATGGAGATTCTAAAGCAAGTTCAGAGGTAATGACTTTGCTCCAAAGTACAACTAAAGGAAAGAGCTGTGCTCCTAGAAAGAGATGCTACAGCTAAAGGAAGTCCATCCATCATTGTAAGGTAGTGCTTCCACAGCACCCAGGTAGGAGAGTAGGGGGCATTGGCCTCCAAGAGGAGGGGTGGGAGTTTGTTCCTGAGTTTAGGCCCCCAGTCCCATGTGCTAAGGGCTCAGTTTCATGATCAGCAGTGCAGATCATAAGCAGGGACATAACCAGTTTGTGAAAGGTTCAGCATAAGCTTTCAGAGGGAGATGGAGGGACAATCATCTGCCACTGACACCACCACAGGGAGACTGAAGAGGCCAGGGCAACCAGTTAACCTTTGGGTTTGAGGTTCACTAGCTCCAATCTGACAGATGTTCCTGAACCATTTCCACAGGCAGAGCTGTTCTGTGACCGTAGGTGAGGAAGGGGCAGGGACACTGTTTGTTTGGCTGATCTGCATGGGGTAAATGCCAGCACTCACTGGCCCTTTGACAGGTTTCTGTCAGAAGTACCTGTAGCTGACAAGTATCTGGCTAGCTCTGCCCCGGGGAGGCTTCTGCAAGAGCCTCTGGAAACCTGTGAACAACATGTTCCATCTGCCTGCCCCCGTATCCACAGTGGTTTTAGGTGGCATTTGATGAGGTCCAAGTCTGTGCTCATGTCTAAGAGCTCATCTTTGACGTGCTACACATGAGCTATAAAGGTTAAGGGAAAATCTGGACAAAGGGAGCATCTGCATCTGGTTTTGCTGGATGCTCAGAGATTTCTCTTTTCCACTTCTCCTGTGAAACCAATACCTGTCACAAGTTTCACTCTGTTGCCTTACATAACTATACCCATTCTCTCCCCTGTATCACAGCACCTGACAGACACACAGTTGTCCCCTCCCATACAAGCAGCTGATCTCTATGAGACTAACAGGAAAATTAAGGAAAGAGATAGAGAACCACAAAGCAGACAGGTGCCTCACTTCCATTAATTGCTATGGGTATTAGGCTGTGTTACAGATTGGGACCTTTGTCATTCTGAACACAGAAAATAAGCCAAAGAAAAAGTAATGTTATAAATGTAAAAGAGGTACATTTGTTTCATGATGCTGCACTGAGTTATACAGACAGCATTATAGAGGAGTAGCTTTGGGGAAAACTATGTTTGTTAGCATCCTTGAATACTAAAAATCCATGAGCAGAGAAACTCCAGAGATGATCAGACCTCTTCAACCACTCATCCAGAATGCAACGTTAATTTGCTGCTCTACCAAACCCTGAAATGCCATCCCCAATAGACAGGGACTGATGTGCTGAGTTCGGTGTTATTTGCCTCTGGGATTTATATGGATAACAGCCAGATCAGATAGAATGAACACTTTATCCTATAGTATCTCAGTTCTCTGAGAGCATCTGAAAACACTTTGGAAATAGCAGTGATCCCCCACTGATGGATGGTATGCCAAGTACACTGCCAGCTCAGAATGGATGAAGGACCACTGTTGCTCCCCTACGTAGCAAATATAATAATAGGAAAGAAACAAGGACAACATTCTTGACTGCTTTGCTTCATGGACGTTTCTTCTAGAGCATTCCTTGTGAAATAATTCAAAATAAATGGTGCACATAGGTACTATTTTCCCTTATGACAGAAAAGATCTTCCCATAGGACCAGTAATGGCATGCTACAGCAGCAGTGCTGGTTCCCATAATCTCAGAAGCTGCATTTTCTAATTGCTGACACTGAACAGCTGGTCTGATTTGTTTCACATAACACAGACGGTATAAATTAAGTTGCCATGTGAATCAAGAATGAATCCCACACACAAAGAGATATGCAATACCTTTTATTTAGCTTTGTGCACTAGAAGTGCTCACAATACTGAAACCTACCATCCTGCAGTGAGAGAAAGATACATATTGTGCCATTTCTTTGAACACCAAAGACATTCCTTTAGGCTTTGATTTTATGAGTAGGTGAATCCATATAAAATACGTATATTTATTTTCACAGCTTTAGAGACAATGTCTGCAGTGTGGCTGTGTTTTTCTTCAACAATGTAGGGGTTTTATCCTATTTGGCATCCACACAAATGCAGCTACATACAGGGGTTAATGAATAGCCAGTTTGCTGATGGTACCCCAGGGACCTGTGTTTTATTCTCCTGATGGAACTTTAATAGATATCTCACTTACCTGTCAACCTGGAGGTATGAGACTGAGGAATTCTGTATTCTCACTTCAGGCATACAAATACTGCCTTGAAAAGAAACTGTTTCTGGCAGCAGTTAGCTGGCATTTCTGAATTACCTGGCTCGCTCCTGAAGGATGATTCCTAACACCACTTAATTCAAAGGCAGTGACGCTTCTTTATTTAAAAACACTTTGAAACAAAGAATCCCAAATTCAGAGTTGTGTCTATCTGGCCAACTCTTCCGTGCTGGCTCAGAAATACCACACTTGCAAGAGAAAGTTCATTTTTGGCATAGCCAGCCTAGTAAGGGTTAGTGCCTCTCATGTGGGAAAAAGATACCAAATAGGCAGCTTCAAAGAGTCATCCCGCCATTTGCCCGTTTTTGCTCTAGCAGTATTGGCCTCTGCCTGTCCTTCCAATGGCCAGCAAGGGGAGGCAATGGGCAACCTTGCAAAAAGGGCAGATTCAGCCTGGCTGGGCCTCCTCTTTCTTTCTCTTTTGAGCAAAACCCTCCCTGAGCCCATCGGAGGGACAGGCCCTTTTCCTAGTTCAGTGTATCTCTACATCATTTCCTCTTCTGGAATAGTGCCATCATGTTTCCCTCTTGGAAGAGTTTTCCCAGTGTGCGAAGGCCCTACTAACGTGCAGCCCCCAGAGAGGGCTGAAGGCTGTGCTGTTTGAGGAACACCACCACTGCAGTCTTTCCTATAGCTGTAACCTGCTGCACGGCTGCCCCCAGCACCCTGTAGGATCATAGGGAGCTTCCATGGAGTGGAAAGCTCACTAAATCCTGCTTATCTAGAAAGGAGATTTGCAAAGAAGGAGCCCTCTGCCCCCTCATCTTGCACAGACGGTCTGACTCACTGGACTCAGGATTCCCATCTGGACGTATCTTTGAAAGATGGGTGCAAGCCAAGGAGTTTGTCTATTCTTAGCCTTATCTGTTATAAAGATAGTTTTCCCCATGAAAATCTCCTTTCATTCAGCCATCCCAGAGAACACCTGTCCGTAAGGAAACACAGCAGCCGTAGCACTGTGAATCCTGTTCCCTGCTCATTTTAATGAGGTGTTAACATCAGAGCCTGCTAGAGATTATGGAAGTGCTAACACTGCTAAGCAAAACTGCAAAAGAAACAACAATAAATGGAAGCCAAATCATCTGAACCCTGTCACTGCGCCGTGCCGTGCCAGCCGCAGGGACGTGGACTGCACCTTGAGGGGGGAGAGCCTTCTTACATCTCCCTCGCCCCAGAAGTGACACCGTCTGCTTGCCAGCTTCTCCAGCCAGCATCTCCCCACTTTGTCCCACGCTGCCCGAGGACACGGTGTGCTCCGGCTGACGCGATCCACAGCACTCCGGTTCCCTGCAGCCCTGCTCTCCGGATTCCCGCAGGAGCTCGGCCCCGGGCAGCGGCGCAGCAGCGGAGCGGGATGCCAGAGGGGGCAGTGTATATTAAAAAACAGCCTCGCAGCCTCTGAAACCGCCCGGAACAGCATTGTGCAATAACGGCCCTGTGCTCCCATGTGATCGTATCGCTGTGAGCCAGGGTTCTCAGAGGGAGCTGAAAGCAGCCGAACACCCACTAGATTCTGCCTCAGATCATCTAAAAAGCTCGGCTGTTTCCTTCATCCTCCCCTCTTCGCATTCCACATTGGCTCACTGTGGAGTTCCTCCCGGCAGCGCCTGGGAGGCCAGGCTCCTTGCCAGGTCTGTTTGCACACAGTCCCGGGGTAGGTTTGGGTTGCTGGCCAGTTTAACTTGTGTCCTGGCTTCCCCTGCAGCTCGGAGCTCAGGCAGCACCAAGCATCTTCCAGCAAGAGGCTGGTATGGCCAGGCAGGGTCAGCCAAGTGTGGGGTGAGATTGGCCCCAGCTGCCACCCTAACAGGGAGGGCTAAAGGTGCAGGGAGGACCCTGAAAGGTAGTGCCATGGGATAGACAAGATGTGGAGGCTGAAAGGCCCGAAGAGAACAAGGAAAAAGAAGTCCTCATCACTAAATGGTTCAGACAAGAAAAGGTCAGAATCTGTAAAAAGGAAAAAATCACAGCACACCCATACTTTCCTGTGTTAAGTTTACGAAAAACACTGGGGCCCACTGTGTTTCTGATCCCTTTGATGTCCATGGCAAATACCAAGTCTCTTCCTTTCCCTCAGATGTACCTTGCAGCATACCCTACCTTCAGATGGGATCTCTCATTGCAGCACTCTGCCTATCAGCTGGGATTACACTATGGGGCTGACTGTTTGCTGCCCACAAGTGCTCCCTGTGGATGATCAGCCAGGGATGCAGGGAGAGAGTGACGCAGGGAGCAGGAGGCTGGGCTGCTGGGGCAGCACCTCCAAAGCAAAGCACTGGAATCCTCTGATAGTCTGTGGTAAGAATTCGACACATCTGGAGTCTGATTGCTCTTGTCATCATCCAGATGTCTCAAGAAGATCAGGCAAAACACCTTTTAAGTGCCTGTTTTCTCTGACTATAAAGGGAGCCCACTTGCCTGAGACAAGAGGCACAGAAAGCATTTGATTCAGGTGATACCAACCCATCACTTCTTTAGAAACCAGGGCAATTTCACACAAGGTCTTGATATATGGCACTTATATGTGGAGATAATTATGTATTATACACTTGCATGTGTAACATTATACCAACGTGTATGAGAAAGTATTATCCTTAAGATGATACAAACAGTACCCTTACTCCTACAGGCTGATAGCTGTAACACCATACAGCCTTTTGGTGCTTTGAAGTAGGGAAAATACCAGCCATCAGGAAAATGCCAGAACTGGTTTGGGAGCAGACTGACCCCAGAGCTGCCGAGTCCCACATCAGCAGTGTGTGACACTGAGCCTCATCCAGAAGTCATGCATGTGCCACAGGTTTCTTTCTTTCTAACTCAAACTGCCCTTGATTAGTCACTGACCTGGTTCAGACATTGCACCATCACCACCCAGGCTGAGTGGAGCACACATTTAAATATAACAGGCTCTGCAATCATTTTGAAAGTGGCCCAGATCGAAGCCCATGGGGGTTGTAACTAATTTGGTAGAAACTGAAGCTTCTAAATAGAACCACCTGAGACCTCTCAAGGTTCGGCTACAGGGTTCGCTGTCCCAGCATAAAGTCTCCGTTGAGGTGACCTGACTGCTTCACAGCAAACTGAGGCCAATCCAGGGGGCAGCAGGACCTGATGGGTATCCTTCCCTGTGGGAGTTATGAAGCAGATCATGGGAGGAGGGAATTATGGTTTCAACTCCCAAAACCACTGAAAAGCTGCATTTTGCTCAATTTTGAGTCAAAACCATATGCAGCTCTATGGTTTTGGCTGTGTCGCCTTGGCTTTTTTCCAGCTAACTGCAATAGTCATTGATCCAAAAGGTAGGAGTAAGTAAAGTCACCGTATGTTTTAAACCTTCCATACTGGAATGTTTCATGCAGTATTCAAGTCCTGTTTTTAATGTCAGAAGCTCTTCGACCTGAGCTTTTAAGTTCTTCAGCACTAAGTACCTCTGCAAACTCAGGACTAAATACCTGTCTTTTATCAGCAAGCACAAGTTATCAAGCAAATAGGTGTGTGTATCTGTAGTGAATTTGCATTAGCATGTGCTACCTTCTTCCATTAGCTGGTACTCCTGTAGCCTTCAGACCACAACATCACAGGTACTGGTTCTGTATAGGTAGGGAACAAAATGCTGGATGATGGTGAATGGCACTTAGGTGCTACTGAACTAAAAGCATCAGTCTTCAGACAGTACCACAGCTGAGATTCCCTTGCCCAGCTCTGATGCTGTGAAGTGGAAATGAGCCGTTGCCCCAGGCTCTTCTTCGAATTTCATTTCTCTCAAATTTCTTATCTTCCCTCTCCAAAACAGGACTGTAAGAGAAGCTTTGAGCTACAGTGCTATAGCTGCTGTTTGCCTCCAAAATCACTTTCCCACTTCTGTAATGCAGCACAAATGCCATGAAACCATGATACAAGGGACATAAAGCAAGTTTTAGTGGTACTGAGTTCCAGGATCATCTTTACCTATTGCAGATGATAATACAACAGGCATTCTGAATCCAGTGCTACTGGCAGCGGGTTGGAACTAGGTGATCTTAAGGTCCTTTCCAACCCTAACTATTCTATGATTCTGTGATTGTATCATTACTCCAGACCCAGTGTTCCAGTGTAGGTAGGGACCACCTGTAAAAACGTAACAAATACCAAGCACAACTTGTTTGCTAACTAACTTTCTTGCATTCAGTGGATGCAGACATTCCTTGAATGTTTATTATTTTTTGCCTCCTCCACACCAGCACAATCAGCATTGCAGCGTCTGCAGCATCCATAATGAACTCCACATTCCCCTAGATCCCAGTCATTAGAATGGTATCGTGCCCTTTCTTGCCTGGGCCACAGGAATAGTGTTCAAATCTTGACCATGCAAAGGGAGCCTTTCCCCCAGGATTTGAGCATGGAGGGACATGGCTCATCCTGCATGCAGACAGGGTTAATTTTCCCTTCTTCCTGCATTCTTTGCACAGCCATCCCAGGGGAAGTGTCATATTACCTCACCTCTCATTCCTAGGTTTCTAAGTTGGACCTGGATTTGAATTTCCCTGGCATTAGAGAGGAGACTCATTCAGTGTTCTGGTTCAGATCCATCTTACAATGGTAGGTGGGACCTTCACACAAAGGGAGCTTGATTTGCTTGTTCCTGTTTCAGCTCATCTTCTTTTGCACAAACCCTGGTGTCCAGTCTCCCCCCTTTTGTGCAGCTGTAAAAGGTACTGGGATGAAGCACTGCTTTAAAGAGGAAATAAAGCCCTGTCTTCCCATGAGAGAATTCCTGGAGCCAGAAAGGCAGGGTGGTTAGCACTGCAGCCTTGTCCTGGCTTGTCTAACACATGAAAGTTGCTCCAGAATAAGCTACGGGTTGAATGTAAAGCTGGATAGGCATTCCACAACTGCTGCGTCTGCTGCGAGATCTCAGCAGGAGCAGTGGGTCAAGGTAGCTGCCTGCGGATTCACTGGGACTTCCCCATGTCTTCTTTAGCTATGACCAACAGAAAGAAGCAGGCAAGGATTTTGAGGAGCTTGCACACAGTGTAATACATACAAAAGCAGAAGTAAACTACTGCAGAACAGTCAGAATTAAAGAAAGAATTTGTATTTTCCTGACTTCATAAAACTGAAGCAATAAACATCTCCAGGGCTTCTTTTCTTCAGCTTTCATGTCCTTTAGCTCAGAGTAGGATGAGAAAGCAAGGCAAAGATGCATGAAACCATTCAAACCATTATATTCCTCCTGGGTCTCACACCAACAATAGCTCAGCCCTGCCTTCAGCTGCACCATTCCTGGCTCCAGCACAGCTCCTGAGAAGTTCTTCACCACCTGAAAGGCACACTGCAGTGCAGGATTGTTCCAAGGAGCCGGGTCCCAATCCAGAAACATAAACATCTGCTCTGTTTTCCACACCAGCGCAGATGCAATCTGAAGACGAACACTGCCTGGCATTGGTTTAGCCGGATTTCACCCAAGTATTCCATAACCCTAAGCACCAGCAATACAAAGAAAGGTTACTGTCTATGGCCTTTAACTGAGACTTCATGTCCACCATTTCCTTGAGCAGCCTGGCAGTATGCCTTTGTCCTTACCTCCATCCCTCCCAGCTGTCCACTGCAGGACAGAAGCAGGGCAGTCAGACCAATACAGACCCCACCTTGCAGGCATCAGCTGCCCACCTTTTCCTAGTGCCATGTGTATCTTCTGCAGTGGTAGGCATCAGACTTTTCTGGAGCTAGATTCTGGTGACCATCTGCACACTCATTAGACGCTCACTAGTACACCTTGTCTGACAATGATAGCACCCAAGCACAATGATCATGCTTCTTATTAGACTCCTGTTTCCTTACTTAGGGTGAAATTCTTCTTGGTGCACATGCCATGGTTCTGCTGTATGTTCATGCAGTGTCCCATGGAAGTGACACCTGCAGTATTTGGCATCAAACCAATGCTGAAGGTTTGGATTCTGGGTTTGCTCTTTAGATGCTGTGATTTTCCCAGCCACCTCTGCCCACAGTCTGCTGGAAAACTCAATGTACTTTTGTAGGGAGAGGGCA
Organism: Amazona ochrocephala; assembly: GCA_039720435.1. NCBI lineage: Eukaryota > Metazoa > Chordata > Aves > Psittaciformes > Psittacidae > Amazona > Amazona ochrocephala. The sequence continues at coordinate 22,359,308 of CM077876.1, forward strand.
ACACCAGTACTACATCATGAGGCAGAGGAAAGGAGGAGGAATTTGCATCCCTCTAGCATTCTAGCTGTTTGTGTGCCTGACAGCAATCTGAAAGCAGTTTTACTTCTTGCTCCCATACACATGAGGAGTTGCAAAGGAGAGGTCCTCACACATGTGAAGGCCGTTTAAACAGCAAGGCACAGGCTTTCCTCTGCTCCTCAGAGACCCCTGCAGCCCGTCATCCCCCATCACCATGTCCTTCATGTCTCCACTACAAAACACAGCCCAGGCCTGCCTTCCCTGCTCTCTCAGCCCTGCTGTGTCAATCCATTCTGCCCAGTGCCTTCCTCCTTCCAGACACAGGATGTCTGCCTGAGGTGAAAAACAAGCAAAGAAACAAACTGTGGGAACTGGGCATGAGGGCGAAAGGTGTTGTGTTTTATTTGGGGCGATAGGCTGATTTATACTAAATCAAACTAGATAAGACTTGGAAAAGCTTTTACACATGAAAAAACAAAGGTTCCATTCTGACTATATGGGAATAAAATGTTTTCAGAAGGATGACAGCTGAAATGAACACAATTCAGTGCGTTCAGCATAGATTTATTTACTCTTCTCTCTGCAGTGTGGTGGACCCCAAACTCTCCAGTTAGCCAAAGTAAAAACTCTTTATGCCTCCCAAATTGAGGGAATATTTCCCTAAAAAAAAAAAGGATGCATTGCCTAGAACATGATCAGAGACTAATGAACAAAACTTACTGTAACAGTGGCTTAAATCCTTGCTTTTTTTTCTGAGAGTCCTAGGCTATGTCCTTATTGCGGAAGAAAAGGTATTTTAATGTAGCTATAAAGTCCACGGACGTCCTCCTGTTCTGCCACAAACTGACTGATGGAAATGGGTTGGGTTCAATTTTTAGAGGGTCTTTGCAGAAAAGCACTGAAGTGTTATTTTGAGCTTCCATGGAGAAATCTGGGAAACTGCATTATATTACCTGGGCCTCATTGTGTGAAACATCTCCAACTGTGAGCCATAGAGTAAAAAATGTATTTGAACAGACATACCATCGTTGGAGGGGGATGAAAGGAAAGCACAATAAATCACATCCATTTGGTGAATCTGACCAGCACTCCCCAATGCCTTTCACCCTGTATGTTGGCAACAGTCCTGACATTTTCTCCTCTCAGCAGTGAGCAGCTCCTACCCTGTCCTCTTCCTGCTTTCCCCATTACGTTTCCCCCAGCCCAGAGGAATGCAGTCAGGGAACATGCTGATGTCTTGCTCCTGTTTTCTGCAGCAAGGATGTAATTCTTTGGTGAAACACATCAATTCTATAGAGGTAAAGCTTCAAAACCAGACAGACGCACAGTGCTCCAGCGAGGAGTTACCATCTGCCTTCCCCTCTCCTCCTCCTCCTCAAAGGAAGGAAGAAAGAAATTTAGCAGGGGCTTAGCTCTTCATTACCTGCTTGCACTGACATTCATGAGGTTCCCTGCAGGATTTTTCTTGCTACCCAGGCAGGATGAACACCCACAAAAATTGGCAAGGAGATGACTTTTAACTCATTGCAAAAGCTGGCTCTATTTCAAGTAAAGACTGTCTCTCTGGTATCAAACCACAGAGAATTTGGGTTTGCTTTTCTCCGAAAAATAGAAAAGGCAAGTAGCCTTCCCACTGGTTGCCTTGAATACTGACAAAGAAACGTGATGTTTCGAGGACTAAAAGGAGTACAGTTTCACCTGTCACAGCCTAAGGATGAAGTTCTGCGTTTGCCAGATAATATCTTTTAGCTGAGTGTCCAAAAACCCTAAAGCAGAGTTCACTTTCTGCATCTTCTGCTCCCCTGCCACTACCCTAGAGATGCAGGCAGTATTGCCTACCGCAGGGAACACTCAAATGTCAAACTCAGAGCTTGGCCATTGTGTTGGGAGAGAGCTGTTACTGCTACACCAGTTGTTAGTATGCAACATTATACATACAAATGATACTTGTATGCTGGGAAAAGTTGGCTTTTGGTACAGAAGCAAATAACTAATTTTGCTGGGATAGTGTTCTTAGACTGAGAAAAGTTAAAGCAGCTTCCTCAGGAAAAAACCCAAACCAAACAAAAGCCTCCAACCAAACTTCTTTAGCCAATGTACCGTGAGTAAGGAAACGCACTATCTTGGCAGAACTATACAAGGCTTGACAAGGATTGAGACAGACTTGACACATGATTGAGAGTTTTAACAGAAATGCAGAGAAGCAGCAGATAAGAAAGGACTGTTGTAGAAGTGTGGCTGCAGAGTTACTCAGCATAGGAAGGCACATGTATTCTCAAACAGTATCATCTTAAAAAGCTTTAATTTAAGTCAGTTTACTGTCTGAGTACTACTAAGAAGTGTTAGCCCTTACATGTTATTCAAGATAGTTTCCTATCTTGGACTGGTTCCTTTTGGGTTTTGAGTTACAACTTGATTTGAGTTTCTCAGGGCAGTGAGGTCTGTGTTTGCACGTACGAAGTGCTATGTTTGAGAGACAACAACCAAACTCTGCTTGAGCCACATGCAAAAAGACAAACTTGCTATACAGTTCATATGCTGCACATCGGGAATGTTTCTTTTGTATGGCCCCTACTGCCAGCTCGGCAAGCAAAGCACTGCAAGGAGCTAGCACCCAACAGAGTTACCTGACTGAGGCTTTTATCACTTACTGGAAGTCTTCCACAGCCCAATGAAACTGTTGCAGTTTATTGCATCGATAAGAGTGCAATCTACATTAGAAAGTAAGAGCGCAGTGTTTATTACAGGAAATTATTGCCATAGCTTGACGCCACTTATTACCTTGAAGGTGAAGAGCAATATCACTACTTTGTAGTCATTAGCAATAATTATGAAAGCTCATCAACCTTAATACCTCCTGTGGCAGACAGGGAAACTTTGACTGCAATCTCTATCGTCTACAAGTATAGAAAGCAAGTAAACTCCTGAATGTTTGCAGAAGTGGGATGGATGACACTTTCACATTGCCACAAATACATGATTCCTAGTGCATTGCAGGAGCCAGTTACCTTCCACCACTTCGTCTTCATCAAGATTTCTCATAGGCCAAGCACGAGATTTTTCCTTGCCATAGGAACCTACGTGATTTCCTTTCACCCATGCTTTTCAAAAATATTACAAGAAATACTGACACATTCTCCTTCCTGGCTTACGTCGGTGCAGGGCTGCATAAGGAATGGAGTCTTGCTCCATGTTAACATCAGCTGGACCAACTTTTGTTGAACATGCTCTAGGTCTAGATTGTCCTGTCACTGCATCTGGCTGTTCTTCACTTCAGATTCAAGATGGATTCAAGATAAATCTGTTGTTCAGATTTACCACCACGCCTGTTCTGGACACAGTCTAGCAGCAACAAGAGGATGCTTCTATTTCATTCACCTGTAATGAAAAGTCTGACCCAAGCTTCAAATCCACACACTCCATTCACTGCAGATATCTCTGTTTTGATCCTATGCTACAGAAGTTTTGCTAATAACTGTGCACACAAATCCCCTGCTCCCTGGGCAGGAGAAAGCAATGGAGATGTGTTGCTGACGCAGTTAGACCACCTCACCAAAAAATTCCAGCTACCTTGACAAAAGACTCTTCTGCCTGTATGTGCTGTGTCTGCTTTGGCTGTGGGTTCCAGGAGAGGTGCTGGCAAATCTTTGTCAGTGAGTATATTGGTTTTCCTGCTCCTGGGCCAGTGGGGCTGTGCCAGGAAAACTTGGTATGCAGGGCCTGCCTAGCATGACTCCAGTCCACTTCCACCTCTCTCTGAGCCGACTTCACAATGATATGCAATATCTCACTTCAGGCAACTCACCAATCCTTCCTCCCCAGATTGCTGTAGCTGCAAGGAAAACCAGTATCCCTCAAATTAGACACCTACTTGAAAGAACAGTGTGCCTCACAGTAACAGACATGATAAATGCTATGAGTAATGACAGATCCATGTGTTAACAGCACTCTCTTTCAGCCACCTACCGGCTCATTTCTTCTTTTGATAAAGGCTTTTCTCCTCAGGTTATGTATGAAATGCACACTTCTCATGTGAAGGTGGATCTCTCTGCAGAAGCAGTGGAAGTAGGAGGCAGAAGTTCCCGAGTCCTGGCTGTGGCTGTGAAGCAGACTCAGTGTTGATCAAACAACTGGCACTCTTTGCCTCAGTTTCCCCACTTGTAATATGAATCATGTCTTTGTTGTAATCATGCCACAAGGCGTAGTTAATATTTACGCGGTGGTGCTTTGGAGATGCTAAGCACCACATAGTCCCAGGAGATACCAGTATTGTCAGTAAATCAGTTGTATCTACACAGTGAACAAAAGCAGGCACAGATGCTACCATAATCTTAGGTGTTTTGGTACAAAATGAAATTAAAATCTTGCCTTCTGTCCTCAGATTTCTTGTCAAACACTCATTGTTTCACACGATGAAGCAGTCAGTAATACAACACATATTTCTATCCTACTTCATTCTACATAAAAAAGTGATTTAATACAAAAAAAAGGGCTGAAGTTACATTCTCCTGGGATCATCTGTAGCAAAGCATAATAAGTTTCTCAATATCTGACCTAATTATATCTGTCCTTCTAAGTTTTGTTTCCCATAAGAGCTAAATGTCTATGGTTAAAAATAACACTTGAAACTCCTCCAAGTTCCAACAGAACTTTTTCAACCTCTCTCAAATTTAATCTCTATTTTTGTTTCAATTTTTGACCAACTCTAAAAGTTCTGATTTTGAGGCTGGCATTTTGCTTTATTATCCAGCTCCGAACAATGTTTGGGTTAGATAAACTTGAGAGCCGGGGGGGATTATATTACATATGTTTATTTCATGTTGGAAGAATACCATAGCTATCGAAACTAGTGACAGAGAGGCATGAGGAAGGAAGGATGCCTTTGTGGTTGAAAAGGAATTGACTGTTAGAAATGTATCTTCTGGGTCATGCTGAGGTCTCTTGACAGACAACACCAGGCAATGGCTGTTTGTATCGTCTGTCCCCACCTGAGCACCCAGTTTCAGCACTGCCCAGAGCAACAGTGATGGAAGGTGATACAGGCCCCAGCCCCTGCGACCCACTGGTCCTGCTTACTGTTCCCTGTATATGTGCAAAAGCTGATAACATGTGCTACTGTTGGGATGTCAGAATCCTTTGTACTCATCTTTTCCTGCTGGCCCTGTTATTAGAGAGCTGGCATAGACCCAGGGCTGGGATACCTTACATCTGGATCTGCTTCACATATCAGTCAGAGATCCCCATGGCCATGTAAAACTTTCGTGCCTCAGTTTCCCACCCATAATACATGGAATAGCAGCACTGACCTTCCTGAACAGATACTGTGAAGCTGAAGTCCTGAAGTTTGCCAAGGGCTAGTAAATCAGGTATAAGGTCTTTAAGAAATACATGGGATTATTATAACTGGTCACACACCCTTGCCAGGGAATCTGATAATAAATAACGTTTATACAGCAGCCTCCATTACGAAGAGGCCAAGAGAAAAGGGAGCCTGCGACCAAAGAGCCAAGCAGGATTTCTGGATGGAAGAGTCAAAGCAGACCTCCTCTGTTGAGAAGATTTTCTGGCCCTGTGGAAGGAAGAATCTGGAGATCAGATTGACTATTTGAGCATCAAGCCTTGTGCGCCTACAGGAGTCCTGCATCCATCGCTGTGGATAGGCCATAAAGCCTCATCCTGGAGCTTTATAAACAGTGCTGCCTGGTCACAAGTGTGGAGCTCCATTTTCACGGTTCAGCTCCCGGGAGGGGGGCACAAGCTGAACAATAAACACGGTGTATAATTGCCCAGCCGTTCTGCTCCGAGGGGCTGAGACCTAAATGTCACAGTGTACAAATGGGAATTGCTGGGAGATATAGAGCAATGCAAGGCTCAAAGTGATTTCAAAGGCATGCGAGCACAGTGCTCTCCCTAGCTCACAGCACAGGTTCAAGGCTGGAGCAGATAGCTGAAATTCCCTCAGAAAGAGGTAGGGAAGAGCAGGGAGGATGAAGCGGCAGCTCCTCCGTAGGTCCAGTTTTGTTACATGGGTGACAGCAGAGTATGGTGGTTATGGTATTCCCAAAGGATGTGTGCATCCAGATCCCTGCAGGCTGAGATGGGCCAAGCTCTCCGGTTTCACTGACCTTGCCTGAATGGTGAGGTTATTCTGCTGGTGCAAAACGTGATTGCAAGCTCTGAATCCTAATTTAGCTGAAGCATCTGACTTGCTCCTAAGAACCCATGTGAGGGACATGTTCATACCTTTCCTGTGGACTGCCTTAGGACCACAAGCTGTTTGCTGTGAGTCCCCGGCTTCAAATGTAGCCCTCTGCTACAGGAAATTCAAGGCCAAGCCAGATGAAGACTCTTCAGAAGGGCTGGGGGCACTGAATATTGCCATCCTGATGACAAGGAGCCAGGGCTAGGTTGCTCCTGCCACAGGAAAGGGGAAGGAAGGGCAGCACTGTGGCGGAAAACCAGGCTTATTACCACTGCCTCTACTGCAGAGATAGGAAGGGTGAAGAAAGAAGTGCTGTTGCAGGATGAGGCTCCCCCTTTGTCCTTGACAGCAACTGCTACCCTCGCTGTCTGTGCTCCTCTGTGGATGTGAGCCTGCATTCACAGCACATCTCCATTCGGTGGCAAAACACCATCCGGTCCCTGCAGAAAGCTTAGCTAATACCTCATAACTAACTGGACTAGGTGATCATGTAGGTCCCTTCCAGCTGAACTATTCTATTCTGTTCTGTTCTGTTCTACTCTGCTCTGCTCTGCTCCGCTGTATTCTGCTCCATTCTGTTCTGCTCTGCTCTATTGTGTTCTATTCTATTCTGCTCTGCTCTGCTCTGCTCTACCCTATTCTTTATCACAGAGCCACCTTACTCTGCCCGGGGGGGGATCCCATTCAGCGTTTTCCAAGATGTCTGGAGTTAAGGCCTCTCCTCCAGAGAGGGGTGGCTCATTATGGGGAGGCTGAGGTTGGCAGCAAGCAGAGCATCCCATGTTCATACCCAGAACAACAGAACAACCAGGCAAAGGAGGAAAGAAGACAAGACAGCACAGCTGGGCTTTACTTAACACATGAGTCCAGCTACTTTAGCTGGGGACTAGAATATAGCTCACTTGCAATGCAAGGAAGGATTTTACACAAAAATGAAATGCAGTGTGCTTCTGCTCTCCATTTTCTAGCTATCCTGACCTGGATAAGGTCTTGAACTGAGTTTTTTTCTTTTACTCGCCTTTTCTCGGAGAGTAAAGTAGAAATTAAGGCTCCCAGACAATCCTGCAAGTTCAAACAGCCCCAGTTCTGGAAAATGGTTCTTTTTCTCACTGACATGTTTTCTAATACAAAATGCAAGCAGTAAGCTCTGACATTTTTTAACGACAGATCACAGCTCCACCTCAACCACGGTAGATGGGAAGAACCGCTATTACAGAAAATCCAGTGTAGCTTTATCTTGAAATAAGGAGTCTACAATTTCACAATTTTAACATTAGGCATCCTATTTGGGGAGAAAAACGAAGAGAAGATTGTTTTTTTTCCAGAAAATATTGACATTTCCAAAAGCAAGTTATTCATAGGTGATGAGACTGATTTACAGCAATATGTGCACACAAACACTCACTTGCTCTTAAGACTGTGAGCAGGAATGTCAGAGACTCATTTCCAAATTGGGCACTTGCACCTGCATGTGCAATATTCCAAACATAGTAGGTGCTTCTGTTTTCCCATGTCTGACCTTGAAAAATCTGTTCCTTGCTAGATTGAGCTCTTACTTCCCAAATATCTCCCTAAATATGAGTTTGCATGTGATATTCATCCTGGAGTTCTCCGCAAGATCAGTTCCGATGTTATGCTTTCAGAAGTTATTTGTTTTCATTCTTCCATAACATTTTTCTGTCCTCACTTTCATCTCTATCTGATCTCCCAGTAAACCTTTATAATCCTGATATGCTGTTTCCATAGTTTCTCCAATAATCTTTTTGAAGACTGGGCAAGATAGAGCATCCCTCAAATGATGTAAAACATTTCCCTAATGTGGACATTATGTGTGCCAAGAAATTCCTGACTTAGTTTGAGTGTTTCCATACTGCATTCACGTATGTCAGCAGCACTCACGGGAGCTGTCTGTCCTTGCTCATTCACAGAGAGGCTATTTGGCACCTCTGGGTCACTACACCTGCCTCTGCCAGTCCCAATACAGGGTTACCCATCCCTCACAGGAAATACCCACCCCCACCGATCACCTGCCCCAAGCCCATCATGACAGCCTTTTCAGCATCCTGATACACAATTCAGATAGCAAATCTTAGTTTATTTTTATGGCTGAATACTGCCCAGATGTCTCTTTTTAAAGAATGACCTTTTTTCCTTCTTCTTTTTTTGGGGGTTAGAGCGAGTTCTGATCACCCAAGCAAGGCCAAAGCAAAGACACTTTAAGCAGAGAGACACAAAAATAGGATCCTCTCCCATGGCAATTTTGCATTTCCAGCAGAGCTGCTCTTCTGTTGTTGCAACAGCCTTTACACAGTCACTGCTCCCCCACCTCTGTAGGGATATTTCAGCCCACTGAGCTCAGAACTGTGCCTCCCTTCAACATGAAGGCTGTGGACAGGCGGATGGGCTGGTGTGACAGCAGCCGCGGTGCAGCTCAGCTGTACAGCTCACTAGGAGGTCGGAGCCTGCCCACTGTGCCCCTTCACAGCCTGCTGACCCCTGTGTGGAAGGACAGGGCTCCTCTGGTTTCCAACTGCTGCAGGCTTGCTAAAGGGAATGAGGGCTTGTTCTGCTATCTCCATTTGCGAGAGCGTTCAAATACCGAAGTTAAATCCAGGCTTATCCTCTCTTTTCTCTATATAAAAGCTTCCACTCAAAGCAGACATGTTCTCAAATCTATTATCCTCTATATTGTTCATAGTGGTTCTAATTTTTCCCACGTTGCTCAAAGCTCTATCCTCAGGTGACTGTTCTTTGAGCTTTTGCAGTTGAGCTTTACCTTTCAAATAAGATTTATCCATTCAAAAACAATTCCACTGCTTTTTGCAGCTATCATTTTGTCACATATGGGTTTATTCATTAAATGCTTTTAATAGCAACATTTCTAGGTTTTGTTTGTCAAGGGCTGCCAGGCTTTTACAAGCCAGGGCTGGCACAGACGCTGAACTGCCTCTCTGTACCCAGGGGAGAGTTCCCTGCTGGTCATGACAGAGGTCCTGCACATGCAACTGAATGAGAGGAAATTAAAAATGCGAGCATCTACATAATTCACAGCCAGTAAATGGTGGCGAGTAGCAGGCTTCCAGCAACTTCTGGGCCTCAGCAAAGCGTATAATGAAAGCAGAGAAATGTGATTTTAATCTGCAGTTACCCAAAGCCCTAACAGCCCAGCTTCAACACAAGGACCAGGAAAGGGAACTATATAAAGGCCATCAGCAAGAGCAAATCCAGCCAGCCGAAGGGCACTGGGAAGTAACAGCTGACAGGACAGAAGAGAGAGGTCAAGATCAGTATGCCAAAAACCTTCCGTTCCTGCGACAGCCTGAAATGAAGCAGCATTGCTGTTGTCTGTCTGCTGCCTGCTCTGGAGCAATGCATGGCCAGCACTCGCCTCTCGGCGTGTGTGGCATCCACCCGTGCAGGATGCATCTGTGTCTCCTGAAGAACTGTAAAAGGTGGGGTTGTTGGAACACCGACTGGGTCTCTTCTTTTTTCTGCTTCTCCTGCTTCTGAGGTTTTCAGATGTCTACTGCTAAATCCTTGGCCCAAATTCCACTCCTCAAAAGTGGCACAGTACTAAGTTTGTCTAAAGCAAAACTGAAAGAGAAAAGAGAATGCATTGCTTAATACTCTTTTTTCGGTTTGTTTGTTTTCCAAGAATAATAAACTCCTTTTGGTGCCTCTTCCATTTTCTTTCAATGAAATATTTAATATACTCAGACATTAGGAGGACTTCTTTTTGCTCAACTTCCTCCATTCGTTCCATAGTTACCCAGTCTCACAAGGACTTATTAATTAAATCCTCTCAGTACAGTGTTATCTTTATCTCCATTTTCTGTACTGCAGCTTGTGTACATTGTCGAGAGGAATCAGAGAGAGCAAAGAACCAAATAAAAAGATCCCTCCAGGACCACAGTGTTCGATCATACAAAGAAAACCAGCAGTTTAGATTGCTCATCCTTCCCAGAGGAGGCCTCAAATGTCTTTGTTCTTTGGCTTTTTAGACAGATTTTCCCTTTCTGGTAAAATCATGCTACCCATGAAGTGCAGGGCAGGTCTCTGGTCACATTGACCTGCTTTTCCATTAGCAGCTGTCACATACTGTTCTTCCTCATGCTCCACCTCCAACAGTTTTGGGGCGTTGTGCAGCACTCCCTCCCCGTGGCTCTGTTCCCAGGCTCCAGCTCTGGGATTCCTGGGGCAGCCCGGCTTCACGCAGACGCCACATGACAAAGTGCCATAAGTGCATTACTGCTGACAAGTGACGATGAGATCCCTGAAGAGGCCAGGGAAGGAATGAGCGTGGGGCCCAAAGCCCGCTCCCATCTCCTGAAGTGCTGTACCTGTTTTAAGGGCAAAGAACAATTTCATCTCCCGGAGCTGTCAGTCAAAGCCAGCTTCCTCAGTGCTAAAGTTACTATAAAGATCAGAGTAACTCTTACAAACTTAAACGGGAAGTACAGTAACATCTCTAATTTATCAGGTGTTGCAAGCTGTGAACTCCCTGCCTCCCTGGAGTCCCCAGATTCAGATGACTCACAGCCATCGCACCTATGTTACGTGTGCATGCATGTTTTGAGATGTTCAGTATTTTGCTCTTGTCTAAACATAAAGCTGTAAAATGGAAGGGGGAAAATCCTTTTACTGCCTTACACTTTATGCTGGGAACCTGATATTACCTCCAGTTTGCCATCTTCCCAGCTGGCTAGATACTGTATCGTTTATGTTGGACCTCCTCCAAGATTAATGGCATCATCTGTGCAGTTTTAACAGTCTAATCTTGCTAAATCTCTTTGCTTTGAAATTTGATTGTGCCTGATCTTCATTATTTTAATTGTTTAATGCATTATAATTAAGGCTCAATTAGATCTAACAGATTCCAATTCAGCCCAATGTATTCACATCTGTCTTGAGCTGCGGGAAGAACAAGACAAACTGGGCTGATACCATGCTGTTTTTCAGCCCAGGGACTAGGTACTATTTTTGCCACTGACTTATGTTTGACTGCAGGCAAGCCATCTATCTTTCTGTTCCTCCAAGGGATTGCAGTGTTCATAGCCTAACTGGGTCCCGGCACAGGTTGACATCTTTGCACACAAGCGTCATGGAAATAACAAAACCAACCCAGAGCCCATCCCATGCGCAGCTGCCTCCTGACTGGGGCTGACTCCTGCTTGTGAGGAGCACCTGAAGAAAGACCGCAAACACCGAGGCTTGTAAATACGCATCTCAGCATAAAACATGGAAACCTCCATTCCCTCCCCACCCACCTCATACCCAGTTCTGGCAAGATTCTGGTGCTTCCCGGGGGACAGGCTCTGCCTACATTGGGGGATACCTTTTACTTGCTGTGCAGTACGCAGCCCCGTAAGAGTCATCGCCTGAAAACTCTGCAGCTGCACCAGGCACAGGCCTGGCTTTCAGATCCCCTCCAACAGTGCATCTTTATTCTGCCTGCATCCAGGTTGCATGGAAGGAAGGATCCTTGCCTGCATCCAAGTTGCAGGGAAGGAACCCCTATTTGCCAGGGGTTAAGAGACAGTTGCTTCTTCTGAAGATTGAGCAAGCAGGCATAATCTGTTCCTTTCAAACAGTGAACAAAGTTGCCTACCTTCACTTCCCCATTACCTTAACCCAGCACTTCAGTAGGAAGAGACTCACCTAGAGCACAAGGGACCCAGATTCAATTCACTTTTGCGTCTCACAGAAGAAACCCATTTCTTCAGGGCACACACTTGCTATCAGGCTCCACAAAGGGTCCATTAGCTCCTGTTAAAAATCCGTCACATTTGCCCCAAAATTAACAACATAACACAGATCCTGAGAGCAATCACAGCCTGCTGGCCTGCTGGCCAGAGCTCACAGCCAAGAGCAAGAAGATCTGATTCTGCCCCATGCCCTAAGGCCTCCTTCTGTGTCTTATCTGGTGATTATTACTGTGTAAAATAAATAAACTCAGACTACCTTTCCAAGGAGTATCCCCAGCACCTTCCTTGCAGCAGTATGGTGAAAGACCGAAACCACCCTGTAGATAACAAATCAGACCTTGACTTTCTTCATCATGAAAACAAGAAGGGAAGAAACAAACATGTGCACAACCTGTCCTTTTCATCTCCTTGAGGAACAACATGTTAATGCCCCACAAGCTGATAACAGATATTCCCTTCAGCATTGCAGGCCACCAACTGCACGGGGTCACAAATGTGACAGTAACGAACATATGCTCCAAGGACACCACAGGAGTGACACAAAAAGACTAAATGCACTTGGTCCAGCAAAGATGCCCCCCATGAGGTTACAGAACAAGCCCCCACTGGTTTGCAGTGGGGGGGTTGCAGTGCCAGGAGTTCTGTGGGCTCACATCCAGCCTTCTCTGAAAGTGTTTTGGTCAGACTGAGACCCTCCCTCCAAAAAAACCTAGGAAAACAGTATCTTACTTAGGAAACTTGGTCTAGAAGAGGCAGGAAAAAGGATCTCCAGCAAACATGGAGCTAGAATTTACATCTTAAAGCCCTGGGAGGTAAAAAACAAAACAAAACAAAACAAAACAAAACAAACAAAAAAAAAGAACAGAAATGCTTCCTTTTTTTTTTAAATCCCTTTGAACGTTTTCAGATCTGCAAAAATATTCCGTTAGAACAGCTGTAATCAAAATAATATACTGTGTGTTTCTGTGCGCTAGTTTGGGGGTTCTTTCCCACTCCCAAGACATAACAGGCTGGGGTTAGGCAGAGAAACATTTTTGGTTTTGCAACTTGTTTTTTCTCCGCAGAAAATGCGCTTTCAAATTCCATGCGGGACGGGGTCAGGAATGTGTGGTGGTTTGCAGGCTGCGGGAGCTTTGAGAGTCTGCAGCATTTTGTCCGGGTATTGTGACATCCAGCTGGCTCTTTCCGTGATGCATGGTACAGTTCGGCTGATGCTGACTTGCTCTTTGTCACGCTGTGAGCCCAGCGTTTCTGACTCAGGTGGGCAGAACACTTCACACCCCAGCAGCCATGACCGCAGCCTGGGAGGAACCCAGCAGAAGCTATTGTTGCCAAGGGAGAATCTGTCAGAGCAAGAAGCTCTCTGGAGAGTGCTGGGGAAGGGAGGAGCAGGCCCAAACCACTTGCAAGGCTGTCTGTGGGAGGAAGACCATGGCAGGGAGGGGGATTCCTGGACGGTGGCATAGAACTTTAGTGGCACACGTAGCCAAATGAATGCATCGAAGAGGCCTCTGAACATCCTGTGAGCTGCCATGCCTTATGCACTTGGAGAGGTGATATGCTGGAGATCCACGCTGTGAATGTCGGAGTGGTGCCAGGGGCAGGACATGCCCAGCAAACTCCCAAATCTCCCTGGGAGTGGCACACTGCTCAAGTGCGAGAAGAGGCTTCATTTACAACTGAGGTTCAGGAACATCAGCTGAGCTTGGTACCTGAGAACCTGCAGGAAAAGCCTTCCCCCTATTTGCACCCAGCTGTTGGAGGGACAGGTATTGCATATCAAGAGCCTGCACACCAAGAGCTTAAAAGTTTCATCAGAGAGAACTCCTAACAGCGTTTGCCTCATCACTAGCTGTCTGTAGGAGATGGAGAAAAATAGTTCAGAGAGTTTCCTGGTCAGTGCTGAGTAGCTGTAGCACATACCATGCTGACTCATGGATTTAAGCATGCTCTGCGGAGTTCGGGACATTCCAAGAGCTTCCTGCCTGAACATCAACCATAGCTCTAGCTGGACACTTCCAAATCCCCACCTTGTCTTATAATCTGCTTATTAAGACCCTCCCACCCCATGTGCTTTCCAACAGTCACAGGTTGCAGTACAGATCTTTCCATCCATTAAGACTGCCGGTGATTTCACCTGCAGTAGTGATTTTCAGGAGTGCTTCTTTTTCTTCAGCAAAATTCTGAAACTAGGTACAGTTCACACTTCCTTTATTACCCTCCTCCCTTCTTGTTTTCACAGAGGTGGAACCTTTGCTACAGCAGGTTTTGGGGGTTTAGGTTTTTCCCCCAAATCTCATCCCTCCACCTATTGTCCTTAGAAGAGCGCCCAAACTCTGCTTTTGAGTTCTGAGCTTTCCTTGTGCAAACCATCTTTGCTGAAACTTGGCATCTTAATCCATGGCCTAGCACGTCTTCCTGTGTGCTGTTGTCTCCATACAACTTTTTTGCATTTGCAGGCGTGAGCTGTAACCAGCTCTGGTGACAGTTTTTCTGTTAAAGAATAAGAAGAAAAATGGCGTTGTAAAATCTGGAGCTGATCAACAAATCTGTTGGTGAAGCTCAGAGCAACTTGCAGCATTCTGCAGTTAGTCTGCTGCTATTACTGCAGTTTGCATGCTGCTTATGGTAACAGTGAGCATTCGGTTACAGGCTAGCTACACTTAGAATCATAGAATCATAGAATAGTTAGGGTTGGAAAGGACCTTAAGATCATCGAGTTCCAACCCCCCTGCCATGGGCAGGGACACCTCCCACTAAACCATGCCATCCAAGGCTATGTCCAACCTGGCCTTGAACACTGCCAGGGATGGAGCATTCACAGCTTCCCTGGGCAACCCATTCCAGGGCCTCACCACCCTTACAGTAAAGAATTTCTTCCTCAGATCCAATCTAAACTTCCCCTGTTTAAGTTTGAACCCGTTACCCCTTGTCCTCTCACTACACTCCCTAATGAATGTCCAGATCTCCTTTCTGGAAGGCAGATCCTTGTGGGTATTTTGATTGCTAGCTGCTAGTAATGTGTACCCAGGAAGTCAGGTTTTGTTGAGTCTGCTTTGGTGAGCTGGCTCTTTTCCTGAAGCTTTCCATGTTCTTTCTTTCACTTAGGAGGCTTTGGTTGTAAGTCATAGAATCATAGAATCATAGAATAGTAAGGGCTGGAAAGGACCTCAAGATCATCGAGTTCCAACCCCCCCGCCACGGGCAGGGACACCTCCCACTAAACCATGCCATCCAAGGTTATGTCCAACCCCACCTTGAACGCCGCCAGGGATGAAGCATTCACAGCCTCCCTGGGCAACCCATTCCAGGGCCCCACCACCCTCACAGTAAAGAATTTCTTCCTCATATCCAATCTAAACCTCCCCTGTTTAAGTTTAAACCCATTACCCCTTGTCCTCTCACCACAGTCCCTAATGAAGAGTCCCTCCCCAGCATCCCTATAGGCCCCCTTCAGATACTGGAAGGCTGCTATGAGGTCCCCACGCAGCCTTCTCTTCTCCAGGCTGAACAGCCCCAATTTCCTCAGCCTATCTTCATACGAGAGGTGCTCCAGTCCCCTCATCATCCTCGTGGCCCTCCTCTGCACTTGTTCTAACAGGTCCATGTCCTTTTTATGTTGAGGACACCAGAACTGCATGCAATACTCCCAAGTGAGGTCTCACGAGAGCAGAGTAGAGGGGCAGGATCACCTCCGTCGATCTGCTGGTCACACTCCTTTTGATGCAGCCCAGGATACAGTTGGCTTTCTGGGCTGCAAGCGCACACTGCCGGCTCATGTTCATTTTTTCATCAACCCACACCCCAAGTCCTTCTCTGCAGGGCTGCTCTCAATCTCCTCCCCGCCCAATCTGTAGCTGTGCCTGGCATTGCTCCAACCCAGGTGGAGGACTTTGCATTTAGCATGGTTAAACTTCATCAGGTTGGCATCAGCCCACCTCACAAGCGTGTCAAGGTCCCTCTGGATGGCATTCCTTCCCTCCAGTGTATGAACCGAACCACACAGCTTGGTGTCATCGGCAAACTTGCTGAGGGTGCACTCAATCCCACTGTCCATGTCACCCACAAAGATGTTGAACAAGACCGGTCCCAATACCAATCCCTGAGGGACACCACTCGTTACTGGTCTGCAGCTGGACACTGAGCCACTGAGCACTACTCTTTGCGTGCGGCCATCCAAGCCTGGCCAGAAGCCTGCCAAGTTTGAAAAAAGAATGTCTAACTGAGAAGTGAGACATTAACTACTCGAGAGATAATAACATCCATAAAGCTGGATCTTCAAGATAAGTAATAAGAAGAAGAGAATCCAGAAGTTGGGGGACAAAAAAGAATACCCGCCCTGCAAGGCCATGGGTCTGGAGTTTTTGCGTCAAAAAGCTTTCCTCAGGGCACAGGTTTCAAAGTCTGCCCTATATAAATGCTGAGAAAGATTGGTTTGGTAAGTCTGTCCCTGGCTTACAAGTGACCCAGTGGGATCTCAGCCCCTTCTTTGGCCCCACATTTTCCATATGGCCAGAGGCAAATCATGCAGACATTTACCTGAGAGGTCTGTCCCTACAGAGCCTTATCCTGCACGACTGGGTGTAGATGTCAATTTGCTGCTGACCTTTAAACGACTGTAAAACTGTAACCTGGCCACACTACAAGCACTCCCACTAACTTTATACTTCCTGGGGTTTATCTATTATGCAAAACAGGCAGGTTTTGCAAGCTGGGAAGTTGTGCAGAAGAGCAGCTTTTATCACAGCCCAGTGTATTCTTGGTTTTGACATCAGCTCAATTGTGTCCTGTTTGGATAACTGACCAGAGAAGAACTACAAAAACTTTCCATGCTAGATAAGGTTATTCATCTTGAGGAAGAACCTGTCAGAAAAAGACAAAAAGGAGACAAGGCATTTTTCCTTTTTTCTCCAGCTAAGTTGATTTGTAAAATATACAACTTTCACACTGTTTTTTAGAGTAATACAGCTCCTTGGAGACCCTATGGGGTTGTAAGCCTCCATAGACTATTCTAAAATCTTACAGAGTATTCTAAAACGACTGCCATGTTGGGTTGGATATACTATTTGAAATGCATGTATAGATTACAAAAACAATTGTTTGGTTCTAGCCAGCTTCTTTTAAACAGGATTCGCTTGTC
This sequence comes from Amazona ochrocephala, assembly GCA_039720435.1. NCBI lineage: Eukaryota > Metazoa > Chordata > Aves > Psittaciformes > Psittacidae > Amazona > Amazona ochrocephala. The sequence goes on from CM077876.1 coordinate 22,376,373, forward strand.
CTACCACACAACAGCTGGGTCTTTAAAATGTCAGGTAGCTGTCAGGGGGCACAATAAGAATTCACAAATGTTTGATGAGTATAAATATCAAAGCAGGAGATTCTCCAGTCAGGGTGGAAAGGGGTCAGTGCTGATTAGTTTTGTTACAGCTACTGATATCAGCACATCCTAACAGCCTGATTGAACTTTCTGGATGAAGAAACAGACATTAACTGGCTCCCACCTGGGTATATCTGAGACCTCATTACTAAATCAGACAGAGTTCTTGGGCTGGTTAAGTTACAGGAATTGATTCTGAGCCAGGAGAGCAAGGGAATACAAAGATAGCAACAGACTGGAGATTCTGGGAGGAAGAAAGGTGTTCAGGGTGGGAAGGAGGAGGAAGAGGCAGGACAAGAGACTGGAGTTGCTCTGCAAGAAATAAAACAAACAAGGTGGGTTTGACTGACTGTTTTCATGGACTTGTGTTATCTCCTAAAATCTCCTCTGCCGTAACAACCTTGGGCTCTCTCCCGAAACCCATTCTCCATATAGGGCACATGCTGTGCTCAATCAAAAACCTCCGAGCATACTCTGGCAGGCTGGCGGCTCTCAACTGCTATATAAAGGCTGGCTTCCACCTGCCTTTTCCATAGCGCAGGCATTTAATTAACCACTTTGTCCTCTGTACAGCTGCAGTTTTTCACAGACCTTATTTATCTTCAGATTTCAGCTCGTCTTTCAAATTTAGTTGAAAATGGGTCCCAAAGTTTTAAGGGGAATTGCTGAATGTACAGAGAAATAAACAACAGAATCTTGCAAACCTCATTTCAAAGGCAACCAGGGCTAAAAAAATGCCAGTTTTTAATTTCTGATCCTGCTCATGCCAAATGTTGTCTAACATTTCAGCAGCAATCTGCGGCCCTGAGAGCCTCTTTAAATATCCTATCAAGAATATAAAATAAATTGTGATAAATGTAGTCAGTATAAAATAAAATCAGTTGAAATTGGTTGCTGGGATGCAAAACTGAAGTTGACAGGCAGTTGTGAGGAAACTTGCAAGAAAATGCTTATTTTATGGATTTCTTTGGGGCTTAGCAGCCTGGAGCTGTCAAGATGGTTTTGCACATGCTCAGCAGCAAAAACAAGGGAACTGAGCGATTTTACCAGTGGAAAATGTTAAATTGCTACTGCATCAAGCAAGCCTTCAAGATTAGAAATGCTATTAATACCTGTAACTTAAATAAAGTCACTTACATATGTATTTATGGGCCTAAGATGCCCTTGTAAAACTACATCTTTAATATCTTTAATAGCTTTCTGTGATAATTTTACCAAGGGCTTGTGAAAATCGAAATAAAATACATAAGTTCACCTTCATCCATACTTCTATGAACCATCCAGATAGCAGTAAGAGATTAATGAGATTTTTCTATTCTATGAATTGTTTCTTAGACCACCTCATAATATAACCTTTGACGTACAGCATCATTTCATTTTTAACTTCAAATGACCATCTAATACGTGATTCACTCAGTAATTACTTGGATTACTTTATAAAAATACAGGTTCAATCCATTATCCATTGATCCTTTTAGTGGCAAATGTTTATGGTTAGAGTTTGCATGTATAGCAGCTACACTGCTTTGTTTTTGAGGTCCTCCAGAAAACCTCAGTGTGTTCCCTACAAGACTGGCAATTTGCACCTTAGCAATATTTCTGATGCATTCAACTCCAACAGCTATGGTATATTTCTAAAGCCTGTAAAGAAAATAAATAATTTATCATTTAAAAAATAAGAGACAAACTCAGGATAAATGCATACAAGATAAGAAGCTCTGAAATTAAGTGGCAGAACAGATTTCAAGCAAGACATTATGAAGTGTTTTTCCTGACAATCAACATTAAAATAACATTAGCTAGTAAGATCAAATAAATAAAAAATAAGTCCAAAAATAAATCAAAGTAGGTATAATAGAATGATGTTAGTCTCAAGTTTGCCTCAAGACATCCTGCCTCTTCTGGTAACACTTCTTTATTATCTTGCTCACTCAAGAGCAGTTACACATCACGGAAGTGAATATAAGCCGAAAAGAGTTTCAAGTTCCCAAATCCCAGTGACTGTTGTTTGCAAAAAGAAAATAACTCTTTTCATCTATAAACCAACATAATTACTCTGAATTCCATAATTCAGGGTGTAATTCAGTCCTGTGTGGAGGATTGGGATAAGACTATTGCACAGTGAATTCATCAACACCGCATTAAATTCGCTTGAACTCATACTTCCAGCCCGGCAGGACCTCTGTTTAGTCAGTTTTCCCAGCAGACTGGGTAGCCAACTGCCTTCATGCATCCCAGGGCAAAGCATGCCTGTTTTGGCATCATCCATCTTGCTTCCTGTAGGAGGAAATGGAGAAGAAAACATATGTGATATGCTCTTTCATTGTATCTTTGGAAGACATACAAATACCTCAGCACTGGGCCATTAGTTAGGAATGAGAATACAATAAAATCGTAATATATAAACCATAGATTCCACTTGCAGGCCTCTGTCTAGCCAACTGCTTTCAAACACTCAAACGTCCTTTTTGTTGCTGATGTTGGGGATATTTCATTTGATATCTTCATGGTTCTGATGACTGCAGCAGCATCCCTAAAACGCTCCTTAGCTGCATCTCAAAATAGTCTGATTAATCAACCTTATTTAAGAGTGATGACCTTTGTTCTTCTGCACAGATTTTGATTTTGCATCTAAGACTGTAAAATCAACTTGGGTACAGAAGCAAACTGAATTTTCCCTGGGAAAGTAAACAAACACAAAGCAATGCCAAGGTGACCATTTTCAAAATGAGCTGTCATCAATTCAAGAATTTGCACACTTTTACATTCAATATGTCACTAACACTTAAATGCTACAGTGAAAAGACCCAAACCATAGACGTTAATGGAGCTATTCATACATGACAGCTTCACCACACAGCCCTATCAAACCCTCTTTCCAGCTAACCAGTTACTGAAAGTTATTGCAGCCCTTCAAGTGCAGCCAGATGCTGATGTCCTCCCCCATCTCATACACTAAATGTCAGGAATTAAAGTTATTCAGATTAAATTCAGCTCTTAGTGACCCCTGTGCAAACTTTCAGTCTTTCATAACTTTGAGGAGCTTTTTCTAAACAAGCAAGAACAGTGCCTAGCTTCTTTGCTCAGAAAGGTCAGCAGGAGGTAGAAAGCAGTGCTGATTTATCTTCACCATTTGATGACAGGTTCTGTAAAGGAAACTGCCATTTTACATTACATTTTCTTCAGAATTGGGCAGGTGATAACTTACAATTCATCACTTCTATGCCATTCATTTGGTGGGCATCCTGACATGCTTCATCCATACTTGTTACTTGGGTGACAAGATGTTTGCAAATGTTTTATTGTTGTGAAAATTACCTTTGCATTTTACCAGCAGTCAAATCTGAGAAATCATCCTTAGAGACACTTCCTTCCAATCATGCACTAACTCTCCAATATATATACTTAAAGCAGTCCATATACAAAATCATTTGAGGATTTTAATCCAAGATACAGGAACACTTATGCGGGACTCACTGGTACTTGGATTCTTCAGTTCAATGTTTCATTTTTTATGAAACTAGACTACGGACAGAGAGATGAGGAGGTTAGAGAAGGTTCTCAGGACATCTTCAATGACACCAAGAGAAAGGCCACGCGAGATCCAGCAGCTCGAACTACTTTCCACTCCGTGATGGAAAACAGCAGCCTTATCCACAATTTATGTTTTATTGCTGGCAGCTGACAGAGAGTCAGAATCTGACTCATTTTAGACTGGGGGGGGGGAAATGGAACAAAAAGAAAACAAAAGCCTAAAATGCATCCATTCTTCTCTCTCAGTTGGGTCCACCTGCAAGAGTGTCCTGAGGACGAACGATGTCAGTTGATCCAAAAGCACAATCAAGACTACAAAGAAGAATAAGAAATCTCATTCCCTTGTGCAAAGCTTGAAGTTTGGCTTGAAAATCACAGGCTGTGGCCAAGGAAAGAAATTAAGACAGCTAGGACACATTCCTAAGAATGTTAATAAATGTTTTATTCCAGAAAGGTGGTAATAGTCCAAAGATCTTGCTTTTGGTGTGTGTGGGGCATGAAGTTTAAAACCCAACAAAAGCACACAAAGGCTGCATAAAAATGCTACTATATACACTATATATGTATGTAGCCTGAGGATCAGCACATAAAGGTATGTAACAAAGTCACTACAGTCAGGATTTTGAGCAAGCAACTTCTGGAAAAGTAGCTCCTGATAGCAGGAGAGCACACTACGGAGCTGCCAGCTCTTCCTTTTTCTTCCCCAGAGGCGGTAGATTTGCAGAATCATCTCTGGTCTCCAGAGAAATGCCCTTTGCTAGGCTGCCTTTCCTCATATTCCTGTTCCCAGGAAAAGAAAACACAAAAAACAAACCAGTCAATCAGAGCATCTCCATTTTCTAGCAGCACCGACAGTAACCACTGCTGTGCCTTCCAGTCCTGACAGCATTTGCTGACTTTCAAGAGCTATTCCTATGGACTTCCTGGACTGCCTTCCCTGGCCTGTGTGAGGGTAACCCCCCAAAACACCCTGACATCCTCTTCTAGTGTGCGGATAACCCCTGCCTTGCTACCATCCACTTTTAATTAAATATGGTTAAGCACAGGGAAGAATAGCTAAGCACTTATGGGAGAAAAGATGGAAGAAGAAGGAACTAAATGCTGTGCTAGAGGGAGAATAAAAGATATCTGGGGTCATTTTCTGCTCCACTTCCCTCCATTTCTTCCTCTCAGATAAGAAAGTAAAGTAAGAATGTCTGTAAGTAAGCATACATTTATGTGCCTTTATATGCAAATGTGTCCAACAATACAAATGAGTTTTTGCTCCTAGCTGCTGACAAGTACGCCTGACAGTCTGAGATAGTGAAAGTGCAAGTCATCGAACAAAAAGCTGTGGAGAGCAGCAGAGAAAATGCATCTGAAGGAAAGGGAAACTGCTTAAAGCCTATCTATCTTTTAAAATAAAAACATGTTCCCTGGTCAAAACAGCAACAGGCAAGACAAAATAAAACATTCCACGCTGGGGGAAAAGAGCAGGAAATACAAGAATAGAAGACAGCAGGAGAGTATCTGCTCAAGAGACAGCATACGCAAAGGTGAGTAATGTCTAATTCCTTGGGTCTGTTTCAAATGGCAGCGTTCATGAAATCCAGAGAAGTGGAAACTGTGTTTGGCAAAAATAGCCCACTTAAAGAGGAAGGAGTGCAGCGCCTATTGACATATGGGGCTGTCAGCAAACAAAAAGCATGGGCAGTGGCAATTAGGGTTGTTGCAGGTGACATTCCATTCACTCCAAAACCAAAAATAATGGAAAGGACTGACTGGAAAGACTGATGTTTTCCTTCCACGAAACTACTAACACTGCCTACAGCATTTCAGCCCACTTCACAAGGGGTTCCCCTATATTTTCCTGGAGATATCAAAAAGCAATACATGCGCTTCATCTAACGTATCATCCAGTCTGGATTCGTTGTGCCCTTTTAAGGATGGTAATTTTTCCTGCATCAGTTAATTTTTCATCATGCTACCGCAAAATATTCAAGCACCTCTGAAAACATATAGTCTGCATTTGGGTGGTTGCCATTTCAATGAGACTCTTCTACAAAATAAAGGTTTAAAGCTTATGTTAAAAATGAACTCTGTAACATAACTTGAAGCAAGTTGCAGCAAATGCTGTGCCATCATACCATCTGTGTTCAAGTACAGCTCCCAAGCTCTCCTCCTATTGCTTCCTAAAGTGGAAAATAATGGTAAAAAATAAAAACAGATAAGATGAAGAAGCATTGTGCATTGGAATATGTTATGAACCTGAGCCTTACAATGCTTGTTTCAAAAATGGACTTCTCTGTATCTGTATACTGCAACAAAGCATCATTGTGGAAGTAAAAAGGAAGGTTATACTCTTCTTCATATTTAAATTAAGCAATGTTCTCACCTGACACAGCTAGTAAATTCTGGTGAGCTTTGTTCCACCAGATATTGCTTGCTTTGTTTTTTTTTAGCTCTCTCCACAAGTGTTCCAGCAATATTCCATGGGAACGTGAGTGAAATTTATTAGATCTTGGAGTAAATGGAAGGCACTAGAACTGCTGAGAAATCAAAAAGAAAAAAATACCCCACTGTTAAATCAATGCCTAAGATAAGAGGAATTGCTGGAGAAAATTTACACAGAGAAAAATGTACAAACCCCAACGTGTATCTTAGGCCATGAGGAAGTGTAGTAAAAGATGCATAAACAAACCTTAAAGGTAAAACACAGAAAACCTAACTGTTCTTTATATGATAAAATTTTAAAGGTAAATGAGTAAAAACCCTACCCTTAAAAATTCAACTTTCTCATGCAGAGCTTAAAACAGCACCTTTCTGACAGTCAGTGAAAATGCAGGATAGTTGTTTTGAAGACGTAGAAATAACTCCCCTGTTCTGGTCACTTTATCACACTCTCAAGGCCTCCAGTCACTTCACCACTGCAGAGCAGAAGGAAGGCAAGGAACATGCTGGGAAGCTATCCCAGAAGTGCCTGAAAAAGACAGAGAGAGGCATGCAGGCAAGACTAGGAGGCACAAGGCAGAAGGCAGCGCACCTGCCGGAGAACCTGTTGATGCTCTTTTCTCTGGTACCGTGTCAGCCTCGTCCTGGCCAGTCACCTGACAAGAACACAAATACATTCATAACTTCCTCTTGCTTTCTGAGAAGCGAGCACCTTGCTCTTCCTATGCTATTCGCACATACCACTCTACCAACAGATTTTTATGACTCTGCCAACATAAATACGTGTCCATCCTGTGCTGGTGGCTATGTCTGCATGAGCTGTTCTGAACCATCAGTAAAGTGAGTATGCGTGACCCGAGCAGGAGTCACTCAGAAAGCTGCTGCCACTTGATTTCCAATTACGGCTGTGCAGCTGGGACACCATAACTGACACCCAGGGAGGCTGTGAATGCTTCATCCCTGGCGGCGTTCAAGGTGGGGTTGGACATAGCCTTGGATGGCATGGTTTAGTGGGAGGTGTCCCTGCCCATGGCAGGGGGGTTGGAACTCGATGATCTTGAGGTCCTTTCCAACCCTAACTATTCTATGATTCTATGATTCTATGACACTGTGAGCAGGGCCTGAGGTTTCATATGAGAGCTTGCAGTGGAAAGGAACAGGGTGGCGTGCTTAGTGGAGTCTGCCATAGGCAGCAAGCTCCTGGGAGGGAATCTCCCTCTCCCCCAGGAGACGCTTCTGTTCTATGAAGAGAAAACCTCCCTACCACCACCCCCGTCCTACCGGACCCTTCCCAAAAAATATATCAAGGTGCCTTCTCCATCTTATTTCTGTGAGACAGCGCTGATCCCAGAGCCCAGGAGAAAGCATAAAAGAGGCGAGGGCACCACATACTTCAGATAGGGATTCAAGCTGGAGCATGCTGCTCAAAAAGGAGACAAGGGAATGCAGGCTTTGAACAGCTTTGGGAATCACTCTCTTCTCAAAAAGAAAAGCGTTTCCAACAGCAGCGATGTTTATTATTTTCATACTCTTCTCACTCCTGTCAGCACGTTCTCATCAAGGTTTGCATGGTGCTGGCCTCAATGCCCGTCTGCCTTTCCAAGGGCGAGGCTTGCAAAAGGGCTGGCTGTTCCTCATTTGCGTGGCCCAGCAGCATGTCACCCCATCGGGCTTCGCCGCCTCTGCCGGCTCCTGCCGCGACTCCACGTGCCCTTTACGGGTCTGTCCTGCCCAGCCCACACCTCCTCCCCGCTCCCGGCCCAGGATGGGGCTACCAGCAGCAGCGCGGTACCGTGCTCGGCAGGGACGAGCCTCACACGGACCTGGGAGCACCGGGGCCCCGTCCCCTCGGGGCTCACCCACCGACCCGGCACAGCGGGAGCGGCGCTGGATGGGCTTTGGGCAACGGGGGGGTTTGATTGCGAGAAGTCGGCCCCTGCGGAAGGTACAGAGGCAGGAGCAGCCCCTCAGCGGGCGCGGTAAACAGGAAGGGGGCGTGTGACACCGTAAACAGCCCAGGACACACCGGGTGGTGCCCCCTCACCCTCCGCACCCCCGCGGCAACGAGGCCCGGGACGCTCCACCACCGCCGCTCACCTCAGCCCACCAGCGGCGGGGCAGAGGTGAATGAAGGGGCTCAGCCGCAGGGCCAGAGGCCGGCGCAGAGGGGCGAGCCGCCGCCCCGCCTTGCCTCGCCCCTGCCCGGCGCGGCCCCGCAGCAGCCCCACAGCTGACGGGCCCCACCTCTCGGCGCCGCAGGCGGGGGCAGGCAGAAAGGGAGGGGCGGGTGGAGAGGCGCGCGCCCGCGGGCGGGGCCGCCGGCGCGGGGCGTGTCCCGGGGCCCGCGCGCCGCCCGCGGCCGTTGGCGGGGGCCTCCGCCCGCCCTGCGGCGCGCCGGGGGAGGCGCGTGCTCGTGCTCGCGCCCTCGCCGTTGCCATGGCCCCGGCTTGACGTCACGGGCGGTGCGCTGCCCGTGCGCTGCGGCGCGGTGATTGGCGGAGACGCCGTGTGTGGCGCTGGGAGAGAGGCTGCAGCGCAGCGAGCCGCGACACAGGCACAGTCCGCGCCGGCCGCCCGCCCGCCCCGAGACACCCGCCGCCGCGCTCCCGCCGCGCACAGGTAACGGGGCCCGCCGCGCCGCCCCTCCTCCGGCCCCGCGCCGGGCAGCCGCCCCGGCACCCTGCCCTCCCCCCCCGGGGAGCTTGGGTGGGGGAGCTGAAGCGAGGCGGCCGGCGGGCAGCGCCGAGCAGCTCCTTGGCCGCCCCCACCCGCTCCGGCCTCGGTGGCAGGGAGCGGGGCGGCGGGAGCAGCCTGCCCCAGGGGGCCCGCTGAGGAGGGCTGCGAGGGCCGCGCAGGTGAGGCCGCGGCTGCCCCTCCCCGCTGGTGAGGAGCGGGGGGAGGGGAAGAGCGGCAGGGGGCGGTGGGCGGGGGAGGGGGCGGCAGGTGAGGGTTCCGCCCGTGCCGGGGCGGCGGGGGCGACCCCGCGCCCGTGGGCGCGTGGAGGCGGGGGGGGGCGCCGCCTCCGTCGGGCGGGGGCGCGGGCAGCGGCGCTGGGTGTGGTCTCCCGCCGGGAGCGCTGCCCGGGCGCGGAGCAGCCGCAGCGGCCGCCCCTCGGTCGGGCTCGGTGCCTCCGCCCGCCCCGCCCTGCCCCTCGCCCCCACCCATCCTGCCCGCCCCGCCCGAGCGCTCCGGCGGCAGCGGTGGCTCCCTCGGGACTACGGGGGCCTCCTCCTCCTCCGCCGCCGCCGCCGCCTCTCACCCCCCCCCACTCCCCAGCTCCCTGGGGCTGGCCTCGTGGGCTGACCCTCGCCAGGCCGCTGCCGGGGCGGGGACGCGGCATCCTTGTCGGCCGCCGCCCCCGGCGTTGGGCGGAGGTGAGCGGGATTAACGAGCGCTGAAGTGGGCAGGGCTCCGGCGCCCATCCGCCATGACAAAGGCGCCCGGCGAGGCACTCGGTGTCTCCGCGGCGAGCGGATGCGGCGGCTGCAGAGGGGGAAGGGGAGGCGGGAGGGGCGGCCTGAAGCGGGCCTCCGCGCCCGAAGAGCCCTGAGGTGGCGTGCCGCGCCGTGCCGCCCGCTCCTCCGTCTCCTCCCTCGGGCCGCTCCATTTTCTGCTGTCACCCCGCGTGTGGGGGAAGCGCAGCAGCGCCCAGCCCTGCCGTGGGCGCCCTCGGCCTCCCAGAGAGGATGCTGCCGTAGAACCCAGCGTACGGGCTTTGCGGCTGGAGTTTTAACGACGCTCGTCCTGCTCCCTCCCGGTGGTAAATAACCGTAGCCAAAATCTTGATTTAAAATGGCTCCTTAACCCTGCTGTGCATCGTGCTGTCAAGTTTTCAACGGACGTTTGCAAACGCTGCGGGGCAGCCGCTGAGTTTTTGCCCCTATGGTGGGGGTAGCAGATACTAAAACTTTTCAGGTGACTGGAGTGTTAAGCATGGGCTTAATTTTTACCGAAATGGAAAGTAGTGGTGCTATTGTTTGTGGTAACTTCATGCAGAATGACAAAAACGTTAATGGTTAAAGATTAAGCTGCTGGGTTGTTGTGTATGGAACATGCAGAAATCCATTAAGCATACATGACCAAAAATAATTCTTGCTTTAATAATATAATCGAACTTTAAATAGAGGTGGTGTATCCCGAAGTGCAATTCCGGGGCCTCAAAATGATCAAGTCAAGGTACATAAAAGGATGGGTGTGAGGGAGGAGTGATCTTCCCTGAGGTACCAAAAAAAACATTATCTGGTACTTATGTTAAGCAGACCCTGATTTTTTTATTTTTTTTTAAGTGCTGGTAAGATGCAGGTTTTGAAGCATCTCAGCCAGGTCACGCTACCTCAAATATTGATACAGTAGTATTTTTGAATAGTAAAATCTCCTTTTGTCTCTGAAAGCATAGCCTCTCAGGCGGAGCAGCAGTACTTGGCTTAGGGGGTCTACTGTATCCCATTTTGGGAGAGGAAATTAAATCTTTTGAAGGGTCTGCACCTTCAAATTCAGATATTTGGTGCATTCTGGCTTTTTAGCAGTGTGGGATTTGATTTGCAGATCCCCATGCCAAGTCCTTCTGCATGTAATGGTAATATTCTGATAAGGCACAGAGTTGCCTGGTAATGTGTGCCTAGCTTTTATGTGATTTTCTTCTGTGAAAAACTTACTAGTGGATGTTTTCTTTGTCAATTTTGTTATATTGATAATTGGATGCAGTTGGTACAGCAGCGTGAATGTGGTCTTCCGAGAGAGTGATGGCAAAGAACTAGGATCATTTATGTGCATAAGACAAGAATGATTTGCTTTCAGTTCACCTCTGGGTGCTTTTGTTTTTATTTCTTAAGATAATGTACTTTCGAAAGTTAACAATTTTTCAGAAGGAAGCAGTGACTTTAACTCTTCATGTATCTGTGTGTTTGAGCATTGAGTGCTTTTACATCTTGTAGTGCTTTTACACTTTGTGCTCTGGATTTCAATTGTACATCTTGCAGTTCCAAACAACTTAAAGAATGGTTGCTCTGCACATGCAGTTTAAATACCTTTGTCCTTGATCATTGTCTGAATAATGCCTCACTATTTTTCCTCTTTAGAAATATCAGCATGGATAAAAATGAGCTGGTGCAGAAGGCCAAGCTGGCTGAGCAGGCTGAAAGATATGATGACATGGCAAGTTGCATGAAGTCTGTGACTGAGCAAGGAGCTGAGTTGTCCAATGAAGAGAGGAATCTTCTCTCTGTTGCCTATAAAAATGTTGTAGGAGCTCGTAGGTCATCTTGGAGAGTCGTCTCAAGTATTGAACAAAAGACGGAAGGTGCTGAGAAAAAACAGCAGATGGCTCGAGAATACAGAGAGAAAATTGAGACTGAGCTAAGAGACATCTGCAATGATGTGCTGGTAAGAAATAATGAAACTGTTGATCTGTCTTTGCTTAGGGTTGCAGGGTAAATGGTGCTGGGCCCCCGGGACTGCTTCTAGTCTGTCAGTAAAGCTGTGCTCTCCTATGCTATTTCTGAAGGACAGCATTTAAAAAATGTCTGACTTTTCTCTCCCTCTAATGTATTGATTATTTATATACAAATCATCATAGTAATGACTGCTAAAGTATTTGGAGACATGTTGAAACTCTATGTAAAGTAATAGTTATGAGAAATGAACGTATTTCTTTGAGACTGAACTACATACAGGTGTAGTTTGGGGTTTTCTCCTCTGCACTTCCCCCTCAATGCAGTATTTGTATCTTAAATCACTGATTTCTGTAACTTTAATATGCTGCTCTAGTTGTAAGAGGTGGTTCTTACTCTACGGAAATTGTGCCCCTCCCTGGGCAAGATGATGTAATGTTAGTTATGACTCAGCCATGCAGAAAACTGACTGCAGGAAGAGGCAGTAGAAATGCTATAATACCTTCTTAAACTTCAATTTTTTAACAGCAAACTAAAAGGATATTCATTCAAGTTGGGCATTTTCTGTGGCTTGTAGTTCTGTCAAAATGTGCATGTACCTGGCAGACAACCCTGTATTTTTGTCAAGAGTCTGGATTATGAAATCTGAAGCTTGTTCCAAAAGCTTTTTGCAAATTGTCAGGGTTTTTTCAACTGCATGTGCCTGTGGTGCTTCAGTGAGCGCATGATTAATGGATGTCCAGGCCTGCAGCCACCTGTGAGATAGATGTTACTGTCAGCAGTAGAATTGTCCACTGGACTGTGGGCACTGCTGGTGTGTCATCCCATGTGTGACAAGGGATCACATACCTGGAGGTGACAGAATGACATGTGATAGGAGGGAAGTCGTAAATAGCTAAGCATGTGCTTGAAGATCTCATGTAAAACAAAAATTAAGATCAGTGAGTAGAATGGCTTTTACTTGTTGTGTAAGATACCTAAATGACAAGTGTGGTGATCACTTGTAGAAGACTGGTTCTCCAAGGGTGTGTAAAAGTCGGTGTGAATAACTCCAAATCTTGGCTTCCAGTTCAGGCTGGCTTCCATAATTATTGTGACACACCCAGTTTCATGTTGTGTTATCTTTTGTAAGGATAACTCTTCCACTGTGAAAATGGAAATGGCAAACTTACACATAGGAAAGATGGATTTACTAGTTCTTGGGTTAAGTGGTGGCTCATTTATTTTAGCCAGGGAAACAGGGATCCAAATCTGACATTCTAGTTTTCTTTTTTTTTTTTTTTTTAATTAATTGGCAGTTCCTCAGGGGTGGATGCTTTCAGGTCAAGAGTGATCTGAAATTCTTTTGTAAACTGTGGTTGAAAATCATTTTAATGAAGTCTCATTGGGCTTAGAAACCCCCTTTTAGAAGAACTTGGTGTTTGCAATTGTATTTCTTTTTCTAATAATAGAAACCAGATTGAAGTGAAATTTTATTGTGCATGCTAAATACAAAAAACTAAAACAAAACCCAAGCTTTTGAGTTTGCTAAAGCAGCTGAATTATCTAGGCAGGAGGGAACACGGGTGGGGAATGTTGTTAAATCTTCCAAATCTCAAAGTGGTCTTAAATTTCTCTTTGTGTTAATGAGAGATACATATATAATTCAAATAAATTCTTATTATTTGCTATGTTACTACGTTTAGGAAGCTAATGTTTTACTAGTCTTCAGTGTTGCCAGTCCAGTTGTTCTTAATAGATCAAGGAAAAATTACTGTCCAGAAGAAACAATGCCTTAGGGGTGATTAGCAGTAGTAAAGCTACTTTTTTAGACTTGGGTTTAAAAAAATAATAATAAAAACTTGTTTTATTGTTCCAGGGATAGGATTTAAAAAAGTTTTCAGATGTCAAGCACTACTTTTGACGCTGGTAATTGCATTGAAGAATTAGATTTGTATTTAAAAGCATACTTTTGTTTTCTTTGTTGGAGTGTCGTGTTCACGTATATTCCTACTCACCTAGAAGTGTGACTGACATACTGCTTTATTTGGCATTTTAATAGAGAAAAAAGAATTGTGGTGACATACTCAGTTGTTTTCTAAGAACAGGAATCTTCACAATGCTGCATGCAAACATAGAACTAGGGGGTGGTTTGTTTTTTTTTTTTTTATTTTTTTTTTTTATTTTATTCAGAAGCTTCTCTAATTTTTGTACAGCATAACCTAGACTACAGCTATTCACAGAAGTGAAAAACAAGGCTTACCAAGTCTTGATTGGTGCAAAGTATGCCATTAATAAGACCTGAAGTGCTAACAAACTTTCGAAGCTTTTGGTCAAGAGCCTCAGCAGTTACAGTGCAAAAGCAGCTCAAATTTATGTAATTTATTAAGACTGTGAATCTGTTAGAGCTGTTGTTCTGTCTTTGCTCGCCTGCTAGGCTCTTAAGTGATATTTAATACTCTGGGGCGTTATGTCACAGCTGAGTGTGGAAGTGACTGATGTCCTGACTTCAGTGTTGAAGGGAGGAATCCAATGAAGAGCATGTGTTTGTGACTAGCCAGAGCTGGCTTCTCTGCCGCTTCTCACTCTCTTCACTCATTTCTTGGAATCCAATTACTAGTGAATTGGAAGAAATAGCTCCTCTAATCCAGTAGATGCGGAGTATATTAAACTGTGTGTGAGTTCTGTTCCCAGCTCTTCCACTGAGTTACAGAGTGAATAAGAGCAATTAGTGCTGGAGTTTTTTCTTGCTTCGTTAACTGTTGGACCAAATTATAAAAACTATAGCAGTTATATGGGTCAGGTCCGACCATTTATTTTTCTCCTTTACACTGACCTTGCCGCAGGAAAAGCCAGCATCCTTGCTGCTTCCTAAATCTTCCCTCACTTGAGCCTGCCGTGGAATACCTCTGTAGCTCTACAAACAGCTGAACCCATCTTCTTGTTTGCTGCAGCCTCAGAGTGCTGCTGTACAAAGAAGAGGCACCTGAACTCTCTTGGTTCTGTCAGAGATACACTGGAGGATATTCAGGTGACTATAACAACTCTTAATTTGGAGTAGGTCTGATAGTGCTGATAAACTGCAGATAATTGTGACATATTCTGCGTAGTACAAGTTCCTTGCACTGCACAAAAAGACTGAATTTCCTAATTTTTCAAGAATAATGCAGTGTTTGTGGGGAAGTTTGGTGCCATACTTGAGCATCTTAAATGTACTTGAGTGTTAGAGAAAATCTCCAGCCTCAGAAGTTTTGTATTGATACAGGAAATCAAGTTTTTTGTTAAGTACTTTTCCTCATGTTAGCCAAGTGTATGCTTCACATCCTGTTTCACTTTCTGTAGTAGAAGCGAGGATCTGCCTAAAATGCCAGTATAACGATCTTTTGTTGTTTCCATAATAGATATTATTAATCTAACAGGTGTGGATTTTCTTCAAAATGCTTTTTGCAGTCAATTTAAACAGAGCTGTAACTGAAGTGGTTCAAATTAAATCTGTAGTAAGATTAAATTTTCAGCTAATTAGAATTCTGAAATACAGAGAAGGAGGTGTGGAGAGGTCTCTAAATGGCTTAATGTCTGATCCTGCTTGCATGTTAGAACTTCTCAGGAGATCCAAACTGTTAGTGACTTTCAGGCAGTCTCTGGCATGAGCTGAATGTAAACTAATCATTTAAAAACACAACTGGCTATCTTTACTTCAGTATGAAGGTAATGCTAGACAGTTACACTCTCTTCCCTAGGCTGGTACCTATGGCAGTAGTCCCCTGCATGTCTGTATGTGACAGTTCCCATGTTCTTCCCCCATGCTCAGACTTCTGGGTGATGTCTCTTTCTCCCACAAGTTCCCGCTGCCCCCAGTGATAACTTAAGTAAATCTCTTTGGATACAGTGCCCATGTGCTCTGTTTCAGTGTTTCTCTTCCATTTTGGTTGTTCCCTTAAAAGTCTAGAGAGCTTCCTGAAACTTCATCTGCCTTTCAGCCTTCTGAAGTCGCTGTTAAACTTAATGCTATACAGCACTTTTTTCCCCAGTCCCTGCCAGAAGAGCTGTGGGTTAATGGTGCTGTTCAGGTCCTTCTCAATCAGATGGAATTGTTTGCTTTCTTTGCCACATTACTTCTTCCTAACTTCATGCTCAGAAGCATAAAGTGGTACTCCTTGTGTGCTTCTATTTAGGTTTCATTGCGCTTGTTATGGATGTTTTACTTTTTAGAAGTGGTAATTGTTGGGAGGAGAGAAGGAGCAGTAAGTTCACAATTAAGTGACTTCTGGCTTGTGATTCTTTCATGTATATATTGCTTGTGGGGGAGTAGCAAAAAGTTTAGTGACCTGTCATAGGTCTGCAGTTCACTGGGGGAAGGGAGCGTAATTCCATTCAGAATGCATCTAAATGACCTTTTAAAGAACATACCACAGAATTAATGCCTATTACCATCATACTGAAATCACTGTGGGACTATTTCCTAGTTGCCTGCAAATATCTAATAGGTTACTATGTTAACATCTATAAAACCTGTTTCTGCACTAATTCTCAATGACAGGGTTTTCCTATATGAAACCATATGCTTTTTGACACGCACATGTGAGGTATTTTTAAAGTCAGTTGTTGTATGCTTAGTGTGCCCTGATGGTCAAAAAGCATGGCTAACTTAGAGTGGTACTAACAAGCAGATGAGTATAGATAGCTTAGGAGCTTGAGTGACTGATTGTACCGTACAGCCCTCTATGCTATGAAAGTATCTGATACTGACAAAAAAAATAATGTTCTGACTGAAAATTGCTGCCTGTATTTCTGTGACTCCTTCAGGCTTGCTTAGTTTTTTATTTTTGGCTGCACTTTGTTTCTGTCTTCGAGATTTGTGTCCTTAATTCGATGTTTTTGGAAAAGAAGGGGAGGTGTTTGTAGAAGCTTCTCTTTACAGAATGCTGATCACAGAAGGGGGGTGGTTGATTTGTTGTAATCTAGGAGCTAGGTGACCAGAACCCTTGTTTCAAATAACTTAGTTGTTATTATTTTAGGCTGTTTTAATTGAGTAATTTAAGTTGGGAGGGAGGTCATTTAGGTCAACTCTGTGTAGACACAAATCACATTGCTTATGGCCTTGTCAGTCAAACTGGGGTATCTTTAAGGATGGAGATTTCACAACCTTTCTGCGTCAGCCTGTCAAAGTATTTGGTCATACTTATGGTTAAAAGGAAAAAAGAAAAAGAAAAATCCTTTTATGCAATCAGAACTTCTCATGTTTCAGCTTGTCTGCTGCCTGTTGTCATTTTACTGTAGACCTCCAGGAAGAGTCTGGCTCCATCTTCTCTAGGCAGCTGTACAGTGCAGTGAGATCTACTGCTCTTCTCCAGGCTGAAGAAACCTGCCTTTCTCAGCCTTGCCTTGTACGCCAGGTGCTCCAGCTTCATAATCATGCTGGTGGCCTCTACTGGACTCACTTGAGTATATCCATGTGTCTTGTACCGTGGAGTACAAACCTGGATGTGGAACTCAAGATGTCACCTCAAGGTGCTAAAATTTGTATTAAAAGATGGTAACTGGTAATGTGCTAGTGATGTATGTGAAAATATGTGAGTACCTCTGGTTCACAAATGCTTCTCTGAACTTCTGTATATCACAAAGCAAAATACAGCCAGGGTTAACTAACTTCCCAGGATGGTTATAATTTAAGCTTTTGATTAACTCTCCCAGTCTGGCTCTTTCAGTTAGGGTTTGGCTGGTATAATTGCTCTCATATATTGAAGGTAGGAGGCTGAGGCAATTTGCATCAACCTCATCATTTCACTTTGTTAATCCTGTAATCATTTCCCTGGTTGTGGCTTCACCCCTTCAGGGTTGGTGGCTTTTTTTGGCTGTTGGGATTTTTCCTCTTTGTTTTGTGCAGTGAAAGCACTGCCTAAACTAGAGCAATTTTCTTAATGCTGTGTTGTTTGTTTGTTTGTTTGTTTCTTTTTTTTACAAATGGTCTTTTTTTTTTTTTTTTCCTCCCCTTAGGCAAATTGAGCTGTTGAAAAATTACTGAATCTCAGAGAATTAAAACATCATTCATGGATCCGTTCAAATATGAGATAGCTTGGTTTGGTTTTCATTTATTCTACAATGTTCACGTAATTGTAAACGTATGAAACTTCAGCTCATGTTTGTCGTGTTTGAAAGGATTTTAAATTCCAGCATATATAAGAAATTCATTGGTGATTGGGCTGCATGAGCAAAGGAGAGCAAGTACTTACTAATCTTAGCAAGAAGTTCATCTATAGTGTTGATATGTATTTAATACACCCACTTACCGTAAAATCAGCTAAGGTGCTGGGCATAATTGCAAAAAAAAATTTAAACATGCAGGTACCACTCATACTTTCTTTAGCTCTGCACACTTGTGTATGTACACATACGTACAGGTATCTATATCTTCTTGCATTTTTTGGAACTAGAAAAAAATCTTTCCTATAGCCTGTAGTCTGCTGTATCAATTTCAGTTGACATTAATGTTTAATAATAGGCTTTGATTTAAAAAAAAAAAAGTACATAATGCTTATGCTGTTCAAAAGTATCCAAGTAACAACTTGCTTTATCTGACAGCCACCTTTGGTGTTCGAGTACTTTATGCACTTAGTGCTGTTGTAAGCAGCAAAATAAATCTGATCGGTTTAGTTGCTTGTGACAGATACTCTCCTTCTTTCAAGCTCTTAGAAGCAAGAACTTCAGTGTGTGTGCTTGCAATTTTGTGAAACCACCAAGTATGTTTGTTACACTGGTTGGTTACTTGAAGGCTGAGCAAAAGGCTGCATTGTTAAGGTACCAGTTTTTACTGTGAAAGCTGTAAGTGGTAGAAATATGAAATCTAGGATATGAACAGAACTGGTGCATTATTTCTGTACACCTGTGTAAACAGATGCCACACTATCACTGATTTTATCCGCAAACTTTTGTCTTGGTACCATGTACTTGACAGAAGTACATGTTTCTGAAACAAGTTCTCAAATGCATTACTTGGTGTTTGCTGTAGGCATACACACTGGCTCCAAACGTGAAGTTGGTTGTGCATTCAGGCAGGAGCTGGCTACCATTTTGAAATAGTTTGAGAAAGGTTCTGCTATTAAAGTTGATTAAAGAGCATTGATTGTGATTATTTCTTAAACTTGTTTTTTGCTGAATGTCAGCTCTCATGTAGTTACTTATTTTTCTTGAAATATGTCAGAAAATTGGCAATGCCTCTTCTAATGAAAAGTAATAGTAAGTCATGCTGCTGCTGAGGTTAACAGGGAATTCTTAATTTTTTTGTAATCGGATCTAATGCAGCTCAAATGAGCAGAGAGCAGTTGTGGGTTGGTGGTGGTTTCTGTTTGTTTTTTTTTCTGGATGTTGCTACCATTTGTGATTATGTGGGTAACAAAATATTTACCAGTGGAAATCTGACCTCTAACTGATCGTGTTCTCCTAGTGTAGAGTAGGCTTGCATTGAGAAAAAAGCATTTTGTTAGCAAAAATGCCACTATTAATATTGTGTGCTATAATGAACTCCTAATAGATACATAATCTACTTCATGAGGTTTCAGATCTGCTCAGAGTGCAAGCTGCTAAAGATAAATGGTTCTTCTGTTTCTTATCAAGGATTAAAAGAGCTACATCATGTTTAGGAGGGGTTCTGGTAATATTTCTTCAGAGACCAAAACTTTTGAGTCGTTTTAAGAGAGCTAGAACATGCTATGCTTTGGCCACAGTAGCTATCACTTACACCTACCTGTCTAGCAGGAATTGCATGTTGGCTTTGATCTTCAGTGGAGACTATTTGGTATATTAATGTCTATAGCAATGCCTCAACAAATTAAATACTTTAATACTAATTATTTTTCTATGAAGTGTCTTGCTGGGTGCTTCTTTTGTATGAGTTTTCTCAGAGTTGGTTACTAAACTGGAGAAGTGGTTTTGCCTGTGCTTCAGAATTTGGTTCCTTTTCTGTCCATGTGTATGTGAAGTGTACTTAGTAAAAACCTGCAGTGATTCGCATGAAGGACCTCAAAAGTCTTTTGAATAATCTTCAAGAGTATATCCTGATACTACATACATTTGCTTCCCTTGCCATTATTGTGAATTAGAAAGCAAAGTGATAGAAGGAACAAGCTAGTGAAGGGTATAATAAGTCTTAAGTTAGGGAGGATAAATCTGCAATGAGAGGAGACACCCGTATGACTGTAAAAGTGTAAACTGAGGTGCTGCTCCTCATTGCTTCAATTCCCATCCTTTTCTTTTTATGCAGACCGGTGGTGTGTCCATCCGTTGGTGCCATATCTTCCCTCTGAGCACCCTGTAGGTATTCTAGTGCATACACCTGCTTCTCACTGACTTATTTCTATCCCCAGCATACATGTCAGCATGAAGATGATTTTGCAGGGTATCCTACTTACTCCGTGTTTCCCCTCGCCTGCCCGTATATATGCAGCTGTTTTTCTCTTTCCTAAAGAAACACTTTAGACCATTTTAGTAGTATTTTCTTGCATAAGCTAGAATTTCTTGCCATTCTTTCTGTTACACAGTACTCCCTCTTCTCTTAAGTCCTTTAGGGTTTTTTTTTTTTCAGTTGCCTTCTTACTACTCAAGCCTCATTTCCTCCATTCCCCCCCCCCACCCCCGCCCTTCCTAGATCTTTGCCAGATTGACTGCAGGAAAACTGCTCATCAAGTGTACCTTTCTCCTGTTCTTACCAGTCCTCAATGTGCCTGTGCATGTCACATCTCCCGCTGTCCCAGTCAAATTCCTCCCTGCCCCCTCAAGGTTCTTTGTCTCAAATTCTGAATTCTTCCCCTGCTGAGGCTCATCATTCTTAGCTCATCTCTTCCAGCCAGCCTTCTCACCTTTTCCAAACAACTTCTGCTGTCTGTGTGAGTGGGCAGCCAGTTTGATGGGAAGAGAGAACAGGCAGCAGGCTTGTTTCCTTCTGCAGCAGACGATGTACCACAGAGGTCTCCAGTGCCACAGCATCCACTAGTAGTTGACAGATTTTCTTGTATTCCTGTTCTAGTGAGCAAATGAGTACATAGAAATCTGTAGCTAACATCAAACAAGAGGCTTTGGTTTTGGCTGGAGTAGGCTGACAGTGGAACAGTCTGCTTAGTTTTCCCCCCAAGAGTGTTGGAGGTCACCCGTGATGCAGCAGTTGCAAAGTTCTACCCAAGCTCTGGGTAGAACTGTAATCAGAGGCAGCATAATGACTGTCTGAAAACAGCCTGGGTTTGGGAAGGCGTTGTCTAAAAATATTCTCTCCAACAGTTCATATGTAAATGAAACTTCTACTGGCCGCAGGTGGTTTGGTTAAACCCTTTGTAGTGTTTGTGCCAATCTGTCTGTGCAGTGCAGCTAATTGCATGTGTTACTTCATAATCTGAGTAACTTTCCAAACTGTGGTGCTAAGGCAGAAAACACATGCATGGAAAATCACTCACTAGCTTTTTATGGAAACGGTAGGTGTCTTGAGCTTGTCTGACCCAAATGGCCTGCTTTGATAGCTTTGTCACTTTAATAAGAGTTCTGTAGAAGAATAGCTTAACAGAAGTGTGCTACAATTACTGTGCTTGTTGGTTAGTGGTTCCCCTTGAAAATGAGATACTGTGTAGCTTTTCCCACAAAAGACATACCTGAAAACCTGGTCCTAATATGAAAATATTAGGCCATTGTCAGTGTGAAAGGTTTCAGGCTGAGCTCAGAAAGATACGCTTTCAAACGTTACATGAATTTAAAAAACTATAAAAAGTTATTGCATGTCTTCATCCCTGTGCCGTGTTCCACAGATGGGTGACAAGTGAATTAAAGTTCAGCTAATACCCCTGTGTAATCTTATCTTCAAAACCAGAAATAATGTCTTAACTATGTTGTCGATACTGCATGAAAACAGAAGGCCTAATGCTTATCAGTGCATTCTTTTGTATTTTTGCCATTCTGCGGCTTGGTGTTTTTTTTTGTTGGCTTTTTTTTTTGTGTGTGGATGTTTTTGTTTTTTGGTTGTTTTTTTTTTTTTTTTTTTTTTTGTGCAAGTGCAATATCTTTTTGTTTCTCCCAAAGTTCTGGAGTTTTTACATATTTAAAACCAAAGTTCCTTGTTCTTGTTACCTTATGTATTACCTGCTCATTTACAACTATACTTTTCTAGAAGCTGGTGATTTTAGTCTCCTGTTTGTCAGAAGGGAAGTACCTTAAGTAGAAAATTGAGCTGTTGATGCCATCCTCAAGTGCATTAAATTATCTACAGTTCTCAGGCTGTACTGAGTCTGAGCCTTTAATAAAAGGAAATACAGAACTATATGCAACAAGGAAAGACTGAGGCATTGATTTTAATGCTCTTATGATGAATTTGGAAATAGTCTTCTGGCCCACACAAGTAATTTTCCAAAGATGTAAGCAGATGCTTTTAAAAGAAGGATAGTTTTAAGCTTCAAGTGTCAGGAAAGGACTGTTCAAGTCTTCATGGGTTTGCTTCCTGTCTTCAACTGCAGTTCTCACCACAACTTGACAAACTGAAGCATGTCTGCTTGCAGTAAGCAGGCAGACTTTTTGTAGAGGGTTGGGCCTTGGGGTTTTTGTTACACAGATTTACTGCCTGTTACGTGTCCTTCTGCACCTGAGTCTGATAACTCTGTCTTACAGGCTTTATGTTGCAAAACCACAGGAACAAGCCCATAGGGCCTTTCATCAAAATGGGCTTATGGTGTGTTGTGCTTCATGTTGCCGTCTGTTGACTGTCTCCTGCTCTGGCAAAAGAACTTGTGTAAGAGTGAAGAAAGTAAATATCTTTCCAGCTTAGTGTTTAAAATAAGCCAGGATTAAAGTTCACCAGTACAATAATAAAGTTGTGTGTGTGCAGCCTCTGTTATGTCTTTGGAGACAAAGACTTTCCTCTGGTGCATGCTTGCTGGAGGTGGGGGAATGTACCGAATCTGAGATTCCTTATCTATGGTATGTGTGAACATTGTGTTGCAAAAGCTGATGTCTCCATGGCTCAAATGTGTTGTCTCTCACAGTCCAAAGTACCAGAAAGCTGTTAACATAGGCGTAATTGCAGTTGCAGATGTGAAGTGTTGAAGCCTGATTTTTGTAATGGCCAGCATGCTAGTAAGAGTTGAGATTCAAATTTATTACAGGCATGCTTTGGTTGATTTTTGTTGGGGGTTTTGGAGTTTTGTTTGTGTGTTTTGTTGGTTTGATTGTTTTTTTTTTTTTTTTTTTTTTTTTTTTGTTTTTTTTTTTTTTTTTTTGTTTGTTTGTTTTTTTTGTTTTTTTTTTTTTTAAGCAATAATCTTCTATTAAGTCTTTCTGGAAAGACTCTATGACTTTGCTATGGAAGGTATTAGAAGCACTTGTACAAGCTGTTCCAGGTTTTGGCTGAAAAGTGCTCTTAAGATGCTGCTGCATCTGCCTACTTGACTACAGTACTATGGTTTGTTTCACAGCAGTTACATTCTTGCTCTCAAATTAAAAGCTCTGACAATTATGGCTGTGTTTTGTTTGAGGGGCAGGGAGTGGTGTTTTGGTTTTGCTTAAAAAGCTTCTGCCAAATTCTGATGAAGGCACTGTAATGAACTTCCCATCAAGTTAGTGCATATTGGCATATTTCAGAAATGGATGGGAATTTTTCACAATAGCAGCAATATCATCAGTGAGCATGAGGCCTTAACTACATGCTATGTAGCCATTATATACCAGTGTTGTGTGGACTTCAGTTGGCAGGGTGTTATATATATTGCAGTGCTGTGGATTGCCTGACAAACTTAGTCATTACACATCAGCTTATTGGTCTGGTCTTAGGCTAGCTGTTAGCACTTCAGTGGCCTGTATGGGGATCACCTTCATACTGATAAACATTGCCATGCCAACTGGTAAAGAAGAGAAGGTAGGCATGTATTGGTGGTACTACTGGAACAGTTCTTGTCTCTCTTTCTTCTGCTTTGGACAGACAGTGGGAAGAGTGGAAGGAAGATAAGCAGTATTCCCCAGTGTGTTAGCAGGTAACAAAGTGTTAGATTGGTTATACCTGTTGTTTTGCCTAACTTTATCTCCTGTAGCTGAACTCTAAAAGGTCAGTAGTTTTATGCGTCTCATCTATATGGCTTCTGTAGCCACACCACCTCCATGCAGATTGAGGCTTTCACAGCCATACTCTAGGATAAATTGGTGTACTCAGAATCTTCAGGCTGACTTTAAAGGAGTGTTTCATGTCAGTAAAGGAAAATATACCCTGAAATAAAAAGACTGGTACAGACAGAAAGAACTGAATGTATAGTACTAGATAAATAACAGGGGAGAGATCTCCTACTTTTAAGTGTTAATCTGCTTTCAGATCTTGTTGCTCTTGATGACGTATTTGGCATAAATAAAATTCTTCCAAAAATATGTGGCCTACCAGTTGCTCGTGTTATGTGTATAGAATAGAGTCTTTGATGCAGATACCAGCAAGCTACTAGAGCAGTCTCAGAGTCAGAGCTTCTTTGCATGGGCTATATTCTACGAGTAGCTGATTAAAGGTGTTAAAGGGATTCTCTTAGTTTGTCAGTCTTTGAAATTTGACATGGGTTTGAAACTTCTTTTCAACAGAAGGTGTATACACCATCCACTTCTGTTGCCCTGTTACCATCTCTCTGATTAGGAAGACTCAATGGATAGTCTTTCTTTAAAACTTAAACAGGGGAAGTTCAGATTGGATATAAGGAAGTTCTTTGCTGTAAGGGTGGTGAGGCACTGGAATGGGTTGCCCAGGGAAGCTGTGAATGCTCCATCCCTAGCGGTGCTCAAGGCCAGGTTGGACAGAGCCTTGGGTGGCATGGTTTAGTGGGAGGTGTCCCTGCCCATGGCAGGGGGGTTGGAACTAGATGATCCTAAGGTCTTTTCCAACCCTAACTATTCTATGATTCCTCTGTGTCTGCTCATGCCATTCACCCATTGAGTTAGGTGTCTGCAGGCAAACTTGCCTCATTTGTGACCTAAGTGAGTTTAAGTTTTGCAGTTTGGTTGCTGTGTAGGAGTGAGCAGAGCTCATGAACAATTCCGATGATGAACAATTCCAGTTTCTAGAATCACTGAAATTATTTTGGCCTGACCAATTAATAGAGAGTACAGAAGGAGAGCAGCTCCCCATGGTGCCAGAAGGGTGGGTGCAGACTGACGCGCCTAACCTAACTGCAGTCTTAAAGAGGAAATCTAATAAGAAGCCTTATTCTCTGTAGCTGGTAACCTTCAGTTGTCACGGAAATCAGAGCTTCTTGGCACTCATGAAAAATGTCATAGCTGTGAATCTTGAAGTTCTCTAATGGTGAGAATAGAGCATGTAAGTAGTTACAGAGAGCTGAAGTGCTGACCCATATATACCTCATGGCCTTCTACTTTGTTCCAGCCATGCTGGGGCAGAGGTGGCTCTGAAGCTTCTCCTCTTGTAGTGATAATACCTTCCAGAAGGGTGCCTTTGGCATGGGGCAGCTTGGAAGTCCATTTGGCTGGCTCCATAAAAATACTGCTGCCACCAGCTTGCTTGTGTTCGCTTCGTGCCAGAGGATTGTCTCTGCTGTCATTTGGATGCGAAGCTAGGACACACAGTGTTTTTTGATGTCTCCCTGCGTGGTAGTAAAATGAAGCTGTATACCCATCCCCACCATACTGGAAATAATCTAATATTAAAGATTGGATAAGTACCTTTCATTATCTTGAAACCAATAAAGTGAGTCGACTAACATGTTTAATCTCAATGGAGCATAGGCATAGCTGAATCTTGGCTGACTTTGCTTTCTGTCAGCTGGATTTCTTCATTACCCTGTCTACTAAGATGGAAACGAGGGAGTGCTGCTGTAATGGGTCACTTCATTTTGAGGGGTTTCACACAAGTTTGAGTCTACTAAGCTAAATATTCACGGTTGATATAAATGAATTAGCAGTTCTGTAATGGGGGAGGAGGGGACACAAACAACCCAAACCCAATCAAACTTGTTTACCTGTTCTTTCTGTGAGTTAGTCTTCTGTAGCTTTACGTCAGTTGGCGTTTTGAGCAAAGCAGGTACCATGGGTGCCTGTGTCACAGTACGGTGGTTGCAACCTACTGTATTCAGGCTGTGTCAGTCCCATGAGTATGTCTTGCAAGATCCTTGCTTAACCCAGAGGGTGCTATCTAGAGGGAAGTACTGTAAAGAACCATCATTCTGTGGGTTGGAACCAAATTAGAATTGTCCATTTTTGTGGTGTCATTGGAAATATGAGCTAAAAACAGTGAGGCAAAACCAAAATATCAGTCATCTAATCTACAGGGAAAAAAAGACATAAAATTTGTATTAAAATATCTTTTAAAGAATCACATGCTACATAGTCTTAGCAAAGTACATGGAAGAGCTTCTGATTTTGAGTGTTCAAGTACTTCTGTACTTTTTCTGGCTTTTAGATAACTAGCTTTTCTTTCAAAGTCTGACTTTAAGTACTCAAGATCAAGAAATTTGACAAGCCTGTGCCTTAATTTGACAAAACATGTTGGAGCTAATGATTCTTTTTTTTCTTTTCCTATTTTCTTTTCATCATAATAAAACTTGCTAAACTGTACAACTGCCTGAGCTGGGAACTTACTATGTTAATTTAATAAGCAGTTAGAATAATCTAGAAAAATTTGGTGTTAAGTGGCAGCCCGCAGGGAGGATTTGGTGGAGTGACTCCAGAGTGCTGCCTTTGCTTTGGAAGATGTAGGGAACACCTGTTAAGGCAGCACATAAAGGCAAAGAGAGGATCCTTTTTAGTGCTAGAGAGCTGCCTGTCAGATTGTCAGCTGTCTGGAAACGCGAGAATCCAGGTTCATCTTGCAGTACAGTATTCCGGTTAATGGGAGCTAGGTTACTGAGGCTTATTTAGTGCCCGTGTATGTAAGATACTTGGGTCTGTGATTTGGCAGCTGATACTTCAGATCCTTTTATTATCCATGGATGCAGACTTTCTTCCTTTGTGTACCCTCTGCCCAGACTTTTTGGATTACATTCTTTTTATTAAGATACTATATACTGGCTTGTAGAAAGCCATCCTTTGGTCACACAAGACTCATCTGCTACATTAACACAGCCTTCTCCCCATCAAGTCTCAGCATACAGCATTCCTTTTTGTACCTAGAATTGCAATCCAGAACACATTCTCCATAGCTGAATTCATTATGTAGGATGCGAAGAAAATGGGCAAAAAGTAAAGCTGTCTTGACTTTGAAATAGATTGTAATATAATCGAATTGTTGATTCAGCACATTGCAAAAGTATGTTTGATCAAAACAGTGTGTTCTTTGTTTCTCTTTTTAGTCTCTGTTGGAAAAGTTCTTGATCCCTAATGCTTCGCAAGCAGAAAGCAAGGTTTTCTATTTGAAAATGAAAGGAGACTACTACCGTTACTTGGCTGAGGTTGCTGCTGGAGATGACAAGAAAGGTATTGTATGTCAGCTCGTGGCTGAATCTTATCAAATTAGATTGCCTTTGGTGGGGTGATGGCATGACTCTAATCTAAGAATAATTCTGATTTGGATGTAAATTTCTTTAATAGCAGGCTTTCTGTTTGCTAAAGAAAAATCATGGGTCATTGGCTTTCAGATGAGTTCTGAAAGTTCCCATGTACCTGCCATTTGAAGCAGGCAACAAATGTTCAGTCATGAAACCTTGAAATCAGCCCTAATGCATGCATGCATGCCTGTAGATTTATGCGTCTTCAGCCCGGCTGAATATTGGTTTTTACCTCTTTGTTGGGGGTCAGTCTTGTATCTTTTTAGAGCCTCGTTTGTGCCATTTCTCCTGCATCTGTACAGAATACAAAAAGCCTGCATAGGTTCAGGAATCAGAGAGACTAGAAACCACCTGGAGCAAAAAAAAGGAGTGATAAAACTCATGTTACTGTTAGGAAAATTTCTTCCCTAACTGTGGTAGTTTAATGTCCAGATGTTTTTTTTTATTTCCTCAAACTTCTTGGATCTTCATGTAAACAGTTTGTAATAATTACCTGTAAGTTGTCTTTATCTAAATATAGTTAGAGAAGTTAATATAAGGCACTTAATATATTAGGTGGCTTAACTGCTGTACATGGAAAAACATCCTAACTTGACTCCATACACAGTTCACCTTCCATTCAGAACGGTGCATAATGTTTAGATACAGCTTGTTGCAAATAGCGCAGATCTGTTTCCTGGAGCAAGTTAAGAATGGTGGCAACATGTCCTTAAGATCAGTACATTTCAGCACAGAGCCCCATCTGGTGACTTCTGCTGGGTGTTTTCTTGAAGACTCGGGTTAGTCTGCACTCAGCCTGCAGATGTAGGGGATGCTTTGGGATGCGCAGACAGTCTGAGTGTGTGGACTTGGAAGCCTTGGGGATTACTGATGTGCTCAATTGTGTCACTGATGCTCGGTGGCACTCTGCCCTCCTGTAAGACTTGGCATGTTCTTTTTGGTGCTGTTGAACATGTGGTGCCCCTGTGAACTTGTGTAGCTCCAGCTAATAAGCTCTCCCTGTATGATATAGAAAGACATCTGCATGACTTGACAGAAACTGAGATGAAACAGACTTGAAAAGTGTCTGCTCTAGCTTTGTGGTATATGTGTTATTTCCACCTTGCAGAAGGTAGCCCCATTTCCCTGATAAGCTGGATAATAGGGAGTTGCATAAAGATGTTAAGACTTGGCATAGCAGAGCTTGATTTGACTTCTAGTGCTTACTGCATGCAAACTGACTCAGTCTTGGTGACTGCAGAATTGCCGGTGTAACCAGTTCCTTATGTCTGTTACTGTACAGAGAGTAAGTATATTTTCCCTTTGGTAATCTGTATTCACATGCATAGAAGGTAAAATATTTTGAGTCCTGGAGGTTTTTTTCTGTTGAGGATTAAGTTGCAGGCTCTAAAATTAGACTGTGAAAACCTTCGTTTAAAGTGGTTTTGAAGTTAATTTTTGTTTAAGCCCGTCTCTTGGCTGAGCAGCTTTTAGTGGGTTTCCAGGTGAGGAAAATATCTTTGAAAGCCCATCTAGCTCATAGTTACTGTGACTCCTAAAATTAAGGGGTTTTTTTGTTCTCTTTCTCCCTCCAAGTGTTTCATGTCGCAAGCTTTTTTCTGTATGCTGTCTGTGACCTTGAAGAGCAGTTGATAATTATTGTTTAGGAAATAATGGCCATTTTGTTGGACAGTATTCTCTCAGCCTTTTGCAGTAAATGTAAAGCTCCTAACTCTAGGAACTGGATTTTTATCTTCATAAACCAGCTTGTTTATGTTCTCAAAGAGCAGTCTAGTGGGCAGGAATGTCAAACCTCAGCCAGCTGTTGTAGCCTTGGAACTGTAGAACACTTTCTAAAGAATTCAGGGTTAAAATCTTGCGACTTTCATATGCTGGGTGACTGATTTGAAACTAACAGAATACATCAATTTTGCAACTTTTTTTTTTTAAGTTATTTATATTAAGGGAAAATTATTAAAAAAATAATGTCAGCTTCATTCCTTGAAGTTACTGGGTTTTCCTGCGGCATACAGGTGAACAAACAGAGATTGCATAGACATGCTGAATATTGGTGTTAGTTATTTTCAGACTTGGAGTACTTGTGACTTAAATACTGATGTATTTTTGAGTCCTTGGTGCCTAAATTATTTTTAAATTCATGTGACTGCTGCTTTTGCAGAGATCATGCTGGATACATTTCTAGTTTGATCCAGAAATGTTAGGATTGGAGTCCTTTTGCATCTGAATTGAATGACTTCCTGCCCACCTTCTTCTCTGATGCTGTTAACAATCCTGGAGAGTGCAGGAACAATGGTCCCTTTGTATTGGGTGTCTAGCGCCTCTCTTGCCTCCAGCAGTCATCAAGGACATAGTTCAGCTTGTGGGCTGCGCTGGGCCACGATCTCTGACTTGTGAAGGCATAGTGTGCTCCTAAGTTCAAGTGCATTCCGTGAGAAAAGAAACCATTGAGCTCTTTAATCTTAGTATATACATTATAGTTGGGTGTTTTTCCACCAGGAGTTTAGAACTTGTACAGAAGAACCAATTAAGGGAATGGTGGAAGATTAGTCTCTAAAAAGAGCCTAATTGTTATTTTTTCGCTCCCTTACTTCAAACTTTATAGGTTCTCTAAGTTTGAAGTTGGGTAAGAATGCTTTCTGTATCTACACTGGAAATGGAATTATGTTGTAAACTTTTAAAAATATATATCTAGTTGGGGTTGAGGTATGCCACACTGTCTCTGCCAAGCAATTTGAATGGAAATTCATAGATGACTGTTACTGAAAGGCAGTGACAGGCAAAGGTCATCAGTGTGACTAAAATGTGGATTTGTAATGCTTTGCTATGTTTAAAGACATTGAATACTTGGTACTGTATCAAGCCAGTGTGTAGTTAAAACTTTGATTTTATACCTTTTATGTAGGTGATGGGTTTTATGTTCCTCAAATGCTACAGAACTGCTGCAAACATTTGTAAATGCAAGTACTTACAGGGTGGCAGGGAGAGACTCAAACCTGTGATTTGGTCAGTGACAACTTCCTTCTCTTTGTATATGTAATTTAAAAATTGATTTAGTAAAATCTTTATAAAATAGCAACTTCTTTGGTGAAATGATCGTTCACAGATGTTGACTCTTAACATACTTCGTTTGTGCAAGCATGAGCACAAGTCCTGATTGTATGTCTGAATACAGTATGTGAATTACTTGTGGTTTTTGTGTGTGTTTTCCCCTGAAGGGATAGTGGAGCAATCGCAACAAGCGTATCAAGAAGCTTTTGAAATCAGTAAAAAGGAGATGCAGCCAACACATCCTATCAGATTAGGTCTGGCTCTGAACTTCTCTGTGTTTTATTATGAGATTCTCAATTCCCCGGAGAAAGCCTGTTCCCTTGCAAAAACGGTAAGTCTAAGGCAGGCAAAAATTCCCTTTCAATTATTGGCATAACCCTTTGTCACATGGCCAATGGAGTTGTTTGTTTTTATAACACTAGGCTTTTGATGAAGCAATTGCTGAACTTGATACATTAAGTGAAGAGTCATACAAAGACAGCACGCTAATAATGCAGTTACTGAGAGACAACTTGACAGTGAGTATCATTAAAGTTTACATGTTGTGGGTAACAGGATTGGTCTTTGGGGCACTCAGAGTTCATTCTTGGCTGTGGAGCTGTGTCTGTCATTCACTTACAGATGAGTTGACAGTACTTCATGTTTCTGAGCTACATCTTTTTCTTCTGCCTAGTCTTTTTTAGTCTGCACACTAATTCACAGTATTCTGACAGATGACAAATTGAACAATTATTTTTTTTTTCCCTAAACACAAATCCAAAGCAAATGAAACAGTAAAGTAAGCAGCCATGCAATAGTGTAATTAATGGCATAGTTCACACCCTGGTCTTCATGGCAGGAATCGCTGCAAGTAAGAATGAAACAGTAAGAGCCATCTCTTGTCACCAGCTGTAGCCCCTGTAGTCTGATATCAGCAACCTTTGCAAAATAGCTGGACTTTTCTTAACAGAACCAGAAGTAAAGCTGTACAGCTGCATAACATGGGGGTTGCTGTATTTTGTGGGTTTGTTTCTAGCACTTAATTTCCCTGTTCCTTGGAACCTTTTCCACTATAATAGCAACTTAACACTACTGAAAACACTATTTGTAAGCAACAGCTGGCACAATCGCAAAACAAATGTAAGAGATTTCTTAGGCTCTTCACTGGAGACAGATACATGGCTGGCATTGCTCTCAGTGTCTGTGTGCACTGTCCACTTGAATGAGATTGCTCAAGAGCTGTCCTGAATAAGTGGTATTGAAACAGAGAATAGAAGCTGACATTAATTGCTAGCTTCCCAGTAAAAATAATGTAAAGCTTGTCATATGCGTTGGAAAGCAAATTGCTTCGTGCAAGGGCAGAAGTTGGACTGAGCTACTGTAGTGTCTGAATTACAGTAGTAGTCCTAATAATTGATGTGAGCTTCCTATTATAAGGGAGAAGGCTGTAGACAGCTGCAGGATTCCGTATTCTTGAATGAATGATGTCTTTCCTTAAATGCCTAGCATGACTTGTATGAGTGCGTCGATTCCATGTTTTTCCACAACTATTTAGAATAGCCATAGAATGGTTTGGGTTGGAATGGACCTTAAACATCATTAAGTTCCAAACCCCTGCCATGGGCAGGGGTACCTTCCGTTAGACCAGGTTGCTCAAATCCCTGTCCTATCTGTCCTTGGGCACTGCCAGAGATGGGGCAGCCACAGCTTCTCTGGGCAACCTGTGCCAGTGCCTCACCACCTTCAATAGTGTAGAATTTTTTTTTCCTAGTATCTAATCTAAGTCTACTGTCTTTCAGTTTAAAGGCATTCTCCATTCTGTCCCTAAATGCCCTTGTAAGAAGTCCTCTCCAGATTTCTTGTAGGCCCTTTTTAGGTACTGGAAGCTGCTATAGGGCCTCCACTTGAGGTAGAAAACAATTTTTGATGTGTGTGTGGCTGACAAAGACTGCGGTGAATTCCACAAACGTCAGAAAGGGTCTGTTTGCTAGTTATGCAAACCTGTTACAATCTGTTAGGAAGCTTTTGACAGTGATTCAGCATGTTGATCAGTATGTACAAGGAGCAGGTTTCCTCAGTTGTCAATTCTTTGTGTGTTGTCTTTGAATGGCTAAAGAAGCTGAGTGTGTGTGTGCTCAGCAAGGGCTGGAGGCAGAGAAGTGTTCAGAGGGTTGCTTAACATGCCACGGCTAAATCTGTTTAACTGGGATTGCTAGATAATTCCTTCTTTGCTCTTGTTACGAAGTTCTTTTGTTTTCTTCAAAAAAAAAATAAGACATCCCTTGCCTGTAAGGGCCTTGTTTTCCCCAGCAGATTTATTGAACTGTGCTCTCAATTGGTAATCCTCCCCATGACAGTCAAGCCCTTTTTATTTAATGAATAGCGGTATGTATATATTTAGATTGAGTACTGGGAAAAATTTCCACACCAAAAGGGTTGTCAGGCGTTGGCACAGGCTGCCCAGTGAAGCGACGAAGTCACCATCTGTGGAGGTATTTGAAAGATGTGTGCTTAGGGACATGGTTTAGTGGTGGACTTGGCAATGCTGGTTTAATGGTTGGACTTGATGATCTTAAAGGCTTTTCCAACCTAAGTGATTCTGTGAGTCTTTATTCTAGAGGTGAGGATTTAGGGTAGAAGCCTCTGATAAAACTGTTCTTACTGATTGTTCCTTATAAAAGTAGCACTGAAATTGAGACTAATGCAGTGTTATAATAACGTAGTATGGAATATAGTGCCAGGGGCTAGAAACACTCTGTTGTCTCCAGTATGCTATTGTCTTCAGTAAAATAACTTGTGCTTAATGCCTTCAGCAAGGAATATTGAGCGCAGATATCATGTATGATGTTCAGAGCAAGAGCAAGGTTACTGGTCTTCATAGAATCATAGAATGATTTGGGTTGGAAGGAGCCTTAAAGATAATCTAGTTCCAGCCACTTGCCGTGGACAGGGACACCTTTCACTAGACCGAGTTGCTCAAAGCCCATCCAAACTGGTCTTGAACTGCCAGAGATGAGGCAGCCACAGCTTCTCTGGGCAGCCTGTTCCCATGTCTCACTGCCCTCACAGGGAAGAACTTCTTCGTAGTATCTAATCTAAATCTGCTAGCTTTCACTTAAAAAGCCATTCCCCTTTGTCCTGTTATTAAATGCCCGTGTAAAAAGTCCCTCTCCGGATTTCTTGTGGCCCCCCTTTTAGGCACTGGAAGCTGCTCTGAGGTCTCCCTGAAGCCGCCTCTTCTCCAGGCTGAACAAGCCTGGCTCTCTCAGCCTGTCTCTATAGCAGAGGTGCTTCAGCCCTCTGGTCATCTTCATGGCCTCCTCAGGACTAGTTCCGACAGGTCCACATCCCTGTTCTTGTTGGAGGCCCTGAGCTGAATGCAGGTTTTTCTGTTGTCTTGTACTCCTGGAAAGGATAAAATGTTTCTGATGATGGGGGGTTGTTTTTTTTTTTAAAGCGTCTTGTGAGGCCATAGCAATACTAAGCTGTAGGTAGAGAATTATTCTTAGGTTTTACCACCTTATGCTATAGAGCGTGAAGGGTTTGGTTAATGCAGCTGGAACTCCATAGAGATTGCAAATTATACTGGGCTGGTAATAGTTTGGAAGCATCCACTGTGGCAACATACTTGGTTCACAAAACAATTTCTTTGCCCTGGTTGTTGGTCTGGAACTGATGCTTAGTTTCCTTAGTTGGTGGTTAATCTTGATATATGGCTCCTTAGATGATTTTATGGAGCTGAAAATGAGATTTTGTGCATACTGCATGTTTACCCTGGTTTTCTTCCTCCCCTGCCCTGCTCTCTAAGTTTGGAAGCTCTGTATTCCAGAAGTTGCTAGAGGGACGTGACTGACTGAATAGAGCCAAGGGATAGAGATTTAGGTGAAGTGCTTTTGATTTTAAAAACAGAACAAAAAAACTTGAGATGCCTGTTCTGAAGAAAAGGATAATGTTGGATGTGAAGAAAGAGCTTTACTGAAGCTTTTCCCTCAGAAGGATGTACAAAGCTGGCTTGAGGAGAAGGTACAAATCCACAGGAAACAAAGAATTGTTTGTTCCTGATTCTCATGTATCTGTTGTGTAGGTCTGATTTTTGCCTGCTTATATTGTATTTTAGTGAGCTTTGTGGATGTGAAACTTTGGTTTTGACTGTTCATGAACTTCCTCATTAAATGCAGTGAAGGGCTGGGTCATCTAGGGCTAGATTTCCGTTTTGTAATAGCCAACAGTTATATTCATGTTAACGTGTGCTTAGTAGGACCTCTTACAAAATTATTGTTTAAGAACTAGGCTTTCTTTCTAATAATTCATTATTAAATATTACTCACTGATGTTAGTATCTTACATATTTTACTCTGTTTTCTTTCTCAAACAGTTGTGGACATCGGATACCCAGGGAGATGAAGCTGAAGCAGGAGAAGGAGGGGAGAATTAACCAGCCTTCCAACTTCCGTCTGCCTCATTCTGAAATTTACACAGTAGACCATTTGTCATCCATGCTGTCCCACAAATAGTTTTTGTTTACGATTTGACAGGTTTATGTTACTTCTATTTGGATTTCTATATTTCCCATGTGGTTTTGTTTAATATTAGGGGAATAGAGCCAGTTAACATTTGGGGAATTTATCTGTTTTCATCTGAGGTGGCCAATATAGGGTTGTGACATTTTTATACAAGTTTTACATGTTTGGCATAGTACTTTTGGTACATTGTGGCTTCCCACAAGGCCAGTGTTAAAACAGCTTTCTATGTCAAGCAAAAATGAGTGCTTGCATATTGGTCTGTCATGATGGAAAAAATGGATAATCAGTTGCAGCCACAGGTGTAGTTAGTATGAATATTCAAGCCGGAGCACACATGGCTGTGAATCAACTGATGTCCCATAGATATTGCATGTCAAGTCAACATGTGAAATCTGTGGAATATACCAATCAAGTGTACATCTCTGATTGCAGCTGAAGTGTTCCTTAAGACAGTTTGCTAACCCAGTCAACTTTGTCTAGAGAAGGACAGAGAAACGGTTCACATTCCATTATTTGTAAAGTTACCTGCTGTTGCTTTCATTATTTTTGCTACACATTTTATTTGTATTTAAATGGTTTAAGCAACCTAAGAACAAATGTACAAGTAAAGATGCAGTAAAAAATGAATTGCTTGGTATCCATAATGACACTGTATATCGAGCACAGCAGTACAACAAAAACCCATGTATTTAACTTTTTTAGGTTTTTTGCTTTTGTGATTTTTTTTTTTTTTTTTTTTTTGATACTTGCCTAACATGCATGTGCTGTAAAAATAGTTAACAGGGAAATAACTTGAGATGATGGCTAGCTTTGTTTAATGTCTTATGAAATTTTCATGAACAATTCAAACATAACTGTTCGGAACATGTGTATTAAGTTGATGTAAGTGGAATAAAAGTTTTATGAATGGACTTTTCAACTACCTTTGGTGTAGATTTCATGTCATCTGTCTTCCCACACCTTTTGGAGTCATGGCAGCAGTTTACACAAATGGAGTATGGAAGTTATTTTTAATGTGGAAGAGCTTAATACGCTAGGCATTTGGTTAATTTCAGGGAAGCCAAGATTGAATGCTTCATGTCTGACTTTAAGATTGTTGTTAATTACTTTACAATTAGTTTTCAAGATTCCTACAGCTTTCTGGTTGTCCAGGTGGATCTCTGGGGATGCTTTAACAAACATGCATTCCCCTGACTTACAGCAAAAGGCATACAAAGTTCTTTAAGAGCTGACTTTGCGATAGGTCTAGTTTCATGGAAACCCAGAACTTGGTGCTGTTGACTCCTCAAAAGGAGAACTGGGCAGGAGCCTCCACAGAGCTCACAGGGTTCAGGCATCACAGCTCGGTTTGTGGAAAGGCTCCCCAGGGTAATGATGCTCTTCCCTTTCTTGTCCCCAGCAAGGTCTGCACTGGTGGTATTCACAGAATAATTATGGCATTTGTAAATATTTTAGTTGAAACTGAAATAATTACAGAGAAATTGAGACTGGTTTTCAAACTATCACTTTTCTCTTTCGAGAACTGAGGTAGTTGGAAAATAATTGAACTGTATCTTGTATTTATGTAGTAAGCATCAGGGAAGCTGACTAAAACTGTTAAAATACCTCATTACATTTGGAATGTGGTGTTCCATTTCTAGAAGCTGCTGAGCCCTTTGTTCTGGATTTTAAGGATCAAGAAAAGGTGGGTAGGATAATCTTAAACCTTTAGAAAAGTAGTTAGGAGCACTTTTCACTATTCCTTCAGTTGGAAGTTAATAATCTGTTATAATAGGCAATAAAAATTAAGATCTGATTAAGAACAGGAAGCAGGGAAGAATATGGAGGGCAAAGGTTAATGAGACTTTCTAGGGGAGAACTTCTATATTCCTCAATTACCACTGGAAAAAAAAAAGCAACAATGGCTTCTTTAATACATGAAAGCACTTGTCAAAAGGAAAAAGCAGTCACCAAATACATTTACAAAACAAAGGGCTGAATTCCAGTCTGGAGGGATGCAACTTGGCAGACCATGATTGAAAAATTCCTTTGGGGGATACTGAATCTACTTTTAGAAGGGAGAGACCATCACTCACTCTACAGTAAATACGAGTTCTCTCTTACACTTTAATGAAGACGTTCCCTGCTTCCCTTACTGCAAAGATTTGACTTTCAACTTGCATGATAAACTGCTTTAAACATTTCATTTTAAGCTATATGAAATAATATGACCTGAAAATGACCTCTTGTTTTTTAACCTTTAGCTGTTAAAGTTGTGAGGCAGCAGGGTTCTGAAAAGTTTCTCCATGTGCCTGGTGATGAAATCAAGGTATGACTGAAAATTAAAAAGCACATAATCAAATGAGGACCAATGGAATACAGTAGAAGAGGTATTTTACTCTTTTGCCTTTAAAGGCAAAATATGAAGGTATCTTTACATAGGGGTTTTTGCTGTGTTTTGTGTTTAAGAAAGCTGCCTCTTGCTTCAGCACCTAAGATGACCTTTTAAATACTACAGCAGGTTCACCACCAAGTCTTCATTCCTCTGTTCCTCCACTAGAGCGATGTACAATATTGGGTCATGACAGAACTTTCCTGTATTGAATGATCAGCCTCCTCTTGTTAAGAAGACATGAGAACATGCTTGTAGTTTTTGTTCTGACATTGAAATCTCTGCTAAAACGTGGTGGTGTTGCTTCGAACACAGGGCATGTCCCATTCTGCAGGGCAGCTGCCTGCTTTGTCAAGCAGAAAAGACTTTCAGGGGCCTTGAATTCTTGCAGCTTTTAGTGCAGCATTAGCACTGCAGCCATTTGTGATACAGTATGCTGCTTCTGCTGTGGAGCTGCATCCCGCTCACAGACTGGATGAGGCAGCAGAGGCTGAACAGCCCAAACAGTGATAGAGGCGGGGGGTGTTAGAGCAGCCTGTGCGCTGAGGGGGCACCTAGCAACCCCCTGCAGCTTTGTGCTCCTGGAGGGGGGGCTTACAGAATGCCAGCAGCAGTCTGAGCCCAGTTAGCACCTGCCCCTTACTCATCTTGCCCTTTGCCTGGGGTCCCTTTGGGAGGCAGGTAGACAGGTTAGCTACACCTTGTGTTGGTAAGCTGTATGTGCATTGTGTGACTGGGTGTGCTTCCTTATTCCAGTTATGTGCATCTCAGCACAATCCTGGCAGGCTGACACTTCCAGATTCTGAACAGAGGTGAGAAGAAAGGACAGCCCTATGGATAAGAAAATGTATTGGAAGTCAAGATTCAGCCTCTATTCCCAATTCTCTCCTGGGATTTTTTTTGTGGTAAGTATCTTTATTTTCTTCCAAGGTGCAGTTAAAAGTTGCTGGAAGGTACTGAATCCCAGCCATTCTGAAAATAGTCAAAGTACCTTTCAAAGAGGGGAAATCACTTGCTACTGATGTGGTATTCAGGTGCTTCAAAACTCATGTAAGGAACCTGTGGAAAGTGAGAACTATTCTAAATAGTTGCCGTAGCCTTTGAGCTGTATTCAAAGGCATTGCATTAATCTGGTGAATAATTTTTTGCCTATTTCACCCTCAGAAAAATTAGTATTACCTGTTAGCTGTAGTATAGGGGCTGGTAGTTGTGATGAGTAAGAGCCAAGCATGCTTTTCCACTCTAGTTCACGAATTACACAGTAAGGGTTGCTTTATGTGTTTATTCTTGCGGTTTAATGTAACAGAATCATTTGCCTTAAGGATTCTTCTCCTTTTTTCTTATGCTCTTGTAGCCTAGTCTGAAATAACAGGGAAAAAAACCCTCATTTTAAACCTGCCAAGTGCTAATTGCCATAACAACTACCTGCTCTTTAAAAAATTCAGAAACGCATGACAAGAGACAACTTCAGTATGAACCCAGAAAATGAAACTCAATTCGATGTTCCTTACATTGTGTCCCACTGTCCCCAAGCTCTGCTTTTGACACATGAGTGACAGGAAAGTGCAGCAAAGACTTTCTACCCTGTGTAAATCAGTTTCCAGCTGAAAGCAGAAAAGCTGAGGCTGCTCTCCTGGTTTGGTCTCAGGGCAAGAGATCCCAGTCAGGTCAGTGTGGTTTTCCTGGAGTTAGCACTTTGCATTGCCATTCTCAAATGCATCACATTGAATTGTGGGTCAGTTTATCTTCTTCTCTCTCCTGAACAAGACTGATATGGAGCTTTAGTAGAAGCAAAGCAGAGCAGTCTTTAAATGGGTGTTTGAAGCAAAGTCAACTACTTCAGAGGTTTGCTTTACAGATGACCAGGGACATCATTAAGGGGCATTAGCACTGGCTTGTGCAGGAGGACTCTTGGATCATGGGTGGGGCTGTAGCTATGCAGTCCTTATCTCCACCACTTAGACAAGGGATACATCTGCTGGTTTTCAGTGGGCTGACAGTTATTGGCAGTGAAGCACGTACAGGGTAGATAGAGCCAAGTCAGTCATGCTACATACCAAATTGCTTTTTTAGAACTAGAAGGAAAATGGTAATTTCAGATTCTGTTCCTAGGCAAAATACAGCAACAATTATGGCTTGAAGTAGGAACTTAGAAGGGCTTTGGAGGTTCACTCTGCAGGGCATGCAGTTTTACTTGGCCTCTCAGGAGCCCACATTTGGAACATCCAAGGTTCCTGCAGTGAGCAGAGCAGTTTTAGACCTCTTTGGAGAACTTTCTGGTAGAGCAGTTCTGCAGAAAATCATTTTTTTAAGGAAGTATTTCCTACTGCAGCTGCTGAGATGAATGCTCAGCCCTGCTGGCAAAACCTCAAGGTATTACCAGATTGTGGCTGAAAGTAGCCTTGAAGGAAGCTGGAACATATGGGCCCCCAAACTGCTAGATGCAGCTCTAGAATGCTGTGATTGCAGATCCATTATTTGTTATGACTGCTGACTGAGAGGAAGAGGGAAAGACAAAAGGTTTCAAGGACAAACTTCAAATGTGTCATCCCCTGGATTGCACAGTGGGGCTTATCTTCAAAAGGGCTTGGAAAGTAGTCAGACAAAATAAGCTTTTTTAACCATAAGCTTCCTTTCTTTTGGGTTTTTTGTTTGGGGGTGTGTGGTTTTTGATTTGGTTTATTTTGGGGTTTTTTAGGGTGAGTGTTTTAGGTTTGGTTTGGGTTATTTTCTTACTAGAGATGTGCTTCCCTGAAGCAACTTAGCGAATGGTTTGTTGACCAGCCATTTCTTGCCTGGCAAGAAACATTGGTTTTAGTGGGAGGAATTACTTTCTTAGAGTTTCTGCTTGCTCCTTAAAGGCAAGGCTTTTCCTTACCTTTAATCCCTGATCATTATACAAGCTGTGCTGGAGTGCTTTAAAGCTTGGAGCGTTTCACAGGGAATTGTGGTGAGCAGAGTGGCATCTGTATATTGGAAGTATTTGTTTACGATGCCATTACTGTTGGTGATTATTGGCACTTAACAATGCCATTATTGCTATAGATCAGAGTGCCAGCTATGTAGAATCTAAATATCGCACCCCTGAGCTGCCATCGCAGCACTGTCCGCAAGGACACATGGACCGAAGTGACATGTAGGGCAAACATAACAGCTTGTCAGTGTGTGAGTTTGCAAAGCCAAGTCCAAAGAGGCTGCATTTAAATTCCTTAAAGAGGAAGGGATTGTTTAAGTATAAATTTTTATCATGGTGAAATGCCCTTATTCACAGATGTATGTCTGATTTAATTCCATTGGGTTATTTCTTTACATCTTAATCTGATCATTTTATTTCTTCACATTTCACAAGTAATACTTAGAATTCTTCTCATCTGGATTGATGCTTTGTGCTGCTGTATAGCCACACACCAAGCAGAGAGGAAGACTGATCCCCAGACTTGTGCTGCAGAGCCTAGTGTTCGTCCATTGCACTGAGTTTTTTAAGAGGCTCATAGTTTAACCCTCTGGGACAGGGTAGTTAAGCTGTTTTGCTGTTAATGCTAAGCCATTTAGCATCAGCATATCTAATTCCAAGTCCTAGTGCCAAAAGGAAGTAGAGAACCCTTCTAGGTCAGTGAGGTTGTATATTGATTGCCAGTAAGTGGCATTTCATGGATGAGAATTTTTTCTGAGCAAACATAAGGATGTACCATTGCCCCGGTTGGTTGCTTAATGTGTCCTGGGAGGACCAGAGTGACAGGCTGTAGGCTTTGTGGAGAAAACACTAAACTTCAGCAACGCGTCTGTATGTGTTTTGAGACATGACAGTGTTTCTGTACTCAGTTTCACAATTCTGTTCGAAGTACGGAAAGGTTGACTTAATGGTTACAGCTGAGATCTCACCTAAGCTAGGTGATGTAAGGCATTTCAGTGTAAATCCAGATCATTTACCTCCTACTTTCTCATCCTGCCATGTGTCCATGAGCAATAGACATGAAGGGGTGACAAGCTCTTACGCTAGAGCAAAGAATTACTC
Source organism: Amazona ochrocephala (assembly GCA_039720435.1). NCBI lineage: Eukaryota > Metazoa > Chordata > Aves > Psittaciformes > Psittacidae > Amazona > Amazona ochrocephala. Next base: position 22,417,238 of record CM077876.1, read on the forward strand.
AGTTACTGAAGCAAAGTACTTACTTTTTAACAGCAGGTAAACAGAAGTGTGAGTCTATTACCTAAAGCAGTGAACATCAGCAATGAGTAATTTCCTCCGAGACAAAGGACTGTCACCTCCAGTTTGATGATCAATCTGCAATTCTAGCATAGCTTGAACTTTAGTCCTGACCTGCGAAGGCATAAGGATGAGGTTTCCATCCTGCTGCCTGTCAGTAGTATTAAAGAAGTCTAACTTTTATATAGCAAATTTTGTGTACTATCCATCTTTTTCCAGTCTATTTTGTCAGGCTTGGAATTCATTCAACAAAACAGAAGGTTGCACAGCTAGGATTTAGAAGTAGCTTACTTGTAAGTATGAGGGAAGATAGGTCTGTAGTGCTGTGTCTTCTGGGAGGTAAATAATTTTTACCAAGAATGCAAACAGATACTTTGATGTGAGCGAAGAAAATGTTAATACCAAGACTGCAACAAAAGGAAATAAGACATGCTGAGAGAGATAGATAGGGAAGTGAGGCAGCAAGAATCTAACCTCAAAGCACACAGGAGGTTTCATGACCCAACTTCCTAGCCAGCCCTCTGAGCATTTCAGTGAGGACGATCAGTGTTTCAGTGGGACCCTGCCATTTTGTGGGGCTGAGAGGTGTTCCACAAACCATTCACATGTGCCCTTGATAAATTAGGATTTTTAGAAAGAACATGACCTAGAAAATGATCTGGACTTTTGCAGAGAGGGGTCAGGTGTATTTAAATGTGACGTTCAGACAGAAGTGGAGCTAGACTTGTTTCTGTTTTTCCCTTGCCTTTTTCTGTGTGTGCTCAGGGCTGTGTTACTTACAAAACTGTGATGGGATTTTGATCTAAATTTGGGGTTGGTTGTACTGCTATCCCCAGGAGAAATTCAGGTGAAATTGCAGTCATAGGGGAGCCTGTGACATGACATCATCATCAAAGTGAAGACACCCAGTACTGCACAGATACGGGTTTTAAAGGAGCTGCCTAGTTGATTTTAATTTTTCTCAACTGAAAAACCTGCCAATGCCTGATGCACACTGGGATGTGGCACCACAGACTCAACAGTCTCTCCTTTTCCATTACTGCAGGAGCTCAGAGTAATCATCCAGAGGGGTTGGTCACCAAAGGAAGACTTTGCCTCAGTGGCTGTTACAGTGATAAGACAGGAACCAGAAATAATTCTTCCCTGCTCTTGAATCTGCTGTATATACAAAGCCAAAGGTTTTACTTTTTGCAGAGTAAAATCAGAAGCAGATGTGACAGTCCAGTGACAGCATGTACAAACCAAGGACAATCTCCAGACATCATGCTGGAGCCACCTGCCTGACTCCATCCCTCTGCAGAGCAGAGGCAGTTCGCTGCCTTCCACAGCTCCTGTTGTCAGGAGCCAACTTCCAGGATAGGCAGACTACCTAAGGAGGACCTGCAGCTTCCCAGGGGGGTTAGGTAGACTGGGAGAGAGGTGTGGAATTAGGCAGCAGGAAGTGAAAGGACTGATGGGTTTTTCAAAGAGGGAAAGGAAATAGCTCTGATGGTTGGGATGCAGTGGAGAGTTTCTATGGTGGGGTAAACATAGGAATGTTGGGGGGGGAAAATCCTCCAAAGAAGTCCCTTGTTAAATATGTTGGTTTTACCTCATGCTCCAAAGCCATGGAAATGTAAAGGATGGACCCAAGATGCCTTCCAGTCAAAATGGGCTTAATTAGGAATACCACCGGAAAGACAAGGGCAAGGCTGGAATGGGTGTCTAGGTGAACATTGGTGCTGCAGAAAGTGTATGGGAGGGGGGAGGTTGCTTTCAGTGATCACGGTCATTCAGCTTGTGAAGAGTTTGCAGCCCCACCAGATTGTGCCTCATACCTCTGAAGAGCCACGTGAGTCACCTTCTCCTTTAGCTATCCTACTAATAGCATGGGACTGGTAACAAAGGGAAGTGAAAACCAAGTTCCTGTGCTGGCTTCAGCCAAGAAGTTTTCTTTAGAGAAAACTTTGACTGAAACAATCTGTATTTTCTGTCTCTGAATCTCAAGATGTTTCTCTCTTTCCTTTTCCCTATCAAATGGATGAAACAAGGTAGCCAGTTATTGTCTGTTCACTTTCTTCTGGTAACACTGTATATATGGTATTAAGTTGCAAAATGAAAAGGCATCTTCTTCAAGGTTCAAAAGGCTGGTGTCTCTGTCTTGCGCTGCCCCTGACTTTCGAGCTGTGCTGCTTTCTGTCTCTGTGAGCATCTTGACTGGGCAGTACCCATGTTTAGCAGCAGTTGCTTAACACAGGAGCACTCCAAGGGCTTTATTCCCACGAGTGACTTGCTGCTCTGAAACACTGAACAAACTCATTTCAGAGACAAAGCCATGGAGATCTCCTCCCTGCTAGCTCATGCAGTGGATGCCCAAGTCATCTTTGCAGATTAGCCAGTTAACGTATTATGGTCATTAAAGCTTTGGATTGGATAGCCACATTCCGAGGCTGAAGGTGGGAATGACAAATCAACCAGCGAAATGCAGAGCCAGTTCTGAGCGTATGTTTATGGCCATTATCATCATCACTGATGCAATATTCCAAAATGGTTCCCAGGAATAGCAGTTTGAACCGGGGAAGATGATGTGACCACCCTCCTTCACCTGCCTGCCACCTCCTCCTTGAGCAAGCTCTGCAAGTAATGAACCTCCACTGAGCAGGATGGATTCTCAGATGGCAAGGTTCATCCATCAAAGGCCAGCCAGACAGCCAGGCCTGTATTTGGTGCAATCACAGCATCTGTCATTGGTGCACTCTAGGTTTGCTGGTACAGTAGGAAATTACATCTTCTTGGAAGGATACTGAGGAAACCCAAACTTCTCTGTCCCTAAGAGCTGTCCCTAAAGGTCAGAGCTGAGATATTGGCAGAGAAACTCAAGGTAGCTACCTGCCTTCTCCTGCTCCAATTCCCTGGCTAAGAAATGGACTGCAGACTTGCAGGGCTGCTGTGTACCAGACTACAGGGCTGCCAGGTTTGGCTTAAGTTTGTGTAAGAGATCTTTTAATTGAAATGCTTGACTAAAACATGGATTATTCAAACAAGGAACTTCAAGACGTAATTTAAACCTTAAAAAAATCACTGATATCTTTGAGGAAATGTAAGCTGAATTTGGAGCAGACTTTGCGCCACATACTGAGCAAAAGCTACATCACAGTCTCCCTCACAAGGTTCCTGGGACAAATTAAGGAATCGGTGAAGTATCTTTCATGAGGAAATATGATGTCCAAGAGGGATGAGCCCGGTGACCTTTTCTTGATTCAAGAAATGTCTGTTACGCTCCGATGACACACTTTTCTTCTAGTTGCTAGCTCTACAGAACGGACTCTTATTTTCTGTGGTAGAAAATCCTCTTTATGTTTCTTCTTTCCTGTGACATGTACTAAGGTTTCCAGTTGTGTCATAGACTTAAACTCCTTGTGCTGAGACCATGCGCAGCTGAAGATAGAACACAAGAAGCCAAACAGATCAACAAGCCATCATCAGATTCTGAGATGCAATTTCAGTGGCATATTCCAGCAAGAAGGAAAATCTGCCTTTCAAAAAATGAAAATGTTGCTTATGCTGTTGATGGAAAACCCAGTATTTTTGTAGTTACTTAAAGAACCATTGCTGAAAGTGTCATCTCTAGCTGCATCTCTGATGGAGAGCCTGAGGATACTTTGTAGAAGTCTGGCTATTCTGTAGCTGAGGAAGGAGCACCAAGAGAAGGGTTTTTTGCTTCTCAGAATTGCCAAAAGATGGAGAATCAGCTGAGAGAAGAGGGAAATCTCTAAGGAGATGTTTGTGCTATTGATAATGGCAGCAAGTCCTATGCTGGGCTCTGCAGAAGCATACAAAACACTTGCGCTGGGTGGGGTTTATGCTCTCTGCTGCTGCTCAGTACATTTGCAGAACTCCTCCAGAGGCTGGACACGATGCTGAGGTTCACATCTCTGTCCATGACTGCCTGGCAGCTCCATCTGCTGTGTAACCTCAGTGGAGAATTGTCCAGAGACCTAAATAGTAAAGCCTTGGAGCTCGCAAGTAAGTGCTGTTGGCAGTCCACACTGAAACTCCATTTTCTGTAGTAAATAAGGAACTTGAGCTTTCTTAGTAGAGCAGCAGCACATGTGTTTCCTGTCCAGAAGCGCCACTAATCTTTCTTTTTGCCTGGCTTGTAGGACAGCATCATTATCCATCTTGCCGCAAGTGTCTGCTAATGAAGCGTTTTCCAGCACAGAGACCTCAGGATAGAACTCCTCAGCATCAAGTCACAAAAGAAGCCGAGGTGCCAAACTGTGAAGCTTCATATCCTTGGACTTGGTAGTGTAGATGGAGGTGGCAGACTGAGAGTACCCCCTCCACCTGCCTCCAGGAGCAAGCTTCACTGTGCAGGCTGTAGTAATCCCTGTGGCCCCTCTAAAGCCAACAGGAAAGAAGGGGACCCTTCACACAGGTGAATAACCCTCTCTGTAACAGACATGGGGTAAAGCGGATCTTCTGGAGATGCTTCTGTCTCCTTTGATGGGCAAGTAAGCCCCCATCTTTGATGGCTGAAGTCAGAGAAGCTGCCCCTCCGTGTCCTGACTCGTGTCTGCTCTGTGTTGTGCATGCAGCCTTGTCCACTGCCGTTTTCCCCACATCAGTGCCTGGCTGCATGTGCTTAGAAGTCTGTGTCCCGCTGAGCAGGACTCCTGAGCTGCCATGCATGAGCAGCTCCCAGAAGGGGCACCGTCTGCATGGCTGCCAATGCTGGTGTGAGGAGCGGGAGATTCCGAACCCTGCTGTTTGTAGCTGGTTCCCTCACTGCCAAGCAGCAGGCGGCTCCTGCAAAACACTCCAGGTTTCTGGCACTTCTGTGCTCATGTGGCCGGGGCAGGAAGGCAGTGGAGCAAGGCAGCCACCCCTCTGCAGGGCTGGTGCTTCTCCATGGGCCCTGCCTAAAGTGACACCCCAGGGCCTTAGGAAGCTATTTCTTGCCAAAATCATGTTCCCCCAAGTAAAGGGAGGAGCTGTACAGGTAATAAACCCTTGATGTTTCAACCCATCATACCCATGAAGCAGAACACTAAAGCAAAATGACACACGAAGCTGCCAAGAGTAAGTGTTCAAGAAGAAAAAGCGTTCAGGAAACCTCAAATGGGACCTGGACGTGTTTTTCATATCATTAATTCAAAGCTGCCTGCAGCACATTGATGCTGTCTGCACTGTGGTGCACACCAGGACACTGACTTCCTCTGCAAAGCAAAAGAAAGGAGCTGTGGTCCCCACACACAGCCACACATCAGGGTGGGTCTGTGTGGTTTCAGGTCTTTGCTGCTGTGCTGCACCCCATACCCAATGGGGAGCTGGCTGTTCCTGACATCAGTAGGGCTCTTGCTTTTGTCTCTCAGAGAAACTGGCTTTTGGAGGCTCAGCAAGGCAGAAAGCACGTGTTGCAATTAAAAAGCCAAAGCACCGTGGCAGAAGTTGTGGTTTAGTCAGGAAAGATGTGCAGTTCTGTTTCTTTCCCAGGAAGGTTGGGCTATCCTGTGCCTCTCTTCATGTGGTTTCACAATCGGAAAACTGATGCAGATAAAAGCTAATCTGTATTTTCCACTCGATGGGCTTCCTGATCGCAAGGGCACAAAGGCAACAGTATCAGCACCAGGGGAGCATGGGGACACCCCAGCAGCCTCCCTGGGCTTTCATTACAGCCTCGGCACACAGAGCATCTTCCCCATGGAAGTCTTGGAGAGGATCTGGTGGCTGCTGAGAGGACAGGAGGAGCTGCAGGAGCTGGGTTACCGTTTCTGCTCACAGCCCATTCAGAAGCTGCAGCCGGCACATGGAGCTTAATCCTGCAGACTTGGAAGAGCTGCATGCACTACTCAGCTTTTCCATCCCATGGAGCAAAGGTGTGGGTTTTGCGAGCATCTGTTACCTGAACCAGGCTGATTCATGCACAAGCCCCTCCTATGTGAGGCGGAAGTCATGCAGTGCCGAATCCTGCACGCTTGCTACTCCTGTGTAAGATATGAAGAGTTACTGAGCCTGAAACTGTTCAGTTTTTTCTGTAGCTGAAAAGAACCTAGGTTAGGCAGCAGAAGAGCACATTGCTTCAGTTTTTTGTTCTCCTAAGGGGAGATGAAGGTGAACTTTCTATTTATAGACAATACATGTAAAGGTTTTCATCAGTGAGTTTACCTCATCCTCGTGTTGTGTTGTTACTTGGGAGTAAACAATGTGTGGATGAGACTTCTTCACATTTGCCTCAAGATTATGGTTTTAGCATGCTCCTATAGCCACAATGAGCCGGAGATAGAAGCTGTGAGGATTGTAAGGAGACACCAGTACCTGTATCAGACCAAGTTTAGATGGTAAATGCCGGGCATGGCCTTTCCCAGTACATTTTCACTTCAGAATCTCTCCATCACACATGGCCAGGACCCAGGGTGAGTAAACTGAATTTTACAGTTTCTAGCATTTGCTGTCTCCTACCTGCTCAGCTGGAGGAGAACAGATGGGAAAGGGAGAGCAGGGACTTTGTTTGGTTTCCATTGCCCCATGATGCTTTTTCATACAACACTTCACCCACCACAAGCTCACTGCAGTGCTCAGACTCCAGCAGGACTGTTCCCACCTGCCCTGATCTCTCTGAAGCTCGTGGCACTGCCGGCAGCTGCCTGCAAGTGGGGGTATTGCTGCTTGTCAAGATGAACCATGGTAACTGGAGAGAAGGAAGTCGTCTCAGGGGATTCTTAATGTTCCAAAATTCCTGCAGTACATGTGCAGTAAGATAAAAAAGACCTAATTCATTTTGCATTTGGGTAAGTCCTGTAGCAAAGAACTTTGATCTCCTAAATCAAGAAGACTGGCAACAACTGCTGAACCACTGTAAGTACAGCAACGTTTAGTAGCCCCGTTCAGCTGAGATAAAAGACAGTCTGAGAAATTGCCTTTGAAAACATGGTGCTGGAGGGAAAGGTTCAATTGAGACATGTTTTTCATTCTGTATAAACATGATCATATAGCAGCTTCAGCAGTTCATAGAATCAAAGGTCATCCAGTCCAACCCCCCTGCAGTGAGCAGGGACACCTCCAACTAGATCAGGTTGCCCAGAACCACATCCAGCCTGGCCCTGAATATCTCCAGGGATGGCTCACCCACTACCTCTCTGGGCGACCTGTGCCAGTATTTTACCACTCTCATTGTAGAGACTTTCTTCCTCACATCCAGCCTGAATCTCGCCTCTTTTAGTTTAAAACCATCACCACTCATCCTATCACAACAGGCCCTGCTAAAATGTCTTTCCCTATCTTATAGGCCCCTTTTAAGAACCAAAAGGCCACATTAAGGTTTCCCTGGAGTCTTCTCCAGGCTGAAGAAGCACAACTCTCTCAGCCCTTCCTCATAGCAGAGGTGCTCCATCCCCCTGATTACTTCTGTGGCTGCCTCTGGACCGTCTCCAGCAGGTCCACGTCACAGCTGTTTGGGAGGTGCAGTGCTGAGCTACTGTGGCTTTGGGCAGGAGCTGCTCTGAGTAGTGCTGTCACAACCAGTGACCGCAGGCAGCACGAGGAGGGCCCCTATCTCTTGTCCAGCCGTTCACATGGCAGAGGTGGGCGGCCTGGCTCCCACAGCCCCTTCTCCAGGGGGCTGTCAGGCACCAGACCCTGTGCAAGACATGGGTGAGGAGGATGCTCCATGTGCTGAGGGTGCAGTGAGGGCCCGTGGAGGCTGCCACAGGGCAGAGAGCAGCGCTGTGTTCCTGCACCGAGGGGTGCTGAACTGGACATGTTCATACTGGAATTAAATCCTTTTGGGTGTTAGCAATAACTTACATGGCTGAAAAGAGATCATGAGATCATATGAAGTTGCTTGTTGTGAGGGTTTAAAACTGCACCACTTGGGATGTGATGGATGCTGCTCACAGAGATTCAAGTGGCCACCCAGGAGTTTGTATGATTAAGATCATTTATCCCTTTTGTAATTCTAAGAAAGCTTTCAGGTTCATCAAGCGAGCAGCTTCTGTTCCTTTTATCCCGAAATGGGTATACCTACTGGAGCCCGCTCTGTGTCACTTTGACAAAGCACATTTTCTGAGCCTTATCTACATGAAAAAATCCATATTATTGTAAATATTTCACATCAAAAGCATTTTATTTGCAAGCATTTATTTGTTATTTCCTACTTAGACTTTGCTAGTAAGCTGCTGAGAGGGACACTGGCACCACTGAGAGCCTTCCCACCTCCTGCTGCTGAACTGGTGGGGTTTGGGTTTCCATTCCTGCATGGGGACATCAGGTCACCAGTAACCCGTGGACAGACACACACTCCAAATAACACCTCTGCTGTCCAAGCTCAGAGCTGCAGCACCAGGAGAGTCAGGGAGTGCTGCAGGATCTGGTGTCCCAGAGCTGCTCTGCCCAGGTTTGCCAATGGGCCGTGGGGGATTGGTGCTGAGCGCTGTGCTGCTGGGACAGGGCCCAGCCTGATGTCTGCAGAAATAGAGCACACCAGAAGCTCCTTTTCAAGGAGGGAGCTTGTTCCAGGGCTAGGAAGGATGAGCAAACACAGCTGCTGGGGCTTCACCTGCAGCACTGCAACAAAACAGGACATAGCCATGGCACACCGGTATGGATGCTGCTGTGGAGAGCAGAGTGGCATCTGGCCTGGCAGTGTGATTCCCAATTATCTGTGAAGGTTTTTGGCAGCTTTTGCTTACCCTGCCAGTAGTGTGCTTGTTCCCAGCTGTATCTCAGTGAAGACCCTGCTACATACATCAGTTACTAACTTCTGCAGTGCCTGAAACACCAGCCAGCCTCCGGAATGGCTCAGTAAAGAACTAAACCTGGTTGGGGTGAGAGGGAGGATGAAGAACCTCCCTGTGAGCAGGGCATGAGATGCAGGTAGTGATGGAGGCCAAGTGAGAACAGGGTTTACACCTGTCCAGAGCCCATCAGCAGAAGGAGACATTAACCCATCCAGCATGATTTAAGCACAGCTGTTGGTCAAACAGGTGCCTGCACCGATGCTCTGCTCTCCTTCCTCGTGCCCGGTGAACCCCCTTTGGCTCCTGCTGCAGTGACCACATGAAGTCTTCAGTCCTTCTGACCCGAGCAAGGCAGGCAGGACTGCGACCTGCCTGGGAAGGAGCAAAGTCAGGCCAGCCCTTCCCTGGGGAGGAGCAGCCAGAGAGGCACAGGACTCCCACAGCAGCCTTCTGCGCTCCTCCACTCCTTTCTTATTTAATTTGGCATTTAAAACTCACTGGCTGATGCTCAACCTTCCGGCATGAGGTTGCTCCTGGTGAGCGTGGTCAGTGCTCAGCCTGTGAAAGCAGCAGGACTGGCTGCACCGGGACATGGGATGACAAGATCTCAGCAGCCCACAGAAACTGAGCCAGAGGGTTCTGGATGGCTGTGCCTCACTGCCAGAGGTCATCTGCTCATGCTTGGAGCCTCATGCTGTCCTTGTCCCCGCAGGGTCTGTGCATGGTCTGGGTAAGGGGATGGGATGGTTTTGCCAGGAATCCCATCCAGCCCATGCAGGCCTGTGACAGGCTGCCAAGGTCTCTCCTGGGTGTCTGCAGCATCAGAGATTGACTAATAACTGACTAATCATGCAGTGTAATTACTGGGTTACTTTTGCTCTCTAAAATAAAGTGCTACCTCATAATTAAAAATAAAGAGAATTGCAATCCTAATTATTAGGCTTTCATTCGGCTGACAGAGGCACACGCAGCACTGGAAGGACTGTTCTTGGTCCCTTCCCACACCTCCCCATGATGCTCCCAGGGAAGCCCAGGGCAAAACCTCCCACTGACAACAGGGGCAGATGGTCATCGCCACGTAAACCTCACCAAATGCCATGCAGAGCTGAGGAACAAGAGGAACCTGCCCTTGAGCATCCCTCAAACTTCTGTGCCTACTGCAACCCAACCTGCTGGCTGCTGCTGGTGCTGAGTCCTCAGCCACCTTAGCAGCTCATGCACTGCAATTTTAACATAAGAATCATAAATTACACTGTGTTTCACATCCACATGGGAGATAATCATAGCCTGGTGTCTTCACACTGACAATACTGTGGTAAATACACTGTGTCGTTCTTCCCAGCATCCCTGAGCAGCTGTACCCCAGCATGTGGGGAAGGAAGAGCTCTGTGGGGCCATCTGAGGCTGCCTTTGCTGAGGGATCAGGTACAGGCAGCTTCTGCTGGAGGCAGGAGGGCTTAGAAGTGTCTTTGAGCTCAAGAGTAAGTCTTGCTCCTGCTGTTAATGAAGTCATAAAATACTGTGTTGAAATGCCAGCCCTGGAAGAACAAGAACTAAGCACCATGGCACTGTTTGTAAAGCACTGCAGAAGAGATGCCAGGTTATTCTTTTCCAGCCTTTCTTCCCCCACCTCTGACACAAGCCAGCTTCGCTTAACCCTTTTGCAGTCGCTGGCCATTGCAGACCGTCTCTCATGCACCAAAACAGTTGGCCTGGCTCTGGCCAGAGGGGTAAACCAGAAACTCTCCTTGGAACCTGCCTGGAGTGGGACCAACAGTGGCAATGCCCAAGTGCTGCTCAGGAGTGATGGCCATGTGCTACCAAGAGTCTTGAAACCCTTTTCCTGGACCTTGTGCCACACTGAAGCCTCTTGGTGCGTTTAGCATGTACCACCCAGGACAGCTTTATCCATCGTCCTTGCCCCGGTTGTGTGAGGATCAGGAGCACAGGAGCTGTGTGGGGATGTGGTGCTTCTACCAGGGCGGCAGGGGCCCTTGGGAGGACTGCTGGTTCCCCAGTGAATGGGGCAGGAGCAGGCAGAGGGGAGGGGGAAGGAAGCTGTGGCTTCCATCAGCAGCAGGAGGGGAATTCCGGCAGGATGCTGCTTCGTCAGTGCCTGCGCCTCCTGGAGCCTCTCATCCTGCTGGAAAGGAGCTCATGTGCTGGGAAAGTTAGAAACGGACTCAGGGCTGTTCAGTCACTTGGCCACGAGCTGCCGTGGGATTATGGGCATGAACAGGGCAGCCCCTGGGCGCCAGCAGAGCGGAGATGGGATCCCGGGAGACCTCAGCCCACCCTGGGCAGCGCTGCCAGGAAATGAAGTGAGTTAAGAGCGGGCATCCTTCCCTGCTCCGTCAGGGTGCGGGACACGGCCATTGGCGGTCAGCTGAAGATCGGCTGGGTCCTGTCCTGCTGTCACCTTCTTTCTAAGTCCTCTGAGGGGTGTGAAGCAGCACGGAGGAAGCCAGGAGAGCAGCGAAGGCTGTATCTGAGATGTGTGCCATGGAGTCGTTGCTGGCAGGACAGGGATGGCAACCAGCTGTCTGAAGGGAGCATGAGGGAGAGCTCAAGGGAGGAGCAATCAGCTTTTTCCCATCAAGTAAGCTGTTCTGGATCGCTACACGGTGAGACAGCGTGGGACAAGAATTTGGGAGAGAATGTTCTGAAACTCCTAAGTTGTATACCCCAAATGTGACTTTCCACCCACGCTGTTTTGGAGGGAAGAGCTGCCCAGGCCTGCAGCGAGGATTCTGTGGCTCCCAGGATAAAGGATCTCTTGGGATGCAGGCTTGTAACCGGCAGCTTGAATTCCACCTGTGAAATGAATGTGGATTAGATTCAAGTTAAAGTAGCAGTTGTTCAGGTGAAACGAGAGAGGTCTCCAGATCCATACAGCTTGAACGCTGGGGAAGCTGAGCTCATCCTCACGTGTTCAGTCCTGAGATACAGCGAAGTAGAGAACAGCAGCAAATCTTGGGCGCGAATCAGATGTTTCCAGAGACATCCGTGACTTCTGACATCCCATCTTCTGGTCCAAGCCCACCTGTAATTTGTAGTTCTGCTTTCTGAAGGAGAAGGCAGTATCTGGGGCACAGAGCCAGACTGGGACAGCTTCAGGCTCAGCAACGTGCATGAACTGAGCGCAGGCACGTTTCCAGTGACCTCATTTTTCGGAAGTGCGGCCCCCCTCCTTGCCCTCTTGTGAATAGCCACGGGCTCGCTGTCCCCAGCTCTGTCCCTCAGTGTTTTAACCCAAAGCACTGCTCAGGACACCCCCCCCCGCGGAGTGCTGCGCAAAGCCCATGGAACTGCAGGGGGTGTTAATGAGCTATGAAGCTCCTGCAGCAGCCTTCTGTCAATGGTGTCATAGGGCTGTAGATCTCCGTTCAGCTCCCCAGGCAAGCTCCTGCAGATAGGATCTCATTCCCTTCTGGACTGTTATTGGATGTTTAAATCCTCGTTGCTGCCAGAGAAACTGATGGTTAGACTGGTTTACCTGCAGGCTGTGTCCTATGGTGCGCCCAGTGATCCGGCCTCTGTCCAGCAAAGTGGTGATGCGTCCCGTATAAAGCACATGGAGATTCCCACAGAAGTCAGCATAAGGGGCAGCACTGTTGGGATCAGGGCACCAGCAACCCATGAAGGAGGAGCCATCAAGGGCCAAATACTGCCATCACTGGATGTGGTTGTTCAGAGCGATGGTCAGTCCCAGTCAGTTCCCAGTACTCTGGCCAGTAACAGTGGTTTTCACTGCAAACATTTTCTGTTGCTCCAGTATGTGCCTCACCCTTCTTATTTGCAGCACTTAGTGAGGCATTTCGTGGGGAGAAAAAACAAAAAGGGCTTCGTATTAAAGCAAGGAAACGATGACAAAGCAAGAGGTGGTGAAAAGAAATAGAGCTTGCCTGGCGAAACAGCTATCCTATTACCTCATCAACGGCACGGAGAGGGGAAAGTATAAATAGCAGCACTCGTAATGCCTGGGAGTCGCTTCTTGGCACCGCTGCCTCTGGCCACCTCCTTCTGGCTCCCGCTCCCAATGAAGTATGCGGGCAGGGGCAGGGGCAGGGGCAGGAGCTAGGTGGAAAATCCCCCCAGCTCTCTGACTTCGTGCCCCCACGGGCAGGCCCCAGGCCGGGCAGGCAGGCGGATGTACCCCTGACACAGCCCCAGCTGAACCAGCAGCGTGGAACGAGGCTTTGTTCTTAGGAAACACAGATTTCCTCAGTGTGACTTGCCAAAATGCACACGGGGAAGAGCCCAGAGATGGAGGAGGTAATTGTTCTTGACTGGTGGTCCCTGATCCTTGCCATGATGGGATATGATGCAGCCTTGGTGTATGATGCAGCCTTGTCTACAATAATCCCTGTTCACAGCGGGGAGAAAGGCTTTGTGCCATTACTATGACATTGGACTAAAGAAAGGCAGGAGGAGAGCCAGGAGAGCCTCTGTGGCTGGCTCTAACCAAAGCTTGGAACAGAGGGTATCATCTATTAAATTCTATTGGGAGGGCTTCATTAAGGTTTATGGAGGGCAGTAAAGGAAACAGCCTGTGCACCATCCTATTGCTTCCATATTTTTCCAAAGATGTTGGAGACATGGATGCACATGAACGCTTCATTGCACAGCCCCTGCGATACAGGCCAGACACAGCACCACAAACCCAGCCGGTATTCCAGGGTGGTTGCAATGGGCTCCCACATTCTTTTGGGTTTCAGAGTAGCACACATCGTTGGCAACATCAGCAGCAAAGACCAAACCTGTGCTTCAGCTGATGCACAGTTACTTGGGAACTTTGGTAATCTGAAACGTGTTACCTTGTTCAGGGTCAGGCCAACTTCAGCAAATGGGGTGGAACTTAGATGTAAAGAAGAACTATCTTCACAATGAGAGTGGTGAAACTCCGGCACAGGTTGCCCAGAGAGGTGGGAGATGCCCCATCCCTGGAAATATTCAAGGTCAAGTTGGACAGGGCTCTGACAACCTGATCTAGATGAAGAGGTCCCTGCTCCTTGCAGGGGGGTTAGACTAGACAACCTTTAAAGGTCCCTTCCAACCCAAACTCTTTTATGATTCTAATTTGCTGACTTAACTCGACTGCTTCATTTCCTGTGTCCCCCAGATCACTGTTTAGTCAAGACACTCACTCCTGGCTCCACAACCAAGCAAAACTTCCTCTGACCACCTGTGTGAAGGTCACCTGCACAGGATAAGGACCTCATCTTGTTGTTGCTGAGCACATCTCCTGCAGCCCACTGCAGCCCTGGGCACATGGATCTCCTCCAGCCCACTGCAGCCGTGGGCACATGGATCTCCTGCAGCCCACTGCAGCCGTGGGCACATGGATCTCCTCCAGCCCACTGCAGCCGTGGGCACATGGATCTCCTCCAGCCCACTGCAGCCCTGGGCACATGGATCTCCTCCAGCCCACTGCAGCCGTGGGCACATGGATCTCCTGCAGCCCACTGCAGCCGTGGGCACATGGATCTCCTGCAGCCCCCTGCAGCCGTGGGCACATGGATCTCCTGCAGCCGTGGGCACATGGATCTCCTCCAGCCCCCTGCATCCATGGGCACATGGATCTCCTCCAGCCCCCTGCATCCATGGGCACAAGGATCTCCGCCAGCCCACTGCAGCACAGGCATATGGAGCAGTTGCACATCCCTGGCAGGACTCCAGCAGTGTAACCCCACTTGCAGAGGTCTGGCCATCACAGCACTGGCTGGTGACATGCTGCCCCAGAAATGAAATGGTAACTGGGGCAAAATACAGCAAACAGCTTATTTCCAGCAGGTGCTCCTGGTGACATGTTGGTTGTGATACCTACTGATGTTCACTATGGAAGTCATCCTTGGGTGCAGATGCATGGCATGCTCCAGTTCATGACTGGCACAAGGGGTCAGTGTATGTCTAGCCCTTTGATGTGATATGGGATGTTCTGCACCAAATGTAAGACCAAGTTCACACCTCTCTGGGCCCATCTTGTCTCCAGAGCTGATTTCCTTAGTAACTGAGCAAGAAATCATGCACAGTCTCCACAATGGCAGTAAGAAACCCTCAACAAACAGGCTGTGGCTCAAAACCACTGCCCTCGTAGCTGTGTGCAGGTGGAGGGCTGGGGCACAGGAAGCCATGCTGGGCTCTGAGAGCTGGTGGTTCACATTCTGCAACCATGTCCTGGCTACAAACCTCTGTGCTAGCAGAGAGTGGAGCAGTGGCCGAGGGGCTCCAAACAGCCCGAGGGAACAGCCAGGGATCCGGCAGGGAGCTGATAGACAAACCAATGATGGAATGAAAACCAAACAAATTAAAAGGGTAACTCGGAGAAGAGGCAGCTCTTGGATGGAGCTTTTCTTCTGACCGCCTTGCAGAGGGGAAAAGGAGGATGAAGAGAAGCGAGCTGCAGATGCTTGTGGTGCGGGTGGTGCAAGGGAAGGAAAGGGAGCCTGCAGAGACAGCCCCCACCAGCAGCAGCACTGGCAGGGAGCCGAGCAAGGGCGTTCACCCCCCAGGGCAGCTGGGCTCGGCTCTCCCCATGGCCTCTTGGCGGGCACCAAGTACTCCCTGCAGGCTGCTCAGAGGTGCTCAGGGATGGCCGGAGGCTGCTGCCTTTCGCCAGGACTCAGTGTCCCTGGGAAGCCTCCTCCCTGCCAGGTTTCCTTCCCCATGGTGCAGATGGGGAAAGCAGTGTGGAAGGAGTGCAGGGTGCTTGGCTGCTGTGGCTTGCGCTGCTGAGGGTAACGTCAAACTCTTCCTTCAGGGAAGGGCGCTGCACAGCCGGTTGTGTTCCTGCCTTCTGCAGTTTCTCGCCATACAACCCTGCCCTCTGATAAACCAAGCGGTACACGTCAGGGCCCCTGTTTGCTCCCAGCAGCAGGAATCTGTGGGTAAATCCTAGCTATGAAAGAGCTGGCTTTCATGGGGCCTTGCAATAAAAGCAAAGGCGGAAAGGGGATAGGCAGGAAAGCTGAAGTACTGAGATGGGTGACAGCTGACGATGCAGTGTCAATCCCTTACCAGGATAGCAAAATGCAGCAGAGAAAGCCTTTCATCAGGGTGCTTCAGCCTCAAACAGCCACTGTTTGGCTACAGTAGCAGAAGGCTTCATCTATCACGACTAACCGAAGGTAGGGCAAACACATAGAATTACACGGAAAATCGGGAAAGCCAAAGCTAATTAGCAGCAGAGCTTCCTGTGGAGCAGTCCGGGTTGGGACACTTGTGCCTTACTGGAGCTGTCTTTCTGGAGCAGAATACAGGATTGTTTTCACTGTCAAAATTGGTACCATCTCAGAAACTGAGAATGAAGAGCCCTGGGAGGACAGCCCTGGGTTTTAGCTCCGCGTTCCCATAGCACAAAGGTAGCTGTGGATACTTCTAAGGAGCTGTTCTTTGTGTCTGTGCTGTTTTTGCAATGGCTTCCACCTGTATTTGAGTAGATTTGGGGTTATAATCTGTTAGCATTAAAATCTGTTAATCTGGCTGTGCCCCTGTGGAGGAATTGAGCTGCTGAGTCTGAGCTGCCCAGCCAGGCCTTACGAAGATGGGGAGGGGGACTGCTCTTACGAAAAGCAGCCAAGCCAGCTACCACTTGTGTTGATCAGTTACCTGGCTGCAGGGGTGCTGCCGCGGGAGGCAGAGGTTGCTGCTACCCCTCATCATGCCAGGGAGGTGTGTTTCTGCCATGCAAAGCCTGCTGCAGCCCTAGGGAGCACATGGACTGCGGAGCAAGACCCGATGTGGGCCCCACAGGGCAGTGCTGCCAGAAGCCAAGGAGGAGTTAGAGCTTGCCCAGCCCTCCCTGTTCGGCTGCGGTAGCATCAGCACCCTCGGGCTTTGTACTTTGCTAACATGATATAGAAGGTGATTTTGGATCACTGTGCTCACTGTTTGCTGCAGATCCCTTGGGAGTCTGCCAGCACACCACACTGGTACCTGCTTATTCATGCCTATGCAGTGTGCACCATAAGCAAACAGCATGAAAACGTAAGCAGCAAAGCTGGAGGTACACCTGGGTGAAACAGGCATGTTCCTATGGATAGAAATACCGGGCACAAAGAACCCCTAGTGAGGGCACATCTGGAGGACTGTGTCCAGCTCTGGGCTCCTCAGTACAAGAAAGGCAAGGAGCTACTGGAGAGAGTCCATTGGAGGGCCATAAGGATGATCAGTGTTTTGGAGCATCTCTCTTATGAGGAGAGACTGCAGGAGCTGTGACTGTTTAGTCTAGAGAAGAGAAGACTGAGAGGGGATCTCATTAATGCATACAAACACTGCAAAGGTGGGTGCCAGAAGGATGGTGCCAGAGTCTTTTCAGTGGTGCTCAGTGACAGGATGAGGAGCAATGGCCATAAACTGAAAACACAGGAAGTTTCACTTCAACATAAGGAAGAACTGCTTTACGTTGAGGGTGGCAGAGCACTTAGCACAGAACACAACCTGTTCCAAGGCTGCCCAGGGGGGTTGTGGAGTCTCCTTCTCTGGAGACATTCAAAACCTGCTTGGATGTGTTCCTGTGTGACATTCTCTGGGTGACCCTGCCTTGGCAGGGGGCTGGACTAGATGATCTCTAGAGGTCCCTTCCAACCCAGATCCCTGTGACCATCAAAGCCCTGTTTTTTCCCTTTGCATTTCTGCCTATCCAAATCAAAGTGCATGTTCCCAAAGACTTCAACACTCACATCATCTGAAGTACGTCAGCATCCCTGCTCTCAGCACTGGGGCATCTGCACCCTGTGGTAGGCCTTCACACCTTGCGAGAGGCACAGCCCAGACAGGGAACAGGGGAAGACCGCAACAGATTCCACCTGCACTAGCTGGACACCCTCTGGTGTGCATGCCCAGCTCTGTGTCATGTTCTGCAAAAGTGCTGAGTGCCCCTGTGCCAAAGTGCATCTAAGTGGCTCTGTCTCTGGCACCCTGTAACAGCCAGGGCCACCCACCACTTTTCTGAGCCCTGGATTCATTTTCAGTCTGCATTTCATTAAGGTGAGATATACCTCTATAACCCAAGGCCTGTCTGCCTGGCTTTTCCTAGTCAGCATGGGTTCATGACTTCAAGAGAGCAGACTTTGGCCTCTTCAGGAACCTGCTCAGTAAGGTTCCATGGGACACAGCCCTAGAGGGCAGGGGGGCCCAAGACTGTTGGTTGATATTCAAGGATCACCTGCTCAAGCTCAGGAGCGAAACATCCCAACTAGAAGGAAGCGCTGCAGGAGGGCCAGGAGACCTCCTTGGATGGATAAGGAGCTGCTGAGCAAAATTCAAAGTTAAAAAGAGGCTTATAAAAGGTGGAAGCAAGGTCAGGCGGCCTGGGAAGAATACAGGGATGTTGTCCGGGAAGCTAGGGACCAGGTTAGGAAAGCTAAGGCCCACTTAGAATTAAACTTGGCTATGGATGTTAAGGATAACAGGAAGGGATTCTATAGGTACGTAGCAAATAAAAGACAGATTAGGGACACCGTGGGCCCTCTCCAGAAGCTATCGGGAGAACTGGCTACCCTGGATTTGGAGAAGGCTGAGGTTCTTAATGACTTCTTTGCCTCAGTCTTTACCGGCAAATGCTCTGACCACACCACCCAAGTCTTGGAAGGCAGACGCGGGCACGGTGAGGGTGGGGACCCTGGGCCCACTGTAGGAGAGGATCTGGTTAGATACCATCTTAGGAACTTGAATGTATACAAGTCCATGGGACCGGATGAAATCCATCCACAGGTCCTGAAGGAGCTGGCAAATGAAGTTGCTAAGCCACTGTCCATCATATTTGAAAAATCATGGCAGTCAGGTGAAGTTCCCAAAGGCTGGAAAAAGGGAAATATAACCCCCATTTTTAAGAAGGGGAAAATGGATGACCCAGGGAATTACAGACCAGTCAGTCTCACCTCTGTGCCTGGCAAAATCTTGGAGCGGATTCTCCTGGAAGGCATGCTAAGGCACATGAAAACCAACAAGGTGCTTGGTGACAGCCAGCATGGCTTCACTAAGGGGAAATCCTGCCTGACCAATCTGGTGGCCTTCTATGAAGGGGCTATGGAACTGATGGACAGGGGCAGAGCAGTTGATGTCATCTACCTGGACTTGTGTAAAGCCTTTGACACTGTCTCACATGACATCCTTCTCTCTAAGTTGGAGAGACATCAATTTGATAGGCGGACCACTCGTTGGATAAAGAACTGGCTGGATGGCCGCACGCAAAGAGTAGTGCTCAATGGCTCAATGTCCAGCTGGAGACCAGTAACGAGTGGTGTCCCCCAGGGATCGGTGTTGGGACCGGTTTTGTTCAACATCTTTGTGGGTGACATGGACAGTGGGATTGAGTGCGCCCTCAGCAAGTTTGCCAATGACACCAAGCTGTGTGGTTCGGTTGATACATTGGAGGGAAGGAATGGCATCCAGAGGGACCTTGACACACTTGTGAGGTGGGCTGATGCCAACATGATGAAGTTTAACCATGACAAGTGCAAGGTCCTACACCTGGGTCGGAGCAATGCCAGGCACAGCTACAGGTTGGGCGGGGAGGAGATTCAGAGCAGCCCTGCGGAGAAGGACTTGGGGGTGTTGGTCGATGAGAAAATGAACATGAGCCGGCAGTGTGTGCTTGCAGCCCAGAAAGCCAACCGTATCCTGGGCTGCATCAAAAGGAGTGTGACCAGCAGGTCGAGGGAGGTGATCCTGCCCCTCTACTCTGCTCTCGTGAGACCTCACTTGGAGTATTGTGTGCAGTTCTGGTGTCCTCAACATTAAAAGAACATGGAACTGTTGGAGCAAGTCCAGAGGAGGGCCACGAGGGTGATCAGGGGACTGGAGCACCTCCTTTATGAAGATAGGCTGAGAAAGTTGGGGCTGTTCAGCCTGGAGAAGAGAAGGCTGCATGGAGACCTCATGGCAGCCTTCCAATATCTGAAGGGGGCCTACAAGGGTAGTGGAGAGGGACTACTATCAGGAACTCTAGTGATAGGACAAGGGGTAATGAGTTTAAACTTAAACAGGGGAAGTTTAGATTGGATATAAGGAAGAAATTCTTTACTGTAAGGGTGGTGAGGCACTGGAATGGGTTGCCCAGGAAAGTTGTGAATGCTTTATCCCTGGCGGTGTTCAAGGCAGGGTTGGACATAGCCTTGGATGGCATGGTTTAGTGGGAGGTGTCCCTGCCCATGGCAGGGGGGTTGGAACTAGATGATCGTAAGGTCCTTTCCAACCCTAACTATTCTATGATTCTATGAAGGGCAGGTCCTGCCTGACCAACCTGATCTCCTTCTACAATAAGGTGACCCGCCTGGTTGATGAGGGAAAGGCTGTGGATGTTGCGTATTTGGGCTTTAGCAAAGCATTTGCCACTGTCTCCCTCAGTGTTCTCCTGGAGAAATTGGCTACTCATGGACCTGGATAGGAGGATTCTTCACTGGGTTGGAAACTGGGTGGATGGCAGAGCCCAAAGAGTGTTAGTAGATGGTATCACATCTAGTTGGCAACTGGTTGTTAGCGGTGTCCTTCAGGGCTTGGTGTTAGGGCCAGTGTTGTTTAATGTCTTCACTGATGATCTGGATGAGGGGATCAAGTGCACTCTCAGTAAATTTGTGGATGACACCAAGTTCAGCAGGAATGCTGATCTGCTGGAGGATAGGAAGGCTCTGCAGAGGGATCTGGACAGGCTGTATGGATGGGCTGTGGCCAATGGTGTGAGGTTCAACACAGCTCAGTGCCAGGTCCTGCACTTGGGTCACAACAACCCCATTCAACACTACAGGCTCGGGGAGGAGTGGCTGGAAGGCTGCTTGGCAGAAAAGGAGCTGGGGGTGCTGACTGACAGAGCTGAACATGAGCCAGCTTGTGTCCAGGCAGCCAAGAAGGCCAATGGCATCCTGTCCTGTACCAGCAATAGTGTGGCCAGCAGGGCCAGGGCAGTGATCGTCCTCCTGTACTCAGCCCTGGTGAGGCCGTACCTCGAATCCTGTGTTCAGTTCTGGGACCTCACTAGAAGAAAGGCATTGAAGTGCTGGAGTGGGTCCAGAAAAGGGCAATGAAGCCGGTGAAGGGCCTGGAGAGCAAGTCTGATGGGGAATGGCTGAGGGAACTGGGCTTGCTTAGTCTGGAGAAGGCTCAGGAGGGACCTTATCACTCTCTACAACTGCCTGAAAGGAGGTTGTAGTGAGGTGAAGGTTGGTCTCTTCTCCAAGCAACCAGTGACAGGACAAGAGGTAATGGCCTCAAGCTGTGCCAGGGGAGGTTTAGATTGGATATGATGAAAAATTTCTTCACCGGGGGGGTGCTCAGGCATTGGAACAGGCTGCCCAGGGCAGTGGTCACCATCCCTGGAAGTGCTCAGAAACCATACAGATGAGGCTCTCAGTGCCATGGCTTAGTGGTGGTCTTGGCAGTCCTGGGGTAATGGTTGGACTTGATCTTAAAGGTCTTTTCCAACCTAGCTGATTCTATGATTCCCAGTATCCCCAGATAACCTCAATTCAATTTAGCTGACATGCCTCAGATACGCTGGAGTTCTATAAGTTTTAGTGACAATCGGTGGCTGGGCAGAGAAGAGACCGGTATCAGTGACCGTGTCCATGGAAAGCTGGTAGGAGCTTGGTTTGATTGCAGATGACATGCCACTTGGCACATGGGCACAGCTGGGGTGGTCATGCCATTGCCTGCCTCTGGTCCAGCAGCAGCAGGGCTGGCAGCAAGGTTTAGTGGGCCAGCAGCCTGGGGGAGGTTGGGAGCCTGGTTTTGTTCCACCACTCAACAACTTGCTTCTTGATGCTTTCAAAAAGTGGCAGCCTCAAGTGCATGAAAAGACAGTTCCTGTTCTTACGTTCATGTATTTATTTGGATTGTCTTTGCAATGACATTTTTAATAGATGTTTCAATTTCATTTTCTTATCCCTTTGGATTTAACTGCACTCATGCTACTGCAGTTCAGAATCACTGGCCATTTAATGGTTCACCTTTCATTCAATCTGTTACATTTACCATATTGCTTGTCCATAGGACTTTGCCACATCCTCGATGGCTGGCAGCTAACATCCTGTGCTTGTCCAGCGGGCTTTGTCACTGGTACAGACAGAGCAAGTACAGATCTGGGGGGAAGCCTGCATGTGAGTGTAACAGGAACCACAATGGAAGAATTTGCCTAAGATCAGACTATGCTGGCCAAGCAGAGTACCACAGCTGTTTTTAAAGTCTTTGCTCCGAGCTAGGCCTGCAGTGCCAGGCCAGATGTGATTCTTTCCACACTCCCTTTCTTCCAGCCCCCTTTGAGATCCCTGATGTCATGCATTGCCCTCCCTTCTCCCCCAAGCCTTTGGTGAAGCAGAGCTCCTGCTGCACCACATCACACCCACAGCACCCAGTCCTGCCCACAGCAAAGAGAGGCCGATGTTGCAATAGACTGCTGGTAATTTGCTTCTCTGTGCCAAGACACCTCTGTCTGGCTCTCCCACTGCATTCACCACACACCTAGGCCTGGGGGAGGAAGCCTTCACCAAGCACTCACCAAGGGCCTCTCCAGTGGGCTTGAGCGGGAACAAAACATCATCACAGCTCAGGTTTGGCACTGCCTCACTAGAATGACATAAGCTGGGCAGGCACATGGAAGGTACAGATGGACCCTGAGGTAGGGATGTTCAGAGCAGGGTGAACATTTCTGGAAAGCAGAAAAGCACTGAAACATTCAGATTCCTCTAAGCCACCCACAAGCAGCATCTGCCACAGGCTCCAGCAGCCAGCGCTTTTGCTCCACTCCCCTGCAGGGATGACTGAGACTGAAGCAGCCCCAGTTCAGTACATGCTGGAAAAGAATTGTCTGTTTCCTTCAGCTCCCCAGTTCAAAGTTAGGCAGCAAAGTCACCGTCTTTCCTAGAAAGGGTGGGGATGTGTACAGTGTTAACTCATTTGCCAACTTGTGCTCTACCTGGCATTCTGCTGGCTGCCCCTGGGGCTGCATGTGATGGGACTGGTTTGACTCCTGTACCAGAGGAGAAGCTGTTGAGCAGCTAAGGACCATCCTCAGCAGGGCTCCTTGGCCCTGTGGCTATCTCAGTGGGCAGGAGAGCTCCTGCTCCATTTCCAGCCCAGGTCTCCTCTTCCTCTGCTCACTGACTTTGTTTCCTTGCAGACTCATACAAAGCCCAAGGAGAAAGAAGCTAACCTGGCAATAAGGGACAGGGGCAGCTCTGGGAATCTAAATAGATACCCTTACAAGACAAAATCATAGTATGTTTATCTAACACTGATAACATGGCAGCAATGGGAGGTGAATTTGGGCTTGCAGAGTAACTGAGGTGCTTAGCCAGAGACCCACCGTCTATTTTCCACACCAGTTGTCCCCTATCCTTCTGTGAGAAGAAAGGGGACAGGAGCCAGACATGTTAGAGATAGCACCTCAGCTCTGGAGAAGGGTGTCCTCCCCCTCCTCTGGGCAGTTATTGAAATCCTCCTTCCATCAGATCACTTCCCAGACCCAGGGCCTGACGTCCCTCTTGACACATCATCTCTCTCTTCAGCCCTTTCACCAACACTCCACTCAGCCCTTGTGTCTCTCTCCTTCCCTCCTACTGCCCTCCCATTTTGGGTAAACAGGGTGACCAAACAATTAGGGCTAATTATTCCTCCAGAATTGCTGCAAAGGACATAGCTTCACAAGAGGCCTTACAGCAAATTAACATTTTATCAGCACTGGAACAGTCTCCTTTTGTCCCCGGGCCACGCACACTAATGCTTATCTTGTGTCAGCTCTGACTCCGGGAGCGGACTTAAGTCACTAAAACATCCCAAATTAACTTCCAGCAAAAAATGCAAGCCGACCCTACAACCAACCAGCCCTTAAGAGGGAAGTGGTTGGGACTGTATGGGGTGGAGAAGGGGAGAAAGCCATGAGGATGGGGGAAGAAGGGAGCAGAAACGGGGAATGGACCTTCTCCTCTCAGCGGGTATGTTCAGCCGCTGGTGGAACCACAAATGGTCAGTCAGAGCCCTCTAAAGGATGGCCGGGCAGTGCCATGCTCCCAGGCTTCTCCCAGAACAACAGATTTGGCCATGTTGGGTCCCGACTGTAACCCAAAGTGCACTGGAAGCTACAGACTGCAAAATGAACCAGAACTGAACAGTTATTGCAGTATGCAACAATGGCAGTAACTACTTCCTGTTAGGTAAGAGCGTTATTATAAGGCAGTTATTAATTGCCAGTACAATCCCTTTCAACTGAGAGAAAAACTCTGCTGTGGTGTCCATAGTGGAGAGGGGAGCAGAGGCAGCTGTGGCCAGGTTGCCCGCGTCATGCTATGGGCAGGCTGTCTGGCTCCTTCCACAGGCGAGGGCCCCAGTCTGATGGTACAATGAATTGAGCTGTAATGTCCTACCACTGGGTTAGAAGCCACGTGTGACAAGAAGCTCTCACTGATACAAACTCCTCATGGCAGATCACATTTGTCCAAACAACTGTGGTGGCTTTACTTCATACTAGCAGGGCTTCATGCAGGTTCTGTCATCATGTGTCCAGGCCAGGGTTGCATGGCACCTCAGAGGTTTTGCCATGTGTTCTCTCTTGCTTTCCACCCATCCCTTTATCCTAGGTGTCACCAGCGTCCTTCAAATGCAGATCCCGTCAATCCTTTGCACGTTCTCTGTGCTCTATGCACATCCCGCTCCAGATTCAGGTTTTGTGCCCAATTCCTCCAGAAGACTTTTGCCCAGACCCTATTGCAACTTCTGCAATGGTTTCAAGTCACCCAGGAAAGGTGAGCACAGCACTGAAATTGTGCTGTCGGTGGGGGAGGGGAGCCTGACCAGCGGATCTGCAACGTCCTCAGGTGGTACAGCACTGTGCAGCCAATAGGTATGGACTAAGTTGTGGAATGAGAGGTAAATCAAGTCAGCACAGACTCAGTGGAAGCCCATCCAATTAAGACCCTCATCACAAGGTCTTGTGACCAGCCAACTCCTCATGCTGTGTGTGAGCTGCCTCTCCATGCCCTGCACATGCCTTCCTCAGCAGGCATCCTTCCCATGCCATGCTGCATCTGCAGACCCACAAGCACCGGGCTGCAGGAGGCACCATGTGTCCATGCACAGCAATGAGATCGGACCAGACCTGCCACCCAGAAGCCACCCAGCCTCTCTCTGCGCTCTCCCTGAGCCAGTTTCATGCAGGCCTGCGAATCCCATTCTACTTCAGCTTTGGTTTTCTTCTTTGTACTTACTTTTCAAGCTGTCCTTGCACTTCTCTTTGCTCACCATGTGAGCTAATTGGTTACAGGCTGCCAGGGCCTGCAGGGCTGTGCTAGAGGAGCTGCAGGCTGACATTTCAGAGTCAGCAGGGTTTCAGCGCTGGGTTAGAAGATGCCAGGCTACTGATTCAAAGATGGCAGGACTACGATAAAGGTCCAGATCAAAGGGCCTGGACTGAGACCTGTGAGAAAAGTTTAGGTGAAAGCATCATCTGCGGAGTAAGAAATACAGAAATATGTCCTGCATAGGGGCAATCTCAAGACACAGTGAACTGCTAAAGGACTTTATGTAGAGAAATTAGCCAAAGCATCACTTGTGGTCTTTCTGGTTCTCATGGCAAATGAATGAACTGCAGCTGGTCCACTGGAGGTCCATGGAGTGTCAGGCAAGACACTCTTATGCCACTGCCATCAGCCTTTTGCAAAGGGAATATACACACAAAGTCCCCACAACACAGTAGGGAAAATTGGGAATGAAGTTAAGCCCAGGAAGAAGGGAGGGGTAGGGGGAAGGTGTTCTGGTTATATTTCCCCCAGTAAAGCCTGTTTTGCCCATGACAGTAACTGGTGTGTGACCTCTCCTGGTCCTCACCTCAACCCACGGGCCTTTTGCTTATTTTCTCTCCCCTGTCCTGTTGACAGAAGCAGCTTCTGTGGCCACCTGGTGTCCAGCCACAGTCAACCCACTGCACATGCATATGTGCTAATTCAGCAATGCCTATCGGAAACAGGTTACCTGTTCATGGCAGAGCTCACTCCAGTCTGACCCGCTCACTGAGCCAGCACCGCAAGACCAGTATGAACGCTTTCCAGTACATACCCCACAAGGGAGACACGGCTTTGTTAGGAGGAGGGAGGGAGGTAGGGATAAAAAAGAGTTCTACACTTCCGCTGAGGATAGAATGA
Source organism: Amazona ochrocephala (assembly GCA_039720435.1). Lineage (NCBI taxonomy): Eukaryota > Metazoa > Chordata > Aves > Psittaciformes > Psittacidae > Amazona > Amazona ochrocephala. The sequence continues at coordinate 22,443,141 of CM077876.1, forward strand.
GAAGGAACTGAAAAAATGGGAACTTGGGTCACACACTGGGGAAACAATTTCCAAGTTAATATGAGAGAGGCCCTGGAACAGACTGCCTGAGACATCACTGCACTGCCATCCTTGGAGGGTTGCTATGAAAAAGCCTGAAACGTGTCACTGGGGAGGAAAGTGTTCTCACTTCAGGGAAGAATGGACTAGGGCACTCCTAATGCTTCCTTCCCGTCTCTTCTCCCATCCCTTCCCAACAATTCTGCACCTTTAACAGTCTACAACCTGCCATAATCTAGATGTTTGCATAGAAACATGGCAATAACTCTATCTCACGAAGTATACACCACTCATCAGTCCCTGTATGGCATTCCAAGGACACTCAGAAGAGCAGCATGATACACAAATGTTTTTGCTCCAAGTACTTCAGTTCTTAAGGAAGAAATACTGTAGCTACTGACGAGGGGAGCAAGCCTCCAAGTTAAACAATTCTGACTCTGCCTAGTGAAGGGCACAGGGAGAGAGAAACACTAATCTGTTCTTCGAAATACCTTAATTTGGTGATTTCTAAGCAAGGGGGGTGGATTGTATCTGGCAGAGGACAGGGAAACAGCAGAGGATGTGACTGAGAGGTGGTGTATGAGGGACAGGGGTAGAGCAGGACAGAGCTCCCTCAGGGAAGGAAGGAGAGCCAAGCAGGGCAGCCAGTGGTAGCCAGCGGCAGCCAGTGGCAGCCAGGCGGAGCCTCCTCCTGCAGACAGAGCCTTCCCAGAGTAGCCCCAGCCCCTGCCTCTAGGACCTCTTCCTCTGACCATCCATCCTTCCAACCCTGACATCACTTCCCAAGGCTGAATACTTAACCAGTTCTTAGAGGGAGGGAGAGCGTACTCTTGAAGAGATATGAGGGGAAAAATGCGGCAGCATTCCTGACCAAACTCAGCTCAGTACCTTCCCATTCCCTCAGCTGCACTTGGCATTGGAGAAATACACAAACCTGCTGCTTTGTTTGCTTCAGGCACATTATAAAGTAATTAACTATCACCTTTCCCATGTCATGACTGCTTGAGAATGACACTTCTTTCCCTCTTCATTGCCAAAATGACTTCTTCACGAGCTCAGTAAAGGGAACAGACACAGTTCTCTGTATGAGTGAAAAATACCCATCAAATAGCCCAGAAAATAAGAAAGAAAACTGCTTTTGCCACTCAAGAAGATTCAAACTACAGAGCTCTGAGGTTGATGTAGGCTTTCTTTCATTTTTTACTGAAGGTTGTTTCTCAGAATTTGGGATTGGCTTTTCTCAAAAGATCACCCAGCAGTGAAAAGCCCATCTGGACTAAGTAGCCTACCAAAGGCAAACAGTGTTATCAGCGAGGCACTCACTGCAAAGAAGCGGGCACTCCTGTGCAAAAGGTTCAGGTTCTTCCTTATCTCTTTAACACAGCCCATCAAGGTTTTAGCTTTCACAATGCAGTTTTAGGACATGGCATCCCTCTGCAGCTAAACAGAAAACTCCAACATGTGAAAAAGATCATGCAGTTCCTGAAGGCAGAAACAGTGTGTGCGTTCTGAACAATAAAACCTTATTTTTCTTAAATCAACTATTAGCGGTGTTGAATTAAAAAAAAAGAACAATCTTCAATATTAGCACTTTTCAGCTGCAATTTAAGAATGCCTCCTGTGGCTAACTACAAAGGTGGGTTTGCCTCTTTTCCAACAGTGCAGTGCAATCCACTCTGTATCACAAAGTCAGAATTCATAGGCAGCAAAGAGGAAATTTACTGAAGTCTGAACAGATTTCAATAACTTCCCTATTTCTGCAACAACCTGCAATAAGGTAACAATTGCATTCACAAATCATAATGCCATTGGCACAAAAGAAGAATACCCTATCTGCTTAGAGCTTTCAGTTACAAAGGATCCTTATTTAACATTGGTAGAAATTATGTTTGGAAAACACGCGTGAGTATAGTCTAAAATATTAATCAATTGCTGTTGGTGAAGAATACTGTGCAAGCTTTGCTCCTTTTCCCATTTGGTAGTTCAATGAACATTAAGCTGAAAGGGGGCAACACATCCATCAGGTAGGTTGTCTTATCCGGATTGCAAAATACTGCAAAGACTTAGAATTAAAGAATTATTACCTCTCATTCAATTCCTGTTTCGCTTAGATTCCCTGAGGCTGGTAAGTTATATCCCCCAGCTAAATCTCAAGCATGGGGCTTCAAAAAAGAGCAGTTCCTGTCACGAAGGCCAACTTCTAGGCCCAGCCACGTGTGGAACACCTGCAGTGACAGGGCATACACTGGGTCTAGGCAACGAACCCAGCTGAGGAGACAAGCATGGTACAGCAACTCTTATCAGCCACCACACAGAGCATCAGAGCTAAAATGGATTTTGGAAAGACACAATGAGAGTGAGGTAACATCAACAACAGCTCTCGCGCCAGGACCCCTTCTGGACCTCAAACCTCACCTGGGGCTCTGGACTGCAGTTCTGGGTGAGCAATTGGCAGAACGAAGCATGTGAGCATCTAAGTCCTTCATGAAATTTAATCCTAAAAGACTAGAACTTGCCAGCAGCAGAATTCAAACTTAATACAAATCTTGTGCCTCAGCCACAGAACTCTCCTTTCTTCTTGCCTTACAACACTTAGGCCACATCTCGAAAAGTAAATGTTATAGGAGGAGAAGATAATTGTCTTGGGCACCACCAGCTAACTCTTCCCACCTCCTACTGTGTAGGAGGTTTCTCTGAATTTCCTGTCTAAGACTGTGTGGCAGTATGTGGGTGCAAGGGGACTGACAGCAAAACCTTTACTGACCGTTCCATCCCTGCTTCAAGTCAAAGCAAAAGGACTGCAATCCATGAAGACAAGCCCCAAGAACATACTATTTTGCTGAAAGAAGAAATGCTAGACTTATTTAATTAGAAAGCTCCAGTGCTTTTGAACACAACTTGAACTTTTCTGGATACCCATCTAAGGTCAGGAGTGCACTTTGACTGTATTAATAGCCATCAGTGTTAGAAAACTCTGAAGCCATACATTGTTAATGAGGCTAACAGCAAGATCACTGAAAGTTCCTCTCTGCTGCACAAAAGCTGCTTATTTATTTATTTATTTTAAATGCCCTACCATGCTCTGGGCAGTTTCCTGCCATCACCCAGGAGAGCCGAGGACTGAAATGGGGTGACCTAACTCACATGAAGGAACAAGAACGTGACTAGGAAAAAGAATCACGAAAGAATATGCTCAGGAGCCAGTGAAAGAGAAATATGAAAAAGGACAGTCTGGGGAAATGAGACGTGCTGAAGAACACAAGGGAGTAAGGAAGGGAGAAAGCAGAAACAGTACATAATACATCATAGCGAGGGCATTATAAACCAGTATTTAAACTATAGGGTTTTGGTTTTTTTCCTACAAAAATAGTTGAAATTTTAACAAACCCATCAAACCTCACTATAAGATACTGCTGACTCTGGCTGTTTGCTTTCTCATGGGACACAAGCAACCATTGTTGTGGCAGGGCCCACAGAAGGGGACATGTTCGCTTGTCAGCTGCTTCAAATCCAAGCCAGTGCCTCGGTTTAAGCCACCAGTGTGGGGTGGGGAGTTGGATGAAGATGATGATACTTCAGCATGAAGCAGACGGGGAGATGCCAGTCCTGCCATGAGTTTGGTGACCTCCAAGCAGAGGCAGTCAGCAGCTGACAAATACAGGAGGAATCCCCCACATGTGACAGCAAAATTCCACAAGTCCTCCCTCCTACAGCTCTGTTTAAACCAGAAATGGCAAATGCCAGTGAAAGGAAAATAAAACAAGACACTGAATATAAAACAATATAAGATACAAAAATGTCATTCTTCTGTTGAAACTATGTAAAACAAACAAACAAAAAAAAAACCCTACTAAACAAATATACAGAATTAAAACTACACACAAAAGATTTATAAAATTAAAACTACATGAAAGAGCTGCTATCTCCAAGACTTCTGCAAGACCTGGCTTCTTGCCTTCCATCTGCACTAAACTACTTAGCAGGAACAAAGCACATTTGATTTCTGTTCTTTTGTGAGAACATGAAACATTTAATTAGTTGATAATAAAACCCTACAGAATTTGAAAAGATAGGGAAGTGGTTTTTTTTTTTGTGAAAAGACTTTTTTAGGATCGAGCCAGACAAAAAATGAACTGCCCCAGCAGCCTGCCTATCATGGGTCTGCTAAGCTCCACAGGACTGCTTCTTCTCTAAATAACTCTTAATATGACACAAGTCACAAGACACATTTGACAAGTTTGTAACAGGGCATTACAGCATCACCCCCCAAAAATGGTGGATACCTTACACACACATCACAGCTACAGAGATGGTAATCCCAATTCAATACACAACCAAAACTTTAATGGTTTAACACAAAATACAGCAACAACAGACATTAAACTTTAGGAACAGCCAAAGCAGAACCTAAACGTTGCTTTCGCCAAGACGAGCTTTGCCAGTCTGCCCGAGATCCCGGAGACGCAACCTCTGATTTTCCTCCAACCTTCTACTGCTTCTCGAGCGAAAGCCCCAAAACAACGCAGTGCAGATTTGCTCTGCACGGCTCGAGGCAGTGAAGGCACCGCGGGGCTCCTCGCGGGCCAGCAGTGACGCCCGCAAGGCTTCCCCGCACTGGTGCGGACACACCAGCCCCACGAGGCGCCGACACCAAGGCCCAAGTCACCCGCGGGTAACTTCGGTACCGAACGAGGCCAGAGGCTGCGCACCGAGAGCACGCAGCTCTCGCACTGACCCGCGCGGCTGCAGCCCCAAGCACTGAGTCCCCTCGGAGCCGAGCCAAGGCGCCCTGGGCCCCCACGAGGCAGCGGCACCAGCACCGCGGACCCAACCCTTCACATGGAGCGAACACCCCCACACAGACAGCACCGCCCCGGGCCGGAACCCGCTCTCCGCGCACGCGTGGCGGGGCTGCCGGGGCCCCTCCCGTTCCGGCCGGCACGCGACCTTCCCCGCTCGCTCGCTCGCTCCCAGCACGGGCGGTGCTGGCAGCGGCGCATGCGCACTGCCGTTCCCCCGCGCCCCGTCCGCGCCGCGCACATGTGCTCTCTCACGGGCGCATGCGCCCTGCCGCTGCCTCCCCCCCGACCCACGACGCTGACGTCGGGAGGCGCCGGCGCCCGCGCGTGTCCCCGCCTCCCGGCGCGTGCGCGGTGCGCGCGGCCGGTGCGTGGCGTGCGGCGCGGTGGGGGCGGGTGGGGGCGGGGCGGGTATATATAGCGCGCGGCCGGGGCGGCGGCCTCCCCCTTGTCCCCCGGCCGCCGTCGGAGCTGTGTGCGCAGTGCGTGTGCTCCGGACACCCGGACACGCCGGCCCGGCCCCGCCGCACCATTTATTACTAAAAATATATAAAAAGCCAAAAAAAATCCAAAAATCCTAAAAAATACCTTTAAAAAAAAAAAAACCAACCCTCCTTTCTTCCGCCTCCCGACAACCTTCTGCAACCGGCCGGTTTGATATAAAATAATCCGGTGAAGCGAAGCCCCCGGACCCGGCGCAGCCGAGAGGAGACACCGAGAGAACCCGACCCCCGCTGAGGCCACAGCAGCAGCCACAGCAGCAGCCGCCGCCGCCACCTCCGCCAGGCCCGGCACGGAGTGAGCCAGACCCCCCCGGCCCCTTCACCCGCCGCCGCTGCCGCGCAGCCGCCTCCCGCAGCCGTTAAGTTTCGAATCCGCCCCCGGCGTGCTCCCCCTACCCCGTCCCTCACGCCGCCACTGCCGGCCCCAGCCCTCACGGACCGCCGGGCCGCCGCGGCCTCCTCGCCTCGTCAGCGCCCTCCCTTTGCCCTCCCGCGCCGGGAGACGGCGGCAGGATGAACCCCAGCGCCCCCAGCTACCCTATGGCCTCCCTCTATGTGGGGGACCTGCACCCCGACGTGACGGAGGCCATGCTCTACGAGAAGTTCAGCCCTGCCGGGCCCATTCTCTCCATTCGCGTCTGCAGGGACATGATCACCCGCCGGTCGCTGGGCTACGCCTATGTCAACTTCCAGCAGCCCGCCGACGGTGAGTACCGGGGCGGGGGGGCGAGCCGGGGCGGCCGCCGCCGGAGGAGCCATGTTTCTCCCCCGCCCCCACCACGGCTCGGCGCGGTCCCCCTCCCTCCTTCCCCACCCCCCTCCCGGGCCGCCGCCGCCCCGCGTCCATTTTCCCATCCCGGCGCTGCCGAAGCGGGCGCTGGCGCTGCCGGGACGGGCAAACTTGACGCCGCGCGGGGGAAGTTTGCGGCGGGGCCGCCGTTGGCTGACACGCGGCCTCGGGCCGCCCGCGCCTCGTGGCGGGGAGGGGATGGGGGGGAGGCGCTTCCGCCGACGGGAACCGAAAGCCGGCGACGGGCGGGGAAGGGCCCCCGCATGGCGGAGGTGCCCCGGCCGGGCCGCGGGGTGGGGTGGGGGTGAGTGAGCGTGTGTGTGTGTACAGGCGGCTTTTCCACAGGCGGGCACGGCACGTCCGTGCGCGGCTGCATGAGAAATCTGGGATGAAGGCTAGCTTGAAGAAAGCATCATAGTCATTATCTCCTTTTAATAACTACGCAGGAGCTGGGTGTGTATGCGTGATTAAGAAGCTAAAAAGAAGGAAGCAGGACGTACCAGGATGGTTTGGTAGTTCCGCAGATGTCCAGTCAAAGCACAGGCCAAAGCATAGCATGTTAGGCCACCATCGCATGTCTGTCTCATGTAGGGAGGGGATGAAGTCACTTGGGCCTCCTTTGCTTGCTCTTCATGTGGCAGGCTGCACGCTGATCCATTTCTCTTTACAGTGAACTCTTTATTAAACTTGCTTTCCACAACGTGTTGCTGGTTCTCTGTATCAGTAGAGAAACTTTCCATGTCATGTTTGTGCTAAGTTGGGCAAACAGGCCTGTTCATTTGGAAGGCGCTTCAATAAAATAACCAAATGTGACTGATTCTAAGTTTTGTGGAGTACAATTAAAAGGAAGTATACCCCAAAACAGCAGTAAAAACCCCAAGCGACCAGCTAGAACATATTTGATTTCAAGTACAGTTAAGAACTTTCTATTATAATGATTTTATTTTCAAGGATATAAAAGGTATTTGAATTACGAACTTTTCAAGCAATAAGATTAACTGACTTTGCTTCAGCATATAGCCATTATCAGATTTTGGTGCACCAATGACATCTGTATCTAAGTAGTAAAAGTTATTGTCTCATCTTTTTAATGGGCAGATATTTCATCTGCTATCAACTCACTTGAGAAAACTTAAAATACTTAGCCATTGTTTAGGGTGAGATAATTTGAATGCTTGTTTTACCATACTTTGCTTTCATTCAATAAAAACCTGCAGTACAGTTTACCCAGAAAGAAAAATAAAGGGTTAACACAGTTCAGTGATATTATCAGTGCTCTGATAATGTCAAGGCAGAAGTTGAAGGTGATTCGAACACTTCTGCAGCTTAGTGATGACAGAATTGTGTAAGGGCAACTTTGTCATTGTTTTTGGGCAACCTGTTCAACCCTAGGTTTTGTGACTGGCTTTGTAATTTGTCAAATGTGGGGGAAAAATGCAGCTTATTCACCTGAGCAGTGCTTGCATTCAGAGCTTGAGAGAGTGCCTCTTACAAAAATGCTGTTACTGCAAATGTTGTACATACGTTTCAGACTTCAAGAAGTGCACATATTTTATTCTATGCTTAGTCCAGTTCAGCTAAAAGCATTTCTCATCTGTATCAAACTTGCAGCTGGCACGTATCTGTAAGCATTTGTTTAAAATATACTTAAATGATGTTGTGTGATCATACTTTTGCAACATGATTTGATATTCTTGGCAAATACCTAGAAAGCATTTGCTGATTATTTTTTTTGCTTCATAGATCATTCTATCGTTTTACTGAAACCTTGAAGTAATAGGGAGATTGGTGTAATAGCAGGGTTATTCTTACACTGGTTTTATTTTTATTCCAGAGTAGCTGCCTTTTCTTGGTTTAGCCTAATTCTTAGCTATATCTCCAGCTATGCTTATTAAACAGCTAGTAACAAATAGCTGGGGTTTAGAAAAATGTCTTTGAAGATGTGTTTGACATCACCAGCTGTCTGTAAACTGGGGATCTCAAAGCTCTCCCAAAACCTCATTAGACCTGATGACACGTTGGTGAGGTATGCACACATTTCGTAATTGTGACTTTTCAGATTTGAGTCACAGTCTGGAGCAAAAACCCAGGCGCTCTTGTTTAGTCACTAAACTAGGAATATTCTTGAGTAATCTGAAACTGCGCTTCTCCTGTCACATTTTTCGAGTGGTTATGTTTCCAGAGGTTTCTTATTTTACAGCTGTTGCTGGGAGGGACTCTTCATTAGGGACTGTAGTGATAGGACGAGGGGTAACGGGTTAAAACTGAAACAGGGGAAGTTTAGATTGGATATGAGGAAGAAACTCTGTACTGTGAGGGTGGTGAGGCACTGGAATGGGTTGCCCAGGGAAGTTGAGAATGCTCCATCCCTGGTGGTGTTCAAGGCCAGGTTGGATGGAGCCTTGGGTGACATGGTTTAGTGTGAGGTGTCCCTGCCCATGGCAGGGGGGTTGGAACTAGATGATCTTAAGGTCCTTTCCAACCCTAACTATTCTATGATTCTATATTCGGCACAGTTCAGCATTAAGTGTATATTTCTTGTGATTTTTGAAATTTAGTGGACTGTCCAGTTGCTCACAACTAAAAAGAGAACTGGTGACTCACTCAGTAAAAGCTCCAGCGGAATCAGCGGAAGTACAGCATGGGGTAGGTGTGTCCACTTGGTAACAAGTTAACTGCTGAATGGAGTTGTCTCACCAGCATGCAGCCTCTCCTGGCTGAACCGCAATGAAAGTGAGCCAGTTTTACTTGTTGTGAATTTTAATGAGTCTGGCTCCTACCTGTTGTCAGATGTATTCCAGAAAAGCTTTAAAATCTACAGTGGAACGACGATGTGGTGTTGGCTAAGCAGAAATCTTTAAACTTCTATTTCTGCTGCACAGCAGAGGTGAGGAGAGCTGTTAAGAGTTTCCATGCTGTCCTTGTCTTTATGGAGGAATTGCATTGGTCTAAATGCATGCTTGCTGCTAGTTAAGAGTAGCAATGCTTGCGAAGGCTGGGATGGACCAACTTTGAGTCAGATGTTTGGGAAATGTGTCCAGGAACACACATTTTTGAGGAGTGTCGGGATTATTCTTGAAGCAATTAGCATGAATTAGAAAAGCCTTATTTCTAGCAAAGGAAGGCCTATTACTGCTTCTGGAAATAATGAACTGTTTGTTGCTGGCACTTTTATAGGTGCTGGCAGTAATAATTCTAATTACTTCCAGGGCAATAGCAGTGTGTTCAATGTTTCTACTGTAGCCACCCTGATTATCCACATTTCTTACTTTTTGGCCATCTTGTTTGGGGTTTTTTTTCCCCATTTGTAATGTAAAGCCTTACAATGCTTTTTGTTTCTCATTGTCAGTATCTAAGTTGTCTTTTCCTTCCTGCTTAACTTATTTTAAAGTTTGTGAAAGCTTTGTCAACTTATTTAAAAGACTGGCAATGTTTAAATTTTTTTGTGGGTTCAACTTAAATCAGTCGTTGACTTGCTACTGTTGTGTGAATATGGTGATATTATCAACAGATAATTTTTTTGTGCAAATGAATGTTAGATGTTTGTTACAGGATCTTTCAGAGATTGAGCTTCAAATTCACTTGTAATCTGAAAAATGTGTCAGAAAGGACGTAAAGCGGGGTGTGCCACGTGAACCAGAGGCTGATGGCAAATCTTGTTTTACTGTGAAGATAAAAGCAGTGCTTAAAGAGCAAAAAGATAAAATAGGGGTTTCCACAATGAGGTTGGCCCTTGGCCCTTCTAAGAGTGGCAATTAATGACATGGTTTTTAAACTAATACTGAACTGATTTCAGTCTTGTTAACATCATATGGCTTTGCTATATGCAAATTTCAGTGAAGTGACTTAGGTGTGACTTCAGGTATTCATTAGGACTTTTTTCAGTGTTCTTCCAGACATACAGGAAGAATGACAAAAGGAGTTAATGTAGGAGATCATTGCTTAATAGCTTGTTGACTTAAAATTTTACAGGCATGTCTTGTTGCTTTGAAGGGGCATATGAAAACTGAAGAACTCTTTTGATACTTCCTGTCTAAGTATACTGAGATCTTAAATTCAGGATTTGAAAAGTTAGTTACAGAGTTCTACTGTAAAAACTGCTTAATTGGGGTAACAAAACCTGGTTTACCGTTTTGCTGTTTTAATGCTTGCTCCTTCACTGAGCTTGTATGTATTTCATCATACCTTTTAATATACGTATAATTTCAGATTTTGAAAATTGAGCTCTTTGAACCGTCCCTTTTCCAGAAATCCATTACAGATCTCTTTTTATTTTTTTTTTTTTTGTCACTAAGGAAAGAGTTGTGTGGAACAGCTGCATGAACCAGGCTTGAACTCCACCTAGCAAAGATATTTTGTCAGTTTAGGGTTATTGGTGATTTAGGAGTTCTTATATTAATGTTTGCAAAAGGCCTCATGTAGGCACCAGCCATACCCCTAAAAGCATTGTTACTGATACGGTAACACATCTCTGTGCTGTGGGAGTGGCCAGCTGTTTTTCAGAGATAAATGTTTAAACTTCTTATGGAACAGGTTGTAATTGCCATCACTCAGTACATTTTCTCCTGTTACTGTGCTATTTTTTCATAGTGGAGTCTGATCCTTCGGGCTTACTAGGATTTCTACAGCCCGTTCAGGTGATTTGTGCTCCTTCCTGTCCTGAGTGCAGCTTTTGCTGAGGAGTTTTTGCCAGTTTTTATTTGCTTAAAACAGTGGGGTGTATTTACATTGGAGGGTTTGGATTTGCATCTGGTCGGTGGTGCTTGACTCAAAATAGTAAAAGTTTTCTGAAGAACTGTACTTCAAATGCTATTTGTGTGCTCATTAAGATAAATTTAGTGCTTCCTACAAATTTCATTATGTTTTTCCAGCTGAACGAGCCTTGGATACCATGAACTTTGATGTCATTAAGGGCAAACCAGTGCGCATCATGTGGTCTCAACGTGATCCATCTCTACGCAAAAGCGGTGTAGGAAACATCTTCATCAAAAACTTGGACAAATCAATTGATAACAAAGCTTTGTATGACACATTTTCTGCTTTTGGAAACATCCTATCTTGTAAGGTGAGTGGGAACTTATTGGTGCATTTAATGGTTTAACACAAAAAACCTCAAGTTCATGCTGGAAACTTTCCATGGGTTTTACAACAGGTTTTCTGTTTGATAGGTGGTATGTGATGAAAATGGATCCAAGGGTTATGGATTTGTACATTTTGAGACACAAGAAGCTGCAGAAAGAGCTATCGAAAAAATGAATGGTATGCTGCTTAACGACCGCAAAGTGTAAGTACTCGTACATGTAGTTGGGAATCAACAGACTGAAATTCACTTTACAGCAGATAAATGCTTAAAGCTCACCTAGAAAACACGGGCTGTTTTAGAAATCTTCAATTCTGAAGAGAATTTAGAGTTGTAGTGCCAGGAATACTATGAATTTTATCACCTGCCTATTCTAAAGGCAGAATAAGTTCAGAAAAGGCCGATAACTGACTCTAAAGGAAAAAATTGTGTCTCGAGCCAATGCTGTAATGAGGATTTGGGAACTTCTCTGGTTTTCTGATCTTACTGGTCTGAGATAAAATACAGTCCATCAGGTATTCTGAATAATGCTTCCTTCGTAAGAGTGAGTTAGAGGCATGATCCATTTTTTGGATGAATCTCAAAGCTCTAGAGTTACTTAGTCCTGAGTAGTGGTTGGGTTACACTAATGTATTTATATGAATGCCTGTTAATAGGCATATCTAGGGAATAGGAGTAGAAAATCTTACAGAAACACAATTTTTTTTAAACATCGCTGTTATATGCTAAAGGGGGAAGGTATTTGCCACTTGGTTAGTGATATCTAGGCTAGGAGGTAGGGGGATGAGTGCGCCTCACAGCTATGCCTGAGGGATCATTATGGTATTTGGCATAGTTGCAAAATAGCTCTGTCGATACTTGGGAGGGTTTGGAAAAAGAATAACAGAAATCAGCATCAGCTTACCATCATGGATTACTTTTACGTGTAGAGATGGATAGATCAAGTCACATACAGGGAGAACATACAGTTATTCCTGCTTATTCTGTGCTTGATTGGCATACTGTGTATGTTTTTACTCAAATTCTATCTTTAAATAGAATTTAAACCTTTTTAAATAGTAAAAAAAAAAAGCATGTAGTTGTAAAAGCACATGATTTATGTAAACTTTGGTAAATTACATCACAAGAGCTGATTTTGCCTTGAATTTCTCTTCAGGGTAGGCTTTTAGAAGTGAAAATATTTCACTCACAGTCAAAATCTGCTACACCACATGCACTATCATTCTTGCCATCCTTGGTTTCTATAAATGGGGCAAAGTTGACAAAGTTTAAGAAAATATTGAGTTACTGTGTGCTATTTCATTGGATTTGTCATATTTGGAACTGTAAAGTTGGACAGTACAATAAAATTTGAGCAGAAGTCTGCTGCAGTCAGAAATAAGTGGTAGCTGTATAACGTCCGTACTAGAGCAGCTCGTTGGGTTACAGAGTGCTGGGTTCAGCTTCTGGCTTTCTCTGTATGAACTGACCTTTGCTATTCACATCCCATTTGCTATTTAGCTGTGCCTATTTAAGAAAACAAACCAGCCCCCAAACAAACAAAAGTCTTGTTTTTATAGAGGCTGGAAAGGTGTGGAAGGGGTTAGTGAAATATCCTCTGCTTAAAACTGGATCGGGGGATCAGAGAATAGCAACTGCTTGAAGGCTGCCAAGTTTTTAGTATGTCAGAGGCATGATGCTGATGTCTAGAATTTCTCTTTCTCCACTTTACCCACCCATTGTTCAGCTCTTGTTATCAAAGGCTGTTTTGTACGAGTAAACAATCTTGCCAATGCCTTGAAAGCATTTTTATGCTAGTAACTGTGATACGCACACTGATGTAGTGAAGGATAGTGAAACTGGTTTTCTGGTGAAGTTTTATCGTCAATATCTAAAGAAGTTCATGCATATAATGAACAGTGAGACCTATTAAGATTAAAATATTGATGCCAGAGGATTAAAGTAAATTTTTGAAACTTGACAGACATGCTTTAATCTGCACTATTCTGTTCTGCAACCAGATTTGTCGGAAGGTTTAAATCCCGCAAGGAGCGTGAGGCAGAGCTTGGAGCCAGAGCAAAGGAATTCACCAATGTTTACATCAAGAATTTTGGAGAAGACATGGATGATGAAAGACTTAAGGAACTCTTTGGCAAGTTTGGTAATGTCTTAAACCTTAAGTTTATATAAACACGAGTGAACTTCAGCTTCTATTTTATCAGTACAATGCTTTATAATACAAGGAATCAGCTGGCTGTTGATACTTAATTCCAATTTCAAAGTGCAGTAATAGCCTCTGCAGAATTTTAAATATGCAGAATAGCATATATAATCCTGCCATCAGAATTGTTCCCAGTGATCCAAAAATGATGTCTAGGTATGTCTTTGGGATTTGAATTTTTATTTTAAAGTTGCAAATAGAAGTATTTTCTGGTTTAGTATATACCGATGTTACGAATTCATTACAGGTTATATGACAAATGAGTTTGCAGCATTTACAGGAAATTCCTTTCCACCACTGAAGTGTCTGTGGTTGGAATGGTAGCGAATTTAGCTGCTAATATCTGTCACAATTTAGTCTGAGCTGCAATTTTTCAACGATTTGGAATTGCTGAACTGGAATGGTCTTTCACCAGAATAAGTGGTGAAGCACGTACCTGACAGAAAGGCTTCCTCTTCAGCTTTCAGTATCTATTTCAGAGGATGGAAACAGTAATGCATTTTAAATGTCTTAATTTTTAATGACAAACCAATTTAATTAATGTAGAGATGAAATTCTTACCCCAGTTTGGTTGAAAACACAGTAGGAGAGAAATTCAGCGTGGCAGACTTCACTCATAATGGCTGAAGTTCACCGTCAGGGCAAATTATCGATTCTGTATTGATGGGTGCTGTTTGCTAAATACTATTATTGCTGCAGGAGTACTTTGTAATACAAGTGAAACAAGCTAAATATTAAGACTTCTAAACAGGACGTTGGAAAGGTGAGAATATACTCTGTAGGCAAAGTGTAAGTATTTCATTCTCTTTTTAGGTCCTGCCCTAAGTGTGAAAGTTATGACCGATGAGAGTGGAAAATCCAAAGGCTTTGGCTTCGTTAGTTTTGAAAGACATGAAGATGCCCAAAAAGTAAGCTTTTGGACTTCATTTTAGGAATTCTGTAACTGAGACCCAAATAATATGCTTCATTGAGTGATTTGAAATTCTGTGAATTCATTGAGGGTTTTTAGTTGGTCAAAAACGCTGCCAAAAAAGCAGGTGTCAGCTTCCTAAATAACTTAGCATAGTTTCTGTCATTTAGAATGCTCTCTTAGGAGCAAATGTCAGTTGACTTGAGGAGCCTATTAAGTCAAGATACTCTGTGAGACAGCTGGAACTAGTGTAGAAATGGGGTATCTTGAATAATTTCATAAGTTATTGTAGTTGCGCTTAAAGGTCTTGGTAAGATTTGCACTCCCTCATGCTGGGCATCATACAAGCATAATAAATTATTGCATCGCTGCAAAACCCAGGTGAATCATTGGATCCAGTTTGGTTACACAAAACATTTGTGCAAGGCAGAAAGGATTGTGTTTTCAAACTTCAGTACTGCAAATTCAGCAAGAATGCTTATAGTTCTATGAAGCATCTTTAGCATGGCTATAAGAAAGTAGTCATAGTGCCCTATGAGATGTTGTTTTTACTGTGAAGAGTAACTTTGAAAGAAGGGTTCTTTTGATTCGTATATATGTCTATAACATGCCAGTATGCTGTACAACTTAATCCTTCATCAGCTGTTTGCCTTGATGTGTCAGTTGACTGTGACAGTAGAGAAAAACTCAGCACAGAATGAATTCAGGGCAGCAGACGAAGTTTGCTTTTCAAAAGGCATTTTGGTGATTTGTGAGTACTGCAAATGTGCAAGCAAGGGATTAGAACAAATCCTTTCTGTCTTGCATCTACGTTGTTCAGTCTTGTATGCATTCATTGATGAATTGTTTCTCTTACAGTAGTCAGAATCACATATTTAATGTTTCAGATAACATAAAATTCTTGTATCTTAGTATATATATTTAATGGGTTTGCTCAGGAAGGTACATAATAAGCTGGTGACTTCCTGTTTTAAATCAATTGAATGAGCCTATGCCAGAATTTTCACCTCTTAATAGTTGTAACTCAAAACAACATAAGAGGGAATAAGTTTATATTTTTATACTCTAAGTATTTCCTTAATGAAAGATTAAAAATTAGTTTTAAAAAAAGCCGTATATACCAGCTGTAGCTTAACATACATTATGTGAGTTGATTATTTTTTTCCCCCATATCAGAATAGTATTTGCATCCCTTGTCACTTTAACTGGATGGAAGACCCTCTGAAAGCAATTCTCCATTTTACTTTATAAGGAAAATCTTGAGTTATTTGCTTTCAGCTAGCGGTATTTTAAATAGATTGGCTCTTTTTCTGGAATCCTTACATAACTTTTTGTATTGGAATTACGTAGTTGTTTTGCATGCCTGAAAAACCCTGGAATACAAAGCACTGCTAACTTCTTGTTTGTTAATGAAGGCTGTGGATGAGATGAATGGGAAAGAGCTTAATGGGAAACAAATCTATGTTGGCCGGGCACAGAAAAAGGTGGAAAGACAAACGGAGCTGAAGCGCAAGTTCGAACAGATGAAGCAGGACAGGATCACCAGATACCAGGTTCAGTTTTAATTCAAGAGGACTAACTTTATTCTACAATATTTTTAGCTTTACACAGATCATTTGCTTTCAAAACTAATTTGCCCCTTTTTTTTTTTTTTTTTTTTATTTTAGGGTGTAAACCTTTATGTGAAAAATCTTGATGATGGGATCGATGATGAGCGTCTCCGAAAAGAATTCTCCCCATTTGGTACAATCACTAGTGCAAAGGTAAAGTTCATAGATTGTGCTCATCCTTTCTCTAAAAACGAACAGTTATCATTTTCCTTCACCAAGGAAGAGTGATTTATTTCATTGACAACAGATGTGACCCAGTCATTTATCACTGCTACTATCCTCTATATATATGTGGACATCTGCTTTCTTGATTATTGTACATCTCAGGTTAAATGCATATGATCATCCTTTCTTGAAATAAACTGGGTACTAATATTAACATGAGAAAATGACATCTCTTCATTGCAGTAATATGTTTATCATTACTTCATGGAGATTTTCATCTCTATTCAGTAAACTGTGATTAGTTAAGCAGTTACATTCCTTTTTATAAATCAATTCAGTAAAACAAATTGTGGCTCACTTCTAGTGAGCTAAGTAATGAAACTCATGCAGGTTGAGTAGATACAACATCCTCTTGTTTTAAAACTAAATTTTGTCCTGACAGGTCATGATGGAAGGTGGCCGCAGCAAAGGATTTGGATTTGTATGCTTTTCATCACCAGAAGAAGCTACCAAAGCTGTCACAGAAATGAATGGTAGAATTGTGGCTACTAAACCATTATATGTAGCTCTGGCCCAGCGTAAAGAAGAGCGCCAGGCTCATCTCACCAACCAGTATATGCAGAGAATGGCAAGCGTAAGAGCAGTACCTAATCCTGTAATCAACCCATACCAACCAGCGCCTCCTTCAGGTTACTTCATGGCAGCTATCCCACAGGTATGTGTGGAGATGAGTAACTGAACTTTTTGTTCTGTGGATAAAATCTGTTTGGATTTAACAGTAAATATAACTATTAGAAGGTGTCCAGAATCTCAGCATTCTAATGTCCTAGCAGAAAGGTGGTGGACTGTTCAGTATGCCCTTCAAAGATAACGTAGTTACAGAATTTTTTTGTTTGACAGACTCAAAACCGTGCTGCATACTACCCTACTAATCAACTTGCTCAGCTTGCTAGACCTAGTCCTCGCTGGACTGCTCAGGGTGCCAGACCTCATCGTAAGTCACTTCTTCACCTCTTTCCAGTGACTGTGGTAAACTCCAAAGCATTTACCTTTGAACTTTTAAATACATTTTCATGGCATTATAGTATCAGTCTTTGTCATGATAGTGGTATAACTTCTGTTCTTGACATCCAGTGTTTCAGCATGTAACTTAGTATATTTTTTCTAAAACATAGCATTCCAAAACATGCCTGGTGCTATCCGCCCAGCAGCACCCAGGCCACCATTTAGTGCCATGAGACCAACTTCTTCACAAGTTCCACGAGTCATGTCAGCACAACGTGTTGGTGAGTTTGATTTATGCAAACTTTGAGTATTAGACTTTTTTATTTTGCTCATTCAGAATGATCTCTCAAGGGCATTCATAACTTCAGTATTGCAAGTGGTAACACTTCCCTCCTCCCTGGCTCTTACTAAATGAGTAAATTAGTAGTTGCTTTAAATATTGTCCCAGCAGAGATGCCTGCTGTAATCCCATCTCTTTAGCAAGAAGTATTTATTCTTTTAGTGCACACTTCAATAATGCTGTGTGACAGCTGCCATTTCTAAGCATCGTTGTGGCAGTTGTAATAGGTTGCATGTAGAAATAGCGAGATGATATGATTTTAGCTCTTATTATTTTGTCATAGATTACTGTGAGCCAGTATCATGTATGCAGAATCTGCACATCACTGAATGAACCACAATTGAATGAACCAGAATTGATTATAATGGAGGCTTAATTCTCTCATAGTGTATTAGGCAGTAGTATTTTTTAGCTATCTACTTCATGAAAGCATCTTTTTTAGGGTGACTGTTGACATAAATTGCTCAGGAAATAGTGTTGTTTGAGGTTAGAGTGAAATTGAATTAACACTCCACCAATGTGAATGTTGTCTCACAGATCTGTGGGAAAAGCAATTCATTAGAAAAGTGACTGGAAAGTAACATCCAGTAAACTCGGAGGTTTGAACCTTCAGATACAACCAGATATGACAGTTGACAAAGCTATTGAGATGAATCTATAATGCAGTACATATATTAGGTATTCAGTTTGGGCTGATTTGTTGTTTTTTGTTTTTTTTTTTAACTTGTACAGCGTAGACTAAGTAGAAAAATGAATTATACACAGAATTATGTTACTTTTTTCAGCTAATACAGCAACACAAACCATGGGTCCACGTCCTGCAGCAGCAGCTACTGCAGCTACTCCTGCTGTACGCACAGTACCACAGTACAAATACGCTGCAGGTGTTCGTAATCCTCAGCAGCATCTTAACACACAGCCACAGGTGGCCATGCAGCAGGTATGTGACTTCAGGAACTGGTCCATGCTTTTGCTGATGCTTTTTTGCAGAGGAATGTGGTGAGTGGGGCACTTGTGGTTGAGTTGTCTTTGTTATTCTAGAATTTAAGCTCTGCATAATGGCAGCAGAATCAGAGCCTTGGGGTTTTAAGTATATTTCAAGTTCACCTGGGACAGGATGTGACCCCATGTTGCTTCATATTTTCCAGTTGCTTGCTGCCTTAGCCTGAATTCTCTTTGTGCTTGCTCCATGGTGAAGTGGTTGATACTAACCTCTAGTATCACTTGGCTCTAACCAGCAGTATTTGATTAAAGTGTTTATTTGTAATTTCTTCCATGTTTCTGACAGTGCAGCATTGTTTGTGTTGAGTTGTGAAACATTGGGCATTTTAAGCTGCACCTAATTATGAACTAGAATTTAATTTTGAAATGGTGTGAAATTAAATTTGCAGCCTGCTGTCCATGTGCAAGGTCAGGAACCCTTGACTGCTTCCATGTTGGCTTCTGCCCCTCCACAAGAACAAAAGCAGATGTTAGGTATGTACACGATATGTTTCTCTGTGCCTTGTAGCAGAGCAGTCAAATGGTCTTATCAGTGTTAAAATGTGGAATAACTGGTTTTATCAGTAGAACGGTTGTTTGTTTCCCTTTCTCTTAAATCTAGGCTGTGTTTGTGCAGTGAGATTGGTTACTCAGATTAACTTTCTTCTCTCTAGGTGAACGTCTCTTTCCTCTCATTCAAAGCATGCACCCTACTTTGGCGGGTAAGATCACTGGGATGTTGTTGGAGATTGACAACTCTGAACTCCTCCACATGCTCGAGTCTCCTGAGTCTCTTCGTTCGAAGGTAGGTGGACTGCCTCACTCTAGTTTTATCAGCAGTTAAGTCTACCCTGATTGAACAGCTGTTTATGCTGGCACAGTAGAGTAGCAGCAATGCAGCAGTGGCCCAGGGCAAGAAGTCAGAATATCCTCTTTCAGGGGGCGGCAGTGACTTACATTAGCATGAACTGCAACTGTGATGTTATCCATTTCTTTTTAACAGTGCAAGCATTGTTTGTATGTATATTTTAAACTGTTTCATTATCTTAAATATGCAGAAATGATTAAGCTTCCCTTTATTAATTTTTCTTCTTAACAGGTTGATGAAGCTGTAGCCGTACTACAAGCCCACCAAGCTAAAGAGGCTGCTCAAAAGGCAGTTAATAATCCCACTGGGGTTCCAAGTGTTTAATAAGTAAGTTTTCTGAGCAGTGTGGCTTCATAGGTTGATTGGGGCAATAGCCCTTAGTCCATGGCCTTCTAAGCAGCATGATTCCAGGCTCTGGATCATTTGCAGCTACAGCAAGTGGCAGCTATGGTGATAGTTGTTAACAAATTTTGTACTAAAGCCTCTTGTCCAGTTCTGTAGCTCGTGGTTAGCAAATGCTGCTGGTATGTCTTGCATATTTAGCTGGTATTAGGGCATTGGTTTTAACAGCTTATTTAGCTGGAATTAGTTCTAGGTACGTGTGCAGAAACAAGCAGTTCTGTCAAGCACTGCTATTCATACTGATGCAGAGGAACTTGTGAAGTAAGCTTAAAATGGTGCTGCAACTTCATTTTTCCTTGGAAATGAAGTACCTTATTCACACTATAATATGTATACAGTTGCCAAAATCTAAAATTACACAGTAATTAAAACTTCATATTGCCTTGACTTCACATTTTGCTGAATTTAACTTTGATGTCAATTAAAATACTGATTGTCTTTACTGTCTCCTCTGGGGTTAGTGTCTTAATTTGCATGACAGGAAGAAGCAAAAGGTAGTATCTTTACAATGTTGAAAGGGGAGAATGTTGTGGAGTTGAAGATAATACAGGAGTCTGTTCTTTATTCAGTCCAGTTAGGTTTTGCCTGTGAACTTACTTTCCATATTTATAGCCATCAATTGAAGATGCATGCTTTAATATTTAATCACTTAAAATAGCTCTTTTTTTTCTTGGTCTTTTCATTTCTGCAGCTTTACTTTTGGAGACAGAATTTGAGTTATGTTTTTCCCACACTTCGTGCTTTCTCCATGACACTTTTACATTGCTTGGAGACCAATGCTCTATCTGCTTCATGATGTTTTAGTAGTTGGAAATTACACTGCTGGTGTAGTTATTTGCTGAGCCTTAGTATGTTGGTTTTAAAGAGTAGAGTTACTTAGTCAGGTTACTTGCAGTAACAAGTTAATTGTGTGTAGCTATTATGTGAGGCTGTGTGATGGTATCAATCACTTCGGTGTGATTGATACCGTGAAACCCCAAAGTGCTGTCAGGCTTAGAGTTGCTGAAGGCATG
Source organism: Amazona ochrocephala (assembly GCA_039720435.1). NCBI lineage: Eukaryota > Metazoa > Chordata > Aves > Psittaciformes > Psittacidae > Amazona > Amazona ochrocephala. The sequence goes on from CM077876.1 coordinate 22,463,846, forward strand.
TCAGGAAACATAAGGTGCTGCTTTAATTTACAACCTAACAACATTGTTTTTGTTTGCAGAAAGATCCGGGACTACAATCTAGAACTTCGCTTCACCGAAGAAAAAAAAATCTAAACATGGAAAAACTATTAAATATTGAGAAAAACATTGCAAAATATAAAATAACTAAAAAAAGGAAAGGAAACTTTGAAGCTTATGTACAGAGCAACGCCGGGGCTAGCAAAACAAGTGCTAGTCCTAGATTACTTATTGATTTAAAATCTAAAAAAAATAGTAAAATAAAAAATACAAATTAATGTTTTATAAACCCGGGGGAAAAGAATTTTCAGCACAGTACAAAAATTTAAAGCATTCCTTTCTTTAATTTTGTAATTCTTTACTGTGGAAAAGCTCAGAATATCACCACTGTTTTAGTTGACAGTGAGAATTGATAGCTGAGCAAAGAAAAGTAATTTGGATTATAAAATTCTTGGTTTAATAAAAATTCCTTAAACACTGACTGACTTGTGGTGGTTTCTTTTGTACAGTGTACTTCTCATAAGGTGGGTGTTCAGAGCGCCAAGTTAGAATCCCCCTCTGTAGTGTGTTTCTAGAGCTAAGCTTACATTTAGCCATCTGCTACTGATAATATAAACTTAGGCATTAAACCAGCCGAAAAGCTGAATCCATATCTGGGTTTTGAATCTTCAGTAGCATGATGTCTGAGCTCTTGTCATTGTCAGATTTGAAGTAGACCTTTAAACCCCTACTTTTTTGTGATAGGTAAGAAATGTTAAAAGGCCTGTGTTGGAATTGTGTAGCACACCAGCACATGATCCCATTTGGCCACTGGTGCGTGGTGCAGGTTTGGGTGGAAGGAACAGTCTGCTTAGGTCTCTGGCTGTGTCTTTAGCTGGCCAGTGAACCACGAGATAGAGGCACAGTTGCATACAGGTGGAGGTGAAGGAGCAAGGACTGGCTGCAATAGGCAGTGTTGTGAAATATCACTATTGTGAGCATAAGAACACAAGGTGTTCCCAGAACAGAAAAGGTGAGGCTTCCAGGTGGCAATGTATTAAGAACTGAAATTATAGTAACAAAAATACTTTTACTATACACAGTAAACTCCTGTGGACAGAAATCCTCTGAGATTTCTAATGCTGTGTATCCTAACAAGTGGATGGCTACTGTTAGCTTTTCCTTTTTAATCTGCTAGGGAGAGAACAATTGGTTTAACTTTGGTACATTTTGTGTTTTTTAATGTGCTGAACAAATCCTTCTTGTCAGAGGCAACTTTGAAAGTCTTGGCTAGCTCTTTGATAAGTACATTACTGAATTATTACTGAGAAAGAATACAGTTGGGGTGCTTTAAATCAGCAGGTTGTAACTGTGAAAGAGATCTGAAGTTGAATGTGGTTCCTTATTACTTTGACTCCAGAGATCTTGTCCATAACTTCCATTTGTAATGTGTCTGAGCTCTGCATACAGTGACCTAAAGCAAAACCGGGTGGGTTGAGTGGTTTTGTATCCAATTTGTGAATGGAGAAATAATTCTGGCAGGTTTAGTGGCTCCAGGAATCATCCTCCTGCAAAAGGTAAGCTCCTGGTTCATCCTGATGTTTGACTGTCATTGGAAAAATAGAATTGAAGGGGGATGGAGTCCCTCTTTTAAAAAACCTGCTGTTTGATCTAAATCTGCTCTAGTGTACAATACCATCGAATCATAGAATGGTTTGGGTTGGAAGGGACCTTAAAGATCACCTAGTTCCACTTCCTTGCTCATGGGCCAGGACACCTTCCACTAGACCAGGTTGCTCAAAGCCTCATCTAACCTGGCCTTGAAATAATAATTGCCCATACTTTATCATTGAAATATAATCGACCATAGAAGTAACCCTCTCTTCACTCAGGGCTGACAGGACCTTCAGGTCAGCTTATGTGTTAGTCACTAAAAAGAGCCATCCAAGCGAATGAGCAATGGCAGCAAAAGTGAGCAGAGGCAACACTAGCCCATGAGCTGCTTAATTTGCTACAGGACCTTACTGAGGCTGAGAGCTTTGTAGGCTTAAAGCTTAAATGCTTAATCAAGCCATAGTAACAAGCGCTTTCGTTGTAAAACAAACTGTAAGTTAGCAGATAACACTGAAGTTGGCCATCTACAGGCAGATTATTTTACAGTTGCTGTCTTGCCTTCCCTGCCCCCCCTTCAAGGGAATACATTCTGCAGACTTGCAGAAATTGAGAGGCATTTTCTGCTTAGTTTAGCCCGTAATTGGCTCCGTAAGTTCCTTAATCAAAATTGATAATGCAGGGGAGAAAGGAAGCAGTGAAGATGGCAAGTTCTCCTCTTAACAAACAAGGGGAAACCTGGCAGGCTGGGAATGAGAGTAACAAGCTGTTGCAAAGGATGGCATAATCCTTATCCATGGCAATCCAGTGGGCTCCTGTTGGTGTATTTGAAGGATAAGAGTTTCACAGAATAGCAGGAAAGGGCTAGTGAGTTCTTTCTGGAAAGGTCCCCCAAATCCTTGTTTTATAGGAAAAATGCCAGTGTTCTTCAAACCTGTTGCTGCAGTCTTAAAGCCCTTCAGCATGCTTTCTGAACTGACACAAAAGAATTCAAGAGTGCTCTTATTATTCTTCTTGTGCAAAGATTTTTAGACCAGAGTTTTTGTAAGTGAGTTTGAGAAATAAGCCTGACCTAGAGAGGTGGAATTGGTCTGGCATAAATGAATCCTATTTAAAATCTCCCACTTCACTATGAAAGCATTAGGTTAAGCTTGCGCAAGTCTTATGTTCAGTCCTGTCCTGGTGTAGGTAGGCTGCGTTAGCCTTGAATTTGCAGTCCTGAAATGTATGACTGTAATGAAGAATTTTTTGAATTGAATGGTAGATCCTACAGAGGAGATGGTTCAGACAGATCCGTACAGGATAAGAGGTTGAATGTACAGGTAATTTCATGTAATTTCAACTGCAAAAACATTGAAGCTTTGGAGGCAGTTTTAAGCATTAAAATACTTTTATTGCTTGAAGTATTTAGCAGGAGAAATACTGAAGAATCAGATGACATTAAAAGTGAGCAGAAGGTCTAAAGGATGATGTAAAGACCTATTTGCAGGAGTTTCAGAGCCCTACCAGGGAAAGTAAGAGCCCACCTCGGTTCTGCTTGTTTCTCCAGATAAGAGGTAATGTGTCTTTGGTGAGTGTGCTGGAGTTAACCCAACTAATCTTTGTGTTCTGTAAGAATGTGAAGTGCTTTAACCTCTTGCCTATTTGGAAACTGAGGAGGAAAAGAAGGGTTCTTCCAGCTCTGCACCAGGCTTTTGTGAGTGTGTCAAGCACTAGCATCTGTACCAGCCTGAAACACTTGGAAACGTTTGTGATGGAATAGCACAGTGAGGCAATTCTGCCCAGGTGGTCATGACAGTTTAAGAAAACAAAACCCTGGGTTGGGGGGGTTTATTTCTTCCCACTCTTGCTTAAGTAGTTATTGCTCACTCTATACCACAGGCACCTGTTTAACCAATGTCTTCCAGGGGGTTTGTTTGCTTGGGGATTTTTTAATCTTAAGAGATAATGAATGTGTGTGTTAGTGCCTTTATCGATGTGTCTTTAGAGTACTACTGTCAAACAGCGTACCACAGAGAAAAATCCATTTCTTCAGCAGCAGTAAAGCCCTGTTCCCTTGTGTTAAAGGGCAGACTCACTGGCAGTCACTTCCTTCTGCCACGTGTCAGAGGCTTACACTGATCCTCTACTGCCCTGCAGCCACCCAGCGCTAAGCTGATTTTGCTGGTTCCTCTGGTATTTCATTCCTTCAGTCCTTCCCTGCCTTCCACTCTAACCACAGCAAACACTTCGGAGTTCAGCAGCACTGAAAAGCCTGCTCCAGAAATTAATGGCAATTTGAACTCACCATCTGCTTTCCCAAGCAGAACGGCTTTACCGGCAACCAAATCAAAAGTTGGGTGCGCAGGTAATCGGGATTGCATGTGTTCTCTTTGCTGCTCTGCAGAAGGTTAGGAAATGTGGATTTCACTAGGTCCTGGGGCAGGAGTGGCAAGGCCATGGAAATCAAGATGTTCTTGAGTTGAGTGAAGTCAGTACAGGTGCTGGTTTACACTAACGGTTTACACCCTTGAATAAAGGATGTCTGCAGTCCTTGCACTATAAGCATTGCCTTCTCAGAAGCACTGGTCATGGTTGTTATGGATAACTGGATGCTAAAAAGCAGACACTGATTTGGATTAGGATTCTTGGCAAAAAGGCTTTCTGAATAATGTATCTAATAGACAGATTTCTACTTGGGTAGTGTACACTAGCATACCTGTTTGCATAACTGTTCCAGATTAAGGGGATTTTGTTTGTGTCTTTAAGGAAATTAAGGCCAGGTTGGATGGAGCTTTGAGCAACCTAGCCTAGTGTGAGGTGTCTCTGCCACAGGATGACTGGATGATCTTTAAGGTCCTTTCCAGCCCAAACCATTCTAGGATTCTAGGAATAACTGGAGACACACCGAGAAGACTCCACCAAACTCCCCAAACCCAATGAGGATTTGTACTTATTCTCAATAGGCCCAGGAGTTGTGGCCCAAACTGAAAGCGAGTCACAGCCTTGTCCCTGGGACCACAATTCCCTAGGCTTTCACAGTTAGGTGTTCCTGGCCATCTCACTTGGGATTAAGTAGGAAACTCCATTTCTGTGACTGAGCGTTCCATTTTCACTCTCTGCAGAAGCGGTTTAAACTACTACTGAACATTTCATAGCTTTTCACATACATGAGTTGCCCCTGAGAGATGATTTGAGGTTAGAAATGTCTTCTGAGCAAACCCAGCACAGTCTTGGATTTACTGGAACCAGCAGCTACTCTTGAAAAAGTTTTCATTTCTTCTCTCAGGTTACTTCTTGGTGTAAGCATGCACTTTGAATTAAACCACCCTGTTCCTCTTGCCTCTTCAACTAGTCCTTTCCTTACAAAGAGAAACACTACATCCTGCTACACCAATTAGCTCTCCTATCAATGTTATGGCAGGCAATACTAAGAGCCTCACACCACCTTTGCAGTGAAAGCCGTAGCAAGGCTACAGGGCCTGGCTGGGAAATGCTGCAGGCTGTCTCTGGCTGTGTTTCAAAGGCAGCATGTTGACTGGAAGAGAACCTGCAGCTCAACTGCCGGTCCTCAGGAGGAGGTGTTGGGGACATCCATGCTCTCATGTGAAGACTTGAAACCTGGGGATTCCTTGTACACCTTATTGCTGCCAGGGGACCATTTCCATCTGGGTTCCTGTCTCTTCTGAGCCACTGCCTCCCCTCCTCGAGAGGTTTGTCCTCAACTGATGAACCAGAAGTACACAAAAACCCCACCAAGGTACGATTCCTCCACAAGGCAGGCAGACACCAGCAAACTAGATGTTATTCCTTAGGCAACTGCGAGTCCTTGTGGTACAACCACCTCTGTGAAGGAAAGCTTTATTCCCATTTACCTTCTGTAGAATGTGGTCAGCAATGACAGATAGTACCTGTCCCCACATGAAAACACAGCTGGCAGGGTTGCAGGTCCTTAGGGCATGGCCTTTGAACTGAGTACTAATTTGAAACAGACATTTTCAGCTGCAGTAAGGCCACAAGGCGCACAGGCAGTCAGACTTGGGCAACAAGAACAGGGGAAAAATGCTTTCAATAAAATAATCTGAAACTTAGATTTCTCATCTGTATTGGGGTTGAATGTAATCATTAAGAAAGAAGGAAATGACAAGCTGGGCCAACGTAACTGTTCTGTTGCACATTAAGTACTAAGAGCAGTATATCTGTGCCAAATGGTCTCCTTCTTCCCACATAATCTGCTAAAGAAACATCCCTAATCAATTCATGTTGCAGCTCGCTATAGCTGTCCAGAGGTATGTACATTTGTGTAGCTCTGAGGACACTTTAAAATGTTCCATGTGATATCTGAGCATCCAGAAAACAAAAATGATGCCCAGGGCATGCTGACTGGTTGTGTCACATTGCGGTAACTGGGACCATGGGTTACACGTGGTCTAGGTTAAACCTGAAGTCAGCAGATGACATAAAACAGGGATTACAGTTCAAAAAGTGCCCCTCAAACATATTGCATTGCCACATCTGTAGGCAGAAGCTTGCTTAATCCTGTCCCTTACCACTGTTAGAGAGATTTCCCACAAAAGGGTGCTCATTTCCCCTCCCATAGTTTTCCAGAGGGGAACCAGATTCAGGCAGATGAGAAGAGACCACCAACCTAGAATGGCAGCAGACGTGGAAAACTCCCGCCCATGTCCCAGAGCAAAGAGCTTTCCTCTGTCTGCCTATACCCCCCTTTTTTCCATCAAACTCATTCTGCAGCCACTTTGTCTCCCAGGTTACAAGTAACGATGGGGAATTGCCACGTTTGCCACATCCCAGCCACGACAGTGGCCTGGGATGCAAACAAGGATGCACACAGCCTTGCTCAGGAGGGAAAGGAAAGTTCTTCCAAAGCTGCCCAGAGCGTGGGTACCTCATCTCCCAGGTGCAACAGGGCAGCTGTGGCACCAGGAGCTGCAGCATTTGCTCTGTGACAGGGAGGTTACAATGGGTGCTCCACAAGTTGTCAGGCTGGTCGTATTTGGCGGCACAGATGAAGAAGAAAAACAAGTCAAGTTATCAAACACGTTGCGCAATGTTGTTTTACCAAGTCATCTCCATTTGCTCAAGAATGCCCACAGCTAATCCTGTTTCTTCTTGTTCCACCGGGAAGGGTTTTCCCCAGGTCAGTGAACCGCGGCCTTCCTGCAGTAATTGTCTTCCTTTCAGTGAGGGCAGAGCACTGCACTTACACCAGGTCCCAGCCTGCAGCGGAGCCATTTCAGCTGCATTGTTGCCACGCTGATGAACCCATCTCATGTCTCCAGCAGCTCGCGCTGCTTGGGTAAGGCTGTGAGAACTTCCACAGTGGTTCCTGCAGCGCCTTTCCCTCAGGGGTACCGGAAATGCGCTATGAAACACAGCAATTGTAACTCATCTTTATTGCCTGGCAATTAGTGATGCATGGAAGTCCCATGGCAGAGATGGACCTGCTGTATTTGGCCTTCAGTGAGGCACTGCGGGGAAAAATTACTTTGTTTTCTTACAAACCTGCTGCATGCCGCTCTCACCAGCTGGTTCCCAGCTCCTCTTCCTCGAAAAACAGCGAATTATCATCACTTCATAGTGAATTGTCACTTTGTAGCCCACTTCCCCATGCTACTCACACCCCCTTCACTGCTCGGCACCGGACAGTGCCCGCCACCCCTGCTGCCCTTCCAGCCCCCTTTCCCTTCAGGCCATTCGTTTCCCCCATCACCCCACCACAGGCTCCTGTTTCGGGGGGTGTTAATTAACCTTTTCCGGAGGGATGTTAACTAAAGGCAGCCGCCGAGATAGCGCCTCAACGATCGTCCCGTCCCGTCCCGTCTCGGTGCCCGCGGCTGCAGTGCCCCCTGGCGCCGCGCCCGCTCCCGCCCGCACAGCGCGGTGTTTCCCTCAGTCCCACGGCTGCCGCGAAGGGACGGGCCGGCTGGGCCCCGCCACGGAGCTGCGCTTCAGCGTCACCGCCGTCGAGGAGCTGCGGGAGGGGCGCGGGCGGCGGGGCGGGGCGGTTCGGGCCGGGCGCGGTGTGCTGGTGGTGTGCTCGCAGGTGTGCTCGGTGGGTCTGGAGGGCTTCCTGCGCGGCAAGGCGCGGTGCAGCCGCTCCGCCGCTGGGACGCGCAGGTGAGGCCGGCAGGGGGATGGCGGGGCGAGGGGCACCCCGGAAAGCCTCGGCGGGGCAGCCTGAGGGGGACCGGCGGGCCCCGCAGCAGGCTGGGCCCCGTGAGGGCTGCAGGGCAGAAGGGGCTCTCCTGGCCCTCGCAGACCCAGTGTGGGGTGAGGACAGCGGGTCGTTTCTGCCCAAATGCGTGTTAGTGAAGTTTACTTCATGCTGATCTAGCAGGGAGGATGTGCCTGGTGCCCCCAGTGCTGAGCTGTTGGAAAGGCAGAGTTTCTGCTTGTGTGGCACCCGTGTTTGCAGCGTGAAATCCAACCACAAATGAGAGACAAATCCGAAGAAAGCCAAGAGATGTGACAGAGGGGTACGGTAAGCTGGCTTAGTGGGATGCACTGGCCAAGCTGTGGGCTCCAAATGCCTCTTTTCCTTGGGCGCTGGGACTGAGGTGCAACTGCACCCCAGTAAGAGGTCTTTAATCCTGTGGACAAGTCTAGGAAGTGTGTAGAGGTCAGTCCATGCAAGCTGCACAGTCAAGGCAGGGTGTACTGGACAAGGCAGGGGTTAACTGAGTGTTGGATCCTTTGGCCTGAATTGCCTAAGTGAATACCTCAGGAGTGACCCTTTCCCCGAAGGCAATTACAAAACAGCTGGAACACAGGCCTGGAGTATTCAAAGGAACAGTGGGCATTAGGAAATAATGTGGAGTATTTCGGGGTGAACCTGCCTGTTTATCTCTGCTTTTGTTTTGTTTCTTGTCGAGTTGCCTCTGTCCTTTCCCCTCTATCCTCTGTTTCATTTTTTTTTAGGACCACAAAAGGGAGCATGTGATTTGAGCTTTTTCATGGAAGCAGAATGGCTGCCAGCCTTGCCTTTGCTGGCCTGATCTCTCTGGCCTCTGCCGGTTCTTGGCTTCAAGCAAGATATCTCCCAACTCTTCTGTCAGTGTGGGTCATCCTTGCTGAGCACCCTTATTTTATCTTGACAAGCCTATTTGAGGCCCCTGTCTGATGAGCGCTTCTCGTGGTAGTGGGTTAGGTAGGTACTCCGTCTCTTGGCAGCCTCCTCTCTGTGCTCTCAGTTGCAATGATAGAATCACTGTGGAGCAGTTCTTACAGCCAGCCAGGTAACTCCAGATGGAGATGGATCCATCTCTCCCAACTCTGTGGGACTGAACAAGCAGCTGGAGCAGCACAGCTAGAAAACAGCTGAGTCAGCAGCAGGGCTGCCACAGGAAGCTGTGTTTGCTGAGGTGTGCTTTTGTGCCCAAACTCCGCAATTCTTTTCCCTGTGGGAGCTCTCGCTGTAATATTTTGCTTTGGTTAATGGAGCATTTTGTATAACATATCTGAACTAATAAACCAGCTTATGCATTTGCATGCTTTTTCTTCAAGGCTTACGGTTTCTTGCTCAAGAGTTTAAGTTCATTAACACGCTCAGCAAAATCTCCTTCTCTGCATGCTGTGTTACTAACAGTTTGCCCCTTGCTGGGCTTTACAACTTGTTAGGTGATTTTTATTTTTAATTGCTTCATTCCTGCTGTTCGTAACTGCCATACTCAGTCTTGAAGCTTGGAACTACACTGCTGTCCCTTAATTGCCTTCCCTATCCTTATGCAAGATGCTTGTCTATAATCATTACATCCTGTTCTGCTTATTTTGCTTTAAATGTTTTGTTAAGATAGAGAAATACACACATAAAGAAGTCTTAAACTCCAGGATGCAGTAATTTAACCCTCCTGATCAGTGTGTCCTACACATGCAGCAGTTCTGTGATGGATAAGAATTAGGAATAAGCTTCCCCTGTGGACAGATTACTGCATAACTGTACTTGACAGTAATTGCTGAGCACTGCTCTGGGCTAATTGTGCTTCTGATCTCCTTCAAGGTGGTGATTTCTACAACACTGCTATTCCACCTCTACAAGCTCCTAGCTTGTGATACAAAATCAGGGCATGGAATTTTTGTGTTGATGCTGTGCCTTATCTGCCCCTTTTCTCTTGCTGCTCCCTGTCACTTTATGTTCTGAGGGTGCTTCTGTTGCTTGACACTTCCAAAGTCAGCTCCTTTCTGTTTCCCAGAGTGGTTGGTTCCTACAAAAGGACTGTCTGAAGGGAACAACTGTTCAGAGGCAGTGTGGTGTGATGGAGCATGTAAGGTTTCAGGTACACTGTTGAATGAGGAGGTGCAGGTATCCTAACTCTGAGCAACATTTCCTTACTTCTACGTGCCTTATTTCCAAAGGGGATTCTCAGCCTTAAGCTGAGCACCTAGAGCAAATAGTATAGAGGGAAGTGTGAACAATCAAGAATGATATCCCGAAAGACATCTTGCTTAGGAAGGGTTGCTTAGACAGGGCTGGCAGAAATGCTGGGGAGAGCAGTGCAGCTTTAGCCCTTCTCCTGTGGGGACAGGCACTTGACAGTGGATGCCAGAAGATGCCTGTCTTGGTCTGAGGCTTTGTGTTGGCTGTAAGAGGGTTCAGAGGTGGCTCTGCCTTCTCCCATCCTGTCCCTTCTTTTAGGACCTAGAGCATTTGATTGTGGGAAATCCAGTTTTCATTCCCTCTTCTGTCTTGAGTACTTAGGTATTAAGCATTAGCAACAGGAAGGAGAGCTTGAAGGATCAGTCTCCCTTTGCTAGGGATGATCACCATAAATGTTGGGCAGCATTGTTTGCACTTGCTGAACTAAGACTTTTGTAGCCATTCTCTGCAAATGACTGTGAGCAGCTTCAGCAGGAGTGTCGATGGCAAATGGATGTGCATTTTAAGGATCTAAGCTTTGGCCTGGATTTATACAAGTACAGCTAGTCAGTGCGCTGTGCTGTAGCTGTGTTCTCTGGCTTTAGTTCCGTGGGGACTGCACACTGACCAGAGCACCCCTAGTAAGGCTGTGGGTCTTTATTCTGTTTATGGAGAGATAAGGCTCTCTTGCAAGAATATGCAAGTGACGAACTCCTAGGGTGGGGCTGGAGATTACCTGGACAGTGCTTCGTGCACTAAAAATGTTACTGGATGTCTGAGCAGCTGTTGAAGACAGAGGCTCTCCCTGGTTTCCACCTTTGATGTTGTGAGTTTTGCATTTGGCTTTTTAGTTTGGCAGCTGCTCTCTAAACAAATATCATAATAATGAATCTATGTTCTGTTGTAGGACTGAAAGGAACAGATTATTTCTTGCATATTTTTTGAGCATTCACTGCTGCATTTCAAGGCAGGGAGTAAATAGGATGTATCCTCTGTAGGGTTAAGGGTGAAATGCAACACTGATGGCTCTGGATAGCTGCCTGGTCAGGTAGGTCCAGCCAAGAGAAAATGGCGGCACTCAGGGTACCCTGGCTTGGGGCTGAGATACATGTTTTTTTCTGTGGGGTGGCTTTAGGTTGCAGAAAGAAACCCAAAGCCTTGAAGGGGGAAGAAGAGGGAAGGTCAGCAGGAGGTTTTGGGTAGGGGATCCATCTCTTATGGTGGCATTCACGTGGCAAGGCAGCAGGCATCCGGCACCCCGAGGTACAGTGTTGATGACTTGCATTTATAATGTAGATTGAGTTTGTGAAGACAAATACTGTCCAGTTTCATTCTGCTAGAATGAAATGCCATGCTGGTGGCTGATAGTCTGGTGGACTTTCAGCACTGTACACAAGCACACTCTTAGGTTACGGGTATTTTTCTTTAATCGGTTGGAGAAGTTTCTCTTCTCTGTAGCCCAAATCCTGGGGACACACACCTGTGGTTCAGGAAACTGACCAAGCAGCTGTCACTGAGATAAATTCATTTTAGTCTATTTTACTCTAAGTAGGCCAGAGTCTCAGCTCGTGCAAACAGATGATAACAGATGGTACCACTCTGTGTAGGTGAGGCATGGCCTGAACCCAGAGGGAAGAGAAAGGACCTCCTTGTTGTCAGTGTGGCTCTGCCTTTCTGACTTCTGGCAGGGTTTTTTTGCTGTATCTCCTCAGTCTGCCTGCCTGTAGAGCAGAGATAATATTTTTCAGTCCCTGGGGGAAGATCACATACATGAAGGACTTTGAAGATAAAAAGCCTTCTACACTTAGCTATTACTCTTAGCTTTACATAGAACCAAGCATGTAGTGCTACCTAACTCTTTTTGCTGCTGTATCTCTTGAGTGATTCATGCATATCTAATAAACAAGAACTCTGAATCGGCACTGTGTGGCCATTGTAGGGAAAGCGGATCTATCTTAGTCCTGGTTTTAGCCAATGGGCGGGAAAAGGTATTGCTAATTCTTGCAGGAGTAAACTTTGTTTTTTCTTCAAGCTTCAGCTGCTGGAGCCATGTGAAAGACAAGGGCAGCTGGGGCCAGAGGGAAAATGTCATTTTTCACAGGATTTAATGATGCTAATTACTGAGTTGAATACTGGTGCTTAAAATTTAATTAGTAGGAATGTCTCGGCGTACTACAGGAGTCTCATTTTCCTGATCAGATGCTATATTGATTTAATTTAGGTAAAGGAATAGCTAATCCTTCTCTTGAGATAATTTGCCTATGGCAGAGAATTTTTACACTTCCAAGTGACCAACTACTGCCCAAACCTATGTTATAACTTCTGATGTTAGCATAAGGGAATCGCGGTTCTCCAGTCCTTACCGGTGTGGTTATACATGCGGTGGTAGGGTTTATACAGAGACATCATGCTCTTGTTAGGCAGCTAATACAGCTGGAGCAAGAGTCAAACTTTCACATAGTTTGTGGTCCTGAAGGAGTCTCTGTTTTTTGTTTGTTTGGGGTTTTATGTGTGTGTGGTTTGGTTTTGGTTTGGTTTTTTTCTTTGACAGTATTAGATTATCTGATAAAAGTTACTACCTCTCACAGACAAAATAATAAAAGCCTCTGAGGTAGCACTAATCAAGGGCAGAAGTCACCAGCTCTTACAATGTAGCTCTCTGGATGTAGATCAAAGAAATCCTGTACGGACGTATTTGGAAAAGAAGACATCTCTAACCATACCTTGTTTGTCTATGAGGTGTATAAGACCTAGCTGATAAGGTTAATACAATGCCACTTTTCTGGCTCGGAGCGGGAGCTCAGATGTGGTAAGACTGAAAACGAGAGACCTGTCAAATGAGGCTGCTCAGTTGGACTTCTTCTGGTGGCTGCCCGGGCAAATGCTTTGCGCTTGCTGTGGTCCCTGATGTCCCCCAGGGAGGTGCTGGGTGGTTACCCTGTGCCCTTTGTAGGTCATCGTGTCTCACTGTCAAAACAAGAGAGCATTGAAAGTTCCTTGGAAACTATGGCTATTTCTTCACTGCTCTGTAGCTTTCCTTTGGCTGTTTTGCAGCTGAGGCAACTTTTTGGGAGTGCTGTGCCTGCTTTTCCTCCAAGGTTTTACCTGGCAATGACCAAGTCAGTGGCAGATGACAGATGGTCCCAGCTGGAGCAGTACCTTCAGAGTGTTAAGCTTGGCTAGGACACCCTGATCACCTTTCATAAAGAAGGCTAAAACCCTTGAGGATGTGTCTCTAATTGTAACTGCAGGGTGCTTTACCTTCTATGCTCTGCTGAGTAAGTCTGTGTCTAAAAGCCTGGGATTAGGTCTTGCAGCCCTGTCCTGTCTGGCTCACTGCTTGTAGAACAGCAGCATGTCTTATTTCTCTTATTTCTGAAACAGCTGCCTTTCTGCAGCTTTCCCAAAATGTAAAGGTGCAGTTTCACATTAAACTTAATTCACCTTTGCCTTCCAGTGGAGCCTGTGGTCTGGCTTTTCACTATTCTTCCAGATCAGTGAGCTGAGCTAACCAGCTCTGCTGCTTCACAGCTGCCAAAGCTGACATGGGGCTGGGTGTGAGAACTCATGGCTGGTGGGTAAAAGAGGGAGGCAAAAAAGGCAGGCACTTGGAGTGGTGGAAACATAATATGGAACTGGGCTCTGCATCAGCCTCTTCCCTTTAAGAGTTTCTAGGTTGACTTGTCATAATTATAATGAGGTTATAAGAAAATCTCAGGCAGAATGTGGTGGTTTATAAACTAGGCTTGCAGGATCTTAGAATGCATCTCGGGAGAGTCACGTAAGCCAGGAAATTAAATAAATAAAATATTCAACTGCCTCAAAAGAAGGGCATGTGAGGGGATGAGCTTGAAAAGGTTTTGTAGCCTCTGACCTCAAATACTTTGTGCCAGGACTTACAAAACCTTAAGATTAGTTTTTAAAACTTGGTGATTATTTGATCTTTCTCGCTTAAGTATTCAAGTTACTTTTGGCATTAGTGGCCAAGAATGACCATGGATTTATGTGGCCAAGCACCTTCCTGTAGTTTTGCTTTGGGAGAACAGCAACACTATGTATGTTTTGCACTTGTCATAGTTTCAATGGTTTAACAACAGGCTAGTAAAGGTAGCTGTGCCAGAAACCAAAGGATAAGTAAAGTAGTTTAGCCAACAGTCAGGTATACAAGTTTTTAGACATTAGCCATCTTTTGGCTAAGTTTGGCTTCCACCCTCCCTGTTTTCCTCTTGTATTTCAGTTACTTTGGATTCAAATATTACCAATAGCGATGTCTTCAGAGGTTCTTTTTGAAAGCTACAGCAGGTAAGTTTTGAATTTTTCAGCCAAATAGTTTGTTATATGAAAGAGTTGAAATATTATCCCACTTCCTGAGTTAAAGGCTTCCTTTGCTATCTTGCTTTCCTTGTGTTCTTAGAGTATTTCTGTCTTGTAAAGCAGTGAGTTCCGATGACAGAGTGTTCTCTCTGAAGCCTGGGTGGCAATAATAATAGTGGTATTATTGTTTTGTCCATATATGAACTTCTTTCTCACATGGAAAGAACTGTTTGCTTTGGTTTTATATCCTGTGGTGTATCTGATGAATCTAAACAGTTCCCAGAAGAGTCTTTGTGAGAGCTCAATAGGAGGATTACACACATGCTTGGATTTTGCAGCTGTAAATGCTTTTTGGTAGTGTCAGTGCTTTGGATTGATAAGTGTATTGATGACTGCTGTGAAAATGTCATGTTCTCTTATCTTGCAACTGTAGTGATGAGCAGAATCTGGCATTGTATTTGGGCTGGCGCAACCTAGATAACTCTTGGAAATCCATTTTCATGTGGTCCATGACATATATGATCCTTGGCAGGCTTGGATAGTTCTTGCTTGTGTCTGACTACTGCAAGGTGCTGTATTTCTCTTTTTCTCCCTTACCACCTCTCCAGCTGCTGTGGTTCTTATGAGGATAGTGGTGGTTTGGAGCAGTTGGGTGCAGTATGACTCCAACAGTATTTTCAGGGATGGGATGCTGCTTACTTTCCTGGGAAGTGCTTGGCATGCTTCTGGTGCTGCTGTAACCCCACTTGTGGTGAGTTATTCTGGAGAGAGGAAATGTTTTGAAGGACCCTGTAAGAGGTTTGTGACTTGAGAGCTCTTTGCTTGCTCTGTGTGATTAATGGAAGTTCAGAAACGCTGTAGGAAATGAAGAAGTATACCTAACAAATTCTAGAAAGGTTTTGCCTGTGTACTTTGTAGATAAAAAGACAGCTTATTTGCAGTCTTTTAAATTCAGACCTACCAAAATGCTCAAGACAGTGAATTAAAGGGCCCTTTCAGATTTCTTTTGTGATTTCTTTCATGAGGAGTAGTCTCTCTTCAGTTCTGATCCAATGCCTGCTATAGCCCTACAGATGACTCCCAGTAATTACTGCTGAGTCTTAATTACTTTTGATGAGACTGATAACAGGTCTGCTAAATAAAGTTAAATCAATCAGGAATGCCAGCAGTTTGCCTTCAAACACTGCCAATTGCTTTCTTTTTGGCTACATTCTGGTAGGAAATAACTCCTCAAAGTGCATGTTTGCAGTGTTTAAAGATGTTTTTGGCATGCCAGTAGATTTCTCTCAACACGCCATCAGAAATGACATTGTATATTTAGGTTTTTCTGTACTACAGGCCCTTTTGGTGAAGAGGGGTGACTTAATAAGTACATGTGTAATACTTGCTTTATGGGTTATGTATGTATGTGTTTGTGCTTATTAAGGCATGTGATGACTGTGCTGCCAAAAGCAGTCAGTTATTTTGTAGAGTTCAAGGTAGGCACTAAATTATAACTTAAATGTTAGTGCAAGATTAGTACATTCTCAAGACATAAAATTACCCCAAATTTCTGTTCTGTAATACAATGGAGTTTCATACATGATGTTTAGGCTTACTGCCTAACAGGAGTTCTCCAGATTTTATTTGTTTACAATTTAAACTAAAAATGGTTGTGCATACATTAATTACTGCTTCATAATACAAATAACAGTAGTGCTTTATGTGTTCTTTCATTATGGCAAAGGACAAACTCATAGACATCAAATAACTCTGTGAGAGACAGGAGTGCATCCACTGTCATTAGCTGTGCCTTTAATTGGTGTAACAGGTGGCTGAATAAGTATTCATTTTGGCTTTTGAAGAATCTCGCTCAACAAACTGGCTTTGGTGTGTATGTTCCAGTATTTATCAGTATACTGGGACCTGTGAGATGTTTTATGGCAGAGTGATGAAATTTCTGTGACAGCATTGAAGATACTGAGCGAAGTTCATCTTTAAAGCACCTTGGTACTATTCTTTCCTTACTCATTGTTGAAGATGTTGCAGCACTTGGCATCCTACATGTTACTTACGAGGGTTTCAGTGTTACTGCTACTTAGTGTTGAAACCAGGCATTACCCCGAACTTGCTCTTGTTTATCTTACATTGCAAGAGGGATGATTAATGGAAGATTCAAGAAAAAAGCATCATTAAAGTGATGAAATAGCATGCTCCTTTTCTGTCAGTGGCATGGACTAGCTTTATTTAGGCAGTCTTGGCTACCTGAAACAAGTTAATGCACACCTGTATAAGCAACCTGCCAGCTAATGTAGAAATGACAAAGGAACAACACTGCAGGTGGTGATGAACAGGAAACAGTCGGCTACTTTTCTGCCACCACAGCTATTTATTGAGCACAGATCTGTGTGAAGGTAAAACTAGCTTTTGTAATAGAAACCTTCAGTTTTAGTAGATTGAGATGGATGAGATTGCTAAATTAGGGTTTTTTCCGAAAAGTTCTACTGCTGATTTGTTTTCACCTTCACTTCTATCTTTCATTATGAGAGAGAATAGAGATGTTCTCTCAGGTAGCCTGCTAGTGCTTGCTTTGTTTTCTTGGCTTATCTTAAAACCAGCAGCATTTAAGCTTCTCACTGAAGAGATTTGTGTATGTCACTGACTGAAATAGAAGATGCAAAAGAAAATCAAACTGAATTTGAGACCCTTTTGGTCGTTGTCCTGTGTTTTTTTTCTGAATATGAAGGCTGTGCAGAGATGAGCACTCCCTGGAGTGGGAAGGCTGTGCAAGGACCGTGGCTTTACTGCATCTGCCTGACAGTAGTGAGTATGACTCTTCTGTATCTGCTCTCAACATCATGCTAACCAGTTCTACCCCCTGTATCACATCTAGCAGAGCAAACTTTTCAAGTGGGGACAACGCCATGCAGGTTAACCCTGCTTTCCAAGCCCCTCTTTTGGCTCAGCAACACCTTTACCTGTTGCATAGGTTGTTATGGTTTGCTCCTTATAACAGTCATGCTCTGGCTGTTTCCTCAGCAACCTAGTCTCATGGGAGGAGTTGTCAGTGGACGGGAAGGCTCCTGACACATGGGGAAGCAGCTTGGCACAATGGATGCTTTGCTCAGAATGAACACTGCTGGAATATTTCCAATGGTATCATGTAGTGGAGTTGAACAACCGAACCCATAACCCTCCTGCACCTCTGCTTTTCCAAACTCTGCAGACTTGGCCAGTGATCAAGCTTCAGTATATGCACTGCTACCTGCAGCCCCTAAAGACAAATGGCACAGTTCTTGCAAGAAGTCATTAACAAGATGTGACTTTTGGGGCTGTGTTATGTCTTCTTTTTCATCAGAAGAAAGACAATATGAGCAGTTACATGCAACCCTAACAGTCTCCTGTTAATGGAAGTCAACTATATCCTTGAATGGAATTCAAGATCATGGTGTGTCTCTGTATTGGGCATCCATGGAGTAAGGTGGTTTATTTGGGACGTAGCTGTGAGGACAGTCAGTCATTATGCATTTATGAATAAAATTGAGACACTTATTCTTGCAGCAGCAGAGGTTTTGAGTTAGTGGTGTAGCAAGCTGACTTGTTCCAGTCTCTGTTGCTGGTAAACAGCAGCTTTTAGCATGTGAGAAAGGATTCAGGTGTTGGTGAAAGGAGCGATGAGAAGTTTCTGAGAACTTGAACAAATAGAGCCAACCCGTGCCTGATAACAGGCAAAAAAGCCGAGTTCTTATGTAGTCCTTCATCAAAGGACTCTGTAAGGTGCTTTTCCTTCTGAAAAGCAAGCATGAGGTCAAGGACTGAATAACATGAGAGCTGTGGTGTGTGTGCTATTGAAAGTGTAGGTAAAATGCAAGCCAGAAATCTGCAGGTGTTACCAGGAATCAAAGCTGGTCTGATCATGGGCTGCATTTTGCTGGACAGAGACCATGTCTCTGATGATGCAGCCTCTTCTTCTCTGCCCTTGCAACATACTCAGTGTTGTGCAGGCAGTGGAGGAATGCATGTTTAACAGTCCTTTAACTCAGAAATGGGTTCGGATGTGTATGTACACAAACAGGAGTCAGGCTGAATAGCTACAATTTAAGCACTGCTCTAAGAATGTTATTTCTTCATATCAAACCAGGTTGGGTTTCTTATTTATTAACTTCAATTTTAAAAGTATAGCCGGCCTGAAATCTGAATTTCATGTGCAAAGTTCCCATTTCTAGTGTGCTGGCTGGGGGGAAGATTTCTGGCATAGAAAACTCTGAAGAATTTTAATTCAAGGATGTCTGGTTTATTTTTCTATATTAAGATCCAGTTCAGTGCTCTGACCTGCTGCTCTTTTCAACCGTATTGTAATAAGGGCCTCCATTCTCACCCTTTCTCCTTTCATGGAACATGCTTCTGAGCTGAGCAACAAATCCCTTGAGAGTTTGCTGAGGGTTCAGGTTGGCATTGACTTCTGTTAAAACAAAATCACTTAATTTTAAGTTTTCTAATGGAAAACTGGGAGGAAAGATGTCATTCCCGGCGGGGAACTGTATAATAGATATTCCTTTTGGTTCCTTTATTTGCATTTTTTAATTCATTTGAGGTTTTTATTTTGTTTGTTAAACGAATTTGTTCTTTTCACCAAAACCAAAACACACAGGAAACCTCTCACCACCTCTATATTATTCTGTATTCCTGTGTTAATGACTGAGCTGTGCTTCAAGCTACAGGAGCCAGCAAGTGGGGAGTAGGCAGCAGTTCTGGATGTTACAGGAGATTCTACCACAGGTGATAGTAGCACCATTAAGGGAAGATTCAAATAAGCAGTGCAGGAAAGTGTCCAATTCTAGTTACATGGCACCGTTCCCTGAATTTCAGGAGCAGAAGTGTAGGAAACATGGAAAGTACTGCTGAACATGCTGGCAAAACGTGGGGAGAGGGTGGTGGTGGTGGTGTGGGAGCTGTGTCAGTGCCTGCTTTGAGTAGATGAGACAGTGACTCTACTACTTTTTCCAAAGCTACAACAGCAGCCTGCGACAAGATCTGAACTTCTCTGACTCACTGCTGCAAATTCCTTTCAAGAGTATTTTTGTGTCTGTGTTGGAAGTGATTGGGATTGCCGTGGCCATTTACTAAATGGATTATTGCTAATGCTGGCAACTGCTCTTCCCTTTGTATTTCCACTAAACCTATGCTGGATTCTGTTGTGTTGTTCTAGGCCATCGTCTATTTGTATTTCTTCACTTAATACTGTCTTCTCCTGCCTTACAGGCTGCACTGTTTCCTCCTTTTGTTTTTCTGTAAGTAAATTTTTTTTTTGGTCTCAACAATACTTTGCTGATACGAGGCTAAACACAAACACTTGTAACACTGAACAATGTGTGGAGCTTCTGGCATAGACAGTTCTGTCTTCTGTGCAGGAGCATGGGATAAAGGGGCAAGAAAATCTCCAAACCCAACAGTTTAAGCTAATTCTTCTTTTCGGTTTGCTGTGTCATAGCCATAGTAAAAGAACAATGATCAGAAGTTGGAGATAAGAAAGTAGGGAATTTGTCCCCAAGACCATGAAATGAAGCTGCGCCTGTAGTTCAACAGAGTCAAATAAGATAAATAGAGCAGTTTTTTAAAAGACTCTGGAAACCACTGGATTAAGTATTAAACAGTGATATTTAATGTGGCCATTGTAGATGGGACTGAGATTTTTCTTTTCTCCAACACATCCTTTCTTGTAGATCTTCAAATTAATCTGCCTACTGTTAGGTTGCATGGTGTTCTCGGAGAACTCAAACTAATAGGAAGTGGCTTGAAAGTGCCCTTTTTCTTCTTCTCATGACTGATGAACAGTGAGGTGGTCAGTAGGGTAGGATGCTGTGAGAAGTGACTCCCTCGGTGTGGCAGAAGGTTAAAGTGGCCTTTATGTCTTTGACCCTGGGCTGCCACAGTGGATGAGGTGGCCTGTACCCAGTCTGTGAAAGCTACAGTAGCAGCAGTGAGGATCTGGCAGAAGTAGGTGCATGAAGTCCTCCATGCCCTTTCCCTATGGGAGCTTCAACATTATCAGCCCACACTCAGAAGTGCTTACTGAGGTGTGTGAGCCTTTGCCCTCACCTTCACCCAGTACTGCTGAGGCCAGGGTAGTAAACTTGCTATATAGTGATCTGCTTGCTCTTTGTCAAGAGTCAGTGATGAGGATGAGCTACATGTCTTCACCTTGTTCTGCTGTTTGCATCCCATGTTTGTTTTGAGTTTCACATACATTTTTATCACATGTGAAATGTTTCATGCCAAAATATTTGTGCCAAAGGCATTTGCAAGAAGTGTCTGCTCCTTCCCACTTCAGGAAAGTGGTACTCAGGTAAGCACAAGATATGATGATCCTTGATGTAAGAGAGGGGCTTTTGTACCTCCACAGAAGCAAAGTAATGCTTATATTAATTAAGAGGAATGATTAGGCCCATCTCCCGGATTGAAAGGAAATTAATTTGAGGATAAAGATTAAATCTGTGTGTATCCCCAGAAGAACTTCAGCCAGGGCATTGGTTAATACCTTGAGAAGAGGTTCTCTTGTTCTTTAATATGCGCAAACAGATGTGTAGGCATGCAGCTAGGTGAAATACTGGTGCCAGGAAAACCTGTGGGAAGTCTGTTTAAATAAAGAAGATAATTGTTTTGTTTTTTCTCAAGACCTTTTTTTCCCCACATATCATTCTACAAACTTCTGACAACATGTTTTTAAATGTTTTGGAAAAACAGTGTTTGCATTTGATCTTACCTTGAAATAACTCTTAAGCCAGAATTACTGGAAAATGTGGTCTTTCAGACCCCAGAAAGTTGCCAGTATGGGCTGAGTGATACATCCTACTGTGATCTCCAGGGTAGCCAAAGAAGGGGCAGTGGAGTACCCAGCATAAATGTCAGCCTTGCCACCCTGCTGTTGTTGATGGGGGAGTCAGGAGATGCTCCTATATACAGGCACCATGAAGACTCTGTAGCAAGATCCTGAGAATGCTTGAAACCTAAGGGCTCCCAGATCTTCTCAAGTACTCCCATACCTTCCACCAGGCTAGGTGGATACAAGAAATTAAAAATTAATGTTGCATGCAGTATGTATAATTACAGCATTTTCCTCCACTAAGAGTCTCAAGGGAAGTACCTCTCCTTAATTAATCAAAATGCCAGGAAGACCATTGCTGGCCTCTGGTACAGGCCAGTCAACAGGAAGAGGAGCTGCAGTAATGAGTTTCTGTTGCCTCATCCAGAAGCATCCCCAAGAGAATTCTCAAACTAGTCTCCATTCTCTTGAAATAAGAAACTGATTTCTTATATGCAGCAAGGCATGGAGCTCTCTGAGTTTGAGTTCAGGAAAATCTTTAGAGAAATACAGTCTTGGTATAAACCCAGTGGAGAATACCCCATTCCTGTGCGCTGCCTCACTGTTAGAAATGCATGCTTTACTTCTAGTCTGACTGCATCTATGATCAGCTGACAGGCCATGGATCTGGCTTCTGTACTTCAGTTTTCCCGACTGCAAATCACCCCTTTATTATGTTTACACATATGACAGTTCTTGGAGATCACTTACTTGAGAGCTGTTGTCTTATGACTTCAATCAGGTTTCTTCTCATCACCTCTTCATTTGCTGTGGCTTTGAACCTTGGGCACTGGCACTGCACAGTAGCAGTGGCTCTGTTAAGATACCATTCTCACTGAAGATTTTCCTATTTATAGGTACAGGGGTGTGTTTTTTAGCTTTTGGCAAGACTGTGGCTTTGAGTACTTGCATGCAGCTGCTTATCCACCTCCTCTTTTGGAGTCTCTACTTCCTAGGCTAGTGACTGCATCATTCCTACAGATGCTGTGTCTACAGTAACCAGAGCTCAGCTTAACTTCAAAGTGACATTCCTCTAATTCTGCAGTATCTTCCCACTTGTGGTTCTGCATATGTTTGGGTGTCTGTGGTTTTTTTTGTCATCTACAAGTTTTAACAGTAATTTTAGTAACTTACTGTTGACTAAACAGTAATCTGAATTGTTTATTTTACTTGAGTAAATAGGGAAATGGAGCATCAGCATCTTCAGAAGAGCTCCAGCAATATGAAAAGCAATAAAACAGTGTTGTGTTTCTACCTAACAGGATACATTTAAGATCCAAACCCAGAGCGCCTTTTTGGATGTTTACCTCACTGGTGGCAGCAATATTAGACTTGAGATCCAGACATTGGACACTGCAGAAAGAATATTAGAGGTAATGGGTTTCTAGAATTATGTTGAAACTTCCATTTCTGAAAAGTGGGAAAAGAAAGAAGATAATTTCACTCAGGAAATTATAAAAGACCCTATTTGAAGACATTAAAAAATATCTTTTGTGTTTTTTGAGGGGTTTATTGGGGTGGGAGGCACTGCTCATTTTGCACATGCGTGTTTTTGGTTCTTGCACTTGTCCATAATTTGCCTCTTCTTAATGTTACACACCCTCTGCTTCTATGGCATTTGGCTGTCAAATTCAGTTTTCCTTCATATATGATAGAAAAGATACACTATTTCTTATTGGGACACTCTCTTAATTAACTCTCCCTTTTGGCTTAGCATAGTGAAAGTGCTAAACATAGCACCATAGAATTGTAGAATAGTTAGGGTTGGAAAGGACCTTAAATCAAGACTAGACCATCATTTCTTATGTCCTGGCTGGTGCACTGCTGTTAGAACTTGGTGTGCAACTGATACATTGAGGTTTTTCTGCATACTTCTCTTTTACTTGTTTTGTGTCACAGAATCATTTAGGTTGGAAAAGACCGAGTCCAACCATTAACCCAGCACTGCCAAGTCTACCGTTAGACCATGTCCCTAAGCACCTCATCTACATGTCTTTTTAAATACCTCTAGGAATGGTGACTCCACCACTTCCCTGCGGAGCCTGTTCCGATGCTTGATAACCTTCCCCTAATGTTCACTGTGAAACTGTGGGACTTCCTATTGGTGCGGTTCAAGTACTGTGGCTCTGGGATGTCCGTAACGGCTGTTGTAATACATACAGTAAACAATTGCTAGTTGCATTTTGAAACCAGGAGCAACCAAATGTTGTTTACACAACTGGTTGGCTTGCATCTGAGACTCTCAGATGGGGCTCCCTTATGCCAGGAGAGGAGGAGCAGTGGTGACTCTGCATGTTTTGTGTTATTTGCATGTGTGTGCACAAGCAAGGCTGAAGCCTCTGCCTTGGTTGCTTCCATTTCCTAATCTTTACAGCAATAACAAAGCATACACCTGCCAGATGGGAACTCATTTTTTATGGGAATCTGAAACTTCCTCTCATCATGCAGGAAACTGTGTACTGTATTTCTGCTGTGCCTTTGCAGTCTGAGCTTGTGGAGGTAGTTCTCAGCTGGCCATAGGTACAAGCAAGGTGAACATGTATTTGCTGTCCTCCATCAAGCTGACATGGTCTGGCCATGTCAGATACACATAGTATTTGTGCACAGTTACCATGAGTTGGATAACACAAGGTAACCCCTTGCTGTCTTTGTTCTGCCCTGGGGTTTGCACCACCTGAGGCAATGCTAGGACTGGTTCTTCCATGGGAAGGTGTCAGAGTTGGCCTTGGACCCTGCAACAGGAGACTTGTGGCATGGGAGATGCTGAAGGCAAAAAGTGTTGGGGATTGCAGGAAGATAGGAATTTTGATTTTGGGGGAGAGCAGTATAATAGAGTGGAAGAAGGAGACTTTTTTAGATAAGAGACTTGCTTAGGGACCTTGAGTAAGGAAAGGATTTGCTAATATACTTTAAAAAATAGTAATAATTTGGGCTTGATAAACTTGTTAGCTTGCAGTGGGTCCAGATAACTTCCAAACCAGGCAGTGGTGTTGTATGTTGCTTTGTATATTGCATTGATAGACACTTAGTGTTTATGTGGTGCTGTAAAGAAACAATGGCATGTTAAGTACTGCAGACACCATTTCTTCTCTTGTGACCTTAAGGTTGAGATAGAACTTCTAAGAACTATTGAACTTCTAAGAACTATTTAACTTCCATCATTGTATATGTGCTTCTACATTGACTGTCTTTTTTGCAGCGCAGGTAGATTTTGCAATGGTCACTCCCTAATGTCCTGGTGCTCAGGCAGCATATACCTGCTTGTGCTTTGATCCAAGAAATAAAGTAAGTCAAAAGCCTACTGAATGGAAGATGTCTGTTTGACATTCCTGGGAAATGCCATCCAATATGCTATGAAGGGGACTTCTTAGCACAGAGGCAGAACGAATGGAAGACGGTGCTGCTAATACTCACTTTTATGTCTTTTGTGCTTTTTGAACTTCAGTAACTCTCTTCCCATTGTATTTGGTGTCTGAATTGAGTGTGAGGCAAGTGATTTTTATGCTCTGCTGCCCTCTCTTTTAACAGCCCTCACACTAACAAGTACAAGGAAAAACTTCATTGGTGTGTTCTTCAATTTTAACTTGGAACAGTTCTTCCCAACCTATATTTAGCTCGATGTCTACTTTTTTCCATGCACAAAACCATGCCTGCTTTTTAAACCAGCTGATACAGCTGAAGAAAACACTTCTGAACTGTGGAGATGACTGAATTTACAATGCTACCATTGTGACACAGAGCTAGAAGTGGTTTGGGATGGTCGCCCTTTGGAAGAAGACTGAAAACCGGTATTTTCACCTTATACTCAAAGAAAGTCCAGCTTGTTCGACCGCTGCATGACTCCTCCATCAGGTTGCACAATCTGCCAGATGAGCTATGACAGGAGTATTCTCAGGGGTGGAAAGTTTTCTTACAGTTGCCACACCACTTTCCTGAGAGATCTCAGGAGATTATGGTCACTGCAGGATTTAGGAATGCTCTGACGGCACTGTGCTGTTTTAGCTTACGGCTGCTTTGACTTATGCTTTGATTTTTCAGGACCTAAACCAGAACAAGATAATTGCCCCCATCTGATTCAGCAGTTTTCTGTGCTCACCTTTGCCTGATTTTTCTGTCTCCACTGATCCATTGCACAGCTGGTCCTGCAAATAAGTTCATCTTCTGTTGGTGCTGCTTCATCTTCTCTGCAAGGACAGTAGAGGGGCTGCAGCAAGCTAAAACAAATCCAGATGTCAAGCTGGATAGGATTTTTCCTCTGTATGCAGTAATGAAAATTCAACAGACCTCAAGTCTGCTCTTGTCGGAAGCCCTCTTGCAGAACTGTAGAACCCTGCAAGTAAGACCAGCGCTTTCAATAAATGGGCAGGACTTTTAGATATTTCCTGTTAAAAACAGAAGACTCTATCATCTCAGAAAATGCACACATCCTGTAAACATATGTTTGTGATGCTTCTGAGCAATGTTGTTAGCTCATAGCACACAGTGCTCACTGTACAACAGGATGTGAGGATTTAGTAATATGGATTTGGAAGAATGTGGCAGATGCCTCATGTTAGAGGATACTTAAATGCATAACAGAGCAGTAAACATTTTTTGGTTTGTTACATTTTTATGTTCTTTTGAAACTTAGAAACTCCTTTTTTAAGTTTGAAACTCCTCACAAACTCCAATGCTGCAATATGGGAATGGTTATATTTGCTTTTGAACAGGCAATTAAATGGGACATAAGGAAAAAATTGAAAACAATTAAGTTAAGGAAAAAATGTTCAATACTTTTTAACTTATTCCTGCTAATGGATAGCTAAGTTCCTGATCTTCTTTGTTTTTAAAGGTTACATTGTGCAAGATGGGGCTATCAAGAGAATTAATGAAGTATTTTAGCTTATTTTTCTGTCAAGATCATGACAATGGAGTGCGCTCTGGTAAGTTTTACATGATGCTTAAATCAGCCCTCCCTTAAATATTTTGTTGTCTGAAGTGGCTGAACCTGGAGTCTGAACAGAGCTCGTAGGAGCCTGCTCAGGCTGAAGGACCCACACTGTCTGGTAAACCCCTCCATTCCTCTCTCCACATAGCTTGGAAAGAGTGGTAGTGGGGAACAAAGTATGGCAGTACATTGTGTGGTGCAGGGTTGAGACCTTCACATACAAATATCATGTTCCTTTTGGTTTACACAACATGTAGCAACTTTACCACATGGGAACTGTTGGGTGCATCTTCTGAGTAGGTATTTAATCAGATGGCCATACCTACATAAAACAGTTCTTAATTGACAGATCACATGCTGAGTTTAACAATGGGACAGGAAACTCTTTTGTTATATTTTTAAACAATGTCTGTGGCTTATTTTCCTTTGTATTATGACATGTTTCCTTTCTTAACTGACAGAAATGTGAGTTTAACCAGGAGGGTACTGAGCAAGCTGTATCTCAGGGTTGTGAGTCTCTGTGGTCAGTGTGAAGGGGCTTTTCTGTCTTCATTGGTCTATTGATGTCCTGTTTCCCATGTGGGCAGCTGTGTGGATGAGGCCAGATCCAGACTTGGGATGGGATGGGCTTGGGTCACATCAGGGAAGTGAACACAGTGTTTGCTGTTAACTGGAGTAAGGTTTGGCATTGCAGCCTTTCTATGTGGCCTTAAAAAGTCATTTAGCTTTTTTTTTTCTTCTCATTGGTATAAAGATGTGAATGCTTTTCTGAACCTTTTCAAGATGAAGGTCCAGTAGTAAAGTCAGGCTTACTCGGTGGTGTAGGAAATTTACTCTCATGTCTATTTGATCTATTATTCTCCTGCCCCCTTCTCTCTGTCTGTAAAAGGTATCTCCGAGTATACAGACTCTCTGGCTATTACTGTGTCTCATGTATCTGAATATAACACATTTTATATACTCGTCTGTGGCTGCAGATGGAATTACTTTTGCCTTGCATTGAGATATAATCAGATACACAGCAGAAGATAGAAGTCTTTCACTTAATTACATTTCTATGCATCTTTAATATTCCTCACAAATACATCAAGTCCAAATGTAACCCACAGTCCACTGCCAAGAAATGTTTGATGCTTATATGCTTGAAATGACATGTTTAGGTGTTCTGCTCAATTGTGGTATTAGCTTAGAAATAAATGGTTACAGGTATGGTCCTTTAGACCTTTTTAAGAGTGAGCAGAAAAGTAGTGACCTCTGAAGAGTGACATGCTTTTCTCGGTGTACATTAGTTATACTGCCCGTCTGGTGTTCTGGTGTTCAAGAAAAGCATCAGTCCTGGAAGCTTGCATCAATATCTTTTCAATGCAGAAACATCTATCCTGCTTAGCTGTGTTCTGAGAGAGGATATTCTGTAAGGGCATAGTCTAAGGGAGCAGAGATGTTCTGTAAGTAATAGAGCTATATAAGTTTACACTCGAGAAGTGAGGATGATAACTAACCTGTCTCCATACTTTACCAAGAATTTAAATTTGTCAAGTTTCTTGCTTCTCCAAAAGCGCACTGGTAACCAGCACTAACTGACACATGAAAGCAGCTGGGCTGCTTCACCCACTGTCTCTGGTTTTTCTTTTTCCCAGTGCTGAAAAAAGTGGCAGAATTGGAACTTCCTTTTGTGAGTCTTCAGAGCGTGAAGGAGTTGAACTGTAAGCTTGGGATCAGAGAATGGTGAGCAACAAGCTTAAGAGAAACTACCAAGATGCGTGATCACTGCTATGAATGGAGAAAGAAATCCCTTGAAAAACTTGGTTACGCAGTCTTTAAGCCTCAGCAGTTTAACTATTTTTCCCTGAGGCAAATTTGTTACTGGAATTGGCTGGCCCTGCAGGTTTTATATTTTATCACTGCAAGTGTCCTTTTCCACAGCTAGTTATTTATTCCCTCTATTCTTTCAGAACCTAGAGAGGTGCTTTGTGGCTGCTTTTCTCCTAATTTTTACACCTGCATAATGCAGTGATCACAAATTGGAATATACTTGTAAACAATATAGAAAAGAACTTTGAGTTCTGAGTTGGAAGCTGCAACTGTGGGCAGAGAGAGGTTACTTTATATTGGAAGTGCTCATTTCTATGTGCTAATACAAAAGATACCCGCAGCCATAGCTTGAGCATTTCTTTTGGTAAGTGGCCTGGCTTAAGCAGCAGTGCACTCTTCCCCTTTCATTTGCTCAAACCTCAGGCCCCTCCTCAGTTATGCTGGTAGAACTGTGTGGCAGCCATGGTGAGCTGGACTGGTGAGCTAGCCTGGCCTAAAAACAAGTTACTGGCTGTTAAATTTATTTGGTTTTGCTGGCCTATTTTTGGCCGGGGTCAGTTCCCCAGTCTTCAGTGCTGTGCAGCAGTTGTGCTGATTGATGGGTGAGGATAAACCCTGGGGACAGGGAATCTGGTGCCAGTCTTGCTTGTCAGATAGTGCCCTGGGGGTGCAGTTAGACAGTATAGCTGAGCCAGGCTAATGGCTCACAACTGTGATTGTGGCCCGGTCTGCTCCCTATAATGAAGAAGAAAAAATAGAAAAGGTTTTTGCATGCTTAGTGAGTTGTATTGGCTGCATCAAATGAGTGCTAGGGCAACGACCATGGTTGGGAACAGAAGAAGAACAGACCATACCTTTTGGTGACAGCAAAAATCAAACAACAGAAACCTGTTGTTTGATGCTTGTAACTCGTCTGGTTTAAATCTACTGGGCTAGAGCTTGACCTCTGCAAAGCTTTCTCTGTTTCCCTATATGCGCCCTTATAAACTGCCAAACCTAGCAGCCTAATAAAAGAACTGCGTGGTTGTAAGTGACTGTCTGAAGAGATACTTCTCTCCTCCTGCAGCTGCAAAGCACAGAGGTAGGAAGTGGCAGTCCTGGAGTGGCTTGTGTGCTGCAGGAAATGTATTGCCTGCACAATGTACTGCAGCTGTCCTGCTTAATTCATACTGTCATGTAGACTTACCTTAGACGCCTTCAAGAAAGCGGCTCAAGCTGGCTGTTGGAGCATGGCACTTGGATAACTGAGTATTTAACTTGCTTTGTTCTGTACTGCAGCAATTCTACAGTAGCTAGTATTGCAGCTGGCTGGTGAATGGTCTTGTATGTCAGCACTGCAGCATGGTACTGGATGCTCCGAGAGTCTTACCAACTCTTATATAGACAAACCCTTAGTTGTTTGAGGAAAGGAAGAGGAAAAATTTAGTTCTAAATTGCAGCTGTTATGTTTGGTACTACCAAAATCAAGGTGAGAGATTGGATCACCAGACTTCAGTTTATTTCCACTCTGCTACAGTGATAAAGAATAAGCACAGTACACACTTCAGAGGCACAACTGGTTTTTGTTTTGTTAATCTGGTAAGTAATGGGATCTTTCCAGGTTGTGCTCTCATCATATTTAGCTGAAAAATCACAATGCCATATTTAGAAGCATATCTACATACTTTATTACTTTTTTTTTTTTCCTGTTGGCTTGGAAAAGGTATATGGATCCTTCTCTTGACGCACTGCTGATGGATTGTACAGCTTCACTGGATTTGCTGTATATGCAGGTAAAGCTGAAAGGTCTTTGTAATTTTCAAAGCGATCTTTCCAACATTAATATTTCTTGAAATGTTTGTAAATGGTTCCTGTTTAGCACTGCTCTGTTGTGCTTTTCTAAGTGCTGGATATAGCTGTTGTTGATCATGTTCCTTTTCCGCTCCAAAGTCATGTACTAGAGATTCTAACTCATCTATGTTTTGTGCATGGGAAAAGTATTGCATAAAAAGGACATATTTAGGATATTTAGGTCTGTCTCCTCTATTTTCAAGCGTATATGCATGTATCTGTATCTGTAATACGCAGGCACTCTGCCATGCTATGAGAGCATTTGATTTCTGAACAGTAGGTGTGTTGAGCTGTACTAGCTTTGGAAACTGTTAATTCAGGAGGAAAGAACAGTGTGGAGTGAACTTGACCAAAAATCACAGGCCTTGTTTAAAAAAAAGCACTCTGTGTGTGGTTCTCAATGTTTGTGTGCAAAAGGAAATACATTTTTGTTGACTTCCTTGGCTATTTTAAAAAACTCTCTTAAGGCAATCCAGGAAGTTGAGAGGAATTGGGTTAAACCAACAGAAGAGCAGATGCAGGAACTTGAATTTCTACAAAAAAGGCAAACAAAGTAAAGGTAAAATGGTATTTTAAAAATAACACAAACAGATCAAAGGGGCGGTTCTTGAAGCTATGATGTGACTTTAAAAATAGAGCATGGTTTTGTGGAATGCTTTGAGCTAGAGAGCCAGGTCTCCCATCTCCTGGTTAGATACTGAGCCACCAATAAAAAAGGAGGTTCCCATCTCTGCTAGCATTTTAAATATCCAAACAGAATTCCTTGGATCCCGAAGGTTAGCAGGAAGTTTTTGACTGTGAATGCTATTCTTTATTTGCTGAACTCAGGTGCAAAGATTTGTCATCCAGGTTAGGAGATGAGATGGAAATTCAGAGTGCTGGGACTACTGTTCTCATAGTTCTTACTGGTTAGTTTTTTGTCTTCCTATCATCATATCTGATAAGCATCCAAAAGACTCAGCTCATCATATTCAGTGTGTGTGTATCTAAGTCTGGACTGTGAGTGCTATTCTCTGAATCAATCACTGACATACTGGGGTGAATCTGTGTCCTCCCAGGAGAAAGTGTTAGGAATCTGAAAGATGTGCCTTTATAAGTCACTAGATTTCACTTGCCTTTACAGCAAATCACTTCAGTTCTGTCTCTTTGGTGCAGTTCCTGGAGCTGATTCGAGAAATGCAGTTCTATGGATATGTACGGATTGATCCTTGCATTTGTGACTATCCAGAAGAAGGCTGCTCAGCTGACATCTTTGTCGGCAATAATGAAGAGATTCACTGCTGCATAAAACAGCCTACTAACCAGACCAAAGAGGTCAGCTTTAAAATCAACAGGTTAAGAAGCTGGCAGGTTACTTTTCTTGTAAATACTTCACTGATTCTGTATCTGAATTCACTTTTTCATCATGAAAACTAAGGCAGTCAGGGAAGGGCAGATCTGGGGAGAAGGGAGTGATCTGTTTTAAATCCCTTTCACTTGCACATATTCCCCTCCAAACCTGTTCTGAAACATACTCCCTTAGCAGCCTTTATAGCAGTAACTATCTAGCCTTACTCTGCTGTATTTCTCCCTTCTGTGGTATTCCATGTCATACTTTACCTGCCACTTTACTTTCCTGTTGGAGGTAGAGTTGTCAAGAGAGTTTTGTGTGGGAGCAAAGCGACTGCTTTAGCCATCTTTAGGCTTCTAAAGACTCCCTTGTCCTACCTCCCACTTGCTCCCTCCCTGGGAAGTGTTCTGGTACAAATTTCAGCTGCTTTATTTATATGCTATATAAAATGAACCTAATTGATTAATTCTGATTTAAGGCTGAACACCTTAGTGTTGCTTTTAGTAGTTTCTTCTGTCCATTGGCTGGTTTTAGTTTTGTTTTACAGGGTGCTACAAAGGATGGTGAAGAAGACACTCTGGAGCTTAGATTCGAGTACAGTGACTCAGGCACATGGCAGTGGATAATTTTGTACACAAAACAGGTTAGTTCCCAGTCCTTTTAGGAAAGGATCAGATTAAAATGTATCTTCCAGCCATAAGGAATCTTCAGAAGTGGCTGATCCATCTCTACCGGAAAGCAGCAATGATGCTTTCAAGCAGGTTAGCTCGGGGACAGAGTTATGTGGGGGAAAGCATTTGAGTTCCTAGTGTAAGGGGAGGAGAATTTTTGTTTTCTGCTGAAGAGAAATGTCTAGCAGTCAGCAGCAAGCCTGGGATGGATTGTGGACAGGAGCCATTTATATACTGGTCTCAGTAAGTATCCAAAATCATTAACTGGTCAGACCTACCTAAGGTCAAGGGCTCCCATTTTCCACAAAAATCTCATTGTTCAAATATAAATATGCCATGTTAACACAGGTTAATGGAAGGTGTGAATATCATAGAATAGTTAGGGTTGGAAAGGACCTTAAGATCATCTAGTTCCAACCCCCTGCCATGGGCAGGGACACCTCACAACTAAACCATGTCACCCAAGGCTCTGTCTAACCCAGCCTTGAACACCACCAGCGATGGAGCATTCACAACTTCCCTGGGCAACCCATTCCAGGGCCTCACCACCCTCACAGTAAAGAATTTCTTCCTCATATCCAATCTAAACTTCCCCTGTTTAAGTTTGAACCCATTACCCCTTGTCCTATCACTACAGTCCCTAATGAAGAGTCCCTCCCCAGCATCCCTATAGGCCCCCTTCAGATACTGGAAGGCTGCTATGAGGTCTCCACGCAGCCTTCTCTTCTCCAGGCTGAACAGCCCCAACTTTCTCAGCCTATCTTCATAAAGGAGGTGCTCCAGTCCCCTGATCACCCTCGTGGCCCTTCTCTGGACTTGCTCCAACAGTTCCATGTCCTTTTTACGTTGAGGACCCCAGAACTGCACACAGTACTCCAAGTGAGGTCTCACATGTGACATCGTGGGTTTTTTTACACATAAATAATTCTTAAATAAGATTTTATAGGGTGCCAGTCCTCCTACTGTTTTTTCAGGCAGCTCTTTAAAGAGAAAGATATCCAGGAATTCAAGTCATCCATCTGTGGTTATGCTGCCTAGCAAATAATCCAGACTCTGCTGTATCAAAGACAGCACCAGTCTCAGTTTAGGTACAGAGCTTCTATAAAAAGTGCACAGCCTGCTATTCAAGTAAACTGCTTCTCTTTCTTGCCTCTGAGACCAACCCAGCAGCAGAAAGGATTTTTCAAGTAAAATCAAAATGCTTAATTTATCACACATGACTTCTGAATTCCAGGGTGATAATGTAGTTCACACAGCTATTTAGTAAGTGTTATTTTCCTTCCACACTTAGGTTTTATGAGAACATGAGCCATAAGCAGTAAGCTTTCTAGTTTCTTTGTTGCTGGAGAGAAAAAACCTAAAACCAACTTAATTCGGTATAAATTCTCTGTGAAATCTGTTAGGGTTGTGCTTGATGCACTGACATGTTCATTAGCAACCCTGTGTCCCACTTCGCTCAGAAGTGTGAGGAACAGCTAAAGGCCAGAAATATGCTTCTATGTGGAAGAAACAAGGGTTTGATGCAAGAGCCCACTGCAGAAAATGGCATGACTGGATGATTTGGAGCGTAACCAGAGATGGTTCCCCCCTCCATCACTGATGTTGTAGAATGTTTTTGTCTTTGATTCATCTTTTGGTGCTTGACACCCTATCTGAGATGCTGCTTTTTGTAGAGTAAGCAGTGAGGTGCATCTCCAGGGTGCAATTCAGAACTTAACTTGGGCTGCAGCGTCCCAAAGAGTTGTACATGCTTATCAGACAGCCTAAGGAACTAAGAACAACACCACTCCTCTCTGAGGTGCCTTTGGTAGGTACCCAATATGTGGGATGAATGCATACTGCTCTGTTCATATTAGGTGTGCAAGATGTGACTCAGAGTCTACAAAGAGCTGCAGCCGTCCCATGTAACCACCAGGCCTTCGATTTTTGGCAGTGCCGAGTGCCTGTGGACTCCAGCTTGCTTCATTTGTTGAAGTGGTCTTGATGCTTTTGATTAACCTTAGTCCTTGGTTTAATTTAGCAGCCTTTAAGGTAGGAGACACAGACAACTAGAGAGAATAACTTTCCTCACAGAGCCAGTCATAAAAATTCTTATTCTCAACTCTGAGCATTGCTGTGAGGGTTAGTCATGCTGAGGCTGGGCTTTAAGCAGCTGCACTGAATCTGGTGCACTCTGCGGATGTTAAGCACAGAGTAAAATTAACTGACTCAGGGAAGTAATAGTTCAGTATTAGGGACTGCAGTTTTCTGGTGGAGGACAAATGGAAGAGTCGAGTACATCTTTTAACAGAAGAAATCAGAATGTTCTGTGGTTTATCCTTTTTAGGCCTTTTTGCTCAGTAGCTGCTTGAAGAAGATGGTATCAGAACAGATGACAAAGGCAGCCAAAGAAGGCCAAGAAATGGTGAGCATGTGTGTTTGTTGGTGTCAGAATTTGTATTTAGAGAATTAAGCCTGCTACTCTAACATTCTTTCAAATGTGCTGAGAGAAGTCCCATTGAGGAAAATGATCTTACGTGTTCCAACATTTCAGCAGAGAATGAATTGACTGAAAGGTACATCTTTGGTCAGTTTTACAGAAATAAACCACCTTTAACATTTAGAATATTATCATCACAGATTTAATAATCTGTTTCACCTTCTCTCCTTGACTCAATTTTTTGCTGCATATGATAAAGGGTATCTATGGCATAATTTTTGTATATTCTGCACTACCCTGTTGTATCCATTTCTGGCTTCCACGTTTCCTCCCCACTTCACTTGCTTGCTCCATCTGCTGCAATGTTAGACCAATTTGAGATCTGTGACATTCACACCGAGAAACATTTTGGTTTTAAATAGAAGTGTTAATTAAATGAAATCCAGGTTTGTAGCTAAAATACTTCTGCTATCTTTTGTGTAGCCTTTAAGGATGAAAATGTTTAGATACTTGTTATTCGAAAAAATAATTTCCAGCATTAATAATGGCTTTGTTTAACCTTGTGCAATCTAAAGATTTTGAATGTCTGCTAACTGAAAACTTCTGAAGAGAAAAAAGGGAAGGAACATGTGTGATATTCTAGACCCCTGCTGATTACAGTGAGCAATGAGGCAGTGAACAGCGTGTTATTTCATAGCTTTGAACTATAAATTATTTGGAAGAAAAGACCAATTTTAATTTTGGAATAGATTTCATCTCTCCAAGTTTATTTGTAGTGGAAGTACAGTAAACCTTTAATTATGAAGATGACCATTCATTACTTTAATATTCAGTTGTTGTTAGTGTTGCTTGGACTTGGTTAGCTTGGACTGAAACAGAATTATGAGAAGGGTAACTATGCTAGTTAATTCCCTACACTTTCTGCTGGGTTTAACTGAATGCTGCTTTGCTCAGTGTAATTTGTTACAGTAGTTGGGGGAGCACTTAATCTTATTGTAAACTTAATTTTTCAATCTGTTTAGGAGATGAAGATGCCTGAATCCACAATAAATAGTAAGAAATCCAGCATCCAACAAAAGCAGATTAGCGAGTGAGAAATTGTCTCCAAGACGTAAATACAGTGTGTACTGCTTGCTAGTGCTGTTTAGCTGAACCTCTGTTTTTCTGGGTAGGGAGACTCCTAATAAATTTAATATGAACTTTTTCAGGCAGGAGGAGGAGCTAAACTTGAACTTATGGAGGAGGAAGAGGGCAAGAAACATGCCTGAATGAAAAGTTTATTTTGGTTTGGGTTTAATGACAACTTGCTTCATTTTATTGCTGCTTGCAAGTGTTTCTGAATGACACTTGAGGTTTAAGAGAGTATATACAGATTGTGTATATCCACATGCAGCCCCGATGTAGTTGATGTACTTGGACTCCACACTGGGATGGTTTATGCATGTGGATTGTTCTTGATTTTCTTACAAAATCTGGCTGCTGCACTGGATTGTCTATTCAAACAATAATTTATTGGCTGTTATGCTGATCTGTTATTACCCCTGTACTCCTACAAAGAGGGTAGATTAAATATTAGGAAGAAGTTCTTGGATGGCATGGTTTAGTGGGAGGTGTTCCTGCCCATGGCAGGGGGGTTGGAACTAGATGATCTTAAGGTCCTTTCCAACCCTAACGATTCTATGATTCTATGATTCTATGATTCTTAACTGTGAGGATTGTGAGGCATGGGAACAGGCTGTCCAGAGAAGCCCCATCCCTGGCAGTGTTCAGTGCCAGGTTGGACGGGGTTTGGAGCAACCTGGTGTAGTGGAAGGTGTCCCTGCCTGTGGCAGAGGGGTTGGAATTAGATGATCTTTAAGACCTCTTCCAACCCAAACCATTCTACAATACAATTCTATGTGTTACCATGTTTGGACTGCCATTCAATCTGCACCACACTTAGTACACTGCAATAAGCCTTAACAGCAGAAACAACTGTTCTTTTGTCCTATTCCAGCAGGGAAAATAAAATCTGTTCTCTCAAGTATCTCTTACAGAGATCAACCACTGCTCCTGAACAGTATCATGTCAGATTTTCTAGCTTAATTTTGTATTTGCCTATAATTATTGAAATGCATATACTCTTTAACGATTTGTTTCACTGCAGGTAGTTCATTCGGGTTTTATATCAAGGAAAAGAGTTTTGGTTAGGCCAAATGAAGATGACTGTGTATTTGAGAAAATAGGAGAAGAGGACCTGTAATAATTTATCTTGGATGTTTTCTTTCAAAATTAATTGTCTGGGAATAACAAAGCTATTGTTGAAACTTTGAACTATAAGGGCAAAAACTTTCCCCAATCTTCAGCATAATTCCTTGCCTTTGCAGAGACCTTTGTAGTATTTACAACTCTACTGAACCAGTTTGAAAAGGTGCTGAGAATTTGGAGATGTCTCACATGGACCTTTTTTGGCTTTTTTCCCCCAGACTGAAACTGTTGGAGCAGAAAGGGGAGGGCTAATTAGAAATGGTGCTACTAGAGGAGGAACAAATATCTACCCATCAGTTACGCTTTCTGTGAGTATTGGGGTTAGGGTGATGGCTGAGCAGGCTGTTGCCACCTAGACATTTGTCCGGAAAAGGCATTCCCAGTGAATGGAAAAGGATTTCCTACAATCATTCCCCTTATCAGGGCCAGTCATTCTTTTCTGGAATGTGATACTGATCTGATGCCCTTGTTGATCTGTTGAGTCAGTGCTGATTCAGAAGCTGCCACGCTTTGGAGAATGAAGGTATTAACTGTGGGGAGAGCACCGGTTAACCTATGGCACTACATCAGGAAGTTGTGCTGGTTTACACTGATGAGACTGGGGAAAACAAGTACCTGAGGTAGCTGGATAAAGGTAGGTATGCCATTAGCCACTACTCCAAGAAGACTAAAGGGCCTAAACCATGATACTCCCCATACCAGGCTGGAAGGATCTGGGGTTTTTAGTGTTCTCTCTTTGAAAGGCAGGATCAGGATTATATTTAATTATAATAATAATTAAAAAACCCCAACGAACCCCAGAGCCCCCGTAATGTATTGTGGGAGGAAGTCAAACATCTTCAGCCCCTTTGTATGCTTATCCTCACAGCACCTTGCTGCTGGACTCACTCCGAAGGCAGAGGAGCTGTACCCGTGCCTGCCTTTTCAGCTATGCAGTAGCACACAGAGCACTATAAAAATGAAGCTTCCCTCCAGGGGTAGTTGAGCAGCTTCGTGACGTTTCCTTTAACAAAAACAGCCAACTGCTAAATTTTTGTTAATTTTGCTCTTCTGTGCCCCAGGCCCTCGGTTCTTCCCATCCGAGCTGCTGCCCCTCTCCGTCCCCTACTCAGCCAAGGACGTCCCAGGGGAGGGGCCGAGGGTCCCGTTGCAGCCCGCGGCTGCCCCTAGGCCTCGCTGCCGTTGCAGGGTCCATTTCCCGGCGCAGCCGGGAAAGGGACTCAAAGCACAACAAGAAGCTGTAACGGCACCTTCCTCTCGGGGCCGGAGGAGGCCGCGCCTCCCCTGCGCGGCGCCGGGGCGGCGGCAGCACTGTGCGGCGCCCTGTCCCCCGTCCGCTCCGCGCCGCGCGTAGCGGGAGCCTGGAGCGGCCTCCGCGCAGTAGGGGGCGCGCGCGGTCTCCGCCGCCCTTCTCCTTCCCTGTTGGCCCGCCTGACCCGCGCTGAGCCGCCGCCGAGGGGTAGGTACCGCGGAGGATCCGCCCGCCGGCCCGCGGGGACAGGGGCGGGCTGCGGGGGGAGCGCCGGTGCGGGTCGGTCAGGCCGTGAGGGGAGGGGTGGGTGCCGCACCCGGGCGCTGCCGAGCGCTGCGCGCCGCGGAGTGGGGGTGAAGAGCAGCGGCACCGGCCGCCTCGAGGCGGCGGCGCTGTGGCCGGAGCGGCGGCGGGGAGCGGGCCGCAGCGCTGCCCCAGGCCGCCGGTGAGGGCAGCGGCGGCGGCTCGGCCGGGGGAGCGCGGGGAGGGCCCGACCGTGACAAGCACGGCGAGCGGCGGAAGGAGCGACACCGGGCCGAGACCTGCTGGGGGGCGGTGTGGGTGCCGCTTCGGTGGGTTGGGAACGGCGAGTGCTGCGGCAGCCGCGGCCGCGGGAAGGGGCCGGCGGCAGGACAGCGGCTGCCTCCTGGCAGGGCGTTAGTGAGCGTGCGGCGCCTGCGGCCTGTGTGAACGTATTGCTGGGGAGGAAACGGAGGCGAGGAAGGAGGCTAAAAGGCAATGCGTGTTTTTTGCTTTTTAGCCTGTCCTCAAAGCTGTCTTTGATGATTACTGTCTTTAAGGGAGATGGAATAGTTACTTTTTTCCATAGACAGCACTAAACCTTTTGATCAGCTGCTGCAAAGGGAGTTATTATTGTGCTGAAAAAAACAGGGATCACACCTGAGTTGTAAAGAGGATGGGGAAGTAACTAGAGACAAACTGGTGAGCAGTATTGAAAAGAAACTCCATCAAGTCTGAGAATAAAAGATTATAAAATTAGTTCTGTGAAGATCTGTCTTGAGACCAGTCATGAAAATTTAAATAAAGATTGTGATGTAGCAATTAAAACTTCAGTGGTTTAATTTGGTAGTGATAAAGGGTTGGGAGGCATTAGCAATACAGAAGAGCGTTACAGTACTAGACACAGGGAATTCAGTGATCTTGAGGACTGGAGTTTGAGATAAGTACAGTAACAGTTTAAAGAGCCTGGGTTTCCAGTTGCAGACTGGTAAGCACACAGTGTACAGATGAAGTACTTACCCTTTGAAAGCAACGCAAGCCCAAAGTATGTTTTAGATAGTCACATGGTATATATAAGCACATGGAATATTCCAGAGGGCATTGCTCTATGTGTGTTATGTGAAATGCATGATCCCTGATGCATTCTGTAGTACAGATGACAGGCTGACAGGCCTATTTTGAGTGCACGGGCCTCCTCCAGTAGATTTCAGTTGTGTTTACTGAGATTCTGCTGTCGCCCAAATCAAGACGACAGAGGGCACCATTTTGCTGCTCCAGCTTGGTGTGCCCACGTCTGGGGAAGTGTGTGTTTCTGATCTCTGCATCTGAAGGCTACAGCGGGTTATAGAAGGACAACTGAAGGGCCAAAGGGGTCAGCTGCCTTAAGATGAAGGGCTGGAAAGCCAGGATTGTTCACATGAGAGAGGAGATCGCTGGGGCATGACCAAGACTTACAAATGAAGGCAGTGGATAAAATGAAAAGTTATTCATCCAGTCTTGCAGCAGTGGGATGGGGGTTGCTTGCTGGGGCGGCTGGGAGGGCAGTTTCAGATGGCTATAGGCAAGGACTTCAGTGGGTGTGATGAGGAGTTGTGGATTCAGTGTGGGCAGGTTCGGCAAGGGATTAGGAAAACACAGACAGGAAGTCTGTTGAGGGGCTGCTAAAAGGACTAGTCAGGGAGGTGGCTGCTGGGGTGTGTTTGGGGAGTGGGCGCAGAGAACAGCCAGGCTCATGTGCTCTCCCAAAGAAGGATCTCTGATTGTTACTGTTGAAAGCAGAGTGCTGATCCAGGACAGCAGTTTCTGTGAGCTTATGATCAGTCTTTTCAGTGGGAGGATTTTAGTTCTGCAGGGTTCAGTTCTGGGTTCTGAACTGTTGGCATTTCCATGAACAGCCTAGAAAAGGCAGTGAGCAACACAGTGCTAGTGTTGGCTGATGACGGGTAGCAAAGATAAGATTTACTATGAAGAGCTGCAGAAGGACCCTGTAAGTCTGAGTAATTGATCACTAAATGTAGTGGCACATGAATTTAGTATAGGGAGAGTGATTCAGATAGCATAAAAAGAACCCTAACTTCCCATATGAAATACTGGTCTCTCAGTAATGAGCAGTATTTTGTAGTTGCATTGTATGGTTCCATGAAAATATAACCACAATAATCAGTAGCAGTCAAAAAGGCAGATCAGATAGTAAATATTATTGGGAAACACATAAAGAACAAACCAGAGAATCTTGTTGTGCCACTGTGTTAATCCGTGGTTAACCTCAAACGCCTTGTGTGGTTCCCCCACTCCATCTTCCAGCTCAGAAAGCATATAGTAAAAATTAGTGAGATTAGGAGAAGCAAAGCAAGAACGATCAAAGCCACAGACCCCCTTCCATATAGAGAATGGCCAAGAAAGCTGAAACTGTAAAATTCATCCTGATTTCTGAGGAGGATATGAGGCCTGTAGAATCACGAGTGGCAGGGAAAGACCCAGCAGGGGTCAGCTGTCCATTCTTCCAGCTGGAGAGCTGGTCCACAAGTGAAGCTAATGAGGCTTTGTTCAGCAAGACCAAAAGGTGTGGTTCTTCACAGGGAATTGAGTTGGAGAACTTACCAGAGTATGTTGTGGATATTATGTGTTGAAGAGGAGAATGGGCAGGTTCACAGGGTGGGCGCTGCGGGGTGCTAAATATACAGGAACCCCATTTGGATGAGAAAGGTTTTGAATGGAAAATACAATGTTACATACACTTACTCTGTTCTACTTTTTTTTTCTTTTTCTTTTTTTCTCTGGTCTTTGCTTTTGGCCACCATCTGAAAAGTAATGCTTAGACAGACCTTTGCTGTGATCTCCTGTAGCTACTTTTATGTGAGCTTCTTGTTCACGGGAGTGACAGTCGATATGGACTTTCTTCTGTATGGGTTTTTCCCACCCTTTCTCAAATAGGACTGAGTACCACCTGCCAAACCTCTTTAAAGAAGCATGGCTGTTGCTGTTCACTATCTGGGCAGCAGCTTTCGTGTTGAGCACAGAGTCTTTTTCACATAACTTGCTAGCATTTACTGAGTTACCTGAAGGTGGAAGTTTTCCTTGTACGAGTGATGTTGTCTGTTCCTAGGCTGAGCAGGTCCATTGATGAAATTGGTAAACATAAGTTGAGCTACTTCACTCTCAGGTTCCATAGTTACAATTTCAAATCTATTTCACATCTTTCCAGTAATTTTCCATTATATTTCTAGTCAGTTCCAGCCTCTGTACACATC
Source organism: Amazona ochrocephala (assembly GCA_039720435.1). Taxonomy (NCBI): domain Eukaryota; kingdom Metazoa; phylum Chordata; class Aves; order Psittaciformes; family Psittacidae; genus Amazona; species Amazona ochrocephala. The sequence continues at coordinate 22,504,941 of CM077876.1, forward strand.
AGGAGCTTAAGGATGGCCTCCCTGATTCTCCTTGGACTTGCCAGTTGTCCCTGAAACCTGCAGACTGCTGATTTACCCCCGTCAGTCCATTAAGACGTAGTGTTGGCAGACAGTGCTACTACAGGTTTGCCTACATGGAAAATACTTTGAGCCTAAGCATGGTAAAATAGCTGTTTATGAAAAATAGCACCAGTTTATATTAATTAGAAATATAACCCTGATAGTGTTACTATATCATCTTACTTATGATGTCACGTAATGTGAACCAACATGATCCAATTAAATATTTAAAGTCATGCTGTATTGATAGAGATTTAGGATATATGCAGGTAGTAGTTAACTATTTGGGTTTGATAAACTGGTTAAATGATTAATGTAAAATAACCAACTCTAATGAACAAGCAGAGTAATATTTTAAAGGTAAAGTCAAAGATGCAGTTCTGTATAAATGACTTACAAATTTAGGTGACATCTGCTTTTTAAAATGACCTGCTTTTGTTCATGAGCTGTTGGATTTAGTGTCGCATATGTTACTAAGGTCATGTCATCAAGGTTATGTATGACTAAGATGACATAAGGTATTATATACATTATAAGAAATAAAGTAAGAAAATATGGACTGTACAGTAATAAGTGGTTTAGTGGCAGGTTCTTGGCTGTTAGTTTGCTTTATTGGTGGAATAAAGCTGACTAAGCTCTGACTTCTGCTGATACCTGCTGGACACTGAAAGTTTTTCCCATTTTAGTAAACTTGTCAGCTTGGAACTGCTGTTTGTCTAGGAAGGGTCGGAGATTTTGGGAGGTGTTTTGGGTTTAGTTTTTAGTCTTTCTGAGGACACAATACCTTTGTCTTCAGAGCTCAAGCCACATACCACAGTCCTCATTTCACAAGTACAGCGTCAGAGCTTAAAGGAGATTGCTCGTTGTGCCAAGGGGAATAGCAGTTTGGGTTCCAGAACTCTTTTTCATCAGGCTTCCTTTCAGGCCTCCCACCGCTCCCTTCTCAGGCAAACACAACGGGGGCGGGGGGGTGTGTGATTGGGTTTCGGGCCGCGGTTACTGCCGCCCGGGAGCTGTCACCCCGCGTGGCGGCAGTGTTCCACTGCTTGCATCCCTCGCTGCTCCTCACTGGCCGCTGCCTTCCCTTGCAGAGGGCTGCTTCGAGCTCTGCAGCGAGTTTAAATGCAGACACTTCATTAGGAGTGGGACGAATTCTCTCTGGTCTGTTAAAAACTAGGGACTGTAGTGAGAGGACAAGGGGTAACGGGTTCAAACCTAAACAGGGGAAGTTTAGATTGGATATAAGGAAGAAATTCTTTACTGTAAGGGTGATGAGGCACTGGAATGGGTTGCCCAGGGAAGTTGTGAATGCTCCATCCCTGGCAGTGTTCAAGGCAGGGTTGGACAGAGCCTTGGGTGACATGGTTTTGTGTAAGGTGTCCCTGCTCATGGCAGGGGGTTGGAACTAGATGATCCTAAGGTCCTTTCCAACCCTAACTATTCTATGATCCTATGATTCTAAAAAACAAACAGATAAACCAACTGCCAAACAATATGGAGTGACCTTTGATAATTTCTTGACTAGCATATACAAGCACCCTACCTGTTCCCAGCAGAAACAAGGAATTTGAATAAAGGTCTGTGAAGAGGTTGATAAATATGACCAATGTAAGTGACTCAGTAGCTTCCTATAAAAGCAGATGTGCGCAAACTGACCACGGTGATCGGGGAGGTACTGCAGTTATTTACTGACTTCTCTGAGCTAGTTGTGGGGTATTGAATTTGCAGGTGATTTGAAGAAAGCTGTAAATTGCCTTTCTTCCTAAATAGTTCCTTGTGGAAGATGAAAAATGAACAAGGTTCAAAAATACCTAAATGTATATTTGATAGAAGTTGACTGCACTGAAACATGTGATGCAATTGATTTACCATTCAAATGTAGTAAGGATAAAATGTTTGTGAATCTACTTGTCAATAAAGGTGTTTTAAAAGAATGAGCTCTTTCCTATTGCTCCCCTAGTTTGTGTACATAAATGCACAATGCAGGTACTATATTATCTGGGGAAGTATTCTGTGACCCTGGGATGGTATTTGAGATCTTGTTTATTTTTTATCTTGTAACGTTGACATACTGTACATTGATGAGCAAAGCTTCCTGTTTCTCAGTGCCGTTGTCTGCTGATCCATAGATGAGCAGCAATAGTTATTCTGATGTTTTCATAAAGCACTTTATAGCCTGTACATGCAAAGCACTAGGTACATGCAGTGCACCAAAGTTTCTGCGCACAGGGTGGTCCTGACGTCACGAGAGGATGAATACCTGTATGTCTCATGTCTGCAGAAGGGCATGACTGAAAACAAATAGTATAATGTTCTTGTATTACTACTTACCCATGTGGCTGGCTGGAGATGAGAGGTAGGTCTGATGAACCTGCTGTTACACTGAATCCAGGAACTGCTGAAAAATAACTGAAATGCTGCAAAAAAATACAGCTCTGTGTAGAACGGACATTGTGCTGTACTGAATCTGAGATGCTGCTTTTAGCAGCAGATCCTTATTAGCGAAGCAGTAAAACTGTTTCTGTTTAACTCATAAGGTACAGGTTTTTAATAGAAGGTACAGAGCTCTCAGTGAAACGTCATGTAGATAAAGGGGCTTTTCCTAAACAGAAATTATAGTTGATCATGTGATATTTTACTCAACAGAACACTGACTCAGTTAAATGGCTTCTCAGTGACTTGCACGTAAATACATGTGTGCAAGAAAATGTGTGCAAAGAATTTCTCCCTCAGCCTACCTAGAAAGAAGAGAATAATATTGTTGGGTTTATGTTTCAACAGTTGGTCACTGTTCAGAGGAAGCACAAGGTAATGTGGTGGAGTTTTGGTTGTTTGTTTTAAATGATTAAGTTAAACCTACTTAAAAATTTTATCTTGTATATTCTTATCTATAGATGTAGTGTTTTTAAGAGAATGGGATACGGCCCTAGAGGGCAGGGGGGCCCAAGACTGTTGGTTGATATTCAAGGCTCACCTGCTGCAAGCTCAGGAGCGATGCATCCCAACTAGAAGGAAGTTTAGCAGGAGGGCCAGGAGACCTCCTTGGGTGGATAGGGACCTGCTGAGCAAAATTCAAAGGAAACAAGAGACTTATAAAAGGTGGAAGCAAGGTCAGGTGGCCTGGGAAGAATACAGGGATGTTGTCCGGGAAGCTAGGGACCAGGTTAGGAAAGCTAAGGCCCACTTAGAATTAAACTTGGCTAGGGATGTTAAGGATAACAGGAAGGGATTTTATAGGTACATTGCCAATAAAAGACAGGTTAGGGACAACGTGGGCCCTCTCCAGAAGTTATCGGGAGAACTGGCTACCCTGGATTTGGAGAAGGCTGAGGTTCTTAATGACTTCTTTGCCTCAGTCTTTACGGGCAAATGCTCTGACCACACCATCCAAGTCTTGGAAGGCAGACGCGGGCACGGTGAGGGTGGGGACCCTGGGCCCACTGTGGGGGAGGATCTTGTTCGGGACCACCTTAGGAACCTGAATGTATACAAGTCCATGGGACCGGATGAAATCCATCCGTGGGTCCTGAAGGAGCTGGCAAATGAAGTTGCTAAGCCACTGTCAATCATATTTGAAAAATCCTGGCAGTCAGGTGAAGTTCCCGATGACTGGAGAAAGGGAAATATAACCCCCATTTTTAAGAAGGGGAAAATGGATGAGCCGGGGAATTACAGACCAGTCAGTCTCACCTCTGTGCCTGGCAAAATCTTGGAGCGGATTCTCCTGGAAGGCATGCTGAGGCACATGAAAACCAACAAGGTGCTTGGGGACAGCCAGCATGGCTTCACTAAGGGGAAATCCTGCCTGACCAATCTGGTGACCTTCTATGAAGGGGCTACGGAACTGATGGACAGGGGCAGAGCAGCTGATGTCATCTACCTGGACTTGTGTAAAGCCTTTGACGCTGTCTCACATGACATCCTTCTCTCTAAGTTGGAGAGACATCAATTTGATAGGTGGACCACTCAGTGGATAAAGAACTGGCTGGATGGCTGCACGCAAAGAGTAGTGCTCAATGGCTCAATGTCCAGCTGGAGACCAGTAATGAGTGGTGTCCCCCAGGGATCGGTGTTGGGACCGGTCTTGTTCAACATCTTTGTGGGTGACATGGACAGTGGGATTGAGTGCGCCCTCAGCAAGTTTGCCAATGACACCAAGCTGTGTGGTTCGGTTGATACATTGGAGGGAAGGAATGCGATCCAGAGGGACCTTGACACGCTTGTGAGGTGGGCTGATGCCAACCTGATGAAGTTTAACCATGACAAGTGCAAGGTCCTCCACCTGGGTCGGAGCAATGCCAGGCACAGCTACAGGTTGGGCAGAGAAGAGATTGAGAGCAGCCCTGCGGGGAAGGACTTAGGGGTGTGGGTTGATGAAAAAATGAACATGAGCCGGCAGTGTGCGCTTGCAGCCCAGAAAGCCAACCGTATCCTGGGCTGCATCAAAAGGAGTGTGACCAGCAGGTCGAGGGAGGTGCTCCTGCCCCTCTACTCTGCTCTCGTGAGACCTCACTTGGAGTATTGCGTGCAGTTCTGGTGTCCTCAACATAAAAAGGACATGGAACTGTTAGAACAAGTGCAGAGGAGGGCCACGAGGATGATGAGGGGACTGGAGCACCTCTCGTATGAAGATAGGCTGAGAAAATTGGGGCTGTTCAGGTTGGAGAAGAGAAGGCTGCGTGGAGACCTCATAGCAGCCTTCCAATACCTGAAGGGGGCCTATAGGGATGCTAGGGAGGGACTCTTCATTAGGGACTGTAGTGATAGGACAAGGGGTAATGGGTTCAAACTTAAACAGGGGAAGTTTAGATTGGATATGAGGAAGAAATTCTTTACTGTGAAGGTGGTGAGGCACTGGAACAGGTTGCCCCGGGAAGTTGTGAATGCTTCATCCCTGGCGGCGTTCAAGGTGGGGTTGGAGAGAGCCTTGGATGGCATGGTTTAGTTGTGAGGTGTCCCTGCCCATGGCAGGGGTTTTGGAACTCGATGATCTTGAGGTCCTTTCCAACCCTAACTATTCTATGAGTCTATGATTCTATGACTGGGAAACATTGCCTTCAGAGATCATGGGCTTTCAGTTTAAGCGAAGTACTGGAATGTTTTTCGTTCACTTAAAGACTGAAGAGGAAGAGCTCTGCAAGCCACTGCCACTGAAGTACTCTCAAAATGCATTGTTTCTTTACTTTAGTTTTAGTTTTCATTTCTTGGAGGAGGCATTTTCTCTTGTAGTCTTACTGATGCATCAGTTCTGCATGTTGAAGTGTGTGCTTCTATTGAGGAAGCGTCAAGTACTGAGCAATCGGATATTGTTCCCTTGTCCTGACGTGTTGTTTTAAAATAGGGACAATTACTTCAGTTTTTCTGACTGTTCCTGGAAACGTCACAGTTTTGCAGAACTGGATATCCCATGTAGCAGTGACTGGCTCATGAATTACAACTTGTCAAGTTCATGCACAATTTTGCAGTGAGAGATGGGTCCCGTTAGTGATTCTGTCTCGCAGTCTAGCTGTTCTCTCCTGTTTCCAGGGCTATTTGGTAACTGTTAAACAAAATGAGAAGGCAGAGGCAACAGCGTATATTTACTGCAAAATAAAACTGTCCATGGTTAGTGCAAATTTAGGATTAGTTTAAGAAGCGACAGAACTTGTATCTAGTTCTATGGTTTGAATTATTCAAGATCACTGCTGACTTCTGCAGGTGTAAATGTGTTGTACAGCCGATCAACGTGTGACACTGAGTTACTGTTGTACGCAGTACCCCGAGAGACAGCTGGCTTCTAATACAGATACGTAAATAATTCTCAGAGAATCACTCAATATAAGCATTCGTTCTGAAAGCAGAACATTCAGTTAAATTTTCTTATCCTGTTCTAGCGCACGTGCTTACAGCATAATTTCTGAAGTTTTATTAATAAACGTGCACTGTTCAGGCTGTATCCAAGTTGTATAAATTTAGGGAAAATGTATTCTTCTGTTATGCCTTTCTAATGGGAATCCTTGGTTGGGAGGATGTCTTTGATTTACTTTTTTTCGCAAAAACTAATTTTCTATCAAAGGACCAAGTTATTAACATCAAAACTTTGTTTTCTTTTTTTAAACCCTATCATTTGAAAGATATATTTAAAGTAGATACCGATCCATTTTTAGAAGCAGTCATTTACTGAACCAAATCAGATGTACTTAACTCCAATAGCAGCAGGAATATATATAGATAGTAAGAATGCTCAGTTTGCAATACTTTCGTTTCTTGTTCCTAATGCAGGTCTGTTTGTCCTAATATGTGCCTGTGCCATCAGTGCTTAATGTAGGTGTGCCAGCTCCTGGGGAGGTTTGGAGTTGTTATCCAGTTCATCTTTCAGAAGCGATTTGAAGAGAGTGGCCAGTGCTTTGGAATTTTGTTTCTAAATCTGTTGCATTAGATGCTCATTACAGCAATAAGCTTTTTGATACATACTGTGGCCAGAAATGTCATCACAGTTTGTTTATTCAAAAATATCTAATTAAGTTGACTATTGTAATTTGTTCTGAGTTTTGCTAGACAAGAAATTCTGCTAAATTGGGTTAAATTTGAGGAAAGAATGTATCATTTGGAGACTGGCATTTAAAAGATGGTGTATAGTTCAGCTTTGCATGCAGCTCGTATCTGGCATAGGTTAGGTAGCCATATGTGAGAGAGAATTGTGTTTGTAGGAAAAACTCTTTTTAATCACAAAGATAAATGAAACCAGGTGGTCCAGATTTTTCGCCTTGGGAAGAAGGATTTGTTGGGGTTTTGTCTTCCTTTATGTGAAACACTAAGGTTTCGCTTTAGCCTTCTACACTTCAATGATCAGTTCTGAAAGATTCTGGTGATAATAAATTCTGAATCAGAATGACTTCCAGTCGCACTTTCTGATAGCTGCTAATCTTTGTGCTTCCTTTCCTGAGAAGATAAGGTAGTGGCAGGGTTTTTTCTGGTGTTATTAGCTAATGTTTCATCAGAGTTATATGTGAAGTGACAGGGAATTCTGTGAGGGGTTAGTAGATATACCCATCTGGTATGAAAGTGTAAACATCAGCTTACGTTTAACAGAGTCTGCTGTACTGTTTCTCAAACAGCATACATCTCTTCCAGCATAATATTCCGTTGTTGTTTTATGTTAGGCCCTGTTTATAAAACAGGTTTAAACACTCAAATATTACTTTACAAGTGAACCACCATCTTTTTCTCAAGTACAGGTAGGGTTTTGTGCTGTTGATATGCTGTTACTATGGCTAATAATTAGAGGTTTTTAAATGATTTATGACCTGGCTTTAAGGAAGATTTAGTTCAGAATGTAAAGGTCACAGTCGCATTGTACAGAAACTGTGCCCAATATCTTTCTCAGCAAAGAGACTAACAGAGTTGAAGGAAAATTTTTTTATCATTTATGGCTTGGGTGGGCAATAGGCAAGAAAATTAAAATTGCTGTCAGCTGGGAATTCCAGCTTTGCAACGCTGAGGGGTTTTGTAACGTATTCATTGGAAACACGAGTAAGTACATTTTCCTTTCTTCTTGGGTAGAGTAGTAAGAAAGCTGTTAGTGCCCTAAATGACACCAGTCTTGCATAAAATGTTTTATGGTACGTCAGTGAAGTGGCTTTTGCTATTGGAAATGACTGTGGAAAAGGATGCCTGAGCCAGTGATACACCATCACGTGCTTAAAAACATGCTTGCAGCCTAGGGGAATGTACTCTGCTTAAAATCGTTCCTTGTGCAGATACCAGGATGTAGAAGTTATTCCTGTCTCTTTCTCTTCTGCATCCAAGAATAAAAAAACAGTTGTGCATTCCTGCACTGGGAAGCTAGACAGTGTTGATACATGTAGCCGAATTTGTCCAGATAGGAAATACAGTAATGAAGTTGAAATATGATTTATTAACCTCAACAGCCCCAGATGCTGCAGCTGTTAGTCAGAGCAGCGTGTAAACATTTTGAAATTACTTTTATAGGTACTTTGATCTGGAATCTGATCTAAAACATGGGGAAAGAGCTGTAAAATACAGACATAAACTCTGGAAAAAAGGAGAGGTTTTAAATCTAATTCTTTGGCTGCAGGCCATGTTTCTGTTCTCCTGGCTGAATGAGTGCACTGGTGTGGAAGGACACCTTATATAGATGAGAAAATGTAAATCTGCGTATAGCAGACTTAACAAGAGCTATTCAGAACATTGCTACATCATGAGCCCGAAATACAAACCCCAGGGCAAGTGGAATACGCTGTTTCAAGTGAAGTTTCAGTTCAGTTTCCATTCAAAGTTTATCTAGTAAAATCACTTTTCCTTCCTGTCACTTGAACAGTGTCATTTCCATATTGAGATTTCTTCTAAGGATATTTACTGGTTTATGTGATTTTTTCCCTGCGTTGCCTCCTCTCTGAGGCAGTGCAAAGCTGTGCTGTCCAGCCTCTTAGATGTTTTCATTTCTTAGCATCATCTCAGGCATATTTTGCCATCCTCTTGCATAGACATTCGCTTTTTTCCTTATTGTTTTTAAGTCATCTTTTCTGTGTCCCATAAGCACACTGTCATCATAACCTCATAATTTGACTCATTCTAAAAATATTCTGCAAAACTTTAATCACAGTTCATTAAATACTGTATCAAGAAATCCATGGTGAAACATTCATCTTCCTCTTTTAGGTCCTGATACAGAAAAGAACTTAATCCTTTGTTTAGTATTAAGTCAGAGAAACTACATTTGTGCTTCCTTATATTGAGGTTCTAGTTGAACCCACAGTAGCTCTGTACTTGATTTTACCATTGTCCTTCTTGTATCCACTTTCAGGTGGGTGGTTTCACATAATACACTCAGTTTTCTATGGTCAGTGTGGCTGTTCTTGTTTTTCAGTAGTCTGTATATCTGTGGCACTATAAAGTAATGTTCTGCCAAGAGTATTGAAAAATACGTTTCTTGCAGGATGAAGGAATTAGTATTTACAGTAATCACGCATTTTCAGCAACTGATTGTACGTCAAGTTCAAATTCAAATGGTGGAAGTCATGCTGGAGCTTTGCTTATCGCTAGTAAGAACTGTAGTTAGCATCACTGTATCTGTTGACTGGATTGTATAGTTTCCCAATTTATGAAAGGCGGTTCTTCCTTTCAGTTCTGATCTCCAGTGTTTTGCCCTTTGGTACCAATACCACTACATGTGATCTCTTGCTGATTGAAAGCTAATGGTTTGTCTTGCATTTGTGACATTGATCTTACCCATTTTCTGTAATAACAGAGCTTTGCTGCTGTTTCCAGAGGTGTAAGACTGAAGGGGACTCTTTCCATATTACCAGAAGGGAATGCAGCACACAAAGTTAGTATGTACGACATGAAGATTTTGGAGTTGGTTTATGAGCTGGTTTGCATTTTTGCCTGGGAAACCTGAGCACTCTGTCGAATTGTGTTTATTTGCCTTTTTTCACCATAATTTCTTCCCGCTTTATTTGCAGGTTAATCTCGTACCCCAGAGAGAATCAGAACCATGTCCTACGTGTTTGTAAATGACTCTTCCCAGACAAATGTGCCGCTGCTGCAAGCTTGCATTGATGGAGATTTTAACTATTCCAAACGACTGCTAGAGAGCGGTTTCGACCCCAATATTCGTGACAGCCGAGGCCGAACTGGCCTTCACCTTGCTGCAGCCAGAGGAAACGTAGACATCTGTCAACTCTTGCATAAATTTGGCGCTGACTTACTAGCCACCGACTACCAAGGTAACACAGCCCTTCACCTGTGTGGGCATGTGGACACCATCCAGTTCCTAGTTTCTAATGGTCTTAAAATTGATATTTGGTAAGTCACTTTATTTTTTAGTTTTTACTTTAAACTTATTTTAAAGTTCAATGTTTTATATGTGTATATTTTGTAGCACATTAGTCTTCTCTTGCCAGAGCCTTGCATATAAATTTCCTGCTGAAATGTTGTATTTGGTGCAATTCCAGTTTAAGATATCATTTAAAAATCCCACAAAATTAAGAAGGCAGGAAAACAATAGGAGGCCACTTCTGCTGGTCTGCACAGCAAGCAAAGCAAATAAACAGAGCAGCTGCTGGTGGGGGCTGCCGCACTGCTGACATTGCTACGTGGTTTAGCCAGCCAGCCAGCCAGGTGTGGGTGGTTGGCACCAAAGGAAAAATCACATTGACTGCTTTAAAAGAATTTTCTCCACCCCAGTTCTGTTGTTTTAATTGTTGTACTGTATGAGACAAAGGAAATACAGTGTATGTGTGTGTCAGTTCATTCCCATACTCCTTTGGTAACAATGCTTCCTTTCAGTGCTTTCCCCTTCCCTCAAAGTCTCTGACTCAGTCCTTCTTTTAAATATTGTATAGTCTTTCCTTCTGGCTTCCAGCAGCTGTCAGATGCCAGGGCTCAGATGTAAGCTCTCAAGCTGCAAAATAACCAGCTATTTCATTGCAGTAATGGAATTGTTTTGTTTGTGGAACTTTGTGCGTACTTACAACATGTACAAAACCAGTTGTAACTTCAAAACCGGTCAGGTTTTTAATCTGTTGCTTTGTCACCTGTACCTCATTAATGTTTTCAACTCAGCAAAAGGCCCAATTCTTTAAGGGTTGTGGCTTGGGGTTTCTTTGTCCTCATTTCAAACAACTGGTGAAAATGCTTAGTCTGAAGGCATATCTGCTCCTATTCGGTATGATTTTAATAACAGCCGAGGGGCCATCTGTATTTTATTTCATTTTTGCCTGATGTCCTAATACTCCCATGGAAAAGGAACTATGAGGAACCAGATTGCACAATTCCATCTTGAAATTAAGCTTTAATTTGAACACTGCCATAAATCTACTGCTGATTTTTTTGTTCTGACACCCAGAGATTCCAATTAGATTACAGTACTAGGAATTTCGATTTTGTTTAGAAGAGTTGTGCAGTTTCAAACCTAAACATACCAATTTTCTTGTATAGTCAATTATGTTATAACTTGTATGAATGGGAATTTCTTACTGTCTGGTATGACAGAAAATAGTTCTGAGGACTTAATGAATTGTAATGTTTTATACTGAGTTGTCTTGTTACAAAATTCCTATATCAAAAGTTCCTTTTCCTCTCATTTCCTTTTGTGGGGTCATTTTAGCAATCACCAAGGTGCAACACCGCTTGTTCTTGCAAAACGAAGGGGAGTCAATAAAGATGTGATTAGACTGCTGGAATCTTTAGAGGAGCAAGAGGTGAAAGGATTTAACAGAGGAGCTCACTCAAAGCTGGAAACAATGCAAACTGCGGAAAGCGAAAGGTATTTACAAAACAAAAATGATTGCTAGGAGAAATAATATTAATGGCTTTTCCATTTCTGCGATTGACTTGATAAAGGAGAACTGAAGAGATCAGGAAGATTGCTGACAGTTTCAGGGAATGTGTTGCGTTAGAGGGAAGTTACTGATGAATTCATAAAGGTCTGATTCTGGGAATGTGCTTATTTAGAATTTGCGTAAACTGTATTGGCACAGAAACTAGTAGCATGTTAGTGGGACTAAGAAGTGAGATACAGGCAACCCAGAGGAAAAATGGGATGGCATAGACAAAAACCTGGGATGACAAGGGAGAGGAAATTAGTGGGGATAAACTGTGGTTCAGGAGCACAAACTGGAACTTCGTTTACCTAAAGCTGTATGCTGTAACATGGAAGTTCCTCAGTGGAAAGTGCGATAAGAAAATAGGCTTGATGTAGTTCAAGTGGAAGTGGTGAAGTCAGTTCCAGGAGTTGATGCTACCCTGAAAACACAGTGCAGTGCTACAAAGTGCAAAATGATGCATTTCCACTACATAAAACTGCCAGTGCTGTTGTCAAAAGCAGTGTGACATATGTTGTGTAATACAGTCTATAATGCTCTTTAGCCCCAGTCGAAATAAGGTTTATTTTATCCCTTAAGAAGCATGGAGAAGCGTTACTTCAGTGCTCAAGGCAACAGTGCGTCTCCTTGCGAAAGAAGGCAGCTAGAGCTCGGTGTAGCCTGGCACAGGGAAGGCTGAGGTGTGTGGCTGCTGACAAGAAATACTGGTTTTGAACAACAGAAAGTGACTATTGGAAACAAAAGATGATGATAGCACAGGAGCAAAAGGGCGCAGATAAACCACAAATACTTTTCTGATTGAAAATTGGGAGTGGTTTTTTACGGTGAGCTTCCAAGACAGCCTTCTTGTAGGATTTAGTTGAGGCAAGAAGCCTTGCACGTTTCCAAGGAGGCTGATTCTCTTGCAGAGATCACTGAATTGCCAGTAAACATGACAGAACGTGGGGCTCGGATTAATAATGCAAGAGATCTTTCCAGTACTGTTTTGCTGTGTTGTGGGGGTTTGTTTTGTTGTGGGTATTTTGTTTGCTTGTTTGTGGCGGTTTTTTTAACGATATTGGAAACAGGATAGCAGTGTTGCTTGGAATGCTTGCTTTTATACTAATTCAAATTGTCATGTTTTTATTGTCTAATAATGAGCATGAACTGTGACTGCTGGAACACCGTGTCACAGAAGACAGGGAGTTTTGTCACATAATTGTTGTTCAGTTTGTGTCAAAACGTGCGCAGCTGGTACTGTAAATGAAAATTAAACCCTGTAGATGGAGTTGTTATCTAAGATACTCGCAGTGAGCTGATTGGAAGTTCATTCTTATACATTAGTGACCCCAGTCATCACAGAGACTGGTTTAAGCCCTGAAATAGAAAATTTAACATTATTCTCAAAATGACGTGGGTATAAAAAGAATTCATGCATATTATCTGAACTACATTTCTCTGAAGGTTGCTTGTCACACAGAAATGCCTTTATGCTGGTTTTGTTTAAACATATGGACCAACAGCTCAGCCTCATTTAAATTCCAGGTTTCGATTCGATAGTGTCCCTTTAATGAACACAGCTTCCTTTCTGTTATTTGACCTTCATAAATGTTATATTGTTTGCTTTGGCAAGGAAGTCAGCAACTGTCCTTGGGGAGAGGCAGAGAGACATAAACAGTGCACTACCCAGCTTGTTTGTGAGTGTGTTTAAAATGTCTGAAATACGTTGTTTTAAAAATAACAAATAACAGATGCCTACAGCAGCCGGAGAAGCGAGCTTGTCTGCTGTTTGCTTTGTAAATAAATAATGTCTTCATAACGGTTGGCTTTTCAGACCTCCACAAGTTCGTTCCTCCCTCCTAGTAGTATTTTCACATTTTAGAGACACTTAGATGAATGTCTTCTGTCCTCTCCCACCGCACCAACTCTGTTACATTATGTATGAACCTATGGAGAAATAATGGTTGCTCTTTCTGAAAACAGTCTCTGACTTAAGTTTTCTGCTCCTTATTACATGCAGTGCTGCTGCTCTGGAAGCAGAGGCCAGAGCTCGGTTCCCGAGTCAAATTTATTTTCACTTGCTTGGCACTCCTCCCGGTGAGGAGTGGCACTGTGCTCTTTGGAGGCAGAGCTCACTCAGTCCGTCTTCCAGTGCAGACAGTCTGTCCATGTACAGAGCCCAGCATGACCTGTGACTGCACCCTCAAGTGCATCCAAATGTCAGTTCCAGGTTGTGTTGGAAACAGAAAAGAACATCCGCTTGGGCTGTGGGGCACTGTAGGATGCATTGCTGCATTACTGTTACCATCTGAAGCAGCTGTAATTCATACTAAGAACAAATGGAGAAGAGAAGGCTCCAGGGAGACCTTAGAGCAGCCTTCCAGTACCTACAGGGGACCTGCAAGAAATCTGGAGAGGACCTTTTTACAATGGCATGTAGGGATAGGACAAGGGGGAATGGCTTTAAACTGAAATAGGTAAGATTTAGATCAGATATTAGGAAAAAAATTCTTCACTATGAGGGTGGTGAGGCACTGGCACAGGTTGCCCAGAGAGCCTGTGGCTGCCCCATCTCTTGCAGCGTTGGACGGGGCTTGGAGCAACCTGGTCCAGTGGAAGATGTCCCTGCCTGTGACAGGGCAGAGGAATAACACTGATTTTAGTTGGGTAGTAATATAAAATAGCAAAAGTGTTTTTTATGTACCCTTTTCTATTTAACAAGCGAGCATGTGATCTTTTCACTTAAATTGCATTGCACCTTTATTTAACCTCTGTGTGGTTATGTATTAACTAGTTAGTACTTAATGAGTGAGTAGTTCTGTTCAACACCAATGGCTGTCTTATTAAACCCTTTGTTTCGCTTGGGAAACCATAATAAGCAAGGAAGATGACTAAATCTTGCAGCTATGGGCAAGCAAAAAGAGCTTTACAGTGGGTAAATATCTAAGAAACAAAAAAGCCAAGCTGTTTAATAGGCAATTTTGGAAATCTTCTGCTCATGATGCTGCAATACTTGGGCAAGCTACGGGAATTCAGGCTAATTATTCTTCAGTGGCTGTACTTCCTAAGAAAAAATACCTCATGAATAGTGGGAAGTTTTTCAGTGGTGTAATCTTAGGAGAAAGATTTATAAATGCGACCTTTTTCCGATAACAATCATTTGTCAATTTATTATTGCCACCAAGAACAATGGCATTTCTGCAGTCAGTTTTGACATGGAAATTACTTTTCTCTGAAATGTTTTCTTTTATTGTTGCTATAAGAGATATATAGGAATGTGGTAACTGGAAGCAATTAGAAGGGGGGAAAAAATGGGTTTTCTCTGCTCACCTTCTGCTATTGACATCATCATGTACGTAGTTGGTTTCACCATTTCTTTTCTGTGCTTGTCAAAGCGTGATCCTGTAAACACCTGTGTGTGTAATTTCACTTAAGTGAGAAGTAACAGGACTGTGCAGATGACTAAAATTTTACATAAGTAAAATCAAGTGATGAGAAAGTTTCCCTATTCTTTGTGAGGTTTTTCATGCAGCAACCATTTCCTGTTACAAACTAGTTGTGAAACTGGCAAAGTAAGGAGAATGATACAAGAAACCATGCAGTATTTGAAACAACTTGTGTTTTTCTAAAGGAGATTCATTGTCAAGATGACAGCTTCATTCAGATTTTATATTTTTTTGCTTATATTATATATTTTCTCATTTAAAAGTGAGAATTCCAGTCCCTGATTTATAGTTGTACAATTTAAGAGGGCCTGATGGATTGGTAGTGGAATGTTAAACATCAGAGCAGTTGATGAACACCAGATGGTAGAGAACACAGCAATGTCAATTTGTCTTGAAGATCAGAAAGTTTCTGATTCAGGAGAGTAGTAAAGATCACTACAGATTTCAGAATGTAAATTATAATGGTCAAAGTTTCCATTTTATTAATCAGAGGTTATTTTTACATCATAGTTTGTTAACAAGAGCTGTGCCCCTTGAGGTTTTAGCTTATGCTTCATTAGAGTTTACTAAGCTGTATTTAGTCGTAATTATGAGAACTGACTTTTGAAGGCTTCTAGATGGCAAGCCTACAAACAAATATCGTTCTTTTTACACAGGTTAATAAAACATCCTTGCAACTAAATTACGTTTAGAGTTAGGAGTCTTTTCCTGATGTGCTTTGTCTTGACTTAGCAGAGGCAGTGCTATAAATCTGTAGGTGTAGATGTAGTTTTTAATTTAGAATGTTTCAGTTGCTCTTAGGAGGATTACTGTCATACTTAAAGGTGCATTCTTTTGCTCTGATGTATTTTTAACTTTAATCCTTTGTAGTGCGATGGAAAGCCATTCCCTCCTTAATCCAAACCTACAGCAAGGTGAAGGCGTTCTTTCCAGTTTCCGGACAACATGGCAAGAGTTTGTGGAAGACCTGGGCTTCTGGAGGGTCCTGCTCCTCATCATTGTCATTGCTCTTCTGTCGCTTGGCATAGCATACTATGTTAGTGGGGTGCTTCCTTTTGTAGAAAACCAGCCTGAACTGGTGCACTGAAGCAAATGCAAAGAAGTACACCATGGTTTTCCATGTTCTAATGTTATTTTGAGCTTCTAGGAATTATTCTCTTGGTGCAGGCAGTGGCAGCTGTAGATACTGTTTGCCTTTTGTACTTATTATTAACCCCTTTGAAAGAGGGATTTGTTCATGTCAAGTAAAACACTAAATTCTAAAGAATTCCTAAGCTACCTCTGACTTACCTTGACTTGCAAATAAGATGTGAACATGATCCTCTCTGTTGATAAAATACTATGATTAGAAAAGGCCTTTCCCAATGAATATTAAATTCCTGGGCGTAAAAAATATATCCTAGTACAGAACTAAGTTTGATTTATTTTCCCTCTGAAGAGGTAAATCTATTGTTGGATTTTTTGCATGTGCTCCAGTTGAAAGAAAAATATTCTTTTAGAAGTCCTCCTCAAGAAATCTGAATAATATAATAATGCGTACTGATGTATCAACAGTAACAAGCTGCAACTTTGTAGTTCTTTCAATGCCTCTCCATAGTTTCATGTCTGCTAGCTTATGAAAAGAATGAGAAATAGTTTGAGTTTTTCTATGTCTTTGATGAATAGATCACTCCTTTATTTATTAGGTTAATGTAGTGTTTCTTCTGTACATGGATTTAATGTTGTTAATATCTGCCTGAAGTAAATCTTGTAGAACAAAACTGTTGTGCTTTGGAAGTAAAGTTGTTTCAGCCTTAGGCTGAAAATTTTGCCTTTTTGTTGCAATGTTACTAAGCAAGCCTTTCTTTGTGAGGGTGATTAAAGAGTGACTTAGGTGTTCTGCTCTGTATATAATAATTCTGTAAGGTCATTGTGAAATATGTCATGAAGGATGACTTCTTACTCCGCCCACAGGGACCAGAGTGAACCATGCAATTCGTATTGTTTTCGTGTTTGTGGAGAGAGCTCAACTGAATAGGATTCCTTTCTAGAATTGTTTTCATTTCAGTTGTTTTCAGACAACACTTACAGGCTTATGGATTATTTTCTGAATATGCAGAATAAAAGGATTTTAAATGTTACTATTTAGGAACGTTGTATGAAATTAAATGAAATCTTGACCCATTCTGTACTTAGCTGTGACATCCTTTGTAAATAGCCTAGGGATATGGATCGGTTAGGTATTCTTTTATGGAAGCTAGAAAGATACTACGCAGTAAGTTGGAGGTTTTCAAAGACAGCAGATTCTCTCCTCCCATGCTGATCAGACAGCTGCCTCGCTTGCTTGCTATTGCCTTGAAAATCCCAACCAACATGAATTCTGCAAACCTAATGAATCTTTGGGTTTTGACTTAGCCACTCCTGAATCGTTGCTAAATAACATAGAACAGTTATGAAATTTTCAATGACTTGGTATTGGCAGAAGTAACCTGCATCTCTCTGTTCTGCTACCATGTGTATTTTTCTTTCTTGTTTTTGAGTAAAGAGGGCTGTTGTCTTTGTTTGGATGTGTGACGTGGGCTTCACTGAGCTGGGCCCCGTTCTAAATTGCGCCTGAATAATTCTTGATCTCATTTGTTAAGTCAGAGGTTAATGATACAAGCTTTTCTAGCAGCTGCAGTGCTGCAGGAAGGAAAGCCTCTGGGAAAAAAAAACAACCACCCAAACAGAAAGTCCTAGAGCATGCTCCTCTTCTGAATATTTCAATTATTATGTGTCTGTTCATGAACAGAGACTTATAAACTCATAGATACCTAAATCACATTCACTTCTCTCAGTAAGTACATTTCTGTAATTAATACTCTGTAACTTGGATAATCATGTTGTCTCTCAGTGTGTACTATCTCCATAATTTGTAACTGTATTCTCGTATAGGTGAATGCCACAAATAAATATACGTAGTAAATATGGTTTTGTTTATTATTACATTAGTGCATGGTAATGATGCTACCCCATCTTACTGAGGTTGTTGGTTTGTTGTGCATTGATAATGAGCATTTTGGAAGTGTGGAGGTTCCCACCCTGGGAAATGGCAGTCACACTGTCAGTATAAATGAGGTTTTAGGGCATGGTTTCTTTAGATTTGCCTGGTTTATTTTCACTGATGTTACTGAATTGAAGTTGCTGTCTGGCTGTCTCTCTCTTACGTAAGATTTCAGGTATTGAACACAAGGGGGGCCCAAGACTGTTGCTTGATATTCAAGAGTCACCTACTACAAGCTCAGGAGTGTTGCATCCCAACTAGAAGGAAGTGCAGCAGGAGGGCCAGGAGACCTCCTTGGATGGATAAGGACGGGCTGAGGAAACTTAGAGGGGAAAAAAGAGGCTTATAAAAGGCAGAAGAATGAAGACCCTGGGCCCACTGTAGGAGAGGATGTGGTTCATGACCATCTTAGGAACCTGAACGTATACAAGTCCATGGGACCTCATGAAATCCATCAGCGGGTCCTGAAGGAGCTGGCAAATGAAGTTGCTGAGCCCCACTGTCCATCATATTTGAAAAATCATGGCAGTCAGGTGAAGTTCCCAACAACTGGAAAAAGGGAAATATAACCCCCATTTTTAAGAAGGGGAAAATGGATGACCCAGGGAATTACAGACCAGTCAGTCTCACCTCTGTGCCTGGCAAAATCTTGGAGCACATTCTCCTGGAAGGCATGCTGAGGCACATGAAAACCAAGGTGCTTGGTGACAGCCAGCATGGCTTCACTAAGGGGAAATCCTGCCTGACCAATCTGGTGACTTTCTATGAAGGGGCTACGGAACTGACGGACAGGGGTAGAGCAGTTGATGTCATTTACCTGGACTTGAGCAAAGCGTTCCACGCTGTCTCACATGACATCCTTGTTTCTAAATTGGAGAGACATATGATTCTATGTGGTATAGAGGCCCCTGGAGATTGAAGATCACCTATAAAGGGGTACAAAATATAACCAAGAAAACAAAGCTTGAGCCTCAAGTAGCCTTTCCTGCTTTGCTGTACTTTGCTTATGCTGTATGCAGCAGCTGCTTATGTGGCTTCAGAACTGTGCATTGAAAAGGTTTGAAAAAATTGTGTGTATGTTCCAAATGAAAGTATTTTCACTTTTAAACCCAAAGAGATCCAAAGCAGTGTTTGAACTTCACTGCATACCGACCGCTACTCTTTGAAATAAGGATGGGATAAACATCTGACTACGAGAGGAGTTTGTTCTGAATATACCTCTGTTATTGAAAAAGGGCAGCTCTGCCTGTCAATATACTGTAAACATTAACATCTTCCTTTTCAAAGGTTGATTCTAAGGAATTAATTTACCTCCTTTAGACTAGATTTCAAGGAATACAATCTGTCTTTCTTACAGGAACAGACTTTAGCCTGCTTCCTCTCGGAACTGTTGTCATAGGGAGTTTCACTGTTCCAGCACAATGACATAGATCAG
Organism: Amazona ochrocephala; assembly: GCA_039720435.1. Taxonomy (NCBI): domain Eukaryota; kingdom Metazoa; phylum Chordata; class Aves; order Psittaciformes; family Psittacidae; genus Amazona; species Amazona ochrocephala. The sequence continues at coordinate 22,524,210 of CM077876.1, forward strand.
TTCAGACTGCTTATAGGTCAGTATGATTTCTTTTATTTAGTTATTGTTGCAGTCTGGATACCTTGATCCAGGGACTCCATTTTGCTACAGCACTCTTCAAATCCAAGACAGATTGTTGTTTCAAGCTGTTCCCAAGCTAATGAGCTAAAACAGAGTAAGTAAGTGAGAAAGGAAACGATCATGGAGGGATGAAGTGATTTTTTCCAGTGTTATAAAACTTGGTGGACAAGATCGTGCAAGGTAAACTGGAGTGTAAAATAGATGCATTTAGGCTATACTGCAGTGGGCTGTCCCTGCGCTCACATTTATTCCACACCTATCTTACCTTGTAGTAGCTTGTTCATGTACCATATATTGTCTTCAAGGGCTTCTGTTTGCACTCATATTGGTAGTTTGCTTTGTGGAAGGGGATGATCTATTCTGTGGCTGTCATGGGTCGTTTCTGGTTGCAACAATACAGCAGGTATTTCATTACTGGACATGATCTGGCACTGTGAGGAGTATCATCATGGAAAGCTGCTATGAGAGAAAGAATGTGGTTGCACTTTAAATTGTTGAAACAGAAGATTTAGTTTTGGGGTCTGCAGCTGGTCTGAAGATTGATTTTAGCATCGGCCATCTGTCTGTTTTAAATAAGTAAGTCAAAATTAACACCTTACCCATCTATTGTAGATGGGTTAGTTAGCTAGGGAGCTGTTTTTCTAATCAAAATGTTTGGTCATAGTGCATTACAGAAATGCAACTGAAGTAATTTATTCAGAAATTCCATAGCATCATTTTAAAGTAATACTAAAAAGTGCAAATTGCAAATGAAACTTTCCTGCAAACTCAAAAAAAAAAAATGGGTAATGTCACATTCAGAATTTGCAAGTCCAGCATATGTTTAAACGTTACCTGGAGTAGGATTTGAGCAGAACTGATTGCTTCCTCAGCTGACACACAAGTCAACTTGTTTCTCTAAGCCAGTTCAACTTCAAAACCATGAAGTTGTTCCTGTTTCTGAAGCCAGCTCTCTGGTTAACTCAGATTTGCATTGGTGACTAAAATAAGTCTTAAATGACTTGAGAATTGTGTCAGAGTGCTTTTTCTCCATTCAGTGTTCATTTCTTACATTTCAGCATTAGTCCTTGTGGATTGGTTACTTGGGATACACTTTCCTAAATCATCCAGAATGATGTAGAAATCATTGCAAGTCGTTGCTGCACTTCTCATCCCTGGTGTTGGGGCTTTCTAGAGGAATTCAAACGTCATTGCGGAGTTTCATAACTCACAGTTCTCTGCAAGTGCTGAAACTTGCAGTGAGTTGCTGCAAGTGTGAGTGTTGAATCATGAATCTCGAATCTCTATTAACATGATGAAATCAATTTGTGGTGGCAGTAGAGATAATTCTGTACCTGCACTCGCAGGGTAGTGTGGTTCACCTGGTATCTTAAACTTATTCAAGTGCTTCGGCTCAGTTTTTTGTTGCCTGGTATCTTTGTACTGCTCTTGCAAATGCTTCAAAGGAGGAGCACACTAAGATACGCAGTATTAGGAGACAAATGCAACTAATTGGTAGGTCTTTGCTGGGAACTCACTGCCAGGAAGCAGTGTTCCCACGGTCACTCTGCCACAGAGATCTGAGATGAAAAGTGGAAGTCTCCGTCTGACAGTGATGTGGTGCAGCCTGTGCTCTCACACAAAGCAGGACTGGCGCTCTGGTGTTGGAGCTGAAGCAGTCTGTGTGCAGAGCCCTGGAAAATGTGTTTCTGCTGTAGGCATTTATAGTTTGTAAATCACTGCAACTAAGCATTAAGCAACAAGCATTTCCTAATGACTGTGATGAGATGAAACAATTGTTCTTCCTAACTGCCAAGGGAATGGGAAATCTACTGGAAATTGCCACAACCAAAAATCAACAAATCAGAATTTCTTCTGAAGTCAAAGTGTGAACAAGTCACAGCTGTGGCTTCGAGTGACACGTTCTTTCTGTCTGTGATTTTAAACTACCTTCTGGATAAGGAAAAATGGGGAGACGTTTGGAACAGAATTTGTTGTGTGGTGGTTTGCAGAAAGTAGGAGGGAAGTGGATGCAGTGAGCCAAGACAGCAGCAAGAGGGGCAGAGCAGTGTGGTACCTTCATTAATCACTGCTTAAAGGCCAATCCCAATGCCTGTAAGAAGCGTGAGGAGCGACCAGTAACAGCCTGCTAGCAGGAGGAGGATTTCACTGGCTGGTGATGACACCATGGCACAGGGGTGGCCGTGCAGCCCTGCAACCCGAGCTGGCCCTTCTTGGCTTTCAACGTCTAGAGCGCTGCTATTTCAGACAACAGCGTGTTTGAATGTGTGCCTGCATTAACAGCTGCTCGTGTGGAGCCCAAACTGGTTCCTCTTATACAAGAATCCTTTTGCGCACAGGTTAGCAAAAGCAGTTCCACCAAATGTGAACAGAAGCTCTTTGTAAAACATTAAATATTTCTGGCATATTAAATTATGTTTATCTAAATATCAGAAGGCAGGAGTCCAAATGAAGGATCAAGTATATACAGTAGTATCTTTCTTTGCCAAACAAAAAAAGAACAGATAACATTCTCTTAATGTAAAGCAGTAAGAAAATCGTAGTAAATTTGTTTTGAACTGTAGAATATGAATTCATTATTGAGCCAAATTCCTTCGTATGAGGACTTTTTCAAATAACACAATCTCTGTCAGGTAAGTGTTGTGGAAGAGAGGCTGACAGAGCCTTGCATTGGTGTGAAGGCATGAATGTGCAAAGGTTGCACTGGCCTGATGAAATGTGCATATTGAAACAAGCTAGTTAACAATTTCTGCTGGATTTCTGCTAGCAAGGAAGAACTGAGATGCCAGATGCTCATCCTCATACTGCTGTTGCCTCATTGCAGGCTGAACATCTGGCTCGGTTTCATTCGGTGCAGATACTTTCAGACAAAAAAAGCAGCATGTAGATACCCATAGGTTTAAGCTGGCAACCACAGTTTCTGTAGTGGACATACAGACTAATGGAGTACCCCAGTGAAAGTCATGGCAGCTTCTGTGTGGACTGGTCAGTCCTGCCAGATGTGTTCCTTACAAACCAGTGGGTTTCCCATGTACGGTGCTGGTTTGAATCCTTGTGTCAGTCCATGAACAGTGGTTAACCAGGCTTGAACTGAAGGCTGTTTTCAAACATTTTAATTAGAACAGAAGGCAAAGGTTTAGTCTTTATTTCAGAGTTCAAGGAACTCTCTTTTTCTTTTCTCTCTATCTAATGTTTACTAGAATTACAGCCTGCAAATGTGCACAGATAATGAGCATGTGTGTGTCCTTACGCTGTGCACTCCTGTGCCAAAAGGAAGTTTAGGAAAAGCAAACAAGGCCTCCAGTGAGATCACTTTGAAATAAGGCTAATTTAAGGAATTCTGGGGCTTTTAATCACCAGGTTGGTGTTCAGTATACCGCCAGCTCCGGTTTTATTCATTGCACAGACTTAACATATTTTCTTGGTCTCAGGGATACAGTTTGGGAGGTGTAGATCATGTTACCTACCTCACAACGGTGTGCTACACCCACCAGCGTGCCGTTATGCTGAAGGTAAGTGAACTCCTGCTTCAGAATGTTAGTCAATTCTCTTTGGTTTTCAGAGTTGCGCTGTCTGATTTGCAAAGTGAGCGCCTCGATTGCTAGTACGGGAGAGTTTGCTTAGTTAAGGCTTGGTTGGTTTGTCCATTTGTCATGGGGAATGCAACACTGGCCGGGGGAGCTGTTGGCCCGGGTTTAACTTGGTCCTCCAGAAAGCCTCTGCGGATGGAGCAAACACTTTGAGGATTAAAAGGAATAAAGCTGAAGAAGTGTCTATAGAGCTGCCTATTCCCTGCATTTTCACACTTTTCAGGACCCTGGGCATTTCGTATTGGGCATTTGGAGTCACTGCCAGAAGGACGACAGCGTTGTAGAAACTTGTGGCCTTTATATGTTCCAGAATTCAAGGGTGAACGGTTTTGGAAGCTCTTGCCTTCCCCCAGGCAACAAGCTATGCTCCCGTAGAGCAGTATTTTTAAGCCAAGTAAGCAATCTAACTGCAAGGCAGTTTGTAAATCGTAACTAACGTAAGCGTACAAGGCCTCAGACTGTGCCTCCTGCGGGCGCTCAGGCACCTGCTGTTTCATTCCCAATGTGCTCCCCTGCCCTGGCACTACTGCTACCACGCATCTGAGCCAGGGACCTGCATTGGGAAGCTGTGCCAGTTAGCCCTCCCACTCCCACGGCGTTCTCCTCATCTCTGCCCTTCCCTCTCATTTCATCTCCTGCCCTCCAGCCCAGGCCTCTCTCGTGCTTCACCTTGACTTGAGGTTTACAGCATTTCTTATGCACCAGGGATTGTGTTCATAACACATATTTCTCTCACATAATTTCATCTTGTCATCTTCACTGCTTACAGCACACTATAACCCATCTTATTTGAGCCAAGCCTAGCCGAGTCTGTGCTGAAAGCTGTTGATGAGATGGAAGATGTTTGGACCATGTTTTGAAGAGAGGGTGTCAGTTTGCTCTAATTCACCAGTCCATTGCTACCAGTAGTAGTCATCTTTTTACCTTCCTGTAATAAAGAAACAAGAAGCTAACATTGTATGAGTCTTGTTTTCAGTTTTTGCTTCCTTTTTCTAACACTGCAGTTGATTCTGTTGGTACTTTCATTAAATCAAACTAAGTCGTGTGGATTGCGTCAGCTTTCAGTAGAAAATGTCTGAAATATGACTTGTGAACAAGCTGAGCTTGGTATGAGGAGTCTGTGCACCGCTTGTCAGGCTCTCTGTGTAGTGGGGCTGGGTAGAGACCAGTTTCTGCTGCACTGAACAGGGTATTGTAGCCTCTGGGCTCCTGTGGTCTACAGCAGCAGTACAGAACACAAGAGCAGCACGTAGGGATGCCCAGCATTTACTACCCTTCTTTTGGCTATGACTCCATAATAGACTTATGCTGGTCACATAGAGGATGCTGGAGTGGCTTCTAGAATGGACATGCACCACTGGAGACACTCCCCTTCTGTTGTAAGACTTTCTACGTGGGACAGAGTTAGCCTATGAGGCCGAAAGAGATGTTAAGAGATGAGACCAGCACCGCCACGTGTCAGTGATCTGGTATAACCAGCAGCACACGGGCCATGGGTTAAGACGGTGCCTCGGCTTTTCAGCTGTGCCCTGCACTGCACAGATGAGACGTGGACACACATCTGCTGCAGAGGCAGGGAGGAAAGGAGGTGGGGTCTGTGCTGTGCACTCCGTTATCTCTGCATGGCCAGTTAGCACGCAGGTTGGAGTTCACCAACCACGTGTGAAAGTCACCGGTGCACAAGAGTGAGCATAGTTTCTTCATAGAAACCTTATATAGGTGACTTCCCCAGGTTGGGGGTTTTTGGTAGGCAAGCAAGCATTAGGATGTGAGGTTCAGTGTGACTTTTTGGCGCATGAAGGAAGAATGCTGACAGTAATGGCTCAAAAAGAGTAAGGAGGAAGGTTCAGAGAGAGATTAGCAACTTCCTTAGAAACTGCAGATGTTTCCAAGGAAAATGGGGCAGATGCAGACGTGCTCCTGGCGAAGAGAACAGTTTTGGGAAGATCTTTTCATTCTTCCAGTCATAGATATCCAAGTGTTATTTTACCAGAGCTTTCAAAATGAGCAAAACAGTCCCAGTTTTGTAGCAAGAAACTTAATAAGAATTGGCGTTTTCCTGTTGCCTAAAACTGGCAAGATTTTTATTGTGAATTTTATTTGTAACATCATTTAAAGCATTTCTGTATACTGGGACTCAGAAGGCCGTGATTCTGAAATGATAATGCATAGCAGCAGTAGTGTCTGGTTCTGACTCACCTACCCACAGAGTAAGTTTACAATGTCAGGCTCTAAATTCAGTATCAGAATAAGTGATTTCCCCATCTATTTTCTACATGTGTGTATTGGATCAGGAGCACTTTTGCCTACTTGATTTTAACCAAAGCCAAGTTCAAACAGGGCTGTTCAGTTTATTCTCTACTTTCTGGGATTTTATTATTGATGCTTTGTCACTCAGATCTCAGTCTCTACCTCTCAGTGCACAAAAAAAGATTGCAACAGGCTGGAATTTATCCTGTGACAGAAGTTGCATAAGCATAAATGAGATGCAGTTGGAAGAGAGTACATGGAGCAGGTAGCTTGCAGCTTGAACTGCTCTGTGCATTAAGGCCTTTACAGCTCCCATCTGATTACTCAGGGAGCTATGTCAGGTTGGGCATCTCCCTTCTGTTTACCTACAAAAGGAAATTAACTTTTTATGGATGGAGACTCTTAATGGAATGGAAATGAATTCTTTATTCCCACTCCAGAGCCAAATTCCGGATGGTCTGGTTATAGTATTATCACATAATCGGCACTTCCTTTCACAGTCATCTTGGTTAATGTCTCACCGAAAGTCTTTGAAATTGCAGGGTCAGTTCCATTTAATTTTCTTACTTTCCCTAAAATATTTCATCTTTAAGAGGAGTAAATTAATATTTCAATTCTTACTTTGTTTAAAACAGGTTTGGTGGTTTCTCTAAGTGTTCCAGTACATACAGATGGGTCTGACACTGAGGAGCAGACTTGTGTAATGTAGAGTAGAAGCACAGAAATAATATTCCAGAAACTGGGATAACAGTATCACTGTGGGTTTCTTACAGCCTTGTGGATGCCAGGGTCTGCATGGAACAGCTGTGGCTTCTCTGGACTTAAAAGGGACCTTGGGATAAATCTCCATAAACTTCATGTAAAATCTGAGACCTGTACTGGGTTTTGTTTGCATTGGAAATCTCATGACATCAGGCTGTTGTGTCTGCCTTTCAGTTTTGCAAGAAACACTGTTGGAGCACTCTCGCTGGTGTTATTCTGGTGCTCCTGTTCCTGGCTGAGTGCTGGTGAGGTCTGACAAACAGAAGTTGGCTCAGGTTTCTTGAATGGCAGAAAACATTTATGTTTTAGAATTAATGCTTACGTTATCTGTACCTCTTGTTCCTTTTGATTCCTCTTGTCCCTTAATGGTCTGTTGGAAAGACGCATTCCACAGTGAGTCAGCATGGCCTGCTGGGCTGAGCAGAAGGCAGACTTGGGAGTTATAAATCCAAGCACTTGCTGTGTGGCCTTAAAAACTTACTTACCCTCTGCTTCCCCACCAGTAAAATCAGAATAACTGATAAATCTTGGAGAGATGTTGTCATTAATATGCATAAAAAGACTTTGAAAGCAAATGCTGGTACTGAGAGCCTGTAGGCTTTTTTACTCAGTGATTGTATTCATTTTACCCAATATATTCTAAACATAATCTAATGACAAAGGAATATATAGCCTTTGATACGTCAATTATTAAGCTTATTGTTGTTTCTTGTTGTTTCTCTAGCACTCTTAGGCATGCATGCATTGCAGACAAAAGCACTGATCTCACATCATCACTGTCCAGCTGAGACTCATGCACCGGTGTGTGAAGTCCCATTGATTTCAGTGGCTGTGGGCAAGACAGTGGGTGTCCAGAGATGATTTAGACCCAGAATCATGGCCAAGCATGGAAGACCTGCTGTTTTCAGCTCAACACAATGAAAATGGAAGGTGACTGAAATACAGAAGCTGAGCCGGTGTCTGCCATTTCCTGAAGTTCTTAAGAAACCCGTTCCCAGGTTCCGTGCCTCTGGCTGCAGTTCAATGTAGACAGAGTAGGAAGGACTGTGACCAAGGCACTTCCCTTTCTTCTTTCTGGTGGATGTAGGGGCTCTCACATTTCCCTGTTGAGCAGGGGATCAGTTTTCACTCTGGAAACAAGTTTGGCAGCAGGAGGATGTATGAGCCGTGGAATCAGAGCTTTGGAAGGGCTTCAGTGACATTTCTCCATTCTTAGCACATCGTTCAACGACGGGTCCTAAATCCAGTGCCCAGTCTCAGAAGTGAGGCCAGACACTGCATGTTTGTGTGCAGGAAGCTAGGGGAGTGCTCTCCAGCTGTGCCATGGACTCACTGTGGAGCTGCTTTGCTCAGGCTTCTCTAATCCCGCAGTTACTCAACTTTCACAGGGTGAAGATGAGTTTCTAAAGAGGGGCTGCTTGCTTTCTCATGGCAGTTCCAAGTCTTACCTGTTCTGCTTGCAGGGTTTCCAGCCCAGGCACTCACCCAGGATCATATCTTAAAGGCCTTATTCAGCTCTCATACAGCCCTTGCCAGCACTGAGTCCTGTGCTGTAGAGGTTAGTGCCAAAACCCCTCACAGCCATAGAGGAGGCAGGGGCTGGTGGTCCAGCATGTCCTTTGGTATCCAGAAGGATGAAGATCAGGAAACTTCAAGGGAAGGAAAGAAAAGAAAAAAAGATTAAAAAAAGGTAAAAGCAATCAAGAATCCACTGAGAGACAGGAGGGAGGACAAGTAAAGGGCGCTCAAGACCCTGATGGCAGGTAGTACTTTATGAGGCTTTATTTTGGCTGCAAAACTCATTGCTTTCACCACCACTGTGCACGGCGTTGGGCTGTGGGAACAGAATTCCTGTGTTCAGGCTGCTGCATTGCGAAAAGTTGCTTAGAAAAGTCACTTTGGTTTTGGTGGGGCTCTTGCTGCAACATAGCTAACATGAGAGACACCTATCTACTACAGAAACACCCAGGCTCAAAAGCATTCCTAAGGCTACAGGAGGTACAAGTTAGGCAGTCTTAGAGCTCCTGTGTAAGATTCCCTGTTCCTATTTTCTATTGTGTTGTGCTTTATAAAATGTCCCTTACCACAGACTTTATTGCCCTGGGCTGGGGCAAGATCAAGTGGGAGTCCCTCTTGTTTGTGTTCATGCCTCAGCCTGCATTGGCCACCTTGACCACCAAGTGATCTGTCACATTGATTGTTGGAAGTGGCTGGTCTTTTTCCCAAGTAACAAGTGATAGGAAAGAGGTAATGGCCTCAACCTGTGCCAGGGGACGTTTAGACTGGATACTAGGAAAAAATTCCACACCAAAGGGTGCTCAGGCATTGGAACAGGCTGCCCAGGGCAGTGGGGGAGTCACCATCCCTGGAAGTGTTCACAAACCGTGTAGATGAGGCCTTCAGTGACATGGTTTAGTGGTGGTCCTGGCAGTTCTGGGGTAAAGGTTGGACTTGGCTATCTTAAAGGGCTCTTCCGACCTACTGGATTCTGTGATTCTATGATTAAAAAATAATAGTAATTCTGATTCTGGAAAAATCTTTCTCCCTCTGCAATCAAAGATCCATCTTCCTTTGGAGCAATTGTATCCTGTGCATTCCCTTACTTGGCTGCTTGCTTATCTTCCATGAGGATAAACAGAGTTTTAGGGAATTTTCCAGGTGGAAAATCGCTGTAGTTTATGAGAACTCTGTGTGCAGGGTTGTGTGCAACAGCTGCTTCACTTTCCTTTCGGCCCAGAATCATTTTTATTAGCTTCATTGTCTGTCTTAGGGGTAAATAAGGTGAGAAAAGAACTTACTAGCCCCTTAGTAGTTGCCCAGATTCCAATTTCACTTTCACCACTGTAAATCCAGAGTAACTCCACTGAAACAATGCTATTACTCAAGCTTTTGACTATGGATTTGCCCATCTTTATTATCTTGAGGCTCACTGTACGTAGAGATATCCCATAGAGATTGACAAAACTGTGTAAGAAACAAAACTGTCTCTTTCCAGCTGTGTGAATTGGGGGCAACTTTCCAATGATTCTGAGTCCAGAAAAGGATGTTTGGATATGGGCAGCTCATCAATTCATCAGAGATATTGCTGTGCCTTAACAGGGCAGCTAATAAGTAACTCACCCTGTGCATTTTGTTACAGCGGCTCTGTGAGTGTAAGTATCTGGTTATAATTTATGACAGGAACGCAAAAGGATGGCAATACTGATTGGCAGTTTCTCTGAGAATGGGGGAGAGATAGGTGAGCTGAGTTGCGTTGATGAGCTGTTTTCTGTTGCCAAATACTCTTCCAGGAGTTGTTACCATTTGCAAGCAAACAAATTTATTTGCCATTACAAATCACAGCTCAGCCAGTGACACATTCAGTCAGTGCGTCCCCTCGGCACCCTCCTGCGCTGGCCATGTTGACACCACTTGTACCCTGCCAAAGCTGAGTTGCTGGTTTGTTGGGGTGGTTTTTAATGACCCGCCTCTAAGATGAGGTGCTTGCCTCCTTTTGTGAATCTAGGTGATAGATCTGATCCTTTGGATGAACTGTACTGGCAAGCAGGCGGAGGCTTTCCAAAAGCTTTTTCAGTTTAGGTCCATTCTGCTCCCTGCAACACCAGAATAAGCTTAAGTTTGGAAGAGATGGTTTGACAGCAAGAGGATCTTAATCCTTTCTTAAGCAAGTCTAAGAAAAATATCTATAACAAGTGTGAAGTGCAAGCCTCCAGCCTGCTCTCTCAGTCTTTGCAGATGCAGGTGCTGATGTGCTGGGACTCAGTGCTTGCATTGGCAAAAACTCCTTGTAAAACTTGGAGGTGCAAAATAATTCTTGATGGGTGGAACTTGGCTACCCAGTGTTAAGTGGCAAATCTGTCTAAATTAAATACTGATTAAAATGCTTGGGCTCTGCTTGCAACATCTTTAGCTTTAAACTTTGAATGCACTTTCTTTGTAATGGAGAAAAAGAAAAAGATAAAAGAGGGAACTCAGAGTTTTAATGATGGGGTGGTTTGAAGACCAAGTCCTGGAACAAGTCCTGAGTGCAGGAAAATTATTCCGAATAGTATACTGGAAAGTAAATGAAGGTAAAGGCATCTCTCCAGAGGGAAGGGAGAGTTAGTTTGCCATCTCAGCTGGGTAGAAAACAGGAAGTCTAAAAGAATTAGGCCAAATGTGTCTTCCTATATAAAGAGGGACTTACAGCAGGTAAACAGCCATGTGATTCAGGAAAGGAAAATACTGTTTCACTGGGAACAATGAAGTATGATTCTTTTTAACATTAGAATTCAGTTCTGTCGTTCCCTCACCCCATTTTAATGGCACCCTGCCTCGTGAGCTTGCAGTGGCTTTGTCTTTGCTTGCCATGTTTATTCATAATTTATATTACACTAAAGGCCTGTTTGTGAGAAAGCAATATTATCCTGCCATGATTACTTCAGGGATATTAAAAAGGGAAAGAATATATTCTATGGCTTTTTCTTTGTTTATGTACCCTGTATCTTTTTTCCGCTGTGCTGATAATGAAGGAGAGAGTCCAGCACAGGCTTTGTGAGTCACAGACAGTGTAGTTCCAAAAGGCTGATGTGCATGAGGTTATCATCACAAAAGATTTCCAGAGACCTTGCAGGTACTGGATTCTTGAGAGGAACTGGCTCTTGTTCCAGCTAATGGCAATGCAATCTTTATGGATGTACCCCAAATTCCTCTGTCAGGGAATGCATGCAGTGTGCTTTGCAAAGAGCTATGCAGCATAAATATTATGAGTAAAAACCATTCTCTTTGAGCTTTGGATTATAAAATAAAGAATAGTGAAAATTCTGTTTAACTAAAATTAGGCAAGTAGATGCAGTGTTCATGGACTTACTCTGGATTTTAATACCTGTTTACCTGAAAGCTGCATCAGGCCTTAAGCACTGACTTCGTGCTTCTCCCTAGTCTTCTAGTTCTTGGCCCTGACACATCCTCTTTCTATCAGTGTAACATGATTCACCATTTTACAAAGATTATCCATGTTCTTTATCTTGTGTAGCCCTGTGTTCCCCAACTGAGAACGGGTCCGGTTTGTGTTAGGCATGGCACAAGCATCCTGTTCCTCCATAGCATGCAAACTCTGTTCAGACATACCCCACATATAATCATCATGGTACCCTGGAGCTGGCACTGCTGAAGGCAAAGCTTGGTAATAATAATGGGTGTTTGGTATCTTCAGGAAGTGCATCAGGAAGTAAATTATTTCTGGAAAGATACCAACTGACATTACAGGAGTTTGAGCCATCATCTGCAGGAGTCAGCAAGACTTTTTCTGTAGATAGCAAAAATCATTTAATAATGAGGTGGTTTGAAGACCAAGTCCTGAAACAAGTCCTGAATGCAGGAAAATTACTCTGAATAGCATATTGGAAAATAAATGAAGGTAAAGGCATCTCTCACTAGGGCAGGGAGAGTTCGTTTGCCATCTCAGCTGAGTAGAAAACAGTAAGTCCTGACCAGAGCTGCCACTTTTCATGCTAAACAGAATGAAAGCACAGACCATTTGAGCTGACTTTAGTATTCCTTATTCTCTGACAAGCATGTGCATACATCATTATGCTGTTTGGACAATTGTCGTTTTCCACCCCACAAGTTACTTCAGACTGTTTCCTGTCTATGGCATTAATTTCAATCAGATTTGGGATTTCTTATGACACATGCCATTCATGTTAATGGATATTTTTTTAAATATCACAAAAATACTTGCATTAGCGTTAAATAAAAACCATCACTTGTACTATTCAGCCACCACGTACGTGGCTTGCTGTGCTGATGGTCCTCACAGAGGAAGAGCACAGAAAGCCATGGCTCTCTTGGGCCTCTCTGTCCCAAATGTATGTCGTAAACTCAATGGCAAAAGCAAGAAACTGTTTTCTATCCTAAGACACACCCATTTGAGCTTACAGCAAAGCCAGGTTTTATAAAGCTTTCATTCTACATGGGCTTTTATGACTAGCCACATCTCCACCAACTCTGAGTGCATACCAGTGATGCCTTAAGCACTTTGCCCAACATCTGTCCAGTGGGGCTTGTTCTCTCACTGTTGCCACTTGTCCATGCTTTCCAGTTGAGCTTTCCAACAAAAACGTGTCAGTCTCTCTAGACTCTGCTTCCTGCTATTTTTGCTCAGACCTCACTTTCTCAGATAATGCCCATCTTCATCAAGATAATCAAATCAACTTAGCAGGCTGCTGAGTAGCTTCAGCAGTTGCAGTTGCTGTGTGGGAAGATACAGACTTCTTTCTCTCAAAATAGCTCTTCTGTCAACTTGTGTTCTATTTCTTTTTCCTGCCTCCTAAGGCCTTGAATAGTTCCCTAATTTTGGTTGTTGGAAAGCTGTCACTAAGCTCTTCTCATAGCCCAAGGAGAAACAAAACAGAAATTCCACTATGTGTGACCATCTCAAAACCACTTCTGCTATGAGCCTACAGTTCTGGGATAGCTCTTCTGACACTGAGACTCACTCCCAGTGTCAATGACAGCAGTCGAGCTGCATTGACTCCACTGCGTTTGACCCATTTGGCAACTGACCTTCTTTCCATGTGCCTGTTGTGACATGCAGGGCTTTCCACCCTCCAAACCTGCCCCAGATGCCTACAGCTGCTCCTCTAGCACAAAAGCCTCTTCTTCAGAAGTGGATGTTTTGCCTTTGGAAGACAACAACTAACAATGTCACCAAAAGCCCTGTCTGCCTTTTTGACAGTAAAGACCCTTGAGTTTCCTCGGTTAGATTTCTTCAGTTTCTTTGCAAAAAGCCATCCCCCTTCTAGCGCAGTTTTTCCATCCCCCCTGCTGTCCCATTCAGTGGTAGGAATGAGTCATGGTTGTGAAGTAAATTAATCATCTGTTCAAATTGAGCTCTAGGTTTCTCAGCAGTGCAAATGTAACTGATTTTTGCTGTTGCAAGGGTGGCCTGGCCTAATGTGAGAACTGAAAGAACAGAGGGAAAGACTGGGGTGGGCCTGCAGTCAGGGGTGCTGCTTCTGCCATTGCCAATGCAATGGGAAGAGGACATAGTAGTGACTGCTGCAGCCAGGTGGGCTGCCTTCATGAACCACAGGTAACACAGGGAAGAGCAACGGGAATGGAGCTACACAGGCAAAGGGAGAGAAATCTGAATAACTACATCATCCACTACAGCAGGCAGCAGTCTTGTGGAAAATAAGTACATTAAGAGTATTGGTGACTATAGCTGCACTTAGGGAGATTCATTAGGAACAATCACTCACAGTTACTCCTGCAGCATCTTTTAAGCATGGGATTTGAAAGCACCTACCAGAAAAATAATCAAACAAACAAAAGCCACTAACAAACCCCCAACATGTAAAAGATTTTGAGCCTCAAATCAACAATTCCCACTTGGTATAAACATAAATAAATTATAAAAATAAAACCTCAGTTAATTTGCAAAGTCAAGCACTCAGACAATGTTATAAATACATTTCTGTTGAAATTGATTGTGGTTTTTTTATACAGGGGCTGCAGCTCTCAAAGCTTCTTACTAACACCCCAAAGCCTTCACTATGCCTCTGTAAGAAGGTGAGATGTAGGTGGAATAATTGTCAGTAAAGTGGATGGAAAATTGGCTGGACTGCCTGACTCAAAAGGTCAGGATCAACAGTACAAATCCATCTAGTGGCAGAGTACTACTAGTGGTGTCCCTCTGGGATGGATACTGGGGCCAACACTGCTGAATGTGTTTATTAACAACTGGAAGCTTTATATGATACCAAATTGCAGGGATGTGGGTGACATGTTGGAAGGCAGGGCTGCTATCTATAGTGACCCTGCCAGTGGGAGGAATGGACTGACAGGAGCCTCATGACAATCAGCAAAGGCAAATGCCAGGCCCTTCATATGGGATGGAATAACCTGGTGCAATGGTTCAATCTGGCCAACTGTCTAGAAAGCAGCTTTTTAGAACGACTGTTCTGGTGGGCATGAATCCGAACATGTGGCAGCAATGCCACTGTAGCAAAGACCAACCATGTTGTGCTGTATGAGCAAGTGTATAGCCAGCAGGTCAGAAGAGGTCATTCTTCTCTATTATTCCACACTTGTGAAACCACAGCTGGAGTACTGTGTCCATTGTGGGGTTCCCCAGCTCAACAAATGCATTGACAAACTGGAGCAAGAGCAGCAGGGGCTCATCAGGATGGTGTGGGGGCAAGAGCACCAAACATGATGTTTGAAGAGAGGCAGACAGAGCCTTTCTAGGTGTTGTCTAGTTTGGGTTTTGTCTCTCTGAAAGAACATGAGAAAAGATAAGCTATTTGCCTGGTAATAAAGTAGTAATTGAACCTGGACCTGGAGTTCTTTCATCCAAGAAGAGTGCCCTGATCTTCAGGCCAGGAAGTGCTAGCCTCCCTCTACTTCCCCTGGCTCAGCAGATACGCCATCTGGAAAAGTAGCTCTGAAAAGGGTAAGTGAGGAAAACACTTTAGCAAGAAATTTCTGACCAGGTCTACCTGGTGCCTGCAGTGCAGAGCCATGTGGCAGCTTCAGAACAAACAGTGAAGAAAAAACTCACTCACATTGCAACCACTCTATTTCTGGCACAGAAGGAAACTGGGGACAAAGAAGTTGGCCGGTGTTTTGGGATTAACACCTCTGAAACGTGAACTGCGTGCCAGGACAGATTATAATCACAATGACAGAACTTTGCTTTTGTGTCTCATGCAGTAATGATTTATTTGATCTGAGCAGAGTTTTCCCACAGAAAAAAAATGTAAGACCTCATGTGGTCATCAGGCATCCTGTGCCTGTGGTGCTTCCGTGTGTGGCAAGAGGGGCAGTGACAGCTACAGTTTGGGAGCAGACTTTGTGAGCAACTACAAAATAAAAATGCTTTCAGCGATACAGGCTGTGGCCTTTATCTTACTGCATCACTCAAACAGTGCAAAGAGATGTAGATCTGTCCTAAATGTCATATGGAATCTGTTCACTGCTTTTTCACCACTCCTTTTGCCGCAGATGTTGGTGAGAGCTGGAAAATGCTCTCACCTGCATGATAGTGTCCCAGACATCAGACTTCAGCTGAGTCTGAAGAGGCAAACATGGGGAAAAAATGGCCCTTATGATTCTTATTGCCTCTCTTTCAGCTGAATTCAGTTGAAAATTTGATATTTTATCTTTCCATTTTAATGCCCTGTTGCAGTCTTGAGCTCTTCAAGGCAGGCATTGCCTCTGCCTGAGTGACCAGCGTCTACGACAGCCACTACCGCAACAGAGAATGCTTATCCCCAGCTATCCATTGTGGGCACTGTGGATAATGGTGGTAGCAAAATGAGAACCAGGAGGAAGTTATTTTTGTCCTGCGGGTAACAGGGCATTTGGGGAGAGCACGTAGAACAGCAAAACCGTGCTGCCATGCTGCGTATTAGCCAGCAGTGTTACATATTATGTTGTCTTGAATATTACAAAGACTTTTTATCCAGTTCCCAAATTGCTTGGTGAATACAGGGAAGGTTATTCTGAATGGATTTGATGGACAAAAGTTGACCATCCTGATTCATATCTGGCTGGCACTTCAGTGAGGCCCAAGGATGCTTAAAGATGCACTTTGCCATCACAGGCACATTTGGGAGCTCCCAAGGAACCTGTGAATACTTGGCTTCCCACAACCACCCTGGGAATCCCAGGGAGTCTTTTGTTTACAGTCTTCATTCTGTTTCTGTTCAAACACAGATCCTGGATCCTTGCTTTGACTCCTGGATCCCACTCCACTCCTTGGTTGTCTGTTTCCTGCCCCAGCCATTCACACTGTCCCTGCCCGCTCCACATCCTCTCTTGGTGTGCAGGGGGAAAACATCCCTGCTAGACTGCTAACGAAGTCTTCCTCAGAAAATGCTTCACCACATCCAAAGCCAGGATGTATCTCCAGAGAAAAACACTGCTTTCTTGAACAAGGCCACTGTGTCCAAATCGGGCCAGGAAAGTTTTTAAATAGCCTTAGCACAGCCTGTTTACCAGCTCCCAGGCCATGAGAGGGAGCTTTTAAAATGCTCCTCTTGTACAGGAAAGCCTTTTATCTTCAAGAGTTCAACATAGCCCCTGTCCCAGCCACACAGTCGTGCTTACCAGCAGGCTCCCATCCTTTGCCCCTCTGCACTGGGCTGCCTGCTGAAAGCAAAAGATGCTGGCAGCATGCGGTGATGCAGCCGTCCGTTCTGGAGCAGTTCTTATCTCGTGTTTATACTCTCAGTGTACAGCCTGCTCCAGATCTGCCTGGTATGGCTGGCGGCAGAAAATGTGCTGCCTGTCGCATTCGGAGAGGTGACTGAGTCAAAGGGGTTTCAGTTTCTTTCCATCACTTCGATATTTTCATTTCTTCTTTCTCTTTTAACAAATCTCTAGGTTTATAAAGTCATGTGTGTGAGAGGTTATGCACAGTGTGGCAGGGGGGTGTTAGCTGTTAGTCTGTTAGCCTTAATAAGTAGTTTTAGCTCATGGTGAAAAGACTAGTATTTCTGATAAGCCTGTGGCAACAGGCATAAGAAGTGCCATAATTACAGCTAAATAACAAGAGTTTCTTACAGCCTGGAGCCAGGGGACAAAGTCAGGAACCTAACTGCCATGGCATCTTAAATTTATACAGCTGTGCCAGTGTGGTAGGCATCATCAGGGGCTGATGTTACATACCATTATTCTCTCCTGTGGCCTCATTTCACAGCTCTGTAACCCGGGAGTCTTCACCATAAAAAAATAGACATGATACAGTGAGAAGCAAGGCAGAGTTTAAGATATTTGAGTTTCTTAATGGCACTTCTGAATTACCCAGTGTCCCGCATTGGAGGAGATGGTGTTTAAGCTGTTTAAAGGTGTGTAACTCTTGAACTCAGAATTTCTTATTTGCAAAACAAGCCCATCATGTTCTAGCATATTTTGTATAATATACATATAAGAGAACAATTTGAGGCCCATCTGGATGGACTATTCTTCTTGAGCTTTTGGATGAAAATCTTCCTGAGCTTTTTAAAATATGCAGGACTGGATTATAATATATTGATATGTGGTCTTGTTTTCGGAAGATGGGTTGGAATGTGCAAATCTCCCTAGAGGAAGAGGTAAACTTAATTTTTTTAAGAGGACCTCTCAGGCTTATAACCACCACAGGCTGTACCCTCCATGGGGACCCTTTAACAGTGTCTTGGAAGATTTATCTACAAAGATATCAAAGCTCAAATACCTGATCTGTTTCTATATAGGCAGCATCTGCTCAGATGCTCCAACATCCACCCAGTACAACTTGCTTCTCCTTCCTTTGGATCAATAATGGCTAATAAGGATGAAGGTATCACATCAAACTCCTTCAGCATACTATTGCTGCATTCTGACAAGCTGTTGGCTGAAAGGAGGGACCCTGCAGGCAGTGTCTGTTAAGAAGAAAAAACAATAAAGTTTTTTAACACAATCCCTTTCATTTACAAAGCATGTGCAGAAATCTGTTTCTTTTAGAGCAGAAGAAATGAAATAGGAGTGACAGCATCTTGGAGCTGGGAACAAAGGCATTATCTTTCAGCCAAAAGTCTGTGCTAGCGTGGGGGGATTTTTCCTGCTAGGAAGACTTCTGTGTTTGTCTGCACTTAGCTGCTATCTTTTCTTTCTCTGCTGTGTCTGCGTGTCTTTTACACTCACACAAACCACCAGAGACAGCAAAGGAGACACTCTGCCTTTGTTATGAGGAGAAATCTTTGTTGTTGGAGTGATTTGGTTCCAGAAGCGAGCCTAAGCCTAAGCCTTTCTGCAATGCTGGGAAGTGACTATGTCTAGCCCATAGTGTTGCTTATCATTGTAATAGGTCTGAAGGTGTAAGGACACAAACAAGGAGAGGACTGTAGGTTTAATTTTTCATGGGACCAACCTATGCCATCAAAAACTATACAATAATCTTCGGACAACCAAGATCTTTTTTACAGGTCTGAGCTAGAAGCTGCAGTTTTCATGGCACTGGTTGGGAAAATACTTTTAATAGACTAAGGTAATGACACCCACAAACCACAGAGGAGTTGGCATGGGGAGAGGTGATATGCTTGGGGGGTCCAGCAACAGGTAGGGAGCATGTGAGGACTGAGAGGGATTAGTGGGTGAAACAGTGCAGGATGATGTGAAGCGAACGTCTCTGCTGATCTTCAGTGGCTAGCAGAGGTGAATATTGTTTCCTAGGTTTATTTTTGGTAGGTTTTTTTCAAGAAGGGTGAGCAGAGGCAGGCTGGTTGTTACATCAAAAATATTCTCTCATGGGAAGCTGGTTTAAAGGCTGTCTGGGAGAGGTCATCCGGGTGGGCAGTGGTCATGGGCTCACTCCCTCAGAGACTGTAGCACATCACAGCTAGAGTCTTCCCCCCTCAAATTCTGCACTGAGGAAGGTAATAATAAAATCCAAGTAAGTAATAAGAAATCCAAAATATAGTCTATATATTCATAATGTGAATTTTCTCATTATTGGCTACTTTTTCTTGTAATCTCAACTTGTCTGATAAACTTGTGCAGCCATCCCCAAGCCATTTTGAGTGTCTTTTCTGACACAAGAAAAACCACACTATTGATTTGCTTCAGGTTAATTTAGCTATGAGAGGGTGTGAGTGTGGTTATGTGGGTGCGGTGCATGGGTATGTTTATCATAATGAGATGACACCAGGAAACTAATTATAACTGTTAACTGCTGTTGCAATCTCTTCTGTGGAAGGGAACTTTTCACATGAATACTTCTTGCATTAGAGGTGAAACCAGATCCCCATCCCGCACTTGCTGTGTTTGGAGGGCTGCCAGAAAAACTCTTTTAAAAAGGCATTCCTGCTGGAATATGTCACGGGCTATTCTCGCTCCCAGCTCTGACGGGCTTCAGATGGGGAGCTGGAATGCAGACCTCCCAGTCACACACAGGAGTGGCAGCATTTGCGGGGCTCACATTGCAACCTAGAGAAAATAAGCATCAAGGCAGAGGCAATATCAGATGAAAGCGACAGGAAGGAAGAAGCAAAAACCACGTGCTGTGTGTGGGGAACTCAGCAAATCCACAGCTCCACAAATCTGCGCTTAACACTAGCCAGAGCTTAAGTCAGTGTAATGATTAGCTGGGATTTGCACACACATACTTCTACTAAGAACTTATTTTTCTTGCTTTTAAAGGTGATAGCCCCACAACAGAATGGCTGCCTAAAGCATAGATTGAAAAGCAAAGGGAGAAAGAAGCATGTGAGCTGAGTAAGGTGAGAATTAGATCATAGAAAACACTTTGAGGCACAGCATTTGACACAGAGTACTCTTCCTGACTCTTCTCGTTAGCCCATCTCCCTTAGAAGGGACTACCCTGCTGTATGGAGAAAGAAGGGTGAATACTTATATTCTGAGCCAGGAATAATTTCATTTTAGGTTCCTTGTTTCCCAGGTATACTTTAAACAAACAGATCCACCACCTCCCACTAAATATTTCCTACTTCCTTTGGTGCCACAACAGATTAAACCTGGACTATCTTTTACAGACCGTGTGAAAATGGTTCTAATTTTTGCTGGGTAACTGTCATGAATATCAACATACCAAGTAGAACAGACTGTGATAATAAAAGTGTTGACCTCTGTGGCTGCTGAAATAGTGGCAGTAAGTGAATCTCACTGATATTTTATTTGCAAACTGAGTTGCACCTATTTAGGGAGGGGGAAAACAGCAATGCTCATATTGATGAGAAATTCAGCATTTAAAACCACTCCTTATTAATGACTCAAAACATACAGTTCCTAGGAGCTGTAAACAAGTTTGGTATTCTGCACACTAATTCATAACCATTATCATATGTAGAGAACAAGAAGTTACTCACAAACAGATGTTCCCAAACCCATTCATTTAAGGCACATTTTACTTTCCAAGTCCTAGTTAGCAACTTTCTGTGGTGGGTGGACTACATGAAAGGGTGGGAAAGCAGGGATTAGTTTGCCTGCAAAGGAGCAATGTCTCCATGTCTGTTCTGGAGTCTTTTCCATCTTGCCTTGCATGGATGAGTTATTCATTTTAGCCTTGCCCTCTCTACCCTGGAGGGCATTCAGCTTTATGTTCCGAGGCACTGTGAGGCACTACGAGATGCCAAACTCGTTCTATTACCAGACAGCTGTATCATTAAATGTGTTCTTTGCACTGACTGGTAATGAAGCCTGGCATTCACAAATGCTTCTGCCCAGAGAAGGCAATTATCTTGCCGTAAGTTATAGGTGAGCTTTCAGGGAAAGGAATGCCAATAGCTAAGGGAGAAGGAAGAATTCCTGCTCAAAGTATAACTAACTTCAAAGTGCCTTCATGTTTCTCAGGGCCTGGTTCAGCCAGGTGTTGAGTATCTCCAAGTATGGAGATCCCACCACCTTTCTGGGCAACCTGTTCCACTGGTTAAGTACTCTGGTGAATATGTTTTCTGTATGTCCGGCTGGAATTTCTCTTGCAAGTTGTAACCACATCTACTCTCCTTTTACTCTGCATGTCCAAGAAGCACGTAACTCAGTCTTTGCTGTAATTTCCAATTCAGTAGATGTAGGCAGCATGAAGACCCTCCCTCAGCCTTCTCTTCCCCAGGGTTAACAAGTCCAGTTTTTGCAGTCCCTCTTCCCACAGCATGTGCTGCAGTACCATGACCATCTTGGGTGGTGACCCTCTACTGGACTGTTTCTAATTTGTCAATGTCCTTCTTTTATTAGGAGGCCCAAACTGAACACAGTGCTCTAAATGTAGTCCCATGAGTACAAAACAGAGGGGATCTTTACATGGATCCTTGCAAGGAAAAGGACTATCATGAATTACAAACTTGACCAGGCTGTGCTGAACTCTGAGAACTCCATCACTGCAATTAAAGAGGGCTTATAAGAAAGATGGGGAAAGACTTTTTACTAAGGCCTGTTGCAATAGGACATGCAGTACTAGTTTTAAACTGAAAGAGATTCAGACTAGATATAAGGAAGGCATTCTTTATGATGAGGATGGTGAAAGACCGGAATAGGTTGCCCAGCGAGGTGGTAGATGCCCTATCCTTGGAAACATTCAAGGTCAAGTTGGACAGGGCTCTGAGCAATCCAATCTAATTTAAGGTGTCCCTGCTCACTTCAGGGGGTGTGTGAATTAGACGTCCCTTCCAATCTAAACTATTCTATGATTCTATGATTCAATTAGCATGCTACTAACCCTTTCTCCTACCTTTCTGAGAAAGCCAAGGAAAAGACAGAGCCAGACTCTTCTCAGTGATATTTAGTGAAAGGACAAGAGACAATGGACACAAACTGAAATACAGGAAATTCTATTTAAATGTAAGGAAAATGATGTCATACTGTGCAGATGGTCTAATACCGTTCAGTTTGCCAGAGGGGTTGTGAAGCTGCCATCTTTGGAGATGCTCAAATCCCAACAGAACACAGCCCTGAGCAACATGCTATGGCTGGTCCTTCTTTGAGCAGGGGTAGGCTGATGCATGGGTCTCCAGAGATAACTTTCAACCTCACCTATTCTGTGATCCTGTGAACTGCTAAGTGGGATTAAAGAAGCTATATGTTTAAGGCAGGTTATAGGAGGAGGAGGGAATTTCTATTACCCATATTTGGATCAATGCCTCATCAACATGAGATGCAGAGATGCAATAAACAATAATTTCCTAAGAAACCTATCCTAGAACCAACAAAAAGATGCTATTCTGGATTTGATGTGGGATGGCACACAGAACCTCCTTCAGATGTTAATGGGAGAGCAGTTCTGTGATAATAATCACAGTACAATTAGATCAGTGTTGCAATGGGAAAGAATGACCCAATATTCAATTTCAAGAGTATCGCAAAATGAGATTGAATAAAATATAAAGAAAAGAAAAGGAGAGAAATAAAGAAAACATGAAAAAAGCAGTCAAAAAGCAAGAAGAGGACAGGCAGCTGAGCTGCTGTTACAAATTCTTATATTAAAATCCCAGGCAAAAGTCGTGCCACAATTTGAAAAGAAAAGAACATGGACCAAAAAGGCCGCTTCATGGCTCAGCAGGAACATTAAGGATGGTATCAGGGACAATAAGTTAATGTTTAAGAAATTAGAAGCTTACCCTAATTAGAAGAACAGGAAAGCCAGTAAAATATGGCAAGTCAACCATATACCAGAAATTAAAAGGGATAAAAAAGAATGTGAGTTGAGTCTTGCAAGGGCTGATAGTAAATAGTTCTTTATACAGCAAAGGCAGGAAGCCAACTAATTTGATGACAAATATGTAAAAGGGCACTCAGGGAAGACGAGGAATCAGCAGAAATGCTCAGTGAGTTTTATGTACCAGTCTTTCCTGGTACATAAAGAGCCCCTGGGACAGCCCCATACCCAACATATACTTGATAGCAATTCATCAGAAGAGCTAGACCAATCTGAACTGAGTTTACAGGAAATATCAGCCCAAACAGAGAGCTGGAGGTCAGTAAACCAGCAGGACCAGGCACCATTTACATGATAGTTCCCATGTGAAGCTGTAGGTGTATGAACTGTCATCACAGATGGCCTCTGTGCCAGAGGAGGACAGAGTTGCCAGTGTAGCTCCCAGCTAGGGGGGTCTCGGGGAGCAATAGACCGATGAGTCTCACTTCCATCCCTCCCATGACAGCAGAGCCATAAAACCACTGTACACACAGAGAAAGGTGATGTCAAGGGAAGCAGTCAACATGATTGCACTAAGGGACAATCCTGCCTCATCAGTCTGCTGGAAATCCTTGGGGGGATAATAAGTACATAGATAAGTTGGACATGATGTATTTGGATTTTCAGACAGCTTTAACAGTTTCTCAACAAATGCTATGAAGATACTAAGTCACCATGGACTGGAAAAAAGGTCCTTTTGTAATTTGAAAGTGGAAAGGAAAGGTTAGGGCTCAACACTGCCTTTTCAGATCACACAAAGGCAAGACAATGTTTTGGGGAGAATAATCTAAATCATGCTCACCTGGTGCTGAACTCACAGCTGGCAGCCATTACTCAAGAAACAGCTCTTGGAGTCACCATTGATTGTTCCCTGAAAACCTTGGCTCAGTGTTTGGTGGCAGCCGGAAAGCCAGGAGAACGGTGAGCATCCTCAGGGAATCTGCTGAGAAGAAGATGGAGGGCACCATTTTGCTGCTCCAGCTTGGTGCACCCACATCTGAGGTAGGGTGTGTAGTTCTGGTCTCTGCATCTGCAGGATATAGCAGGTTATAGAAGGGCAACTAAAATTGCCAAGGGGATCAGCTTCCTTAAGAGGAAAGACTGGAAAGCCAGGATTGTTCACATTAGAGAGGAGACGGCTGGGGCATGAGCAAGACTTCTTTGTACTCTTATCTTTCAAAGTATAGAGGTGGGTGTGAAATCTGGTCACCTGGCAGTGAGGGAACAACTCGCTAGAAAGAAAAGCAATCATTTCCAGGAAGCCTAAGGGGTTTGTTGATGGTGTTGGTAGTCCCCCAAAGGAACTTGTCACAGGGACAACGGTTTTTCCTCTGATCTCATCACACCCTGTGCCCAGGAGGCCCTGCAGATGGCTAAGCAATGTCATGTGTTCTGCAGGAAATCAAGTTTTTGTTCTGTCACGCTTGAGCCAAGGACCGACCCAGTCCGTGGGTGTGCAATAGTGATGGAGCTTTCACTTGAGAAGAAGCAGAGGTCCTGTGATCAGCATCAGTGCTGAGGCATTTCCATCAGAGCAAGGCATTTGCTCCAGTCTTCTGGCCAACTTGCTTTGAGTGTCTTTTGCCATTATGTGGTTTGCAGTTGTGTCCAAAAGGAAAAGAAATTATACGTGCGCCCTTTATGCTCCTTATAGGATATAAAAAATAAGGGGGAGAGGGGGAGTCCTTTGTTTTTAGTTTCCTTTCAAACAGGAATTTTTTGGTTGTCTTTGGATTTTTTGCCTTGTTTTGTTTTACTGGTTAATGTCATCATTCATCTTTCCTGTTTTTGCTGTAGGACTTATTAGATGGTTCACAGATGTGCACTGGAAATTCTCTCACTGGAAATGAAAAGGTAGTGTGCTGAATCTCAAATACGAATAATCTTCAGTTGTAACTTGAGTTGTTATTGCTCACAAAAGCAGGCAGAAAAGAGATTTCACCAGAAGTTGTTGCTTTGGTTTCCTTTTTCCCTGGAATCTTTAAAAACTGCTCCCAATACTTGCACAAGCCCCAAAATAGGTTTTTACAACAACATCACAGCTCAATTGGCAACCTTCCCCAAAACAAGTCTGTCCTCATCCCATACTTTCTTCAGCCCTTTGCTAAATGCAGTGGAACTTTCTAAAGAACAAAACCTGTTTTTTTCTTTTCCTTCATCTCTTCCCATTGAAAGTAACTTGTTCAAGTATCTATTTATGCTGTTTACTGCAAGAATGCCAGGCTGATTTGTAGACACGTTTCCCTGGCTCTCCCTATCAGCTGTTCTTCTCAGGATCTCCTTCATACATATTTTTCCACTCGGGCTTGCACTTGAGCTCCTCAATATGACCCTCTCTCAACTTTCCAGGTCTACTCAGAGGAGTTTCCACCACATCTGCTCCACATACTGAGCACCTTTGGAGATGCTGAACCTTTTATCTTTCTTAATTTTGCATCTTCCTGTTTCAGACAGGACATCTGCTTTTTAATGGAAAGCCATGACTCTCAAGGCCACCAGTTGCACCAGTGACAGCCCTATACCATCTGGCCCATTAAAACAATATTACCAAATACTTCTGCGAATATAGCATGTCTTATTTTCTTCATAACATGTGGCAAAAAGCACTTGGTTGGAACATGTACTATTCACTGAAGACGGTGGCAAACATCCCCATGTCTGCTGTTCCACCGAGTGTGGGAGTTAATCACGCTCCTGCAGGGAAGCTGCCTGACGATTCAGGTGGCTGAGCACCAAGGGTACCAAGCATCTCTGGAAATTGTATCATGTTGTTTTCATTAGTTTCCAACCTTGGTAAGCTGGAATTGGCTGAATGCTCTGAGGGAGTTCAAAATGAGAACGGCTGAATCACAGCAGACTCACTGGAATGACAGAAGGCAACAGCAAGCAGAAGTCTGCGTGAGTCATCCTCAAGACAGAAGCCAGAGAAAAGGGTGGGTGTGCTTTGTACTAAAGCACACGGCTCTTCTGGGGCCATGAACTTCTCAGGGGCTTCTGCTGTTCTATTCTGATGTAAATGCAAACAGAGTTTATTGATTTCTATGAACTGCTCTAGGTACGGATGGGCTCTGCTAGGAGCATGAAGTACAGTGCCAGGAGGGGTGTTGGTCTGAATCCCACATAGCAGTGTCCCAGCACCCTTGCATTTGACTGTTTGTAAAACTGATGTTGTCTAGTTCACAGGAGACAGCTGCCTGGTAAATACAGCCACCACCAAGCCTTCGCTTGAAATCCCGGAAAGAAACTAGTTGCCTCATCCTCTACGTATCCTTGTTTCTAGAAGGACGTTTTACCCTGCCATCTTCAAACCAAATAGTTCAAACCCAATAGATACAAACTGCCCATCTCTGGTGGAGACTGCTGTTCCTCCAACATGTTGAGGCTGCTCCCAAATGTCCTTCCTTCAGAATGAGCTGGGTGAGATCAGGCAGTTTAAATCATCTGTTGGCTGGATAATTTAACTCCTTTTGACCCCAAAAGGTGAGGGATAGCCCAAATGAATGCCTGCCCTAGCAGTGTACCAGTGCACAGGGGCTGAGCAGCCAAGTTCTCGCTCTCATGCTCCCTGTTGCTGAGTGCCAGACAGCATGTTTGAGGTACTCCTTCCAAGTGACTCCAAAAGCTGCCTCTGGCCAGGCTCCTGCTGAATTTTCCATTCAGGGCACTGTTATCTACAAGATGTTATGCTTCCACATCGTGGTCTAAGCAAGGATCTCAAAGCTTTTCATAGATGGAAATGAGCACCATCTCATCAGCAGCCTTCCAAGAGGGGGCCCATCAAAAGCCTCAGCTTGGAGCCATAGTAATGGAGGTATCTCTTTCAGTCCAAGGGTGCACTGCCATACCTCCCACCAATGATGGAACACCCTCAGCTTACAGCCAGTGGCAGAAAGAGCTGAAGGCACTCAGCACAGTGGCAGAATGGGCTCCCAGCCTGGCAGGGAGAAAACAAAGGGCAAAATCCAGCCAACTTGTCAAAAGCATCCCACAGGTTATACTCCCACAAAAGTGTCCACACAGGCACACCTCAGTGCCTGCGGATACCTGTCCCTTCTCTGAAGAAGCAGCTAGCAGGGGCTGAGGTGACTGAAACAGAGCCTGCCCTCTGTCCTGCTCCCCTGGCTCCCATAGCTCCCCTCCTTTCTGCCTGGCTTTATCTTCCTGGGTTTGCTGCTTTTGCTGCTCTTCCTGTTTGTCACAGGAAGAGTGCCCGTGTGACCATAAACTCTGTGCTCTCCTGTGCTGAGGCTCTCCACATTCAAAGGAACAAAGCTGGGCTAATATTTACGAGAAATATTCTAATTTCAGTGTGTGAAACCATCATCTTGACAACTTCTTTCTGTGGCTAAGCATGAAAATGTTTGCTCACACTGGGTGAAGGTCTATTTCAAGTCAAAATCCCACAGCCAGGCATTCCCGCATCCTACAAGAGCTTTCTCTCTGCACAGTGACAGTCAGTGGTGGCCCAATACCTAAGAAGCATTGCTGCTCTGTACATGAATGAGTGGCCAGCGCTTCCAGGAAGCTATGAGATGGGCAGTTCCGCTTTTTAATGCTCTCTGATGTCCAATAAAAATATATATGCTAAAATATGTGCACCAACTGCCTTGATCTAAGCATCTGACTTACCTGCATGTTCCCACCAATCTTCAGCAGCAGAAAAACATCTCCTGGAAACTCCTTCATTTCTAGTTTCTCCGTATCTCCATGTGAAAATCAAGTGTCTCATGGGCTGGGTTGTTTTTTTTTCCAGGTTCTTTTTGGGGTTTTAAATCACATTATTAGATGTCTCCCTGAAAGTTTATCCTCATGATCCTATGGTATGAGTACTCCTCAAGGTATTACAGCATGCATCTTCCCAGACTAGCTGAGGAAATGTACCCAGGTGAACAAACAGAAGTATGATTACATATTCTTGCAGCTTCTATACATGTAAAGGTCCAATAGGTATGTAAAACTACAAGGCTTGCATGTAAAAACATGATGAATGCAAAACCAAAGGATATTCTCTGCAGAGAGACATGGCAGCAGCAAATGAAGTGACATGTATGTATGTGCACATGTGTATATTGTGCATTCCTGTCCTGTGGTGTTATTATCTTGGAAAACTAAAAAATAAGCCAATGATCACACTTTCTTAAAAATGATGAGATTTTAAAAAGTCAAGATATAGTGAATTCTCTGTCTTCCACTTTTTCAGCCTTCAGGTTCTGCCCTGGAATATACTTTCAAGCTTAAGAAACAAGCATTGTTGAGATTCCTATATATCCAAAACAGGGCTTGAAAAGACACCATTTGTCATGAGCCACACACTGAAGCTGTGAGGGCTGGCAGCGGTGACAGTACCACAATTAGGAATAACATTTTTTCAGATAGGATAAACACCATTTGTCACTTCATAAGTTTTAGGATTTGAAAATGGAGCTACAACCATTTCCTTTTCTCCAGATATAGATGATGTTGCTTCATCTTCTGACATTGCAAATGTTAGTAGACCTCATTAAATGAAATTAAAAGCCTTTTCTTTTTGAGCTCCCCTCCCTTCTTCCTGAGTTCTGACACTGTTTCCATGAGCATTGATGTAGAAGTCATCCAAGTACTTTACTACTGATTTGCAGACTCAAAAGAAAAGAAAGATTCAGAAAGGATGACAGTGTGTGGGAATTCTTGAATGTCTCAGTTTCCGTCCTGGAAAAAACCTGGTATTTGTTATGGCAGTGTGTTTCAGAATTGCAGGTCTAAGGGCTGTGTGACAGAGGTAGATTTGCAGCTTAATTGGATGCCTGGTATCTTTTTGTTATGACAGTTGTGCCCTGTATAGAAATGTCAATAAAGCTGCTAGCTATTCATTCCATATGTCAGCAAATGGGAGAGGGATGTGACTGTGTCTGTGGGTGCAGCTGGGAATGCTTACTGCAGCACCACGGAGCAGAGGAAGCCTAGGAAGGATCCCAGCAGAATTTCCAGATATTCCCAATGCAATAATCTGGTGCGCATCACCCAGGAAGCTATGGAAGTGCTGAATGTGTAACAGTTTTAAACGCCACTGAAAACCTTCAGCCAAAAGTATGCCACTAAATGAAACATAACTGGAGGGTGATGGATGGACCATTTTTTCTCAGCAAGGTTAAAATGGATTTCTAATGACCACAGATAAATAGGATCCAGGCCTCTCGCCTCTGAGATGGTGTAACAGGGTGTTGCAGAGGAAGATGAGCCAAACAAATGGCCAGCACCAGCAGCACTCCCTGCAGTTCTCAGGTCTTTCTGAAATCTCTCTCCTGCTCCCATGTGCTCGGCTCTGAGTCACAGAGAGATGGGAATTTCCAGGCTCCTATAATGGCTTCTCATTTCATCTCCAGAGTCACTGCCAGAGCACTGCTTGCTGGTGTCCTCTGCTCCTGCCTAGGCTTTGAGCACTGACAAGTCACAATCTTTCCAACTGTTTTTCTTTTATTGGTCTTGATTTTTGCCAGGCAGTGCCCTCCACAGTGCTGAGAGGCAGCCCGGATGCAGATGGCCAGGCCAGAAGCCTCTCCCCCTGACAAAGCTAAAGAAAACGCGCATTCCTTTGCCAAGTCATCACTAGAGACACACAGGTCCTTCTGCCCACCCCTGCTCTCGCACTGGCAAATGGTGGCGTCCATGTCCTGGGGGAAGAACGCAGGTGGGCCGCTGCCTGTCTGCCCTCCGTCATGGAGGCTGTCCTTCCTGTGACCCAAGTTGGTGCCTTGTGTTAGCCTGCACTTGGTACTCCAGCGAAGAACAGCATAACATGGGCACCAATGACTCTGTCCACCTAAAGGAAGGTTAATTTAAAGACACTTGATTTAGTTACAGTTTTTGAGAGAACAACATGCTGGAGCTATCGCTAGGAACAAAGCAACAGCTTAGCTGGGGACAGAATGCCATGTACAAGATGAGATGAAAAACTGTTAGAAACTGCAAAGTGACATAACCCAAAAAGCTCAAGTAAATGCTGAACCTCCTCAGCTTAATGTTGTGCATTGCAGTAGTCTTTCCCCACATCACTGCACACTGTGTCTTCACCAAGACCCCAGCACACCATGATAGGCCATGAATGAAGTGCTGTGCACAAGCTTCTCCCCACAGTTTAAGGCCTAGGTCCTTGCCCCTGGGCAGTCCCAACCTTGCCCTCTGCTCCCACATAAGAAGAAGCGTTCTGAAGCAAGGACCCCACTTTGTCCCACATACACCATCCCGGTTCTGGGGAGAATGGGGACCAGCTAGAAGGACAGGTCTTTCAGCCTCCTCTGCTCCCAGAACGCCTTATGTATAACCCTAAAGCATTCTTTATAATATTAAAACATCCTGGGAACGTGGCATCTCCAATCTCTTTGACCCTCTGACATTCACTCTGGCTGCCTGCAGTTTCCCATCTGGGGAGGGTGGAAATCTCATGATGGTACTCTCCATCTGAGCACATGCCTGTGCTGGGGTTGAGTTGTTCCTGGTGATATGATTAGCAAAACAAAGCCTTCCTGACCTAAGCTCATTGTTTTTTGGCCATGCTGCCTTGTCATGCTGTCTGCCTGCCCTGAGCTGTGGAAAGAATACTCACATGTGTAAGTTGGTTCATGATGCACAAACTCAGAAGCAGGAGAGAAATCATTTCACTTGTGTGTGTCATAGAACCATAGAATAGTTAGGGCTGGAAGGGACCTTAAGATAATCTAGTTCCAACCCCCCCTGCCATGGGCAGGGACACCTCACTCTAAACCAAGTCAAGTGTGCTGGAAACATCAGCATGTGGCAGCAAGAGGCACAGGTGCCTTTTGCACAGGATAAAAAAGGAGCATTGCAAGCCTTTTGATGTGTCTCTGCGAGCAAGCAGCAACATCAACAAAGACAGGGAAAGATTTAGAAAAGCATACTTGTAATAGCTGAACAAAAAAGTTCCCAAAAGTGACAATTTTGATAGCTTTGGAGATGATTTGCTTTGTGTTGTGTCTGATTTGCCCGTCATTTCACAGATGAAAACTTGAACAGGAGGCACAGTCAAAATGTTCTGGAGAGATAAATGGTTGCTTCGTTTCCCCAGTGCTAACATCCTACCCAGGGTGAACTTTCTCCATCCTGCAGTCAAACATGGGAGGTATCCATAGGCCTCCAGATAGGGAGGGTTTAGGCTGTATTATTCAGGGCACTTCAGAATAAGGGGAGAGACAAGGAGCTTGGAATAATCCTCCCCTTTCACCTTTCTGCTTGTCCTTCTGCAGTGAAAAAGTCTCCACAGCCATTATCACCCACCTCCCTCCCACTGGCTTTGCTGTGACCCTGATCCAGAGTGACCTCAGCTGTTTAACCAAGAGCCAAGCAAAAACTGAAATGAAGGAATGTGACTAATTAAGATGTTATCTTGTGAGCACATTCAGGTGAAAGCTCCTGGGAAGAGAATACAAAATTCTTAAGTAGCTGTAAAGTGGCTTTTTTCACCAACCTTGAAGCACAGTACCACATAATAACTCACAGCTGCACATATTTGATCCTCATCTAGCATCAGCTCATGCCTTACTTACATCCTTATTACTGGCAGTGGAGCTGGGCAGAAGTGACTGTAATATCTGTTACACCTGATGGGAGACAAGTGTTTCGCATAGCTCACACTTGTTGCAGAACATGGCCCAGAAAGTCAGGGGAGGAGCACATGGGAAATCAACTGAGCTTGGAGAAACTGGAACCCTTTATAAACCAGACAAAAGGGAAGAGGAGGCACGTTTGGGAGTGTGAGCAGGACTGAACGGATGATGAGAGAAAGACAGGAATCTCATTCATTTTGCCTCTATACACTGCTGCAGCAGAGTAAGTGAAGAGAGGAGGGGCACAGCTGGAAAGTCCTGCAGGATTAGCATTGCATGAAGCGACTGCATGCTCTTAGAGTGAGCTGAAGCCCTTGTTAGTAGAGTCTATTGATTGACACTTCATGGCCAATGATAAAGGTAAGGGGGCAGGCCACCGGCCCAGGCACAGAGCTGCTGCCTGGCTCAGAGACCTCCAATTGGCACAGAGGGCCCTGGTGTGCCTCTAAAAGAGGCAGTGAGGCACACCATATCCTGGTGCTCAGGCAGACTCCTGCCATCAGGAGCCAAGACTGCTGTCACGTAGTGTAGTTGCAGAGGTGGCTGGTGGCAGCTTTTGCATGGATGAGTGCCCTTGGCGAAATGGATGGGCACCACCAATTACACATCTGCAGACCATGTGGCAGCTGAAAACTTTCCCTCTTTTCCAGTGAGGTCAAGAATAAAACCATGAAAAGCTGCATTTTCTGTGCCTGAAACCCATGTTGGCTTCTGCAATGCTGTCCTGGTGGCAGGATGTCTTTAAACAGTAGCTCCAAAATCCTTGCTGGACGGCAGGGACAGTCTTCCCAGATAGACTGCCAGGCAGATGGTTTGGCTCTGCTGGTGCCTCCTGGTTATTACAAATGGATATTCCAGGACCACATCCAGCTACAGGCAGAAACAGGCATAAAAGCTAGCACACAGCCTCGCGTACACCATCTGCTCCAGAAACTGGAATCAAAACCCAAAGCAGCAGCCCTTCAATCAGCAACGTGACTAAACCCAGGTCGGATAAAGCCAAATTCTCCATTTAAATAAGCAGATCTCCAAGTATTATTTCTCTGACACACATGGTAGCACCACACAAGATCAAACTAGCCTTTCTCCTGCCCTAAACCCTAAGTCAGAGGCAGCTTTTCAAAGAAACATGGATAAGTCTGTCCAATTGCACCTAATCCATGTGGGTCATGAAACAGGAGTGTCACATTGCACAAGCTCTGTGTGCTGACCTGGCTGCAGAGGAGGAACGCGAGGAAGGAGTCAGCAGTGCGAGGCTTATATCAGGTTAAGTTCCTGTATACATGGAAGGTTTGGACTCAAGAATGCTACTAGTTGCAGCCATTTAAGGCAGCCAAGACTCAAGGATAAGCAGATGAAGGCCATGGGAAGAAAAAAGGTCCAGAACTATACGAAAGCACTCAGCCCCCTGCTCAGAGGTTTGGAGGACCTCTGAGCAGTGGCCCACAGCGGAGGCATAGCTGCCAGCGTGAGAAATTGCCAAGGGTTTTAAAGGGAAAACCCACAGCACAGCATGACTCGAGCTGTCCAGATCAAAGCAGCTTTGTGGTGTAGAAAATGTGTCATCAGAGGGAGAGAAAAAATAATGGGAACCTCTTTCAGGGCAGCTTATTGCTGGGTAAGGGATAACCTGCTTGGTACAGACACCCCATGTGAGATTTGTGCAACCCCCACTGACAGCCTGGCACATTGGCAGTGGGCTTGAGAAAAGAGGGTACAATTTGCCCCAGACCAAAACCAAGCTTGTGTGCATGGTCTGCGTTTGCAGTCTACACCCCGTTACAGCTAGTTCAGCTGGCTTCCCTCTTGCAGGACACCCAGACAATTTTGCCCGATCTTGCATATTCTCTAGTGTCATCTGGTGATTTAGTAAAATGTAAGGAGATGTAGCCTCCTCTTTCCAGGAGCTTCTTGTGCAAGGCAGCCTTTCATAGGACAGCTATAGGAAAAGTCCTCATATGCCAGACCTCCCTCCCCAGGTTGCTCAGTGCAGGGCTGAAGTACACACACCCCTCAGCATTTGCTGCTTGAAGACAATCCCCCACTGAGACCTTTACCTGACTGGCCTGGTTTGTCCTGGCTCCAGCGTGTGACTGATGTAAGCAATAGGACAAGACAGGTGGAGGGGAATATGTTTGTTAGCACATTCCATCCATCCAGTTGTTCCCAGATGCTTAACGACACCCAGGAAGGCAGCCATGAGGCCTGGCAGCTCAGGCCTTGTCTGTAATTGCTTCCTGTGCAGCAACTTGCAATTAATGTGAGAGCTACAGACATTAAGACTATTGCCCCACCAGGAGCAGGAGATCTCCCTGCCATAACTTTAGTTCAAGTTAACTCAGGATCTGTGTGTGCTACGAGAATTGCAATTCATGGGCTAAATCCTGAAGGCTTTGCTCAGTAATTTTTCTGGAATTGAAATGGTGGCTAAAGACTTTGAGGCTGCATCTCCTGCTTTCTGTCGGCATAAATCCAGTGTTGTTGTGAATCCCTTTAGAAAGCTAAGGTACCAGACCACTCTTCCATGTTTACTGGCGAGACCTGACAGGAGCAATGGCAGGGCAGCTTCAGGGGAGTTCACGCTCAGGGTGTTTGTAAGGTGATGGCAGGCGCTGACTCAACCATGCTCGCAGTATGGAGAGAGAGCTGGGAAAGAACAGGGATGGGATTCCTTGCACTGCCCTGGACTTCAAGAGAGCAGATTTTGGCCTCTTCAGGAACCTGCTCAGTAAGGTTCCATGGGATACAGCCCTAGAGGGCAGGGGGGCCCAAGACTGTTGGTTGATATTCAAGGCTCACCTGCTGCAAGCTCAGGAGCGATGCATCCCAACTAGAAGGAAGTTCAGCAGGAGGGCCAGGAGACCTCCTTGGGTGGATAGGGACCTGCTGAGCAAAATTCAAAGGAAAAAAGAGGCTTATAAAAGGTGGAAGCAAGGTCAGGCGGCCTGGGAAGAATACAGGGATGTTGTCCGGGAAGCTAGGGACCAGGTTAGGAAAGCTAAGGCCCACTTAGAATTAAACTTGGCTAGGGATGTTAAGGATAACAGGAAGGGATTTTATAGGTACATTGCCAATAAAAGACAGGTTAGGGACACCGTGGGCCCTCTCCAGAAGCTATCGGGAGAACTGGCTACCCTGGATTTGGAGAAGGCTGAGGTTCTTAATGACTTCTTTGCCTCAGTCTTTACCGGCAAATGCTCTGACCACACCACCCAAGTCTTGGAAGGCAGACGCGGGGACGGTGAGGGTGGGGACCCTGGGCCCACTGTGGGGGAGGATCTTGTTCGGGACCACCTTAGGAACGTGAATGTATACAAGTCCATGGGACCGGATGAAATCCATCCACGGGTCCTGAAGGAGCTGGCAAATGAAGTTGCTAAGCCACTGTCCATCATATCTGAAAAATCATGGCAGTCAGGTGAAGTTCCCGATGACTGGAAAAAGGGAAATATAACCCCCATTTTCAAGAAGGGGAAAATGGATGAGCCAGGGAATTACAGTCAGTCTCACCTCTGTGCCTGGCAAAATCTTGGAGCGGATTCTCCTGGAAGCCATGCTAAGGCACATGAAAACCAACAAGGTGCTTGGGGACAGCCAGCATGGCTTCACTAAGGGGAAATCCTGCCTGACCAATCTGGTGACCTTCTATGAAGGGGCTACGGAACTGATGGACAGGGGTAGAGCAGTTGATGTCATCTACCTGGACTTGTGTAAAGCCTTTGACACTGTCTCACATGACATCCTTCTCTCTAAGTTGGAGAGACATCAATTTGATAGGTGGACCACTCGGAGGATAAAGAACTGGCTGGATGGCCGCACGCAAAGAGTAGTGCTCAGTGGCTCAGTGTCCAGTTGGAGACAAGTAACGAGTGGTGTCCCCCAGGGATCGGTGTTGGGACCGGTCTTGTTCAACATCTTTGTGGGTGACATGGACAGTGGGATTGAGTGCGCCCTCAGCAAGTTTGCCGATGACACCAAGCTGTGTGGTTCGGTTGATACATTGGAGGGAAGGAATGCCATCCAGAGGGACCTTGACACACTTGTGAGGTGGGCTGATGCCAACCTCATGAAGTTTAACCATGCTAAGTGCAAAGTCCTCCACCTGGGTCGGAGCAATGCCAGGCACAGCTACAGATTGGGCGGGGAGGAGATTGAGAGCAGCCCTGCGGAGAAGGACTTGGGGGTGTGGGTTGATGAAAAAATGAACATGAGCCGGCAGTGTGCGCTTGCAGCCCAGAAGGCCAACCGTATTCTGGGCTGCATCAAAAGGAGTGTGACCAGCAGGTCGACGGAGGTGCTCCTGCCCCTTTACTCTGCTCTCGTGAGACCTCACTTGGAGTATTGCGTGCAGTTCTGGTGTCCTCAACATAAAAAGGACATGGAACTGTTAGAACAAGTCCAGAGGAGAGCCACAAAGATTATCAGGGGACTGGAGCACCTCTCGTATGAAGATAGGCTGAGAAAATTGGGGCTGTTCAGCCTGGAGAAGAGACGGCTGCGTGGAGACCTCATAGCAGCCTTCCAATACCTGAAGGGGGCCTATAGGGATGCTGGGGAGGGACTCTTCATTAGGGACTGTGGTGCGAGGACAAGGGGTAATGGGTTTAAACTTAAACAGGGGAGGTTTAGATTGGATCTGAGGAAGAAATTCTTTACTGTGAGGGTGGTGGGGCCCTGGAATGGGTTGCCCAGGGAAGTTGTGAATGCTTCATCCCTGGCGGCGTTCAAGGTGGGGTTGGACATAGCCTTGGATGGCATGGTTTAGTGGGAGGTGTCCCTGCCCATGGCAGGGGGGTTGGAGCTCGATGATCTTGAGGTCCTTTCCAACCCTTACTATTCTATGGTTCTATGATTCTATGATTATTTACTATATGGTGTAGCACTCTGTGTGCTCTGGATGTGCTCGCTGAACCCAGTGAAGGCCAGGGGTCCTGAGGCATTTAGAGCAGGCACTCAGGCTAGTAATAGGCTGCTAGTAATAGGCTGACCCATTATTTCTTATAGAGCATGGCAAGACATCACAAAGAAAGATGTCTCTTCTGTTCAGTATTTATCATTACGGCTGAGGCTTGTTCAAGGACACCCTTGTCCTTCCATCCCTGACAGGCTGAGGTCAAATGAGGACCCAAATCTTACTGATAAGGTTGTCAAAACATGCCAATTGAATGTCAGATGTGATTAATAAGGAAGATAATAGTGATGTGATTGATCATAGGGGACATGCTAAGCCAGTTGTACAATGAAGAATGCGTTAAAGGAGGAAGCAAAGCCAAAACAGGGTAAAGAGGTTTACACTGCACAGGAAAAGTGAAATCTGGGTGCTGCAGCAGAAACCTTTACTATGAGCACACCAGTCATTATGGGAGGGCTTGAAACATCTGGGGGAAAGTCACCCTCTTATGACATCTGGATGGTTTTGGGATAACTTCCAGAGACACTTGTGATTTTATTGCATTAATATGTTGCATTGCATTCCCTGGTATACTGATTTTCAGCCTGGATAAGTATGTAGCTGAACCATCTCTGAGCAGTGGTGGTAACACTGTGGTTATGCAGCAGACCAGGGATACAGCAGGAAGAGGAAGCCCACATACACACCATTTGCAGGATTACAAGGATAAATAAAAGAGCCACAGCTTTCCTGTTCCTTATTAGCATCAGGTGCTGTGGCACACATGCTCTAGGTCACCCAGGAATCATAGACTCATAGAATGGTTTGGGTTGGAAAGGACCTCAAGATCACCTAGTTCTGAGTCCCCTGCCATGGGCAGGGACACCTCACACTAGACCATGTCACCCAAGGCTCTGTCCAACCTGGTCTCGAACACCAACAGGGATGGAGCATTTACCACTTCTTTGGGCAACCTGTTCCAGTGCCTCACCACCCGCACAGTAAAGAACTTCTTCCTTATAGCTAATCTGAACTTCCCCTGTTTAAGTTTAAACCCCTTGCCCCTTGTCCTATCATTACAGTCCCTGATAATAGTCCCTCCCCAGTACCCTTGTAGGCCCCCTTCAGATGCTGGAAGGCTGCTATGAGGTCTCCACGCAGCCTTCCCTTCTCCAGGCTGAACAGCCCCAATTTTCTCAGCCTATCTTCATACAAGAGGTGCTCCAGTCCCCTCATCATCCTCTTGGCCCTCCTCTGGACTTGTTCCAACAGTTCCATGTCCTTTTTATGTTGAGGACACCAGAACTGCACACAATACTCCAAGTGAGGTCTCACGAGAGCAGAGTAAAGGGGCAGGATCACCTCCCTCGACCTGCTGGTCACACTCCTTTTGATGCAGCCCAGGATACAGTTGGCTTTCTGGGCTGCAAGCGCACACTACCGGCTCATGTTCAGCTTCTCATTGATCAAACAATGAGAAACTGGTTTCCCATGGACATACAGCTCCTGCCACTCAGATTACAGCTGTTTCCAACCCTACACGTGTTTGCACAAGAAATGGCGGAAGGCTGAGGTGGAGGAGGAAGGAAATGGCTGTGCGGAGAGTAATATGCTGCCCTATCAAAGAGAGTAGGTGAAAGTTAGGACAGGTTTTACAATGCCATTTCAGCCACCCCAAAGCACCTCTCAGCAGAACCAAGAAGTGAAGAGCACATTACTCACTCTCTGTGCGTGTAGCAGGAGTGAAGAGCGCATCACCTGTACCTCGGAAGAAGGCAAGGCACAAGGAAGAGCTCTTGCTTTCCTGGCTCATGATTTCTTGCTTACGCTGCTTCTGAGATAGCGGTCCCACACAATGCTTCAGGCACAGAACAGGCCACTCGACCCCAGCCTCAGCCTCATTTATTGCCTTGGGTTCCAGTTCATTATTATGAAACAGCTGGAGAGGGCAGACCTGGCAGCTCAGCCTGGGACACCCTTGGGCCCTTTGGGTACTGTGGCTGTCCACAGGTACGCCCTGCCCTGGGCACTCACTTGGTGTGTTCTGCCCTTCCTTTCCCAGCCGCACCAACTCCCTCCTCTTCTTCTGTGTCCCAAGGCTACCACCTTGGCTGGGCTGAGGAATAAGCAGCAGAGAAAGCAAGTGCTTTACACCCATGAGAGGGTGTTTCTGTGTAAGCTGTCAATATACCAAGTCATACTGACACGCAGCCCTGGCACAAATGCACACAGCTGTAACCTACACACAACAAAACTCCAGACAAGCATAAGCTGATGATGGGAGCTGGGGTCATGCAAGAGAGCAGGTTTCTGGCCACCAACAGCAGAAATTTGGGTTAATATTTTATGCCAACGAAGCTTCCTTTTTAATTTAAAGCGCTCTCTCGTCCTTCTGCCTTCCTACTCTAAAACAAACATCCTTTTACCTACTGGAGACTTGCTGCCAGTGAATAAGAGGAAAAAAACATTTCTCTTGCAATGTCACAAAGCCCCATCCATTCTGGGGCAATTGCATGTGCGTAATTTTCCAGGTGGCAGTGATAAGCGGCCCATGTGTACAGAAGAATAAACAGTATGGCTCTTAGATGCTACTCCAATTGCCCTGGATTATTTCCGCAACACCTGTCCAGGCCCTTAACCAAAGCCTCTGGCTGACTCCAAGTGGAACAGGGCATTTGATGCTGTCAAGACAACCAAATACCAAGCAAAAATTCAGAAAGTGTCTGCAAACAACACTGGAGTTGTTGGGATATTTAAAAGTGTCTTGAGCAGCTGTAGGCAGCTAAAGTACATAAAAGGAAAGAGCAATTAATTCACAGTGGTCCACACTACTGATTTATAACACACACAAACTGGAGAAGCAGGTGCCTAAATGCCACGCTCCTGGTTTGTTCCCGAAGCCCAGGTAACAGATTTTCAGTTCCTCCCAGACACGGTAGGATAAAAGAGCAATGATTTACTGCAGTGGTTGTGGAGTCAGGTAACTCCATTATGAAGGGTTATTTTCTCTTATCCATTGACAAACAAAATGAAGGGCCCTGCCTCTACGTAGGCATAGAAAAAAGCCCAGTTCCAAGGCAGCTGCTTCCCTCCTAGTGTTCTCTTGAATATATTTTAATTTTCACATTTAGTGGTACATAAGTCCCTCTTACCTCAAATCAGAATTTCAGATTCCTCAGACCACTCATGCTCTTCCTAAAGCCAACAGGGGTTTCGTTGATGGGCAGTAGGAGAACTAGCTCCAGTGCAGACCCTGATCCAGTGTACTGGCATCAGAAGGGTGAAGTACACAGGAAAACCATGTACCTCCTTCCGCACCTCTGCTTTACCAAAAGACACAGAAAGGGCGTATGTAGAGGTCAGTCCCACTCCTGGGCTTGGCAGAGACCCTGTGTTTGCTGTATGAACCTAATGCACTCATATGAGATGTCAGACAGGAATATATATGCCTGAGCTACAGAAAAAGGGCTAGAAGAAGCTTCTGGGTTCATGAAACTGAGCCCCTCACTGCCCCAAGCATTGTGTCTTAATTCCCAGCGTGACTTTTCAGACAGGACCTTCCCCTTGCACCCCAGCCCTGTGACACTCCACATCAGATGGTGGCTAGGCTGCTCAGCCCCTCTGTGTGTGCAGGAGCTGGATTTTCAGCATACATCCACTTGTCAGAGCCCAAGGTTCTCATGTATCCCTAAAGAGTCTCCGACTTCCCTGGCAGTCTTGCTCCCTAGCCTTAAACCTTAGCTACATAAGGTTGTACCCCTTGTTGCTCCTGCAGCCAGGCCTGTGATCCCCTCTGATCCCTCTTGAAATCCTCAATTGCCAGTTTCCTACAGTGGACCCCCTTCACATCCTTCACAGCCTGCCCCATGCCAAGGACTCTGTTCTCCCTCATCTCTCTGCCACACACCCGAGCCCCTCTGCTCCTCACATCTCTGGCCACTCACACTGTCACCCGATACGCTTCTTCCCCAGCAATCTTCTGCACTTCAGACTTCTACCTTCCCTGTTACCTGCTGAGCATTTGGCTGCAGTGTCAGCTCCGCAGTCAACAGGTGATCCAAAAGAGGTGAGAAGAAAGCAAGACCTGTGACATGGAAGCCTATCTACTTCCTCTCTCTGCTTGTACTGTCATATGGGGCTGATTGGTACCAGAAATGTGCGGGCATGGGGCACCATCCAGACACAGCTCGTATCTCTTCTATGAATTGCAAGAAGGAAAAACTTATGGGGTGGTTGTGGATAGTGTCCAAAACCAGCCCTGGTGATGTTCTTCAGTTGATGCTGCACCTCGGGTAGCCCTTAAAGGCTGGATCAGAAGCAGCATGCAGCGGCTTGGGGACCTCTCTGTGCGTAGGCATGAATGCAAAGGTCACAAGAGCTGCAGAGGCTCTTGCAGTCACACACGAACGGTGGCTGTACCAGCTGAGCCAGGAACAGCTCACAGGGAACAGACAGCAGAGCCAAAGAGTCTGGGAAAATAAAATCAGCCCAAAGGCTTGAAAGGAGACAAATTTCTTACAAACCACACTTTTTCTGCAATGCTAACAAACTGTGCTCAAGAAATCCACCTCTTCTTACAGAGAAATTCACCCGACTTGCTCCTGCTCTGGAGAATGCTTCCGAGCCCAAAGTGAGTGCAAACAGATGTGAGTATGTCAGAGCCTGTGAAAATCTGGAGAATCTTTATGGGTAATGGCAGCCCCACAGAAATATACCCAAGATTGACTTTGAAACCTAGTTACGACAAGTCCGACCTGAACACCAGGAATGGTGTCAAGGGGATGACTTTCCTGAAGTATCCAGGCAGCTCACCCGTTCCACCACTCACAGTGTCCCTGCTACCTTCCCAAGGGCTGATGGCTCTGATCCTCCCTGACTGGCTGCTAAAACCTCTGCCTCCACTCCCGGGACGTAGCCCAGCATTTTCGCTTTAGCATTCGGTAGCGCAACAACAATGTAATATTGAAGAGGAGCATGAAATCAAAAGCGGTCTCAAACTACGTCTCCCCAGGAGCACTGCACAGGTTCATTATTCATTTTCATATTTAATTCATTCCAAAACTCCATTTGTGGATCCTGTGACGTGTGCTGACCCAGTGCAGCACAGAATCAAGGGTTCTCACCACAGCACGGGAAGAGCTTGAAGAGCACTTTCTACTTTCTGGGTGTCTTGAGCATAACTGGAAGGCACATGCCTGGGTTCCCATGGTTCTGCAGCTTGGGCCTGTGATCTGGAGTTAAAGGTCTGTCTTGGTGCTCCTTGGGCTCATTTTTCAGAAGGGATGAGCACCTAACTGAAGTTTTTGGGAGCTGAGCTTTGAAATTATAAGTATTATTTGGTGACAGATAGTGTGAAAAATTAGGCATATCTTAAACTGTGTCCCCCAAGATTTTTAATTTCTCAGCTTAATCTATCTCAGTTTTACCACATCAAATCTACCTTATCTTAAGCTAGCTCAGTTTGCCATCAGCAATGGACATCACTCTCATTGAAGACAGGGTGTTGTACACAGAAACTCAGGAGGCGCTCCCAGGTGATAGAGATGAGCAGCAATGATAATAAAGAAATGAGAAAACAATTTCTCCTCAGAAGCAGGGTTTGAACAGCATGCAGTAAATTCACAAGTGGAACAGCCGAGGAAAACCAATCTTGCCTCATTGCTCAATAAGTCAGTACTGCACATTGCATACACTGAATGAGGCAATGAAAAAGGAAAAAGCAGAATATATGATCAGGTAATCAGCAGTATGCAAAAAAGACTGAATTGAAGTGGCACAGGGCTCCCTAATCCTGGTCTTTCCTATCTCTGGCTGCTTGACTCTGCAACCTTAGTGCTCTTTGAAAAGAGATTTTGGGTTATAAATGAGTATTTCTATTACAGGAA
Source organism: Amazona ochrocephala (assembly GCA_039720435.1). Lineage (NCBI taxonomy): Eukaryota > Metazoa > Chordata > Aves > Psittaciformes > Psittacidae > Amazona > Amazona ochrocephala. The sequence continues at coordinate 22,566,401 of CM077876.1, forward strand.
TACCATAATTTCCCCGTTATAAGATAAGGGTCAGATAAGATGCACCAGTACAGGCACAGCATCTGATCCATCAAGTTTACAATCTGAAGAGACTAGTATAGAAGGAAGAGGATGTACGGGAAATAAAATAAGCTTAAATACATATTGTCATGTGTGTGTATATATATATGCACATGCACATAAACAAAAATGCATGTATATATACATGTATGTTACATATGTACTCGTTTAGATATGTATATGCATGGGTATCTGCAGATTATATATAATTATATGTGTATATGTCTTGAGTATTTACGGAAGCACTGCCTTTCCCCAGCTGCCTCGTAGCCTTGCTAACATACAGTGGCTGGTTTTCCTGCTGGTGTCATAGCATCAGCGAGCTGCAAGAGGCATATCAAAGACACAGCCTTTCAGATTTACAGGGAGATATTCCATGCATAAGGTCAAGTGAGGTGATACTGCAAAAAACGTATGTGAAAGGAATGGGCAAATTTCCTGAAAGCTTCTAGGAAATTACATTTATAATTAGGTTTGGCTGAAAATGTTTTGAAGAAGCATTTCAATGGGAAATTATTTTTAAATTTCTTCTACTTGTCTTTTTGTAGAACTCATTCATTTTGATTACTCAGTTATGAAGGAGAGAGAGCAAACCCTGATTTTTTAGTTTCCAAAGCAATTTGTGTGTGTATCACATGAAAACTCAGACTTAATGTATGAGTTTTAACATAAAGAAACACTTTTCCATTGTGAGGGTGAGCAAGCACTGATGCAGGCTGCCCAGGGAATTTGTAGAGTCTCCATCCTTGGAGACATTCAAAACCTGCCTGGACACAGCCCTGGACAGCTGTCTGTAAATGTCCCTGCTTGAGCACGTTGGACCAGATAACCTTTAGAAGTCCCTTCCAACCTCAACTACTCTGTGATTCCGTTCATTTGGACTAAATATAGAACTCTCATGATTAAGATTTCTAATTCATCATTTGCTGTCATCTGCAAATGGCAAAAGTGGTACTCAGTAGTTTTCAGTTATTTTTGAGTCAATAAACCCTAAATGTTTTCCAGAGGAAATACAGATTCATCTAGAGTGAAATGAAACATAATCACAGGAAGTGCAATTTTCTCAGTCATGGATTACTGAACCTCCTCATTCTGGGTCAGAGGACCCCAGAAGGGCTCCAAAGACCCCAGTAATGTAATTTTTATCATTAATAACTATTTATTTTCCTGTAAGGACTGTGAGCTCTGTGAGGCACATTCAAATGGTTACCAGTGAGTAATATTTATCATAGGTGCATATTGAGACACATGCACTACTCCCATCCTTCAGGTCCTAATAGAGATGTCCTGTAAACACCTGTGGGCTATTCTTAGGGCATGTATTTCCATGTCAATCTCACACACAGCAGCCCTTGCTTCTAACCTCCAGTGTAGTTTGTTCCTGGAGTTTCATTGATTCATTTTTGAAGTGAGCAATTATCTATTTTAACCAACCTTACCAAACCCAACATGAGGGTTTACAAGAGCACTGAATGTACCAGGAAACCCACACAAACACTCTTTTGCTGTCTCAAAAGCCTTTTGCTGTGTACAGATTAACAAATCAAAGTGCCTGCAGTGATGACTAATGCCTCCCTTGAAGAAAAAGACTGGTTTTGTGTGATCTTCTGTACTTAGCAAACCTGCCTTTCTTCATACTCACCAGTGTAAATAAAGACTAATTCAACTGAAATCAGTGGTTATACCAGTGACAAACTGGTGTGTGTAGTGGGACCTCATTCAAGCCCACAGGGGTGAATATACAGTTGTTGACAAGAGTGCATATCTCAGGCCAATGTCTCAGCTTTCAGAAAGACTGGGAAGCCTTGAAATTGTGTATTGCATCTGTATCAGCTAAACTCTGCCCTTTGAAATACCCCTTCTCATTCTGACCCAAAAGGGAAGAGAAAAATTACCCTGTTGTCTTTATTTTGTTATTAGTTAGCACTTCTCTACATATTAATAGCACTCAGAGTGCCCACCCTTCCTTCCAGGCCTGCTATGCAGGTATGACTGAAGGAGGAAAGATTTTTCAGAGGAGGAAACTGATGGACCTATGAATCTAGGAGACAGTGCTCTCCACAACGTGGGGGAAAGACAAGGAAGGGAGGGCTGAGAGGAGGCAGTCACTCACACGCCACATGCTTCTGCAAGTCTTTGCGAATCTCTTCTTTTTCATTCAACCTTATTTCACAGCTGCATTCAGTAGCTCCAGACTTACATGAGCACAATTGTCAATCAGTGTTACAAATGGTCTGGCTCTCAGTCTGCAGCTGTCTGCTGTCACACAGATTTCGCCTTAATCCTGATGGCTCAGAGTCCCATTTTGAGCACCTTGCCTTAAGTCTGAAGTTAAACACAGGGAGTCTTGTCCTATTTCTGATAAAAGCGACTTAAAAAACATGTACTTGACTCAGGAAATTTCTACTACTTCATATTTCTTGATAAAGGTACTTCCAAAAAAAGCACCTGTATGCACGGCAGTGTTTGCTAGAGGCACACTGGTAAATGGGTACTCTGTGTCCTTTCGGTTGGCATTAGGATTGTAATGAATCATTGATAAAGCTAATAATGTACTCGGTTTAATCTAATATTACAGCACAGTAGCTGCACCCAGTACTTACAGCACAGGAATATACAAAAGTAATTAATTTTACACTACTGAAGCTACTGCAGTTGAACCTCTCCAGGTTATGAAAGTTTGCCAAAACAAGTGATGAAAATGATCACCATAGACTATTGGGCTGAGCTTTAAACAGCTGGGCCAGACTCAGTGGCACTTTAACAAAAGAGGATATAATATGCATCTAATGTATCCCAAGCAGCCCATAAACCAGCCATTGACACCTACATATGAAACTGAGCTACATTGGTACGCATTTCAGGCAGGCATTGCTGCTTCCCAAGTCTTTCATGCAGCATTATGAGTGTTTACTTTACAAGCAGACTCACTTCATTTGCAAAGTAAGAATAGAGAGTATGGGCTGAAAGTAATCATAGCCTTGAAGACAGCCCCTTTGTTGGTACGTACATTAACAGCTCTTTGATGGAGTCATGCAGTCCTGGACCAGATGAAGCTCTGATCTACTCGCACCCTGAAATGGCAAACTAAGCATTTTCTTTTAAATTAACATTTTTCTTACTTAAATCAGAATCCTATATTCCAGCTTATTATGCATTTAAGTAGTATTCATAAACAGACAACTCTCATCAGGTATTGTATCCTATCTAGGTGGAAAAATGTAATTGAATGCTGCATTTTCTGTGTCTTCAGAAACTGTAGTGTTAGCTACAACATGAGAAGAAGGGTAGGAAAAGAAAGGAGAGAACAGGAGAGGACAAGGATATGACTGCCTTGAGCTTGTGAGGCCATCAAGCCCGGTCTCCCACCACACATAATTGTTTTTAGAGATGTTTCCAGCTTAGAGACACACGTCACCCCTCTCTGCCAGGCTCACTCTCAGGAGTGAGAGAAAGGAAACATCAGCTCAAGCTCTCAGCCAGCCTCTGAGGGAAACCATCCTCTTCCTACCCAAATGCACATCTCTGCACATTATGCATGTCACATCTCCAAAGGAAAATCAGACGGACTTGACCAAACAGGAGTTTATTGGGCAGGAAAGCTGAAGAACAGAAAAAGCTCCCCAGAGACAAGCAGCATCCCACAGCTTGACTCTTGGGAGAGACCTGTTAGATTGGATGGCTGCAACCCCCCACTGCTTCGGGCTGGACAAACAGAGATGTCCTTCTCCTCAGCCCCCTGCAAATCGCTCAGTTTTGACTCCCACTGTTCAACCATTTGGCAGTGGCAGGGAGAACGAGTTCCCTGCTAGGGAAGAAGGCCTGCAAACAGTTTCTCACTTTCACTCCTTGTCTGTAATTTCTTTACCTCAAGATTCCAAAAGCAGGTAGTGTTTCTACTCACCCTAGTCATGTAGGGCTGGTTTGCCCTTTGCTATCAAAACAAAGGAATGTATTTCACATTAGTTACAACATGGTTGCTGTTCTTCCTCAAGCTACCAGGGCTAGGTCAAGCCAGACATGGTGGGACTGAGCTGGCCATCAGGTCCTAGCAAAGTCAACTGCCCCAGAAACATCTACCAGGCTCATGCGTCATGTTTAGTAGCAACACTAAGGAAGCAGAAGAGTTCAGTGGAAAAAATAGTCCAAAGGCAGATATAAAACATTAACAGAGATGGAACACCACCAGGAAACAAGAGTACTCTAGCCAACTGAAATAACCCTGAACATTGGAAAATTGCTATTAATCTAGGAGATAGCCTGTCAGAGCTGAAAAACATGGCTTCGGCACAGTCCTCCCTGGTTTTGCCATCTCCTAGTTCGATCCTTACAGCTAATCTACTTTGTTGTATTTATTTCATGAATCTTGTCCAGCTGGGTCATGGATGAGTTTTACAGAGAAAGTTCACTGTGCCTGTAATGATAACAACAATAAAAATTGATATATTTGATAACAACAATAACAGATCATAAACAATTATGAAAGGTCCTAGCCAACTCATTTCTACCCATAAAGATAGAACCTGCTTTGACTATTGTCCCTGCTGTCCACAGTTCCCTTCATAAGTTGAAGTCTTTTCTGTTCCTGTGCTCATTTTGTTGCTATTTGGCCTGGCTTTCTTCAGCTTCTCTTCAGCTTTATACAGAGGAGATTAAAACAGAGAAAAGAATAATGAAGAAAAAAAGACCCAATTGCTTAAGATGATTTTTCTTCTTGGTGAGAACGTCTGTCTCTTCAGAGAGACCAATTAACATTCTCATCAACCCTCTGGACCTAATCTAAATATGAATAAAATATCAAACCCTTCCTAAAATTGTTCTTTGTTCTTCTTAACACACTCAAATTAACTTTTTGACATGATGCCAGGCAGAACTTCAATACAAAATGCACAATTCCTCCCCCTCCATATGCGCATACCTCAGCGCTGCCCCATGTGTCACTGGACACTGCTACTGTAACAATGGACACTAAGTCTTTCAAGAAAAATCCCAATAATGTGTAATAATTCAGAAATGTCCCCAGACTTTGGTGCTTTTGGGTATCTGGATTATGATACAACATTTATGAACAGAAGACAGACTCTGTCTTTAATCTAATCATACCTTTTTATTGGCTTAAAGAAAGAAGCTTGTAGTGAGCACAGAACATCTCATAGAAAGATGAAGAAACTCTTCCATATAGGAACATTTGCAAGGTTCTTGCTCATTTTTGGCTAATTATGGTTATTTCCACATATAATTACCCAAATTGCTCTTGCAATCAATGTAATTGTGCTAAGTTGTTTAAAAATCAGCCTCATTAGATTTTGCCTGGTAAAATGTACTGGTTTTCAAAACCTGATTTTTTATCTAATGTTAGCTGCCAACATGCCTTTAAAAGCAAATAGGCTTTCTCTTGTCGTCGTCCTCCCTTTCTTGTGTGCTGGTGTGAGTTTTTTTACGTTCATTACGGCTTAGCAATAGTCAGAAAATTGTCTATGCCTCCTGTAAAAAGCTATTATATGCGTCTGCAAGTTATTGTATAGTTCACTTTCATTTGCAAAACTATAAAACGTCTAATCTTTATGGCTGTGGAATTAAAAGAATATTTCAAAATGTGAATATTGAATGTTTAGGCCCTGTCTGACCCCTGCATCTCTGCCTGACTATCCACCTTGCTGTTTTCATTTCCTTTCCAGAAAGTTCCCTTTCTCTACACAGTCACTTACAAGGAGAAACTATAACTTGACTGCGGCTAGCATTGCTTCATAGGACCTGCCATGCTGTTAGCAAGCTTTTGGGCTGGCATCATTAGTACATGATGCTCAGAACTAGCAAAAAGTGGGGCTTGTGCTCTGGGGAAAGAAGGACACTGGGGTGAGAGGGAAGAGTGGTGCTCTGGAGCTGCCTGAGATGAGGCTGAGAATGGCCATGGCTCTGCTCCAGCAGTGCATCAGAAAGACATTGCCCCTTCAGTGGTACGTTTAACCTCACTGGCACCCTCTGTGGTGGGAGAGCCAGCTCTATCAGCTCAGCAGCCCCGAGTTACACCAGGAGGTGATAATTGTTGAAAGAGTAGCAGTAAGTGCCATGCTGAGTGTGAACATCCACTGATATGTCTCCACAATCATCTGTCTGAAGGATACTTTTTCACATCATGTTTTCTTCTGGAATAAAGCCTATTTGCTCATCAGTAGTAGCTATTTGAGACTCTCTTCTCTGTTTTCTTTTTGATAAAATAAATCTCTTGTAGCCCTAAGGACATGCCAGGATCACGATTTGTTCTAGAGAGGAAGGCATGAAACAGGAGAGGAAGACAGGTACAGGCAGAATATAATTAAACAGGACCTTGAATTCAGTATGGGGCACTGACTGAGTCATGTGAAAGGGATTGTAGCATGAAAGAGGCTCTCCCCAGCTTCAGCAGTCAGAGGTGAGTGGGGTCGCAGGAGGCTGAACTCCAGGCAGTTCCTCAGTGGGTGGAGTGTGGAGCCAGGCTGAGCCCCTCCACTCTCCAGCCTGCAGTGAGGTCCTATGGGTGCGAAGGCAGGATTTGATCCGCATCATCTTCTGAAAAAGAAAAAGTGACAAGCCTAAGCACAGCTTCAACTGATTCTTCTCTTATCTGAAGATCTGTTATTTTCAGTGCAACCCTCTGACTCTAAGAGACGTCAAACTGAGAGAGAGTAGATTTAGAGTAGTTATTAAGAACAAATTCATCACTATGAGGGTGCTGAAGCACTTGGAACAGGTTACCCACACAAACTGTGGCTGCCCCATCCTTGGCAGTGCTCCAGGCCAGGTTGGATGGGGCTTGGAGCAACCTGGTGTAGTGGAAGGTGTCCCTGCCTGTAGTAGGGGGGTGGAACTGGATGATCTTGAAGGTCTCTTCCAACCCAAACCATTCTATGACTACACTAATCATCTTTAAAAGCTGCACTGTAAAATACCTCAGTCACGGTTTTAAGCAACCCAGACAAAAAACCAAAAGAAAGTTCTTTAAATGAAGATACATGTATTCTTGTGACATTTCTGTACAATTGCGATTTTCAAGGGAGCCCACTGCTCATTACTACTCAAGCGGTTCTTCAGAGGCCAAACCTGACCTTTTAGTCAGATAAAATTCCCATTCGGCTGGGCTTATTCATACAGCCTACAGTTTTGTTTGAATTCTGCACTGACTGAGAAAATTTTAAACTATACTGGAGAAGTAATTAGATTAAGAGTAGGGCTATTAAAAAGTCCTGTATTGGCAGAGAAATGGCTCTGCCTCAGGAGCTAAGGATCCTATTGCACATGTAGTTTCCAGGAATCTAGGTTTAGAGGAAAAGTGCTTTATAACAGTGTATTGCAACTGTAGGGAAGAAGACGAGGTTAAAGAATGGCCTCAGAGAGGCTAATCAAACTAGGACTTAATAGGCCACTCAAATATCCAGCTTTTCTGTGTGGTAGATCACAGGTCAACAAAAAGACTGCCTTGCAAACTCTGTGTCCCCTGCTTTTAGGGTTGTGGAAATCATTTTTTCTCCAGTACACATTCACATAATACTCCTGGGGCTGTCATATTCATTACTTCTGTGGAATACCATTTTTCCCCTGCTTTTATTAGAAGCTAGCAGCTGGAAAAGATGAGGAGCCAGCAACATGTGATCAGAAGAGTCTGTGGGGACCGCCAGGCAGCTCTCCATAGATCGCAGTTGGAAATTTCTAGACAGGTTGAAAAGAATTGGTCTCACCGTTCCTCTGTGCACCGACACTATCTTTAGTTGTGCCAAGAAGGATATTTAGTAGAGTATTACATGTGTTATGATTTTTCTGTTTTTTTCTATTAATAATCTAAATTCAGGGGCAAAGAGCAGGCAAATGGAAGCTCACAGCATGCAGCATTTCCAAAGCTGTATTGAAGTCTCGGCCTTTTGGGTAAGACGGTAGTTAAGCACAATCATTAATTTGAAAAACAAAAAGGGACAGGAAAAACCTGCAAAACACTAAGGGAAAATAATCTCATTAAATTGGAAGGGACATAAGAGCTGGGGAAGTGACCAAGCTTCAGAGAACTGGGGGTGCATGGCAGGGCTGTGCTCTGTCAAACTCTGGCCAAGCCAGTTGGAACAGCTCCCTGTATTTCCCAAAGGAAAGAAAATGCCATCAATACTCTCCTCCAAGCATACTTGTGTGTATGAAAGAAGGGAAGGAAAGAGTCTTCTTTCCATGCAGCTGTTTTCAAACTGTCTTTCATTTACCTGGCTCCAAAGAACAGCACTAGGATTAGAGATATACTGATGGTCAGTTTTATTTATCAATCAAACCCTTCTCCCCCCAGAGTGTATATTCTAATGTGGAGAGATCCTTGAGCAATAGGGATGAAGGAACTTGGAAATGGAAAGTATCCAGAAGGTACATCTAGGTGCTTTTCTTTAGCAATGGGAGCACTGGTCAGTTTGGATGCCCAAAGATTTGCCTAACTCCTGTTAAAACATTACATCTGGTTTCCTTGTTGCCCTACTACCTCATTCCATACATGAATTATTGTGAATATTTCTTTGACAGCTGTTATAGAAGTACTATATACTCTGCTAGTGTCCATTTCAGTTTCAGAAAGCATAATATTTAGATATTATGGATTATTCTTCTTGTAATTAAACCAGCTCAACAAGTTTAATTGCTCAACTTGTTTAACTTGTCAACTTGCTCAACTCCAGTTGTGGTTTAGAATTCCTCTGTTTTCTCCAAAACAGGACATACTTTAGCGAAGTTCCACTTGCCCTTAATTTCTCCATTTCTATAGATAACAATCTTTTCTCTAAGTATTATGCTTCAATTGATTTCTCAACTGAATGCAACATTTTGTCATCTTCTTCAGAATTCCACAATACCTCTGAGATGTCCAGAACTGACAGCTTCACTTCTCTTGCTATACATGTGTCTGCGTGTAAAACAGAACACTGTATCTTGCAACAAAAATATATATTCAAATTACAGGTTTACTGGCATCATGTCTTTCTAGTGTGCTAAAATAATCTCCAGCATGCTATATTCAGTGTTTCTATTTATGCATCCTGTATTTTGCTTAGCAGTAAGGACTAAAAGAAAGCAGGCCATCATGTGTTATGAGGATGTTAACACTCTCCTCTTTGAGCTCACCCTAACCTATTAGTATTGAGGTTGATTCTTGTTTTTAGAAATATGTTTAGAATTATTCTTTTCTGGCTTCTGTGCGGGGAACAAGGGCTTGGACTCAGAAATGCAACGAGGCTCAAGAGCAGATGCTCCAGAGTAGTGTTCTGTCTCCTGGTTTTATACCATTTATTCCCTTGAAGCCTCAGCTATAACTGAGGAGAGTTATGGGAAACCTCCTATTGTCAGTTTATTTGCTGCTGAGTAGCCTACCACTTCTCTTCAAGGATGGCTAAGAGCTACACAGGCAGAACCAATGCCTGTGAGCTGTTGGGTCTGGGTGCCCGTGCAAGCTGCATCACACATGCCAGCCTCTTCCCTCTCTTCAAGCAGGAGACACAAATGGTCTTTTGGGGAGTCTACCTCCTTTACTAAGCTTGACAGCTCAGCCTGGACCCTTCAGGAAAAAGGGACTCTGATAGGGTAAAAATGACAGTTCAGTATGGTGAGAAGTACCTGTGATCTTGTACTTTCTCCTTCTATTCATTCTAACTCCCCATTAGTCCTGACACGCTTTAATACCAAACAGGGCACCCTCAATGGCTTTTACTTGGCTATAGTGACCCTTCCATGTCTCTGGTATTGCACAAGCACTACATCAAGGTTTCATGTGCAATAAGGAGGAATAAAAGCCACTAACTTGTCTGCTCACATCCTTCCATAGAAAAAAAGATCCTTGAAGAGCCCTCACTGCCTGTTGTGATCTGGCTGACAGAATCCTCCAGCTGTGGAAAAATTGGTTTAAGGGTCTTAGAAATGGGATAAGAGTTTATTTGCAAATTAAACTATGTAAACTATCATCACTGACTAATTACAGCACTTTGCTTTTAAGTATGAGCATTTATTATACCAAATAACTCTGCAAGAATCACTGTCTAGATTTTTAGTAATGCTGTGGAGGAAGGAAGAAAGGAACATTTGAAATCTTCTGTCATTTGACTTATCTGAGGGCAGAATTCATCTTACCTAACCGTAACTGTTCAAGTGGTAAGCATGAATCTAAGATCATAATCTGTGCTTTCTCTATGCTGAAAGAAGACAGACAGATGGAGCCAGAAGGTGATTCATAGACAACTAGTTTACATGAGGTTATAGTATGTCATGGGAAAATGGCATGACTTACATATATGATAAAATGTTTACATTAACCTATGACTTCAGTGTCAGAATATAAACTATTTAAGTATCTCCAGCCTTCAGAACAGCATGGTTCATCCTTCATATCCTAATTCCAGGTGCTCAGGCTCCAAGTGTTTTTTTTTATCACAATAAGTAAAAAAAATTAATGAAACTAAACCCATCAGTCTTCCTGCATTCCTATTATCAGATGATACAAACACAGTTTGTGAGTTGGAGATACTTTTCCCTTGTTGTCAACAAAACTAAAATAAGCAAGCATCCCTCCATGCTTTGACAACTATCTTAACCTCACTCTTAGGGTGGGGAGGTGTTTCACTGGTGTAAATTACAACCTAGTAAAATGCCACTGGTGACACTGGACTCTAACTTCTAGCAGCACACAGAAAGAAACCGCAAACTGGAAAGTGATCACTTCAGAGCAACAGGAAGTTACAAAGCAATGAAAAGATTCAGTCCCAATAAATGTAAAATCCTTCAAAAAAAAAAAAAAAAGAAAAATAAAAAATACAAAAGAAAATAGGAAATGGCAAAGAACCTAAGGATTTCATAAAAGTAAGTTTATTGTCATCTTTTAGGCAGTGATGTTTTTTCGTGTAACCAAGCAATACAGTTGTCACAAGGCAGGTAGGGAATCAGAAGCAGGAGTGTGTCATGAAATCTCTGCTGTTAAGCTGTAATTCAGCACTACAAACAGGATCTACATTGACGGCATTGGAATATCTGTCATTATGACTAAAGCAATTGCTTCATTGAGCCCTGTCTCTAGCAATGGACAATATCAAAGGCTTCAGAGGAACTGTTCTACTATGAAGACTGAATGCACGTGCGGAGGGGCAAATTCTTCTCTGGTTGGTGGTTAGTAGGTTGCATCATTTGCTTATTGTTGTCTTCATCCCTGCAGTTACGTGAATTTCTTATCAACCACAAACTCACCCAGCCTTTTGCAAATGCCAGCTAAGTATCCGGGTGTAATACTGGATACCAGTCACCAATATTCCAGATTGCATGGCCCAGATCTGACAGATAAATACATGGTGAACTGGGGTGACCTAAAGCTTAAAACACACTCCTGGCACTGCAGAAAGACCCCCACAGGAGCAGAGATTTGTTTTTCCAGTTACTGTTCCAGGAGATAAATTTGTACCAAATCTCACCTTTGCTTTGTTCTAACTCATCATTCCCTACTGAAGTGAAGGAGAAAACAATCATGCAGCAATGGCAAGACTAGGATATCAAGATCTCAACTGACTCAGTTACTTCAGCATTAATGCTGCAACAGCACAGAGCATTTCTCTGCTTGGAAGGCTGGTGAGCTCTTATTCATCACTGGGCTCTGTGCTCTGTGGTTGCATGGCTGGCTGAACCCATGTAGAGCTAGCCTAAATGCATCTTCATCCCTGGCATTATAGATAAACCCACAACAGTGCCCGAGAGCCTATTTGCTGAGCAGTATGACTGCCCTTTTGTTGCCTCAAATAGAAACCTGGACTATCTCAGTGGTTAAGCTTAATCGAAAATTGAAACAGAACAAAAAATTGAGCAAGTTTCAGTGTCAAGTGTCAGTTCTAAACCTTTAGAAATAAATGTGGTGCAGGAACACCTTCCAGAAAGCAATGAGTAGCACTGCAGAACTTCCAGAAAGCGACGGGTAGAACTGCAGTCTCCAGAGAGGACTCACTACTGCAGGTCTTATGGTAAACTGCATCTGCAGTGGGTATAGGATTAGGAATGGTATCTGGAGGAGAAAATGATCTCCCAGAAGGCAGGTGAAACTCTAACCCTTCCTTCTCATCGTCCAGACTTTGTGACTCATTACCCTTGGGTGAGAGGAAATCTCTGTCCGTGTATCTTGGCCAGACCTTAGTGCGAGGGGTGAAGAGGGGCAGAGTGAATGAAGTCTTAGGTGTCATGTTTAGCTGATCCAATGCAAAAATAGAAAGGAATCAGGGGGAAAGAAACCCTGTGAAGACAAGCCCAGAGGAAAAAAAAGGAAGCAATACCAACACACAGAGCACTTTCTGCAGGACTGGAGGCAGACACAGTCCTCAAAGAAGCCAAATCTGCTGATTCCTGCCTTGATTACTTTGGGACAGTAGACAAGTTCTAGCGTGAAAGAAAGAAAGGCTAACTCAAGACACCTGGTTCTAGAAATTAATAACTGTAGCCTTAAACATATGTTAAATATGTTTTAAATCAATATAGTTTTCTTTTTGAGGACAGGCAAAGTCAGCACACCAACCAAGAGCTGTATCACTCACTTGCAGCATGGCAGAGGTGAAGCCAGGTGAAGGGCCAGCTCCTGGGGACTTTGTTAGACAGCAGGGGGAAGAAAACACAGCACAGCATTTTCCTCACTTCGCCATGAATGCAATTGCACACAAAGTGTGCAAACTGCATACGTTTTCTACTCCTACAGTTTTAAGCAGGATAAATAGACTGAACTGAACAAGACACCGTAAGATGTGGTTCAGAGCATTATCCCATAGCTGATCTAGAGGGTTGTTAGCATGGAAGCTGCTACTGATGAAGACCCACTGCCCATTCTCAACAACACACGGCTCATCTTCTCCCAGTTACCATGGTCTGTAGCCAATCTGATATATGCCCAGGAATGTTCTGCCAACTATGTAGTTACACGGCTAGTGGGTAACAAAAGAAATGGACCTTCTCAATGAACCCAGCAGGATTCACTTCTTGCCTTTCATGGGTCCAGAACCCATGTGTTCTTTTGCTGAGTAAAGGCGGCTGGTTCATCCCCGTGCAGCCAAGAAACCGAGCTGTCGAAGGCTTCAAGAATGCAGAGAAGCTAGAAAGTAGACAAAAGTACTTCCAATTCTGTAACAAATATTAATAGTTTTAAAAAAGCTATCTAAAATACCCTTTTACCGTGAAGTAAGTTGGTCTTCAAGCAAACTAAAAGAAAGGACTTCCACAATGCTCCTGTGGCCTTCTCACCCCCCACAAGCCCTCTCAGTGTGCAGGCTGACTGCTATGGATCTAGAAGGAAGAAGCCTGTGGGAAGTGGTCTGCCTCTCTCCAGGCTCGGAGCTCACAGTGGCAGCCCTTGAAGTCTCAGAACAAACACTTCAGGGATCATCCGCCAGCTCAGCTTCCTTCTTTTCACACACAGCAGAAAAGATTACCATAAGGGCTGGATCTGCAGCTGATGGCAACACTGCCGGAGACAGTTCTGTTGACACTCCTTTGCTATAATGCTCTTCAGACCTCACTGGAACAAGGCTCTTGAAGATACTTGTACCCTCACAGCAAGCACTGCAGCCTTGTGTATGGATGCAGGGGCTTGGCTCAACCCTTTGCAATCTGCATCCTCAAAGTGCTATTTGGAGTAGTTCTCTAAAGCTAGCAGAGTATCTGGAAGTATCAGGAACAGGTGTCAGGAAGTGGGGCTCAGCCCTAGACAATGCACATTCCTGTGAGCACCAGCTTAGACTGCAGAATGAAGAATCTTGATATCTCTACCAAATGTTTGGGGCATTATGTCAATGGTCTTCATGGATATTTCTCCTTCTCTGTAGCATGGTCTGAGTGGTGACTAGAGTGAAAACCTTTGGCTGCTTCAGATACTTCCCTTGCATGTGGAAAAGACATTTGATACCAGTAGTTATCTTCCAGTCACGTTGCATCATGGCCAAACTAGGCATGTTCTGGTATGCTGCCTACCATGAATCAAAACTATTTAGAGCTCTCTGTCACAGGTTTAACTATATACCATTCCTGGATAATCTCACAGCACTGCAGTCACTGCCCTCTCTCTGTTCAATGACTGCCTCAAAAGGGTGTTGAAGTCTTGGGAGCTGTTGGAGGGATTACTGGAGTTGGATGCTCCTGACCCAGGGAAATGTCTGTAACTACCTTACATCTGGAGTCCGCTTCCTGCAAGGAAGCAAGAGGTTCCCACCTTACTCTGGAGGCAGACTGGGAGGCCTGCTCCTGGCTAACATGAGGAAGGAGAAACAACAGAGGAGACTTCTGGGCAAGAGGCAAAAGCCACAAGTTCTGCCTCATGAGGGTCACACTGAGAGTAACCACAGTAAACAGCAAACTTGCCAGAGATGTTGGCAGGAAGGCAGGCATGGTCACAAGTGCAGTGCTTGTGGTGAAACTGGCATCCTGGTGGTGGCCTCAGGGTGTAGAGGACAGCAGCTGTACACGGCATGCACAATTCGCTTGCCGGTGCTGGGGAGGACCAGGCTACCTCAGAGTGTCCTGCTCATGTCCTCCACCCCTGGACAGCAGCTGGGGCTGCAGGATGCTTATTGCAAGCAGGAATTCCCAGACAATCTGGCAGAGCTGTGTCTGCAGCTCCCCACGTAGAGCAGACGACTCTCCCCAGGAATGGCCTATCTACCCTGGTGAGGCCAGGAAGGGTGATGCCGTTCTGGAAAGCCCTCCCTGTACAGAGGTCCTGTGTCCTACTGCTGCTTGTCTTTTGGCCCTCATAGCCTTAGCCATTGTATCAGAATCATGTACCCTCTAAGCTGGGACTAAAGGCAACTACTCCTCACTGCCCCCCACATCTGCTCTTTTCCACCACCAATGTGGCTGCACACATCAGTGCTCCTGACAGAGCTCTGCCTGAGTGAGTGCCTCTTGAAGTCAGCAATAGTCAAAGCCATGTGCAGTCTCTCCATTAAGACTGTGCTGGGACCCTGAGGGCACCCACAATCCTGACTATCCCTCCCCAGGGACCCCACTTCAGCCCCCTGGGGCCATTAGCCCCTGCCCCAGTGATACTGCAGCAGGGCCACAGAGCTGCCCTGCCTGTCCATGGGTCCCACTGAGCCAGGCCCAACTGTGAGCTCACATCCCAGCCTGGCCTCAGCCTGTCCCCGGGAAGGTGCCTGATGTCCAGGACTGGGGCTGCCCCTGTGCCCCCCAGCTGCCTGGCTTAGGGCAGTGTTTCACCATAAAAATATGGAGGAAAGACACACCTTTGAGTCACTGTTTGTGACTCAACAGACAGCTAAATCTGAGACTATATTAGCTCCTCAGGGAAGGGCAAGTCTAGATGTTCCCTGGCTCTGCCAAAGATGGACTGTAGATACTACCTGAAGGTCCCTCTGACTGAGTTGACACCAACTTTAGAAAAAGTATAGGTCTTTCCTGAGCAGGGTTATTTCCACCATGACTTGAATCTCTTCACATTTATTGATGCTGATGAAAAAGTTATTTAGAAAACCCTCAAGCACTTTTACCTTTATGCAGTGTTTCCCCGTAACCCACTGTTTTCACACTTAAAACAGCAAAAACATTCTTGCTCAAGCTTTCCAGAAACTATTTCACCTTTGGGCAGAGACTAAGCACATAAATTCTCAACCCAGAAAACCAGAAGTTTCAGGCTTTTCCGAGTAACAGAGGAGGAAGGCCCAGGGGGCTAGAATGGAAAGAGTGTTGTGCAACAGAAATGATAGTCTGCTGCTTTTCACGGTATAACTAACTCTTACTTGATTTTCATTAGTTTTTCTAACAAATTAAAGCTACCTAAGGATACAGACAGTTATAGCAACTGACCTTTAAAAAGGGCTATCTCCAAAAAATTACATAGGTATCACACGTGCGTCTTGCAGCTCCTCACAGTTAGGCATCTCACTTCCAGAATAGTTTCCAGAGTCTAAATTTCATATCCACGAGTGGGGTTTTAGGTGTTAGAGAAATGTTAAGCTCATAAACCAGAAACCAGTCTTTTACAGCCTTTTGGAGCCTTCTAAGTTAGGTGACAACTGATACATGTTTCAGAGCAACTTCCTGTATTCAGGCACACAGATTTCTCTAACTATTTCTATTATCTCTCTTTGGGGCTGTCAATAAACCTATTTAATTGATTTAAATAGATTTCTTTCTTGCAATAGACATGTTTTGGAGCCTGTAGCTGTAGATATCCTAAATTTTCTACCCTTGCTTTTTCTTTACTGACCATGACAGAAACTGATTGGATCAGATGATGTAACTGTAAGATATCTGAGATGTTTAAAATGGCAATGGAAGCCTTCATCTTTAATGTTTTATGACATGCTGATACTTTGGAAAGTTCTCAACCTGCACATTGCTTACTGGTATCTTGCCACTTTCTAACTTGGATCAGTGAGGTTGCATCTACATCAGATAGCTCTATTTAACTCTGATCTATTATCCTAGGCTTGTCATGATGGTACCCTCTATTTAAATATACTTACATTTCATCTTCAGGTAAACAATGCCTTTTGAGAAAATCCTAACTTAGATTTCTTACATTTCTACTGTGCTAAATATAATCGATGACAATCAGTGTATTGCAAATAATCTTTCACAGAGGGTAAACAAGAAGCCTGACAGAATTCAACACTTCTTACTGTTCATGCAATTTGTATCTTAGGCTATACTAATATGTAACAAGACATTTATCAGTTACATACTGGTATTTGTCAGTATTGCCATTTTTCTCATGCCTGGTCGAAAGATAAGTTTTTCTATCAATGGATATTGTAGATATTTCAGTTAATCAAAAGCTTTTCTCCTTTATTCTATAGTTGCAAGTCAGAATGCATTTTCATATTACATTTTCTCCAGCGGCAAAATTGATCTAGACAGTTCTTTTCCTTCCCTATGCCACTTGTTCCTGCTGCCACATCAATCTTCTGCTATGCTTTTTGTGCAAATGCAGCCATCTGTGGGGCAATATTGTAAGACAGATCGCTAAAATCAGGGGTGCTAAAAATAAACTCTCCAGGAAAAAAAATAACTTGGCAAGACAGTTGAGCTGGAAAATACAGGAGAGTGGTGAATCCCCAAACAAAGGGTGTTCTTCAGAACAAGATGAAAGAAAGGTCAGGGACACAAATGTGTGTGTCAAAAGGGGAAAGCTTGAGGAAGTCTCTTTTTCCCTTAGAAATGATGGACTGGAGACCAGATGATGGCAGAGGCTGCAGGAAATACACAATTATCTGCAGAAAAAAGACTTTGACAATTTTATGTTGAAGATGATGGTTGAATATTCAGATAAAGATTTCTAAGGCTGATTCAGATGTGGGATCAGAGACATGGACACATTTACCCATCATATTTGATACTCTTCCAACATAAGTTTAAAGAAAAGCCCATACACACATGAAATTCTTGCCCAAGGCAATGGATTTTACAATACCTTTTCATATGAGATAGCAGTGTTTCATATGTAAATACTGAAAGTATACAGAGGCCATCACCCTATATGAGCAGAGATTCAGAGAGGCTATACTAAATTAAGATAAGGTTGTTCATATCATATGCTTTCACCTTTCTCTACCACTCAGAAACAAAGCACTTTTTTTCTCAGCCCTGTCTGCTCACTTCTCTTAATGATATGATTTTTGCCTTCCATGTTTGACCGTGCATTGTGCGCACTTATGTTTCCTTAGAACTACCAGATGCTTTGCTTGAAGGGCAGTATTTTTGTCCTCTGATACAATATTTTGTACTTCTGTGCCAGCAGCTAAATTAAATATCAGAATGTTTTAATCCTAGATGCTCTCCAGAAAGTGTTTTGGAA
Organism: Amazona ochrocephala; assembly: GCA_039720435.1. NCBI lineage: Eukaryota > Metazoa > Chordata > Aves > Psittaciformes > Psittacidae > Amazona > Amazona ochrocephala. Next base: position 22,584,282 of record CM077876.1, read on the forward strand.
AGACAGGCTTGTTTGCTTTCATAAATCTTGTATGCTTCACAAAATGCAGTGTGCGTGAGGTATTTTCCTCTTTGTTAAAGGGTTTGAGCAGCCCCTACTTTTCCTTAATACCTATCCACTTGTAGGATAATAAGCAAGCAAGCAAGCAAACGTATCTTCCCCACATATCATAACAACCACTGTCAGTTTTTGTGTACGGCTTTGTGCAGAAAAGATTCTCTTTCCTCCCTGTGCTTTCTGTGTTTTGTTAATTGACTATTTTGAATGCTTCTGATGAAAAGCACCTACTTGGCTGCAGGCTCTCTGCAGCAGACCTCTCATGAGGGTGGCTGCTTGGGGGTTTGCTTTGTCCCTCATCAACCTCAAGGAGAAACTGTCTGACCACCGCAGTATCTGCTCAATCTCCTGGTGCAGAATCTTAAAACACCTGGACTTCTAGCATTAGCCAAGAGACTTCAGGGTATTTGTGCTGATTTGCTGAATCCCTTTGGACATTTAGAAAGTCATACATTACTGCACTGCTTTGCATTCCTTGTTGCTGGCTTTTGTTTTATTGGTGGTTGCACATTTGAATTGGTAAAAAGGTTTGCTGTTCCTGTTCCAGTCCAAATGTGTTCACTGTCCTATCATGCCATTCTACACACTAATCTTGCTGTTCCGCCCTTCATTGTCTTTCCATGATTTACCTCCACTCTCGCCTTTCCTCTTTCTCCTCTCATTTCATTAACTTCAGTTCTCCAGTTCCAGCTCTCTGTACCAAATCTCATACGTAAGAAAGTGGCCAAGACGTCACCCTGTGTAAACAGTATATTTTTCTGTGTTATCTTATCTATCTGAATACAATGGCACCATTTACATGCCTTGAATTACATGTACATGTTTGCAGTACTGGAGTCTAACTAACTGACCTAGCTACTGTGTTTTAGGAGCCTAAGTAACTCACCTAGCTACTGCCCTTTAGAAGTAAAGGAACTGCTGTGGTTTGTACACACCAAAATTCCAGTATAATCTCATTGCTGTTACCCTCATTTTCCACTTCCCCACCCTGTTTGCTGTAATCGCCTATTCTGTCATTTCAGATTAAGTATCTCACCATGGAATGACTTGTATTCACTCCTAATTTGATGTGCTGGAAGTAGTCCTATTGACTTAAATGGAACAACACATACAAATAAAGGTAGGTACACATACAAGCCTTTAACAGACTGTACACCGCAAATCGCACAGGAAAAGCATGGTACATTTTATTCATTTTACAATATTTGCACATGGTAAATGCAGGCTGTGTAATCAATAACTTTTTCCAAAGTGAGCTTTCAGGTTTCATACCAGCTTAACGGAGGCACCACAGGATAAACTACAGTTCCACAGAATTCAGAGATGACATGAGACAGTACGAATGATTAACGAGAGAAGAAAAAAAAAACCCACACTATTTTAAACCAACGTGGTATTTTTGTGTGCAACTAGTTCTTACAATGCACCGGAGGACAGAGAACAGGGGTTCGGAGCTGGCAGACTGTGGGAGAGGGCAGCAGCTACAACAGGGAATCCCGTGGAAGGCCGTGCGGAGGTCGGTATTGAAAACAGACGTAAAACCGAGCGGCGGGGACGGGTGAGCTACGCGGCCCGCCCCCGGGCAAACCGGGACCACAGCGGGGGGCCAGCGCCCGGGGAACCCGTGTCTGGCTGCAGCTCACCACAGAGGGCAGGGACATGCTACGGCAGGGAAGTTGGGGGCTGCTGGGCAAAATCCATTCCAAATGTCGTCAAAAAAGGGGCCGATAAAGAAGACCCACTTGTATTTTACAACACGGAACAAGCGCACTGCCGTTTCCGCGAGTGAATCAACGTCATAACCTTATTGACACGCCTCGAGAGGTCACTCCCCTCCGTGCACTTTCACATTTTAACCGGAACGGAGCCCACGGAACAGTAAATTACTCTGCGTTGCCGCTTCTGTTGGCAGCGCTGCGGAGTCCGCATTCACCGGCCCAGCGACCCGAGCGCCACCGGGGGCGGACACCGCACCGGTCAGGGCCGGGCTGTGCCACACCGAGCCCAAGTGCGGCGGGGACAGGGTTCCCGGGCACGCACCGCCGGCTCCCAGCGCCACGAGGGTAGCGCCCCGCCCTCCACGGCCGCAGGGAGCGGGCGAGGGGGCGGCACCGCCGTGCGCGTGAGCTCAGCGCGTCGCGGAAACCAACCGAGCGGGCACCGCCTCCCCTCGGCGGGCAGCACCGCCCCTGTCCCGCTCCGCCCTCGCGGCGCCGCCCCCTCCGCGCCTCACACACACACAGAGGCGCTTCCTGCGCGGCGCCGGCCGGCCGGGCGCGGGCGGGTAGAACGGCGCAGCTTTCTCCTGCCGGCTCGCAGGTACCGGGGGTGAGCCCGCGGCGGGGCAGCGGGTGCGGAGGGGCCTGGCAGTGGCGCGGGGTGTCCCCCGCCTTGGGCCGCGGCCGGCAGCCGCCGCCCTGAGCGTGGCGGAGGGTGAGGGGTGGAGCGGAGCCGTTGAGCCGGAGCCGCCTCTGGGCGGGGGCCCGAGCTCGGGTGGGAGAGGGCGCGGGTGGGTCTCCGCCGCGTCCGAGGGAGCTGCGGCCCGGGGGTGTCCCGAGGCCCGGGGGGAAGCCGGCGGCGTCCGCCGCTGCTCCTCACATTGCTGGAGGGTGAAGTCATCGCGCCCATTGTCTCCCCTCGGCTCCCCCCGGGCGGAGCGAGGGGGCCGTCCCGCCCCGAGCCGTGGCGGAGGAGGGGGGCACGGCCGGCCCGGGAGGCTGACGAAGTGGGCGATCTGCCGGGTGGGTTTCGCTTGGCCTCGGCGGGGCGGGTGGGGGTGTGCGGGAGGAGCTGTTGCCCGCCCGGGTGGGCCACGGCGCCGCGGGGGGCCCTTCGGTGGGCGCCTCGCTCCTGCCGCCCGGCAGCGGCCCTGGGAAGTCTCGCACTTGAACTTGCAGGGCACGGGGAGAGCAGTGCTCGCCGCTCCCGGGCCTTCGGCGCAGAATGGGTCAGGGTTCGCACGCTCGCCTCCGGGAGTTTCTAGTTTATCTCTCTATGCTCTGCAGTCCATCTCGGGTCTGGTGAATCGGGGGAGTGGAAGCGTTTTGAGTGGCCGCGGGTATTGCATCTCGGCTGTAAAGGCGCTGGGGACACAAGCAGTTGCGGTAGCCAGCCGCTTGCCGAGTGTTTTCCTTGCCCAGGTCCTTCTGCAGAGCTGGGAGTTTTCCACCCAGCAGTATACTATTGCTGGCGCATCTTGGAGGGATAGGGAAAAAAGGGTAACAAACAGTTTGAAATCCAGCATGCGTGTACATGAGCTGCGGAGGTGATGGTTGGCAAAAGGGAGGTGTCCTTCTGCTTCTCCACTTCTGTTCCAGTGCTCCCTGACAGAATGAAACGGGGCTTTGCCAGAGGGATAGTAGTGGAGCAGAGTTATGGGGATGTGCCAAAGGGACAGCAGTGGAATGCAGTTATTACTGAACATAGAAATCAAAATTTGAAGCCTTCATGCCCTTGTGGTTGCTTACTGGAAATGTGCCTGTGTTTCCCTGTGAGGAGCACAACAAATCTTGTTTCTGTTAAAACACCGTAGTTGGCACTGGTACTGATCAGTGTTTTATCTCAATTGCCATCAAGGACAGCGTTATTTATAAAAAGCAAAGGGCAGTTTGGGAGACATGTTTCACACTGTAGACAAAACTACTGATAATTTTTAAATACATTTTTTTCCATCAAAGTGTTGGTGGTTTTTTTTGTGTGTGTGTCTCTGTTTTTTTTTTTTTTTGTTCGGTTGGTTTGGATTTTTTTCCACTCAAAGAGCCACATTTCAGTATCTGATGAAATGTTATTTACCAAGTTCATTGCAAAAGGTTTTCATTTTAATACCCAGGTTAAACTGAAGTATAAATTCTGAATTGTCTGCCTAACAGAGCTCACTTGCATGCTTAGAAATGATGGCAGTGTGACATTACTGAAGTTTCCAAAATCTTGCCATTATTATCTATAAATGTTTAAATGCTTGCACTTTAAGCTTTCAGAGAGCTGAGAGAGCACTTTTTTTAATTGCATGTGAACGAGGCCTGTTTGGGTCAGAAAATGAAAGTTTCACTTTTGCATAATGGCCATAATACAACTGTAAAGATGAGTCCAGTAAAAGGCTTCCATACGCGTAACTCTGTATGCATATTTCTTGAAGTGTGCCAGAGTTTCAACTGTTTTACACAATAAAGTGCTGAATTCTAGCTGTTATGTTGTCAGCTGTTTTTAAGTTTGAGGGCATCAGATCATCGTTTCTAAAAGAGGGAGCTGAAATGTGTATGTGTGGTTTTCTTTTCTCCCCCTTCCCTTTAAATCTATCAGACAAATGACATTTCTTACATAGAGCAATCATCAGATTTTGATTAATTATGCTTGCTGAGCCTCAGGAGGAAGATGCTTGACAGATGTATTTGTTTACCTTTGTAGTGTGTACAAATCCTGGTCTCTCCATTAGTAAATGAATCATTAACACTCCCTCAGCTATGGGATTCACAGCCAGCATTAATATATGCATTAGGAAAACCCAGTTTATGTGAACATTATCAACGTGTGAAAGAACACAAACCCTTGAATTCTTTTGGCAGTTGGGTAGAGCCTTTTTTTGGTGGAAAATGTATATACCTTTTTTTTTTTTTTGTCTGTTTTTAGTTACCCGCATTTAGCTGCTACTCTCCGTGACAAAAACTTCAGACTGATTTTGTTCAGTGGGCAGGGGATTCTTTCTAACCAGTCCAGGTTTGTTTTTTCCTGTTTGCTTGGGCTTTTTTGATCCTTATTTAGTCATACTACAGTATTTCTCACAGAGATTTCCCCCCCACCCCTTCTTTCCAGGGAAACAGTAGGATGCCTTAATCTTACTGGACTTCTGAATCACAGTTTGGAGGTGCTAAGAAAGATTTTTGAATGCTGAAATACAACTGTATTCACTGGGGGGTCAGTTTATTCTGGCCCATGGTCAGACATCATAATTAGCGTTGCGATTTGTTTTCTGAATTGTATGTAAACACCACATACCAGCCTAGTAGAATAAATTATACCACCTGACTTTACTGAGTTGATGGATGCATGTTTAGGCTCTGCTCTTCTTAAAGTGATTTCTGACTTTCAGTTGAGTCGCAAGTCATTCTAATTCTTTCTTAGGATGAGAAAAGATTCTTTGAAGGACTAGTAAAAATATTCTAACGCTGGCTTATCCATAAAGAAGTTCATTTCAGATGTTTCTCTTTTTGCGTTTTTTGTTCTAGCTCTAAGTTTCCATTGTCCCTTCTGTGTTAACTGATGGAAGATGCGTAGCTGAAGGAATTGGTGTCCAAAACACAGCTTCAAGATACTAAGAATGGTGTTGGATCTCACATTGCTAAAAGCACCCAGAGGTAGACTTCCACCAAGAAGGTAAAATGTTACATTCATCTTTAGATGAGTTAGGTTGCTGTAGGTAGTGTTGCAGTGTATGATTTCCCCCCCTACTCCATAGGAAGAATATGGAAGAGGGTGTATTAGTACCTCAAAAACATTTTTTTTTTTTAATTGAATGTTCCTATATTTTTCACAAGAGGAGGCTTCCTTTTATTTCTAGGTTTCTGAAGTAGAAGTTTTATCTGTCATTTAGTCTGATAGTTCATTTCTGGGAGTTTGTCTTTTAAATCTTCAATGAAATATTTAAGGAAGAATTTAAACCTTTTTGTGTTGTATATAGATTAGTTTCCAGACATTGTGTGATCTGCTTCAACTCAGAAAGAAATAAAAATCCAGATAAACAACTGTGAGTTTGAACTAAAGAGTAGAATTTAGAGTAGAATTTCAGTCTTCCCTATGAAGGTTACTTCAGAAGATTTCTTCAGGCACTCATTTTTTAATTCTCTTAGTGCTTTGTGATAAGTTACTGTATAAGTCGGTATTTGGTCTATTGCTGATACTTATGGATTGATGGATTTTTTTCCAAACTTATGTTAACTAATGTTCACCTCATCATCTCAGATTTTCTTGTAGGTTTATTCTTTAGTTGATGAGAAGAGTCTGTGTGAAGTGCCTTTGCTCCTCTGAGTTATAAGGCAGTTTAGTTTTTATTCTTCAGTGATCTCTGCTAGTTTCATGTACATTTCTGGCACTTCTCAGGCACTGCAGAACTGTGCTTTATCTTGGTTTTAATTGCTGGTCCTTCTCTGGTGTGGTGGGTTGCTGCTTTTTTCTTTTAATGCAGGTACTCAAGGATCCAAAATAAAGCAATGGCTATCTAAAAAGAGCTGTGAATTTTGTGTGGGACTAGAATATTACAGGGCTGTACTAGAAATTTTCTTCCTGTTGTGAATGTGGCTTATACCAGCTTTGAATAGTCTTTGAGTTCTTCAAAGTAGAATTCAGAGAAGGAAAAAAAATTGTGAGATGTCATTTGTGATGTCACCCGTAGATCTTTCCTCATTAAGGTAGGTTAGGAAGGACTTGACTGTGGACTTCACTTTCATGGAAGTTGTGTCATACTTAACCCTACCTATAGGTTTATCCATGAAATAAGAAGTAGGAGTACTTCAATTTTAGGTTTCTTTTTTTTCCAGTGGGAAGTTTGCTGTAGGCTTTTCCACTCTTAAACTGTGGATTGAAGTTAACTACCTGCTGGGTGACTTAGTAACATCTTGTTGGGCAGGTAGTCAGAACACTGCAGCTGTAACTGCCATTTACAAGACAAGATCAGCTGTAGATTTTCCTTTTTTCTAAAGGGCGAGTTTCCATCAGGTTCACTTCACATCTAGATACATTGCACCAATCTAGAAAGCTGATATAAGGGTTGCTTTAACCTAAAGCAGCTTAGCAAAGAGACCTAATGAAATGAGCTTAAATAAAAGTTACATATACACAGGTGTTTCCTCAGGCATTAGAACTTCCTCTCTTTAGAGGCCAGCATATCCCCTAATGATATCTTCAGCAAGACATTTGAAGGGCATCTTGCAGAAATAAATGTTTGTACCAATTCAGGTTGGTATAGTCGCTTGTTTTTGCTTCCTAAGTAGAACACAACTCTTGTTAATGCAAGTATCCTGTTATTGTTCAGCCCAAACTGTCATTGTGGGACTGTCAGTTCTGTTTCCATTTATAGTTGAGACAAATTACCGTTAAACATTTTTCCATAGGTCCTTTAGCTACTTCCATAAGGCAGATTAGAGCTCATATTCTAAATTGGAGCCCCTGGCTGTCCCCTTCATTTGTTCCATTTAGTGAATGAAGAACTGCTTCAGCAAAAGAACTAACTGGAGAAGCTGTCTACAGTAAGAATCATGTTGCTTTGTTCTCATTGTGTTTCACTGATGCTGCATATCCTTAATAAATCAAAGTATTGCTTTTAACTTCCCCAGTTAATGATCAGGTTTTTTCACATAAAACCAGACTCTGCAAGCCACAACATTAAGTTCTGTTGTTATCCGAAAATACTTATCTGTAAGACAGTTCCAGCTGTACTGTTTAGTGCCCTGTGTTAGACTTCTGGTGAGACAAATTTACCTCATCTATATTTTCAAGAAATGGTTTGTAGGGAGTGTGAAGTGGCCCTGCACCTTGGGAAATCTGCTGAACAGCTGAGGTTCAGGTGGGACTGAAGGTTGTAGTTGAGGCATGAAGATTTTGCAGCGCTGCCTGGCTAGCATTTTGGATATGACATCACAGCAGCAGTGTTGCTGTACCTTTGTTTTGTTTTTAAATATTTATATAAAATAGCCTAGTTAACTGTCTGCTCTTAAACAAATAAGAGTCTGTCTTGGCACCATAACGGTTGCATTCCAGAGGAAAAGACTGCCGGTGGTGCCATGCCTACATGTGTTATATTTCCTTTGCTGAAAGTACATGGTGCACAGAACTTGCAGTATGTTTCAGTGAAACTGGACAAAGGGAGGGATGTTCCGGCAGATCTAGTGCAGTATCAATCTGCAGAATAAACATTTTTACCTTTTTTAGGAAATAAAAGGCTTTTATTCTGTGAATTAAATAGTTCATGAATGCTTTGGGCTTTTTTATGACCTGAATATTGGAGGCCATATGTTCAGTCTGTATTTGGTGCTGCAGCCCGTCCTTGTATTAAGCTCTAATTGTACCTTGACAGTATATGTTTTTGTAAGTATTAACATCTGTAAGGGAGCTGTATATAAGTGAAGAAGCTGACAGTGGTTGCTGCTACATACTGTTTGGCTTTTCTCCTTCATATCAAAATATTTCATGTAGGGGGCATCCAGTTGTCCCTCAAACATCTGATAGTGGAAGAGCATTTGGATGGCAATAAATAGTGACTGTAGTGAGACCACGAAACTGGTAAAGGTGGAGCTTGCTGAGAAACTTTTTTCAGGTCAGCCATGGGGAATTATCTTACTTTTGGTCTGCCTTTCATATTTTCATAATAAGCAATATAATATGTTGATCAGTGCAAAGAAATGTGACTGTCAGATGAAGTGTGTTCAAGGTTAAGACTTTATTTTTAGAATGTGTACTGGAAAAATAACTCTTATCAAAGATTTCTCCACTGTGTGTCCTGATGGAGGTGTTCTGACTTTGTGTTCCTCTGTCTTAAGTCAAATATGAACAGAATAAAGCTTTTAAAATTACTTTTTTTTTTTTTTTTTTGCCATGAATAAAAGACCTTGCTTCAGTTTCCTGAGAAGAGCAGTTACCTTCTCAGTTTCATTGTACCTGTGAAGCTGTATCTGATACTTTCTTTTTGATTGACTTTGCATTTTCAAAAAAAGGAGTCAAGCTTTCCTTTATATGACACAGCTAAAAATACATCTTGGGAGACCAGAAGCCCTTTTACTCAGGGTCAGAGATGGAGGTATCAAACTTCTAGGTCCTTTTTAAGCAGAGGATCTTTAGTGCTTATAGCCTGTGAAGCCAGGCTGTTGCTTTCCTGAAGTGTAAGATTCTGCAGTCAGTGTAAGTTTATCTGTGGGACAACATAAAAAAGAAACCTGCAAAGAGCTATCGTGCTCACTGTTTTTCTTAATTTTACAATATCATGGTTTTAAGCCATCTTCATTTAGACTGAGGAATTTAACTAGTGACCGAAAGTATTTTCCTCCTTAAGTTCCTATGTAACTAGTTACATTTTCTTCCTTTCTTTCTTCTGCTTCCTGTTCCTATTTGCTGTTGCTTATTTTTTACCCCTTTATGTGGCAGTTCGTTTTTGTTCAGGCTTTATCTTTGGTGGTGGTGTGTAGTTGCAGAAAAGTAGACTTTGCCTTCTGTGACCTGATACCAGGCAGAAACTCAACCAGGGTAAGAATAGAAGAGGGCCCTGTAAGCTCAACACAGGAGTCCTGAGTCTTTCCATTATTAACAATTAAAGATGATTCAAAGATGAATTAGGTAATGGAGTAACTAGTGAAAAGAATCATAGAATCATAGAATCATAGAATCATAGAATCATAGAATCATAGAATCATAGAATCATAGAATCATAGAATCATAGAATCATAGAATCATAGAATCATAGAATCATAGAATCATAGAATCATAGAATCATAGAATCATAGAATCATAGAATCATAGAATCGTAAGGGTTGGAAAGGACCTCAGGATCATCGAGTTCCAACCCCCCTGCCATGGGCAGGGACACCTCCCACTAAACCATGCCATCCAAGGCTATGTCCAACCCCACCTTGAAAAAGAGAACAAGGAGAAACAAGAGAAAAATACTGATTATTAGGATTACATACTGCTTGCCTGTCTGAAAAAGGCAGTACAAGCTCTCCTGTTTTCAGTGTTTATTTAGTTAGTAGATAAGGTATATCTGGCACATACTATACATTATCTTTTGCTGTTGAATTGAAGCTTTGCAAGGAGGTGGTGTTTACTGGGGAATGGGTTAAGAAAAACAAGCATCCTGTTCAGTCCTGCTCAGCTTTTTCTCTAAAACAGTAAGCAGTGAATATGGTTTCTTTCCACCTCCTACACCCTGCCCTAATCAACATAATATCGTGGCTGGGTCTAGGCCAAGAAGTGTTGTTTGAGTAAAGTATGAAGACAGTGACATGGTTTTGTTTTCATAGTTTTGTTTTGTTTTTTCTCTGTTGTTTGAGGTGTGAAGTGCTGCCCTATTTTTTTTAGGGCTATATAATCATATCCTCATCTCAAAGGTCATACAATATTACCTTTCTGTTTTAAGGGCAACAAATAATTTCTAAGTCAGTTTCAACCTGGATTATCTCTTGCAAGCTGTGGGGATATTTGCACTGTATGGCTTTTAAAACCATTACATGGAAAATGGCATGTGCACAATAAATGTAGAGCCACAGTATGCTGCATTTGTGGGACACATTCTTTTAAACCTTCTATAAATTTGCCTTTGTTCATCCCTGGTTGAAAGTTTAAGAAAAAATAAAAATACGTATTTTGATATGGCTGGTATTCCTCCTGACACACGTGAAATGCACCTCTTCAGAGTATGCAGAACAGTTTTATGTGCTGAAAATCATTCAGTGCAAGAACAGATTAGAACTCTGAAAGAAGGGAGCATCCAGTTGGCTGTACAATGAACAAAAATACAACACTGTATGGAAAGCTTTGGTAGATTGATGCTTTCATCTGTAAAAAAGCAATGTAGGTACTGAAGCTCTCTAAAATGTAGTCCTGAAGTTAGAACTATTCACCTTTAAAATTCAGCTGTCTGAAATATGTACTTCGTTTGTACAGTACTACTGTAGACTAGTAACAGAATATGGCTGGCTTTGGATTATTTGGTGAGGAAGATAAAACCTTGGTTTGATTTGATTTCCTTCAAAAAGGGAAATTAGATATACCTTAATTATCACGTGATTGTCAAGTCATCAAAGGAGTTGACTAGAGTATGGCTCTGAGTAAATATTGTCTAACTGCACATATGTGCAGTAATTTTAACTTCTGTAATAGGCATTCTGCAAAACTTCATTTCGAAGGTGAAGAGTGGCTCAGGCTTTAATGGTGTGTGGCATGCAAGAACTTTTTCTAGTGTAAAGACAAGGAGGATGCCTTAGGATGCTTGTAGTTCAACTTTGTTTCTCAGAAAACATGATGGTGAATGCGCTAGAAATACTAGAAACAGGTAGGTATGGCTTTAGCAGTGATTAGATGACTTATTTGCCCTGGTTTTGTAATGTGAAGGATTGTACATGCCAAAATGAAACTGATTCTGCCATTGCATGCAGTTTATTGTCATTTTAAGGTTTCAGGTCAAATTCTCAAATGTTAAGAAATGCCAGAATTAAGGCTGAAGAAGCAACCATAGTTTGCTTACTTTTTTGTACCTGCTTTTATGAAGTTGTAGTCCTTAATTACACACCTGTGGCTTTCTGGTTTCTTTTTCTTCCCTGCAGAAGCATTCTTTAGAATACATTAGCCCTGTCCACTGGTGAGTCCATTCAGGTTGGGCAGCAATAAACGTAGTCTCTAGGGCAGTTGTTTCCTTTGAATAAGATTGGGGATATAATGAAAATAAAGCAGAAAACTTCAAAGATTTTCTTCATGCCTGATGGAGCTATCTGAATCCTGGCTATGTGTTGTGGTAGTTACTGGTTTGGTTGTGGTGGGGGGTGTGTGTGTGTGTGTGTGTACAGAATTGATACTGCAGGTGTCTTTGAACATAAAATTTGCTGTGTAGCATAGTCTGAAAGGAATTAAGTTCTTGGGTATCTTGGATCAGGCACCTGAGGTTGGTAAATAAATCCATCCTTAATCATACGCTTTAATATTGTGTGTGTTAATAGGGATAATACTCATGCTACTTCAGTGGGATGAATATGGTATTTGACTGTTTCAGCAGTATTAATCTAACATATCTGTGCTCTGCAGTGGCCCATTTATATGCAGGTGTGTTTATATATATATATGTTGTTTGGTTTTGTTTGCCTTTTTTTTTTTTTTTTTTTTTTTTGTTAGGGGTCATGATGGGTAAGAACAAATAAAATGCGGAGTAGTGACCTGGTTAAATGTGAACCTGGCAAAGACTGTATGGGGTGAAAGGGGTAAGAGCCATACAGTTAAACTGTCATCATGTACTTCAGTGCTCATTTCCACGCTCCAGGGCTCAATTCTGTTTACTTTATGAAGTTACTTCTAATGTAGTTTGTGTGCTGTTTCCTAGCTGTTAAAAATAATAATTGCAATCATATCAGCAGGTTTAGAAGCTACTCACTAGGCAGACTGCTGCTATTTGAGCTAGTGGTATCTAATAATACTCTTTCATGCTCTATAGGGATCAACCCTAGACAGTATGATCCATGTACTTACGCAGAGGGTTTTATGGATGTGTGGACTGTGGAGGATGAGCACTAGAGGAAGCCATGCTTTGACAGTACAAGCTGCTTTGGCTGCTTTTTTTATTTGTTACTAACAGCATACCTTTTACTGTCTACATACTTCATAGTGTTTTATCCAAATCCTATTTGTGTGTAGTCAGTTAGGATTTTTGTTAGAAAGATGTCTTAGCCAACCTAAACTCATATCCTTTTCAGTACCTAATCTGATGTCTCTGTCTGTCTTGTCATTTGAAGATACTCCCTGTTTCCAGTTCAGTTGCTCTTTTAGGGTCTGTCTTACCTTTCTCCTGTAACTGATAGCTCTTTTTCTTCTGGTGTTGTGATCAGCTAGTCAGTTCTCCTGCCTCATTGGGTTTTTCATGAGATACGCTGTGTTTCTTACCTATGCTGGAGTTCCCAGGTTACTTCCCTTGAACAGCTTCTGTCCCTCTCCTCGCTCTGTGGTCCATGGTGTGTTGTGTTTTGTGTTTTTTTTTTGTTTTTTTTTTTTTTTTTGCGTGTGTGTGTTGTTTTGTTGGTTTTTTTTTTTTTTTATTTTTTTAATTTAAATTCTTTTTAGCACTCTGATGGAGTTCAGCCATCCTATTCCTCTTCTGGTGCAGACTTCAGTTGCCCTTTTGGCAGCTGCCACTTACACGGTTGGAACTGCAGCATGGTTTGGGTTGAAAGAGGCTTTTGGAACAGAGCCCTTGCTCAAAGCAGGGCTATTCCTGGTCAGGTTGCTCAGGATTGTGACTAAGCAAGTTGGACTATATCCATTTTTGTTTTTATTTACTTATTTTCCCCCCAGCCCCTCCTCTCTCCATGAGTTGAATTCTGGGCCTCCCCCTGCCATTACTTTAGAGTATTTTCTACATTGCTGCTACTTCGTAGTGAGATCTTAGAAAGGGTAAATCAGCAAATCAGCTTCCTAGCATATTGTATGCCTGGAAGTGAAAAGGGGAGTCTGTTTGATTCCAGGCTGGATCAAGTTCAGGAGAGATTTTAGGAGATAAAATATATGCTTTTTGCTGAAAACCATGTATCTTCCTCTCCCATTCCCCAAAACTTGCAATATTCACTGTGTTTGCATTGCTGGAAGGCTGGTAAAATGTACATCCTAGATACATAGGCCAGAATTCAAATTCCAGCTTTGAAGTGTGCTTGTGCTAAACCTTTTCAGAGGAAATACTGAAAGTTTTTTATGTCTTTTGTAAGATTTTCTATATTAAAATGTTGTGTTTAAGGTGTGTGGGGTTTTATTTGTTATTGGCTTAAGTAGTTTGGTTGAAAAAAGAGTGCTAAAGAAGATCATAGTACACAACTTTCAGCCCAGTTTGCCTGAGAAGATTCTGAGCAGCTTTGGAAATAGTGGGAAGAGTCAGTCAGTCATAATGATAAGAGTTGCTAGCCTTTTTTTTAACAAGAAGTGGTTGTCTTTTGAAATAAATGAATGACTTAACTGTAAAAATGAGGTGAGTCACAGTGAATTTAACTTCTTATTACTTTAGCTTTTGTTTTCAACAGCATGGTTATATTTTCCAATTTGACTTAATCTGACTGTCTGCTTACATTCTCCTCCCCCATAACATCTGCTGTTTAACCGTGAAGTGCTGTATCCATCCTTGCTTTAAGCCTGCTGCTGCTTTTTGTAGGAATGCTGCACTCTTTTATGCTGCTGGTATCTGGCCTGTAGAATAAGTTCTGGTAAATGGTTGCCTTTTGAGAGTTGATCCCACAGAATAGTGTAAAAAGCTACTTTAGAAGCGTAGCTGCTATCTTAAAGAGATTGTTAATTTTGCAAATAGCCACAGTGGTTTAAAATGTCAAACCTGTTGCCACTTCCTATTTATTAATGTCGTCTTCTTGGAATTTGCTAACCTACAGCCATCTCTAATGAAATGAATGCCCCTCTTTCTATTCGGGTATGGAGATATAGCTTAAACCTATTTTACAGGAACTTTAAACTGAACATCAGAAGAGTGCAAGGTGGCCCTGTTCTCAATTTCTGTTGCAGGTTAGGTTAACCTACAACTGAGACAGCATGGGCAACTACCTGTACTGATTTAAACCTTTTAGGCTAGTTCAGTAGGGCTTCATCTGTAAGACTCTCAAACTGTGTAGTGAAGCTTCCTGAGCATACAGTCCCTGTATACCGGAGCATCTTGCTCTGGGCATTGGAGAAGACTCATTCCCTTTTGTATTCAGCATTTTAAAATGCAGGAAAATAACTTCTTATCTGCCTGCATTCCTGTAGAACTTGTCTGCCATGTTTCTGTCCACATCAAGTTGCTGTGTGCATTGTTGGAGGAAATTGCATTAAAATATAAAACCCCTGCAAGTTGCCTACTTGCACATTAATATAATTTTGTAAATGTATTTTTTTTTTCCCCACTGAAGTGGGTTTCTTAAAGTTATATATATCTTAATTAGTTTTAGTTCCAGGTGTTACTGTAACTTAAGTGCTAACTGGTTTATACAATAGGTAAGTTTGAACTAAAACTGGGGGCACCTGGAAAACAGTATAGTGTCTTATGGAATTCTGCAGTCAAGCTTAAAGGTTTTTGCTTTTGTTTGTAACTGTCATGTCCCTAGGTATTTTATTGTTTAATTGTAGCAATGTTCAGGATTTTCTTCATGTATTTACAACTTGAAGTGACATTGGTGTTTTCCTGGTACTGTTTAATTTTGTGCTTAGGGTCATACAGCAGAATGCTTGCTAGTACTGTGGAATAACTCTCTGGTTGCTTTTCTTTTGTAAAGTAGCAAGATAAATATTAAAGTGTATGTTCTAGCAGGTAACTTAAAGAAATGTTTGAAAGATCTCCTGTGCTGACATGAAGTTTCTTTTCTAAGAAACTTACATAGCTTTTCAATGAAATTATACACCTGCTTCCTCTAATGTATTTGTGTAACTGTTTTCTTTGGAACTGTAGGAGGAAGTAAAGGATTTCAAACAAACAGCAAAGCTCCTGACTTCAAAGAACTTCCTTCAAAAGTGAAATAACTTCACTTTCCTTTCTTAAATGAATAAAACCCAAATGTAACTTACCTTGTTAGATGTTTCATTAATGTGTATGAATCTAAAGGGATTTCATCTTTGGTCTTTTATAGGAAAAGAATTATTTGTATAGGACACCTTGAATTAGGTCACATGGAAGATATGGTTTAGTGGTAGACTTGGTAGTGTTAGGTTAACCTTTAAGATTATCAAGTCCAACTGTTCCACCAGCACAGCCAAGGCTACCACTAAACCATGTCACCGAGGGCCTTGTCTACACAGTTTGTGAACACTTCCAGGGATGGTGACTCCACCACTGCCCTGGGCAGCCTGTTCCAATGCCTGACCACCCTCTTTGTGAAGAAAACTACCTTTCAGGTAGTTGTAGAGAGCAGTAAGGTCCCCCCTGAGCCTTCTATTCTCCAGACTAAAACCCCCAGTTCCCTCAGTCATTCCTCATCACACTTATGCTCCTGACCCTTCACCAGCTCTGTTGCCTTTCTCTTGACCTGCTCCAGCACCTCCATGTCCCTCTTGTAGTGATGGGCCCAAACTGAACACAGGATTTGACGTGCAGCTTTTCCAACCTGGTTGGTTCTATGCTTCTATAATGGTTGGACTAAATAATCTTGAGGATCTTTTCCAACCAAAATGCTTCTGTGAATTACTGTTGGAAAATATTTACTGAATTTATTCTCATCTGTTGCCTGTCTTTATTATAGTGATGCAAAAAGAAAAGTTCTCCTTGGAGATGAGCTCCCCGGATGAGAAGAGGCAATACAGATAATTTTTTCTGCAGTGAGGCTGCAGGGCAGTGTCTCTTCTTCAGTGACTCCTTACCTAGAGTATCCCAAAAATAGACTAGATAGCATCTGTTCTCATGCTCTGCTTAACCAGCACATTACTTAAGGAATATAATTAAAACATAATAGTTTTTACTGGCAAAGGCTGCTTAATTAGGATGCCTGCAAGATATTTGATCTTCAAATAAGCTTATATATATGCACAGATCAAATGTTCAAAAGTGTTGAACACATTTCTTTTCATTGTTCTTATTATAATTACAGTATTGAATGCTTCTGAAATTCTGTCTTGGTTAGATTTCTTCTGCAAACCTGACC
The DNA here is from genome assembly GCA_039720435.1 of Amazona ochrocephala. Lineage (NCBI taxonomy): Eukaryota > Metazoa > Chordata > Aves > Psittaciformes > Psittacidae > Amazona > Amazona ochrocephala. The sequence continues at coordinate 22,600,685 of CM077876.1, forward strand.
TGTAAGGACCACTTTCCCCCATCCTCTTAGGATGCTGAGTGTGTGTGCTCTTGCTGTGTTTGTAAGTGTACGATTAACATTTTCAAAAACTTGATGCCTTTTTTTTTGTTTGTTTGTTTGTTTGTGGTTTTTTTTTTTGTGTGTGTGTTTTTTGTTGTGTTTTTTGTTCTGGTCTGTTATCCAAACTTTTTATTAAAGTGTGCTGCTTTAATCCTACGCTCTCTAATACAGAGCTTTCATCTCCTGGAAATAACGTCATTTTTAAGATTTCTATCAGTCCAGCTTTACTTCACAGCAGTTTTTTGGTAGATGGGAGACAGAGCCTTGGGTGGCATGGTTTAGTGTGAGGTGTCCCTGCCCATGGCAGGGGGTTGGAACTCGATGATCTTAAGGTTCTTCGCAATCCTGACTATTCTATGATTCTATGGGAGAAACATTTTCTGAGTCCATGATGAGTGAAATATTTTATTATTCTTGACAAGCCAGACCAGCTGTAAATTACATATGAATACAAGGAGTATGTTTTATATACCAAATACTGTCCCTAGCTCAGTAATTGGTCTGACTACTTCTTGCTTTTAATCAGGGCATATTACTAAATGTCATAACATCAAATTTTGAAATCATTGGGAAAGAATCCCTGTCACAGTAGATAAAAATGTACTTTGTTACCTTAAAGTTACTTTTTTTTTTTTTTTTTAAAAAGGGTTTTCTTCACAAGCTTATTGTTGGTTAGAGTAGGTTAGTATGCTTACACTGTAATAAAGTCCATTGTTTTCCATCCTGTGTTTGGTATTTTTGGAAGGGTGTTTTTTAAGAAAACATTTCTTAGAAAACTGAAATACTAATGTATATTTAGGTAGCCCTAAAATTTTAGCTTCAAGGCTGTGTGTTGATTTAACACTCTTAAGCTTTAACTTAACAGTTAATTCTGAGTGAACTCACATTCCTCATCAAAAATTATATACTAATACTCTTTTAAAAGGCAGAGCTTTGAATTACTGGAGCATCTGACATCCAAGGCATTAGTTTGTAAAATTTTCCTTCTTGCCTGTTGTGGTTGCAGATTAGTTTATGGCTAATTAAGACATCTGAGACATTTAAAATAATGATTGAAAAAAGAAGATTTAGAGTAAAAATAATTGTTTTGCATAATTGGGTTGCTATTACAATATTAGATATTTTTCTTTAATTCAGTGTTTTTTGATAAAATATGCGGCCTATTTTAGGTGTTATATGTGATCAGAGGGGACTATGCAAATAGCAGGGAATTACTTCACCCTGTGCAGTAAAGGAAATGAAGGGAATTCACCTCTGAGTTACAGTATGGTACCTGGTTTGACTATGCATTACCTGGTAGCAATATGCAGAGTGTCAGAGTGCTCCTGCTGTATCTCTTTATTTTTATGTAGCTGATACAGTGATTGACAGGAAGTCAGACTTCCCTCTGCATTTACAATAAAACCAAACTAAATCCAAGTCCCTTCCCCAGTCCAGACTGGGAGAGGACAGAAGATAGGCATTGGGTTGGGGAGACACAATGATTTCTGACCTCTGCAGGTGGCCGGTGAAAGCTTTGCAGCCTGGGATTAAATCACTGAATTGGATACCAGGGTCAGCTGAAAGACATCCAGCATGTTCCAAGGGGATTCTATTACAAGTTTAATAATGCTTCACAAAAGACATCTCTGCCTAGGATGAAGTTCTGCTTGTTTTTTCTCCTTGTACACTAGTTTGGATTATGGGGGAAAAATATTTTAGTCCAAAATTGAAATTAAAGTAGTGTGGTGCCTAGTTGTGTTTATAGCCTGATTCTGTTCCTCTATATATGCAATTACATAGTCATTTAAAATGTACTGTGACACCCTGAGTCAGTCTAGGTTTTCACTGCCATTTTAATTTTTGTGGAAAGACATTTTCGTGAGAAATTGGCTTTTCTATATATTTTTTTACAGTTTCTTTTTTTACTCCTCTTAAATAAGAGATGGGGCAGGCTTGAAGTGGTGCTCAAGGATGACAGGATTTTGCACTTGCATGAGAAAGTGATTTCAGAACTTGAGGTTTATTTCAGTTGTTGTCATCCTATTTCTTAACAAAGTTCATTGAAGGAAGTCTTACTGGAATGCAAATGCTGTATCACTAGCCTATCTGTAAAAGAGAGGCTCAGAATACAAAATAAAGCCTGTCATGTGCAAAGCTGGAAGGAAAATGAAGGGTTCACTATAATTTGGCACTCATGTTTATTTGGCAGCCCTCCTGTCTTTTCTTATCTTGGCTGCTATTCCATCAGTCAGTGCACTTATATATGGATCGCTTAAGTCCCATTTATTCCACAGCCAGCTGAAAATGTGATGCATCAGAAAGACGGTGGAAGAAACCTGTGATATGTCATAATAAAGAAAAAGACCCAAATTTGTTTTTCTTCTCTGAACAATCCATTGTTACTGTCCCTTAAAACTGATATTTTTAGATCAGCTTGTTGAAGTTCCTGTCACTTTAAAAAAGAATGAATTTTATGTAAGACCAAAAAATTTCATGGTGTTTCTTCTAAAGGTTTATTATTGCAGTCTGATTCATTTCCTGTTTTTCTGCTAATGCACTGACAAAAGCAGAAACAAATACCCTTCAATACTTTGTAAATCTAGAAAATATGTAATCTACTGTATTGCAGGTGGCTGTGTTAGCTGCAAGTGATGCAGAAATTAATACAGTCGTTCCCTCTGCCAGTCTCTGGTCATGTGCTTGGTTCCCTGGCTAACCTTGCTGCTCCAAGGTTTCGCATCTCTCTAGGTGACAATTCTGTTCAGGTATGAGAAAGATGAGGACAAGTTGCCCAGGGAAGTTGTGAATGCTCCATCCCTGGCAGTGTTCAAGGCCAGGTTGGACAGAGCCTTGGGTGGCATGGTGTAGTGAGAGGTGACCCTGCTCACGGCAGGGGGGTTGGAACTAGATGATCTTAAGGTCCTTTCCAACCCTAACTATTCTATGATTCTAAGAACTTTTCTCATGAGAACAAGAAGATACACAGTAGTATTAGTAGTAAATTAAGTACTGAGTTTAAAGGAGTAATTTTATTTTTGCGCTGTGTTTCATATGGCTGTTGAGCTCCTTGCCATAGACCTTCTTGGAGATTCACTGCATTGAGATTTGATATTTATATGAATGGCAATATAGAAAGTGCTAGAACATACTGAAACAGAGGTAAACTTACTTTTTGGATTTGAAAGCAGTCTGAGGTTAAGAGTTCATGTTTAGGGCACGAGCCCAATGGGAGATGTCTTTCACCTTTCATCTGTACCGTAGAGTCCTGCATGCTCTGGAAACAGGATCCAGTACTTGTGCAACTTGTGTTCTTATGTTCTAGTGACCTTTGAGGATAGCTGGGAATATCAGTGATGATTGAAATAAAAGTGTCTTTTTTTCATCGTTACTGATATCTAGAACTATACTAAAATTGTAACATTTTAATAAATCGTAAAATTTATGCTGTTTGAGTAAAATATAGATATGCAATATGTTAAAGGTGTATCAAAAGATTGTCTTGCATAAACACTAAATCCCATCCCTTATCTAGCAAGGGTTTGGGAAAAGATAAGTGCTTCCACTAGGGTATATATATGATTCTATAGTTCATGCTGTAATTCACAAATTTCTGAATTGGGAGACAGTTGAAAGTTTGCAGTTTCTTCTATGAAACATAAGTAAATTAAGTAATTGCTTAAATGGCTTTTTAAAATTAAATCTGGGATTACAGTAGTATAGTATTTAAAGTCCTTTTGAATTTGTATTTCAGAATTAGTTTGAGTTATGGTATGACAGGCTTGGTCTTGTATTTATTTCTCAGTTGGGGAAGGCTGCTTCACTTTCGAGAAGCAAAGGCAAGACCTTCAAGATTCTTTTTATAGTGAACTTTTGTATGTGTAGATTGTTTTATTAAGTGCTTAACTACAAAAAAAATTATCTAAAAGTACTGCCCTTTTTCTGTTATGGTTTATAAAGTTAGTACTGGAAATGTCATTAAGTTCTTTGGGATGGTTTTTGCCCTTTTTTTTTATCAGATATTTGTCTTCCTTCTAGATATGTGGGTCCTTCAAGGATGAGAAAGGCGTACTCTTGAATGACATGAAATATCTGCAGGCTACCATTACAGACCATGTATTTTGCTGAGCAAAGGAAAATTTAAGGGCTCTTTCTGCAGTGACGTCAGTCACATGGGGGCTGTTGTACTGTAAAATGAGCAGTGAATAAAAGGGAGAAAAAAATTTTTTCTAATGACCTAGTCAATGGATATTTGAGAGAGGCTATGGGGATATGTATGCTTTATTTGTGCTCCAAATGGTGGTGGGATCTATAAATTATTTTAAGGATAGCCATGGTGATGAGACTGGACTGGTGAGCTATGTATTTTAGAGTACAGTCAAATGAGTGTGAGTTGTGATGTTATCGTGGCTTAATGCTTAGTAACTCAGACACAGGAGGCTGACCACTTGTACGATCCCAGGCTGTGATATAAGACACATTCTGTCTGCCATTAGGCTGTTCTGTGTGAGAGCTTGGGAAGTCACATTATCTGTCTGCCTCAACCTCCTACCTGTAAAATAAGAGCAATGTATCCTTTCTTTTCATGTTTTGTGTTTAGAATTGACACTGTATAGAAAAGAAACACATACGCTAAGTGTACGATGTAGTGGAAATGGTCCTGGTAGGTGTAGGGCTGCTATCCTCAATTAAGCAAAAATTCATCTATTCAAGAGTGTATGGCTGTATGTGTATACAGTGCTTGGAACTGACAGTATTTTTCTATAAATAAGATTGTTTAAGATTAATACTTCACATTACAAAACCAGGCATCCAAGTTTTTCATTATATTTCATTCAAAATGTAGTTGCTCTGAAGCATCTATATTTTGTGGCTCAATGTGGATATTTAAACAAACAAAACCTTACCAAATATTGTTTCTGAGAATGCAGAGAAAAGGTTTTCTTACTGCTTAAAAAATATAATCCTCTGCAGCTGTTCTGAGAAAGTTATATATAATGTCTATGTTTGGGAGCAGAGGTGGTTGTCTTTTTATTCTGTTTTCTTTTTTTATTTTCTCCTTAGAGAAGCCTTGTTCCATATTTATTCTTTCCTTGTGAAAACTTAGAAAGAATGGCAAATTTTTAGAAAATGGTTTTGAGTATTTTCTCTAAAGACTGGGTGGTGTGCACCTAAATTCCTGAATATTTCACATACAACCAGACTTTATAAACTATTGCAGCAACTGGTGAGATACTTAAATTTTGTCTCCCAGCTGCCAGGCATCGAGTCATTAGAGACCCAAGTGAGAAGGGGAAATGCTTCCTCTGCCAGGTCAAGAGGCTTAAAATGAAAGATGCCTCCCTCCAGTTCAGAGGCGGCAGGGGAAAAGGTAGTGGGTAGAGGCAACAGAGGAGGGAGAAAGAAAAGGGATAAGTGTAGGCCATGTGGAAGATCAGGAAGAAAAGGTTACATGCTGAGAACAACTATGAAGACTGAAAATACTGAAACAGCTGCTTTTAATTTTTTTCAGATCAAATCTCCCTTTTTATGATAGCTTTCCCTATTTCCCATTGTTGTTCCCCTCCTACCATACATGTATTTCTGTAGCTTTCAAACTTGAGCATCTGCAAAAGAAAATGATAGAAGGAAAGAAGGGACTGCTCACAGGTATTATCTTTAACCCCTGCTAAGTACTGGCCAACATCAGGGCCAGCATGTCATGTGGATTTGGTTCCTGGGGATGGAGGAGTGGGAAGGTTAAACGAAGCTTAGCCTTGGATAGCTGTCTTAGCACCCCGTGTCTGCTGTTGCAGGTGCATGGATTTATTTTGCAATTTCTTGTATTCCACTGAGATGTATTCCACAGCCTCTGGTTTGAAACACGCTACACCAGATTGTAGTCTCCATAAGGGAAGGCATTCTTCTTGGTTTGTTTCCTCTTTAGAAACCCATGGGCCAATATTAATCAAATCTGTAATGGGGATAAAAGTTTAAAAGAGAAGCTAATTCTGGCTAATGTTAGCTAAGCCTTTTCATTTGGTGTCTGCACATTACTAAATTCTGTAAAATTTTGTCAGAGAAATTCTTATGCCATATCAACAGAACAAAATATTGTTCACATTTAAATCATTATAAACAGCCACATTATTTGGAGAATGTTGGGTTATAAACTTAGGATAGGAAATGCTGGAATGAGGTGTGTGTGGTAGCTCTAATTGTAGAGTGTTTATCTGGTGTTGGGAAAGACCCTTACAGAGTAGTTTGGTGTTTGTTTTCATTTATGTGCTGATACTACGGCAGCATTTGCGTTGTCTTCCAGTGCAGCAACTACACAATCAAATGGATGGACAGGGGATGCTCAATTTAGTTTTTATGGACAGCTTGCATTCTGGTACCCTTAATTTTTGAGCATTCAGATGTGCAGTGTTAAATGTCCAGACAGTTCTAAGTGTAGCTTTGTGTGCTTCTGTTATCCATAGAGTATTTGATAATGTTGTAAATCAGAAGCTGAAAATGTTATTTATTGCTGCAAGGACTTTTGGGGGGGCAGAAGAAGGATAAGATTGTCTCTCTTGTAACCACATTAGCACTTGCAATATGATTATGGTAGCCTTGCTATGCAATTCTGGCTAGGTATGGCATGGCTGCAGTGAACTTTATGTAATATAGTTCAGTACACAACGGGAAATACTTGATTCTACATGAAAAACATCATCTTAATAAAACAGTTTTATTGCCCTGGTTGCTCAAAAAAGACTCTGTGTCTCAGCTTTCTTGGTGTATTTTGGTACTCCAGACAAATAAAAGGATTAGAAAAGATGTCATTAGGATAGAAGGTTAAAGCTGTCACAAATGCTAAAACACAGGCATGATCCAGACTTGTACAATTAATTTTCATCTTTGTCATCAAGCCAAACTTAAGGAGGGGGTAGAAGGTGTTGCTTAGCCTAGTGTAAAATAATTGTGTAAGAGAGTACCTAAGGAAAAAAAGGGCAGCTTCTAAAAACCTGTGCTTTTTTTTCTTACTGTCTTGGGAGCAATTCATGTCACATCTTCCCTTCCCCCCACCTTCCCTCCTCTCAGTAATCTATATGCCATATTGTTATTGTGAGGTGAAATTGGTGAACTAATAATGCAGCAGTGTGCCAGTTGTAGACACTTGTGACTTCTCTGGTAGCTTATCTTTCACTCCACCCATTTTGTATTTCTTCTGTCTTGTCTCCTTTGCCTCGCCCTCCTTGTCTCCTTTGCCTCGCCCTCCTTCTATCTTAGGAGCACAATCCTCTCTCTAGAGTTGTGATTCTAGAGGTGACTATGTGACTGGACATTTGGAGGACATTAAATGGAAAGGAGAGGGATTGTATCCAGACAGGGAAGGCTTTAATAACTTGCTAGTTGCTTCTGACACAAACTCTTTGCCGTTCCGTTGGAAAGCTGCAAATGTAGCTGAAGCTGCTGTAACCTCTCTAATGGGGAAGTGTGGGCAGATATAAACTTCTCCAGTTATATAAAAAATTGAATCTGAACAAAGCGGTATCTTTTTAAATGTAGCTGTTATCTTCCCTGTGCAGAACAATGTCATCCTGACCAGCGGTTATTTATAAAGGCTGCATTCAGCGTACATTTCAATTTGAGTTAAGGCTTGCTAGTATATGTAAATAATGGAAGTCCTGCATTGCAAACTGGAACATTTCCTTTTTGCATTTAGTGTTGTGACATGAGAGTTGGCTTAGCAGATTGTTTTTCTAGTTTATTTGCATTTATTATTCACATTCTCTATGTGCTTTCATGTTAGAATCCTTTTGAATGTGCCTTGGCCTTCCTGCTTCCTTAAATTCCATTGCCCACCTCTCACAGGTATCCAGCTGTGATACTATAAGGTGACAATTTCCTTTTGTTGGGTGGCAACAGTTTTGCTCTTCTAAGGAGGATTCTTTAATAATGATGGTTAAAAATTTGCAGCAGAGTACTTCTGTAGTTGCATGCAGTTTCAGAGTGAGGAATCATTTATGTTCCTTCAATCCAGTATTTGATGGCTTCAGTCAGTAGAATGATTTGAGGATGACTGCTAAACAGTGGGATTGCACATCAAAAAGGTGAAAAATAAGGACAGAAAGGGAATTATCATTAATACCTTTCTTAATGATGGTATTCTTAAAATATGTAAGCAGGAAAAAGAGCTGCTAAGACCTCAGAATTAATTTCTGAATAACATTTCAGTTACAGCTTTTGATTACTTTTATTTTTTAGTGCAGTGTTGAGTAACTGGTTAGAGAATAGTCTATAAACCCTCCTTACTGAAATACTTTAATGTACCAGAAATGGAAAAAATTGACTTCTTTTTTTTTTAAGTAAGGAAAATTTGTGGAAGTATTTGCTATTTCGAATCACAGACTTGGAGCTTCTAAATAACAAATCATAAAATTTCCTATTTTAACAACTTATGTTAAAGTGATCTGATTAAAATGTCTTACTTCTCTAGAACTTTTTTTTTTACATCTTGTATGTCTTTTTTGGGGGGAAAATTGTTAAATTTCAAAATTGCATAAAAAGTTAATCCTACAATGGAAACACTTGTGCAGCTGAGGTTTTTGCAGGGGACTTTAGTTCCTCAATAACAGTGATTGGGCCTGTATTATTCTGTTTTGGCATTGGTACAGCGTATGATTCATTTTTGTCTCATGCTAGCAAGGAAACCACAAGCATATTGCAGCGTAACAAGGTTAGAGAAGTATATTTCAAATCAAATATGAAACAGTAATCAAGGATATTTATTAATTCTGTGGAACTTTTGTCCTGTGTTATAAAGCAGGTCTGGAGAGAAAATTAATCTCTTGCACAGATGTTTTTACCTTTGCTGTAGGCAACTGTGTGCTGTCTGAAGAGTGAAGCTGGTGATAATACTGTGTTCTTGAAACCTCAAATAGTTTTGGAGTTTGTTTACCCTGGCTGTTTCCTCCCCCATCCCTGCCCTCCTGAATAAACATAACAGTGTTTGTTGAATTGATTTTGATAGCCAGGAGAAAGGTCTGGGTTGAGACTAGAGCCTAGGGTTCATACCTATATAGTAGTTCTTACAGCTGAGGGGGAGTAAGCTGTGATAGCTGGACTTTCCAAGGAGTAGCTGCCATCGGGTCCAGGTATTTTGTATTTATCCAGTCTTGCTGGGAGATGGCAAACACAAATTCAGGTTTGTCCAGATCACAGTCCATTGAGCTGGAACAGTTGACCACTGTTAACTCCAGGTAATGTTTGATAGTGTCGCCAGGTTATCTGAAGGCAGATGTGGCCCTTTGTGAGCATGAAACTTGAAGGTCTTTGCGTTTGTTTTTTTGTTCAAATGTCAACATCATCTCTGGTTTGTCTGGTTTCTCTGTCAGATGTTTGTTTTTCTCCCAGAAACCGATTTTCATTCGAGAACAGTGATGTTGTCAGTGGCTGGGGAAGCTGAGTGCTGTTACCCTTGAATGTGCATGTGCAGGTTTGTAAAATCCACATTTAAAGTCTGTTTCAGCTACTCCTGTCCTCTGTGAAGGGCCTTCTCTTCTGCGTGGGGCTCTCAATATGTCGGACAGAAGCTCTGATAGAAATGAGGAGCCTTTAATTGTAAATGTGTGGGGATAGCTGAGAGTGAGGCGTGAAGATAGTTTGCAAGGTCCTAGTGCCATTAGTGGACTGCAAATGTTCTTTTGTGTACAGACTTGAGCTTGAGGATCTGAGACGTGAGCAGTCCCATTTGTGAATGTGCCTTCATGTGTGTGTGTGGCTTGCTACATTTCTGAGTAAAAATTCAGAATGTTGTCTTTGTTGGATTGGTGCAGAGGTGATCCCTGGTAGCTGTGAAAAGCTGAGTGCATAGAGGAGGCTTTTGAGTTAATTTCTGAGATCTTTTTAGTATTATTGTTCATTCCCCAGATAGCTAGTGTGAGGTATTCTGCCACCATCATAGACACAGTGTCTGCAGGCAGTTTCAGGAATCTTTTAGTCTTAAAGTGATCTGCAGAGCATATAAACTGTTAGCTTTGGCTCCAATTTCTGCTTTTAGAGTATTTCAGATGTTCTTACTTGAGGCATCTGCTTTGTTTTTGAAGATGGAAAAGAAGACAAATGCACTGCTGTCTGCTCTCCCTCTGTCTGGGTCAGGCTGCCTGGCTTGAAGGGACAAGGTGTGCTAGCTGAGGGCTTGCGCTGGTTCCTGTTGAGCTGCTGTGATGGGACCGGAGGACACAAACGGCAGCAGGCTGTGCCTCTGCCTTGCCTACTCTCTGGTCACTGCTTAGCTGGTTGCTTCAGCTGACCTCTTCAGTTCTTATGGCCACTGCTTTGTTCTCCCTCTGCCTCTGATTGATACAGAGAATTACCTGAAGCCTGGAAAATGAGCCAGTCAGATGAAGAGACTGTGCCCAATAAAGCTGCAGTCTCGGACTGAAAAATCGAATTGTCCTCTCTCGCTTCCTGCTCTTCTACATTTGTTTCCTGATTCAGGAATCTAACCTCTGAGTTACACAGCACAATGAAGGCTTAATGTCACTACTTCAGAAGCATCTGTTGGCAAGAAAACTTTGATGTCAGCAGAGTTAGGGTGAGGTTTGCATTGCGCACATGCAGCCACTCCGGCTGGTGTGGATAATGGCATGTAGGAATTGAAGCAGGATTTGGAGTGGGTGGGTGGAATCATTGTGAATGGTGTTCGTAGCGTACTTCTAGGTGTATGTGTTTTGTGGGTAGAAAATGTACTTGACAAACTGTATGTTGTCCCATTTGTTTATTACAGACGTTTCAGATTGTTTTGTAAATATTTATTCCTGACACTCCTCTTGCAGGATATTGCTTTTAACTCTTTAAACTGGGATTACAGTAGCAGTTCTTTGCTGGTGTTCCAAGCAAAAGTATTTTTCAGTAGCAAACTATATGTATTGCTAAAGGCTTTGTTGGTTTTGTTTTTCTTGTTTTGTTTTGGTTTTTTTTTTCCAGTGTTAACATGAGGTTTAGATAAGCAGAAAGAAAATCAGTATTCACCTACTGCAGTTTGAAATTCCTAATGGTTGACTTCCAAGTGGAAAGAAAGCAAAGACTTAAAACCTGTGAATTTATGAGCTGCCAGAGAAAGCGGTATTTTAGTCTTAAGATGAACAAAGAATTTACTTTTGTTATTGCTGATTAAACAAATCTCTTTTGACTTGGAAATAAATATAAAAGTCTGTGCTTTATATTCCGTGTAAGATATTTGTTTCATCTGGGATTTATCTGGCTGCAAACAGCTCAGGAGGGCTATATTTAAGGCCAGAGCAGAATTGTGGGTGACACTGCGATGGGATTCAAAGTCCAGCTGGAGGACTGCAAGTGCTTTAAAAAAATGAACAAGAAGCTTTTGTAGTGCTTACTGATTACTTACTCTGCTTTTTAAAGGGGAAAAAATCATCCCAACATTTGAGGGCTATCTCAGGTTTAGGCTGATGAGTGCTCTTGGCCAGAGGCAGCATCTTCTGTAGTAATTCAGTTTACCAAATGTTACATTCCTGTGGTCTAGGAAGCTTTTCTATCTGACTTAAGGTGTTGGGGTTTTTTTAGAGTTTTACTAAAAAGGGTGTAGTTGAAGCGTATTACCAGTGTTGCTGTTTGAAAACCACGAAGTGTGGTTTTACCTCAGAGCCTTAAATAGCGCAGGTTTGCTTGGAGACTGTAATTAGAAAGTGTTTAGCTGTTCGCTAAAAAAAAGGAGAAAAGCACAGTTGCTTTTCTAGGAATTTCCTGATGCTTGATTTATGTGTGGATTTTTTGGTTTGTGCCTGTAATTCTTTGAAATGGATGTGTCACAGTCTGTCTAACAAAGGGGCCTTACTAATGATGGTTCCGTAATTGTGTAGAAAGAGCTGTTTAAGATGATCCTGTGTGGAAGAAAAGAGTAACATCCAACAAAAGTGTATTTAAAAATGTGTTAGTGTATGTGAGCTTGCATGTGTAAATATGGAGGGGGAAAGTATTAGGGGAAAGGGCTCTCATGCTCAAAAGCGTGAGGGCAGGGGAGCTGTGTTTCAGAAATACTCCCTGTGTTATGAGGCCTGGCAGTGGAGACGCAGCTTGCTAATTTAAAAGTCATGGAGTAAGTGGAATAGTGCAAATACATTTTGACCCACACTTACTTTTCTCCTTTCCGGCAGCTGCTCACTGAGTGTGCCAGCAAGCGCTGCTGCAGCAGCACTCCTAAACAGGCAGAGCGGAATCACTGCAGGTCCTGTGCATTTTCTTTTGACTTTGTATTCTGTTGTTAAATGTATTGAGCACAGCAGGGAACCCTGGAATGCTGGGGTTTTGGGTTTTTTTTTACAAGTTTGTTGTGAAACATTCTGACAATCCAGAATATCGCAGTGTGGCCAGGGTTTCGTCACCACTGTGTAATGCAGTATCTTCTGACATGCAAGACTGTAACCCCTCTGGCTAATGCACAGTAGCTTGTAGAGGATTCACAAGCTCTCCTGTGTTGCTTTGTGCTTGGGTTGCACTTTTAAGGCAACGAAGACTAGAAGTTTCACAAGAGTAAGTCTTTAAAGCCAAGAGTGGGTGTTTTTCCACAAAATTTTCCAGCCATTTGATATAGCAGGTTTTTGTGCATAGAGAAACTGCTTACTCCCCACTTTGTTGCAGTTACGCTGTGTTGCTGTCAGTGAAAAATGTTTGGAAAAACTTGCATCAAAACTGGCTAAGCCCTGCTGTGTGCTGACATAGCATATTTTTTGGCATTGGAAATTATGTTGTTGTAGGTGGAATAACTGTGCTGGCAGAATAACTCCTCTGGTTGACATATATTGTATTTCCAGCATAGGTACAGCCTCTTTTGCTTTGTGCTTTTAACTGCTGTTTACACTACTTATAGTGCTGGTAGGGTCTGTCTGTAAAGGCTGCTAGATCATTCCCCTTCTCTTGCGCTGTCTCTGCTGAATACGCTCTATCTTTTCAGCCTGGTCTTTTTTATTTGTTTATTTGCAGCAGGACTGGAAGAATCCTTTCCACTAACTTACCCCCAAAGAAACGTCAGTAACGTTGAAATTTTCACCTCATGTATTCACAAGCAGATATATCAGTGCTTGATGCCTAGTCGGTTTGTCTTTACCTTCCTCTTGTAATGTTCTCCTTTTGTTCTATGTTAGCTTTGGCGTTGAGATAAGTTTTGTGGTACTTTTGCCATTTCCTGACGCCAATGGTTTTTCTGGAGGCAGTGAGTGTTTCCTGTCTGGAAGCTAGAGGCAGTGTTCCTGGCAGGATGAAGTATTTTTGTTTCCCTGGCTAGATCTTTCTCTGTCTTTGTTTTTGTCTCTCTCTGTTCTTTCTTTTTTTGTTTTCATTTTGGTCTGTATTTGAAATTGCACCAGTTTAACCAGACCTGTCATTAAACAAAAAATGGACTTGGTGATTTGAAATATATCCATGCAGAGTTTTTCAGTAACATACTAGCAGAATAAATTCACAGGCCAGGCAGCAGTAGGATTGGGCATATTTTTCTAGGCTTTGCACTAATCTCATTTCTTGGGTGAACAGGAGCAGCTAGTTACGCTGGTGTACCTGACCTGAGGGCAGTTGCAGCAGTTATGGCATTAGCCATAGCAGAGTTCAGAAAACTCATAGTTCTTATCTGTATCCTGGGCTTGATGCTGCTGGAGTAGACACACACTCACCCTAGTCTTTCTGAAAATTTCACATTGAATTATACTTACTAGAATTAGTAGTTTCTCTGTGAAGGGACGTCAGCCGAGATCAATACACAGTGGCTATTCAGTTCTTAAGGGCTGAGATACTGTCAGTCTACAGTGGTTTAGTAAATTGCTGTAAGTTGTCACAGTGGCTTTCAGAAACTGACCAAGTTCTTATCCCAGCCCATGGTAAGGTAACACAGCCAAACTTGATCTCACTGGAAGGATTCAGAACTCTTACTAACTTGCTCCTTTTTAACTGTTTAAGTTAGTTTATAAGTTTTATCCAAAGTACATCTGTATATCTGTTTTGTTCATTAAACTGGGAAAATAGCACCAGAGAATTAAAAAGTAATCCATTAATAGTTTCCAGCACTTCTTATGTTGAGGCAAAGCTGTTTCAAGATCAGTGTGTGGGGTGGCTTTGTTTGGGGTTTTTTTAGTATTTTTTTCTTTCTTTCTCCCCCACCGTGAAAATAGAGGTTAATTTTATGCCAGAGAAAAGACAGAGATAGAAGATGCTGCCAGTCAGCTGATCAAGAATATCTTCAGTTTGAGACAAACTTCTGGCCCTTGCTGAATTTAAAAATCAATAGGGGCCAGGAACTGAGATCTGTTACCTCTTTTATATCCCTCCAGACTGCCATCTCTCTGGTGTACTGTTCAGATTCTCTGTGTGCTGTCTCTGGAAATTCTGTTCTTGATTTCAGATCCCTCTACTACAATGTATGTCTTACCTTGTATCTTGATACACTTATATTTGGCTTTTTTTTCTAGTAGGACAAACTTTAAAGCCTGGTTGAAAACAAAAGCTTGTCAGAATTCAGTATATAGCCATTACTGTTTGATCAGGCAAAACTATAGACGTGAATTGACATTTGGGAGTGTTTTTGTGTAGGAATGATCTTGGCATTTGGGAGTGTTGTGGTGTTCTCTACTTGCAGGATTGGTGACACTGCTGGAAACAAAACTTTCTGAAGTTGTTTCACTGGTGTGTATATTTATTCCAGTTATTTTGCAATGTATACTTTAGAGTAAAAAGCAGCTGCAGGAAATTCCAAGGTATCATTCAGCAATAGTAAAGAGTAAAACCCAAAGTGGTGAATACTTGCTTTTAATTAGAATAAATACAGAGCTGAAAACCTGAACACTTGCTTTGGGATTATTTTGCAGTAGTAGTTGCCAGATAATGTGCTTTGTTTTATTTATAGTTTCAGGCTGCATTGGTGAATCAATCTGTTCATACCATTCTCAGAAGACACAATTCAGAATTAAGTTCCTTAGCTCTTTTATATTGACTGCTCTTACAGATGATTAGGATTTTGAAAGCAGAATTTACAATATATTTTCACTTTAGGGGTGGGGAAGACTTTGGGTTTGAATTTTTTATTTGTCTCAGGCAAAGTCATTTGTCAATCTTTTGAATGATGTGTTCATACTGGCTCATTTTCAGCTGATGGTCATAAAGAATGCTTAGTTTTAATGTAACTGTATTAGTACTTTCATTTAAACTTTTTTTTGTGCATAGGCAGCTTGTGCAGTTTTTAATCCTGTAGTGGTGCTTCCACTTTCCAAACCTCTAGCTATATTTTGGAATTGTCGGATATTCTGGAACATTACTTCAGTGTATATATAAAAAAAAATCAATCTCCTCACAATATTTAGAAATGAAAGTACGTGTTCAACATTGCACAAAGAATATATTCCCATCACTTAGGCAAGAAAATAGTTACGCTAGTGTGAGGATTTTAATGATTAAAGGATTAACATAGTTAAAAGTTCTGCTGATGTTTTGTTTTCCTTCCTTCCTCTCCCTGTGTTTCCAAGACTTTGGTTTCTGTTGGCTGAGTTTGGTGTACGTTTGCTTACAGTAATGCGCCACAGTGCATAGGATAAGCTTTTCAACACAGCAATCAAGTGCATAGTTGAACTAAAACTGCTCTGCTGAGTTAGATAAAGGAAAATTGATCCTAGTAGTCTTATTTGAAAAAGTTGTAGGCCTGAAGATTCACAAAGAAGCAGCATCTCTCCAGTGAGTTCTTAGCTTTGGTCAACCATTTTACTCAATATACCCAGATTTAATGCTGCTGGTTTGGAAAATTGTTTTTACAATTTAAGGAATTTTTGCTTGTTTGCCACCAGACTGAGGGGAGGTACTTGAAGTGCACTTTCTTCTTTACAAGGGTTATGTGCAAGAGAAACAGTTTTGCTGGAGCTGGCAATCAGTCATTCAGAGACTTTCAGAATGAGCGGAGCAGCTTGTGAGACTTCCTTTCCTAATAGCAGCTGTCATGGACACGATACAGAATGTATTGCACAGAAATTTCAAAGGAAGAAGCATAACTTGTTTTATTAATAAGCTGTTGAAGATTTTTCTAGCTTCAGGATTGGTTTGTCATGTCACTGTGACTTTTAAAATAGAACACTGTATATCAGTTAACATTTGGCAATACTGCAGTGTGTACTCTGCAGGCTCCTGTGTCTTTTAAATACGGTCAATCTTTTAACTTCAGTGCCTGGTCAGTCTGGCTGTCTCAGGCTTTGAACCTAGGTGGTTTCATAGTCTGTCTGTTTGCTTTACTGTGTTAAAAACAATATTGCTTCATTCTGTAAGTGAAAGTAGAATTTCCAGATAATTGACGCAGGACTTTAAGGAAAAATTAAGTGCAGTCAGAATAAACTGGGACATGGTAACAGTGCAGTATGTAGATTTTTAAGAGAGTAAAATATCTCTGTCTTGCAAGTGTTTTTCTCTTAAATTCTTGTATAACAGTATCTCTGAATAGCAGGTTTTCTTATAACATGATTTGGAATATGAAGTAACAATCTGGACAGAAAGTTGATTAGAGAAACCGTAATGTTTTACTTCAGTGTTTATTGAAAGATGCTTTACAAGTAAATAGCAGTCTCCACGCTTTAGTGAACATCCCAGTTGAAGTGTAGATTATCACCTGAAAAGAAAAGCTTCCATGTGATAAGGGAATTATTCCAGCCTTTTGTCTGCTTTTGGTATCTAGTGATAGTCTTTTATTTAATTTTTACAAGACATTACATAGTGTCTGTGAACTGATCCCAATTATTAGAAGACATCTCAAAAGTAATGCAGAGTCTGTTTATAGGAACACCAAAGAATGTCCCTTTGCTCCTGGAAGACCTCATGTTTCTCACTCAGCACTGGTCTAGTGGCCTACATGTGTCAAGCTGGCTTGTCCAAGAGAGTTCAACTTCTTCTCAGATTAGAGATATGAGCCCTACTCTGTTCTGCTTATCAGTTCTGTGCTGGTATGATGTCCTGGGTTCAGCAGTAGCAGTCATTTTTCTCCTTCCTGGTACCTGATGCAGTGCTGTGGTTTTGACTTCTGGTCTGTGAACGGTGCTGATAACACCGATGGTTTTCAGTTGCTGCTCAAATATTTAGTCTGACCAAGGTCTTTCTGAGTCTCATGCTCTGTCAGGGAGGAGGGGAAGCCAGGAGGAAGCAGAGACAGGAAACCTGACCCAAACTGACCAAATAGGTATTCCATACTACAGCATATCATGCCCAGGATGTAAAAATGGGGACATTTACCTGGAAGGGTTAGATCAGTGCTCAGGTCAGGCTGGGTATTGGTCTGCAGGTGTTGAGCAGTTGTATTCTCTTCCCTTGTTATTTCCCTTATCATTATTATTATTGGTGGTAGCAGCAGTGGTTTGTGTTATACCTTGGTTACTGGACTGTTCTTATCTCAGCCCATGGGAGTTACATTCTTTCGAATCTCCTCCTCATCCCTCTGGGGGGGGAAGTAGGGGGAGTGAGAGAGCGACTGCGTGAGTTATGTCTGGGCTTAACACGACATATGAGTATGTCCCAGATCTTGTCAGCACCTTTGCCGAGCCTCCTGCAAACGCCAATGTGAAATTGGTCAGTGAATGCTTGGTACAATAAGTGTGGGCAACTTAACTCCCAGTGTTTGGAATTTGCATAAATTAAAAACGTGAAATTATTTCACTGAACCTGTTCTTCTGTTGTTTGAAGATACGTAAAGTTTAAGGCTTGACATGGTAGATTTCTAAAGGCTTTCAAAAACTTGTCTTTGATCAGGGAAGTCCTGTTTTTGAAATAATGGCCCCTGTGCAGCTATCAATAGTCTATAGTAAGCATAAAGAAATGAGAGCCTAATTAACTAAATGGTCAACTAATTGTAACTCTGAAAAAGATTTGCTAGAAGTAGAAGCAACTCTGATAACTTCCATAATGAATGGTCTTCATGCTTTAAGAGAAGCATTCACATGCGTGGCTCCTAGAATAAAGCGGGGCAGGAGAGTTAAGATGACTTCCTGAAAAAGTGTCTCAGGTATTAAAATTACTTTTTGCTTAGATAAACTTCATAAAATGTGAGCTAGCATACCAGTGCCCTCTTTTCAAAAGGGGAAAGCCATAATGAAGTGAAATTTACATGAGTATATTTTTAAAGTTGTTTTATACAGCTCAGTTTGAGTTAAATGGCTTAAGTCACTTTGACTTCACATTTTTTGTGTCCTGGCATACCCTAACAAATCACTGTAAATATCTAATAAGTATCTGTAGGTTTAAGTTTGGTTTAAAAGCTTGAGAAATCTGCTGATACAAATTTGTTTACCTTGTTTTATAGAATAAACTTTTCAGCTTTATCCAAATATCAACCCTTTCATTTCACCTTTTATTAGAAATCAAACTTAGAAGTCATCCAAAAAAGCCACAGAAATTAAACATGTTTAGAAGTCAGTCTTCTAAAGATGTAATGGAAAATGTTGCTGTTCGGTTTTTGAGGGGAAATTCATTGAAGGAGTCAGAATTAGCAGAAGGCGCTTACTGCAATCAAGCGTTTCACTTATACTGTGTTATGTTACCATTAAAGGAGTTTAGTTTTCAACTTAATGTGTATAAAAGCTCTGCCAGAACGTTTGTTGTTTCCACATAATTTCCATTTGTTTACTTCCAAGTTGCAAAGTGTTGATTCTGCTTGTACTAAATCATCTGTGATTAAACCACCTAACAGCCTTAGCATGCTCTGACACCATGTGCATTGACATGAGTACGGTGGGGTTTTTGAAGGAGTCATAGTGCTACAGAAGCACATAGCTGTCAAAATTGTTAAGCTGTTTCAGACTGTTCCTCGCTGTTTTAGCAATGCCAGATTTTTAACTGAACCTGAGGCATGTGTAGAGCGAGCAGGGATATACGTGTTCTTGTAAAAATCCTCGGGCAAGCATTTGTTTTCCCCAAATTTTTAACTGTGCATTGGCATGTAATTTAGTAGTTTAAGCTTTTGAATATTTTCTACATTTCATTCCACTAGTTTTGTCAGGTTTTGCACCATGGAGTAAACAATGCAAAATGTGGTTTTGATGCCTCTTTTAAGATGCTTAAAGATAACCTTGATGTTAACATCATAGCTTAGAATTCCAGGATACTATGTGATTGACAGGAGATGCTCCTTGGAAGAGGAAGGCAGAAATGTACTTTAGATCTGTGGTGCATTGTCAGTGGATGAACTCTGAGCTCTGTTTCTTTTTTCCTTTTCAGCTCTCTTTAAGCTGGGGCAGTTTAAGCATCTCTAAGCATCTCGGAAAGCAGCTACGGAGCATAGATGTCAGGAATTAGAGATGCAAGAGAATGAAGCTGGTAGTCGTCAGTTTTAATAAAGCAGTAGCTTTCAGTATGCTAACATAAAGTTGGTGCTTGGTTAAATTGTAAGGAGAAGCAAATGCCTGAAATGAAGAGTGGGTTTTGGGGTGTTTGTTTTTTTGCAATACAGAAAGTCTTCATTTGCCATTTAAGCACCAATGACATGAGGGAATGTTTGAGGATTTTAGTGAGGATGTAGCTATATCTATGTGAATGGTGATTTTTCTCCTTTCCTACACTAATGTTTAAGCTTGCCTTCATTTTGCAGAAGTTTATGAAGCTGCTTGGCCTGATGGCAGACTCCCACATTTGTTGATCCGGTATGCTCGGTTGAAGGTGTAATGGAAGAGCAGGCAGCACACTGAGCTTGTACCTCTGGTGTGTTTGGAGGACAGTTTGGAGCATGAGGGAGTTAGTCTTCCCCAGCAGCTGGCTTATAGAAGTGTAGGGCTTTTTCTTGCGAAATCTGCAGGGTTGTACTTGGCTGCCCCAGGAAGTTTGGAAATTTTCCCAAAAGTTTGGAAATTTGTAAGATGAGACAAGGAAAAGCTCTGTCATAGAGAACTATACCGTAAGATACTTTTTACCCCAGTGATTTTGTCAGTTGAAAATTTCTCCCTTTGCAAGGTTAGTCTGATTTTCCTTTCTCTCCCCCTCCATTATATGGTCAGCAATAGCACATACTTAAAGCAGCATGGTCAAGAATTCTAGAAGGAAATTAACTGGATGTTGATTAATTTTCCCCAGCAAACAGTTTAGGAAGGATTTCTGAAGGAACAGATTGCAGTTAAGTATTGAGCTTTATGAGAGTTACATCTTTAAATGTCATTTTGTGCTTTTGGAGCTCCTCAAATGACAAGGTGTGTTTGTGCTGTGGCAAGTGGTGGTTTGTGGTAGTCTGTGGCATGAGCAGAATGCAAAGCGTGCCTGGAATTTGGATTTGTGGTAGGGCTTTAGGGATGGCTGGAAGCCAAAAACATGTTTTTTCTGTAGTCAGTAAGTGCTTTTGAGGAAATGTTGAGGACAGTGGTGAACTTACATTTTTAGACACTCTGTGTGCGGTTTTCCTATCCCTTTGCCTTTGCCCATGTTAGTTTCCTCTGTATGTTGATGGAGTTTATACTAGTCAGATGGGGCAGAACTTGCAGAATGTTGCTGGTCAAAATCAGTTTCTTTGTTGTTATTACCATAATTGTGTGTCTCGGCTTGTTTCAAGACTTGATTCAGAGCTTCATTTTTCACACAGCGTATTTCATGTGGACACCCTGTTACTGGAATAATACAGGCGTTGTGTTCTCTGGCTGTACAGAATCAGATCATTTTTTTCCTTCTTTTTGTCAGTAAAATCATGCAGATGCTGTGTTGGGTTGGGCAACATGAGAACTGGCCAGTGCTCCAGATTGTGCTAGTAAGGCTTTTGTGGTTTTTAGCATTGTAACATTTGTCTTCATTTTTTCCTGTAATAAATCATCTTCTGAATCTTTTCACTTCAGCAAAGTCATCTTTGAATGTCACTAAAATGGCAATCCAGAATTACTATATAAGGCAGAGTGTGGCTTTTAAAACTAGCTTTATGCATTTAAATCTAGAGAGCATAATTGATGATTGTCTGAAATAACTGGCAACTTTCCTATTCAAAATCCTGACAAAGTTTTAACCATTTTCTTTAGAAAAGCAATCTGCTATTTCTGAAAGACTGCTTGTCAGATCCCATTACCCAGAGAGAACTATGGAACTAAGGGTCCCTTTCTTTAGAACACGGGAGAATCTTTGTTTAAAAAAAAAAAAAGTACAACTGGTTCATCACCAGAGCTGCTATTTCTTGATTTTGTACATCTGTTGGAACTGGCAAAAATGCTGTAGTACGCATTCTTTCCTCTCCAGAGAAAGGGAGGAGGGGAAGGCTTGAGGTCACAGGCTTGGCTGTGTTATTGTGTTTATTTCCTACTTTTTTCTATTATTTTTTCTTAAAAAAAAAAAAAAAGCCACCCACAAACAAACAACAAAACACTGTCTTGCCTGAAATGAATGCTTGGGGAGGATGGCAGTTTCCACTGTCCTCGTAGGATCTGTATGAACCTACGGATGTTAGTAAGAACGTAGTTACAATAATGCTTTCGAGGTTATTTTTATACTTCTAAGACAGACATAATTTGTCACCAGCCATAGGTTATAGGCTTTGTGTATTGGACACTGTCCACCAGCTACGTATATCTGTAACATCATGTCAAAGTCCAAGAGAGAAGGATGTTCCTTTCTGTCATCACTCTTGAGCAGTTTCATTTGTTTCACCTTTTTTCTTTAGATAAGGGAATACTTTAGTTCATTTAATGAGAAACAGCAGCTGTAAAGCTATTAAATTCTTTTTGGGAACAGAAGCAGGTAAAGTATCCAAGATTCCTTTTGACTAGATTTTAGGCTGAAAATGTTCCCTTAGGAGGGAAGGAAGAGTGTGTTATGTTCTTGAAATATGCTTTAATAAAATAAGATTTTTTTTTTGGATAGTGTTCCACAGAGGTAAGATTTTCCTTTGGGAGGGAGGGAAGTAATACTAATTCAGCATTTGAAAAAACAGACTATAGTGGCTTTTAAACTTTATCAAAAATCAGACAAACAGTCTAGTGGTCTAAAATGCATGACCTGTATTTTACAAATCATAGAATCATAGATTTATAGAATCATAGAATAGTTAGGGTTGGAAAGGACCTTAAGATCATCTAGTTCCAACCCCCCTGCCATGGCCAGGGACACCTCCCACTGAACCATGCCATCCAAGGCTCTGTCCAGCCTGGCCTTGAGCAGCGCCAGCAATGGAGCATTCACAACTTCCCTGGGCAACCCATTCCAGGGCCTCACCGCCCTTACAGTAAAGAATTTCTTCCTCATATCCAATCTAAACTTCTCCTGTTTAAGTTTGAACCCGTTACCCCTTGTCCTGTCACTACAGTCCCTAACGAAGAGTCCCTCCCCAGCATCCTTATAGTCCCCCTTCAGATACTGGAAGGCTGCTATGAGGTCTCCACGCAGCCTTCTCTTCTCCAGGCTGAGCAGCCCCAACTTTCTCAGCCTATCTTCATACAGGAGGTGCTCCAGTCCCCTGATCATCCTTGTGGCCCTCCTTTGGACTTGTTCCAACAGTTCCATGTCCTTTTTATGTTGAGGACACCAGATCTGCACACAATACTCCAAGTGAGGTCTCACGAGAGCAGAGTAAAGAGGCAGGATCACCTCCCTCGACCTGCTGGTCACACTCCTTTTGATGCAGCCCAGGATACAGTTGGCTTTTTGGGCTGTGAACGCACACCGCTGGCTCATGTTCATTTTCTCATCGACCAACACCCCCAGGTCCTTCTCCACAGGGCTGCTCTGAATCTCTTCTCTGCCCAACCTGTAGCTGTGCCTGGCATTGCTCCGACCCAGGTGTAGGACCTTGCACTTGTCATGGTTAAACTTCATCAGGTTGGCATCAGCCCACCTCACAAGCATGCCAAGGTCCCTCTGGATGGCATTCCTTCCCTTCAGCATATCAACTGAATCACACACCTTGGTGTCATAGGCAAACTTGCTGAGGGCACACTCAATCCCACCGTCTGTGTCACCGACAAAGATGTTGAACAAGACCGGTCCCAACACCGATCCCTGAGGGACACCACTCGTTACTGGTCTCCAGCTGGACATCGAGCCATTGAGCACAACTCTTTGCATGTGGCCATCCAGCCAGTTTTTTATCCACTGAGTGGTCCACCTATCAAATTGATGTCTCTCCAACTTAGAGACAAGGATGTCATGTGAGACAGTGTCAAAGGCTTTGCACAAGTCCAGGTAGATGACATCAGCTGCTCTGCCCCTGTCCATCAGTTCCGTAGCCCCTTCATAGAAGGTCACCAGATTGGTCAGGCAGGATTTCCCCTTAGTGAAGCCATGCTGGGTGTCACCAAACACCTTGTTGGTTTTCATGTGCCTCAGCATGCCTTCCAGGAGAATCCGCTCCAAGATTTTGCCAGGCACAGAGGTGAGACTGACTGGTCTGTAATTCCCTGGGTCATCCATTTTCCCCTTCTTGAAAATGGGGGTTATATTTCCCTTTTTCCAGTCATCGGGAACTTCACCTGACTGCCATGATTTTTCAAATGTGATGGACAGTGGCTTAGCAACTTCATTTGCCCGCTTCTTCAGGACCTGTGGATGGATTTCATCCGGTCCCATGGACTTGTATACATTCAGGTTCCTAAGGTGGTCTCGAACCAGATCCTCTCCTGCAGTGGACTCAAGGTCTTCTTTCTCACAGTCCCTGCGTCTGGCTTACAAGACTTGGGTGGTGTGGTCAGAGCATTTTCCGGTGAAGACTGAGGCAAAGAAGTCATTAAGAACCTCAGCCTTCTCCAAATCCAGGGTAGCCAGTTCTCCCGATAGCTTCTGGAGAGGACCCACGTTGTCTCTAGTCTGTCTTTTATTTGCAGCGTGCCTATAGAATCCCTTCCTGTTATCTTTCACATCCCTAGCCAAGTTTAATTCTAAGTGGGCCTTAACTTTCCTAACCTGGTCCCTAGCTTCCCGGACAACATCCCTGTATTCTTCCCAGGCCGCCTGACCTTGCTTCCACCTTTTATAAGCCTCTTTTTTCCTTCGAATTTTGCTCAGCAGCTCCTTATCCATCCAAGGAGGTCTCCTGGCCCTCCTGCAGCGCTTCCTTCTAGTTGGGATGCATCGCTCCTGAGCTTGCAGGAGGTGATCCTTGAATATCAGCCAACAGAATCAACCAAATCAGATGAGAGGGGGGTGTAGGCGCTATTTTTTTTTTTTTTAATGGGTGGATTCCCTTTTTTTCATTTGTTTGTGGTTTTTTTTTTTTTTTTTTTTTTGTCTTTTGTGTTAGTTCGGGGGCTTTTTCTTTTTAAATTCTTACACTTGAGGAAGGGAGTGTTCTGGTAGGGTACTACTGTACTAGATGATAGTATAAGTAAGTAATGTTGACTTGGCTGCCTGCTGGTATGTATATAATATCAAGCTACTGTGCAGAGGGCCCAGCAGTGGGTGTGGTGCATGCGTTGCTTTGGTGAGTTGGACAGCCTGTTGGCTATTTCTGTGTTTCCTCTTCAGAGAGGGATTCCTGTTCCTGCTGCTGGGCAGCCTTCCTCTGAAACTTCCTAGTCTTGACCCAGTCATCTCAGTGATCCTGTCCTGAAGACAGGAAATAGTTGGAAATAGTTGAAGCTTTGTATGCGAGATGAGAATCATTTTTTTAATGAAAGTCAGTATAATAACAAAATCAAATGTTGTCGCCTTAAGTAGCGATTGCTTGAATAGCAATATGGAAGTTGAAGGGCAAGACAGCATTGGCTGTCACTCACTATGTAGCTCTGCTTCCTGAAATAATCAGGTGCCTTGCATGATAAAAATGCATCTGGGTACTTGCCTGAGAGCCCTTACATTTTGAGAATATCTTGAGTTGTTTAGCCACAGTGATTAAGGTCCTGCTGGCAGTCTAAATGGATTCCAAATAGGTACATCTTTCTTATAATTAACTATATAGGGTTTGTACATGACGTAAGGAAAGCGTAAGGTAGAGAAGACAGAAAAGTTTCCGATGCTGTAAGCCTGTTACTAGGCTTCATAGAAGAACTTGTTATGCACTTACTTAGTTGTCACCTTGGGTTATGGTAATTTTTACACATGCACGCACCATCTCCCTTATGGATCAGGGAGTGAAGATGCCGTTCTCAGCACTTGCTTAAGTGTTGCAAGGATATTCCTTGACCACAGGGAGATTTTAGGCTTGTTAAGATGAGAAGGATGTAAAGGGTAGAACAAGCTGACAGAAAAAGTATCATGTCAGATGGTGACAAGATGGTAGTAATATGAATAGCAAGTCATTAGAGTGCTGTGGCCTTTCAGAACTGGAAGTGATGGGTGTGTTTCTAATCTGGTTTTTTTTGTTTGTTTTTTCATCTTTCTTCCTAATACAGGGAATTCCTCTGAAGAATATGCTGGAAGCGGATTCATGTGAATTTTCTGCGTGAAGACTCTCAAACTGGATTACATGATAATATGCCTGTATTTTCTGACTCCTGTTATTTTGATCCTTAAAAATGATTAGCGTTGTGTATGAAATTTAACCCATTTCCGATGAATGACCTAGACATGAGTTTACATCGGCAAATGGGTTCTGATCGGGACCTCCAGTCTTCTGCCTCCTCTGTGAGCTTGCCATCAGTTAAAAAGGCACCAAAGAAAAGAAGAATTTCACTGGGCTCTCTGTTTCGGAGAAAAAAAGACACAAAACGCAAGTCTAGGGATTTAAATGGAGGTGTTGATGGAATTGCAAGTATTGAAAGTATTCATTCAGAAATGTGTACAGACAAGAACTCCGTTTTCTCCACGTGTACCTCTTCTGATAACGGAACAACCTCTAGCAGCAAACCAAGCGGAGACTTCATGGAATGCCCCTTGTGCCTTTTGCGGCACTCCAAGGACAGGTTCCCGGAGATAATGACTTGTCACCATAGATCGTGTGTGGATTGTTTGCGTCAGTATCTCCGGATAGAAATCTCTGAGAGCAGAGTTAATATTAGCTGTCCAGAATGCTCAGAACGATTTAATCCTCATGATATTCGTTTGATACTAAATGATGACATCTTGATGGAAAAATATGAAGAGTTTATGCTTAGGCGCTGGCTGGTTGCGGATCCTGATTGTAGGTGGTGCCCAGCTCCGGATTGTGGGTAAGTGCTTTGTTTCCCAATATCTGCAAAAAAGTGACAGCGTAAATAATGTTTGTAACATTATGCTTTTTGAGAAGTTAATTGCTTTGCTTTAGCATTCTGTTATGTGTTGTTTGAGTGGGTGTGGTGGGCAGAATTCTCTTAAAACCCAAAACAGCATAACACAGCAGATGAAAACCAGAACAACAAAAAAACCCTACTCGAGCCACGGCCCACTTTCCAGTGTAAATCCATCCTCAAGTAGGATTTTTTCTAAACAGAGGAAATTACAGCAGTGTCATGAACCTTATTGGTAGGTAGTTGCTATGTACCTACATCACGCAAAAAAAATCGAGATGTTGCACTTCCAAGGCAACAGTGCAAATCTCCAGCTAAAGAGAAGTGAAAACTTGGTGGCTGTACTTTTAACCTCGTCCATTTGTTAAAGCACAGTGGGTATTTTGGTGGGTTTTAACTGTGAAAAACGATTGAAGTTTTTTTTCAATAAAACCTTTCCAGCCTTAGATATCATCCATCTTGTGACTGGTTGAGACGCCGCTTGTTGCCTGTCAACAGGATTGTAATGTAAGATAATAATCAGCTTGTTCCTGCTTATTATCTGGGGAACATAGTGTTTTATCATTGCTTTAATACTTCAGCAGTTCTGAAACTATTCTGAATTCTGACGTGAGTAGGCTGAATACTACTGAGCAGCTCATCACACTTTTCTGCTGTTGGTGTCTCATAATGCCCTTCAGGTTGCTGTTTTAGAGATTTTGTGTGTGTTGTTATAATGTCTAAAGGTTATAGCCATGACTACAATCCGGATGTGCAGTGCGCACTACAAGCGAAGAAGGTGACATCTCTGTTTCAAAGCCTCACAGATGAGCAATAAGTAAAAAGAAGAAAAGAATGTTGGAAGATGAAAAACAAATTGGTGACTGTATAAAATGTAGACTGTTAGGTAGATTAAATATTCATATATTAATGTTTAGGTGTCTGATGTTTAGGAGGCTTTCAAATTTAACCTGTATGTTAAGAAACTTACTTGAAATGCAGTTTTGCTTTCATACTTTAAATGAAACAAAATTTGCTAATGTGGGTCGAAAGCAGGGGCTGAGAAAGTGATAGTCCCCTGTGTCCTCTGGTGCGAAGTGGATGGTATTCCTGTGGTATAGTTTGAGAGGGAAAATTACTTGAGAGATGGATTGGTTGCCTGAGCATTTAACAGTCATGTGGGCAGAACCAGGATAACTTGCCTGTAATATTTTGATACTGCAAAAGAAAACAACCACTAGAAGGCTTTATTAGATAGGCAGAGGTATGATTTGCTCAAGTTTCCCTGAGCATTTGTGTTCTGGACAAACTGTTGTTACTCAGGGTAATGGGAAGTATGTAAGAACGGTTAAACCACTTTCTGTTAAACCATGATTTGGTGATTCAGATACTGATTTAGTACTTCAGCAAGTAGGCAAAGTCAGATTTGTTTAATAGACTCTTCACCGTGCTTATTTATTGTGCATAAGTCATCTGTTAAAAAATAAATCCTAAGTATCTTTAAATGATCAGAAGCTGTCATGATAACTGCTATAGGTAATATACCATTATAAAAGGTGGATCTTCAGAGTGAAGTTAAAGTTAAGCACAGTCATGTGCAACCACAGCAAATATTTAAGTCTTTGCTCCAGAACTGCCTCCTACAGTGACCTTTTTTAATTTGGCCTTTCAGGCAGCCACTGCAGCCGTGTCTGCACGCTGGTGTGTACCTGTCTGAGAGCCTCCTTGCAGCACTGGTCTCTCACCTCACCGTCAGCTGGGGAGATCAGAGAAAGCACCCAGGGAGGTGGGGAGAAGTGGCAGTGGTATAGAATTTAGTAACAAGGACTTAATGTCGTTGTGGAGCGTAGGAGGGGGATGAAGGAATAGTATAGGTGTGAGGATTAGGGATGCAAGCACTATTCAGACTTCCACTGAACAGCCTATGTCAGCATTGTTTAATGATGCAGTATCACGCACAGTACGCACAAGCTTCAGATCAGCAAATACTCACTTTAACAGTTATGTGATACAATAGTAGTTCAGTTTCTCATTGCTTCGGCAACTGTAATCAACTTGTACAATATGAAATTAAAATTGAGGGCTTTTTTTCTGAACAGTTTTTGATACCTAGTGCTGGCAGAATGCGTTGGGGTTATGATGGTAGCTGAACTGATTTTAGCATGGGTCAAATATTTCATGAAAGAACTGGAAAGAATGCGTTTACTGAATTTGCAATTAATCCCAAAGTAGGAGAGGTGCAATGACTTTAGGGGGTAGCATTATTTCCTAAGGTGGTCTTTAAAATTAAAAATAAGTACTGTAATAAGTAGAGAATAGGTGGAAAGTAAAGCATCTCAGTAAGAAAAAAGACTACTGCACAAATAGGTAAGAAGGAACTGAGTAGATAGTGCATGACAGTGCTTAGGCTCTCCTCAGCATTGACAAAACATCCCATGTAATATCATTTCAGGGTCTGGGCATCACACTTGGACAAAGATCTGGACCAGATAAAGAGAAAATAATTCTAAAAGCTTTGATCCCTGATGGGGGAAAAAATGGTGAAGGGGAAGGAAAAAAAAGAGGAAGCTAGGTTACTCTGTTATAATGGGGTTGGTTTACATCATGGACCCCCATGAAACAACAAAGATTATTTAAGAAGTAAATATCTTTCAGATGTCTTTCACTCTCTTTGAGGTAAAAATAGGTGTTAGAGGTGGCAAAACTGGAACCAAACAGATCTTGAAATAAAGTAGTGAGTGTATTGGTAATTCTGTCCCAGTGGAAAATATTGTATCTTCCCCAAGAAAAAACTAGAGATTTGTTAGGGGGAGAGCCTCTGTTGTGGTAGTTATGTCCTCAACAAGCTGCTTGGGAACTATGGGGTCTCTTTACTAAAGCAGTTTAATGCCATGAATGGTCCATGCTGGTGGCGCCATGGCCTTTCTGATCCTGGGCTACTTCATCCTTAGTTTTTGTTGCAAGCTCAAATGCATCCTGACTGTTGTTGATACCTGAAATATTGTAAAAGTCTGGACCTGCTGCAGCCTACCTGTAGTGGCTGCGTAGGGAACACTGGCAAGTAGGTGATCATTCCCTGGGGAAGCAGCATGGATAAGGAGCCCTTTTGGGCTTTGTTCCAGACCACATTTTTTAGATTCTGTTTCTTCATATCAGTTTTCCAGTGTCATTTTAGCAGGCCTTAGTAAATCACTATTCCAAATGTGCTCTGTCATTTCTTCTGTCTGAATTATTTAATGATTTTGCTCTGAGGTTGTATTGCTGACAGTACTAGAGGGGAGCAGCAATTCCTATCATTTATCTTTGTCAAGCAAAAAGCAGATTGGGCATAAAAGTGCAAATTCCTTCATTCTTCCTCTCTCTGTACATCCTTTCTTCAATTAACTGCTCCTTGTCTCTGGTTTTCTTTTTACTCATTATTACTTTGAATTTGGTTGGTTGTCCCTTCTCTCAGCCTGACAAGAACTTTTGGCTTTCACATCACCTGTAAAATGAATGCAAAATGTTGAAATTAAATCTGTAATCTTGTACAGTTTGAACTGAGAATAACTTTGGTTTAAAAAGTGACTTTCTAAGGGTAATAAATCAGACCCAAATGGGGAGTGCTTTCAGAGATGTGCCCATTCTTTATTAGCAATGGGAGGCAGGATATAAATTGATACTTTGTTCTGTGGTCTACACTTGAGATTCTTTGATACAACATTGGTGAGTCCTGAATGTGTCCCTGTATACTGAAGAAGCATTTGGATCAGTGTCTCTTTGTGTACACACAAAGCAATTATCTTCTCAGTTGCAGTAAGTGGGGATAATAGAGCTGATTAACTTGGCAACAATATAGAAGAGTCTAGCAATTACTGAAACAAATTTTTACTTGGAAAGTAAGAAATATTTGAAAACAGGCAAGCACATATCTCATTTTTATTTGTCACTGCATCATCTGTAAATTAAAGGTTGAAAACTCGTATTTGTTTGCAGAACTTCTGGGGGGAGTGAAGCTCAAACATGCTGTTTCAAAACACCAACAAAAGGGGTAGGATTTGCGTTAACTTTAGAGCTTCAGCTCTAGCTACTCTAAAATGAGCAATAGCTAAATGTGCAGATACATATAAGTGGGGATAATTTTAGTATTATTACTGATAAAGAATATTTTGAGTTAATTTATACAACTGCTATAAATTGGGCAGAGGGTAGAAATAAACAATTTAGTCTTCTAAAATGGAAATGCCTTAACTTGAGTAGCCATAAATTTAAGCCCTACTGCATTTATAAGTCTGTTGAAGTCTATTCAGGGGGACTGTTCATGTGAAAAGTTTCAGGTGTTCATACCAGCGAACTTAGTTTATTTAAAAGAAAGCTATTGCATAAAATAATTGAAAAAAATACAGTGGGCGGGGAATTAAGGCATGTGTGTTTGTGTGTGTGTATATATATATATTTAGGATTAATATTAACTGTAATACACATTGTATTTTCATCCTGTATGCTTTAAAATGCAAACCTGATGGAGGAATTCGTTTGTGACAGATCACTTAGCAGGGATCCTCACAGATGTAAAAAGGGTCAAGCTTAGACATGTTCATTGTGCCTGGGACACTTTTGAAACCGTAACTTTTTCTATTTGCTTAAATACCTTCTCTGGTTTTATTGTCCCGTTCTTCTAAACTGTGGTGCTTTGTGACTGTGAAGCTTACAGTGGTACATTCAGCCTTAAATACAGAATATTTCAGTACTGATTTAAGTTATTAAGGTAGGGAAGAGTGAAGTATTGCACTGGTTGTAATATTTCTGTACAACCACAGTCTAATGTGATAGTTATGGAAGGAGGTGGTAAGGAACCTAATAGAATCATAGAATAGTTAGGGTTGGAAAGGACCTTAAGATCATCATAAACTCCTGATGTGCACTGCCTCTGTACCTGCTTCAGCTGCTCTGGCAGCTGTCTTGTCTGCTTTGGTCTATAGATAGAATTGGTTTTATTAACAAAATCCTCTCTTGCCCCTCTTGATCATTCAAGATATGCTGTGATCGCTTTTGGATGTGCCAGCTGTCCCAAGCTTACGTGTGGACGAGAAGGCTGTGGAACTGAGTTTTGCTACCACTGTAAGCAGATTTGGCATCCCAACCAGACCTGTGATGCTGCTCGCCAGGAGAGAGCTCAGAGTCTGCGCCTGAGAACAATTCGTTCTTCATCTATTAGTTACAGCCAGGAATCTGGAGCAGCAGGTATCTATGATGAAGATACTGTGTCTGTAAAATATCTTTTTCTTGTACATTTGCACAATTAACCCTAAAAAGCAAAGAAGGGAATAAATAGTAGCATGGTAGATACTAGCTGCTTTGTCTTTATATTTCAGAAACATAAGCTTACTACTTTAAGCTTGAATTCAAATTTTAAATGTTATCATTTGAAGTACTCTGTGACCAGAGCACCTGACTTCACTCTTAGAGACATTTTAAATTCTTACTTCTTAGCTGAAAAATACAAAGTCAAAGGAACTCTCTGCAAAGCATTCTCTGTGTTTGGCACACTGACTTTGTTAGTTGCATCACACACTGGGAACACTTACTTTCTCCACTGCAGGTGAAATTTCACAGGGCTGGCAGTAATAAAAGCTGTTAAAAATAAAACTCAGAACTACTTATTTTCTGCTTTCAAAATAGACTGTTAGCCTGATGCCAGCTCTGATGTTTGACGTCTGTGTTTGTTAGTACTAATTTCTGTTTTTCAGTAAAATGCTTATCTCGTCTACTTGAATGCAGACCATTCTGTATCTTAAAATTGAGCTTGTTTGTAGCTTCCGCCAAAAAGAGGATAAACTATTTAGAGTAGTATTTTCCAAAGCAGGCGTCCAGTTTGCTATTGGTAAGAATTAGCTCCAATTACACTAAACTCTGATTTATTTGGCAGCTTTGTGTCTGCCTGGTCAATCAGGGTAGATATCTGAAGGAATGTCTCTCTTGTATCTAGAGTGAGTCTCTCTTGGGCTTAGAATGAAGTTGTTATTCTCCAGCCCAGCCCTAGACTTCAGAGTCTCAGATTTGTTTTTCTTGCTGTCTTATTTTAACAAAGCACTCCATCTTGCCTTAAAAATTGGCATCCTGCTCTAGTTATCAAATATGTTAAAAAATAAACTTCAAATAAATTGGCATGCCAGCTCCTTTCCTTGGCCCTTCAGTCCCTCCCAGCATGAGCAGCAGCAGCCCTGCAATACCTGTGCTGCAAGAACTTGCTCGGTTTAGTAACTGCCCCATAGGTTGTGCATCTGTTCCCATCTGGGAATTGCTGTTGTATTCTTTCACTGTCTGTCCCTGTGCACTGGAGTTGGTAGAGTTACTCTTCTGTGCTGGTTCTGCACCTCTTTGGATATTCTTTATACTAAGTATATTCCCTCCTTTCCCTTTGTCTTGCCTGGTAGCACAGGGGCAGTACACTTGGACATCTGAACTAAGCGCTGCAAGGTGTTTCTGCTGCTGCAAGTAAATAACTTGTCTCAAAGTGCAGGTGCTAGCCAGTAATGTGAAGATGACAACTGTGGCTGTGTCAGCATACAAGTATTTGTTGCTCAGTGACCCCTTGTTTGTTAATGATAGAGCTAGTCCCTTATCCATGTTTTTCAGTCTTTGACTTGGGAGCAAGGAGAACTTCCAGAATTTTCTTCTTGCTGCAATACTTTTTTTGTAGGGAGTAAGTATTAAGTAGGAGTGTGAAAAGGACCCAAGAGGAGGTTCATGATACCAAAGGAACATACTTGATGTGGAAGGGGGGATGGATTTAAGATAAGAAAAAGAAATAAGAACGGAGACTGAATATTCAAGTAAAGGATTGATATCAGCATAAAATGGAAAACAGGATTATATTTAAAGAGACCATATTATCAGTCCTGTATTAACATACTTATTTAATGTCTGACTCTAATATGTGTTGCCTTAAGCTTAGAAAATCCTTGAACTGAGTGCATGCAGTAACTATTCAATTACTTTAATGTGAGGTAGTGTGACTTGTTTTCATTAGTTCTACTCAGTCCAAGGTTTACAAATACAAAAAGCTATCAAGTCATTGCCAAATCAGGATGTGTAAAGCAAACTTACAGTAAACTTCTTCCATTTTTCATGTAATGGTTCAGTCAGTTTTCTCAGATGTCTATATTTTGATTAAATCTGCTTGTTCAGGAACTGATATGATCTTAATATTCATTTTTAAATAGCTGATGACATAAAGCCATGCCCCCGCTGTGCTGCTTATATAATAAAAATGAATGATGGAAGCTGCAATCATATGACTTGTGCTGTCTGTGGCTGTGAATTCTGTTGGCTGTGTATGAAAGAGATCTCCGATTTACATTATTTAAGGTACGTAGAACAAAAAATATCTGTGGTGTTGGTAACTTGTTTTCCAGAATACTTAAAAGTAAATTCTTAGGTGCTGTAAGTCTGACTTTCTTCCTGTCTGAGAATCACAGTTGAAGTATCCGTATCTGAGAATTGAGTTAGTTTTCAGTGCATGTATTAAAATCAGTGCTGTGATATTTTTATCTTGAAATACCTTCCTAAGTTGCATGCATGCAACATGTACTTAGTAGAACAAATGAGGGTTTCAATTAACATACCTACGATTTTCACTGATGTTTTTATATATTGCTGTATTGTCTTCATAGTAATACAGAAACTCTGTTTATTTAAGCTATCACAGATTGGCATGTAGTAATACACAAAACGCTTTTCTTTATGTTGCCAAATATGCTGTAAAGTTTTAAAAAAAAAAAAAAAAAAAAAAAAAACACAAATAACTGATGTTTGGTATCCATAACATCTGTAATTGCAACCTAATAATTTTGGAATTAAAGAACAGTAGTGTATAGTTACGTTGATTTGTTTACAATTTCTTTACACTTCTTTCTATTAGCCCTTCAGGTTGCACATTTTGGGGAAAGAAACCATGGAGCCGTAAGAAGAAGATACTGTGGCAGCTAGGAACACTTGTTGGAGCACCTGTAGGAATTGCCTTAATAGCTGGCATTGCTATTCCTGCAATGATTATTGGAATCCCTGTGTATGTGGGACGTAAGGTAAAATGCACTACAACTCCTAACATGCTTCAGGTTTTTTTACCTTCTGCTTTGTATGACTTGGGCAGTCTTCACCAGTGTTAGAAAAAACCCTGAAAACAGAATCAAACCAACCCCGCAGAGGACAAACCAACCAACCTCTAAAATGTTCAACTTGTACAACTTATTTCAGTTGTACAGGAAGGAGAAGCAGTGTGTTTAAGAACGCAGTTCCTCTTAAAACAGGCAGAGCAGAACACTGAGCAACTTCCAGTTTCTGCCTCTTGCCATGGAAGTTCTTGCATGCTTCTTTTTCAGAGTTGCTTTGTTTTTAATCACTGTTTTGTGTCCCTTAGAATTAAACAGTAGAGGAGAAGGAAGGCAAAAGAGGTATCCTTTGTTTTCTTAAAAGCAGGTAGTTATCAGTATTTTAGTACAAGGGTCTGCTAGTATAGGTGTTTGCATGCACACAGTTAAGCATTTATGCTCAGCAGGTTGTTGGTTGCCTTGTACAAGTCCACCATATGGAGCAGCGTTCCATGCAGGTAGCTAGGCTGCATCTACCTTCATGTAGTGTTTGTGGGAGTCAGCTAGGAATGACCATGTTGATCAGAAGGTAGTTGATGTATTTCCCCTAAAAAATATAACACGTTTTAGGATAAAATAAATGACGGATTACAAAGAGAAGAAAAGATAATTGCATCTCCTATTTAGGATAAAGTAGTATGCTATTCAAGTCTTTTGGAAATGGACTTTCTGAAATGATGACTTGCTTTAGTAGGCGCTGTGTGTTCAGTTACATGTCCTGGATAGCATAATCAGATTGGTGTTCCTGCTTATATCAGCATGGATTCTCACAGTGACTGGCACAGGCACATAATTCTACTTTCATTTGGGGTGGAGGGGGGAGTGTTTCTCCTACATGAGCTGTTGCTGCCAAAGTCCAGAGATGCAGCTTTTCGGTTGTATTCTTTTTATTTTTTACTTTCAAGCAAGTACTCCTACCTTCTGCTGCAGTTGTTTTTTGACCCTTTTATTCTGTTTTATTGTAGTCACAGTCATTAGAACTGTAAAAAGGGTAAGAGGAAGAAGGCATCAGCTATCTGTTTCAGACTACTATTGAGTGTTCTGCTCTTGCTCATTAGATTTTGGGATAGGTCTAACATTGTCTTCCTACATGAAATTATTATTGTTCTATCTTCAGCTGACATAAAGAATCCTTTTGTTTTGCAATATCCCATTACATATTTGATAATTTTTAAGTCCACTTTAATTCTATCTCCAAACAAACCGCACTTTCAGTTTTTCTTGACCACCTCTCTAGAAACCACATGGTTTGAGACTTATGATTCTCATCTTTTCTGGATTTCCTTCCAGTTGTTCATACCACTTTTGTTTCTGTCCAGTTTGAATATAGCAGTGAAGCTGAAGCATTACTACTGCTGAGTGAAATGAAAGGGTGATCCTCTGCATGTAACTGCCAGTTATCTTTCTCAACAACATGCTGTTTTCATTTTGTGTACTCTAAAACACCTACCCTTCCCCACCATACTGGTAATTTAGGCTGTTGGTTTCTTCCTAAGGGTAGTCTTGAGCTCATTACCATTGTGCCGCATCTTAGTCATCTTTCAGCTTCTCCAGGCTAGTATGAACTCTGGCATTCTTGCAACCTTGCCAGATTGTATTGACCTAAAATTCAACACATGTTGTTCTCCTTCAATATTCCTGGTTAACGAAAACGTTTAATGCTGTTGGATCCAGGGTATATCTCTTGGGGAAGAGTACAGAGTGAATAGTTTCAGTCTGGGGAGTAAAAGAAACTAGTCACAACTCAGATGTTTTCTGTCAGTTTTCCCTGAAGCTAATAGATTTCTCTAATCCATTTTTCAGTCTGGACTATTATAACCTGTTTGAGCATAATACAAGAAAATGTCACAGATTTGTTCAAGTGAGTGCATGACATCTGTTTCTCTCCATCCTCAAGGCTTCTTGTCACAGAAGAAAATGAGATCATCATGATTTCTACTTGAAAAAAACAAATCAGTGTGGTCTTTTTATTCCTGTATTTGCTTTGGTGTCTACAAGTTCTCAGTTTTCACTTCTCAGGAAATTAAAGTTGAGTCCCCTTGTCTTTATTCCCCAGCCTCTTGTTTTATACCTTTTTAAAGACTCATTGCAGTTTAACCGATATTCCCCCCCCCCCCCCCCCCCCCCCCTTTTTGGACATCTTCTATGAATAATAATTTTCGAAAATTATTATTAGGGGCTCTGAAATTGTGCCTGCTGAGGTGTTTTTTAGATCAGCTCATGTATGTACACTCTAACCTGCTGTTTTCCTACAGATCTTACTCCTTTGTCACCAGTCACTTGGCTCACAGTTGATCTTCAGTGACAACTAGAGGGGAGAAAAACTGAACAGGGCTCCAGTTTCATCTGCTGGCTGTCTTTCCTTCTTGTTAAATGGCAAATTGATCCATTTTGGTCTTCCCCTTACTAGCAGTGTACTTGCAGAATAATTTCTTGTCAACTTTGATGTCCCTTGCTTTTTTTCCCCTCTGTTCTAACCTTCTGATTTTGTCCTGGCACCTTCATGCTGTTCCTTTGTATCCATTCATAGTAATCTGACCTACTTTCTATTTTCTTAATGCTGCTGCTGCTGCTTTGGTAAAGGAAGCTTCCTTGTTCTGTTAAAGCATTCTGTCTGTCCTTTGCATTGGAAAAGTTTGTGCTTGTGCTTTGATGGAGCTTCGTTAAGGAAGTGCTAGTGCTTTCTTTTTATAGATATGTCTCATAACCTACCAGTTTTCTACGTTTATTGAAAATCCCTCTTCTTCTGGCCCAGTTTTTTTTTTAATTTGACTAAAAGTCAGAAAGTCTGAAGTCTTATTCCATGGTCATTCCTACCAGTGTAACCTTATATCTTGGTGTTTTCAATCAGTTTCTTCTCTGCAACCTCTCACTTCCATTCCTTTTTATTGCTTTACATTTAAGGAATCCAATAGCCTGTATACATAGTTGTATGCCTTGTGGTTTGGTACTTAAAATTGTACCTAACAGTAAAATTCAGTGCCTGAGGTGATCCTGCTAATTGCTCAGACCTCCATGAAACCTGATTTCCCTGGATTTGAAACTCTTACACACTCATACTGTTCAGTTTCTCCTTTTTAATCCACAGGTAGCTATGTTCCATGTTCAGTCTGCATAATGTACCTCAGAGCAAGTAAATGCATTCTCTTTATAGGAAATGCAGTGTCTTCGCTGCCTTTTCTTTCCCTGTCTTGCCTGAATAAATACAAATACTTTACATTTATCTGAAATGAGGACTACCCTACCAAATCTCTAATTAAAATTTTAATTTAGAAAGCACAACACTTAAGACTTCCACTCGTTTTATGTCATTCTTTTTACAGTATCATACTGATACAAAAATATTGTAATTATCCTCTCTATTTTTTATGTTCCTTCTGAGATGTGGTGAGGATTAATTTAGCTTTATGATATCCATTAAGATAGCGACCTATTGTTCCTTCGTAATTATGTCTTAACCAAGAATGATGACAGATAAAGTGCATATCCCTGGAAAGCCACATTCCCAGAGAGAGTAAATGAAGCTCGCAAAAAGTGGGAAATCACTGTAAAACAGTGATCTTTGAAGGCCTTTCAAGTTCACGTGAAATTTGTGGCAGATAAGTTTTAAGCAGTCACATTTCAGAGTTACTGCAGACGTGAGCCATCAGTAAAAATGCAGCTTAGCAGATTCCTTGGTAAATAGTAGCACAGCAAAGACACAGGTTTGCTGAAGTGTTTCTTGTGTCAACAGGTTGTCATGAGGGGTGCCAAAGCAATGGAGTGCTTGCTTTCCCCTCTTCCCAGGCTATGTTTAGTGAAGGATGCCTTGCTACAAGGTTTTCATGGCTCTGTTATGTCAACCTTCGTTTTCATAGATCTAGTACCTGTGAAAGTTTCACTCTGTATTGTTCAGGGGAAAGATGGCTCGGAATAAGTGTTAATGTGATCAGATGTGGTAATTCTTTGATCCTGAAAATAGCCTACTTTTCACAACCATGTAAGCTGGAGTAATGATTAAACAAACAAAAACAGCTGTTCAGTGATTTGGCTATTCTAACTGACGCTGAAAGTAAATGCCTAATTGCTGAATGGGAGGACATCTAGCTTTTAAAGTTGCCTAAAATGAAGACATTTTCTTTTCTTTGCGGTAAAGAGTAAATTGTGACATAGAATGTGATCTCTCTGGAAGAGAGCAGGGTACAGGTTCCAAACTGTGTCAGTTTTTCTGTCCCTGAAACAATGTATTACTGATTATGATAATACTCTAAAACCTCTTTCTCTTTTCTTAAGATTCACAATCGATATGAAGGCAAAGACATTTCAAAGCACAAGCGAAACTTGGCTATCGCGGGTGGTGTAACCTTATCTGTAATTGTTTCTCCAGTTGTAGCTGCAGTAACTGTAGGTAAGCAAATATTATTTTGTGTACTGGTAGCACCTTGCAACCAGAACTCTGTAAGCACTTTTGAATAAAACAGCTGAGAAGTCCTGTAGTCTCCTTTTACAGGTGAAGGACCCAAGACAGCGGGGAGTCTGAGACTGTACATTTATTGAGGGAAAATGGAAGATTCAGTAGTAAATTTGAATGCAGCATTTCCTGGAGAAAAATAATACTAAATTATATTAAATATAATTTTTATCTTGCAAACTGAAGTTATCACACTATAATATTTGGCTTTTAAAATTGAAGTACTTTAAGCTTTTTTTAAATGATTGACCAAGAGAAAAACTTGCTACAGAGTCTGTTTGTATTCTAATAGCTTCGTATAAGCTTTTCTCAATGCAGGAGACAAATACAGTCTCTTACACATAACATTACAGTAGTTGACAAACTATGTGTTATGCTCTAGGAGTCGGTTTGAATTCTATCACACTTTTTCTCATAGGTATTGTTGAGGATAGCATTTGAGGAAAATCTGGTAGCTGTGTTATAAAATACCTGCCTCATCTTACCATGTGATTTCAGGATCACTGGAAGCAAGCCCTGATCTTATTATTTTTTTTTCTGAGGACTTGCCTTGCTCCTCCTTTGTTGCAGCACAGGCATCTTTACAGTTGCACAGCAAGCTGCCGTGGAAGACTGATTCTCACGTTGTGATCCACCATTTAGTTTTAAGCTGGCTCAACCCTCTGATCCAATTCATCATGCAGTTGTGTTCCCCCTTGTGTCAGAAGTAATGCTTAGGGAGGAATGGGTGGCCTCAGGAAGACAGTGCTGCTTTTGGCAAGTAATAGTTTAAATTGCCATGATACTGTGGCTTTAAACTGCTTGTTAACAATGGTGGACCACTGTGCAAATGTAGATGTGCTAGTCAAAACTGCCTCTGGTTGCCTTGTTCTCATGTAGCTGTGGTGTCAGATCCCTGCTAAACAGGTAGTGGGACACAGAGTCTCGTAGATGTATTTATGGCTCTGCTTTGCCTCATTCTTTCAAGCTGTCTCTTATTCCTGACCACAAGTCTTCTTAGGGAAAGCAGTTGTGTTTTATTTTGTGAAGTTTTTGCTCTTGGCCCATTGCCATTAACGTGTCCTCCTGTCTCAGGGCATTATATGGCTTCCAAAATAACGGCCTTGAGAACATGGATTTCCTCCTTGAATGCTGTGGAATTTCTAGTGAAGGGGATTCCCTGTAACTGAAACTCTTCTTGTAGGCTAGACTGCCGAGCTTTTGCATTGGGTCTGCCTCCACCCTGGCGTTTTCAGTTGCCATTTTTCCATACCTTCTGTGTACTTCCATCAGCAAAACCATGGAATGCTTTAATTCATATGCCAAAGGAGTAACTTCGACAGTCCACTAGCAGTGGTGGGATGGATGTGTGTGTATACAATGTGCACTTTCACTGGTTTCCCTTGGCTCTTGCCATCTTGCTCCACAGAATTGTTTTTTTTAAGGAAAACTTGCATAATTAAATTTCAAATTGAATCAGTCTGATACAATTAATATGAAAGATCCCACAGTAATATTAATGTTAAGTCTTAGTAAATTGATAGCAAAGCCCTGTCTGACTTGGGTGGATGCAAAATCAAGCCCCTTATTAAATCAGTAGAGGTACTAACATTTTTAGTTGAATAACATTTGTAATAGATCTCTGCTATTTCTGCTTCTGGGGTGGCACATTATTACAGTCCCCAATGAAGTTTATATAAACCTTTAAAATACTTTTGTTTGTAAAAGTTGTTATGGATGTACTGGAAGTATTAATTCATCAAGCATTACGCTTCTCTACCTGCCAATGCTGATAGAAAGGCATTCTGCCTACTGGAAGTACTTTCCTGTCGTTTCACCTTGGTGGTTTGCCAGTGTATCTTAATTTTGCTTCCTCCTCATTTCTTTCAAGTGTGAAATATTAAGTAATCATGGAAAATGGAATTGCTTTTATGAAAGGTTCTAAAATATCACATTTAATAAAAGACTGTATTTTCCTCTGTAGGTATTGGTGTTCCTATTATGCTGGCTTATGTATATGGAGTGGTTCCAATTTCCCTCTGCCGAAGTGGAGGCTGTGGTGTGTCAGCAGGCAATGGAAAAGGTGTCAGGATAGAATTCGATGATGAAAATGATATAAATGTTGGTGGAACAAATGCAGCTGTAGGTAAGAAAATTCAGTATTTCATTTTCTATAAATATGGATTTTGGCTTCTATTTGGCCTTAGATACTAGAGTACTTATTTGCTCTTAGGACTACTACTTCACATTGCTGGAACACCACCTCTAGATGAGGGTAGCTTCTCTGCTTTCATAGAATCATTCATAGTCGTAGAACGGTTTCTGTTGGAAGGGGCTTTCAAAGGTTATCCAGTCCAGCCCCCTGCAATGAGCAGGGACATCTCCAACTAGATAAGGTTGCCCAGAGCCACATCCAGCCTGGCCTTGAATGTCTTCAGGGATGCTGTGCTGTAATACAAGCATCATGAATTTTCTTTCCCATTTTAATCAAAGCCAGTCTCAAGTCTTTTCCCCAGGCACGTTTTAAGGTAAAATTAATGCTGGGTTTTTTTTCAGCACCCTGGTTTTGTGGAAGCTGGATGGCTTTTTTAGCTACAGTAGAGGGAACTGGGTAACAGAATCATGATCTGATAGCTTATTTTTTAATTATATGGCAATATCCTTTGTGATAGGGTGTCTCTGTGTTCCTTTACTGCATCTTACCTGTCATAGCCCTGGTTAACATTTTGGTATTTGGAATCTTAAGGATGTGATGGTCTCTTTTACCTCTCTCTCCCCCCCCCCCGCCCCTTTGGACAAAGCTATTCTTTTGTGACAGTATGTTTAATAAATCCTTTCTGTCAGCATAATTTCAGGAATGCTTTCCATGGTCACATTCTGGAAACTACTATGCTCTACTTCCATTACTGAGAAGCCTTCTTTATTTCTGTCCAGATACCACTTCAGTAGCAGAGGCACGTCACAACCCCAGTATAGGTGAAGGAAGTGTTGGAGGCCTGACTGGCAGCTTGAGTGCAAGCGGTAGCCACATGGATAGAATTGGAGCCATTCGAGACAACCTAAGCGAAACCGCTAGTACCATGGCCCTGGCCGGGGCCAGTATAACCGGGAGTCTCTCCGGAAGTGCAATGGTTAACTGCTTTAACAGGTAAGAGACATGCTTCTTACTGTACAGTATCCTGCTCTACATGTAAGCAGGCAAAATGGTATTACTAGGCTTTTTGGTTTTAGTTTTTTAAAATTGGTTCCTATTCAAAGGGGCTGTGTCTGGGAGGTAGAGACAGTTCATCTCTCATAAAGTTGCTGGCTGCCAGGAGATCCTGCCAGACCATGGGGCTCAAAAGAGAGTTTGTTTTTTTTCAGGGTGAGCAGGCTGTGAGATCTCGTTCCTGCTTCCCAGGAGAGCAGCCTCTACCCAGGAGTCAGAGGGCGGCACCTCATGTCTAACACAGTTGTGTTTTCTGGTTTGTCTCACCCTGACTTAGAACTGCTGACTTGTTCAGTAGTCTGCAAGTACCAAGCTGTGCCTTCGGAACACCTGGGTGGAGCGTGGATTCATAATGGTCATAGGCAGGAAGAGGCAGTTAGGCACTTGGCCTTGCTGAGCTGGCAGCTTCTTGTCACTTATGTGCTCAATGCCTCCTGTGAATTGGGGCCTTACTGTTTGTTGGCTGTCCTGGACCCTGGAAAGAAAGGGAGTATCTGGAAAGGATTGTTAACATTTATGGTTCAGGGTGGAATTTGCTCCTGAAATGAGGTGCTAACGCTGCTGATTTTTTTGAGTAATTTGGAAATCCAGGCATGCTCAGGAGTGCAGGATAGCGTCAAGAGATCCCTTATATTGGGACAGTGTTCCAAAGTCTGACTGCTGAGTGAGGTATACCTGTCTTTTTCTTTTAAGAGCTGAGGGTGGAAAGCAAAACAAAACAAAAGCTTGCTTCCAGTTCACTGACAGAGCATAGATAAACAAGGCATTGGGAAGAAAGCTTGTGATTAGATTTCTGGCTTATCTGCTCAGCCCAATTTGAGATTGCTCAGGTTTCTGTTATTCCTGTTGCAATTGATAATAGTACAGTATAAAGCAGAGTACAGAACACAGTTCTCTGTTATTTGGTTAATAATAATTTTGCAGCTGGAGAAACATGGGTAGTATCATTTCTTGAACTTCCACCCTTCTGATTTGTTTTTTTCCATCTTTAAAGTACAGGACACTTACCTGCAAAAGAATTGTGGTTGTTCATGTAAATCTTGGGGAGGAAAGAACCCAGGAACTCTGGTTAACACACAGTATTTTGCTTTTTGGGAAACTAGTCTGGTTTTACTTTGAGCTGGTTTAGTTTGTTTGCGCCTTAGTCAAAAAACAGTCGTTTTTGACAGTGGCAAGAGAGAACCTGTTTCAATAAGGTAAATACGCGCATCTGTACTGGAGTAACTAAAACTCTTACTACTGAATGGTGAAGAAACTCAACAAGGTGACATTGTAGAGTTCACCTAGTGTGCTTTAACTGCAGTAATAGTATATGCAAGTCTTTGTCTTTCTCTCCCAGACTGGAAGTACAAGCAGATGTACAGAAAGAACGATACAGTCTGAGTGGAGAATCTGGCACTGTTAGCTTGGGAACAGTTAGTGACAATGCCAGTACCAAAGCAATGGCAGGATCCATTCTGAACTCCTACATCCCTTTGGACAGGTAAAAGAAATGTGGTGAAAACAGATCAATAAACCTTGCTTATTAAAGGATATTCTAAGCATGACTCAGCTGCTCTGCTTTAATGATGACCCTTTGAAACTGCGGGTTTTGTTACAAACTGGATTACATGTGACCGCTTATGTTTTGCCAAGGCTATTTCCAGAGAGAAATGCTATCACAGCAGCACAGTGAAGTGTTTGGTCTTCAGACTTAGTGTGTTTCATTGGGCCATTTATTTGGTTAAACACTTCTCTAAATAAAATACGTTAACAGCCTTCTAACTTTTTTTTTGCTATGCATCTTGGAAAGTAGCGAGAGTTTGTTCTGCTGTGTTGGCTGGCTTGTCTTAGATTAACAGTTAAACTCACGGAGTCTGTCTTGTTCTAGGGAAGGCAACAGTATGGAAGTGCAAGTGGACATTGAATCAAAGCCAGCCAAATTCAGGCACAACAGCGGCAGCAGTAGTGTTGACGACGGCAGTGCTGCAGGTCGTAATAATGCCGGTTGCTCATCCGGCTGCTTGCCAGAAAGTAAATCTAGTGCCACCAAGTGGTCCAAAGAAACAGCAGCAGGGAAAAAATGTAAAGGTAAGCTGAGAAAGAAGAGTAGCATGAAGATAAACGAGACAAGGGAGGACATGGATGCTCAGCTGTTGGAACAGCAAAGCACAAACTCCAGTGAATTTGACTCTCCCTCTCTTAGTGATAGTATTCCATCTGTAGCAGATTCACACTCGAGTCATTTTTCTGAGTTTAGTTGCTCAGATATGGAAAGTATGAAAACCTCCTGTAGCCATGGTTCCAGTGACTATCACACTCGCTTTACCACAGTCAGTGTTCTCCCAGAGGTGGAAAATGATCGCTTGGAAAACTCTCCGCAGCCAAGTGGAATCCCTGTGCCTGTTCCAACAGCCCCAAGCACTGATGTTCCACAACTGAGTTACATTGCTGAGGAAAGCATTAACAATGGATCTTCGACAGATGTAGGTTTAGGTGTTGTTGAAACACTGAAAGAAACAAACAACAACCATTCACAACATGCTGTGGAATTAAGCACTGCTATTCAGACTGAAATTTAAGTCTATAAGTGCTGCAAATATATACTTACCACTAAAGAACCCTGTCTGAAAGCTGGTTGAATTACATGCGACTTCTGTAAGCTTCAGGTGACCAGCAGAAGCGAGGTTTTGATACAACTGCATTTTATA
Source organism: Amazona ochrocephala (assembly GCA_039720435.1). Taxonomy (NCBI): domain Eukaryota; kingdom Metazoa; phylum Chordata; class Aves; order Psittaciformes; family Psittacidae; genus Amazona; species Amazona ochrocephala. The sequence continues at coordinate 22,645,258 of CM077876.1, forward strand.
TATACTTGTCTGAGAAGGCAAAATACTTAATATGGATCTTAGACCTGTGTGAAGAGACATGAAGGCTTTAACCAAGTGCATTATAGCAGTACAAATATGTCCATGTTTTGTATTTTTGCCACAACTTTGCTTGAAAGCATATACTTGGTGTATTTAGATAAAAATTGGTAAATTCTTAATATGTTAAATGCTGAAATGAATAATATGTCCTGCACTGTTCACTTGGAAACTATGGGGTTTGGGTTAAATGGGTGTTAGCTGAGCATTAGTGACTTTAAACCATTCTTGTGTGAACTCTATTTAAGGGAAGCAGAGGTTCTGCAGAGACCTGGACATATTTCTACAGTGAATACTCGTAACGACAATTTTGTTTCATAACTGGACACACTATTTAGAATGCATGTGGAAGGAACCGCGTCTCTTCAGATGGATGTAGCCTGTGTCAGAAGTTTGTGTGTGTGTACCTTTTGAGCAAGGTTATGGCATTTTACATAATTTTGAACCAGAAGAAATTGGTACTTAAATATGTGGTGTAACGGAGACATCGCCTGTGAAGAACAGTGGGGTTATTTATTCATGCAGCCAACCATGCAGCAGATAAGGCCTACTCTGTAGTGTATAAAAACTGTAAAATACCAATCCAGTGATTTATAAGCATTGTAGAGAAGCAGGTGCAGTCACCTTTCATTAGGGGGAAAAACAGTGCCCCATCCATTCTTGGTGCCTTTGGAAAAGACTGGGTTTGAAGTGCCTGGTCGTTTGAGGATGTTACTGTAATGTTTTCCAGAACGTCCTCTCTGGCCACCTTGGATCTCAAAAGAAAACTCTAGTGAATAAAATGACTGTGGTAGATAAATGTATAATAATACTGAAGTATTAGCCTACCAAAGACTCACTCAGGCTTTAGTGGACATGACATCTCTTTGCAAGACATGTGTACCTTCAGTCACAGCATCAAAGTGCAGTGCAATGACTACCCAAGTGCAAAGATGGGTTCCAAATATGCTGGCTTTTTTCTTTTCCTTTTGCATTTGGAAGCTGTACAGCTGAACACAGGCCGAAGTTGTCCAAAGCGCCCGCACTGTTAACGTTGGTTTTTGCTATGTAATTCACTAATATGGAGGAAAAAAAGATAAAAAGAGAAAAAAAAAAAGAAAACCCTTGTGAATATCAGAATAACAGTTAACAATGTTCTGTCTTGTGTTTCATGTGTTGCCATTATGGTGCTACTGGAAGTTTGGTTGGATACAAAGAACATGCCATGAGCTGCAGTCCTTTTCCATGACTTATCCTCACCAGTTTCAGTAATACGCTTATAACACTAGTGCCAGTTCTATTATTTGGTAATGCTTGTTACAGTATTTGTATATTTGCAGTTCAGTTTCCTCAATAATATGCGTGTAAACTGCATATCTGAAATAAATGTCTGAATACTGACTTCTAGTGGTCCTTTGCTTGCTGTGCTGATGGGCCGTATGAAATGTGTCTGTTCCCAGAAGGAGCTGTGAGGTTTTTCCTTTCCTGTAAGGTACTGACTGCTGACATCTCTTGTTGCCTTCAAATGTTTTTATTGCTACATGTCCTTTGGCAGCTGAGTGCTCTGATTCCTTGAAATACAAGATCTAAAGTTGCATTTTGTAGAAGGCCTTAACCTGATTTCTTCTTACAGAAGAGCAATCTGAGCAGCCTCTGTGGCAGGCAGGATAGGGAATGGCTTTGGGAGGCATAAGTGTATTACTCTTCGAACAAAATTGCACCGCCTTGGCACAAGTAGACAGGCTATGGTGAGATTGCGGAGCTAAACTCAAACTCTACTTCCTGCATCTAAAGTGATGGTCTTCTCAGTTCCACAGTCTGTATGAAGTTACATGTGAAACTCTGCCGGCTGGCCAGAGTTTCTTGGTGACAACTGGTACTTCTTGCTTGACTGAACAGCCTGTTATTCATTAGGCTTATTTTCTCACTGCATTGTGGCAGGCTCAGGAAGAAAGAAAGTAAAACTGGTTTGGATGTGTTACAGAAGACACAGCTGAATCTACCTCATCCCAAGCCCATATGTAAGATATATATCAAAGCGAATAACAAGAGAACTGTTAATGCTGGGTGAAGTCTAAAGCTACAGTTGGAGCATTATCCCATTTCCAATGGCAGAAGCTCACAGATGTAACAAATGGGCGGCACAGTGTACCCTAGGAATGGGAGCGAGGCACATGGGCAGTTTTTGCTGTGTCATCAAGCACTCCAAATTGGAAGCAAATGCAAGTTTTAATTTGTGGGAAGGTTTGTGTTAACAGCTCCTTTCTGTGCTTTGTTCTTGATTGACATCCCCGCATCTGAATGCTTTTAAAAAGGACATTGTTACTGAAGATTAATTGTATTGAATTAAGGTCAGCATTAACTGAATGAGGCACCAGTGTGTGAATTCCACTGTGATTTTTCAGGCCTGTACAGAAATGTCTGTTAGTCATGAGCTGAAGAGTGAACTGATTCTTAGCCAAGGGCCAGAGAACACAGTAAAATATGACTTGGTGAGCCAGTCGTGCTTCTGTCTCTGCACAGTGACGGGCAGTCCAGCTGCTTGTCCTGAATGTCCTGCAAGGCCCGTTTCTAAACCTCCAAGTAAGTCAAACTTCAGTGCGGTCTCACACGACCGCCTTTAGTTGGTCATCTTAAGCCAGATATTATTTGCTCCATGCCATGCAGCAGAAGGTGAACCTCCCCTTTGGCTTTTATTTTCAGTTTAGTTTTGAATCTGACGTCTCATGCAATAGCTGCCTTTTTTGGTAGTAAAGCATCTGGAGTTTGACATCCGTTTTTCATTGAATCAGTGTCACACACTTTTGCATGCATGAGCTGGAAACTTTTTAGTGACATGACATCTTTTGCATGACTTGTATCTCTTGCAGCCATTTTGATCTGCAAATCCAAACTAATCTTCACATAGTAGCCTATGTAGTGACGGCATCACTCCTGTGGGTAACAGTGCGTTATAAGGGTCACTGAGCAGGTGGCTGAAAAGTAGGAACTGAGTTAATGAAATTACATTGAATTTCCTAACAGAAGATTGCTTGATTCAGGTGCTGTGGGGAGAGATTGTAGTTTCATCACTGAAAACCAACAAAAACCCCAGGCCCAGAATACCAGGTCACGTGCTGTGCCATTCTCTGGTTAAAATTTATTCAATCATATTTAAGCCAGATCATACCAGGAAGGGGAAAAAGTGTTGAACAGAAACTGAGACGGGTAAAATACCCTGTCCTGTGTCAGTGTTTGGAAACTGGGGTTTTGGTTCACATTGCACAGCGGTGGACAGAGTCAGTGGCTCTGGTCTGAGCACAGCCGAGGGACTGCTGGATGCTCCGGTGTCTGCTGCCTTTGGTGTCTGTGTGCTCTGTCCTGTGGCTCCCAGCCTCCACTGCACTGCGGGCTTCAAGAAATGAGAAGTGAGGCAGGAGGTGACCGCGTGCAGAATGCATGGAGCACTCATCCAGTGCTGATGGATGCTGGGCATTGAGCTGGGGCTGAGCACTGCTCTGGTGTCAGCACTAATGTGGAGCTGCCACTTCAGTGACATGGGGGGGGGGAAGTGCGTGGGACTGTATGGCTGAGGAAGTCCATCCCACTGCTCCTCTGTCACAGACAGAGGTGTGTGCAGCTCCTGCCAGCACCTGCCCCATCAGCAGCTCCCAGCTGGGATGTTCAACTGTATGCTCTGTGGGGAGGTGCAGTGACTGGGAGCACGGGAGGGTGAGCGCATTCCACTGCCAGCCTCTGGGCTGATACCTACGGGTGATGGAGCTGCTGCATGCTGCTTCCCCTGAGATGTTCTGGGTTTGGATGAGGCAACAGAGGGGACAGGTACTCTCCTGGCACAGAATCCTGCCTCTCCGCAGCAGCCAGAAGCTCAACCACAAACACAGAGTTGCTGTCAGACCTCGCTCAAGGGCCAGGCTGGGTCAGTGCATATCCTTGAGACATGACAGCTTCAGCAGCTGCCTGCACACCAGGTACCAGCGGCAGTCACCCTGGTGGGCAAAGCCATCCGTCTGACCAGACACAGCTCTCCCATCGCCAGATGCTGGTGAGTGTTCTGGACAAAAGCACTGTTGTTGCTTGCCGCAGTAAGGAAACTAAAATTCACAACAGCCTCAATTAGAGCGGTTGGGTTTAGGCACCAGATCAGTGCTGATGGGGTTTATGTGGCTCAAGCGACCCTTTCCTCACAGGCTGTGTGCTCAAGTTGTTTCTGAACCTACCGCTCTGGGTCAAGAACTTTATCCCCCTATAATCCCTCTTGCTTCCTGACAAAAACACTCTCATGTTGCTGAGTTTATTTACAAGGGTGGCATTTAGCAAGTAGCAACTGAGAAATGGCACCGGGCTGCAAGGAACTGGCACCAGTGCCCTGCACTGCTGCAACGGGAGGTTGTGCCTTGCACTGGGATTGGGTAGGAAAACAGCGCTGCATAGGCAGAGCCCCATAGAGCGAGGAAGCACTCCTGGAGAAGTGATGTTTAATGCTCCTTCAGCCAGGCATCGGGCTTTGAACTGGCTCTGAGGTGCCTGCCCTTCGTCCTTGGGTAGCTGCAGCTGGCATGCAGTGAGCAGTGATGCTGACTCAGGTCACACACCTCCATTTACAGGTGGGGAAGGAGTCTAGTCCCCTGCTGTTCACGAACCTTCTGTGATGAAAAGCACAAATCCTTCAGTTTGCAGCCTACGAAAGGCCTGGCAGCCGCGGGGAGCAGCTCTGTAGCTGTGCAGCTGTGTTGCATAAAGCAGAACAGGTTCTGGCAAGTGGAAAAAGACCTCCCACGTAAGAGCGAAGTGTGTGGTTTGCCAGCGACTGGGCTCTCGCAGGTTTCTGCTGCCTGCCCTGCTGTGTGGGAAGAGTGGAAGGGAGTGGTGGCGAGGGCGTGCAGTAAACCAGCTTTTTGGCCAGTGACACAGCTGTGCTGGGATGATGCTCATCCCCTGTAGCACCTCTTTGGGTGACAGCAGTGCTTCCACCTGGAGCTGCTTCCCTGTGGATTCCAGAAATACTTTGGAGGGATGGAAGCAACAGCAGTGAAGCCCTGGTTCCCGGCAGGCTCTGTTCCCTGGACACCAGCCGTCCTTCCAGTGGTTACACAAACTCGCTGCCTCCCCTGGCGTCAAAAACGGGCTGTATCCATGTGCAAATGAGTGCTTCAAAGCAGGTGTGGGCTGTTCAGGGCTGCAGAGGTTCCTCCCTCTGGCCCTGATGAGGTTCCCCAGGAGATGTTCCCAGGAGGGCCGTGTTTAGGCAGCCCTTACCTGCCAGGTAAGTGGGTTTGGGACATAAACATCTGAAAGTCTTCCTTTTCACCCCATGCACCCCCAGAATGACTTCCAGCAGTCAAACACTGCCCTGCGGAAGGGGCAGGCTTTGAAGCCTGGTGGCCTCAACTTGCTCTGTTCAGGCCAAATCAGTACAGGCCCTAACACGATGCTTGAGTTGACTTCTCTCGGAAGTTCATTCTATGTCTCTAGGAATCGTTCTGCCTGCCAGACCAGCCCTCCTGAACTAGTTCAGCCCAGCCTGAACTAAGGAGCCAATCGCAATGAAACCTGAATGAGGTAGGACCATCACCAAAATGACTGCAACCGCAGCTGGCCCACTGGTGGTGGTACAGACAAACCGCTCATCTGGCAAACAGCCATTTCTCTTACATTTGAGAGCTGCTAACTTATTAAAGAAATACATATTTGACTTAGTCTTTCTGCTATTAAAATAAGAAACGTGTCAGTTTCTTCTTCATTCCATTGTATTTTATGTATTTCTTTAACTTTGGAAGCTGAGACCAAAAGTTTCTAGTTGAGACAGGTATGAGGACCATCAGACAAAAAACGCTTGCAACCAGTACAGCTGACCTGATACTTTCAGACGTACTAAAGGTTTAGCATAGCTACAACTTTAAGGGTCTGCTACTCATAGTGCAGGGCACTCATAATTACTGCATCGATGGCTGTTAAAGGTCTTCTGTGTCAGAGGTTCACTTTGGAGTGAGGTGACGAATAAGGTGGTGAAGGAAATTCAGGCATCTGTCAAAGCTGCAGCTGATGCCCTGGAGCTGCTGCGAGCACGTGCCCGGCCTGGTGGCAGCTTCAAGAATTCATGACTTCAAGAATGTGTCTTCTCCCTTTGGGATCATGGACTGGAATGAGCTTAAAGATCTCAAAAAGCAGCTCCTAGTATGCAACAAAGGCTGGGAACATACTGGAATGTTGGTTGAGATCAGTGCCAAGCTCTAGGAAAGGGGATATCTACCACAGAGTGGTTGGGCTAGGTTGGAGGTTGTCTAAATACTCAACCAGCCAAAGCTTATGGCCTGCCTTAAGACTGAGATCAGGCTTAATCACGCACAGAAAATGAAAACCTATTTGTTTTGTTAGGGCCATGTTTAAGCTCTCTAGGAAATCCTGCCCTCTTGTTACTGAAGACAGACACGCTCCTGAACAGCTCTTTGCTGTAGGAGATGGGTGACTTCACAGCAAAGCACTGGTTTTTTGAATTGGGATTTTGTTAATCTCTTGCTGACCACATTCACGACAAGTGGGTCCAGAGCCCTGCCTGCAGCTGGCAACAGCTCCCTCCTACCAGCATTGCCACAGTTCTTCATTTAGGACTTCTTACCAAGGGGTAATTTTAGCTTCCTGCTCATCTCCGTCATTTCTACCTCATACCCAGTGAACGTCTGGTTCAGCTGCCGTTTCAAGTGGAAGGTATTGCAGGAAAAGGTATCTTCCTGGACTATGGGCTACTTATCCCTGAATTACTTTTAGGTTTCTAGTTTAATTGCCAGGGATTGACTAAAGCTTTACTGTGATACTGTACACCCACCTATGACAACATGTTTATTTTTCTTCATGGATGAAAGATTTATCAAGAACACTCTATTTAAACATCTCTTGTATTTCTAATAATGTCTGTTTGTCTCCTAGATTTGCTAAATTATTTATTATGATTTACTGATACAACTATTCTGATGTTTATCTTCAGCATCAAAATGAACTATACATATGAGATACCAACTTCAGCAGTCAGGGCTGCTTCTCAGAAGATACCTGAAGAGCTTTTAATACCTGGGGGTTTGGGTGGCATGAAAAAATACTTATCATCATGAGCTTTTCTGATGTGGTGGCTTTTGCCACTGGCTCTTACTCAGCTACAGTCTCCAAGCAACTAAAACTACATTAAAACTACATAGCTGGGTTTTATGCTTTCTTTTAGGCAAAGTAACTTTTTCCTAATCCATGTATTATTAATACAACCCTCCAACTTATTACTTACTGTTATTAAAGCCACTCTGAATTCTACTAAATGAAAATGGATTAAGTTTTCTAAACCAGGTCAGTGAGCTGCACACATATGCTGTTCTCTGCACATACTAAACTGCAGAGTGCAATCAGTAACACAGAAGTTAGTGAAGGTACCTTCCACCATGACTGAAACTGGCCCTTTGCTGGTTAACTACACCTGGTCGCACAGAGATGAGGTAAGTGACTGATCTCTCCCGAACATGACAGCCTCACAGAAAGAGGACGTTTAAAAAGAGAAAACAGAATCACAGAATCACAGAATAGTAAGGGTTGGAAAGGACCTCAAGATCATCGAGTTCCAGCCCCCCGCCATGGGCAGGGACACCTCCCACTAAACCATGCCATCCAAGGCTATGTCCAACCCCACCTTGAACGCCGCCAGGGATGAAGCATTCACAACTTCCCTGGGCAACCCATTCCAGGGCCCCACCACCCTCACAGTAAAGAATTTCTTCCTCAGATCCAATCTAAACTTCCCCTGTTTAAGTTTAAACCCATTACCCCTTGTCCTCTCACCACAGTCCCTCATGAAGAGTCCCTCCCCAGCATCCCTATAGGCCCCCTTCAGGTATTGGAAGGCTGCTATGAGGTCTCCACACAGCCTTCTCTTCTCCAGGCTGAACAGCCCCAACTCTCTCAGCCTATCTTCATACGAGAGGTGCTCCAGTCCCCTGATCATTTTCGTGGCCCTCCTCTGCACTTGTTCTAACAGTTCCATGTCCTTTTTATGTTCCTAAGTTGTTTTAGGAATTAAAAGCTGCCTTCTTGGTGCTCTGTTTCTGCCATACTCCACAGGTCAGGATTACAAGCCTTAAGAGTGTAGAACCAGAAAAGAGACTCCAGAATTACACTTTTCAAGAAAAAAACCCTTTATTTTTTTTAGTTAATCTACACCTGAGAAATATTTTCACTAGAACAACATTCTTGCTGCTATCTCTGCAGTGCCAGTGAGTTTGACATTTGTATCACATGTGCAAAGAAGGCATTGGGGTATTTTAAAAGCTTTATCTTTAGAAAAGGAGCTTTGTCAGAATCCAATATAAAACATGAAAGTACTGCCTGAAATAAAAAAGAAGTCATACTGGTCCACCAAATGGTTTTACTTTGGGCTTTAGAAATGTCTGTAAACAGAAAGAGCTGGTGCTTGAAATCATCTCATTACGGAACTCGGAGTTCAATATTTTTATTGCTAAGCGCAGCCGCTTGCTCTCCTGTGCGCAACTGCCACCTCAAAGGCCACAGGAACCAGTGGTCCTTCCACACACAGGGCAAAAGCAGAACTCTCTGTGCACTGAAAACTACTCGCTTGTCAAAAATCATACCCATTAATAATGATTTAACAGTTAACTATTGTGATTTAAAGTGTTCCATGACAAGCTAACATATCATTCATTCACCTCTGCTGCTTACCTGTATTACAGAAATCAATATTTAAATCCGTTTTGTACAGACCAGGGACAGTGAAGAAACAGGCGGCCTTAGTAACGCATCTGGAAAACGTTAATACTTTCTGTAAACTCATGTTAGCAAAGCTATCGCTAACTGACCCGTTTAGTTTGAAGACACTTCTTTATCACAAGAACATACAACTCACAAAATGATATAACAAGTGATGACTAAGTGTTCTCTATCGTACCACCAAGATACTTCACATTGTATACCTAATGTAAAATACATTTTTATATATATAATTAAACCAGTCTAAATAAAATCAGTATGCTAAATTACATGAACTCTGCTACTGAACACAATGATATGCATTAAATTCTGGAGATTAAAAATGTATACAACTACAAGAAAAATGAGAGAGCAGCAAATTTTAAATGTGCATATGCTGTCAAAACAAAATAGAATTCAAACAGCCTGGGAAAAGACCCACTGCAACCCATGCAAGACTTCAGAGTTCAAACATCCATCTTATAAGCATCAACTATATCCATGCAACAAGTAAGTTTTAAGTTCTTAAAGTTCATAAAGCTTTTTAAGGCTCTCAAGATCTTCTGAAGAGTACTGATTACTCTGGTTTTCTGGAAGTAAACTGAACAGCTGTTGAACCTGTTCCTTCTCTTTTTTGCTAAGAAGGGCCAGCACCACCTGAAAAAGCAGATTATAATTAGCACAGGTTGACTGAAAATTATAGTATCATCTGACAGAGCCAAAATCTGTGTACTGTTTCCTTTTAAGATACGAACATCTCCTTTAGGTTTCAGTGCAACTGAAGTACACATTCCGTCTAGGTTCTTACCTTAAATCTTTCTGCTTTGCTCAAGTAGAAAAGGTGCTGATATACAAGACCAGGATCTTTTCCAACTATGTAATATTTCAATGACTGGATGAAAATCAGAAAGATTTCTCCTTCAAGTTTGTTACTTAGCAGCGCTGGCAATTTTTTGGGATCAGTAATTGTTAAAAGATCTGCACAAGCAGCTTTATCCTTATTGCTATTCACTGCATTTATAATCTGACCAAAGTCGTAAGCACTAGTTGGTTCAGAAATAGACAGTTTCTCAGAGGTCTTCAGTGACACACCCTCCTGAACTGCTTCCTTAGAAGTAATGCCATCAGTCACATCTGATGTAGCAAAAGGTCTCTCTTCCTCTTCATCAGATCCAGTCACCTTAACAAAGAAAATGGCAACAAATCATTTTAACGTAGACATATAGACAACCTGAAGCTTCATAAACTATATGCACATAATCCATCAATAATGTCATCAAATTAAAGTTAGCATTTTACTCTTCATAAAAGAAAGGCACCTATGTTCTTTCATGTTCTACTTCCCCCCAGAATAGTACCTCTCTAATTCATCTTTAAAGGTTTGTAGTCAAAAGTGTGTATTTTACATTTCCTTTCACTGCTTGGCACTCCACTGTAGAAAGACAACTGAAGACCACTGGGAGAAAGCTAAGGAGGACTCTATATGTATATTAAATGTGCAGTTGCAGAAGACAAGTGGAACTGAAGCCAAGTCATCAGACACCAGTGCTCCACTTCACTGCTGTGCCTTCAGAACAGCACAGGCATAGCATGGCAGCTACATCAGGTTGCTGGTGGAGCCTCGCTGTGAAAGAGAAAGCTCAGCACTGTTTGATTGCCTGAATACCCACATAACTTCTCCTGAGTGTGCAGCCTGCACCAAGTTTCATGAATCAGTCACTAGAAAATCAACCATGGGTCCAACTACATTCTCTAAAATCTATTTCAAGTTACCAAGAGTCATGGAATTTGTATAAACTGACTAAAACTCATTGAACAGGGTCTCTTCAAACAACGCCAAGTGTTTCGGAAAGTCTAAGACACTGTGCGGGGTGGGGAGGTTAGCCTTTTGGAAAATACCACATTGGGCTTACAGACATTTTGTTCTGTTTTTCAACAATCTTTACTATCAAGAGAGAAATGTTGATTGTCTCATATACTTACAGCTTGATTAAAATGGAATAGTAATGATAAATCCCAGTTTCTAACTTTCTTCACTTTGCAGCCTGTTTTCATGGACCTACCTTGTACTACAGCAGATGAGCCAGGGAAGGCTCTCTAAGAGGGCAGCTGTAATTACGACAGCAAACATGAATAATTCCTGCCCCACCCCCAGAAAAATTACCATTGCCAGTAATGTAGTTAGCTGGCTCCTGAGCAATGTGGTCACTTCCCAAACCTCCTGTGAACACTCTCCAGAACCCTTTGTTTGTCACGACTGAGAGCTTGGCTAACACTACACCCAGCTTACTCCAGTTACATAAAATCCCATGAACTCGTGACAATGTGAAGTGTTTCAATAAAACAATTTTTTCTATATTAATAACTGAGGTTTCCATTACACCAGCATTTTGAAATTATGTTATCAAATTACAGTATCACCATACAGACTGGGAACTATGTATTTTAACTATTTTAAAATTAAATGCGAAAAAACCCTGAACCCAAAACGTTCTTAAAGGACTAGAAAAGCCACAGTCCAAAAATATCAGATGACTGAGAAAATCCTTTCATCGCCTAATTCTATCCAGAACTCTGCAATCCTAACATTTTGATCCAGTACAGAACATTAGATCACGTATTTCTTTTATAAGATCCTACAGATGTTTTACCCATACTTTCGCTCTTTAAGGTGGGATTTCATTCTTCAGAAACTTAACTACTAGCACCAGAACAGCCAGCATGCCTCCTGACAATGAACCTCTGCCAGCACAGCCCCAGAGGCTTCCTGAGTAGCACAGCACTTAAAAGCTCAACTGCTGTGTGACAGTCACATTCTGTAAAACAGGTATTCTAAGTCTAAGCTGTTTTTTGTTTACAAGGAGCATACCCTCAAGTTTTGTGGCCTCTAAATGTACTTTCTCCATTCCTGCTGTGGTTCTGAACACACTTCAAAGCAGTCCAAGCTCTACTATGGAATATAATGGACACCCAATACATATGCAAGAATCCTCCAATATGCCCTGAAGATAACATGAAAAATACAATCCCAACACCCAAAAAAGCTAGAGCTAAGAAGTGCAAACCAAAAGATTCAGTATTATCTTTTCAAATGTGTGGCTTCTATACTGCTTGCTTTTAAAAATGAACACACATACCTCTTGTATGGTTATTTTCTTCCTTTGCTTTTCTTGACTGCCAGCTGCAGCACTGCTGTCAACATCAAGCAGGTGGGTTACCTCCTCTAGTTCCTTTTTTGCTTCAAGAACGTTTGGATCTATTAGAAGTACTCTGTTCAAATCATCAATGCTGGCTTGATAATTCTATAAGCAGAAGGGAAAATGCTTTTTTCATAAGCACACCACTAGAAAAACAAATGTGAACTACCATAACTTCCTTTACAATTAAGGGGAAAAAAAATACTGGGATCTCAACATTAAGCAGAGAGAAATAATCTAAATACAGACAGTGTAATTTCATTACAGTTTCAGGAGAAATTCCCTATATGAGAGAATAGATTATTGAAGATTGCTGCTTTTAAGCACAATTGCTTACAGTGCTACACTATAAATTTTTGGTAATACTTGAGAAGACTGGGATGACGTTATGAACTCTGAGATGAACAGGTTAAGGAGGACAAACACAGCCACCGAGTGCCACCTGGACTCAGACTTATGTTTACCGTTTTTATTTCAAATTTCACCATTAAAAATTATGGGGGTTTAGACTAAATTTTCTGGAGAGACAAAGTTAACAGCATCAATTCTGTGGAAGACTACAATATCAAATAGAAAAATCAAGACACCTTGATGGCTGGAGTTAAAAATAAGGATGAAATGCAGCAGTAAACAGTAGACCACGCAGACATTAAAAGATCAATGTAACTGCTTTGTGTGAGGGACCTCGTATTTCTTCTGTTCCCAAGCAGTATCATCAGGTGACTGTAAGTAATGTATATTATCGTGAAAAACATCCTCATGTACCAGCTGAGGTACTTCCTCAGCATCTCAACTGAAAAAAAAGCACTAGCGTACAAGTCACTCATTTTCTCTTTCCTACACGGACTATTTTGTTCAAAACTAATGACCAGTATTCAAGGTGCAGAGACATTGCAATCAGTCTGTAAGTGAACTGAAGTCTGCTATAGCATGAACAAAGTGAACTAGAATTAGCAAATGAATGCAGGAAGGGGGCATACTGCTTTAATTAGGACATAGCTACTAATTAAGCCAAACCATTTGAATTACAGGTATGAGCATTCGCAACTACAGAGAAATGAGATTTTGGAATAGTCTTCTGGAAATGATCACAATGGTCAGCAACTAACCAACCCTCCTGGATTTAAATATGCAGCCTGAAAGACTTCTCAACAAAAATCATACAAGATGACTGTACTCAAAGCAAGAGACTGGACTATAAGCCAGACTATAAGGACATGCAGACCAGGGTCCTGTGTCCTATGTTACAGGCTGAATTCATCACATAAGCATGATTTTTTCATGATCTTCCTTTAAATACATCTCAGTAAATCTATTAAAAAAATCTCATTTACTGCATTAAATTCCACTGTAGCTTTTGTGGTTAAATATCTGGATATTTATATAGGAAAAACAGTTCCCGGCATAGCTGGGTCTTTGCCAAACTACATGCTTTTAGCTCTTAATTGTTAAGGCATTAAACATAACAGAGGTCTGAGGTAAGTATTCACTTGATGTACACTGCCAAACCTCGGTGGATGCTTGGAGTGATCACTTCCAATTGTGAAGAACAGTATGAGAGAAAGCTGGTGAGATGCTTGTTTAAAAGACACCTGTAAAATTTCATACAAAGTAGATGAGGATAGCTGCCATCATGAGGCAACAGAAGTGAGAAGCTGATAATTCAATACCAGGTAAGTGCTGACTAGGGTAGGGTAAAGACTGCTATCAAAGAATTATGAAGTGCAGCAGCTAGTTAACATCACTGAAGAATGGGAACCAACAGGGACAAAAGGAATGAAGTCATTCAAGTGATGGAACACAAGATTTGCAGTCACATTTAGGATGGATATGAGCAATGTAAGCCTGCATTTATGATGATCAAGTAAAAGGATACTCAAAAAACTGTAAGATGAGCACATTATGGACACCACCACCAATGTGTAGACAGAAAAGGGTGAATACCAACACCGTTCACAAAGACAGAAAGTAGATTACTAACAAAGGTTCATAATGTGCTTGGGGAAGGAAGAACCCTGGTTTAATAATTACAAGCACTCAAATAGGAGCAGATGCCAAAAGCCAGCTTGAGATTTGAGTATGAACAGTGGCAGGCAGACTTGGAGAGAATCCATTTGTCATCAGCAAAGATACGGTAAACACCTTGACAGAAAAAATAGACTGGGATATGCAAGAGTAATAGAACATTAGAACAGAGTTGAAACTTACATAACCAATCGCTAGTCAAACCTCATTTATTCCAATGTTCTTCTAATAAATTCAACAGGTTTTTATGATGCAAAAATATTTATGTAAGATTTTATGTATGCCTGATGCTCTAAAAAGTAATAAAACATCAGCACGACATACTTTTGTATGTTTGTATTCACCCATTGAGTGCAACTACCTGATTGTCTTTGAAGAGGATAAGCAAGTTTAGAAGTGCTTAAGAATACCTGCCATGTTCTTTTTCCTCACCTGTAATCCTTTGTACGCTAGTGCTCTTCTATAAAAAGCTTTAATATTAGAATCTTCTATCTGAAGAACATGATCACAATCCTGCTTAGCCTCTTCATATTTACACAGTTTCAAGTAACAGAGAGCTCTAACACAGAAAAATAGAATACACTGCAATATAAGTAAATTCTACAGTGCTGTAGTGTCAACAGTATCTGACTCATAAATGTTCATTACAATACTTCTCATAATTCACTCTCAATGTGGATACTTTTTGAAGTACGTAAAACCCAGTAGGTAGTAATGACATCACTGCATAGATTTAGAGAAGGTCAACTCCTGCAATAAAAGTCAAAATTCAGGTATGACTAATGCTTGAAATTAGGCAGATATGTATTTTAAAGGCAGAGCCTATCTTAGTACAATATCATAGTACAGTAGTTGATAGAAGTGTTCTAGATTAAATAAACAATACTTCTTTCTGCACATAATTATTACTTGCAAGTCTCCTCTTCAAGCAGTAGCCTTATCAAATCCTTAGTTTGTGAAAGTTGGTAAGATTACAGCATAAAGAATTATGCTGCAGAATTAGGTCAAACTTAAAAATAATTCTGTTGGATGGCCATGTTCCTATGTTTATTTTCTCAAAAATGTACATTTTCTTTGAATTATTCCTCTTCATATCTGAGATACTGTTACTGCAAGTTAGCTTTTAATTAAAATCATAGCAGTATTCTCAAAATATGCTGCAAAATGCTACACTTCTTATAACTTCTACTATTGCATACCCTATTTATATAGAGATATATAAAGATACGTGTTAAAGGCATTATTACTTGCTCTCCTTGGAGAATAATATGGTTTAACAAAAAAATCAGAAACACTCATCAAGTGGAAAAAAAATTCCTTATTTTTCACAAGAGTGACGGAAGGGATGCAAAATCTCTATTTCCAGTGAGAAAATATAACTACTACTGCTAAAAGTGGGTTTATATTTTGCATCTTACCTGTTAGCGTAGATCACACATTCCTTGCTATTTAATTTCATGCATTCATTGTATTTATTTACAGCTTCTTCATATTTACCCTCTTTTACAAAACCATTCCCTTCAGTTTTTAAAGTCTTGAACTGCTCCTCAGCTTCCTCACCTACATTACAAAAGGATCACAGTGTTACATAAGAAGGTCAGTTCATTAAGGGTAGCTGAATAACCTACCCACGCTAAGAATAAACGCCTGGCAACTGGAGTATCTATTGGTCTGCACATTGCCATTTCTGGCCCAGATCTCCTGCTTTAAGGAAGGCATGAACTACCATGTCTATACTTGGCACAACGTGTATTTCCCCACCCACCAGTGTAACTACTTTGCTGAAAATAATGGGAATGCAACAGACAGCTCTACACTTTCACCTCCCTCTGTCTACGCTTTCTGTGTGGCAGAGAGGGACTGTGTATCTTTACAGGGATACCAGTTTTATTTACAATGGTGGAGGTGTAATCAGCAAGATAAAAGCCTTCTAAACCTCCACCAGCACACCAAGGTGGCCATAATTTCAGCTAATGTTCTTTCTGCAAGCAACTACCTATCACAGTTACTATGCTCAACTGACAAATGACAAAAAAATCATCACATGAGCAGGGGTTAGTGATAGATCAGCAATATCCTGTTAATAACTATTTATAAAAGATGCTTTGAAGAACCTCAAAACACCTAACTAGGGGTTTTTTATTAATATTATGTTCTTTCGTAACTGTCTTTCCTTTGAAACTCCCCATCATTTCTCGTATATGCTTCTGGGTTAGACTACAACTTTTAGCTATGTTTGCAGTGGAAAACCAATCCTGACTGCAGTTTCATGTCTCTGTTGTGAGCAAACAGTAATTAGTAACATAGCTCTAAGTAAATTATAATGGAAAAATCTACTTTTTGTACCTTGCTAAAGAATATGAACTCCTTCCCAAGCGTCAGGTTTTAAACGCTGGATATAACCAGTTATTTTTAACCAGTAACTGAACTCAGTGAGTTCTTTCATGAAAATACAGCAGTCTCCTATGCCAAAAAACTACAGGGGTGCTTGGGACAAAAACTAAGTAACAACAAGAAACCAGAACAAACTTTTGCAAGAAATACAACCAAATTATAACTCAAGCTGTAAAACAGAAAAAAACAACAGACAACTTGCAAAAAAAAAGTGTCATGCAACAGAAAGACTTACTTACTACTTTAATTAAATTCATGAGGAATTTTTAACTACTGACTGAACATTACTGCTGGCACGCTTCTGCCACCAGCTATCACTGTCAGGTCTCACTGATTTAGTACAGGCCCAAGCAGGCAACCACAATCTTAGGGTCAGCCTGCAGCGAAGAAAATGAAGTCTTCATTTTGTACTTCTAAACTCAAAGCCTAACCAAAGCCCCACTCTATATGAAACAGACTGAGGCACGTTTTGCATCAAAATGCTGCACTTCATAAACACGGTGACGGCCAGTTTTGTTAACTTTCATAACAGGCTAAACATGATCACCACTGTTCTCAGGAGCCACTCATCTGTATACCTTTCACTACAAGGATCTTCAAATTATCTCTTGACAAAATTACACAAGGTTATAGAGATCCAAACTCACTACTTGAAAGGTTTAAGAGGGTTGGTTACACATTGAAATAAAAATCCAACAAGTCATATTCTCCAAGAAAAAGCCTGGAGTACAATCAGTACAACCAAGAGCACTTTTCAAACTAAGCATTTATGTTTAATGGCAACAATTGTGCAAGGTATCAGTTTTCTATTTCATTAAAATAATCCAAGTGTTAAACCCAATTGCCACCTATTCCTTAAGATCCATGAATCAGTAACAACACGTAGTGGCAACTGTAAGGAAAATACTTGACAACGGACACCTTAAAAAAAGCAAAGTTTTTATCAATTTAAATGAGCTTAAATTATACAGCATCATGCCTCATGTTTCTTTAATGAAAAACAATTTTCTGTAGCATTACTGAAGCTTAGTACACACTACTGTTCAAATCCTTTATTAACCACACTACTGCAAGTTTCTAGAACTGTAACTTACTCTTGAGAAAAACATCCAGTTCTCATAAACACATGTATTTGTAAGTTGTCGTTTTGCATCAGGTACAAATAAATGCAATACTATCTGAAAGATCTTTTTAAAGTAATTAAATTTGTAGTGCCTTAAAGTGCAGATTATTTGAGGACATGCATTATTGCAGTAATGTGTTATGGACAGATAACCCAATCACGGCTACTTACTTAGCCACCAGCCCAGTAGTTATGCACTGCAGCCCCCCCTGTGTTAATCAAGGTGAAGATTATCTTCAACGCTATTTTTCTTTATATTTAGATAAACTCAAAGGGGAACCTATCTATAGTTGAGTAAAAAATCATAGTTAAGGCCTTCGCAAAAAAGAATGTTCCATGTCAATAAAAACTGAATCAGGAAGGTTCCTTCACCTGATTTACAGGAGGAGAAAAATGGAAACTGCAATGAACGAAAAAAGTCAGGAGGAAGAAAGTATCCTAAAGGGGTTAAGCACACATTGCTTGTATGCAAACAAACTCAGAACTAACATCTTTGAAAGGTGACTACTGGCACTGTCAAAGCTAGAATTCATTGTAAAAAAAAGCAAAAGTCAGAAGGGCTTTTCTATAGCCCATGTCACAAACTACTCTCATCTACAAGTCTACCCTTTCTACTCTGAAGAGCTGAGTAATGCTTTCATGAAGAATTAAATGACAGCTACAGATTACGCAGCTGATTATGTTACTGAGTGATTGTTTGGGTGGTGGTTTTGGGGGGTAAAACTGTTTTATAACTGTAGTATGATGCCAGGGAAACCATCGATACTTGTGAGAGGATTCAATATACTGATGATGAGTATTTCTGATGTGTTTTATGTAACCTCAGAAATTACATAATGCAAACTACATCACTTGGTTTTAAAAAACAAATTAGAATAAATCATACCTGTGGCTCCCTGAAGCACATGAAACCGAATCATTTAAATGACAATCACTTAACTTGGTTTTTCACAAAGGCCTCTGGTAAATCTTTTCTAAAGCAGTTTCTTTGACATTATTAAATCTTATTCCATTTTACAATTAGGATCTTAGAATCAACTAGGTTGGAAAAGACCTTTAAGATCATCAGGTTCAAAAAAAGGGAGCAAGCTCTGGCTCCAACTCCTAGTGCCAAAAAGCCATTTAATATAAAGTCCTCTCATCATATCAGATGTTAAACTGGTAAGAACAGACACTACACTTGATTTTAGCCAAAAGGCTGTGAAGCCATTTTCCTTTTTTTTGTGGGTATATATATATATATATGTATATGCATTTACTATACATACGGTTCATTGGCAACTGTTCTCCTCTTTTGCTTTCTATAGGACTTCTTGGCATATTTTCTGAAGTTAAGTTTCCTCCATCCCACCTGTGTAGCTGAGCAGCAACTGGGACAACTGGAATTGGTGGCAGTTTCTCCCTCCAACTGGGACCATCCTGATCTATTAATGCCTTTGTTATTCTGAAAGAGAAAAGTCCCCCAACATGACTTCTCACATATTTAACTCACAGTTCAATAACTTACACCCAAATTAAATAATGCAATGTTCTAATTTTTAAAAAAACAACCAAGCAGTTATCCTGAAGCATAATTTTAAGAAGACTGTCACAGCAGTCAGTGGTGCTGCCCTCGTTTAAGATTTATACTTTTTCTGCTTTTTAGAGTATTTATGTTACCATTCAGAAGACAAGAAGCTGACTTCAGCAGGATCTGTAAATACTTAAGCAAGTGATTTTGCAACTAAGCTTGAAATGCTGCCTACAACATGCTATAAATAAATCAGAAAAAAGACTTATTTTGTTTACTTTTCTCAGCTGTTCACAGAGGTTATTTGTAACAAGTGTAGATTACAATACCCTCAAAGTGTGATATCTAAATTTGCCAGTATCAGATGAAATCTCTTACACAACAGTTTTCTAAAGAACCAATGCAGGTCACAAAGTAGGTATTACGTTACATTTTAAAGAACAGTCAGAAATTTATAATTGTTTATCCCCATTTAAAAATGGGAAATAAAATATATAGAAACTATTTCCAACACGAACGTTTATATATTATACATTATGTACTAGGCATTATATAGTATGCATTATATATAACATAGAATCAGAGAATCACAGAATCATAGAATAGTTAGGGTTGGAAAGGACCTTATGATCACCTAGTTCCAACCCCCCTGCCATGGGCAGGGACACCTCCCACTAAACCATGCCACCCAAGGCTCATATAATACATATTATATAATGTTTATATTATTTTCCACATATATGTATTATATGTACATATATATACAGGTCAACTATTTCTGTACATGAGAGGTTCAATCCAAAATCCATTCAAGTGGGAGTTACCCACTGCTGTGATACGTTTTGGAGAAAGTCCTAAGCAAATATAATGATTAAAGCCACATTAAGATTTCATGGTCCCATTATAACTTTTGTGATGTTTAAAAAAAAAAAAAAACAAACAAACAGAAAACCCAAAATGTATTAATAAATAATGAGAATGAGAATAATGTTGAGGTAAACGTCTTCTAATCTCAAAGTGATCTTAAGAGTCAAGTTCAACTTCAAAGTCAAATATCTACTTTAACAGAGGAAAATTCTGAATTGAGTAGCAAGGCAAGTCACGTAATACTACAGCAAATAAACCTGAAATTTGTATATTAGGTGCACTTCCACCTAACACAGCTATAAAAAACACTATATGAATACACATCCCCCAAAAAAAGAACTAACCTTGAATGTCACACGAAGAATGAACTAGAATAAGTATAAATGACCCAATCCAGTTTTCTTGCTTAGTTTTCGTCTTTTAGGAAGTCCCAGAAAGTAAAACAAGAATTCTACAGTAAACCATGGTCCCATTGGCTTCCTGTTTAATTTTTCTCTCTTTATCATAATGGGCTTAAAAAGTTTGAGAAAAAACCTGATCTAGAATTAGATCAGCAGAAAGAATCCTACAGTATTTGAAGATCAACCATTCTTATTTCCTTTTGATTGCAAAATAACCAGGTAAAGGCTTTATATTTAAAATTCTATTTTTTTACGTGAGAATTATTAAAACTTTCAGACTGACCACCTGGTACATTCTAAGATTTCTGGAAAGCCTCCTTAGTTAGGTAAGTACAGAAAGACAAGCCTTAACATGATTTATCAAACCCACCCTCAGACACAAGTAGGATGATGAGTTTTTCCTCTCCTTCCTACAGCATCATCACCCAATTTCCCACAGAAAATTAAAACCAAAGAAATTCTCCAATAAAAACAGGTTGTTAAGACCTGACATTCCTAAAATAATGAAAAAGAAAATAAATTAAACTATGTTTTGGGTTGTGCCTTTAAGTTAAAAGGCAGTAGAAGAAATAGCATTTTTTGTTAACATTTATTTTTAAAAAGGTCTGTTACTTTGGAAATGAAAATAATACTTTGGGAAACAATTTCACCTTAATTCATAAATATTAAAAAATAAATTATAGCAGAAGTTCACTTATGCGGGAGGTCTATGCTTTAGAAGCTAAGCATTTGCAAGCAAAAACGAATTACCAGCAGAAGAGAAGAAGGAAGAAGCAGCTGAAATAAGGTGATGGGTTGCCAAGGAGGAAAGAGTAATGAGCAGTGAAGCTAAAAACATAAGAAAGGCCTAGAGAAGAGAAAAAGAAGAGTGTTAGGAGAAATAAAGGGAAATAAGCTTACTACTAAGCAAGTTGCAAGTCAAGGAGAAACATGAAAAGAGTATCCTGAGATAAAATAAGCCAAGAAGATTAAAAAAAAAGTATAATAATCACACAGATACCAGGACAAGCAGTTACACATCCCACCAATCCAAGTGCTCCATTATTGGTGCAGATATATAGGAGATCAGTAACAACTACTTGCTATCAAAAATAAGATTTCTAAGAGGAGATGATAAAGTGCCATCATGTCACCTCTGGTCAAATAAGCAGAATTCAAAGATATTATGGACTTTTTAATGAAGCAATAATGTAAGCGTTCATGACTTTGTCTCAAAAGAAAAAGGTACTAGATTCCATTGTTAAGAGTTGCATGCATGTGGGTTCATGCTCAAAAATTAATGGCTGTTATACTTTCATAAATACTTTTTTTTTGGCACATTAAAGAAAAAAGGAAAGAAAAGGGATTGGAAAAACCTATAATTCAGGCACTTAAATACTTACTATGTGTTAATGAGAAGACAGTTACTATAGTATGCATATACTGACTTTACACTATTAAAATACAATTATAGAAATTGAGAAGTCTCTCTTGGCAGCAAGATTCATGTTGGAAGTATTAACACTTCAGTTTAAAATAATATTCAGTTATAGTTTTTACACCTTTAAGTTTTGTAGCCAATCACTGTATCAAGCTCCCTCAGCGTTTCCGCAACTGCAGCATGCTGAAGGATTCACACTTCACATAAATCTCCAGCTGCCACAGGAAGACTGCTAATAAGGAAAGGAAACAGAAATGTCAAATAAAAGGTACAGACCATAAAGAACTACTTCATCTGGTATCAAATAAAAGTTAAGAAAGAAAACATGTTAAAGTGACAGAAAAAGACTTCAAAACGTATTTTTAAAACAGGAAGCAACCTACTGCTGGCAGAAGAAAACTGTGAAGCTACAGGAAAATAAATGAGACAGCCAGTCCTCTAGTTATAACACACTATTTGTGAGGATCCTGACACTGAAGGATACAGAACTGAGGGTGCGTGTAAAACAAACAACACTGAATTCTACTTCTCTGTTTGGACTGATACCAGATTTGTAAGTGGAGTTACCTATTAGCACTATCATTTGCTGCTTGGATGCTGCTGTCTATTTGGAGAACTGTTTTATAATCAATGTATGCCTGTCGATATCGCTCCATACACTCATTTGCCATGGCTCGTCGTAGAAGAGGCTTAAGGGAAAATGGCTGAAGCTCCAGAGCTCTGGAGGAAAAGAAGAAAAATGCAGGACTGAAACAGAGTAACTGGAACAATATTAGTAAAATTCTTTTATGATATACACAACAACTTTGCTATTTCAGATGGGCCTTACAGTAACACAAGCAAGGAAAATGGCACTAAGTGGTTTATATTAATACCCCAAATGACACACAGTTCTGAAATTGTTACTGCTTTTACTACAACTTACTCTACTCAAATCACCATTTTCCATCTGCCAAACTGCTTTCAGCAGTGAGAAAAGATTAATTCAATGGTAGCTGTTCAAGAGCAAAAGCTATCTTTCTTAAGTCAAAACCCATCTTTCTTTTCAATGCCAAGATGTATGGGGATTTCAAGTATATGGTGCTTTGGCGTACATGATTTTCCATTCTTCTTCCTTATGTGGAAGTATGCATGTAAAAAATACATTTAGTAAGACATGAGTATTCACCTAGTTCTGACTTTTTGTTTTGGTTTGGTTTTGCCTGTCTTTTGCCTGTTTACTCTTGATTGTGTGCATAGTCAACACTGAGGCTCAACTCCTGACAGTGTGCAATCACACCACCTCCCAAATACGATGTGCTTTACCAGCAATATGAAGAAGCAGTCCACAAAGGCCTTATTTATTAAAGACTACCTTCTATAAATCAGTGATTCTTGCTACAGAGGAAGAGATATAAATTCTGAAATGCTGAAATAAAGATGCATCTTGCCAATTAGATTTTACGGAATCATAAAGTAATTCAGGCTGAGAGACTCCTAGTCCAACCATCTGCTATAGGTGAGGTTAGCTCTGAGATCAGCCAAGGCTGCTCAGGGCCTTATCCAGTCGGGCCCTGAAAACCTTCAAAGGAATCTCTGCACATCTCTGGGCAATCTGCTGCTATGTCCCACACCATTCACGGGGAACAGAGCTCTCCTAAAACAAGGTCAGAACCTTGTGTGGCTCAGTTTTTGCGTGCTGTCTCTTGTCCTGCCACTGCCAGGGTGAGTCAGGATCCATCCTCTAGGTAACCTCCTCATAGGTACTGTCAGGCTGCTGTTAGGACCTCTAGAAGCCACTCTCTAAGCTGAACAAGCCCAGCTCCCTCAGACTCTCCTCTCCAGGCAAGTGCTCCGGAGTTCACAACCACCTCAGTGACACTTCACTGAACTCACTCCAGTTGATGACTGTCTTTCTTGTACTGGAGAAGCTCAAAACCAGCACAGTTAGACAACACCTAATTTAGTTAGATATTGTCTAACAAGTGCTGAGTACAAGGGGATAATCACTTCCCTCAATCCAGTGGCTGTGCTTCTGTTCATATGAAACCCAGGAGGCTGCTGGCTGCCCTTTCTGTGAACTGGCTTTGCACCATTACTCCTCCTAAAGCTAGAGGAAACAGATTTCTAGAAGAAACACTTCCAATTTCCATTTCGTAAATATCACCAATGTTCCATTTCTCTTTATGTTGCTGGATGCATTTGAAAAATCCAACAGCACACAACATCATAGCCCCCACAAACCTCTGCAAAAATACTTGACATTCTGTAACTCAGAAGAGTATTGATGCAATTTCAAGTTCCTAACATCAAGAATTAAATAAAAAATAACCAACTATAAATAAACTTAGAGGAAGCCACGGCCTGAAGAATAGCATCAGTGGGAATGCGAAAGTACAGTTCCAGAGTAGAATGCAACTATACAGCCAGGGACCAAACCACACTACAGTACCAAACAAATTAACATCAGTGCATAGGAGCTCTATTTCACCTCTGTAGTAAGAATCAAAGGCACTACAAATCAAGAGTCTTGAGACAAAGAGAGATCCAGCAGAGGGGGTTTTATATACTTCTAAGCCCTACATAGCCAGAACTTAGTAAAAGATAAATGTTCAGTACTTATTTTTATGTCATGAATATAAGCACTACACCACTTTTTACTTTGAAATCAAGTAACCTATTCATAGATCATTCTTTGTGTTGTGTTGCTTAGAGGATATTTAATTGATATTTCCCAATTCCTGTGTATTTGCAGTTTTGCAGTTCTGCTTCCCAGTCTAAATTACTTCTACCTCTGTTGTGCTCACTAAGCATCATGGCTCCTTGTGTATCTGTAAAATATGCATGACATTAAGGACACTATCATTAGGCAGTAAGAAAATAAGCTTCCAACTGGTAAGAATACAAACCCCCCAGTCCTATTACTGATTTCAACTGAAGTCTTACATACTTCAAACCTCCTGAAGAGAAAAATGTGATGGCTGTTAAGTATGCCACCTTGTTTTACCAGCCAACTGTGTTTGGTCCTGCATCTATTTTAACAAAACATTATTAATAAGTCATTCTTTTTTTTTTTTTTTTCCCGATTACATTTTCAGAAAACTTTGCTGTCAGGTAGAACATATACAGTAAGTCAAATATTTAATTAATACAAGGTACTTTATTTGTAGTTTGGGATTTGCAACAGTTGGGTTACACTGTAAAAAAAGTTATTAATTAGTATGATTTGTAACTGCCTTGGGATCCTTTTTTCCACATTAAGCATCAGTCTTACTAAGCCTAACTATGAAAAAAAAAAAAAGGCTTATAGAAATACACTAAAAATTTAGTGGAAGGCAGTGTTTCAAAGTTGTTGAAGGTGCCGAATCTCTAACTCTGGCATCCTTAAAAGCCACAATAAGCAGAAAGGATTTTAGCTCAATTCCTGAACAGCTGTAATTACTGTTTATAACTATGACAAGTATGTATTCAATAAAAACCCAAACCAAAACAACAAACCAAACACAGAGAACACACATATGTACACTATGCACATGCTTGAAAGCAATCTCCAACACTGTCATAACCATCTGGCTTAACAAAGCTTCTGCACATAAGTTATTACAGAGCATCACTGAAATAAACTTGCATTTGTCTTAGAAGTTTTAAACCTGACATGCATTTCTGCGTACACAAGAAGCCTAATAAACAACTGCACTCACATAAGACAGTAAGTTAAAAGCTACTCTGTCTCTAGGTTCCATGTGATTGTTTACATAACTGACAAAGATCTCTCTTACTTAGAGAGATCAGATTTAGGGAATCAGTCTTTACTGACTGTTCTAAGTCAAACTGCAATAACAATATATCAGTTAAACTGTTTACTCATCATCAGGAATGTTGCTGCCTTACATGGGAGGTTGCAATTTACCTGTTACAATCCTGAATGCAGTCACTGCAGTTCCCTTCTTTGAGGTAACATGCTGCTCTGTTTGAGTACAAGATACTTAAATCATCTGGACTTTGTTCTCCTAGAAGAAGTTACAATTAAAAGCAAAGACGGTTACTAAAATGACATTCAAAAATTAAAGACTCACATACTGTGACACTGCAGCGATGCAATCTGCTGACAATGCAAAGCTGCAAGAAGCTTTCCTTTATCACATCACTTAGAATATGTAATTATTCAGACACATAAATAAATACAAACAGCTCTGCCCTAGGAAGTTAAAAGTACTGTTTCAGTCATAATCTTCTATTTTGTGCCATCTAAACTGTCCTCCACTGAAATGACAAAGAATTTACTGCATAGTAACTCCTGCCAAAAATCCAGGGATAGGCTAGGTTAGTTCATTTGTATTTCCTTCTAAACAACAATCCTAGATTTAAGTATAAGGTATTACACTCACCTAGACCGGTAACATACTCAATTGCTTCCGAGTACTTGAACACAGCTTCTCCAAACTGTCCACTCTTAAATAACTCATTTCCTTCACTTTTTAGTTTTGCTGCAGCAGGAGGAAGTGAAATGGGATTGCCACCACCAGCCGACTGAGACCCTGCTTCAAGCGATCCGGAGACGACCTCAGCTTCAGGGCTTTCACTTTTTTGATCACTGTGTAAATAGCCATTAACTTCATCTTCACAGCCTGACAACTGCCTTTGTGTATTTTTCTCTGATGTGCCTTTTTTTAATCCGCTCTCAGTGGATTCCTTCTGCTTCTGTGTCTCCCTGTCCTCTGCCTTACTGCCCCCTCCTTTGCTATGAAACTTTCTTTGCGCGTTGCCCATAGCAGCCTCTCCCGCAGCCACCTCTCCTCCGACTGGCACACCAACTCCTACGAGGAAGTTAATGAGCTGAGTTAGAGCTTGCATCATCAGGAGAAACTATCGTCCTGGCAAAAGAGGGGTGCACAGCTAAAGACCAAATCCTTCAGGCATCCTAGTGTTATGAAGATTTACTTGCCTTAGAAAACACTTCCAAGAACACAGATAAATTTCCTACTTACAACTAACTTGCAATTATTACTGAGAAGTTATTACTATGAAATGTAATTTCCCCTCACCGGGCACACTATGAACCCCTGTTCTGTGGTGTCAGAATGGTACAGAGTTCACCTTGAAATTAACTCTTTACATACTGGCCATTGCAATATTGGTACTTCGATTTTCCATGACCGAATCAAAATGCTTGCATGTTAAAATTAAAACACACTGCTAAGAAACCAGTAATGTTGCACACTTCAAAACTCTCAAATACAACATAGAAGGCATAAAAGCTTATAAATCATTCTTGGAAGAGGTTTCATTTAAACATAATGTCAAAAAGCCTTTTACAAATAATCCTGATGATTGAACTTTCACTATTCTTTATTACTAGTTTAATTCAGAAAAATCATACAATAAGAATATCAGATATTAACATATATATTCCTTCTTCACCTGAATTCCTACCAGATTGCCACCACAGTATTCAAATATAGATTTCTGCAGAAAGCCTGACTATTGACAGTACCGGTCACACAGTGGCAACTCTGTGGTATTCTGAGGTGCTGGGATTTCACCTTCCCTTAACTTGATGTGTTCATCTGTTCAACAGCATTTTTTCATGCCTTTGTATATTGCAGTGACACTTCCAATAATTCAAACTAAACTTATGAAGTTGATTTAATATGGATGAACTCCATGTTGTTCCAAATTACAGAATTTTTTTTTTTTTTTTAATGCACAAAATGCTATTGAAATCAAACTGAAAAGAATGGCAAAGCATAAGATGTTTAAAAACAATAGATTCTCTTGTGCCTAACAGACAAAAGCTCCAACTGTCCTTCCTAGCTCTGGTCTCGGTCTTGAAATACCATGTTTAATAATAAGTTCATACTACACAGTGGGAACAATGATAGGATACATCTATTCTATTCACATGGACTCTTCCATAAAACTTAAATTATTTCTATTTGAGACGTACATCCATCCATGCGGTTTGGCAGTGCCAAATATGCCAAAAAGGTTTAAAGCCTATTTGGCTGAGAGGATGAGGGGAAAAAAGCTAGCTAGGCCGATGAGGGAAGCCAGTGATAGTATAATAGCAATTTCCTTAGGATACATGCTAAAATACTTTTCGCTTTACATCCACCAAAACAGACAATACTATGTACACCTTCTAGTAAAATAAAGGGAAAAACACAATATTTTAAATGTCACGGACAAACAGGCAATTTGACAAGATTTTAGAAAACACAGTGAAACACTCTAGAAGCAGAGCCCAACTTTCTGAGCCACAGAAAAAGCAAGAAAAGCCGATAATGTGTGAATAATAACAGATACTGATGTGAATGTCATTAATATGAACATCACTTCCTGAACACAGCAGAAAATTTCCTGAAGTGCACAGAACTGATCCTGGATTGACAGGAAACATTTGTAGCCTTTGGAGCCCCCCTGATAATACAAGTAATTATAGTTAACTGGTTTAGCTGTCAGGTTATGCTTACTGCTTTTCTGAACTGAGTGAACACCATGCACAAAATTACTCAGATATATTTCTCAAATCACATTCTCACTGTTTTTCACTTTCAGTCTTAATAATATAACCACTATTCTTGTATTGGTCTCTGCAGAGAAATATATTAATGAAAGCAGTATTCTGGGCTCGTCCTAAAAAAAAATTTAAAAAATAAATCAGCAGTTACAAACTTTCATTTAAAAAAAAAACAAAACCACAACACCAACAAACAAACCTCTGGATAGATTATAAATTCCAAAGAAAAGGTACTGAAAAGTGAAGTAAAAAAGTGAAAAGCGTGGGCAGGATTTTGACTAGAATGACAGCAAATACAAACTAGCAAGAATTTTAATTCATGTTACCATTAAAATAGCAAACTTAAATTGAAAGGAATATTATTAAACGAAAGCTACTGAATACTCCAAAAGGAATATTTGTTTGCATTTTTTTTTTAATGGATGACATTGTCTTTCATTTAAAATTAGTTTCCAGCTTTACAAAGTTTTTATTCTCCAGAAGCATGGCACAAAAATAATGGTGGCAGAATGAAGAGTATCTAAGTTCAGTTCACAGTTAATTCATTTATTATGAAGCCAGGAAACATCTCCAAGTCCTTTATCCACACTGGACTAGCTATATATGAAGGCAACTGGAATGGTCCAAATCTCCACAGATAAAATTTTAATAATAATTTTTCTTTTTTTTTTTCCTTCCGTATATGGTCAGCAGGTTTTTATGAATTAAAAGGCCTACTTAAAATACATTTATCTTTAAACCATATTTATCACTGTATGACTTCTATAAACATGTCAAAATATCAGGTGCTTTGTCAAATACATACATGACCTTTAGTTTTTACAGTGCCTGAATGCTAGTTTTTACAGTCTTAAAACATAAGCAATTTTCCATTTCTATTGTACAAAGGATTTACTTTTTCTCTCAGTTACACAGAAGATGAAGAGGGACTACACTCTTTATATATACTGTTTTGTCTGAGAAATCAATTCTTCAGAGCTGAAGAAAACAAAAATATTTTTTCTTCCAATCTCCATGCTATAAGTTTAGTAGGAAATGCACAAGGCTTACCAACTAGAATGTGAAATCAATGTGACTACATGGACTACTGGACTGACTGTGACATGACTAGATGTATAGAAAAGACAGATAATACGTTTAAGTCTATTTATTGCTGTTAGGTTCATGAAACATACCAGATTTACTCAATAACTGAACTGAGTTTGTATTTGCTTCTAGTTGTACTTGAAAACAGAGTAATCCATGAAGGTGCCTGTCTCCTAAATCTCAAAAATACTCACAGGAACACATGCGACATTTACGTCAGTTGACAATCCCCTGTTTAAAAGCTTAACCTTTCATCAACAGAATGGGAGTCTTCCTATGGAGCTAGAAGGCACTTAGTCATCTGAATGCTCCCAATGAAAGCAGCCCCAAAATAACTAGTATTTAAGACTAAGGACGTGATCCGTCCTTTCTTCCAGGGTTTTAGCTGAGGTGACTTAGTAGATACCGACTGATTTAAAAAAATAATTTTCCTTAAATTTCTTTGCAAATAAAGCATTATTAACTCACACATGCACAGTTTAATATTTACAATCGACCTGTAAAACCCACACACTGATTTAATTTCAAGATATAGAACTACATAGACAACAGAAAACACAAAAGTCACAGTTGTCAAGCCACATTACCTTAAAGAACCAACAGAAAGGAGAAAGGGTGGGAACTGACCTAACGATGTCACTCTGTTGAAGGCTGGAGCTCAGACATGCAGCTGAATCTAAAAACCACCTGCCCAGTGCAAGCCTCAGTAGCGCCTACTGCTTCCCTTCCTCCTAGAAGTCATATATTCTGATTATACCAGTAGCTTCATCTCAACAGTCTTGCAGTTATTCACATACTAATCCAGGAACAGAAGCTGCATTCAGCTGCTTGGAAACTATATACAGTACAAGAATTACATACTGTTTACCTCTAATACGTACTTTCAGACCAGATGATCTCTTAGGTAAAAAAAAATAAAATAAAAAAATATAGATTTCTGATAGATTTCAAAACAAACAACAGCAAAATAACCAAATTATATGCCACTTGGTTCTTACACCCTCTGATCCACTTATAGGAAGAAACATGCAGAAGAACAAAAATGCAATGATGGGAAGGCAGGAGACCTGTGTGAGAGAAAGAGCTAAGGAACACACAATGTTCTCTAACACCCAAGAACATTCTTAACTGGGTCCACACCAAAGGATAGGTATAAAATTACACAGGACAGAGGGAAGTAGGTGATTTATAGCATTATTTTCCATCCATCCATTTTACCCCTTCTAGAAATAATTCCAAATATGTGTAATAAAACTGGATTCTAGATTCCAGTCAAATTTAAGTAGTGAATGCAATTTTAGTCTTCAAAACAGGCAAAATTCTTTGCAAGAAAATATGGATGAATTGTGTGAATAAAGATGGCAATAACAAAGGCAAACATTTTTTCTCAGATTGAAAGTAAATGGAAAATGACATGACATTACTTTTATTTCCACTGCTTCTTTCACATTCAACTGTATTTTCCCCTCTTTCTTCATCGCTTTCTGAATCCTCTATGTCTTGAATAAGTATCCTTCTTCCTTTGCCTTGAGTCTGAGATACAGGCTTTAAACCTTTCAGTTTCTTTTCAACCTCTAGCAGATTTTTCTGCAATGTAAAAACACAGAAAAAACCCATGACATTGCTTTTCCAAGAATCAGTATCAATACCAAGATTAACACTTAACTTCTGTCTCTTAGAAACTCGGAAGATATCATACAAATACTTTTCTTGAATGAACTGTTTAAGGAAGAGAAAAAAACCCAAACAAAAACAAGCAAACAAACAAACAAAACAACAACCAAACACAAACAACCAAAACCCAGAAAGAAAAAAAGCAAACTGCATTATTGCAGTATCTGGCATGGTCTACTCAGAAGAGTAAGAAAACAGATTATTTCTAGTGGAAAACAGATTATTTCCAGAATCTCCAAAAAACCCCTAAAATCAGAGTATCAAAATTTATGCTATGGTTGCTGGCAGTTAGCAGAAGGACACTGTTGAATAATGAAAAGGTTTGCTCCTCTTGTAAGAACTGCAAATTAGATGACCAAACAGCCTCTCATTCTATAAACATTTTTGATTACTCAAGAAAAAATACTCCAACTGCACTTTACACTTCCAGAGCAGAGACCCAACATTATGCACTATTCTGAATTTAATTCAATGCTGTAAAAGGAAATGCCATTTCAGTACCCACTTCCTTGAGTAAAAGATAAAACAAGGTCAGGAACTGGCAATGATTCATGTGAATAAAGTATATTGAAGAATTTCAGTTAGTGATGATCAATTTACCTTTATATTAGTGACTCTGCACATAAACATTAATTCTGTATGTGTTCAATACATTCATATTTATCTGAAGAGGGTTTTGAGGATCCTCCAAGCAAAGAGAAACTGACAAAATTCCCTGCTGAGCACTTGTCACTTCTACATGTCTCAGCCAAGGCATAATAGCTGGCACAGACAAGAATACAGTACAGGCATCTGCTTTCAGCTACAGAAGCATTACTCAGCAAAGCTACTAATGAATTTACATCTCTGGAAGAGTACTCAAAATGAGCAAGTACCTTATGCCTGATACTATAATGCCTGATATTATAACAAGTCTCAGTACAGCCGATTTGACAATCTTTTCACAGACTGTTGTGGAGTTTGTCAACACAGACTCACAAGCTATTTAGAGGCTCAGTCATACAGACTGAAAAAAAAATCCCAAAAGCCCTTTTAGAATTCAAATCTAGAGACAGGTGTTCAAAAAAGAAGAAGGGCAGGGGGAAATCAGGCAGGTTGATTCCTTGGTCAGTGTGAAACTCTGGAACAGGACTATGGACAGGAATTCAGCTCCAAGAACACTCTAAAAGGGATGAATGCTGTATAGGGTGAATTTGACATAACCTCCCTCACTGGTGCAAGCAATAGCAGCAATCATATAATTCCATGGAAAGAAGTAGCAATCAGCAAGTTGATAGCAGGTCAAAATGTGCCAACAGAAGCTGATGAGGCTATTACACAGCATCCAGAAGTCATATGTAAAAAAAAAAAAACAAAAACAAAATGAGGGAATGTAGCAGTTTGATAGATTCCTAATTGAGGAAGAGACATTTAGTAACAGAACTGCCTGGTACTGAAGATTCTCAGGACACGAAGAGTCCAAATGCAAGGCTTAGGTTCTAACCCACAAAACACTCCTAAGAAGCTACCAATGAAAGGACACAAACAATCCTCTCCTAAATAGCTGAAGTAATAGTCGCACAAGGACCACATCCTGACCTTGAGTTTCCAAAGAAAGCTTCTGGCTTTCTTAGATCCAAAACTGGCTAAGGAGGGTCCGGGTTCATCAGAAGGTATGAAAGGCTTTTCATTCTAGCCTGGAGGTGAGAAATGAGGTTTTATAACATCACGCTGAACTGACGACAGAACCTAGGTCATCTCCTTTTAGGTTAACAATAAAAGCTTATCACCTCTTTTGATTTTTTGTGTGAATTATGTGTCAGGTTTAAATATACCTATCCCAGTGGATCTTCCTGAGACAAATGTCCAAGTAACTTTGATCAGCTAAGACACTAATACTGTAATCATGTTCAATAGTAAAAATTCAGGCACCTAAATTACACTGGTAGAGAAGACTTGAGCGCCTACAAGTTCTCACAACGAAGTATTGAAGGTACTTCAGTAGGCTGAAGGTCTGGTCACATTCAAGTACCTAATTTCCACTACAGGTACCTATGTGGTCTTGAAAAAGTGACTGCTGTCACAGTCCTCTAAACTCATATTCAAATCAAACAATATAAGCTGTACATACTTCATGGTACAACTGCATACAACCTGTTGCTAGTCATAGTCAACTCACTGGTCTTTACCTTAGCTATAGCATTTTGTGGTTCAACACGTAATACTCTGTCCAGGTCCTCTACAGCTGCCTGGTAATTCTGCAGCTGACTGTGTACAGTAGCACGACGCAGCAGAGCTACAAAGGAACAAAGAGTATTATTTATGTATTTGAAGCATAAAGTGGATAAAAATACACTTTTTTCAAGGGTAAACCAGCTTTTAAAATTCTGCATTTACTTCAAAATGACTGTACTAGTGTATCTGTTCTCTTGATCATTTTTAATGATGCAATTTCACATAACACCTTTTGAGATGCCAATCATGAACTGTGAAGCATCTTTTTACATTTTTCCAACTTTTCCCCTGCGCCCATGCAAATATAGCCATTTCCTTCAGAAAAGATTAAATCAGCAACTTTCATTGTTTTCATGTTCCTTTTAAAGTAATTAAAACTTCAGTGTGGGTATTATGGAAACAATGCATTGCATGAATAAAAGAGGGCTTAAGTCATCATATGAAAAACAAGTTAGCCCCATGCTACCACATAAGAATACCCATTACAGATCAACAGAATGAACTGCACAAAATTTCCCTGACCTCAGAAATACTATTAAAATTACTTTGGGGAGCTAGTCTGTTTCTTTATTCATACTTGGACCTGATCTAAAGCTCAGTTAAGTCAACTGACAACATGAATAGACATGTACTATTTTATTTGCTAGAAATAAAATAACACATAGAAGAGCAAGTTTATGCTCTCCTTTACCTTTTATGTTGCCAGGTTCCATATCTAGTACCTTCTCACAGTCCTGCAAAGCACTGTCCCAGTCCTGAAGTTTGATTTCTGCTTGAGCTTTGTTGTTATATGCAGCTGCAGTGGGTATTACTGATATACTTCTGAAAGAAGAGAATATTGACCATGGTAGGCTCATAGCTAGAAAGCCTGAATGTAGAAACACTTCGCTATTAGAAGCTGAAACCAGTATTATAATAATATTAATACTGATACTCTAAACTCCCTCCTGTGAGACCAGAGGCAACCATCTACCAACTAGATTTACCATCTTCAGAGGTCTGTTGCTTGCCAGGGCTTAGAGCTGAGAAGTTGCAGAAAGATACTATGGCTCACCTATCACTTAAACTGTTACCTTTTGCTACTATCCATCTAGTCTTGAATAAAACTGTCAAATGAAACCTTTGAAAGTATCAAGAGTAACTACAGAGCTTTGGCAGTTATAACGGGAGGGCACATGGGCTTCTCCTTGATCTTGCTTGTAGAAGGGACTCAGGTGTCAGTGGATGAATTTTCCAGGTTTGGCTATGTGGCTGGTACTGTAGGCAGGGCTTTAGTTTCTATAACAACAGGATCATCTCTGATGAACAAGGACAACTGGGATGCATACGACAAAGCAGTACAAGAGAATCTTTGCCCACACCCTTGCTAAGCTAGCAAGAAGGACCCTGTTCACTGTGAAGAGGGGACAATAGGGAAGTGCCAGGGTGAAAGCATACTGCAAGAGATATAAAGGCAAACTTTCTTCACTGTAAGGGTGGTGAGGCACTGGCAAAGGTTGCTCAGAGAAGCTGTGGCTGCCCCATCCCATCCTTCTCTTCCTGTCATCTATTCTGTCCATCTTAAACTTTTCTTCTTTTGAAACAAATACAACAGAGATCTTGTAGCAGCAACCTCTATTAATATAAAGCCAAAGTCTGAACGTAGTTCACTGAGCACTTAATAAGGTAACCTGAAAGAGTCTTATTTTTTTTAATCCTCTGTTTATATAATCTTTTTCTGGACTGCTGCTAATTACAGACTGCATTATGGTGATGCTGTACACAGTGATTTTTCTTTCTCCTAAGAAGAGGTTATTAAATCAATTTTACTTATTACCAATTGAGGCAATCCTACCAATACGGTTTATTACCATTAATTTGTAATGAATTTAGTTTCTCAGCACGCTGCTTATCCTTTCATTTTTGTAAACTTGCCTTTGACTCTCACAGGGTTTGAAAAATCTGAAGAAGTCTGTGATACCTGCAAATTGCATCACATCACTATTTAACCATTTCTCTTCCTGATAAATAAAAATTACTATCAGGATGCAACAATGCCTTAAGGATTCTTCTGTCAAAACTTTTTGCCCTTTTAAAAAATAACCTAATTGTCACTATTTGTTTCAGTCAGAAGCTGCTTTAAGTACATTGCTCTAAAAATAATATTCACAAGTAATAGCCATTTAAGTGAAAGAACACAACAGTTATTTACTCACCGAGTATAATATGTCACTGCTTCCACATAATCACCACTGGCAAAGGCTTCATTGCCCTTTTCTTTTTCACGAGTAGCAATAAAAATCTTCTCTTTCTTTGTCATGCCTAGAAAAACAAATATTTATACATAACAACTGGCACAGATGCAATCAAAACACTATCAGCTAAAATATTCTGAACGCCATAATCTTTATTATTTTTTAAAAGAACAAGACTTACTAAAAGACAAATTCGTATTTTATTTTCTAGAATAAAAATTATTCTAAATTATTCTAAAAATAATCCTTCCAATGAGCATTCAGAGTGCAAGATGAAAGCACTCAGCTAACCTCTACCATTGGTTTGTAACAGACGTATGCTCTACTTCTTTACCTAGCACTCTGAACCTAAACACAACATAAATATTTAACTGATTATGAACACCAAAACTAGATTTTATTTCAAGTATGGCTTCAAGTTCAGTTGACCTACTAAGAACATTTAGCATCTCTAGGGGCTGAGAAACAGAGAGAAACCTTCAACTCTATAATATGCTTCTTTGATTTGTATTCACACTCCACAACACAGTATTACAATTAAAGAAAAATTGTATGTTTCTAAGACATTACCAGTTGTGTCTATTTTCTTTTTGATTATAGGTAGACTTGGCCTGCTAAAGAATCTTGCTTTTGAGTTACTTTCTTCACAGCTTTCATCAATTTTTGAACACTCCTTTTCCACATCGAACCTTAAATTAATAAAAATTACAGATTTAATAATACTGCATAGCAAGACTCCTCTACTAATAGAAAGGCTTACTGTATTTCTATTATAAACCAAAGGAAAAGAGAGTTTAAGGCTGTGTTCACTTATCCATGACTACTTAGGAAAAAGATGTTTAATCTCATCTCCTTTCCTTGTGTTGGCTTCTTTTGCGTGTGTGTGTGCTTGTCCTACTTATACATTACCTCCTCTCTCCCTCATCCCTTCTGGTTAAAATCAACCAAACCAAGAACAATGTCTGTCTCACCTCATTGCCATTGCCTGAGAAAAGGCAGGTAAAATTGTTAACCGGAACAACCTATATTCCATTTAACAAATAAATAAGATTAAATATATAAAGGATTTAACATACTTTTCCCATTCACTGTAATCCCGTGGTATGTTTTTCTTATTTCTTTCTTTGTTTTGTAAATTTTTGTTCTGAAAAAGAAACAGCCAGCCTGTAAAACAAGTTTTTGAAGTGGAAATTCACAGCCTTTTGTTTTGTTTCTGCAATACATATTCCCAGTAACCAACACTATTCACGACTTTTCTCAGCATAGTCTTCAAAACTTTGTTTTGCTTTAAAGAAAATCTTCACGTATTTCACATATCCTAGTAACCTGAGGAACTCTTCAGCCTCATACTTTATCTTCACTGGCCAGTTATATGTCACAGAGGAATAGGATAAAACTTTCAGACAGGAGACTGCTCTTCCTAATTAGAATCTTGTGCTGCCACCTTGCAAACCATCCTTTCAACACAGCAAGGGAAAACTCAGTGTCGGAAAAACACAGCCTTGTGATGAGGTGTTTGGCACCAAGATTGAAGCAGTAACCTTGTTTTAGGCTTGCCATTCCCAAGATAATGCAATGCACAGATTAATATTGTCCCTGGAAACCTCACAACAAATTTACAATGTTTTGACTTCAAAATAGTCTCTGGACTTCTTTTGACTATTTCACACTCCATTCCAGCAAATTCCCAAGATAATTTATACTCAATCTAGCTTTTAAACAAGCTCCATCACTGAGGTTTGCCTTACCTATAATTTATCCTTAGGACCTTCCTGCAACAATCAGTCCCAATAACAGATTCAACTAACTTGTATCACAACCCATCTCCTACACTAATGGCACCTATTTCCATAGCTGGCACCTTTGTCAACCTTTCTACCTCTGTCCTGAGACTGTATTTCTGCTATGTCCCTCCCTTCTTGTTGACTTCAATAATACTTAATAGCAAGGTGTGGTTCCAAATAGGTCGAACACTCAGTTCAAAATATTACCATCTACTCTGTCCTGGCCATTCAGCCCTCCTCTTACCTTGCAATCCAACATTTACTGAGCTACACTGCAACTGTTTGTAGAGTTGCAGATTTAGAATTATCTGGGATCATACAATTTGATAGAAATTGCAGCACAATCCCTAAATATCTGTACCAGTTCAACTGAGCACATGATAAACTGGACCAAAGAAACAAGCAGCAACCTCTCAAACTAGCTTTACCACTGGTGACACTGGTGACACAAGGAAATACCTCTGCAGTCGAAGTAAACACCACAATTTACATAATGCAAATGTGGCCCTTCCTGTAAACACTTCTAACTATAAAGTTAGGTTACACAAACTTTTACAGTATGCAACTTCAGAATTACTCTTAATGTTCTCAGTCTTTATAGAAGCTTCCAGGC
Organism: Amazona ochrocephala; assembly: GCA_039720435.1. Taxonomy (NCBI): domain Eukaryota; kingdom Metazoa; phylum Chordata; class Aves; order Psittaciformes; family Psittacidae; genus Amazona; species Amazona ochrocephala. The sequence continues at coordinate 22,683,077 of CM077876.1, forward strand.
CAGGCTGGACAGAGCCTTGGGCAACATGGTCTAGTGTGAGGCGTCCCAGCATAGGGGTTGGAACTACATGATCTTAAGATCCTTTCCAACCCAAACCATTCTATGATAAGCTAGACAAAATGAGAAGCACATTTTGCCTAAATGCATGTTTGGAGGAGGTAACTCCTAAATATGGCTTCTTGAAACATGAGTTATCATTCTACATCCTGGCTTATATTCGAAACTTAGGAATTTAATAAATGTTAAATCTTTTTTCAAACCAGAAGTCCTTATCTTAAATGAACACAAAAATAGTGAAACTCTCTGAATAAAACTCATTTAAGATATTTACTAATGCAATTTAAATTTAGTGAGCGAACTACAGCATGTGAATGCTCCATCCCTGGCAGTATTCAAGGCCAAGCTGGATGAGGCTTTGAGCAACCTTATCTAGTGGAAGGTCTCCCTGACTGTGGCAGGGGGGTTGGAACTAGATGATCTCAAGGTCCCTTCCAACCAAACCATTCTATTATTTTATGATTCTATGTCCTTTTAAGGAGTAACGCAGAAGAGTTTACTCAAAATGCACGATTTTTAAAGTTCTAGGTCTCATTCTTGGGACCATTGTGACCACATTGTGGCTCCAGGAGAGTCAGGAATTTCTCAATGAGTAATACTTCAGAGCATCCCATCCAAGAGGCTTTGATGAAAAATGTTCATTTGCATGCTATGGAACTGAAACAAAAACATCTCTGTCCTTGTCCTCTTTTTGCTGCAACTCACAATGCATTGATCCCACAGCTTTTGAAGCCCAGTAAACAATTTCTAGACCAAGTATCAAAACATGGACTGGCTTCAGTCACACAGAATTAGGCCTTGGTTCTCTTCTGGGCTCTGTGTTATGGTGTAAGACATTACTATTCTAGACCAAATATCAAAACATGGACTGGCTTCAGTCACACAGAATTAGGCCTTGGTTCTCTTCTGGGCTCTGTGTTACGGCATAAGCCATTACTGTTCCACGTCAGCTAAACAGCATTCCTTTTTAATTCAGAATATCCAAAATATATGAAGGTGCTACAGATACTATCACAGTGAATTTCTGTAACATAAAACTTGGGACTTTAACATGAGGAGGTATCTGAAGACAGAAATGTTTCTGGAATAGTATTAGGAACTGTGTTTGGCAAAGGAATCCAAGTCTGCTGAAATCCCATCAGTAGTCTTTTGGAAGTAAGTGTCTTTAAACTGATGCTTTAGTTCTGTCCTGGAAAAAGTGAAGCAGCAAAAATAACAGTTAAGCAATGTGGACAGTAAAGAACAGAAAAACTCAAGCTGTCTCTCCAGTCCTCTTTTCTTTTGAGATATACACATAACCTCACAGTCCTGGGCAGTGTGAAACGAAAACAGGGGTATAAGAAACTTCCACACTGTGTTAAAGAGTGAAATATGGCATAAAGTTCACTCTTTTCCTATTCATTTTTGGAAAGTCTTCCCCATGACTCCATATCAATAAAAAGAGACCACCATCTAGAGTCATAAGCTATTAGTAGTGAATTGAAACTGTACCTACATCAGCAAGAAAATCTGGTTACAGACGCAAGATGCTTTCATTTACCAAACTTGTACCCATTGGTACAATCCACTGTTTTAGGGTCAGTAAGGTTTTCCAGAATTGGCTTCATTGAAGATACAGAACTTTTTATGCATCAGAGCAGATGAACACCCTCCAATCAAATAACAACATAAAATTATAGAAGGGTTTGTGAATTTCCTTCTAGCAGAAAGTAGAAATTTATCATCCCAACTTCATATGTGATACCATATTGCAAAATTATGTGATACCAGTGTAAATAATAATTAGTCCCAAATGACTAGCAAAAAATGTTTAAAATTTGTAAAATTACACACGGCTTTATCAGCAAGAAAAAAAAAAAATAAAATCTATATTTACAGCTAGAAATTTAGTGCATACTATAGAAACAACTTCTTTTTATTCAGTACTGATCTAGTGGTGGTATAACTGTGCTGCTATATTAAAAGACTGAATTCTAAAACTCTTCCAGGACAGGTTACAATTACTTCAGAAGCCATCTGCTTGGACAAAAGGAATGGAAATCGTATACCACAGGTAAGGCAAAAAGCTGTATCTAGGTTTTCTGGGTAATAATGCTAACACCTCAACCTTGTATAGAAAACAAAAATTATAATAATACATAATTATTCCAATAAATGTTGTCAAATTATCAATTAATAAAAAATATCACACGACTTGTAAGGATCCTTTTATAAAATTTCTCACTTCCAAACTTCAAAATAAAGAACGTATTTATTTTGGACTAGCTCCTGTCTGGTCTCATGGAATAAAAGCCTACTGGCAGCTGGAGAAAATCTTGTGGCATAGCTTCTCCAAAAGGAACCTAGTTCATATGCTTAAACACCACTTTGAAATGTGAATCAAAGAACATAAAAGGGTATTTCAGAAGATTTGCTCCAGTGTGATTTCTTCATCAGAATTAAAACATTATTATAAGACACCTGCTAGTAGTAAGGAGGCACATTAGCCTTTTGTAGAGGAACTTAAAAGGTTTTTATTTCCTGGTTAACAAAATAAAACTAGTAAGAAAGGCTCAATGCCTGGAAGTCTATAGAGATAAAATTTCCAGATTTTAGAAAGGCAGATGATTAACACACATTAGAAAACTAGAGATACCTGATTAGCAGGAAAAAAACTGGAACAACGAATAGGAGGCAAATTATCTTGTCTTTCATGTAGTGGATCTGTTCTCAGGAATTGTGGTTTCTTATCATCTTCATTCATTTCTGTCACCCAGCTCTGAAAAGAAATAAATATCTGTACATTAAGGCAATAAAGCAGATATACTTCATAGTCTACAATGACACTAATAACTATCCTTATAATGCACTGCTCTTAATGGGGAAAAGCAATTAAGACAAAAAGCAAATTGTGCTTTTTTGAATAAAAAATCTACCAAAAAAAATTATAGAGCTAAAAAGGAGATTAAAGATTCAATGACATCAACTCAAGAAAATAATAAAACCCCCACCATAATCTTTTGATCACTTCCTCATTTAATCAAACAATTACATTCTACTTATGCACAAAAAGAGGAAGACTGATGCATCAATGAGATTGTAGTACTGACCATTTTAAATTAGAGTTATACTGTACCATCAGTTCACCCTTAATTGTCTCCCATTCTTCAGCTGTGAAATCAGAAGCTGTGGCTGCAGGCTTTTCTTTTCTCAGAGCCCTGCTCCTTGGATCTAAGTGCTCAATACGCTTTTCACAAAACAATGTAAGTTCAGGATAACATCCCTCCTCACCAGACCTTTAAAATGCAAAGATACAAAAGTTACAGAACTGAACTGCACTGAATCTTCCATATTTCCCTTCATGTATAGTCATCACAGACTGCAGAGGACTATTTTTCTGTTACAATTGAATTCTACTATAACCAGAAAATTCCAGGCAGTTAAGCTTCAACCACTTTCCAATACACATACATACACAGTTCAAAATTATCATCACAGTGCTCAAGAAAAAATGATTGTGTTTTTTTCTGTAGAAGTTAAACAGGAATGGCATCTGAAACGACCACACTCAGGCAAGATGGCAGTATTTGAGAAAAACTGGCATTGGGTTACTCAAATCTTTTGGATGGTTAGAACAAGACTTGGATTTCTAGCATTATCATTTGGACACTTTTAACATAATTACTTTGTTTTTTAAATTAGAAGGTCACAAAAAGGTTCAAGACAAATAGAATATTTAGGTACAGGTTCTGTGGAATTTTACAGAGCATTAATCTCATTAGTAATGAAGGTAAGAAAATATAATGTTTACCTTAATATCCTGAGAATCTTTTCCAGGTGTTTAACATCTGTGCATTTTTCAATGAACTTGAAGTCCAGGTGACCAATGGGTATTTGAAATGTTTTAGTGGTTCCTTGGTCCATAAAAAATGGTAGTGACTCATCACCCATAACTAAATATTAAAAGGGAATAAATGCAGCGATTCTGTAAGCACTTAGCTATATTTTAAAGCAATGCTAATTTGAGAAATACCCCTACTTCGTGCTCAGAAGTACCATTCTGTTATGCAAGCAGACCTATCACAACAGAAGAAAAAATTCAAATTTTAAGACCTGACCACACAAACTGGCTTTGACAGAGGTTTGCTTACAGAAGTACAGTTATGAGATATGCTTTCGAAAAAAATATGGACAAGTCTACTGATTCTGCAAGGCAGAACATGTCAGAAAGAGTGCTTAAAGATATCAATTTTTGCCTACTAGATTCTCCATTATTCTTTAAACACAACATGGTATTATCTATTTTAAGCAGGGGTGGTGTGGATGGTGCAGTACCGTGTACTTTTTTTCAGAGGCAAGATGTTAACCAACTCAGTGTATCTAATGGAACGATAACTTTTGCCTTCTCTTTAGCCAAAATAAAACCAATTGTCTTTCTTCACTAATTGCACTTTCTGGACCTCTGATTATCTTAGTTGACTAATCTAAATCTTTTCCAGTAAGTCTCTAACTGATGAAATGAGGTTTTCAAATGGGACACTTCCTGTCTCCCTGTACCTTTGAACTGCTTATCTGCATCTTCTTCTACTTTGATTCCAAGCTCTGTGGAGCAGACATTCTTCTTTTTTTTTCCTCCCCATGTTATATAGTGCTTAAAGTGATAAGTTATTTTAACAAGGGCAGCTAGCTAGCATGCAATAATAGCAACGTATGAATATAAACCCAATTAAAGTAACATAATTACACACATTAATTTTTAGTTGCACAAAAGAAGTTCATTATTTAAGCGATACTCAATCGTAACTGGTCGTAATTAGGTATTGCATAAAGACAGGATCCTGTCCTGAGAATGTGCAGTTTCAGTAGAGGAGAAACAGAGCAATACAGGAAACAACAGGAGTAAAAAGCAAGAGAGGCACACATCATTGACTGCAGCACTTTCGCCCGTGTCAATATTTCCGTGGCTGTCAGGGAGCTGCTCGGAGCAGCTCTCAGGCCAGTCGGTGACGCGGACCTCTCGGTTGCATGGCACCGCCGCAGCCCAGCGCGCCGCTCTCCCGTGGGCAGCTCCCCGCAGCCGCACCGCCGAGCCCTGCTCCACGGCTCAGACAGTGCCGCCTTCACCCCCGGCGTCAGGAATTTACCTTAAAGCCGACACCGCCGGTTCCCCTTGCACCACAGCGCGGCCAGTCCGTCCCTAGCAACTGTTGCTACGTACAACATGGCGGCCGGCGGCGCGCACGGGCGGGCGCAGGGCAACGGCAGAGCACCGCTGCTGCCCTCCTCGGTGACTGCCTTGCGAGGCTTCCGCACAGCCCCGCTGAGCTCCAGCAGCAACACCGGCGCAGCGGACACCCGCACTCACCTACCTGGTGCCGCACTGCCTCCGGGTGACGAACGCAACCGAGACCTCGCCTCAGTCGGAGGACGGCCGACTCCCGCCGCGCATGCGCTGCTAAGCCGTGTGTAGCGGAGACTGCGGGGCGGGAGCGGCTAAGGAGAGCGGCGTCGGCGGCGTTCCTCCCCCTCCACCGCGTGCCTCCGGGGTCGCGACACAGAAACACAGGATTTAGGTTATGTTTTATTAAAAGCGCAGCCCGGTTTGTTTTCAATGTAGTATTTTATTTGGCTTAGAACAACCAGTCCCCTCCCAACGCTGGTGCCTACAGCAGTACTGCCCTGCAGCCCTCGGCACTGCTCGGTGAAGCAGGTCCGCACCACTTCTGATGGCAGCAGATGCTCATCTCTGCCTTTGCCCACAGCCCCGCAGAGCCCGTGCCTTCGTGCCACCAAGCCACCTGCAGCACGAAGACTGCCCTCTCCTCAGCGGGCAGCTCTCAGCAGCCTTTGAGACCTCGTTGCTACGATACCTAAGACAATCTATCAAACAGCTCCAAAATATAATCTCAAAAATGCTTTTTTATCAGCTGAAACGACCCACTGCAGTTCATTTATGAGCCAGTATACGGCCATGCAATCTGGCACAAGGATACCTTGCTATATTGATAAGAGATAAACTATCTTAACACACACTCCAAACAGATGAAAAAAAAAAAAATTACTGGCTCATCAATACAAAACCACTTTGAACTTTTTATTACAGACCCCTGAGAAGCCACCAGAGAAGCAAAACAAGATGCTATTTCTGTTTTGGGACGCTACCCAAATTATAGCACAGATCTAATTCTTTCCTTGAGCACAACCAAGACAAGAAGCACACTGAGAATTCCTGTTTACACATTGTTCCTGATGTTTACCTTGCCTCCCCTCTTCTTTTCTGAGAGATTTTTTTTTTTGACACTTCCTTTACAAACAGGTGCCTGAATTGCGTGCTCTTAAGTCCTTTGAGATTTGCTCTTTTGAAATACAGAGTTGCGTTTCAGGCCTAGCCTTGTGTAACCTGTTTATTTTCAGTAGAATGTATTCAAACCACAGTTAATTTTATGGAGTCCATAGAAGTACAGAGAATATGTAACATAAGTTAAAATGCAAATAAAGTTTAGATGAAAGTAATGAAAATGAGGTTAACTCAAAAAGAACACAATACCATTGAACTTAAAATGACCACTGCATACTCCAACTACAATTTAAAGGACAAGTTTAGAAATCTATCGCTGGAAGACAATATAGACATAATTTAGTATAACAGTAAACTTTAATATTTCAATTTCTTAAAACATAAACAACTGTGCATTTGTACATGAATGAATTTACAAAGCAAAGTTATCAGAAAGATTAAACTGCTTCATGACATCACCATATCTTCAGCAGACATCATCGGGCATCAAAAACCACCACTGGAATAGTGCAGTTAGAGAAAAAAATTGGTTGTGGTTGAAAAAAGATGGCAGGAAGAAAGCCTGTCTAAATCTAAAATCACAACTAACTACATAAAAGCATTTTAAAACTCATCTTTAATTAACTCCACATCATCTTTCTTTTCTTAAAAGGCTGAATAATACCAAAAATCCATAGTATACCACCCAGCATACTATCATAGCTTATTATATTTTGCGTAGAAAATGTCAAAAAGAGAGAAAGTGTCAGGAAAAAGTACAAGGTGCCCAATCACACTGCAGAGATCTCCCTATAGTACTTTGCTCTACTATACTGATTTCTGGCCTTGAAAGATTCTTACATCATTACTCAAATCTTCCATTCTGTTTCCCTTATATATATCTTGTCTCCATTCACAACTTCCCAAACGCTGTCAAGTGCATGTGTAAAAGGATACATCTTTTTGTCCTTTTCTTGTACATTATTCTGTAGCCACATTCTCTGCATCTGATGGGATCTCTTGCCTTTATTTCATTTTCTGTATGACATTCTGATGTGATGGAGGAAGATAAAGGGAGTGGGTAAACAAAACCAGCAACTTTCAAGAATTTTAACAGTCAAATTCCTATTTGTGGCAAATGTAACAAAAAACAGTTGTAGTGAATTTGTAGCAAGAGCTGAATGGTATCAAGATACTGCGTAAAAAAAGAAATTAACAATCTTCAGTGCTATTTAGATCAAAGAGGATCTTCCTAAAAATCACCAGATTGTTACTGTACAGAATATATTCCACTCTTGATACAACTAGACTGCCTACTAATGAAATCTTCAGCTCATCCTCCCAAACCCCCAAGTTTATTTTCTTAAAGACAAAATATTTCAGGTATTCCCAAAGTGATGGCTCAAAATCACCAATTTTTAAGTTGTTGCCATATGCATAGATAAGAGAGAATTTGACTACTGCACTTCAAGAAAAGATAAGTAACCACATAGCATTTTCAAAAAACTCTTGAAGTGCACTAAATAGAAGGTCCACTGCCTGCACCACAAACAGACACTTGGAGAAAGCATCCTCTGGAGGTGGAGGACCTCCACACAGCAATCTCCACAAGCTCTCCAGAATTACTTCCACATCGCTATCCAAATACACCTCATGTATGTCGTACCATCACTGTGTAAAACTTTAAAGAACACGAGGATCCACACTACAACTACTCGTATTTATGCACTCTTTAGTATAATGATTAGGCATTCTTCATTATTAAAACACCAAATCTCCAGTAACAAGTAAAAAAATTGATGTCTTTTCTTTACCTCCACAAATGTAAATCATTGGCTGCTGCTTTGGAGGCTGAACATCCTTCTGTGAATCCATGCTCTAAACAAAACACACATGCACATCAAGTATTTTTAATTACTTTTTCAAGGCATACATAACCATTTCAGTATCTCAGTCTAAAGCTCAGCTTCTCAAAACCAAAGTAACATCAGGTTTCTCAGAGCTTTACTAATTCGGTATGGAAAACCTCCAAAGATCATAGAATCATACAATAGTTTGGTTGGAAGGGACCTTCAAAGGTCATCCAGTCCGACCCCCCTGCAATGAACAGGGACATCTCCAATTAGATCAAGTTGCTCAGAACCACATCCAGCTTGGCCTTGAACGTCTCCAGGGACACCACCTCTCTGGACAACCTGTGCCAGTATTTTACCACCCTCATTGTAAAAATTTTTCTTCATGTCCAGCCTGACTCTCCCTTCTTTCAGTTTAAACTCATCACCCCTCACCCTACAGCAACAGGCCCTGCTAAAATGTCTCTTTCTCATCTTTCTTGTGAGCCCCTCTTAAGTACTGAAAGGCTGCAATAACGTCTCCCCAGAGTCTTCTCCAGGCTGAACAAGCACAAGTTTCTCAGCCTTTCCTCACGGCAGAGGTGCTCCATCCCCCTGATTACTTCTGTGGCCTTCTCTGGACCGTCTCCAACAGGTCCATGACTTTCCTGTACTGAGGACTCCAGAACAGACAGCATGACATCTTCTATTTAATGAGATTTTAAACATTAAAGCCCAATTAATATTTTATTCCTATCTCCTGCCAATGCCCTACTAGAAACATAAAAAGAAATTATTAGGTAACACTATTATCAACAGTGCTATCATAAAACAAGATAAGCCTTGCATTTTCCCTTTCTCCCTCTGATACAACACTAGCTAACCTAATCTACCTTTTCATTGTTTTAAGGAATTATAAATCCTTGGAACAGACTGTAGGTAGAAGAGTAAGAGGAGTAAAAGAAAAGCAGGGGGGGAGGGGCAGAGAGAAGAAATTCCACCCTCAAAATCCTAACACAGGTGTGCACAATTATCAAACTGATCAAGAGTTTGGTAACGCAGTGCTACTCTTCAAACAATTCTTAATGCCCTATGACATTTTTGATTGATTGGATTTATTTAAAGACAAGCACTCCTTCAGTATCAGACTAAATAGTTACATATCCTCCAAAACCATGCTACCAAGCTTGAAGTAACCCTATTCTAACACAGAAATATGGCTGCACCCATAAGTTTCAAGGTTGCTGCTGTAACCACTAGACAGATAATCAACACTTTTTTTTCCACACAATTCAAGACTAGACTAGGATGTATCTCTTTGTACATGTTTTTTTAATCTTCAGAGGTAGCTGTTTGCTATGTCACTGTTCTGCCTAACAGACGAGACAAAGATTCCTGACCCTTATGCCAGTGAATCTCATTCATAATGTTTCTTTATAAGCATGACTCTTGGCTGCTTTTGCTTAAGGATTATTTCCCTATCTTCACAGTTTGTTTGAGCCAGGGTCTTGAAAATAAAATTATAGGCTTGACAGAAGCAGTTCATCCTGTTTACAAGTCTGGTCAGCACCTAACAAACCACCTTTTTAAAATCTCATTATGCCTCTCCATTTGAGAGAAGTGAAGATGATTCATTAAACTCTATAGCTTTCAAGTAAGGTTTTGCTCTACCTTAACCACAGTGGCATCTTGATACACAGGTGTGATAGCCTTTTTGTGTCAGTACATTATAGTAAGATAACATTATAGTGATGATTATAGTAATACTACATTACAGTAAGATACACTACAGTAATTAGTACTTGAAAAGAGCAATTTCCACGCCAGAGAGGCAAACTATGGAGGGACCACAGCTGAAGTGGCACACTGAGTGCTGCTCATGCAGCAAAATAATACTGCTACTAAAGACTACAGCTGTTTTGCAGTGAGGTGCCATGGATTGCCGGCCTCCACGTACCCTGCAACTAAAAGTGCTGCCGAGGTGCCGCAGGCAAAAGGCACACAGAGATGCACCTGGGTGCAGCCGCCATCTACCGCCAAGACGCGGGACGCCGCCCGCGGTATTACGTACCTGTGAGACAAACCCGCTACTTCACGTCCCGTAGCACCCACGGAGGGGCACGGCCAGCCGGCCTTCCTCAACCGCAGGCACCCCAGCCCGCCCCAATTCCGCACCGAGGCCTCCTCTACCCCCCCGCGAGGCTTTTACGCATGAGAGAAGGCCGAGGCTAGGCCAGGCCCTTCCCTACTCGCCACGGTCTCTCCACCTCCCTGCTCCCGCTCCGAAGGGGACCACCGGCTCCGACGGGAGGACCCCAGAACCCCCAATCCCCGACTACCACTCGCCTGCAGACGAACTCCACCGCCTCGCTCTGCCAACGGCGCTGGCTGATGACGACACACCATGCGCCGCTGCCGCCCTACACACCCGGGCGTGCCGCTCTGATACCGGCCGTCAGAGGCAGGGTGCGCGCGACAGGGACAGCCGCGGGAGTGCCCGCCCGCCTGGCCGGCCGGCCGCCTAGTCCCGGCGGCTCCAGCCTCCTCCCCGCTGGGTCGTGAAGCCGGGAAAGTAATAAATGCTTTTATTACGACTGTGCGCTTTAACCGCTTATGAGGAAAGCTCAGGATATTCGGTGGCATTTGTTAAATGTTCAAGCTTGCTGCTGAATCGGATCGCCGCTGTGCGAAGAAGAGAGCGGGGCAGTGCAGGGGTAGAGAGACAAGATCTAGCGCACCCGGTGTTTCAGTGTGACGGCGCCCAAACGGCTGTGCGTGCGCGGGTCGGGCAGCAGCGGGGCTTTAACACGCCCTCTTCTCTTCTCAGAGCCATTTTACCCATGACCCTTGGATAAAAATAGCATCTTGGTATTCCTAGAATAACAGAATGGTTTGGGTTGGAAGGGAACTTAAACCTCAACCAGTTTCAAACCCCTGCCAGGGCCAGAGACACCTTCCACTAGACCAGGTTGCTCAAAGCAGCGTCCAGCGTGGCCTTGAACACTGCCGGGGGTGGGGCAGCCGCAGGTTCTCTGGGCAGCCTGTGCCAGTGTCTCACCACCCTCACAGTAAATAAATTCTTCCCAATGTCTAATCTAAATCTACACTATCAGAGATTAAAGCCATTCCCCTTTGTCCTATCACTACATGCCCTTGTAAAAGTATTTTAAGCTTGTGGGCAGTATCATATGTACCCGTATTAATGCAAATTTACAAGCCGCGATACAATACATTTTAAGTGTGAGTTACTATGAAAGAAATTTCGGTGATTCCCGAACTGGAATAGCACAGATGAGACTTGGAATGACACCGGCTGCGCTCTCGGTCCCAGGCTCAGCGTAACTGGTGCTGCAGATTTGGAATCCTCACTGGGCATTTAGCAGAATAACCCATCTTTGCTTTATTCCTGGAAAAAAAAAATACTTAACAAATACTGTTTTGAGAATATGCCAAATTTAATGACTTCATCATTTAAAAGGTTCTCTAATTTAAGGAATTGTGTTTCTTTTCCTGAATACTGAGTATAAAATGTTCCCTAAGCACCCAAAGCCGTGGACGTGTATGAGGTTTTACCAATTGTAATTTATTGATACTGTTCTCATAGTAGCAAATCACCTTCATACATTACCTACAGCTTATCTAAAATAAACTCGGCGAATAATAAATAGTTGCGGTTTTCCTAATTTTTTATTTAAGTTAAACGTAATGAAAATACAGAAGTGATTTCAGGCTGCTCTGAATAAATATATAGAATAAAGGGATTGTGAAGCAGAGTCTGGGGGAAACCTGAACCCTGCCTTTCATGGTAAATGCATGCGAAGTAATTACCATCTCATAAACGAACAAACAAAAAGCGACTGTTATTTCCCCACGGCCGTTTTATGTTTTAAAACGCGTTTGTCAAACCAGTAATTTTAAAAGGACTTGTTAGTAACGCCACCATGAAAAAGTCGGTTGAAGTTGATTCTGTGAAGCTGCCTCCCGTATTAGGGAGGAAATCTTATAGTTGCTCAATTATTGGCAGCTTTTAATTGTTCCCTTGGAAAAAACAGATGTTTTACCAGATCTTAAAGGTTCGGTTCCTCCAGTCGTTTCTGCAACAGCCCACTTCCCCCAGAGGAGCGCTTTAACAGCAGTTTGCGGGCTGAAGGGCGGATAAACCCTCGCCTAAAGACGCTCCTTGGATTTGGAGCAGCAGAAAGGATTGGGGGCTGTGTGGGAGACCTCCACTGTCCCAGAAAGTAAGACAGCTCTAGGGGAATTGGTAGGAAAGCATAAGAAAAGGCTTGTCGGGCTAGGCTTGGAGGTGCAGGGTTATTCTAGATGATAAGCAAAGGCGGTCAGAGCCGAGCGCAGCGTATGTTGCAGACTGTTTTACCTCGTTTTGTTTAGAAGCAATTTTATCAGGTTTGGGGGGTTGGGTTTGTCGTGTAGGTTTGAATTTTTCTGATTGGTTGCTTGGTGGGTGTGTGAGGCTTTCTGTTAAATCACGCTTTGTTTTTAGTGCGATACCTTTGTGTATTGCATTAAATGCGGCAATTACGAATTGTTACAACTCTTTTTTTTTTTTTTTTTTCGTCTATCCGGGTTTGAGTGACAAGAGATAGAACTTGCAGCTACTGACCCGCTTTAAGGAGTTAGCAAGCTGCCAATTTCACAGAAAACAGATAATTTATTTTATAAATAAATACAACTATTTGAAAAATGTTTTCTTCTGACACATGTGAGATAGACAATACTACAGAAGGCACTTCCGGAAAACTTGTATTACATTCTGGAAAGTTTCGAACGATTTCTTCTTCTAAACAGGAAAGGGCAGATACCCCGACTTTTAAGCCTGTGTTTCCTGAGGCCACACTGAGCCTGCCGGGCAGGTCGGCGGTCAGAGGCTGGAGGTTGCCAGACGGGAACGCTGCAAGTTTGCGGAAGACAGTACCTCATTTTGGCGTTTCTTTGGAAAGCCTCTACTTTCTTCTTTAGATGTAGGTGTTGCTTTTAGAGTCGCACACGACGATTTCATATCTTTCCTTCATTGTCCTGGTGGAGGGAGAAAACTGGAAGTGTGAAGAGGAAAAGAAGCAACAAAATTAGAGATAACCCGGGTTATATTAGCGAGATGAAGGGGAATAATACCCAGCAGGAGAACACTACAATGATTTAATTGGTTTTTCTTTATGTCCCTGTGTGGCAAGCTCCTGCTTCCCCCACCCGGCAGTCCCGCTTTCTCCTTACAGAGCTCACAAAAAACAGGCGCCCAAGTACTCGTGGGTTTGTTTATTCCTTTTTTTATTATTATTCTTAATATACAGATTAACTAAAACCACGCAATTTCTCACTATCTTCCACCTGACGGTTTATTTAGATGGCGCTTGACAAACGCTCGGTGATTGCTTAGTTCCTGGGCTGTCGGGTACAAATGTACTAATTTACTCGCATTAATTGGCACCCTTATAATTCAGCCTTAAAGTCTGTGGTGTAAAGTTCGTAATGTGCGAAAGCCTGTGGCTGGCAAGATCAAACCGCGCCTCTGCAATCCTCCCCTCAGCCCTGGCGGTCCCAGCAGGGAGCTGAGGGGGGCTCCCACAGAGGCGGGAAAACCGCGCCCTCTCCAAGCACCTGAGGAGAAGCAGGGTGCGAGGAGGAACTACTCGGGGGGTGCCTTTAATAGTGGGCTGGGTGCGGCAGGGACGCAGGGATGAAGTATAAAGTGTAAGGAGAAGGGTGAGCCTTCTCATACCTCGGAGGAGTGGGCTTTCGCGATCGGCGGAGCCATTCTCTCTAGGCTCAGGCCCTCACCCCGCCGCCCTGCCCTGCCTGTCCTGAGGGCCGCAGCACGAAAGGGGTGGGCGAGGCAGCGCGGGGCGGTTGGTGCGGCGGGTAGTTCAAATCCAAGCGAGGGAAAGCGGCAGCACGCGAGGAGCCGGTGTGGGTGGAGAGAAGCGAAGCGGCTCCTCACTAAGGGCAACGGGCTCCAGAGCCGGGCGGCGAGCTGCTGAGGCGGTAGGATCCCACTTCTCTCCAGTCTGCAGGTCCTCGCCTTCAGCCCTCAGGGAGTCCCGCCAACCGCCTCAGCTGCACCCGGTGGTAGGGGGCCTCTAGGCTCTGCATCCTGTGCCCAGCCATTTGCCAGATGAGGGGGTAAAGCTGTTGCTTTGCTTGTGTCCGGCATTCCAGGTGCCTGAGGGACCCTCGGGGATTGGTCCCTAGGTAGCCGTTATCTGCATCGCTGGGTAATTAGACATTGCAGTGAACGCATAGACAGATAAACTGGTAATTGTGTCTCAGCTAGGTAATGTTTCTCTTGCACCTCTCGCTCTTCTCTCCACATCCTTTCTCACTTTAGGTAATCAGTAGCTGTAAATAATACTTTGACTACAGAACTTTTCCTTTGGAAGATTTTGAGTTGCTTAACAAATTAGGGTAAGTGACTCACATCTTACAGATAGGACCTAGCTACACAATCTTCAATTTTAATACCTTTGAAGGCATTCATTATTTCCCTGTTTTTATATATGGATGCTTACGGAGCAGTCTTCAGATAATTTTACTGCAGATATGGTATCTGTTTAAATAGCAGAGAAAATAAGTCTTGTATCACCGGAACTTTACCTTTATCTGTTTTGTTAAAAATGTTGACAAGGACAGAAAAGTTCAAAGCATCAGTGTTCAGTGTGTGTTACTGGGGAATGTAAATTAGTATTATAAACAAGTGTGACTCCATCCTAGGACCCCTGTTTAAGTTACAGGCACCACTTATCACTGCCTTCTATGACCAACATTTTTATCTCTTTAAGACACTGTAAGACTATGCTTGTCAGGAATTATTCCTTGTCTAAGTACCAGAATCCTGTTCTTAATTTAGTTTGGGACTCTGAATACGAAATATTTTGTTCTGTAAACTGTCAGGAACATTGCAGTTGACTTTTAGATCAATTTGAGGGCTACAAAATTAGTAATAGATGTGAAAAATGCATACAGCACAAGAATCTACATCTAGAAGATAAGGATTTTAGTCCTTCCTCTGTAATTGACTCGGTTGTGTGACCAGGCTTCCCTGCACAGGTGTTTTATGATGTCTAAGCCAAGGTTAACAACACATTCAGAAATTACCTCAAGATCACAAAATGAAAAGGGCTTGATGTTTATCAGATCTTGCAGATGAAAATTTCCCCTCATAAAAAAGGGAGTGTTTTATAATTTAGACAGGTCATAAGAGGTTTTATTAAGCATCTCTTATGAATGTAAGTAGCACCTCATTCCATTATGAGAGATGTTCAACTCTGAAAGCCTTTCCCTTCTGTAGTGTATTTGTAAAATGAGACTTTTTGTTAAACTAAATCTTAATTTGTACAAGGAAAAAAGTGTATACAAACCTGAGCTGTATACCGGGACTTGCTGTGAAGAAGTATAATGGACTTTGTTCACTCTGTATTGCAGCAGCTTGCTTAAAACTGTTTCGAAGTTGTTCTCCCAGAATTGATCTGGTAAGTTCACAGGCTCCTCCTGCTGGGCGCTGGCGTACTTACAGCGTATTTTTAGCTTTTGCTTGAATTATCAGCGTTTCTTTAACTCCGCTATTCTGTTCTCTGCTACAGCTGCAAAAACCTGTTTTTCTATGATTTTTATGTTATTTGAAGCACAAGTTTGCTTAAGTTTTCTTATACTGTTATATATTAAATTTCCTCTACTTTCAGTTGTTCGTAAGGTTAAGTAATTTCTCGCATGGGATGTCTGAGAATGAAACTTGAAGAGTGAGTTTTTCCTTTTGCTATTTCTTTAGCATGTTGCCTGAACGCTAAGTTTCTAAACCTGCAAGCCTGTGCACTTTTGTTAAATGTGTGGTTAGTTTCACTGTGTTCAAGGAAAATATTAATATTTTTAAAGGTCAGCGTGCATATGTGATTTGGGGGGGCAGGGCACTGAGGTTTTGGATAGCCAACTCTAAGTAACGCTCAAAGTTTAAAGGTCTATTTATCAGCATTTTTGGTAGGAATATCTCCTGACAATGTTTGAAAACTACTGCACTTCCACAAAATTCAGCATAGAAAACTAAAAGCTCTATTCTTGTAGATTACACAATGATAACACCTTATTGTTACTACAGGTTTCTTACAGGTCTTCCTCCTTTTATGAAAACAAGAGATGTGCTGATGTGATTCTCTGCTCTTAGCATAAATAATCATCCGAATAGCAGCAATACACTACAAAGACTCTTCATACCTTTTTCCTATATTTTAAAGTTATTTTCTAGTTCATAACACAGCATTTTCAGCCTATTGCCTAAAATGTTGAAAAGTGAGGCAGATGAAACAGTAAACACTGCTTGGAGTTGGTCCTCCACTGTTAAGAAAGTTATCCCTAATTCATTCAATAGCTAGCTTAACGCCATGCACTTGTGTTTCCTATTTGTGATGTCATTTATTTCACAAAATGAAAACAAGGGATGAGGAAAGAGCAGTGAGGGGAAAACAAATGAGGAAAGAGCAGTGAGGGGAAAACAAGGAACCTGTAAAGATAAATGGGAGAGGGAAAAGAAGAAGGCCAGACTTCAGAGTTTGTTGTCATCTTGAATCATTTTTACATACCTTTCTTTTCTGGAAGAGTTTTCCTCAATTATGTGGATAGATTCTTTTGTTGTTGTTGTTGCTGCTTTAAATCTATTTGATTTCATACCAGTACAGCTTAATTCTGTAGGCCTTTATGCCCAGTTCTGTTTGCTGTGCAATATCCTGTTCTTTTTGAAGTTTTATACATTGCTCTCTCCTCCGAGTAGAAACCAAAATAAAGCATTTTCTATACTGCAATGATCTTCTAAAGTGCCTTCAGTACAGGTCAAAGAATGCAATTAAATCATCTAAGATCATCAAAGAATAGTTCCCCCTTAACCGCATGGCAATTTGGGTTCCCACTGCTTGTGTTTGGTGTCTAGGGGCTTGACTAAGTCAGAACTTTTGAAATATTAGCTATATCTTAGAATTTGGTGTTTAAGCCATCTTTAAAGTTTCCTATGTTTGTCTGTTCTAAAAATTCAACCACTATTTCCAGGCTTTATGTTCTAGAATATCAGTTTTAGAGGCCAGTAACATACCCCAGAAAAAGGTGCTGATTCAACCTTTGAAAGTCTTTCAATGTTGATGTGAACTGCTACCGTTTCTGTGAGAACAGCCCTCAGACTGGCATTTATTCATAACCTCTTTTATTGTGTCTTGTGTTCAGAAAGCAGTGGCCTGGCGTGTTGCTACTCTAGTTAGCATATGAATGGCAAAAAATTAGTCTGTATTCTTACATCTGCTATTTTAATGGATGCATCGACCACTTGTAACTTTTTTCCAGGAAAATATGTAGTAGTCCTTGAAAGCTTTTATACTTAATAAGTTTGAAGGAAACTTTATTTCTGTGTGCATGATGAGAGAATGTATATAGCCAGCCCATCAGTTTCTTCAAAGTGTAAAGCTTCAGAACATTCAGTTTACACACAGAACGGAGCAAAAGCAGAGAGCTTCTTTATGAGAGAACATTTAAATGCTGAGGCAGGTAAGAATGCATCACTGTTCCCTTTGTAACTAGAGGTCAAATTTTTTCCAACCAGGGACTGTAGGGGTCTAAATAAGGGACCTGTAGACTTGTGACTTCATGCTTAATCCTCTCATTTTTCTCAAGGAAAATTGTCTAAACTAATCTGTTACCTTCTTAATAGCTCCTGCTAGTTCTTAAGGACTGAACTGTTGGTGGTTGGATGAATCAATATCACAGTGCTAATAAGAACCTTGGTCCTGTTGGAATGAGAGGGAGTTTTGTCACCAGTTTCAGCACAGATGAGATGAGTTGCTGTGTTACCTATTTGAAGTATTTTTCCTTGGATGAGGATTGGCAGATCAATTGGCTAATTGGATATATGTTTTAATATGCCTCGTGGTATACTATGCATTTTAATTAGTTATTCTAACAATCTACTTGTTTGTAATTGATCTTTGTTTTCATGTATAAGCACTGTTTCTACCTAGGACCGATGAAAATATTTTTTGTCATGGCTGCTAGCTTGACAGATTTACAAAAGGCTTTCTCACTAATCTGAGGGTGATTTAGTGACTACTTTTATCATTTATTTCAGAAGTAACACTGGTATCCTCCTTTACAAAGTCAAAGTACCAAGCAGAAGATGTCGGACAGTAGTTCCATAATGTTCAATGCTCTTAAAAGAAATAGATTAACATCTCCCAGCAGCAGTTTGAAATACTCCAGTTTTAAAGACACATGTCGCACTTCGTTATTTTGGGGCAGCAAATGCATTGAGTCAGTGAAAGATCCTGATGTAGAACATAGAGAAGTGCTGAGTGCAACAAGTTTATCATTGCTACAAGAGCATTCTGAGCACATTCGTCCAAATGTCCCCTTTTCTCTGTCATTATCTATTGAAAATGAAATGAATTCTATCACCTTATCAGAAAGAAAAGAAGCAAATAGAAGTGCAGATTTTTTTGAAACTCCTAAAGTGAGTAGAAAAAGCTCCTCACTACGCAGGAGGCTGCTTTTATCTAAGGCTGTTCCAGCTGACACAACTGTAGGATGCTGTGAAAGACAAGCTGGTTCTTCAGGAAGCATCCAGGAGAAAATGCTCTCTTGTGTTTTGAGCTCTGAAGAAAAACTTCCACAAACTGCTTCAGATTTTCTAAAAGATAAAAGTTACAAATGTCTGACAACTAGTACTTCAAAAACTGAGGACTCTATTCCTGATTGCTCAAAGAGGAGACTTTCCTTTTCACAACAAAGAACTTCTACACTGGATGAGTCCAAATGTAAGGATCTCATATTGCTAGAACCAGAGTGTTTATCTCCAATTCAATGTAAGGATGTTATTGTTAGCAATGCTAATGAATTCAATGAAAGTGCCCTTATAAGTGTTGCTAACAGGTTGCTTAGGACTCCTACTTACAGTGTGTTACCTGAGGCCAATGAGGGTAAGTTTCTGACTTCCATCAACAGTTCTGTAGAGAACTTTAACTTTGACATATGTGATATAAATTCTCCCCCTGTTAAGCTGGCAAGTTACCCAGATCTTTCAACACCTGAGGATAGTGGATATAATTCACTTCATTTGGACAAATCAGGAGACTCCTTATCTGATCATGAGGGATCTTCCCAAGAGTTCTCCCAAAAACGTAAAGAAGATTCCAAAATTCTGGATAGTAAAAGAAAAACAAGAAAACTTGAACGAGTTAGAAGGTTATCCACTCTTCGGGAACAGGGCTCGCAGTCAGAGACAGAAGATCATCATGGCAGTCCTTCTACTTCAGCATGTATGGTAACAGAAGAAAGCAACTTTGTCAGTGAAGACAATGCATTAGTTTCAGAACAGCCTAGTGGAGATGTAGTTATAAGTCATGGAGATCTTTCAAGAACTCCAGCTCTGAAAGTAGTTCATGAAATTTGCTTGCAAAGACAAAGATCAGACCAAAATCAGATATCGGAGAATATTGATGGAACAGAAATATTTGCATTAGAACATGCTCTTGCTGGACTTATTGGCAAGAAAATGGGCCTTGACAAATTAGATATTTTAACAGAGTTAAAATACAGAAATTTAAAACATGTTCTTGCTGTAGTTTTAGATGCTTTGACAGTGGAAAGTCTATGCAGGTAAGTTCTACTGCTTCCTTCTTCCCTCCTGCCCCCTCCCCCAAAGAGGAAAATGTGTTTCTGCAAATAAACCAGAATGACTTCTGGAATAGTATCAATAGATTTAGTTTGTTTCTAAGGAAATGAAAAAGTTTTGTTGCCATTAGAAGGCTGCATGGAGACCCTGTAGCAGCCTCCCAGTATCAGAAGGGGGCCTATAGGAATGCTGGGGATGGACTATTTATTAGGGACTGTAGTGATAGGGCAATGGGTTAAAACTTAAACAGGGGAAGTTTGGATTGGATATAAGGAAAAAGTTCTTTACTGTGAGAGCGGTGAGGCACTGGAATGGGTTGCCCAGGGAAGTTGTGAATGGTCCATCACTGGTGGTGTTCAAGGTCAGGTTGGACAGAGCCTTGTGTGACATGGTTTAGTGTGAGGTGTCCTTGCCCATGGCAGTGGGGTTGGAACTAGATGATCTTAAGGTCCTTTCCAACCCTAACTATTCTATGATTACCTGAGTGGCTTTTTCTGTGTAGTTTTAAAAATATATTGTATGGGGGGAACTAAGAACCAAAACAAACAAAAAGCCAAGCATGGGGATTAGTAAATTTAAATCACAGTATTTTTAAAATGTAAAATATATTAAATTCTATTTAAGCATAGGAAGTTTGTTCTTCTCATTACAAGTTCCCCAACAATGCATAGTACTCAAAACACATTTTCTGGATTTTTATTTTTCTTGTGTATTTAATTTCCTCAGTTATTTCTAAGTACAAAGATGCTCAAAGAATTTTGCTTCCTGAGTAATGTCCTAGATTAGTTTTTAATCAATAGAAGCTGTCACTTATTTCCATAGTTAGAGGGAATGGGAGAATAGGAATAAAGGCATGGATTTTTTTGATAACATTTAATGCAGGAAAATTTTACTTTAGAAACTAACTTGGTAAGTTGAAGGAAGAAACTTATTTAATTTTTTAAGTCAAAGATACCCTGTGTTATTTATACTGCAGCTGTTCTTTAGGCTCTTCTATTATTCTATACAATGGTGTGTAAGAGTATATGACAGCTGTATTTCCTAACAATATGGTGAACTAGAATATAGCAGTAGTCTGTAAAATGACCAATAGGACATGGAATCATGCAAAAATCTTTAAAAGGTAGTTTTACTAACATGATTTCTGTACTTCTTGGCAAAAGTGTGGAGGTGGGTAACTTTTTTCATTAATTTATTCCAGCATTTGGGAAGTAAGCAAAAGCTGGCGTGAAATCATTGTACAAGATAAAAGTGCAGATAAGAGGAGAAAGTTGTACATAAAACACCTGAAAGAAGGAACTGGGGTAAGGTTGGTCTCAAAGGTAATTTTTTTTTTTTTTTTTTTTTTTCCATGTGTGAATCAAGACAGGTCAGAGGAAAAAGGAAACATCTTGTAAAGATACGGAAAGGTAGCTGGTACATTTCCAACATAAGTATGTGAAGGATTCTGGTAGGAGAATGTAATAGCTATTATTACTTTTCAACTGTCCACAGTTTGAGTACTAGTCTTTCAGCTAAGAAAGACACTCTGCCCTGCCCCATGCCCCTTGAGAATCCTGTAGGATCTCTTCCTTAACTGATTCTGGCTCTAGATCTGAAACCCTGTTCACACCTTTGTGCCATGCTTTTCCTCATTTTCCATTTCACTCTATGCTGTAGGATGCACCCTAGACTACTCCCTGTTTACTTTCAGGACTGCTTGTGGCAAGGCTTCTTCATAGTGTACTTGTGAACATCAGGACATGTAGAAATTTTTTAAGGGGCATCTAGAAAAGAAAGCATGTTAATAGTAGCATATATATTTTTTTTTTTTCCAGATCTTCCATGTGTGTATATACACACACTTCAGTATAACCTTGCTTTAATTGTGACAAAACTTATACTTGCTATTTTCATGCTTGCTGTTGAGATGCATCCGAATTTGGAAACATGAAGACTTCCAGTAGAGAGTGCTAAAAGACAGTTGGCTTTTTTCCCCTGCTCATGGGACATTTTTAATAGTTCCTGTTTCTTGTTCTCTTACTAAACATAAATACTTAATGGAAATACAGGCACTATACATAATTTCATTTCCTAATGTGTTGTTGCAGAGGGAAAACAAAATAAAGGGGCAAAACCCAGCTGCAAATTTCAACTAAAACCTTATTTCCTTTTGTGTGGTTTTTTTTTTTATTCCTCTTGCTCCCCTCCCCCCCCCCAACTTTAACAGGAATATTTATTGAAAGCTGAAGATGCTGCCACAAGACTAAATGTCCTCAATAGATCTGCTCTAAGACCTGTTCAAGCTCAAGCCAGAACTCCTGTCTTGCAGACGCTACCTTCATACACTGAAGTTACACCTAGGAGATGCAGTTCTGTTCCCCATTCAAGTAGTAGACAGGAAGAATACATCAAAGTAAGTAGCGAAGAAACTCCTCAGTTTCAGTTTTTAGAAACTTTTCATTTACAAGGCCTAAGTAGCTCTCGTCTCCCTCCTCTTGCTACAGGTTGCTAAAAGTCTGTGCACTGATGAAGCTATAAAACCTTGTCCAAGATGTCAACATCCTGCTAAATATCAATTGATAAAGAAACGGGGACTATGTAGCAGAGAGACATGTGCATTTGAGTTCTGTATTTTATGTTTGTGTGCATTCCATGGGTCACAAGAATGTAATAGTTTGTCTGTAAAACAGAACAAAAAAGATGCTCCTCCAGGAAGTGCCCAAAGCAAAAGAAATTTAAAAAGACTCTAAATTTGTAAGGCATGTAAGTCCGTACATTTAATTCCCTTCCCCTTTTTACTAAACTCCTAATCTTGTTCATATTATTCCTAAATACATGCATTTTGAAAGTCTCATTCAATGTGTTTTTGCTGACTTGTCAAGATAACTTCTCATATATATATCTTAATCAATTTAGCAGATTTTTTTGTTTCTGAAAAAAGTGAACGTTTTAAAACATTTTGTCATGTTTTACCTGTTGTGTAGTAGCTGGGCATTTGCTAATATCTGGATTATTTTAATAAAGTATCTTAAATGTAGTCTTCAGTATCTGGCTTCCAGCACCTCATAGATGATTAAAAATGGAATTTTTGTCTTAATGACAAATTAAAGAAAATTATTTTTAAAATAAATCTTTTTAATTTAATTTATTTATTCGCTTTAAGTTACAGTGAATGTTATAAAGTGGAGCACTAGGTACATACACAAAAAATACTCCTACGTATACAAATGATGATACCTCAAAAGCAATATATTAGTTGTCTGAATTTTGTATTAGAATAATTCTCTTAGCCTCTGTAATGCAAGTCAATAGAATAGCAATTTCTAAACCAAGTTGTACTATGTGAATGTTTCATTGTATGTTGTTTGTTTGTTTCTTTTTTCAGAGTGTTTGTCTTTACTTGAAAAATTCAGGTGATACTTTATATATCCACACATCTAAGTATGCTATTGCATTACCCTTGTTGCTTTGAACTTAGTTTTATACTTAGTCTGACTTTACTTTGGCTCCCGGATACTGGGTCATCTTCATACTTCTGCTTGAATTAAAGGATTATCTACTGCTAGAAATCATTCTTTCTCGATCTGAGGATTTAATTAAGGAAATTCACTGATTTTTGCTCTTGAACTGAATATGCTGACCCTTTACAGTAAAAGAACTCAGTCTGTCTCTTACAAAAGTCATTTGAGATACTTTTTGTTTGCTTTTTTTTTTCCCCTCAAAATCCAGGTGACAGAAGTGGACACAGTACCTGCTCTATGAAGAGAAAGTATCAATTTACTTTTCCAATTGATATTGTCCTATTTGTCCTTTCAAGGAGTTCATTTATCATCAGCATCTTGCAGAACGCTTGTAGTCAGCTGGTGTTTCTTCCTCACATTTCTGTTTTTTGTCCTCTGTGTTATATTTGTGATGATGTAATTTTACTGTATTTGTAGGTAAGCCTTATCACTGAGCCATTTAAAAAGTGGTCTTAAAAAAAAAAAAAGCTTTCAACTAAGCACAATAAGCTGTGTATTTGCCTCTAATATTTATTAACATATATAATTCACTTCAGGATGTTCTAGAAACATAACTTCCTCATCTCTAACTGTTAGGATTTGTAATTTGGTTAGTACTTTTAGTGTACCTGACTTCTGGGGTAGTAGCTCCCCATAGCATTTGGAAGGAGGAGAAATAACATGGTTAATAAGATGCTTATGGAAGTTTTGGTACTGAATCTATTAACCTAACATGGTATTATGAAAGAAAGGACCAGTGCAATATATCTACCAGAATCCTGTTTATTGCATGAATAAAATTATCAACACTTTCATTCAATACATACTGGTATTTGCTAAGCATTTGCATTATACTTGTCTAGGGTTAGACTGGTAGCACTTGAACTGGAAGACTGAAAAAAGAGTCTGTATAGAATCAATTCTGAAGAAAAAATTGAGGGGAAGGATTTGAGAGCAAGTTAGGGGTGTATATTGGTTCTGGTATAGGCATTATTGTTTTCTAAAGGTAGCATCTTGAACATCTGCAGTGTCCATTCATCAAGGAGTAGCTTGAGAGGAAAAAATCTTGAATACTGTTTCACAATTTTGAGTTTTTTCTCCTGTTCTGGCATCTCTAAAACTTTTTTTCCCCCCCTCTTCTAAGTGTCTCACAAAAATCTTTTCTTGAATCAAATGTCTCTTGTTCAGTTAGGTCTCACAAATGTAACTATGCTCTGGTGTTCAGGTGAAATGAATTCTCTGCTGTCAGCCAGTAGCTACACTTAGTGTGTGCAGAAAGAATAACATATCTAGTAGAGCGCAAGCTATGTTGTAGATATCTCACAGCCTCTAGTAGTTTGGGTAAAAGGAAACGGAATTCTTTCCTAATGTTTGATTGCCTAGTGACAAAAATGAAGGCTCTGGGGTAGGAGAGTGGAAGTAACATTTGAGTCCTTGTTCATATGCATTTTCTATATACTGTATCTCTCAATTAGTCTCCATCAGGACTCTTCATTAGGGACTGTGGTGAGAGGACAAGGGGTAATGGGCTTAAACTTAAACAGGGGAGGTTTAGATTGGATCTGAGGAAGAAATTCTTTACTGTGAGGGTGGTGGGGCCCTGGAATGGGTTGCCCAGGGAAGTTGTGAATGCTTCATCCCTGGCGGCGTTCAAGGTGGGGTTGGACATAGCCTTGGATGGCATGGTTTAGTGGGAGGTGTCCCTGCCCATGGCAGGGGGGTTGGAACTCGATGATCTTGAGGTCCTTTCCAACCCTTACTATTCTATGATTCTATCAGGTACCACTAAGCTATATCAGTTTGGACTTGAAATAAATAGAAAAGGAGAACATAGGTTCCTACTTTCTTAAAAACAAACACACTCCCCTCAAAACAAACAAACAAAAGCAAATCATTAACCCCCACCCCCTAAAAAAACCCAAAACAACATTAACACAAAGTCAAACCCAAGCACAACACCCCTCTTCTCCTTCCCCCTCACCACCCAACAGTCCATGAGTGTCAGGGGGTCTAGGGATTCATGTCCAACATCTTTTTCTGATGGGCTGAATTAATTCTCGGAGACTCAAGGTCAGGTACTAATACTTAGTAGTACCCAGCTAGCACAGGGAAGAAGGATGCAAAAGTGGTCTTTAGCTAAAAATGACAATGATCAGAAGTTTCCTAAAATATTCTGCCCGTCATTATTCTCTAGCTCAACAAGTTTTCTTACAATTGACAACAGATTGTTGGAAAGGGAGGAGTGAATTGTCTTTCACTCTGGAAGATGGGGATGATGAGATTAAAATTAATGTTCAAGATAATATTTGATTTATTGACTGCTGAAAGTCTTACTCTTGCAACCCTTATTTCCCTTCAGAGAGGCATGTTCTGTAGTAGGAGGAGTGATATTACCTACAGAGGATGCCCAGGGAATGCGTTAATGTGTTTAGTTTTTAGGAGGTGATAGTTTGAGCCAGACCTGCGGGTTTAAATTCCTAAACAAAGCTTAGAAGCAACCTTTGGCTCCTGGCAAACATTGCTGCAAGGATTGTACTTCATAAATCTTTATTTTTTTGGAGCAGCAGCCATAAACCTCAAGTGGTTTGTAGAAGGAAACTGAAATTACTTAAGCCTCTGGTCATTCTTTCCTTGGTGATAAGTATGGAAGAGCTTAGGCAAAAAAGAATTGTTATAGATCTTTCGAATTGTTTGTAGGATAAGAGAGCATTTGTATGTTCTATCACTAGCTGGCTAAAAATGATTAAAAAAAAATGTTTCTTATTTTAAGTATCTCATCAACACCTGTCGTATTATTTTCCTATTCTGTATACTGGTTGTTCATTGGTACCCCTTAGGCAATTTAGGCAATGTAGGTTAATTTCAATACAAGAAGTTAATTCCCTTTCTTTCTGTTTCCATAGGCACATGAAGAAATACAGCATTGTCACATTAGAAAAGGGATTCCTGGAGTCTAGCACCAAGCTCTTAAATCAACTCATCAAATTCTACCTTAAAACTGGATACAATACTGTCTTATGACCTTTAGGTTGGAGACCTTTTGCTCTACTGTTCACATAGCTGGTTGCCTTTCTTTTTAAGAGTTGCTATTCAAGTAGTTATTCTGTTCTTCCACTGAGACTTTTTCCCACAGTTTTGTTATGATAGAATGGTATAAATACCACCTCACTCTTTATTTCATTGACAAAAAACTGAACTTAGTCTCATCTCTTAGATACAACCTTTGTTACTTGTACGGTCTGAATGACTCTTTACTGTTTCCATTGGAATCTGTTCTTTGAGTCAATGTAACCAGTACTCCAGGTAAAACCTCCTTAAGATCTTGAATAACATTAGGGCTTTATTTTCTCTAGCAGAAATAATTTGACCAATACCTATAGAGACTAACATTTCTTTTGTGTCTAATGCACACTCACAGTTTAGTCACTAGGTGCAGTACTCCCATGTTGTTCTCTCACAGATTTTGAAAAGATTAATTTTTTCCATAAATTCTTACTGAACCTTAAGTGGGTAACTTTGTACTTTGTACTTCAAAGTTTCAGGCTTTCTTCTTTCTCTAGTTCAATGTTGCAATGACTTAATATTTGGGGTGATTATATTAAATTTTTATAAAAGAAAATGGTGACTCTTACATGATTTTTGATGCAAAACATCCAGCAGATTCTTTCGTCACCTGTCAGATGCCCAAAGAAAATCCGACTGTTTCTTGGGAATGATGTGTTTCTTTTTAGTTAAACAAAAACAAAGCTTGCTTTTACTTTCTGAGCTCTGATTAGTTGAAATTCTCATTACAAAAAGACTTAACACATTTTTTCCTCTTAACTTTGACAAGCCACTGCGCAGTGTTAGAACCTGCCCAAACTTATCAGAAGCCTAAATGCTCGTGAGGCCTTATTGAGCTGGATGCTAATGGATAAGTAGTAAAGAAACCACCTCTTCAGCTGAAAATATGGGTGGCTTGGCATTCTGAATGAACTCATAAACACTGTTAAATATTAGAAGCTTCATATAAAAATAGATTTTTGAGTTGGAGACTGAAATTCAGGAGTTAAAAGCCCCTCTAATTTCCCCTCTGCGCTCTAAACTCATTCTGAAAACAGTTCTGCTAGGGTGGTTGTGTCGTAATTCCCCTCAATCCCTGGCAAATCAGATGTGGAAACTGTGCCCGCATTTCAGCAGCTTCCTTTCAGTCCTGAACCACAGTGAAAAACCTGTTTCTGTAAGCTGTTTAAACATTGTGTCATGACTAGAACCGGCTGAAGCCTTAGAAGGATAACTTCTGGGAAGCAATAGTACCCTAGATAAACACAGTAACACTTGGTTAAAGTTATCATTTGCAGCTGCAAGGTTGTTGCAGAATTAGTCAGCAGTTGTGCAGTGGTCTTCCACTTCAGCAAAAATGTTAATTATCATCCTAAAGGACTGCTGTTGCTGAAATGGAGGACTCCTGTCTCATTCCCCAAGTACTGAATTGGGTGTAATGCGTTATTTGGGGCCCGAAGAACATGTTTCTAGAAGTGCTCTCTTCTGCCAGGAGTTGGTAGCTGAGTGCCTAGCTTATATGTAGACCATCACGATACAAAATGAAGTTTTCCTCTGGTATGAATCCATCACATTTTCCTGGTGTACGTTTCAATACATCAGATGCTGCAAAGATTGTGGCAATGGCAACATCTTTGGTTCTTAAATGTGAATTTGGTTGTGCTGGCAACATTCTTCCATCTTTGGAAAAATTTTATACACAAGAAGAACTCTCATGAAATACTGGAATTTCAGGTTCAATTTTCCTTTATCCTTTTCCCATTGTCTACTCTGTGGTGTGCAAAAACTGCTATTGGGATGCCTTGCTCTTGGAAGTGTTTCTGACAAGATATTGTTCCAAGACTCTGTATCCCAAATAGGCTGCCCTGGGTTCAGCAGTAGCAGTCATTTTTCTCCTTCTTAGTAGCTGGTGCAGTGCTGTGCTTTTGACTTTCGGCCTGGGAACAGAGCTGGTAACACCGATGTTTTTAGTTGCTGCTCAGTAATACTTAGCCTGACCAAGGACTTTCTGAGTCTCGTGCTCTGCTAGGGAGGAGGGGAAGTCGGGAGAAAGCAGAGACAGGACACCAGACCCAAACTAACCAAAGAGGTATTCCATACCACAGCACATCATGCCCACTATATAAACTGGGGACAGTTACCCGGAAGGGTTAGATCACTGTTGGGTTGGGCTGGGTATCGGTCGGCGGGTGGTGAGCAGTTGCATTCTCTTCCCTCGTTATTTCCCTTATCATTATTATTGGTGGTAGCAGTAGTGATTTGTATTATACCTTAGTTACTGGACTGCTTGTATCTCAACCCATAGGAGTTACATTCTTTCAATTCTTCTCCCCATCCCTCTGGGAGCGGGGGGGGGGGGGGGGGGGGGGGGGGTGGAGGAAGAAGAGAAGTGAGAGAGTGGCTGCACGGTTCTGAGTTACAGCTGGGCTTAAACCACGACATAGGCATAGTATGAGGGTGAACAATGGGTCCTGTTTTCTGCTCAAAACAGAAATGCTCAGTGATGCACTGTTTATGTTCTGGACAGTTTAAATAATTGTCATAGAGTTGTCCAGGGAGAACATTATACCACACAGAATGGATAATATGAAAACAAACTAATTCTTGAGATGCTTTGCTCAGTTAACTAACTTAAATGTGAAGCTATCTCAAGTGTTGAACTGCTTTTCTCGCTGAGAACAGTCCTTGATTTCAAATGCTTTTCTGCTGATAAAAACATTTTATCACAAGGGGGCACCAAAGATTTTTCTTACAGAGAACTTCAGTCATTTCCTCTCTTGCTTTAACCCTTACACACTACCTGAAAGAAATGCAAAATGTTTTGAATAGCTTAAAGCAAGGGTGGCCATAATTCCAACTCCCAGGAGCTGCATAGCAAAATCTTCAAGAGAAGAGTGGCATCCTAGGAAGCAATTCAGATGGTATTACTTCTCTGAGGCCTCCTTTACGAGATGAAGCTGTGCTGGGCACCCAGCCAGGTCCTACAGAAACCGGGCAAGATCATAGAATCATAGGCTGGCCTAAACGGTGGCTGCTGACTCAGTTTGTTTCTTAGCCAGGGGCTTAGATTATCCTGCAGTCTCCATGCCAGCCTGGTGTTGGCTACAAAACATAACTCTCTCATGGAAGTTTTGCAATTGAAGTATTTGAAAAGCGATAGTTTCCGGAGCTGCATGCTCTGGATTTTATTTCCCAAAGAAAATACTAAAATCCAATATACTTTTACAAAATATGGATAATCTACAACTGCCTCCTCAATCTACCATGATTAAAAATGATCACAGGGAAAATAACTTTTTGTCTGCATCTTATACTTAATTGATGTTCTGATGACTTTAGTGAACAAGAAAGGGAAATTATTATTATTATTATCTCAAAAGTGGAAAGGGATTGAGTATTTCCATGGAAGATATTTTAAACAATATCAGAATGGCAGGATTTTATTAGGTTTTTGTTAAATGAAGACGTGGTGAGAATTTGGAAAATTAATGTGTTCTTTATCCTTTAACTTGGTGCTTTTGGAGCAATAGGTAGGAAAGTAGAATACCTACAAAATAAGAAGACTGTAATTTTGTATGCTTTTCTGAAGCATTATTGAAATCTTAAGGAACACTAATTAGTTATGGATTCTTTCACCATTCTTAACACCTATTGCATTGACACTGTTGTGTTCTGGGAGCTGATGTACATGAAATCTGTTTCCTCTTTCCTTCTGATTTCTTTTCTTTTTCTTTCTTCTCCCACCCTCCCTCTCCCAATCCAGATTAGTCTCCCAGTCTGCTTCATTATGCTGCTGCACAAGCAGCCGTGGCGGCATGACACAAAAAGGTGGGAGGTGATTGTCAGTGGGATGTGTTATTTCAAACAGCACTGCTACTATCCACAGGCTTGATGCACCAGTGGTATCTCTCGTGGATAACTTAGCTTTTAGCTGGAGAATCCTGGGTTTGAGGACTGTTGTTGACATCTGTTTGACTGTAACAGATGGAAAAAATATGGAAAACAGACTGGAGAAAGACATGCATGCTTTTAGTGTTTCTTGTTGGGTATATGCCACCTACTGTCAGGAGATGATCTTGTTAAAGGACCTGTTTGGCATTATTGGTGCATGTTATTCCTGTCTGCTGAATAGTCTTCATACGACCTCTTGTGTTGGCCCTTTAGTTGGCTGGAACAGCTTTTAAGCCAAGATCAAGGAACTGACTGACTTAAACCAAGCTACAAGTAACCCCAGAAAAAAGAAAAAAGAAAAAAAAACGTTGCCATGAAATTTGCTTCCACAACTAAAAGAAAGAAATGGTGGTAAACCCACAAAGCTTAAATTAGCACAGCCAAAATGCATTACAAACCACGGCTCTAGTTTATCTACGTGAAAAATTTAGAATAGACAGTGACAACACAACCTTTTGTACATAGTGCCAAAATTTCTGATACACCCCCTGACAGCAAAATCTCTGTGAGAAATAGCTGTCATAGTTTCTTCTGATCTGTATCTTCTGTTTCAGTTGAAAGCTATGCTATGTTAATTGTAAAGGGCTGCTAGGAAAAAAATCTCTCTGCCTTGAATGTAAGCTTATACTCCATGGCAGTTCTTTTATCTTGTATGGGGTTTGATAGCTGTGGGTCTAGTAGTTCTTCCCTAATTTTCATATTGTCTTCACAGAATGACTTTATTTCTAATAGACTTCTTCAAACTGCCACAATCTTGCTGAGTGTTTTTTTTCAATTAAGTCTTAATGCTCTTTTCTAAACTTAGAAAACGTAGTGTGATACTCTCCCAGAGTTCCAGCAGTTGTTTCTTAAGACACTCACACAAATATATGAAGGGATAAGATGACTGCAAGTATGTATATAGAATCATAGAATAGTTAGGGTTGGAAAGGACCTTAAGATCATCTAGTTCCAACCCCCTGCCATGGGCAGGGGCACCTCACACTAAACCATGTCACTAAACCATATCACAAACTTCTAAGTGGTCCTTCCAAATCTGATTCACTTTCCAGGTGTGCCTTATATACCTTTTATCTTTTCTAAGATTTACATGAAGCAAAGGGAAATAAAACTTTATATAAAGTCTTTAAAGTTAAAAACCTCTAAAAAACTTTTAAGCTTAAAATATCTACATTGTCCTGGTAGAATAAGGTTATTACAGGAATCCTGGGGTTGTTGGTGACATGGACAAGTCAAGGAATATTCTCCAGTGACTATCCAAGAAGAAACTTCTGCAGAGGTCTAGCTCTTTGGGCTTGCCTTCCCTCTGACAGTCTCCTCCACTAGTAAAAAGTTTCTGATGTTGATAGACTAAAGCTTTGTCACATCTCTTCTTTTACTATTTTAGAACCATAAAATCATTTAGGTTGGAAAAATCCTTTAAGATCAAGTCCAACTCTTACTCTAGCACTGCCAGGTCCACAATTAAACCATATCTCCACATGCCACATCTATACATCTTTTAAATACTTCCAGAGATGGTGACTCCACCATTTCTCTGTGCAGCCTGTTCCAATGCCTGATAACCCTTTTTGTGAAGAAATTTTTCCTAATATGTAATCTAAACCTCCCCTTGGTGCAACTTAAGGCCGTTTCCTCTTGTCCTATTTCTTGTTACTTGGAGAAGAGACCGATGCTCACTTTGCTACAGCCTCCTTTCAGGTGCTGTATTTGCTACTTTTTTGAATGAGTAATTCATTATGGGGGTGTTCATAACTTCACTGTGACCACTGCCAGGATTCAAACACAGGTTAGCACCTAAAACCACAAGTACGCATTTGGATTTAATAAAGCTATCCAGTTTATGTCTTTACTGAGCAAGTCACAAGAAGACTTGTTCAGCCAGCAAGCTGGCATGGCTTACATGCTTGTTTCTCTGAGTGCAAAGTTGTCCCAGCAGTTTTGATCTGATTTGCCTGAGTGATACTTTCCTTGGTAAACGTCTGAAAGCCTAAATTTCTGAGAAATGCAGAGGAAAGGGACAATGACAGAGTAAAGTCTTCACAGAAAGTGGACTTTTCCAAATGGCTTCTTAGTCGCGAGCAGAGGACGGAGATGCCAGCGGGAATGGAGAGAATCAATCTATTTTTTCTCTCATTTGTCTTCCTGTGCAGATCTCTTCCTATACTGGCCTTATGCTAATAATTTGAAATCTATTTCTTGTCTTTTTACTTTCTTTTGTCTAGAACTCTCTCACACCTAGCCATTCATCTTTTCCAAAAGGTCAGATGCTTTTTGGGATAGATCATGGCTTTGACTATATTTATGAAACATTCTATAAGTCTGCAGTTTTGCTAAGTTAAATAATAATAAAAATGAAGATAAGAGGATGGAAAGAGAAAAATGTGGAAAAGGGGGTAAATCAGCTTAATCAGGGACTATAGTGGCAGGACAAGGGCTAACGGGTTAAAGCTTAAACAGGGGAAGTTTAGATTAGATATAAGGAAGAAGTTCTTTACTGTGAGGGTTGGTGAGGCACTGGAATGGGTTGCCCAGGGAAGTTGTGAATGCTCCATTCCTTGCTGTGTTCAAGGCCAGGTGGGACAGAGCCTTGTGTAACATGGTTTAGTGTGAGGTGTCCCTGCCCATGGCAGGGGGTGTGTAACTAGATGATCTTAAGGTCCTTTCCAACCCTAGCTATTATATGGTTCTATGATTCTTATCTCCACTTCACTGGCTGGTGAACTTTTAAGTGGCAAAATAAAATCAAGACTGAAATGCATACACACCCAGTACTTGACTAAAATCTATGCTGTTAACTAAGATAATGAGAAAATGATAATCACTGCTAATAGATTCTTCATGAGAGAATACAGTATTTCCTGATGAGCTTAATCCAAAATGCAATCTTTGAAGCACACTACAAGGAAAAAAATAACCTAAGAGTTTTACAACAAAATATACCAGATGACAGGAGAGAAAAAGGACTTTTTTTTAATGGACTCATTTCTGAATTTGAATTCTATCTAAGCTGACTTGTGGCTTCCACTTCTGATTTAAAAGAAAAAAAGTCAACCAAAAAAATGTACTCATTGTGTTTCTTAGGTTTTTTGGGTTTTTTGGTGTTTTTTGGTGTTTTTTTTTTTTTTTTTTCAAAAATTACAAGCAGCTAGGGAGGTTTAGGAGAATGTTATACAGCAAAGACTATGTTTAAACCTGCATCAAAAAGAAAAACGGGAAGGGGTAAAAGAAGTGCAATGAACTTCAGCTCAAACATTTGAAATCATATTAAGTAGTTTGGTTATGAGACAATGCAGTCTCATATATAATGCAGTGCAATTCTACCTGTTGGAAAGGTTAACTTCACATTTTATAGGCTATCTTGTCATGCTATTCCTCTTCATTATACATTAAGTATAACTATTTGAAATATTTCATAATCACAATAGAACATAATCTTTGAGGGAGCTTGCATGCCAAAAAGCCTGAAGAATTTATTTGGTTCTAGGATCAGAGACTTGCTCGGTAGCGTATTTTCCAGACTTGTGGAACACCTAAATTCCACTGAAATCCTCATATAGGAGCCTGAATTCCTTCTTTGTATTTAGCTGTTGCTGACCATAACAGAAATGTGACTTTTTATACCTTGGAGTACCCTCTCAAGCCAATGAAGAAACTAACATTCTGGGAGTAGACTATTCTACGTCTTTTAATGCCTTTTCTCCCTCTACCTGGGCTAATGATAAACTTTTCCCTAATTGTGGGAACATGTGCTGCCTTTGGATTTCTGCTAGATCTGGGCCTTGGCAGTAGGAGGAAGCAAAGAAGGCTGTTAGCAAGGCTGCAGATTGTGTTTCTGGCATATCACAGGGGGGCCGTTTGTACATGTATGGATGCAGAATTATTTGATACATTATGTAAATCCATAATTAGTCATATGTTTGGGGATTTGTTTTAAGGCAAAATCCCACGTGGCTGGAGGATTTTGTTAATGTAGGAGAAGATAGAATATCATTTTGAACTAAGAACTGACTAGGTCAGTCAAGAAAAGAGCATTTAATTTCTGTTCTTGCTACAAGCATCCTGAAATTCCTAGTTCACAGGCATCTCTTTTGGGACCATATCATCAGTATGCCTAATATCCAAGTCTGCTTCAGGGAGATGTGCATCAGCAAAAGAAGTATTTGCTTACTGCTCAGCTCACCCGGTGCATTGTTTACAGTGCCATAGCAACCCCGCTTTGCTGGGAGCCATGCAGCAGAGTCAGGCTGCCCTGGTGCAGAGCAGCACTCACCAGCCAGGCCCGGGAACTCTGCAGCTTCTATTTCTGGACTGCAGTCAAGAATTTCACCTTTGCAAATGAGGTGGTAATCTTGCAGGTGTGGGTGCTGGCCTGTATGTGTGTAGATCCAGGATGCAGTCGAAGAGGCTAACCACTGGTATGTCATGCTTCCCATGCAGGGGGATGGACTGAAACTATGTCAGACAGGGGGTCTGACCCAAGGGTGATTGTCTTAGGTGCAGAGATGGTGATGCAAAAGGGGGGTATTTTGAACGGCTAGGTTTAAATTCAGTAAAATTCCTTAATCTCAAGACAGAACTTTACTCCCTTCAGATGTTATCACGGAAGACAGAATACTGTTCTAGAATGACTGAGATTTTGATCTCTGGGAACACCAACAATCACATTTTTATAAATTTTATCATATGATTCATAATATTTGCTTTTCAAGGCTCCCAGAGTCTCATAGAAATCTATATTTTCATTAAAACCAGCAAGATTCTAGAAGTCAATTTTGCAGAGCAAAGCTGACAAGAAGTTAACTGATACATATGAGAAATAATCTAGTTAAATAATACTTGAATTATATTTAAATCATTCTTGTGGGAGATTTTTTATTTAATCCTTTATCCGTTTTATGCATGGGTCAACATTACTGCATGTTCTTAGAGTTTATTTTATTTCCTCAGCTTAAGTTATTTTATTTAAGAATATCCAGGAAGTTGTCATGCCTCACTACTTTTTGTTTCTGTTCAGTAATCATAGCTGAACAAGCTTGACTGTATTGCTTGAATAACATGATATTTCATTTTTGTATTTCAGAGCCTCCATGTATAACAGAAGAAGTGTTTGTAAGTATGCTTTATGAAGTTTGATCATTCATTTTGTCATGCAACTGTAGAACACAAAAAACAAAACACATTTT
The DNA here is from genome assembly GCA_039720435.1 of Amazona ochrocephala. Lineage (NCBI taxonomy): Eukaryota > Metazoa > Chordata > Aves > Psittaciformes > Psittacidae > Amazona > Amazona ochrocephala. The sequence continues at coordinate 22,718,536 of CM077876.1, forward strand.
TGGAAACTGTTGTTTGATTTCTCAACTCTTTTCTCCCTGTAAGTACAGAGTACTGAGTAATTTCTTGGTATTTTTCTCAGACAAAAAAAAATTACTTAGTTTGAAAATAATTAGAGAGTAAAACGTAACAGGAAACTATGGAGAAGAAGGATGGAAATGAAAAGGAAAGTGAAATAAGATGAAGGAATGAAATCATGAGCTGGAATGTTCAACATGACAGGTTTAACAATCTTCTCCTTACTTTACCTTTTCTGCTCTTTGCTTATAGCTCATTGTAGGATTTCTCTGTTGTTTGCCTTCCCATTTGAAAAGTATATATGTTTGTCTGTTACCTTATTTGAAGTGACACAAGCAATCGATGAGAGGAAATGGCTTCAAGTTGCATCAGGGGAGGTTTAGATTGGGTATTAGGAAAAATTTCTTCACAGAAAGGGTTATAAAGCATTGGAACAGGCTTCCCAGGGAACTGGTAAATAAAGAATAAACTAAGTATTTAGAATAAAAAGAATAAACCCCCCTAAGAATAAACTTAGTATTTTAAACTATTTTTTTCTAATTATTATTATTTTTGTCTGAGCAAATACTATGAAATTACTCAGTACTCCATACTTACTTATTTGTAGTGGTAAAATACCTCCAGATGGAGTCACCATCCCTGGAGGTATTTAGAAGATGTGTAGACGTGGCACTTAGGGACATGGCTTAGTGGTGAACTTTGGTAGTGCTAGGTTAACAGTTGGATTTGATAACCTAGAACGTGCAAATATGCAAGTGCAACTATGCTTTCAAATGAAAATAAGACTGACCACAAAAGAACCCTTCAAACACCAGAGGAAAGTATGTTGTGCATAGATGCAGTAAGACCAGTAAGTAGCAAAGCTTGCATTAATAAGATCATAAACATTTTATTGATTAATCAACCACTGTGTTTACATCTCTTGCTATTATATGGGACTGCAGAGAATTATATCCTTAGCAAATTAAAACCACATGTCACCTGTATATTCTTAAAGAGCTTATACTTCAGCCAGTAATAAATGAATTGTTTTGAGCAAGTCTTTCCAAACAAAAAGGTATTTTCATTATCGTATCTGGCTGTCTTCAGATTCATGCTTATCAGTGTCAAATCTAATTGTGCATTGCACAAACCAAACATGAGGCACACTGAAGCTTCTTTAGATTTTTTTTTTGCTGTTGGTATTATTAATTATGTTAACACTTGCTGAATCGAGATTTCTGGATCTGATTGATTGCCTAGTGACATTATGGAGAGGATTTTCTGTTGACTTCAAAATGCTTTGGGTTAGACACTTGGTAAATTTTCCTATTTAATCAATGCCCTAACATCTCTAGGTCCACAGTACTGCAAGTGCATTGGACCATGGCCCTGTGATCCAAAAACCCCACGATCTCTGTAATGCAGAAAGCATTGCTTTCAGTGTTGTCAGTGTCTTCCAGGAATAAGTGTGAGCTAACTTGCCTGTCCTGTATCACTCATAGCTGCAACCACAAGTGCCAAGGAATAAATGTCAGACTAAGGCCAGACAAACACTTTGAACTTCAAGAGAAAAACAATTTGTGTCACAAGACCTTTTCTGATATTGGTAAATACATTTGATGTGGGCGAATTCTCCTTGTGTTGCAAGACAGAAATAACAGCATATTCAAGAATCCAAAACTATTACAAACATTTAGGAGTCTTCATTATATTGAAGACAGATTTCTGAAGACCAATGAAGTAATGTTCTACTTTTGTCTTCATTCAATGGGGGCTTAGTGATTTGTCAGCAGCAAAAAAATTAATTTCTGCTGTGGAGTTTTTGAGTCTGATTAGCAGGATTTATAATGCAGGGGTCAGAATGGGTACAAAACCCACCTGCAGATGCAGTCCTCTGACAAGGTCAACAGGAAGCATCCCAGTTCTGTCAAAGAGATGGCATACACTGCTTGTTTGGTGAGCCAAATTACAGATCAATGACCTCCCTTTTATTTCCAAACATCCCCCAAAATATCCCCAAGCAGTGATGTGGAAGGAGAAGCAGGCTCTAATGAATGTTTATACTCCTTCCTAGACGCAAGAGAGAAAGGTTTAATGTTAGGAATTTCTAGACTCTTAGATTAATGCTCATCTTTTCAAAAGTAAATGAGCAGATTTCCAGCACTTAGAAGCTGTTGGGTTTATGAAGGCTTTATCTGTAAATTTCTTGGCAAAGGATTTACCTTCATGTGTGTTTTTTAAATTGCTACGGGCCTCAGCAGTGTGCAGTGGCTGGAATATAACAGTGATGCAATGATTATATTCTCAAAAGTGGGAAACCACATTTTGCAGAAGTTTGCATGTCATAGCTCCTGGAAAAAACATTGTTTGAGGCAATAGTGCATTCATACCATGTTAGTGTCCATTAGTACAAGCTTTGCTTTGTGATTTTATCTCTCCATAGGAAGAATGCTTAGCCACAGATGATATGTTTGTGGAATACTTTAATGAATTTTTGAGTCTTCCGGTAAGTACCTTACAGAAATCCCTTGCAAAATACAAGAAACACCTTACTAAGATTAATCCAGTTTAGAACATTTTGCATTTTTCTACTGGTTAGTTAAATGGCTTATACAATATATCTGTATTTTCATGGTAGCAACTTTTATGGTTTAATGTTGTCATCAGTGTGAATAAAAATAACACAGTATCTGCACTTCTGGAGACAGATTTTGTCTTGTAAGTTAACATATTTAAATCACAGAGCACTAAAATAATATGGATAGGAAATTAAAAAAACCACAAATACTTATTCAAATAGTATGAGGAGTCCATATCTGTTCCAGTATCACAACATGCCAACTTAACAAATGTTTGTCCTTTTGCATTTTTCTGGCAGTGCACTTGGTGATTAATAAACGTTTTAGCTCAGGAACCAATTCTGTTTCTCTTCATGGCTGTGCAGGTCTCAAAGTTGGCACTCCTCTTTCTCTCCTATCTGCAGCTGGAAGGATGCAGCCTTACACTGTAGTTTGTGCGCTGATTTGGTTGCAGCTAGAACACTGTATTCAGTGCCCTATATTTAACCAGTTGCCCTATATTTTTCTCCTTTTCCTCATCAGCTGCCCTTCCTCCCCGCACTCTTGTGAGAGTCAGATGTACCGTCCTGCTCCCTCAACATGGCAGCCTCACCCAACTTCATCTGAGTAGTCTTGGCCCTGACTATCTCCATTCTCTCCATCTCCACACCTCACATCCTTATTCTCCTGCAAAGTGGTACAGACCTTCCCACAGTGTAACTCATGGCTCCCATGGGGGCTGATCTACGACAGAGCTGCCCCATAGCCTGTCCCTTCCCAAAGCACTGCAGTCCAACAGGCTGCACTATGAGAACATACACCTATTTCTGCAACTTTCTTGGTAGGAACCACCACCACCATTAGGAAGGGGCAGTATATTTTTTGAAGCTCGTTGGACCTAAGACTATGGTGCAGCCATCAATGGAATAAATTGTTATGATTCAGGCTTACCAAACTGAACTAGACATGGATGTGCTCTCTAAACCACATCACAGATTTGTGTAAAAGTACATATAATGGGAGTTGCAGAACTCAGGATAGTAGAATGGACTCTCCATACCTATTTTTTACCTTAAAATAGAATCTGGAGGTGTTAACTCTATCAGAATGTGGGTTTTGTGTGCAGCAGCGTTACTGACTTCCCTGAGGAGCTCAGCTTTTATGTACTTTCACCACACTGCAAGATTCCTAAGAATAATTTTTACAAAGCTGGGGAGACACAGATGGAAGAAAATGTGGGTGAGAGGGCTGGGTTTTTTCCCCTTCCCCCCCCCTTGCAGCTGCTTTAGAATATCTATCTAAATTCAAGCCTAACTACATAGCTTTTAAACCCAGGCCTCCTTCCTAGTGCCAGATTGTTCTTAGCACAGGAATACCATCCTCCATGCCTTTGCTGCTTATTTGGAAACTATGCTTCAAGTTATCCTAAATCACAAAGGATGGAGCGGGTAAGAAGTTCAGCTCACTTAGTTTCTGGGTCTCCCTGGATGTGCACAGATCTCAGAACGTTTATTAGAGGCCAAAATTCTCCTTGGCCTCAGAGGGCTCCTCAGCACATAGTCCTGGCGCAGCTCGGCAGCTCTGAACTGCAGTGATTGTCCAGGCATTCCTGACTGCTCTGGAAGCCCACAGAAAAGAGTTCACAGGCACTCCTGAGTAAACACTGGTTTATGCTGGTAATCTTGTTAGGTTTCTAAGATGACACATGGTCTCTTTTCTATATATTTACTTATCTTCATGAAAGCATGCTTTATTGGCTATTTTTATCTGTAATGTTCTCATAATGTTTTTATTTTCTTTGATCTTTTCCTGAGGATTTACCCCCTTTGGGATTAAGTTCTATTAATGCCTTGAGTTCTGTGGTTTGAATACCTCGTATTCCCAATTTCCTTCTCCTTCTCAGAAGCCTTCTACTAGAACACCACATTGAAATTTCCATTGCTTTACTCTTGTTGTATTTATATGCAGTTGCCTGGGAACAGTATTACCCAGGTGTGCTAGTAGTTAGGCAACAAGTTAAACTGAAAATATTGTGTGACTTGATACCAGAAATCAGGGGTAGCATATGCTTGTTTTAAGGGACTGCCTCTGCATTGATTTATAATGCACCAGTAGTGTATGGAAAATTGTATTATTGGGGACTTGCTGTAGCAGATTGGGGTGTTGGTTTTTTTTGCTTTGATTTACAGTATATCCTTCAAGTGATCCTGTTGTTATAATAATATTCAATACAATCTGATGTAAATATCTAGGTACTCCAAAGATCTATATACTGTAATGGAGGATAGTTTGTGCAGAAAATACTTATGAAAGATAAAATAATACAAAAAACCTCATGAGGGCACTTGTTGCCGGTAATACAATGACTTCACAAGTAGCAGAAACCAATTACACAGCACACAAAACTAGTTACACCTCCCTTAGTAACTAATCTAAAATGAAATATTTAAGAGAAACATTGGTGAGGATACACTTCCATTTCTAGCCTGACAGGCATCCCTTCAATTTGAATCTTTTATCCATTTATCTGAAAAATCCAGTTTTAATATATTCACCCAGGAATGAATATTCAGAAGTCAGGAATGGCCATCCAGCTCAGTGTTGGAGGCTTCAGTAAGAAAGTGCAGTAATGTCAACTTATTTCTCCTGAACTCTGCAAGCTGCCTGCTGCTTGTTCTGCTCCAAGCCCATGCTAGTGCCTAACCCCCCATTTTCCAGTTACCATTGATCCTGATGAAGACACTCTCCTCCCCTTTGCAACCTCAGGAGTTGCACTAGAAACGAAAGTGCTAACTGCACCTCAATTGAAGCATATTCAGGAGATTACGCTCTCGGTGGCAAGTCCCTGGCTGTGGGTTTTGCTTGCAGCAGAAAGCTACCAAGTGATCACAGTTTTATCAACTTCAGATTTGAAAATTACTTCTTTTGAAATTGTTCTCACTATAAAAGCTCTCTGCTGAGTAGTCAGGATCCAGGATTTGGTGCAGGTGATGATTCTGAAAACAATTAAAGCCCAAGTAATAAAGTTTGAGCTAATTGGTCTTTCTGAAAACAGAATAATCCTGAAAACTTGGTGCTCTCAAGAGCAGAAACAGCCCTGATCTACAAAGTAGCGAAAGATGGAAAGGGCGGAAAGCAAAAAGCAATTCACTGTGCTGCATAGTTCTGGCCCTTCTATTTTGAAGATGGCTGTGACTAATTAGATGTATCAATGCATCAATTCAAAGCATCAGTGCATGCTCATTAGTGCCTTCTTGTCTTTCCCAGGTGTGTGGAGGGAGGCTGCAGGTGCCAATGCAACCTCCCTTAAAAAGGCTTTACATAAATAAGACCCCACATGCATATTATGTTGAGACTCAGGACTCGAACTTGCTTGAGATCTTTGACATTCAAGGAAGCAAAAGGAGCATTTTTTACTTTTTTTTTTTCTTGTTGATAGTGGGTTTACTCAAAATGTTAATTAGACTGCGGTATGTAATTGTGACCTGTGTTTTACTCATCAATGGAAAGGAAATCCTGGACTCACCAAAGTCAATGGGAGATTTGCCACTGATCATGTGCAGTGTGAATTTTCCAGGCACTTCATAGAGCTGCTCAAATTCTCTTTTGGTCTGGACTCTCACTGGCATTTATTTATGATACACACATTCCTGTCTTAAGGAAGTTTTGGCAAAGCTCCTGGATGGGGTCTCTATTAATTCCCACCCTTTCAGGGCCTTAATCTAAGATGCAGCCAAGCTGTGGTCATTCTGTTTCTCCTGGGGTCTAACTACGTTACTTGGGGTGGGATGTAGTGCATGTATTTACACTTTGTTAACTGTATCTGAACTTAAGTATATCTGAAAAGTGTTAAAGCAGGGAACAGTGAGAGTTATGTGCCTGACATCCTGGTAACTTGGTGATGGGTGCTGTTTTGGTTTCTGTTTTGGGAGGACTGAGAGAAATCTGCTTTCCCTTCAGTTAAGAGTATAACTTTAGGATTCAGAATTATGTATTCTATTTATTCTTCAGCTGAAATCATACTCAATGTGTATTTGACAGTTAAATTTCTTAGCTGTCAAAAATGTACATGCAATTAAATAAATTATTCATTTAATAGTATTGCTGTACTACAATCTGAAAACAGCTTTTTGTTGTTTGCTTAAGAGATTTTTTCTGAAGCTGAGGTTACCACACTGAGTTACATTGTTCGTACTGAGTTCAAGGGGAGAATTGCCTGAGCGAAACAGTCTGCAAAATCAGCAGACTTTTTATTTGTTGGCATTCTCAAGTCCTTGTTGATCCTATTTATTGTGTTAAATTGATAATGTATAAATCCCAAGCTTCAAGGCTCCTGCCAAACCATATTTATTTTTTCTTAACATCTTGAGGAATAATTTGTCTCTGGAGTTTTCCCTTTCCATCTTCAAAGGATCAAAAATTGGCCCAAACTAGAGAGAGAATGATACCCTTAGTCTTTGCTTAGTGTATTTTACTTGTCTGTAAAAAGCCAAAGCACTTGCCAGATGTGGGGTAAGAAAGATATTTCTTAGTATGTTAGATTGGCCCTGATGACTTTTTCCCCTTCCTTCCTAGTGTAGGTAATCACCCACTCATTGACGCAGGTATCTTCACTGAAGAGATTCATCATTATTGCAATGACCTAGAATATTGGTGGTGCTATAAACCTCTCTCATTATTGTCCTGTGAAACAGTGTGTGATTTTACAGCTCTTGGCTTCTGTGGAAAAGGTTTTAAGTTCACTACAGGGTATTGAACAGGGCTTTTTTTTTGTGGCTTGTAATGTGTGGGAATTGTTAGATTGTGTGTTTTGCTCCAAAGTTCTTCACATACCATAAGGGAAACAGACTGACTGATCTTCTCTCCTGTACTGTAACTGGGAAAATGTTATCTACTAGAAATCACACTTTTCTTTTTTTTTTTTTTTTTCCTGTTCCTGTTTGATTTTTTTTGTCATAACATTATCATTTTATTTTTGTGGTTGGGATGAGTAAAGGAGCTCAGGACCGAGGTCAGGACTTACCTCTTCTTTTATTATGCTTATAAAGACATTCTGATGTATCATTCTGGTTTTCCTAAGTAAGCGAACTATTCCAAAATATTCTAAAATGCTTTTATATGATCACTTTATGAGATGCTCTCTCTGGTATAATTTGATATCTGTACAGAATCATAGGTCACTCAGGCTGGAAGGGGCTTTGGGGAGGCCTGTAGTCCAGCTTCCTGCTCAAAGCAGAGACAGTGCTTTAGAATTGAAACCAGGTTGCTTGGTACTTTCTTTTCATCTTGAAAACCTTTAACAACTGATTTCGTACTCTCTCTGGACAGCCTGTTCAAATCCTAATCATTTCACACACAAACACCTTTTTTCTTATATCCAGTTGAAATCCCTATTTCAGTGTATGACCATGGTCCCTGTCCTCTTACCGCTCATGTCCACGAAAAGCCTAGTTCTTCTTTCTTAGCCATCTTGTAAGTACTTTCAGATTGTTGCTAGGTCCTCCTAGAGCTGCCTCTTCTTCAGGCTAAATAAGTCCTCTTTTCTCAGCCTGTCCTGACAGGGAAAGTGCTCCAGCCTCTGACCAGCTCAGTGGTCTTCTGCTGGACTTACTTGAATACGTGAACTTTCTTCCTGCACTGGGAACCCGAAATGGGATGAAGTATTCCAAATGCAGACTTACTAGTATCAAGTAAAGAGGATCTACTGGCTACTTTCTGCCTGATACAAGAAGTATGCGATGCCTCTTTTATGTTCTTGGGTATAGGTAACTACACTTTTGTCCTAACCCCAAAAGTCTGGACTAGAACCACATTTTTCAGTCAAGTATGTAGTGTATGATGTCTTAATCTTCTTATCCTATCAGTGTATGTTTTTTGTTCCATTAGTATATTTGTCTTACAAAGGATTTGTAGTCAGACTCCTAAAATAGCAACACACTTTACATTTTAAAAATTGTCACTTGCATCCATTTCACTACATTTGTTGTGTGTTTTCTGTTTTTAGTTAATTAAAATGTATACTGAAAACAAGAGATCTAGAGTAAGTTATGAAGGATAAAGTAAAAATAGACGTGTGTGATAAACTAACACTGTTGCTTAGTTTTCAAAGTTGAACAACATGGAGGTAAAATAATCTGATCACATCTAGTCATGTAGCCCTGTAGTTTGGAATTTGAACTTCGTTTGCTTTTTTCCACAAGCAAGAGAATTTCAAATCCTGAAAGACTGACACACCTTATTTCTTAGTGTACTTCTGTTTCTTTTTTAAAAACATGAAAAAATAAATAGGGAAGAATACATTTGGAGGTTATTAAGGTTGCACAGTTAGCCACATGAATGCTGTTAGCAGCCCAAATTAGGTTTGAAAGTAAATGAAATATACACATAGCAAACTGGGAGGAGGTCTGAACGAAGTACAGAGAAATCTACTACACATAAAGGGCTCTTTAAAATGCTGTTCAGTACATCTGGAGAAAAACCACTAAAACCTGCAGAGTACCCTGGAGAAAATTAATGCTAAAAGAGGCACAAGGTGTCAGAGAACAAAAACCAAGCCATGATTTCAACCGAAGTTGGGTAACTAAATAGACTAATGCAATTCAATGCATGGCTCTGAGCAGTGGCAGTCTAATGTCATAGGCACTAACCATGCACTTAAAGCTCTCACATGCAACACGTTTTGCCAGGCTGAGCCTCCACAGTGAGACATTATGGGATAAGTAGGGAATGTTGTAACCACATGTTGCAGCCACATGGTTCGATCCTCGCCATTGCTCTACAAGTCTTTGATCGATAAGGGGGCTTCAAACAGAAGCAACAAAATAGCTGACACTGACATGGTTACTTTGGACTTCTATAAGTGTGGAGAAGAATAAAATTGCCTGTAATATATTTCTATATTATATGTAGCATGTATTCAGCATCTATAGTATGTATATTAATTATGTCAATGTTTTTATATATGTGATATATAAGAAGTTCAAGGAAATGAAAAACACAGTGCTTGAAAAAATAAAACAATCTCATTAAGTGCAGGGGAATGACAACTGTACAAACACCAGGTGGGATCCTGTCTGGAATGAAGCCAGAAAGAAAGAATTTTGGCACGAGGTCTGGATATGGCCAGGATTTTCTTCAGTTCTCAAATACAATGTGCCTTCTTGTCTTCCAGTACTGTGTGGAGATGCTTATATGCTCTGCTTGTATGTCATCTCCTATTCACAACTGTCTTGGATATCCCCCATTACTTGTAAAATCCATCCATATTTTCCCTCTTAATCTCAAGGAAGAGCATTTGAAAGATAGTCTTTCAGGGAAACACCTAATACCAGAGCTTGAAAGATGAAAATGGCTCTGTTTTAATGTGTACACATGCAGTGGGGTTTGTTTTTTTTTTTTTTTTTTTAGTTGACAAAAGTCACAGTTTCATAGTGGAGGTTGAAGTTTGGTCTACCTCATGCATCAGACAGTATCTGAACTTATGATGTATAATAACTTGCTACAAGCCATAGGTTCTGGTAGGTGTTTGACTTACAAGTAACAATATGGTGAAAAGCCATTCCTACATATGGAAATTTTTTGTTTCATCCTCTTCAAACGCATCTCATTCAAAAGGTCAGCTTCATTGCTAATCTTTTCAAGCCTTGATTGTTTGTGGTAGTGAATGGAAGAATAGCATGGGAGATCTGATCCTGTAGGTAAGTAGTCCCCTGCTGAGCAGTTACTAAAGGCACTATGAATAATATATTCCAGACATCTGTGTACTGGGCCTATTATTTGCATGTGAAAAAAAATGGTCTGTGATCTAGAACGAATTGAAATTCTTCACAATTAAGCATAGCTGAGATAAAAAGTAGGAATGCTTTGGAAAACTGTACAGCAAAGAGACTGAAGAACAAGAATACAGAAAAAATTAGTATTCCAGACCCCAAACATAAGCTACTGCATGCAAGAGAAGGAAACCTCATTATATCAGGTTGCTTCCTGTAGGATGCTCCTATGTTATAAAAAGTAACTTTCGTACATTAAAAAGTTCCCTTATTACAATGTTATAAACTTTCAAAAAAATTTTTTTTGCAGACTTTCGCCCAGCCAGTTAAGTTTAACTCTGACTTCAGGGTTTTTGAAGTTGTTAATGATGCCCCCCAACGTCTCAAAAGCCAGCTGAAAAAAAGTCTACACGATCAGAAACCTCCAAAGCCCATTTATGATGTTCTGGGGAAAGAAAAGAATGATGGGCAGCTCTCCAAAATGCGCAGTGCTTCTCCAACCTTCAATATTGATGCAAATTACAACACTATGGTAAGCACCTTATAGCGCCTGAGTTTATATTTAGATCTTACTGTAGAGATACTGGCAGTAGTTTTTGTTGTATTTGGCTTGGTAGCTTGGGAAAAATGTTAATTTATGTTAGGAAAACATAATGATGGGCCAAATTATGCCCTGCAATGCACATGTGTCTAGCAGACAAGTGAATGGAATTACAGATGTACATCCTGTAGCACAGAATTTTGAAGATTCCATAGGGCAGGATTTAGTTGTGTGGTCTGAATACTCTTTTATATTAAAAGAAAAAATATTATGACAACAGTTACTTTACTAGTGATCCCTGGAATGTGCAAATTGACTGAAACTAATGCATCTCAGTCTTTCCTTATTAATTAATTTCCTTGTGTGGCTATGAGCTCATCTGTGGTCTGGCAACACGTAAGTCTCTCTTCTATTAATTCCCAAAGGATTTACATGGTTACCATCAATTGAAATAGCCAGAGAAAATAACCTTTGGCAACCAGAAACCAAAATTAATGGAAAGATAGGTTGGATTTTAGAAAAATTATCTTGCTTTTGACTTGCTCAGACATTATCAATTTTGGTATTCTTACCTGTTTACTTTCAGAACTTTCTTCAGCACCAAATTATGCAGGTGAAAATCAGGAGTTGAAGCACCATATGCACCTGAAACAATACAAGACAGTATAGTTAGTTGTGGGACTTTACTTTTAGACAACAGCTTTTAAGGGCAAAAAACATTTCACTGGTATACTTGGTTTATTCTTTTCTTGCTTGCTTTGCATTGGTGTGACTGCTGTGACTTCAGTTTGTTTCATTCAAAGCCAGGCTAAGGTCTTCCTGTATTTTTAGAAGTGGCTGCTCTAAATTATGTTGTAGCTGGAAAGCTGAGAGAAAAGCAGGGAGTTGTAGCAAGCTGCTATTTTGCCTAGTATAAGCTTAATTATTTTCATAAAAGAAAACAGTGTTGAGAGAGGTCAAAATGCAAAGATGTTTAACAAAGTGATAGTAATGTGAGATTGCAATTCTGCATCTAGACTGAAAAAATGCTACAACAGGACAAGGCTCACAGGCATCTCTACCATGTTAACTATTTTCACAAATATTTTGCTTGAGAGCACAAAACCGGAAGAACTATTAATTTTTCAGTTGCTCTCAGGATTAAACTGAGGAAATGTGTGCTTGTGCAAGTGTGCCTAACGCTCTATGGGATAACCTTACATCACTGCAACTGTGGATGGACTTTCCTGACAAATTTAAAGCCATTTCACTGTTGCTTACATCTTTCATGTAGCTTGGAGCAACACGGCTCCCATGTTATTGCTTTCCATTTCTTTCTCCGGGCCATTTTCCATAGATGGTGGTCTTTTGAAGGGTTGTACGCCACAGTATGCTTTCTTCTTCAGAGAAAAGGGTGATGGTTTTTCTTATTTTTGACTCCTTTACTGGGTAAGTAGCATACATTCCTCACCCAGTTGATGATGCCTTGGCATCTCAAGGCTGAGCTGGAGCAAAACGGCCTGCTAAACAGTGTACCAAAAATTGTTACTGCAACTACACGAGGTGAAAGAAGCCAAATTCATTTATTGTGCTACACTATGACTGAACCAGAAGTCATTCCAGACCTACTGCATGATGTAGTTCAGCTCAAGTAGGATTTGATCTTTCAGGCGTTGGCTGATGCTACTTTTTTTCCTTCGAGTTTCTTCATGCTGACTGAAGAGATTGACAGTTGCTTTGAATGTTACATTGCTACAGAAAGTAGCAAGAGGCCATCACTGGACATTACTAATGAAAATGAGCTATGGTTGGAGAATCCTAGTAGGCCTTTCAGGCTACAGCTTGAATTTAAACAAATCTTACCTAAGAAATACACCTAGTGGTATTTTTGTCTGTATTTTACTTCCGTCTTAGACTGTTACAAATTTACAGATAAGCAAAACTTCCCTGCACCTGTTCATGCACACTTACAAATTACTGATATGGAGGTAAATACCTTCTTATCAACAGCCAAAATCAACCTGGTGTAAAATATATCAAGAAAAAAACCTGCTGAGCTGGGTAGAATTGATCACATCTATGGAAAGAAACTGGCTGGCATCCCACATACCTTACTTCAGAGAAACCTCAGTTCAGCAAAGCACTTAAGCATGTGTTTAACTTTAATCAAGGGAAGTTAAACACATGCTTAAACTTAAACACGTGCTAAAAGCTTTGCTGGATTGGGTCCCAGCAAGGCCTAAGGCTGACTGGGTAAGGAAGCTAACCAAGGTAACAAACCCAGTCAGATTAAATGCAGCATCTTTCTCTGGGGGAAGGGGAAAGAGTAGAGATTCTTTTGTTCTGATAGTATATACAATTTTGTGTACCAGCCATGTACAGATGTGAACATGTTATGAATCACTCAGATAAAAAAATGGGCTGTTATTCAGTAAATACATAAATATTATTTACCAAAATAAAGAAACAATCTTCCGTATTTCAAAAAAGCTTGTCAGTTACCAGAGAGAGGCATACACTGTGTGGTTGGGACTAATTAGTCTCCATCTCCACAAATTACAGTGTGTGAGCCACTGCCAACATAAGCTTTCCATATTTTGAAATATTTTCTTCTCTCTAAATGAAACCACCCACTTTCTGAGCAATTCAGATTTTTTTAATCCCCTGCAGATATATATGAGGCAGAATAACTCTTGTCCCTAATGGAATATTAGCTCATGGAAAGAAAACTTAAAATGTAATCTACACAACTGATTATTTGATATAGCAAGTAGCATCCATCTTTGTCCCAGCTTCACCTGTTTTTATGGATGAGGAGAGCTACTGCATTCTTCCAAACCACCAGTCTCACTTTCACTAAAAGGAAAAATGCACCTCAGATAAATAACAGCTCATCCCCTAAGAATGGAAAAAGTGCGCTCTTAAAAAAATATTGAAGTGTGCTGTGTGTCATTTCTAAGGGAAACAGCTATGGATCACTGCGACCCATAGTCAGATCTTGCTCTCTGTGTAAGTTTTTAGGCATCGTTGGTTTTGTTAGCTGGCTCTGTGTTGCTCACTGTTCAACACATCCATTTCACGCCCCAGGCCACTCTTTGGAGGCACCTCCCTTTCTGCTTTGATGAGGCACTGATGCTTGGACTGCCTAAGCAGAAATCTGTTATGGGCCCGATTCATAGCATACTTAGGTTTCCATCATAAGTGTTACTTCGCGCAATGCAGTTCTGCAAAGCTCTGACATGAAAGTGAGAATCGTGATAAGTGATAAGTTTTTTGTTTGATTTTTTTTTTTAATGTCTACAGCTCTCTAATTCTCAGAGTCTAATTTAATTTAAGGGTTTCTTAGTCTTCAGATTCTTGAGGAAAAATAGCGTTTTTTTACAGAATCATAGAATCATAGAATAGTTAGGGTTGGAAAGGACCTTAAGATCATATAGTTCCAACCCCCCTGCCATAAGCAGGGACACCTCCCACTAAACCATGCCACCCAAGGTGTGATGAAAACAGAAAAATTGACTGTTTCCTATTGGAAAAAAAATATGAACATTTATTTTGCATTTGGAATTGTACAGTAAAAGCATGATCAATGCACATTATTTCTGAAGAAAAAACACCCATGATTTGTTAAAAAAATTGTACTCATAGATGAAATCAGATTTAGACAGTTTTAGTTGTTGATAAGAAAGTAAATTAACTCAATCATCCCAGCATGATTAAGACTAAACTGTATAACAGTGATGATGTTCACTGCATATTTTTTTTCCTGAGACAATGTGTCTGTAAAAGGGGGCTGGAGAGAATCAGTTACATGGCAAACAAAGCAAGAAAGTCAAGAAAACTGCAAATCTTTGGCATTACTTTTTTAACAGTGCCTTGATCGAGAACAAGCAATTCAGTGGATTAAGAAAAAAAGGCTTCCAGCATTTCTTGAAAGTGACTGTTACTTTGAATACAGGTATTACAATCTTTGATGCTTTCAGTTTAAAAATTGTGTATTTTTTCTGTTTAATTTGTCTTGACAGTACTCTTAATATATTTTCTCCCACTTCTAGGACTGTTTAATTTTAGTATTTTAGTGACCTGGATAAAGTAAAATCAGTGGCTTTTTTTCACTCATCATTTTGTAATTTTCCTTGACCTGATTTCTGTATCTGCATTCCGCAGAGATATGGTAGCAATGCATCTTTCTCTGATCAATATATAAACCATATAAGTGGAAGTTATTGATCCATGAAGTCTATTTAGAAAAAAATAAGCCAGTCATTTTTATTTCAATTACTAGCCTTGTGTCTGTGGGACCCACTGTCAGACTTCCTTTTGCAAGGTTCTCTGTGGGATGCTGTGGCATAGTTGGATGACGCACTGTTATCCACTTGCTATATTTTTCCAAATATCCTTTCAGAAGATGTTCTTCATGTATGCTTTTTTTGAGGATCTGCCTCTACATCCCTCAAGGTTGTGTCTAGATCAAGATAAGCTGAGATGCTCAAAGGGAAACTTGCATTTATAGATGAAGATACCCCAACCCTAGAATGAAACTGTATTTGCCTT
This sequence comes from Amazona ochrocephala, assembly GCA_039720435.1. Taxonomy (NCBI): domain Eukaryota; kingdom Metazoa; phylum Chordata; class Aves; order Psittaciformes; family Psittacidae; genus Amazona; species Amazona ochrocephala. The sequence continues at coordinate 22,733,932 of CM077876.1, forward strand.
CAAATAGTGAGGACAAATGAAACTGGGCATTCACTCATGGTCGTCGGATCAGGCATAGGCTTTGTTTTCCCTTCACATGTGTCTTGGTTTGTTTTGTACTGTTTTCTAACTTAGCTAAATTTTGCCCCAGTTCTTGAGCCCGGAACACCCGCATCATTGACATCTGGTTCTAAAATTGCTTTTTCTGAACATCCTGAGGTTCGCACTAACACAAGATAGCGCTGGAGGGCTCTTCAGTCCTATGATGTCCTCAGACATCTGCCGGTTGAACACGATAGCGCAAGTTGTCAGTTATCATCTGAGAATTTAATTAGTATGATCACTGCTATGGCATCGCTGCTGAAAGATTGTTTGTATCAGAAGTGTAGCGTCTGGTGATGATACCAGACTTCTGCAATCTGGGACAATAGTTCCATTTTAGTGATCAAAATATTTGAGGGCTTCTTGGCAGGGCTTGGGACTGCACAGATACATGCGAGAGCATCCTGACAGAAATCAGTTTTATGGGTAAAGATTGATAATGCAAAGTAGGCCACGATCTGTAAAGCTGGTGAACTATGGAATAGCAGTACTGGTGTTTACAAATGTGACATAATAAGGGTGAAATAATATGATCAATAATATGATCTGCTGATCATGACCTTCTCTGTGACAATTTATTTTTAGATTGGTCATGGGTTTTATTGCCTATTCTGGGGAAAAAAAAAACAAACAAACAACTTTTTCTCTGATTAAAAGCTGAAATTAACTATTTTCTTGTCTCAATTTAATTTCAGGCTAGCTAAATTGATATCACAGGTAGAATGGAGCAAGACTGGCATTAGTTTCATTATTGACAGTGACTACTATCCCTGGATAAGGAAGCAAGATGGAAGTCCTCCTCCTTCTGAGGAGGATGACACTTCGATGACTATGAGGAAGTTCTATATATCGCTTGGTGAGGTAAAATAAACATGTTAAGTGGGTGTAGCATCAAGATATATTGAATGCATTGGGTGAAATTATTGTAACTGAGGTCACAACTTTACTGGACATCTGATTCTCTGAATATCCCTTCTTTTCAAAGCTCTTTATACTGCAGATGAAGGTTGTTGGTTTGTAATACAGCTAAAACACAAGCTGTGTTACAAGTATGCTCAGCTACTGTCATGCAGCCCTCTCCTCTGGGGACTATTGTTACAGAAACCTACACAGACTGCACAAAATGACTGCGGACAGTAAGCTCTGCTCTCAGAAACACTGCAATAAACAGAAAAATTTGAATTGTTCTATGACATTTCTTTTCCTAGGCTATGGTTTCTCAGACAAAGGATTGTTTTACATTAGCAAAAGGAAGTGAATTAATGGAAACTACAGATTCATTCTCACATCCTGTAGCTTCCAGTCAAATTCAGTGTTTGCCTGGACAGCATGAAAGAGACGATACATTAAGTGAAAAAGATAATCTTCTGGGTAAGTAACAGAGGCTCAGCCATAGTATTTATAACGGAACTCTGACTAGGTGGAAAGAAAAGGCATACCAAGAAATTGCTGCTAACTCGTTATCTTCTGAACATCACATGATATCTTAGGCTTCAGACAGGGATTTGTTTCCACAGTCACAACGTTAAATGAAATTTTGAGCTAGAAACCAAGAAATTTTGTGATAGTAGAAGCCTCTTTTCTTACATAATTCTGTCTCACAGATATCTGTAAGTTTCAGCTTATTTTTTGTTTATTTTTGCATTTGATATGTTTTGAAAGACTTTCTTCATAGAATCATAGAATGGTTTAGGTTGGAAGGGACCTTAAAGACCATCTAGTTCCAACCTCCCCTATCCCAACCTTCTTGTCTGGATTCTTTGGGTATTTGATAGTGTATGGTTTGTGTTGCAGCCATCTTCTTGGGGTATTTATGAGGGGCACTTTTAAACGCCTTTTGTCTGCCAATTTTTGTGAATCTTATAGAATGTAATTGTGACACTCCTGTCAAATTCAACTGAAATTGTTCAGCAGGTTTCAAAGGTACTGTAAGAGAACATAGGGGTGAATTATGGACGTACCTGATTGCAGGTTAGGGACATTATGGGCATACCTGTTAACCTTGCTTCTGTTAGGTAGGCAGTAGCAAGATGAACAGGGAAGTCTCAGCTTATGTTAGGAGTTCTCTGGCCCAAATTCTTGGGGGGAAAAGCTGTCATTCCACTCTGAGGCTTGTTCTGATGGGACCTTGGTGTCTAACAGCTGGATGGAAAATTGGAAGACATAATAACTCCAGGAGTCTGTCTTCTTCCTCAAACCCATGAGGATCACCCATTGCTGATGCATTAATGAAGTCATTGAAGCTGCTTTTGTTTGCAGCCCATGGCTTCACCACTAATTGTTGCAGCGCTTTGAGCAGAGAGGTCACACATGCACCATTCCTGTAGAGCTTTTATGTAACTCTGTATTGCAGTGGGCTGGGCATAGGCCTATGGAAAACCTCTGTCCTCTGCCTGAAACTGTCTTGCAGCCAACAGCATTTTGCCTCAGTTAATATTTTGCATCTAAAAAATTATTTTATAACATAGACCTTCATTTTCCATGTGCTTATTTTTCTTCTTTATGTTTATTTCATGGGAAATCCAGCATTTTTATCAGAATTTCTTTACAGGCACAGTGTTCACCCAGTGTCAGGCACTGGAATCAGTAAAGTGCATCAGTTAAGTTTCTCAGAGCCAGCCTGCAATTAGAAAGAGTTCAATAGCTGAAGGTATTTGCTTGGACAATCCAGTTTGAATTCCTTGCTCACTGCTTCAGTTGGATCAAGGTCATCAATTAATGTCTTGAGCAAAACCCTGAGCCACTTGACTTTTGATTATTCAAGAAATGTGTGTCTCCCTCCCTAATTGCCTCAGGTCCTGTGAAACCATTCTTGCTGTTTCAATTTCACAGAAACGTGTTGAGAAGCTATAATTTTTCTTTGTCAAGTAAAAACATTTGAATCCAACTGTCTGTGACAATGGCCAGCACTAGTTAGATGAAGCTTCTTTTTGGAGAAAGATGGAAAGAATGTCTAACTACCGTTGCCATTTACTGACCAGGCCACCCTAGATGGTTTCACTAGCTGATACAATACAGTAGTGATACAATAGTCTGCATCTTGGCTTTAGGGAAAAACAGAAGATTCAGTCTATTCTATAGTGTAAAAGCTGGATTGATATGAAGATATCATAGAGCCACAGCTGAATTATGACTTCTTTTTTTTTTTTTTTCTTTGTTTCACTTAGATTCTGCTGCTGTTTATAATGCCTGTAGTTATTCTGCTCAGTTTTATAAGACTGGCTTGTACAGTGATAGCAGCATTAACCTAGCCGAGCAGCATGTACAGTCAAGGTCATCTTTGTTAACATGCTCCAGAACTACTTGATTTGCTGAAAGTCTGGCAGAAGTAGAAAATGTATTTGAGCAAGTTAAATCAGTGAGTTTCTTTCTCAGCAGACCAGGATGTTGGGGCATGTTTAATAGCATGGGGACACTGAGGGGCTGGGAAAAAAGGAATTAAATAGAGAAGTGTAGACCAAAAAAAACAGGGCTAGTCACTGTTATAAGCTTGTTAGTTATGAAACATTTTAAAATGTAAATGATCCATTCCTGGTGGCAGACTGGACTGCAGGATTATTAAATGTTCCCAGAGCCCTTGACATAATCCTATGTATGTTTGTTATCCTATGTATGTCAAGAATTTACCCAACTGACAGAGGGCTGTTCGATGCTTCAGTCTTTTGCAATAACCAACTTAAGTAGACAAGAATTATACTTACTAGTTTTCTCAGGCCTAAATAAAACCCAATTCTGCTACATACTGTGACTTCGATCACACTATGATCAAATGCTCAGGAAGAAACCAGGCCTTGCAGCACAACAAGGTGGTTTAACAAGTGCTGAGGAGCTGGGTTGTTCAGCTGAGTAAACAAGGCAATTGACTCCAGAGGAAGTTACTCCTGAACTCTGCTGCTTTGCTGGAATTCAAAACGGAATGAGTTTCTGAGTCATGGGGCTGAATTTCTAAACACATAGCAACAGCAGAAGCACCTCTGCTATTCCCTGCTCTGCAGTGTGACATGGTCTGATCGTTCTGCAGTAGAACAATATAAAAATACATTTGCATTTTTTAACTTGGAAATGTTGAAATGCAAGAGAACGGTCCTGAATCAAGAGTTTTCAACGATCTTTTCTGATTTAATGCAGAAACAGAGTTCCTGTCTAAGGAAGGCGACCGATGGAGTTTCCTTCACCCTTCAAGGAAGGCAAAAGCCATCATTTTAAGGAAGACATCCAGAGAGGCTGAGGAGGGTTCTTCTGTGGCCATTGCTGAACAGCCTGCTCACTCTCAGTTAAGAGTTTATGTAGACCCAAAATGGGACAGTGCAGCAAAAGAAAAAAATGAACAGGAAAGCGTAACTATTCAGACACCAGGAGAATTCGTACCAGATTATACCCAATTTGTAATGACGGAACCTGCTTCAGAACCGACCCATCAGCCAACTGCTGACATTCACAGTAATGTGGATTTCCACAAACAGCCTGAAGTGTTTATACATGAGCTATCAAATAATGAATTTGCCCATGGCCCTGCAGAGTCACTCCTTTCCCAAAGTTCTTTATTTTCTGTCTTGGACTCCTGCAGAGATGTAAGAGAGCAAGACACTGAAGAAGTAAGCTTAAATTCAAGTTCTGAAAGCGGTGGGTCGGACAGTAAAGCCTGGTGTATTAGTCACAAGACTTCTGATACTGGCAACAGACACGAGTTTGAGAGATTCAAGAAGTTCATCAAAGGAACACTTGGGGAGAGGTACTGGTGGCTCTGGATGGATATTGAAAGACTGAAGGTGCTCAAAAACACAACAAGGCAGCAAAGGTACTTCTCATTATTTAGTGGTTATTCCCATTGTTTTAATGCTTGTAACCCAGCTGGATTAATGCAGGTTTTGAGATTTCGGAATAATTTGTAATGTTTAAATAGAATCATAGAATAGTTAGGGTTGGAAAGGACCTTAAGATCATCTAGTTCCAATCCCCCTGCCATGGCCAGGGACACCTCCCACTAAACCATGTCACCCAAGGCTATGTCCGACCTGCCTTGAACACCGCCAGCAATGGAGCATTCACAACTTCCCTGGACAACCCATTCCAGTGCCTCACCACCCTTACGGTAAAGAATTTCTTCCTCATATCCAATCTAAACTTCCCCTGTTTAAGTTTGAACCCATTACCCCTTGTCCTCTCACTACAGTCCCTAATGAAGAGTTTCTCCCCAGTACAGACACAATTAAAGTAATCATGAGTGTCATATCAAGTTAGGAATGACTCTGTTGAAGCTGATAAAACCATTTTTGCAGTCATGTTTGCAAAGCTTACATGAAGTCAGAATTACCACAGTATTATGGCATTGTTTAGAAAGAAGCTTGGAAAACAGGTGACAAAAAAAAACACAAACCAAAAAACTTAAATTCACAAGTGGGGCATTCAGTATGACAAGCCACTTTAATGAATGGCTCTGTGGAACTCAGATTGTCTATTCTAAAGCACTGTACATTTTGCACACAACTTGTCTCTAATGTGTGGATTTTTTTCATTTGGATTCTGCCATTTTCAATTAAAAACATTTTGCATGACAGCAGTTAAACCAGTAGGGTGAATTGCACTTGGTTCTGTATAGCATCTGATACATGCTTATATGACTATTTTTGTTGACTCAAGGCAACTCAATAAGATGAAGAAACTGTATCTTTTGAGCAGTGGAGATTACTTCCTCAGTTCGGAAGTGTTACTCAGACTTAATCTGCTGCATGGAGATCAGTGGAATGTAAGGCATTTAAGATGGATTCAGCCTGAAGTAGTGAAACCTCTACTTCTTTACTGGTACGAAAAAGTGAACATGAATTAAGATTCTATTGTTTAACAAATTTTCCTTTTCTTTGATATGCTTATTAGGTTTATTTCACTTCACTTATCCCATGGCAATTAGTGGGAGCAATGTCATCATAAATACTAGCAGATGTTGCATCTGAATTTTTAGTTGATCCTAAACTACACTGCAATCTGCTGAAAAGCCAGGTGCATCTGCCTTACTGAACCCTTGTTATTTTACTGCCAAACTGTCTGAGCTACTTTGGGTATAACTCTCATGGATACCATTCAAGTAAACTTCAGGCTGCAGGTTAGAGAAACCCCTCCAGCCATAGAAGGTTAATTCTGTCCTGAGCTATTCCCCATACTGCCCTTCTCAAGTTTCTGAGGATGCTAGGTGTGTACATCTATGTGGAATTTGACCCTGAGACTTTACTGTTCAATGTCTGTTATACAAAATGCCTTTTACATTATTGACAGCTTAAGCAAGGGTACAAATTTTAACCTGTTTCCAAAACATAAGCTAAATTTTTCAACATATTCCCTTCTCCCCAAGGGGGATCAACAAATTGCAGACATAAACAAGTACCTGCAATTGTGAACTTTGCTGTGGAGCCTCATGAGAGTTGTGGTATATGTCCTATGACCTACAATCCTTCCCTGTTATTTGCTGTAGGATGGATGGGGCATGTCCTACTGCAGACTCACACAAAGGCAACTATGTAATGGTGCAGAATTTGCAATCTAAGTTTATTTACGTGTGGCTTGGTTTTAGATTTGGAAGAGTGCAATGTCTAAATACATCTTTAACATTAAGTGCTTTTTAAATTTAGGTGCACATAGCTCCATATTTTGATACAGTAAACACCACCATGGGGAAGGGGAAAGAAGCCAAATAGCCCAGTATTTAAAGTTTTGTGAAAGTTCTACTTTTTAGATTTGTGTTTAGTTTTGTGTTTGTTTTGGTTTGGTTTGGTTTGTTTTTTTCCCCTCTAGGGGTCCCAGATTTTGTGTCACTCGTTCAACAGCAATAGAGACTGCCAGTGCAAAACTGAAGATGTGGCACACATGCCAACAGAGACCAAGGGTGGACGTTGATCCTTTTCCACATATAGTATCATTGCTGCCATTGACACTCAAGTCTTGCATGCCCAAGATACCACCTTCCCTTTCTCAGGTAGGTAGGATCACAAAATTGAAAAACGAAGCCTTGTCCCATCAAAAATAATGATAAAACTCCTTGAATTCAATGGAATAAGAATACGGTACTGGATTCTTATGAAGTCAAGATTTAGCAAGCTGGTCTGTGGCAGGTTGTTATATATAAAAATGCAACACTATTTTACTATACTTTATGCAACAGGATGCTATAAAATGAGTCAAATTATCTTCTCAGTTACATCCTGATTATTTCATAGGTCTTTGGATTGATATATAAAATTAAGTATCTATTGGCACAGATTATGCCCTTCAACCAGCTTTATCTTCATCCAGATTAATTCTTTCTTCTCTGCAGTTACCCTGAATTTACCACCATGTTTGTAAAAGGGCACAGTTCTCATCTTCTGTTGCCTGAATCCTTCAGTCAGCTGCACATGATTTTGGCTTCTATAGAGGGTCTTAGGACACACAGCACAGACCTTTTCGTAGCGTGACACTTGCAGGTGTCCATTTCAGTGGCCACTCTTCCTTGAAAGCCTGAATTTGAGACATAACTGCAATGAAAGCTTCTGATTTTCAGCAACACAGTATTAAGGCCCAGGACAGAATCTACCTGGAGAATGTGACTGAGGTCTGTGATTCCAGTATCAAGAACTGGATGGAGTATGCCATAGACTGCTCACACACACACCTGTTACTTTGATTTGGATAGTTTCAGACTACAATTTCATTTTTTAGAAAGCAAATTCATGGAGATAGTGGAGGAAAAGCAGTGGGACAGATTTCCTGGTCAGAAGAAGCTGGGTTCAGGAGCCAGATTCCTGCTGATCAAAGCAGAAATGGGAGCCAGACTCAGCTGCCTCTTACAGAGACAAGTTCTGACTTCACAAGGTGTGCTAATGACCCAGGACTAGCTGTGGGTTAGGCAGACAGGATCCTAACTCTGCAGGTTTTCCAACCCCTGTTGAGTTCAGCACTTGAAGAAAACAACAACCTGGCACCCATGCACCTCAAAGAATCAGATGATGGACTGTTTCTGGCTACCCTGGATTTAGAGAAAGCTAAAGTTCTTAATGACTTCTTAGCCACAGTCTTCACCGGAAAATGCTCTGACCACACCACCCAAGTCTTGGAAGGCAGACGCAGGGACAGTGAGAATGAAGACCCTGGGCCCACTGTAGGAGACAATCTGGTTTGAGACCATTTTAGGAACCTGAATGTATACAAGTCCATGGAACTTGATGAAATCCATCCACAGGTCCTGAAGGAGCTGGCAAATGAAGTTGCTAAGCCACTGTCCATCATATTTGAAAAATCATGGCAGTCAGGTGAAGCTCCTGATGACTGGAAAAAGGGAAATATAACCCCGTTTTCAAGAAGGGGAAAATGGATGAGCCGAGGAATTACAGACCAGTCAGCCTCACCTCTGTGCCTGGCAAAATCTTGGAGTGGATTCTCCTGGAAGGCATGCTGAGGCACATGAAAACCAACAAGGTGCTTGGTGACAGCCAGCATTGCTTCACTAAGGGGAAATCATAGAATCATAGAAGAGTTAGGGTTGGAAAAGACCTCAAGATCATCGAGTTCCAACCCTCCTGCCATGGCCAGGGACACCTCCCACTAAACCATGCCATCCAAGGCTATGTCCAACCCCACCTTGAATGCCACCAGGGATGAAGCATTCACAACTTCCCCGGGCAACCCCCTTGTCCTCTCACTACAGTCCCTAATGAAGAGTCCCTCCCCAGCATCCCTATAGGCCCCCTTCAGGTATTGGAAGGCTGCTATGAGGTCTCCACACAGCCTTCTCTTCTCCAGGCTCAACAGCCCCAACTTTCTCAGCCTATCTCCATATGGGACGTGCTCCAGTCCCCTGATCATCCTCGTGGCCCTCCTCTGCACTTGTTCTAACAGTTCCATGTCCTTTTTACGTTGAGGACACCAGAACTGCACACAGTACTCCAAGTGAGATCTCACGAGAGCAGAGTAAAGGGGCAGGAGCACCTCCGTCGACCTGCTGGTCACACTCCTTTTGATGCAGCCCAGGATACGGTAATCCTGCCTGACCAATCTGGTGGCCTTCTATGATGGGGCTACAGAACTGATGGAGAGGGGTAGAGCAGTTGATGTCATCTACCTGGACTTGTGTAAAGCCTTTGACACTGTCTCACATGACATCCTTGTCTCTAAATTGGAGAGATATCAATTTGATAGGTGGACCACTCGGAGGATAAAGAACTGGCTGGATGGCCACATGCAAAGAGCAGTGCTCAATGGCTCAATGTCCATCTGGAGACCAGTAACGAGTGGTGTCCCCCAGGGATCGGTGTTGGGGCCGGTCTTGTTCAACATCTTTGTCAGTGACATGGAGAATGGGATTGAGTGTGCCCTCAGCAAGTTTGCTGATGACCCCAAGCTGTGTGATTCGGTTGATACGTTGGAGGGAAGGAATGCCATCCAGAGGGACCTTGACACGCTTGTGAGGTGGGCTGATGCCAACCTGATGAAGTTTCACCGTGCCAAGTGCAAGGTCCTACACCTGGGTCGCAGCAATCCCAGGTACAGCTACAGGTTGGGCGGGGAGGAGATTGAGAGCAGCCCTGCGGAGAAGGACTTGAGGGTGCTGGTCTATGAGAAAATGAACATGAGCAGGCAGTGTGCGCTTGCAGCCCAGAAAGCCAACTGTATCCTGGGCTGCATCAAAAGGAGTGTGACCAGCAGGTCGAGGGAGGTGATCCTGCCCCTCTACTCTGCTCTCGTGAGACCTCACTTGGAGTATTGTGTGCAGTTCTGGTGTCCTCAACATAAAAAGGACATGGAACTGTTGGAACAAGTCCAAAGGAGGGCCACGAGGATGATTAGGGGACTGGAGCACCTCTCGTATGAAGATAGGCTGAGAAAGTTGGGGCTGTTGAGCCTGGAGAAGAGAAGGCTGTGTGGAGACCTCATAGCAGCCTTCCAATACCTGAAGGGGGCCTATAAGGATGCTGGGGAGGGACTCTTCGTGAAGGACTGTAGTGATAGGACAAGGGGTAATGGGTTCAAACCGAAACAGGGGAAGTTTAGATTGGATCTGAGGAAGAAATTCTTTACTGTAAGGGTGGTGAGGCCCTGGAACGGGCTGCCCGGGGAAGCTGTGATTGCTCCATTGCTGGCGGTGTTCAAGGCAGGGTTGGACATAGCCTTGGATGGCATGGTTTAGTGGGAGGTGTCCCTGGCCATGGCAGGGGGGTTGGAACTAGATGATCTTGAGGTCCTTTCCAACCCTAACTATTCTATGGTTCTATGATTCTTGCTGCCTCTCCTCCCCTCCCCTCCCCTCCCCTCTCTTCCCGTCCCCTCTCCTCTCCTCCCCTCCCCTCCCCGAGTGACTGTATCTGTTTTACAGTGAGCTTCTTAAGGTAATCCTAGTAAGGATTCACAAAACATGTTCATGTGCTTTTCACCTGACATCTGCTGTAACTGCTACCTGTTAAAAATACAATTTTAAAGCAATAGTGGTTATTACAAGGAGCTGACAAATCTTGCAAAATATTCAGAGAAGCTTTTTGCCATTTGCAGTTTTATATACTGTGATAGACAAGGAAAAATAGACCTGAAAACTCTTGAATATTTTTGAGTAGTTAATAAGAGCATGTTAAGAAAACACAAAGGTGGAAAAATAATTAGAATTGCCTTATTTTTCTGTTATGTCTTTTAGAAAAGTAGAACAAGCTCACCAACAACTTCATCAAAACCACCTACACCAAATTTCTCTTTGAAGAAATCACCAAGGTTATCACCTATCCTACCATCAAGACAGAGCCCCCGAAAGGATGACATTTCTACCAGTAGAAAGTGGTAAGTACAGAAGTCCCTTGTACTTCTTTCTGCATACCAGTGTACCTCAAATACTTATGAAAGGCTTTTAGATCCTACTGTTTTAATGAGTATTTTTCTTTAATATAATAATCTGCTTAGGGAAGCACAGTTATGGTACGGATTGCATGCATGGAGAATTCCTCCCTGGCTGATTAGTTTCTCATTTGTTTGTGCCACCACACAGAAGGGTTCATTTTTCCAAACACAAGTGTTTTACCCTCACTTGTGTAATAGTTGATATTCTGTACATACATTAATATTCTTTTAACCTGTCTCAAGTGCTTGCCCTCAAAGACATGCTGTATCGGTGATTTCCACAGGGCTGCATGAAAGAGTAGTCCTCTACATTTCTTACATTTATTATAAGTTTGAACTCTATATGTACTTCTTCCTCTACTATTCACTATGTCATTCTACCTCTTTCCATGCCCCTTCTTAGTTGTTTATTTTATAAGCAGTCCTAGTTTTTTCAAAAGTATGTATTGAAAATTTTGTTTGTTTGTGGATCCAGGCCAAAGTCGGCCAACAGAGACATGATTGATTACTCAGCTTTGGATGACACCAAAGACTCAAAATACCAGCTTCATAGAAAGTACACCTATGCTGAGCTGCTCCAAGTAAGTACTATTTAAAAATATTGTCTTGAATCATGGGTTAAAACACTTTGTTCTCTAGTATTAAAGGGGAAGTAGTCAACGATGGGGAAAAATTGCTTTGATTATATGAATCTCAATGCCTTATGCAGAGGTATATTTAGAATGTCAGCATTTTCTGTGTGGTATCTTTCACCTATCTAGTACAAAATCATGGCATATACAGAGGTTTATTTTCACTAGAAAATGTTGATTTTTCTCCATGGTGATCATGTGTTCACTAGGCTATTATGGAAATCTCACCTCAGAAATGTTTCAGTAGAACCATTGCCTAGAAGAGTATACCAGACTTACAGTGAAAACTGAATCTGTCCTAGAAAGTCATTAAAATAATAAAATTCTGAAGTGAAAAATCTTCACTTGTACTCTTTCTCTTTTTTGCTTGTGTAATCCACTCTTTTCTTTGTTGAATTATTGCCTGCTAAGCAGGCTCTCAATCCAGCAAACCTCAGGAGGCACAGGCTACACAGAAGAGCCTGTTCTCAATAACTGTTAAAATGCTGACAAATTGAACATATGAGATGACAAGATCTGGCAATTTAACATATATTTGAAACCTTTCATGTTTGTGGAATGGTCTTGAAACAGCCTGCTGTTTCAGTGAGATATTGATACCATGGTCTCACAACTAGAACAGCCCACCATATTATGAAATCTGTGCTTGTTTACATATGCATGGAGTTGGCTGATCACTTGAGCACATGATTGATTGTTTTTTTACATCAAAATCATACTTAATTACTTCACTGCAATAATTTTACTTCTTTGTTAATTTTGACTAAAGAAAAGGCTAGTCTTTGCAATTAGGGGACATTTGCAGTTAGAAACTTAAATTCAGGAAATATTCACACCATGAACTATTAGTTTTTATACAACTTCATAATTCGAAGTTTCCCTCTAGCTGAGAGAGGAAAATACTGTCCATTTACATGTACAGAGCTAGACTGGAACCTACAGTCAATACCCCAGTTTGCCATGATGCAAAGGGGAATACAGGAATTCATAGTTCAACTTCATACTGGGGAGGGGAATCTTCCTACTCTGTTTCAGAAATCTGGCTTCCTCCTGCCCTTCTTCATCACTGTTACTGTTTGGAAAGAAGCTTGTTGTCAGCCACCACACTTCTCTGCTCCCACTTCTGCTATCAGAGACAGGAAATCAGTGAAAGTTTCTCTCTTGTAATCATCAGAAACTTGCTATTTTGTAACCTCCTCCAGCTTCTCTGTGGGCATTGTCAAAAAGGATATATCCTTCCTCTAATGCTTCAGGAGCTAGCCAGATTAAAGAGCATGGATTTCTTGCCCCTTAAATGCTCATGATTTTGTTGCTGATGTCAGTGTGTAAGCCCAGGAAACAAATCCTTTGTTCCATGATAGTTAACCGTTTTGAGGCTTGACCAAATAACCACCTGTTAACTTAATCCCAGACACAGTAGCCTGAGCTCAGTCAGCTTTTGACAGCTAAGTAATATGGTCTAGTATCATTGGAATTCCCTGCATTCAGAGCTAAAGAGTTAATGACAGAAATAAGGCTGGGTTTGCTTTGTCATTTCAAGTATTGAAGAACCACCTAAAGGATATTATGGCCATTTTGCTACTCTGCGTGCCTTCAGTCACCAGACTTATTCCATTAGTTGTGAGTGTTTAATGGGGAAAAGGTATGGAGAGTTATGATCAACTGCATATGTAGTAGAAAATGGAGTCTAATTTATTGGAATGAAGATTCTAATTGAACACACTGCGTGGCCCTCCATTGCAATGTACTGACATTTGAAAAAATGAAACCTTCTTATTTCTTGCTGTATAACTATTTTATTTGTCCAGGGGAAAAGTGCTGCTGGCAGTGCTGTCTTAAGGGGATCAAGAATGGAAAGCATGCTGCAGTCTCTTTATTTGGACAACAGAGCAGGCTACTACTTCACACAGTTCTGTGAGAAGTCAGGGAATAAGGTATGAGCATTTTCCTACCCTGTGATAATTTAGTCTACAATTGACTGGATGCCAAGTTATAGAGGGCAGCCAGACTGAAAAAAAAAATGGAGAAAGAAAGATTGATGACTGGATGAATAATTACTTGTGAGACTTCAATCCCTCAACAACAATAAACTGTTCATGTGTATATTCAAACTAATGACAGGTCTTAACCAAGCTGTCAGATCCTAACTGCCTCAGACCGATTGGAAATCTGATTGTACCATCAGGGATAAAAAAAGACAAATCGTTTTTAAAAACTAGCCTTTAACTTGGCAGAAAAAATGAGGTCTTAACCCACAAAAACATTTTTTAAAAAGATGGAAAATCTGCTGTGCTATTACTCATGATAATATACCTCCTTCTTACTTGTTGGGTTACTGATGTCCAAAATCTCCAATGTTTTAAAAACGTTCTTCTGCTTCCATGAAGCTTCTTGGATTTCTGGGAAACATAACACTATTTCTTCTCTGTAGTCAGCAGATCCATCATTCATTGCTGGGTGTAAATTGAGGATTGGTTGGAACAAGTTATGAATCTGAGTCAGTGTTCAGTGGCTTTGCAGAAAAATTGAGTCTTTAGGGGAGATTTGAGTGCAATCAAGATGGACATCTGTTTCACTGCTGGCATAACCCATAATCCAGCAGCAGTAGCTAAAAATGCCTTTGGCTACCAGAAAGCAAGAGCCAGTGTTTCTAAAGCTGAATACCTTCATCTAAAACTATTAGATGTGTATAGATAGAAATCTACATAAAAGTAACTTATTTTTTCACCAGAGATAAGCACCTACCCATATGGCCTCAGTCTTTGCAGGTGCCAGACTCCCTTGAAAATTATTTCCTTAAGTTTTGACTACAACTCTGGAGCTTATCTCACTCATATGCCAGGTCTGCCAGCCTACAGTTTGTGGAACAAAGTTCCCTGCCCCTATCTGAGACACTATTTTTGTTGTCCAGTGATAGGGTTTTCAGGGTATTTTTAAGATCCAAATCCCATAAGCACATGATTAAAAGACAGGACCTGGGGAAAGACTCCTCCTTCTGAAATAACTGTTGATGTTTGTTTGAATTTATGAAATGAGGCCAACACACTGTGCCTCAGAAATGCGTGTAATAAAAATGTAGTGATAGTCCCAGTAACATACATTAAGTATACAATATTTAATTGTTTTGGTTACTGCTGCAAAATGCTATTTCACCAGGGTACAAATTTTGCATGTCCATTATCAGCATTTTTTTCTTTAGTGCTGGCTTTATGCCACTGAAATGTGGTCACTCTTCAAATGTTAACTACAATGTTAACAATTTTAATGGCCAATTATGCATAAAGGATACAATAAAAGACATAATATCACAGTGATGATACCATTAAGTATGTTGTTCTCCTGCCAATATACATCAGAAGATTAAATCCGTCTTAGATTGAGCTGGATTTATGGTGACCCCAAGGAGCTAAATAATTACTTGCATTGGAAGTGAACTTTTTATAAAGCTGTGATATTTGGGTAGGAGTAATTTACCATATTTTTCATCTGTAGTTGTGGAAGAACAGTGCGTACTTTTGGTTTGACCTACAAGCTTATCATCAGCTTTTCTACCAACAAACTCTTCATCCTTTCAAAATCTGCAAAGAAGCACAAGTAAGTTGTAAATAATGTACTTTCCCTTCACAAATACACTTGTTCATTCCTTCAAAAATACATTTGTTCAGTGTAAAGACTGAAAAGAAGATAGAAAGTAGACAAGTTTCCAAATCTTGACAACCCCCACCAAAGTAAATCTGGATTGTGGACAATAGGAGAAGCTCTTTGGATTGTTTCCATGGTATTTCTTGATTTAAATGTTAAACATGCGTAGTTTGATTTCTAGGCTCTGCTGCCTGTTCCAGTTTTATCTATTATAGTCAGTTTACCTAATCTCCCCTTTGCTACTCTGTGTCATATTTGGAAACTGTCTGCTTAGTGTTAAGATCAGAGATAATATTTTTCTCAATCATCTAATTTAAGGTACATCTAAGCTGTACCTTTGCTTTGACCTGTGTGAGTTAGAATTGCAGGTCTCACAGTCCAGACCTTAGATAATGACCTTAGTCATGAAAATGGATCTTTCACTGGTCAGTTCTGCTTTTTCCAATTGTCAGGGCATCAATATGGTCTTTTTGCAGTTGTCATCCTTTCTGTTTGGTCTTTATACCCTCACTTACTGTCAAGCGGAACTGATATTTCCTGTAAACAAGCACCCTTAATTGAGCATGCACTGTGAGTCAGGGAATAAACCAAAAGTTAACTGGCTCATCACAGGCCGTGCGTGCTGATGCTGTCAACAGCTGCAGAATAGTCTGACACTGCCAGGGAAGGAGGCTACAGCAGTGTGATATCATTAGAAGTCACAACTTTAAAAATTACTTTGTGAAACCTTGGTCTGTTTTCCTTCTACAAACCTTGTGTAGGAGTATATCATATCTGCGTATTTCAATATATGCTGTAATAAGCAAAGCTACTTCAAATGCCTTTCATGTCTTTGAAATTAATATTGTAGAGAGCAGTGGAGAATAATCACTTTGTATGGTTTATGTTACTGAGTATCTGAACTTCCTTCTATTTGTCTTCTTTTCCTACTTGGAGGTTTTACTGGGCAAATGACAGAATTTTGCGCATTTGTCCAGATTTATCACATGAGTGAGTGTTATTTGTACAGAAACACCAAGCAGGGGCTGAGGCTCCCTCCTGTCACACACACTGGCTAACTTAAACTGCTACTCTATTTAGTTGTTTTCCCCTCCAGCTCTACTTATGGCCTGAGGCAGACTCTCTCCTCTATCAGCCCAGGCCAGCGGTTAGGGACACTGCTCACAACAGGTGTACAAGTTAACCATACCTATGTTGTCTCCATTTTCCTATATGTTTTGTTGTAGGCCAAATCTTAGGAAATGGTCCATGTTAGTTTTAATTTGGTTTCATTTCACACCAGCTCATATTCTTTCCGCAGTGGTTGCATGGCCCAGGTCCTTTTTACTTATTTCCAGTGCTGGCCTGGTGGTGACAGCAGAACATCATACAATCAGTGTTACCAGGCAATTACAGAGAGCTCCATACACATGGCCATTAAAGTAAATACATCAAAACGAAATATGTGAAACTGTTCCATTAGCATAACTAACAGCTGAAATGTAACATAACAAATCAACACATGTGCTGTAACATTTGGTATCATTCTCCAGCTTGCCTTTTAAGGCTGCACAAATATAATTCTTGTTTTCATTGGAACACAGTAAAGAGTCAAGCTGCAACCAATCTACAGGGTCTGCTTATCGAAGAGATGCCTTCCCAGATTCTGTGCTCACCTTTGGCACAATAAGATAGTCATTCCAACTATTCCTAAGAGAATGTGGGTCAGATTCAACGCAACACATCGTCATGTATATTTTACTATTTATTACAGAAAGACACATCCAAAGTATTCTGTATGTGTTCTGCCTGCTTCCTGTTAGAAACAAGAGCAAATCCGGATTGCTGTGTATCTGTTAGCCGTTGTTTCATTTGCTAGGCATTTTTATGATAGAGTAAGAAAATGCATTCCAAGGTATATATTCATTCATCCAGGAACAGAAACTACAGTGAGAATGAAATCTGATGGATAAAAATAACAATGAGTACAGGTAATCATCCAGAAACTTATATGGTTATGCACTATAAACATACGCGTATGAGTGTAAAATAAATTGAGAAAGAAAAGCAATAAAGAAGAAGATATTGTAGTTTCAGATAAAAAATCAGGGATAGAAAATTTAATACAGTTATAGGAAGCACAATATTTTAACACTAGAATCAATTTAGATAAAGGGAATTATTATTACTGTGAACTTTCAGGATCAGACAGAAGATTTATGTTAGTGGAATGTGATGACAGGGTTAAGGCAGTTTAACCTTTCCATTTTAGACCAGCCAGTTCATTGTATTCCATCATATGATTCTGTTGAGCAGCTGCATGAGCCCATCGTTTAGATCAGATCAATATCCATGCCTTGGGCAGCAATACAAGGCACTTGGAGTTCAACATATTTTGTGTTTCTTGCTTCACTCTAGTTATTCTGCAATTGCTTACCAAAGTCTTCTCATGTGGGGCTGAATTCACACCAAAACCCAAGGCCTAAACAAGTCCTGATTTGGAAAGTCATAAATGATGCTAAAGACTAAATCTGAACTTCTTAAGCGTTCTGTATCTTCAGATTTGTGCCATTATAAGTAATATAAGATGCAAATTCTGATCAAATTTCCAGATAGGTTTTTGGGTTTAATCCATCACTTATCCTAATTCAATTACAGGAAAATGTATAGCTGCCAGGTAGGAAAATTCTTTGTGTGTTACAAAAGGAACAAAACACTGAATAAATAAATTATGATGTGCACTTCATGTCACGTGTAAGATTTTTGTATGAATTTGATAACCTTTAAGTTTATTTAATGTCATTTTTCCCCATTGATGCTTTAGGAGATTAGCCAATAAAAGAGTTTAACTAATTCACGGAGATTCAGAAACCCACAAGACTTCCATGACATGAGAGTCAAAAAAGGCTATGAATATTCTTTTTAAAGGATAAAATGTATTTTCCCACTACATCTCGCTAAGTTCTTTTCCCAGTGTTGAAGGCTGTGAACACAACCACTTTTCCTCTATTTTGGCATGTCTAGAACTTTTCTCAGTTGGTTTACCTGCAGTCCTTGCATTCAAATCTAGATCTGCAAATGCACCTGAACCCTCAGCAAGGGATACAGGGGGGGATGCTCCTTCTCTTTTCTCCCGTCTGCATTCACTTTGTTACCTTGTGAAGTTATCTTTCTACTTGGTGGGCCAAATCTCATAACAGTGGATTTTTACAAGAATTCAAGAAAAAGATGGCATTATGCCAAATCCTCTGACACTGTAAATCTGCATCCTTCAAAAGTGAAGAGGCCATTCTGATTACAGCACTGAGGGTCTGGTCCTTTACGTTTGGAAAAGCGGACTCCTGTAGCTAGCCTAACCACCTCTCAATTTCTGCTTCACATGTAACAGCCCTAATTATTGTTTCTGGGAAAAAAAATGTCTGTATTTACCATGCTCCAGTTTTGCATATGAAATGATACAGAATGGGGGGGGGGGCAGAAGGAGTTCCTTAGGGAAAGCAGCCTGCAAAGGCAGACCTTAAAATGGCAATATATTGTGACAGTGTTTATGTGAACAGACTGTCAACAGTTTTTGACCAGAGCTTCCTTAGTCTAAGCAACTTCTGACTCTGTAAGCTGAAAGTTTTTGTCAGCTCTAAAGAAAAGTAGCAAATACATTCAAGTTAACTCATTTCATACATAATCACAGGGGGGAAAAAAAGTTTCATCCAAGAAACTTGTGCAATGTTTGTTTTGATTTTATTCTTTAAACTATACTAAAAATGATCAGCCACTTAAGGAACCAGGTTAAACTATCAAGGACCTATTTTGGACCCTTTTCACCAATTTACAGATCTCTTGTGTGGTTTTATGACTCATAATAGGTGGAACAATGTAGCCCTAATGACTAGTAAAATAGTTAACCCTTCTGTTTTTGAAGATACTATGTCTTAGTATCATTGGACTAATCTCTTCTAATTTGTCTATTTTACATGTAAAATATTTTGGATCAGAGTAGAACATGATGTAAATGAAACTTTTCTAGCGTTAGGGTTTTTCAACATAACTTCCAACTTCTTGATGTCACTAATTGAATCTAATTAATGCTGTCTCTGTTATATTTAAATGTATTTGGGGATTTGCTGAAAGGGCATAATTTATGATAAATATGATATTATTCTCAACTTGCTATGACTCTTCTTGTGGATGTCCTCACTCTTTGTCCTTACCCTTACACCTGGGGGTCTTTATTGCACTGATAACATGGACAGCCACAAACCATCTTTGCTTTCAGTGATCAGATCTATGTAGAAAGGGGGTGGAATCCTGCATAAAGAGTAAACACAGTAATCATAACAACTTCTAACTGGGGAATGGATGTCAGCTATCATAGCCTGATATTTGTTAGTGACCTGGTATCAGGAGAGTCTAAAGGGTGTGTTTCAAATTGTTAAGGTCCAGAATAACAGGAATATAGTCTAGTGGTTTTAAAGAAAGAGTCTTACAGGTCAGAATTTCATTTAAAACAAACAGAAACATAATTATTCAATGTAATTGAACATTCTTCCACTATGCTTGAAATTTAAACACAACAGTTTAATTACTGCTGAACACAGAGTAAATGTACTATTTTCTTCTTCTCTACCACTTTGCGCATCTGCTAGTTACAGATAGATTTTAGCAGCATTAGGAAAATGAGAATCATCAGAAACCTGCATTCTTCACTGTCAAAACTGTGTGATAATAAATAGTGAAGGTGGGCTCCTCAAGGCCATCCTAGAGAGAAATTTGATTATGCTACTAATCTGATCCCTTGAACATATGTTTGAAAATTAGTTAGACTTTGAAAATATGAAGATGAGAAAACATGAGTAGATGACATCTACTATGGCAGCATCTTTTTTCACTCGCTTTCCTAGCTGCAGTCAGGATCATGATGTATTAGATATTCTAGAATATCTTCTTCCAAGATATTCCTGGCAGAAAGTGTTTTTTTTCACTGAGTTTTCAGTGTTCTTTTTTATAGCAATTTGTGAAACATTTAAAAACCAAGAATTTGACTTAGGGGACTATTTGGAAGAAAAAAAAAAAATTACCCTATGCTTCAAGAATGAGCTGATAGAGAGAATGAGACACTCTCCAGGTTCAGCTTTCTTCTGTTTGTACACGACAAACTCTGTGTGCTTCACAAAAAAGCATATTTTAATCCCTGCTTTGCTAAGCATTTAGACCTCAGTTGTGCAGTGCTATCTCCTGTTATGGATCCTATACCATGATAGTGTCACTCATGTCAAAGAATTGTGCATGAGAATCTCCACACAGAATTAAATCACTTTTTCACTAATTTTAACCTTAGATTTACAAATTCCCATCTATTCAGAAGAAGACACCTTTACAAGTTGGCCTAGCACATATTCTGCAGAACAACAATGCAACTTCATGAAGAATGCAGTTGCTGTAATGATTGTGGTTCCTGAATCTAACAAGAATCAGTCAAATACTTCCAAATAAAGATTACATTAAATGTTTATTTGTAATCTAACCATTTGAACAAGTAAAAATGGCAGGGAGGTCAGTTATGGCAATAACTGAATTTTGGGCAAAATTGTAATATTGGTGAAAACAAGGTAGGTTTCTGATAGGTTAGTCTCTATCTAAGTAAGTTAGTAGAGGTTAGGTAGGTTAGTATCTATATAAACTAAATATATGTTTAGAATATACAGCAAGGCAGTGTGGGACAAATATGCATTAATTCTCTCCTCTAATGGACTGCGACCATTGGAATAGATGATGGCTTAGAATAAGTTTTCTTCTGTTTTATTGTAGTTCCTTTATGCAACTTACATTGCCCCATCTGCCAGTATGGACATTGGTCTTCATCAGAGGAAGAGAAACATGATTTATCAGAAAATTGACCCAGCTTTTGAGGATCTTTTTGACCCAGCAGAAGAATATATCCTCACTGTTCTGATAGAACCATGGATGAAGATGATGGAAGAAGACAAATATACTTATGGAAAGGTAACTCATCTGGACGACACAGTGAAAAATTCTTATGATGGTGGAAGAAAATTACAAGAGCCTTCATATGCAACTCTGTTACATTTCTAGTCAGAAAGGGAGAAGTATTATGTGGTGTTTTGCTCACCCACTCCTTTCTACACTGATGAGTGGAGTAGGCTGAGCTTCCTGTGGAGAGCAAACTTCTCATCCAAGAGGAAGGTGCAAGCCTCATGGACCCCTTGGTCTGTGGATTAGGGAGGAATGTATCTTACTATGGCAAAATTTCTCTTTGCACTCAGGAAGTGTCATGTTTCTGCAATCTTATCATTGATCAAATAAAAATAAGCTGTGTTTCTAGAGCGTTATGTTAGGTCCATATTAATTCTATCAAGTATTTCCTGGTGTTCAGAATTAAAGTGCAGCTACTGCTTAGCATAAGAGGAAATGTGATATGGCCATCCAGCTGTATTTGCCCCGAACACTTTTTAGATAGCTGCCCTGCTGTGTAAGGTCTAACTGTGCCCTGCAGGCTTCCTGAAGCAGGTGGCTCAGTGGTGTACTCAATTCTAATTCCAGAAAGCCTCTGAAGGCTTGAATTGAGCAGGCTCATGCAGGTCAGAGGAAATGGCTGCAACCCTGATTCTGCTTTTGACAAATCAGAAACGGTGGAGGCAGTGGTGGATGCTGCAGCTCTCTGCAGTTTATAAACTTACCTGCAAGTTACCAGCTGCAGGTCAAACTTCTAATTCCAAGTCTTTAAGATCTCTCTCTTAGGTACAGGAGAAACTTACAATGAGAAATCAGGAGTTGGAGGGCAGGAAGCTAGTTCTTGTGTTCTGGTTTTCTCCACTATGACCTTAGCATCTCCATTTTTACAGTAAATATCATTACTTACAGCTGATACTTCTGTCAGCATGTAATGAGAACATGCATGCATGCATTGCCCCCACAAAAGATTCTGAATTCCTTTTGTGGCATTTTTGTAGTACAGTGTATTTTTTGTTACTATGTTGTGCATACATGCATGAATAACCAGGAGAACAGATACCCCTAGTTTTGTGTTTCATCAGGAACAGTGAACAATTGTTATCTTGTCATATTCTTAACGTTGTTATGTTTTTACATGTTTTTGTTTTATCCCACTTCAGTTACATCTCTTTGAAACTGAAGAACCCTAAGACGATTTGGCCTCTCCTCTAACAGAAGGCATTCCATACCTTTGTTACACTTCTCACCCCCATCTGTTAATTCATATATTTGTGATGAGATGCAAGCAGTACAGAAGATCTGAATGTACTAAGCATTATTCAGTGTCAGAATCACGTTTTCTGTTTTGATCTTTGCTCCTTTCCTAATTGTTCCTTGATTCTAACTGCCTTTTGGCTCCTGGTGAACTTTGAGTGGATGTGCAATATGTAAGCTAACAGCCATCTGCAATGATTCCAACATCTCTTAACAGAGTAAGAACAACTAATCGAAAGCCCAATTTGGAGCTTATTAGAATGACTTAATGTTTGTTGTCCTTGAATTCAGCTGCCCTTTTATCATGCAGACACTGAAGTGTCCTGAAATCCTGCAGCTCTTCAAAGTCAATATAATATTTTTGCCCTGTGGAGTCATTTTGCAAACTTTGCTGTCTCCTCACTCACTTCCTTTTCCAGATAATTTCTGAATGTTTAAGGAAAACAACCTCAGAGCAGATCCCTGTGAGACTCTAATAGGAACCCCACCCCATAATGAAAGTTATTTATTTCTTTATTTTGTACTTTCTACCTTATAATTAATCCACAAAGGGGCTTTCCCTCTCATCCTGTGATAACTTAATCTCCTTCAGAAATGTTGAAAATTTGAACTTTGAAAAAACCTTATCAAAATGAAATACACTAATCCAAATACATCCGCAAAATAGTCTCTTTTCAGCATCTTTGCTCAGCTTTCAGGTAGCTTATTTTTTCTAAGATATTTCAGCTATAACTGTTGATGAACTGCAGAAAACCATGTAATTGATCTATGATTTTATTAACATGAAGTTTTTGGTTACTTTCTATCAAACTAGTTTTAGTGTTTTGTAAATGTATATTTTCCATGTGTATTATCAAAACTAGTAGTCTAGTAGTTGATGCCGGTCCTCACTGAGTCAGGTCATGGACTCGTACAAATATTATTATACATCATTTTTGTACAAAAAGGACTCTGCTTTTGAGCACTCTCCAAATACAGTGTTTTCACTGCTTCTAGTGACAGAAAAATTCCTACAAAGTAAGAATTGAAAATGTAAACTTTTGCTTTAAATTGATGTGTATGTCAGTTCAGACCTCCTTGAGTTAACTGAGGGATAGTCTATTGCCCTTTCAGTTTAGATGATGCTTTGCTTTGCAAGTGTAATTATGTGCAGACTTCTCAGTGCCCTAATAACACAAACATCTTAATCAGAGCATGAAAAAGCAAGACCAAATACTTTTGAGTGCACAATACTTTTGTATTTTGTGCACTATATTGTTTGTGAAGAGTTATAATACACAGATACAACACGACCTGTTCTAGGAGGCACTAGAGGCTCTTCGTACTAAGCACAGGCTGATGCTTAGGCACACACTCCTTCTCAGCACAAAGACAAGGTCTGCTTTATATTTTGTTCATTCCCTGGCTCTACTCTTCCCTTTGTTCTACCATGCAGCACGATGTATTTGGCCCATAATGAAACAAGATATTTTAACAAGAATTAGGTGAGTCCAAAATTGTTTATTTGAGACAGAGTATGTATCTACATTTTTATCTTTAAATGAACATGAAAGCAGGAGAGTTCCTTTTTATTGTTGACTCTCATCCTGCCTCTATCTGCTTTCTGTTTAAATTATATAAAAAATGTTCTGGATTATTTTCCTCTTTACTTTTGAACTACGTTTTCTTTTAAAGGAAAGAATACCCAAAAGCACTTTATAACAGTGGAATAGAATTATTTCAAGCCTGAAGGCATTCAGCTAACACAGTGATTAGTGGGTGTTTGCATGTAGACAAAAGCATAATGAATATTAATTTAAAATCGTCCTCTCTCTTGCGCATAAATGCGTATATAATAAGACCATAGCTTTCTAATCTTTGTAGTGGGTGTGCTAATCAGCATAATGCATTGGCTTAATTTTGCTAAATATCCTAAAACCTGCATTTGAATGGTTTAGTCAGCCGAGATGCTCATCAAACTATTCCTTATGCAGTTACAGATTGTTTTCATGTAACATGGAGAACTGCTCTAGTTACATACATGAAGCTTCTAATTAAATTAAAGAACACCAATACTTCATGAGTTCTAACCATGGACAACTTATTATTTTAAGGCATTACCTCTTATAAAACTAAGAAGGTGCCAAGAAAGTCTGAATGCTTTCACCTTTATTATTTATATGTTTCAGCATTCTTATTTTAAATTTCCATTTCTGGAAATCTGTGCCACTCTATCTTTTTGACATTTCCCACTGAGAGTCACAGTTTTAAAAGTTGTTTTTCTGATTCTCAGTGGCAGTTTGATACATAATTTGCTGGTATAAGCAATCAGGTGCATTTTATGCAATATACACAACAGAGTATATACACAGTATACACAGTAGATTATATGCACAATATAATTGAGCAATTTTTTAAATACAAAGCTATTTTTAAAGGTACAGTTATTTTGTGGTGTTCTGTGGAAATCCACATGTTATCTTACACAGATAAGAAGATTTTGTTCTACTAGAGCTTTTAATTGGATTGTTTCTCATGAAGATGTAATGTCTAGTATCTTCTAAACATCAGTCTCATTACTGCCAAATGTATCCTTTTCTATCCCCTGTCACTGGCAAGATGCCCGTTCAGTTCTCTTCATCTTTCTATAATGTGTACTGTAGGGGTGACATAACATATTATTTTTATTAGGTGGAGTTGGTGGAGGAAACTCGACAGCTGGACTCCGTGTACTTTAGAAAGCTCCAGGCTTTGCATCAAGAGAGTGGTTCCAAGAAGGATGAGGTAAGACAAGTACCTACTAACAAAAACAAACTCATTTTTCTATCAGAAAGGGTTGAATCTCAGCAATGAAAGACAGACTACGTGCCAGTTTGGAGAAGCTAGTAGTCTGACTTCTACCATTAATTCTGGGGAATGATTGACAGCTATTGTGTTAATTACAAATACAGGTCTTCTGTCAGTAAAGTTAGCATCAGACCACTGTATGATTGGAGGTAATAAGAGAGTTTCCACTAAAGTCTGTGGAATGTATTTTGGGCCCTTAATCTTGAGTAAATACCTACATTTCAAGTAAATTACAGGTATATATTGGTTTGTTTGATTATGGAACCTGGTATGTTTAAAGCAAACATGAAACTAAAGCTGATTAAGAGCTGGAGCCTTAATTTATTTTCTCAGCAATCAAAAGCTGTTCTACAGAGACAGAAGTTATCTAATGCAAGGATTATCAGACTGAGCAAAACATAGAGATGAAAAAAGCAGTTATGCAAGTGAAAGACTTTCTTCCCTCAGAGTACTGTTGCTGACACTGGTCTGCCATCTTGCCCTGATGCTCTCAAAGAAGACGAGCACTTGCGTCAAGTTCCCAAAGAATTGACAGGTCCTAATCTATCTGACCTCATCCATGACAAAGACAAGTTAGAACACTTCTGGGCTTTTCTTAATGAGCGTTCTGCTGGGTATGTTTCTTTGTTATTATTATTTTTCCCATTTCTAAGTTCAGAAGAAATCTTTGCTGGGGATCTTGGCTATCGAAATGTTCACAGGTTTTAGTCTTTAAAAAAAATGAGTTTGTATATTTATGAAATACACATGCACATTGTTTGGACAACTGAATTGCCT
Organism: Amazona ochrocephala; assembly: GCA_039720435.1. Lineage (NCBI taxonomy): Eukaryota > Metazoa > Chordata > Aves > Psittaciformes > Psittacidae > Amazona > Amazona ochrocephala. The sequence continues at coordinate 22,759,941 of CM077876.1, forward strand.
TAACATTCTGGGGTAAAAATCCTCCCTACATAACATGTTTGTATTACAGTTATGCTTTCAGTTTCTGCTTTGATTAATTGCTCTACTCAGGGCTTTGCCACTAGCCTATAGGGAATAAAAATTTATCTTTTTTACTACAGATTCAATTAAGTACATTTTAAAAATTAAAGCTGGGTATTATAAAAATGTACAAATAGAAGTCAGACACATTATTCTTACAGTGTGAGAACAAGTGCAGTTTTGTGTTTGCACTGATCTAAACAGAATTAAGGAGCAGCTTGTAGCAGATACAATTTATGCAGGGTTTTTGAAAAAGTGAGCCCATTTGTTTAAAAGTGAGCATCTAAACAGAAGTTCTAGTTCTAGCAGAAGTAAATGTTACTTTGCAACTCCCCCTCCCCCCCCCTCTCCCCCGCAAGCCCCACACTAATCTCTATCCTGTTTTAGAAAAAGGCAAATATAATTTTACGTAACTGCTAGCAAGTTCTGAAACTGTCACTTCCTTTAACCTGGGTTCCCATAAGCTGATGCTTTGCGTATTGCCTCTTGTTTCTAGTCAAGCACTGCTATCATTTTAGACCAGATATTGGTCAGCTCTTCCGCAAGTGTCCAGAGATAGATAGACATCAAGCACAACTCCTCTGGCCAAAACTCAGTGTCATCACTTCTCCAGATCCCTATATTCAAATGACTTCTGAGTCAGTTATCTAGACCAGTGGTCTCCAAACATTTTTGATTGTGCACCCTATCAGTAAAAAATTTTTGAGCATGCACCCTCAATATATGTATATTTATTTTTCATAAATTATATACATGTGCTACTAAAGTTCTATTATTTTCTTACTGTTCCCCAATGAACCATCTCTTTGCACACCCTGCTTTGGAGACCACTGATCTAGAGTTTGCCTCTAACTGGCTAAATGGCAGAAATCACTGGATAACAGGCCACTGGCTAAGATCAGGTCTTGGACAGGTACCCTGAATTACCCTTGGGACTTCCTGCCTCCCTGTTAATCACAGACAAGTACCATCTTACATGATAGACCCAAGCAGAGAAATATTTAATTTATGGAGAAATTTTCTTTTGTAAAAATTCATAATGAATTAAAAATTAGAAAAAGTCTCACAAAACAGTGTTTCAGAGCTGAGTCAAGACCTAGTAACTCTGAAGTCCAGCTGGCATGCTACAGTTAAGATACTTACTGGTACTATAAACTTGAAGTGATCCTAGAATTAATGCAGTCTAAAAAATTTCAGCAAAAACCACCCAATATGTCATTTGTTTCTTAATCAAAATTTGTAGTTTTGTTATTGCCTAATTACAAGTGATCCAAGTTTCAGGAAGGACAGACTGAGTACCTCAGCACATATTCTTCCATAAAACTAACGGAGGTCCATCAATCAATATTTTGTTAAATATATAGGACATATTCACACAATTGCAAAACAATTACTTTATCCATTACTCTGGGTTAGTGATTTACCACTTATTAGTCTTGCCAGACTGACTATTCACATGCTCCCGACCTGTTGAAAGGAAAAAGTAGAGTATGGTAGGACAAGCCACCACTGTAAACAGTTTAACTTAACACACTTTCCAATTATATATTTTGCTTTTTAAATAAGATGACATATTTGATTGTTTGCCATTGGCAGATGCCAAGGAGTAACTCCATAAACCACAGTGACTTGGATCGCTGCATTTGGGTGAACTTACGTCGTGATGAACTAGCAAATGAAAGAATTTCAGTCTCAACAGGACTTAGGTCTCAAAATACTTTTGAAAGTGGACATCTGTTCTTAAATCAGTTAGATGCTTCTGAAAATTTTATTTATAGATCAATGCTTTGAAAAAACTAGTTATGAACTGAATGGAAAAGTGAAACAGATTTGTCTTAATTTAATGTTTCGTATTTCCTGCTGCAAATATAGTGAATGTCCTCATTAAAGTGCTCACAAAACTTCAGCTAATAAGATACTACCAGAAAACAGTCTATAAATTAAACTGAAACTGTAGTATGTCACTTGTTCTGTCCTCTGGTTTAAAGAACAAAACCAATATATGTTCCATTAAAACTAACTTAAATTAATAGCGTACACACAATCAATTATGAACAATATATAGATTAAAGAATTGCATATGGTGATTAATTATCATTTACTATGAATATTGGAATAAGTAGTAGAACCAGTGATTTATGGACAGTCAGCCTACACAAAGCCATAGAAACAAAACCTACCATATATTGTTTTTGTCTGATTGACTGTAGACTGACTTAAGCTCTAGCACTTCACACAGGGTAGGAATGGGGTGATTTCTGGAGCTGATGTTTCCAGATGTCATCCCTGCTCCTTTCTCAGGCAATATGACAAGAAGGCAGAACAGGAGGTGTCAGCTCATCTCTTGGTGGCTCACAGCCTCAGTACTGCTTCAGATTGTCATCTGTTTCATTTTTCATTCTCTCTGTGAGGTCTGCACTATGACTCTGGTTCACAGTCCCTGCTGGAATTAGCAGCAACACACTGTGGAGGTTACTCCTTTCAGGGTACCCCACAAGGGACCCTAAAAGAGATCCCAAAGATTTGTTTGATCTGCCTGTTCAACAAGCGCCATGGTCTCACCAGATGGTACTAGCAAATTAAAAATGACATAAAATTTCAGTCCAATCTGACCTGGTATTTAGGACTTGAACATTTTGGTGGCTTGTGGTTAAACTAATAACTCTCCAGAATGTTGATGAAATTAACTCAATATTGAAAAGACATTCTGTTTAAATTTGTTTGTAGCATGGATCTCATGTGCTGGCTAGATATTGAACAGTTCAGAGAGATGCTCCACAAGGATAAAGAAAATAGGGAGGAAAAATCTAAAGACATTAAAAACAAGTACTTCAACAAACAATACTTCTTTGGACCCAACAGCCCAGCTACCAGAGAACAACAAGAACAGGTACCAGTTACAAAACTATTCATAGAAAAAAATCACACTGAATTTGACTGAGATGAAAGTCCATAAGCAGCTTTGCTCCAGATTTCCCCCTGGCTATCTCCTAAAATTTTACCTATATTTTTGGCCAGAAATCTGGTTCTGGTTGTGGCAGTCCCTTCCTTCCAGTTCAGGCTCTTCCTCCCACTGTCCTTACAAAATATCTCTCTTAAACCCTGATCTGAGGCTGCAGGCACTGCATGCACACAAAGCTCAGAAAAAGTGTAAAAATGGCTGTCAGGTACAGTGACTTGTTCCAGGTTCCTATTTTAGTAGGTCAGTGAAGCCACAGACAGCAAGTCGGAGCCGTGGTACTCTGATATGTCTTGATACTTAGGAAATTTACTTGGTCAAGCTGGGGTAGTATTTGACGGAGTCTGTATTCTATTAAAGGTAGGGACAAATGTAATCTGTTCCCTTTTATGAAAAGTACATGTGAGCCTTGGGTAAGCATGCATTAAATGCTTTGCTTACAGTTAAGCTCACGCTTTGCTAAATCAAGGATGTAGAAAGATAAAGGATTTTTGGTATACACAGAAGTTTATGTCATGTGTTATTGTATTTGGATTGCTCAGATAATTTATTCAGGTGGAGGATGGGGACAAATCCTTCAGGATCAACTTTCGGCAACGATTCTGCTAGAGATTCAGCAATGTGTCCAGAAGAGATTAGAAGAACAATGGCTGCCATTGTTCCTGGCAGATGAACACCATCGGGTGGAGGGACAAGCAAAGGTAATTTTTTAGGAGCAGCAACACATCCAGACATTGCTTGTTGTTTGGCTCATGATTCACTATTGGGACAAAACGGTTCAGAGGAAAAGCAGCTCACAACTCACATTCAGTTAATGTTTAAAGAGACACGGTAGCATGTACAGGTTGAAGCATTTAGCCTGGTAACTGTGAAGGCAGCTCCTCTGAAGGCTTAATCTAGCTGTATTATTGTTCTATCCTAAATGTGAAGAACCTGGTGTTAGCTCTGCTGCCAGCCAGGCTGCCAGGAGAGTAATCTAATCTTTGTTGTAGTGCTTCACTGTCTGTATGACATTTTGCCCTAGCCGTACCCTTGCATACAGAAGAAATGCTGCTTTGTATAAAGGATTTGCCCGAGGGGACAAGAACACAAGCAAATGAGCGGGCTTTCCATTCTGTATTCTCTCTCTCCCTCTCTCTTTTACGCTGCCTGTATTCTCCCATCTGGAGCTGTGGTGCCTGTAGAAATTACTCCAGGGCTTGTGAAATCTGCTGAGTGGGGACGTTAACTGCTACAAGCCGTGTTCCAATTGGTTACTTCAGAAAGTTGCCAGAAAACTGGGAATGAGGAGCCTTACACTCCTGCTGGCTCGTTAGAAGGACTGGGGAATGGGCAGAGCTAACATCTGCCTTTTATGAGTGTGCCTATGTGGCTGGAATCTATGTAGGGAGATCATCCTGATGGTGACAGATGCAAAATGACTTGACATTTTGCACTTCCACAACAGCTCTGAAATGCAAACGACCTATCAGAAGGAAACTTGACAGTTCCACCAAGCAGACACATATGCACACTGCAGTGATTCATAAAACTTGTTTTCTATCCTCTTTTTAATATCAAGAAGGTTATCAGAAGTGCTGTTGGAAGTGCATATGAACTGTATCCTTCTCATTGATTCAGAGCACTAAACAATCTGAGAAGTATAGGTTCTGACAAGACAAATAGTGATTTTAATAAAGAATATGTTAATTAGAGCAAAATTTCCTAACCCTCTGCCCTTTTCAGCTGACCCCTGCCTCCTTTCCAAGCCCTGGCACACGACCATGCACTAAGGCTAAGCTGCTTCCAGGTCTAGAAGCTAGCTTATACATCTTGCACCTGCTGCACTGTGCTGGCAAGGAGAATAGCCCACACAGTTTGGAAGATGCTGTATTCAACAGTTTTTAGGAAATACATACTTCTAATGAGCTTCTAGTCTTTCTACTCCATTGATGTCTGACTTCTCTTTTCTCTTTCTTATTGCAAATTCAGAGGATTAAAAGGTCCTTTGAAGAAAGTATTTTAGAAGAAATGAAACCAGATGACATTCTCCAATTGGCTTCATATTTCACAGTGACCAAACACTGTGGGCATGCTATGTAGTCCTTATTCAGAAAATCTGCCCTTGATTTGAGGTGTATTTTTCCTACAAAGAAGCTGTGGAGTCAAGTCTGTGTTTTTGATACAGTTGTCCAAAGGAACCAAAACAATTTCATACCAAAAAAAGAAAAAGAAGTCCCAAATTTCTTCCTAACATAATTGATCACTCAAAGCATTATGGGTAAGGTAAACCAGTGGAAGAGTGCAGTCTGACTGCTGTTGCTTGTTGTCTTCTTTAACTCCCCTGTCTTGATGAGTGTGCGCTCATTTATAGCTGAATGAGGGATGGTTTTCAGTGTGGGTCCACAACAAGATTCAGATATAAACATCCATATGAAGATGTATTAACTGTAATAGTTATTGGGCTGAACATGAAACAAGAAGAGTTAAAAAAAACAGTTATCATCTTCTGTTCAATTGTAGATACGGGACATAACTGAAGATCTTTCAAGACAAAAACAGAAGACAACTAGGCTGTGGAAGGTAAGTAAAGTTTCCTGTCTCTTGCATCTGCAGTTTCACTGTCTTTTTCATTTGGACCTTGCACATCCTTCACAACTTCCCTGCTGACAGTGTGTGGCCCAAATGTAGCACTGTTGAAAGCAGGCATGATTGTATTGGCTGCAGTGGACTGATTACTCACATCACTGGTGAATTTAGCTCCCTGCTGGGTGTTCATGGTAAATTTCTCCCCTTCCTGCCTGGGGAAGTCATACTTGAAAAAAACATGTCTCTTGTCCTGGGGTTCAGAGCACTAACCCTCCTCAAACTGATATTGTACCTTTAATTCACATTTATCTATATTTTGCATGCAATGGACTTATTGGGACAAGCTGTTCATTCCAGCATCTGGTAGTTTATTTATTATTGCGAGTGGATTACGTGCAGACACAAAAGGGAATGTGAAGTATGCAGTGGAGTGGGCAGGTTTAATCGTATCTCACAGTATCTGTTTCATTCAGAATTGTATTTTAATCTTACAGTACTGAGATAATATCAATTTTAAACATCTTAAACCTTTGTAATAATACATTTCATCAGATGTTTGCCAGTTTTTTCCTCTTGAAGAGCAGTGAACTCTTTGTGATTGCCAACACACAATTTGTGTACATTTATTCAGTTGAACTTTTATTGTCTGTTGAAATCAAACCGGAGACCTGGTCACCAATTATTCATGCAAACCATTAGCTCAAAAGGGATCCAAAGTGCATGTGGGTTCTGTTAGCTGAGTTTTCCCTTTGTCTGTTCATCAGGAAGATGGTTATTTTCCCTGTTCTGCTTCAATGTTGGCCCATAAAATAAGCAGTGTTCATATATCAGTATAGGGATGGGAGCAACATTTTGTTCTTCCCTTCATGCACATGCCCCAGAAATACATTTTCCAAAAAGTTGCCTAAATCCTGATCACAGGGGCAGAACATGACTGGAGAATTGGAAGAGGGGTGAGAAGATCCCACCTTACTGTCTAATTTGAGCTGACTTTATTTTAGCCAAAGGACCTTTTGGACAGCCACCACTCACCCTCTTGCTAGGGTAAGCTCCCACCCCTGGCAGCCTCTGTGGCAGGACACAAAGTATAACCCCTGTTTTAAGAGAAGCTGCAGAAAGACTTTCAGGTTAGAGTCAGGTTAGATTTCCAGGGCTGTCTGTAAGAACTGAAAATGCCTTTGTCCTCTGCTGACCATTGAACAGCACTCCATCCCTTCAGGACTGCAAGAATTTTATACCACTGTTAGAAGATAGTTATCATTCATCCATCTGATAACAAAAGTGGGTTGTTTGGCTTGCTTCTCAGTGACAACACGAGAACTGTTTGTTCAGGAAGGCAGGCCAGCCTGAACTCATTTCAAACAAACTGTCTCTGCATAAGCCATCTTTCTTTCTCCACCCTTTCCTGGCCGCCTACCACTCTGTGCTTTGCAGCATGTCTCCATGACTTTGAAATGTCTTGATGGCTTTAAATTTTCTTTTACTATTGGTAGCTTTATTCCACAGAGAGCAAACTCTCCAGCTTCTGTTGGTCATCATGGCAACACATTTCAAAGCTTATTTTGTTGGTGAGATCCCTGTCAGAAGCATTTTACAACTTTAAGCTATGTGGTTTGTCTGTGTCTTTTTCTTTGTTGTTTGTTTGCAGAAAACTCAAACTGTTCTCTAGAAAAGTAGCCTGTTGCCATAATCAATAACAATAGCTGTTTCCGTACTTTATAGTATGTAGTCATATGGTCTAAATCATTGTCAGTCATTTCCTCTCCCATCACGTCTTCCAAAAAATACTGCCCAAACCGAACTGGAAAAAAAAAAAAAAAAGAAGAAAGAAGGAAAGAAAGAAATGAAACCTTGCCACATTCTATTCTATCCATGCCATAAACTCATAAACTACTGAAAGCTAGGGTCAGTGCAAAGATAAGAATCAGGCAGTTTATGCTAACGATTGGCTTTGTTATTGCTTTCTGAAACAAAGTTTATTTGGTGCATTTATTTCTTCTTTTGACAGCATGCGAACAATAAGTGTGTTTCTTCATCTAGTGAAGTAATTGCTTTCCGCAAAGCACTGCTAAATCCAGTAACAGCCAACGAATTTCAACGTTTTGTGTCACTGCAAGGAGACCTACTGGCGAATGGATTGCTCTTTTGGCAAGAGGTCCAGAAGTATAAGGTACAGTGGCAAAATGAAGCAAGGGAGTATCATTCAATTTGTAAGCAAATGCATTCAATACTGCATATTAGGAGAATTTTAACGAAATATCTCTAGCTATTTTCTTATTCATAGTAAAAACTCTTTCACTGTTTAAACTTTTTTCCTTCTATGAAAATTCTCACTTCTTAAGGGTAGATATTTTAGACAACTTGAATGTATTATTCCTATATTTCTTTATGTTTTCCAAACTGTAATATTCTTCTGAGTCTCTAAAGGGACACGACTAACTAGCTGATGCCTAGATTTTGGTATACATCTACTGAGCAGTAGAAAATATGCAAGCATTAAAATGTTCATTCTGTCTTTCTAGTTGCATACTGTTTAATAATGGGATTATTGCTGAATCCGGCAATCACTCCAAAATCAGAGAAAACTTTTAAATTCAATAAAATGTACAGATGTAAAGGCAGTATCTCCACAAAAAGCTTATATGTACAACACAGAACCCAGCTCCCTTGCATTTTGTACAGTAACTTTTGACTGCAGCTGAAGACGTGGCCGAGATGAAATGCAATGGGGAAGGTCAGCAGGGACTTCCTCTCTCCCAGATACATCACCCTTTGTGAAATTGCTGCTCTGTGGGGTGAAACACAATGAAAAAACTCTGGAGTGAGCTTTAAAATCAAACTGTAGCCTCCTAGCATCACTCTGGACTGAGCACAGCGGCACAACAGATCTTTCACTTGCCCCTCATTCCTTTTGCTTCTGTGATATTGCTGATGCAAAAGTGCTACCACAGTGCAGAGCCTTTCTTGAGCTCCTAACCATAGGCTGTGTGCACATTGCATGCAGAGAGCATGAGGTTAGAACATGCTCAGAAATTAGGAGGTAAACACAGCTGATGCAGCAGTAGCACATGCATCAGCATCAGCACTGGAGATCCTGCTGTAGGCATATGGGTGTAATTTCATTGTTTAATTTTACACATTTGAATTTGGGGTCTGCTTAAGAAGCTGAAGCTCCTCTGTTTCCAGGGCAATCTCCCCTCCTCACAGAGGCTCAGATCCCCAAGCAAGGAATCATTGGCTGAAATGCTCTCTGGGGGTGCTGCTGTCTCTCATTTTTAGAGTAAATAGCTTAGACTAGAAGCTTGACATGAAGGCACCTGAAGTTCCATGGCATAAACCCTTCTCAGATTTATGACTCTTCATTGCTACATCGTGGAGGACATGTGGAGCGTAGTTTAGATTGTTTTCTTTGTGGATCTACTCTCTGAAGAAAGGCTTCATTGTTTTTTGTCCCATCCCCTCTCCTTCATTTGTTAATTTTACTTGTCTTCTTATCAAGAAAAAGTACAATCTGACCATATTTCCACATGCATGCGATTTGTCGTGGTTGGCAGTTGATGCTCTTTATAGAAGCAAAGGGCTAGAGTAGTAGGAGTGTTGTGGGTCAGGCTGAACTGGAGGCACATTGCCAAAGATGTGGGCAGCGCTTTGCACAGTGCATACTTGTATTGTCTGAGCTCTATCATGCCATCAGTTTAGACAGAACTCCCTCTAGGAGTCAATGAGTGCATCACTCCCTGTAACCCATCAGGCTGCCGGCACATCTTGGGACAATCACAAAACATTTTTTATTTCTTAAACAAATACAAAAAAAGATAACTCTGTGGATCATTTCCATCTGCTCCTCTGTGCTCATGTCTCATCCCTCTTCATATCATATGGCTTGTTTGTCTTCCCTCTTACTACAGCTCTCTGCCTTTTCTTCTATGTTAGATGAGCAAAGGAAGCCATAATATATTCTTAGGATATATTGAATATGTTTTTGTATTGCCTTACTTTGTTCATTGTAGCTGTTATCATTCTTTTTTTCCTTCACAAAACTATTCATAATAATAGAAGCCAGCTCTTTCACATAGCACATTTATGGTTAAAAGCCCTGGTTTTAATTTCTTTGCAAAGTAAATATCCAGCCTCCTATACCAAAACTAAATGCATATTCTTCATTTAGAGCTCTCTTCCTGAAAATTATCTAGAGGGCTCATTGTGTCTCTAGTAGACATATGAGATGATCTCGTACTGTTATAGAAATTTCTCGGTGATATGGATAGATGGAAGATTTGTGTTCCAAAGCATTTGAAGGATGTTCTTTGAATTATTTTTCCTTCTTGTCAAAGTCCAATTGTAGCACTGTCAGAGTGTGAAGACATAGTAATAACAGCCTTTACAAGAACAATAGGATCACATTAAAAAAAGGTAGCAAACCTCCAGTGTTCCTTTGACATCTCCCCCTTGAAAGTTCAGGTTTATTTTATTTTCTGTTCTGCACAGATTTTTTTCAAACACTGAGGTTTTGGGAAACTAGAAAATCTTAATGAATGGTGAAACTAGTAGATTTCAATGAATGGAGGATCTTACTGGTAGTTTAGGGCATGTCCTTGTCTTTTAGTTACCATGGGTATGCTAGTCATAGCAGGCTCATTGTGAGAATCAGTGTATTTCACACCTGTAGGTGTGTTTCTCTTTCAGAAATGCCTCTTATTTGACAGTAATACACTTTGAATGCAGGATAAATACTATCCTGTTTCATTAGAACGTGCAGGCAGAGATTATCACCTAAAAGCAAAGATTGTTATTATCTGCATTTGCAAACCAGAAGGCCTGCTCATGTCTCAACTATGTCTTTGACCATGCACGTTTGCTATAAAAATTTTATCCTACATACTGAAAGGATCTACTGTGTAATTATTTTTGTATGACTATTACTCTTTGATCACTGGGCCCCTGGAAAGGGTCTTGCCTCTCTCTCTCTGTCTTTCTTGACTGAATATGCTATTTTTCATCTTTCAGGACTTGTGCCATTCTCACTGTGATGAAGCAACAATCCAGAAAAAGATCACTGCTATTATTGACTGCTTTATTAATTCTGCCATACCTCCAGCTTTGCAGATTGACATCCCAATGGAACAAGCAAAGAAGATTTTGGAGCACAGGAGAGAGCTAGGACCTTACATTTTTAGAGAGGCACAGGTAAGAAGCTGGGAGAACCTCTGTAATGGGTCTGGCTAGAGTCTGTGTGTCTGATTTTAAGGAGAGTTTTTGTTGCTTATGTGACAATTTGGACCCCATACATAAACGTGGCCATGAAGAAGAACAGTATAGTAATGCATTTCAATGAAGATTGTGCGGTGATGAAAGAAAGGCTTCAGATTTACTGCTCAATAAGCTGGGCAATCTCTGACAGCTGGCAAGGTGTTACCCAAGACTGTGTTAGGAATTCTGGCAGTAGAAATCAATTATGTCTATGTTTTTAATTGCTCGCTCTTGATCACTTGATTAATGAAAGCAAAGTAATCTGTAGTTAGAAAGTTTGTAGTTTTTGTAGTTTGTGAAAAAAACGCATATGTGAGTAAAGCACAAGACAGCTTCACTTCCTGAATGTCTTTCCCTTTATTACAGAAAGTCTGTATAAAATGGCTGTAGACAATTTTCTCTCGGCTCTTCATACTAATCAGACTGAACAGAAATTTGTGAACTTTACTATAGACTTACTATTTTCTAATTCCTCATTACTGCCTTGTCTGTTCAATCTTCCAAACTTAAGAAAGCTAGTTCTTCTTCTTTTCCTTAAAAATCATCGCCAGCACCTTTAAGCATCAACTGTGAGTTTATGAAGTGTTTGGATCACAAAAGACGAATGGTTTGTCAGAGAAAAGAGTACATACAGGTCCTAAGAGAAATAGAAGTGTCATTTCAGCCTGTGTAAAACCCACTGAACTCCAGAAACATGGCACAAAACCAAGGGAAGAACTTGGCCAAAAGCTGTGACAGGAACATGACAGGGACTCACTTGTCACTTTCAGGTCCAGAAGCAGTGAGGTGCTGAGCACGTTTGGCTCCTTTGAAGCCCAGTTTCTCAATGAGAATTAAACATCTAAACAAACTGAAAAATGTGAGCCCTAGTACATGCAGCAACAGAATTCACTGAGCCCCTCTGTTTGCTTTTCTAAAATTGTTTTTCTTATTCTAGTTCAAAAAGACCCTGTGAGAGATTATATCATTTAGAAATTATCCAAGATTTGCTCATAGATCTGTAATGTGGTTTAAGAGCCTTTTCAGAGGCAAAAAAGTATTTCCTTTCTCTTAAGGAGGGGAAAAAAGCCCTCTTCCTAATGAACTGAATATTTGAAATACTTGAGCAGAACAGTGGTGCAAAAGCAATTCTACTGGTATATATGTTATCAAGAATACTTGTAAAAAATGATGGATGTTTTCATTAATGCAAACAATTGTTTAGGGAAATATATAAAAAAAGAAAGTGCCTTTTAACTGTGTTTTAGGAAGATTTCTCACCAGTAATAAACACACTGATGAAAAGCATGTGCCGAGCAAAGCTGGGCTGAAATGTCAGGACACAGTACGTGGGAGGAACAAAGCTGTGTATTGAAAAAGAAATAGTTATTTCATTCTCATGGTAAACTACATTTTATTTTACAGTCAACTCTGTTTTCTTAATATAGTCAAGATTGACTTTCTTTTCTTTCTGCACAGATGAGTATTTTTGCTCTTCTGTTTAAATTTTGGCCAAAATTCTGTAAGCTTCAAAGCAATTTGGCTAGTGACAAAATTCTGCTTGCCTCGGAGAGAAAAAAGGGAAAAAAGATGCAAAAGAAAGAAGATGGAATAGCAGAGGTAAGGTTCGCAAAGTTTCGGGTGACAGCTGACGACCGCATAAAAACTCCTTCATGAGCAAGCACACATGAATTCAAATATCCCTTTCTCAGCCTTATCCAAAGCTACCAACATCTTTTTGTTAGAATTCAAGCTTTACATGCAACCCAGTCCTAAGGCGATTAGTTCCCTATCCTGCCGATGCATATACATATGTTTAACTTGAAGCAGATGAGCCAGTGTAATACTCCTTTCGTTAAGCAGAGAGGAAAATGTATTTTAGTCATCTTTAGTGCCAAGAGAAGAGTGAAAAAGAGGGCTGAATTTAAAAAGATATAAATCTATGTATGGTCCATGTGTATAATGGGTAACTGCAGCCCAGTTTGCACTTTCAGTATGCACTGTTGTATTTTAGAATATACAGTTCTGGGTCACTATTGAAAGCTAAACAAAACAAAACAAAACAAAACCAGATTTCATATCTATTTTTCAGAGGAAACATTTGAAAAGCCTGCACATTATTAAAAAAAAAAAAAAAGAAAGAAAAAAGAAGTGCTAATTGCTTTGTCTTTGTCTTTTCTTGAATATTTCTCAGCTTTGACAGTGAATTTGTTAGACTGTTCACAATGAGTTTCCAGACAGTTTCAGTGTGTTAACAGAACTGTGACCTCTACAGAGGAATGCTTGCTTGTAAAATTGTTTTTCTTGGAATTTCATTATTAAAATATAATGGGTTTTTTTTTCCTATTGATTATAGGCTTTGCAAAAGTTTATTTTTTACAAAATGTAATTGTTTGGCCAGCTTTGAGGAAAGAATATTCATTTAAGGGCAGAGAAATTATAGGACTTGCAAACCATCATAAGTAGTATTAAAAAAACTTTACATATTTTAAATACCATGTACACGTGTTGAGATGTTACTCATGATGAGAACCACATGAGTACCTGGACAGATAAAGACATATATGCCCATAAGAACATGTACACATTGTGATCCTATTTCAGACACATGAAAACTGAGGACCAGCGAAGCATTACTCAAGGCCACACACCAGTGTCAAGTGAAGCCTAAAATCCAGGAACTCATGTTCCTTTCTCCAAAGCACGTTGCCTCCATACAGATATATCTGGCAAGGCCATTGGCAATACTTACAGTACAAGAATGCAATATTTCAAAGTAATGCACTTCTGCGTTTTCACAGGCTTATATTTTCCATCTGTTTGTTGCCTCTCTATATGATTTCTGATTAAGATCAAGGAAGTAAAGAGCAAACCTTGGCCAGGAGGACAAAAGCTCAGCTTTTATGGAGAACAAATGGGAAAGGTGAATTACCCTTCTACGCTGGGAAATAGGATAAGAAATTTTAGAAAGTGGCAGGCAGAGAATGCACTTTAGTACACAGTCTGCAGACTACTCTCACAAAAAAATATAAGTAAACCAATTACCTTGTAAAATTTCTTGAAAGAATAGGTGGAACAGGTAAGTTTTTTAAACCCTTTTCCCTTTCTATTATGTTTAAGGAATTTGCTATTCCCTGTTCTCTTGCCTAAGATTTCTGTCCCCTTGGTAACAAAACTATTCAACTGATTCAGTATCCCTGAAGAACATTGGTAAGGTTCATCTAAAATAAGTGATAGCAGGTTCACTTGGCATCTTGTAGAAGATGATGATTTCTTGGCATTTAAAACACTGTCTGCTCCCCAGTCTCACCAGGCTCATGCTGAAGGGCAGTAAAGCTCTGGCAAGGGTTAGAAACAATATCTTTTTATATATATTCCACACCCCCCCCCCCATCCCTGGAAGCACAAATCAGTCGCCATTTTGGGTTTATGTAAAACAGAACAATCGGGATCCTGAGGGAGAAACACTACTTTCTCTTTCCTCACAAATTTGTCCCTAGGGTGCCCAATCTACCTGGGCTCACCTCACTTTCTGAACTGACTGGTAGGAGTTGGACTTTCATGTAGTACAACAGAAAAATGGGCAGACAAGGAGGTTTTCACTGGACAATGATGCATGACTTAGTATGACTTAGTATTATTTGACAATAATTTTTGTGTGTGCCTATTTGTTATTTATGGAGCAAACCGTATCAAAGGCTACCCGGCAACTGACTCAGGGCAAGGGAGGAGTGGCTGACAGCCGCTCTCCCCACACCGAGGGACACCAACCAAGCACAATACAACGCAAAGACCGCTTATCTGGAAAGCAGGAAGGGGTAGGTACAGGGTGAAGTAAGCTTGAACATTCAATATAATGTGATTACTTCAGTATAGAGCTGAAATAGTTGTTCTGAAAGATACTGCCTTGGGGGAGAGTATGGTTTGCTTGTCCATTTTCACATATTTGCCCTTAGTGTGGCACAGCTATATGGACTCATCTTTGGCTCATCTGTGGGTTTGTTCCTTTATTAATTGCCAGATCCAAATGACACATACTTAAATACTTTTTACATATATCCTTCTCCCCATCCCTGGCCCCACAAATCAGTCGCCATTTTGGGTTTATGTCAAACAGAACAATCATGTTCGTGAGGGAGAAATACTACTTTCTCCTTCCTCACAAATTTGTGCTTGGGGTGCCACATCTACCTGGGCTCACCTCACTTTGAACTGACTGGTAGGAGTTGGACTTTCATGTAGTACAACAGAAAAATGGGCAGGATTCATGACTTAGTATGACTTAGTATTATTTGACTATCTCAATAATTTTTGCGTGTGCCTATTTGTTATTTATGGAGCGAACCGTGTCAAAGGCTGCCTGGCAACTGACTCAGGGCAAGGGAGGAGTGGCTGACAGCCGCTCTCCCCACACCGAGGGACACCAACCAAGCACAATACAACGCAAAGACCGCTTATCTGGAAAGCAGGAAGGGGTAGGTACAGGGTGAAGTAAGCTTGAACATTCAATATAATGTGATTACTTCAGTATAGAGCTGAAATAGTTGTTCTGAAAGATACTGCCTTGGGGGAGAGTATGGTTTGCTTGTCCATTTTCACATATTTGCCCTTAGTGTGGCACAGCTATATGGACTCATCTTTGGCTCATCTGTGGGTTTGTTCCTTTATTAATTGCCAGATCCAAATGACACATACTTAAATACTTTTTACATATATCCTTCTCCCCATCCCTGGCCCCACAAATCAGTCGCCATTTTGGGTTTATGTCAAACAGAACAATCATGCTCGTGAGGGAGAAATACTACTTTCTCCTTCCTCACAAATTTGTGCTTGGGGTGCCACATCTACCTGGGCTCACCTCACTTTGAACTGACTGGTAGGAGTTGGACTTTCATGTAGTACAACAGAAAAATGGGCAGGATTCATGACTTAGTATGACTTAGTATTATTTGACTATCTCAATAATTTTTGCGTGTGCCTATTTGTTATTTATGGAGCGAACCGTGTCAAAGGCTACCTGGCAACTGACTCAGGGCAAGGGAGGAGTGGCTGACAGCCGCTCTCCCCACACCGAGGGACGCCAACCAAGCACAGTACAACGCAAAGACCTCTTATCTGGAAAGCAGGAAGGGGTAGGTACAGGGTGAAGTAAGCTTGAATATTCAATATAATGTGATTACTTCAGTATAGAGCTGAAATAGTTGTTTTGAAAGATACTGCCTTGGGAGAGTATGGTTTGCTTCTCCGTTTTCAAATATTTGCCCTTAGTGTGGCACAGCTCTATGAACTCATCTTTGGCTCATCTGTGGGTTTGTTCCTCTATTAATTGCTAGATGCACATGACGCATACTTAAAAAAATATCATTAGTCACTTTTTGCAGACTGCCTTGATGCCAGTATTTGTAACTTGTTGTATATACAACTGCATTTTACCTCCAAAGTAGATTTTGGATTTTTTATTTTCACGTGTAGAAAATAGTTTCAACTTCCACTGTTAATCTGTACTTACTTTTTCCATGCCCTTGGCAGAGAAATGTAAAACCATAAGCATTGATTTTCCTTTTCCATATTTCCCTCACCTCTGTTTAATCTTCTTAGCAGTAAGCTTATTTGTTAATAAGTGGTGCAATGTCGTGGGATATGACATTGTCATAACATTGTCTAATTTATTATTCAGGACATTATTAAAGACCTCACTTAATTTACCACTCCCACAGAAAAAGCTAGCAAATATTAACTGCAGTATATTAGTATACATGCTACTGCTATATTTGCTTTGGCATCCCCATTCCATCAATTGAGTGGGCCACAGAAGTTAGTAATCTTGCTTCTGGAGAGAAGAAAAACATCACATTGCCTGGGCAGTTCTACACCCAAAAGTCATCCTTACAGATGATGGGCTCATAGGACAGTGGGTGTGATGAGGAAGGAAAGGCACCTTTTTAGAGTTTTGGTATCATTGGACAGAATGTGCAAAGATGCAGTCTCAGTAAAACACTAAACCAACATGAAAATGTCAAATAGTTAGTCACCAGACCTGCTTACCAAGGGTTACAATGCCTTGTCCTTCGCTGTGGATGTTTTAAATCAGATTGCCTGTTTTCCTAACATGTATACTGTAGTTCATTCACAGATACTGGACCAAGCTGGAATTAATCATGACAAATCCTATGTTCTACATTTATACCTGAGGCCAAATTAGAGGACCACAATGGCCTCTCTGTCCTTAAAATGTGTTCTGCTTCAGAGCTGCCCTCTCACTTAGCTATGTATTGGAGCAGGTATTGAATCTAAAAGGATGGTAGTCTGCAGGAGTGTAAAGGTCAGGAAACTTTGATTAGGATAAAGAAATGCTTTTTAATCTTCTGCTACTTTTTATTATGCCAATGTGATGAATTATGGAACTGGGCATTACAAAACATTACTGCATTTGACACTATCTTGTTTCCAATATTAATTTTTCCTTCCCCAGATTAAGCTTTTTAATTTAGCTCAGTAACTATAATTTCCATCTAATGATGAGTTCTTATTTTTAGCAGGGTAAAGAAGGGGGGACAAAACCTGGGACAAAACCCATCAGTCTGCTAAGCACTGCTTTCACAGATGAGACTGGTGTGGAGACAGGACGAGCACCATTTTCAGTTGGACATGAGTCACAGGTGAATAGTAAACGTGTTGCTATAGATGTCCCCATTCAAGAGAGGGGAAATGTCTTGGAAGAATGGGAGGGCGGAGTTTGGTTTTGAATGCTACTGTCACATGGTTCTTCAGTAATTATTAATTTTTCTACAACTAACTTCACTGTTACAAGTTTACCTTCCTTATATGTGATATTTTTTCTTCTTTTTCTTTTTTTTAAGATTTAGGTTCTGAGGAGTATTATATCCAGCCACATATTAAATTCTTTATGTATGTAGATTTAAAGATAATTTCAATCTAAAGATAAATTGAAGACAATTAAGTTTAATTCTGGAATAAGAAGCTTTTAATTACTTGTGAATTTCATGTCCTGAAAGAATTTGGTTTAGGCTTGAGTCCTGTTCTGCTCATATGTCAAAAATGGAAGCTGAACTCATTTAGGAAATTGAAATATTTGAATAGAAAATCTATCAGAAAACAGGTTTTTAGTATTCCAGAACAACTCATGATGTATCAAATCTGTAGTGAAAAAGCAACAGTCACTTTATTGGAGAAATAGGAAGAACAGACATGCCACCTTGGTGAGATCAAGGGATCATTTACAGCTGAGCTGATACTGCCATAATGGGGAATCTGTGCAACCACATAATCACAGCTATGATGTGATGCAGGAGTAAATTGCACTTTGGTCACTCCTTGTATTCGACAGAGCTCTGCCATGGCATTATGTTAGAGATGAGCACAACATAGAAATAGGCAGCCTGAAACACCCCCAAAATCTGAAACCACCATGCAAACTTCATAGTTAAGTGCACACAGTTATCCCTTAAACAGACCTTTTTACCTTTACTCATACTTACTTTTTTTTAAATAAAGTGAGTTGAGTGAGCCAGTATATCAATGTCATATGTCTAAGCCCTAAAGAACAGGCCAAAGTACAGTTCCCATATTGATTGGAGAGAGTGACCTTAAATTTACATGGAACCTGAACTGTGGTTGTTGCAATGTAAAGAGCAATTGTTTCTTAGAAAATGGAAGGGTGAGATCTCCAGTTGATCTGCCTGTAGTAGTCTCGAGAGGGCAGGGAGAAATAACTGTGAGATTAATGAGACCTTTGGTGATCTGAGAAAGGACACAGAGGAAGGATGTGGCAGGGAGGCTAAACGAAGTCCTCAGTAGTACAAAAGACTGATATTTTGAGCAGGGAAAGGTCTGCTGTGTTAAGGTTTTGAAGAAAAAAGGAGAGAGAATAGCACTCAGATTAGTGATGGAGAATAAATGAATATAAACATATCTGTCAAACTTGCTTAAATTGCCTTTCACGGTGTTTTGAGATTCACTTATTTGCAGCAACATATTTTTCTTTTTTTCCCCAGGATTCCAATATTGTTGTGACAAAACTTCTCTTCTTAATAATTGTGATTATTCAATATCAGGGATATAACATAAACAAGATTTTTGTCTTACTGTTGAAATTGACCAAGAACTGCAAGTGATATGATCTGGAGGCTGATCGCTTTTAATGGTTCTTTCAGGCTTCCTGGTCCTATTCCAAGTACATAGAAGCCTTGGAGAAGGAGAGAGTATTTCTTAAAATGAAAGAAGATCTGGAGAAATCTTCATCATCTATCCTTCCAGGTTGTTAACCAAGCTCTGCGTTTTAGGAGAACAAGCCTGTAGCTTAGGTGAAATTCTCTTAGTGTACGGATTTTGTTCTCCTTTGGACTTGTGTATGTAAATCTCGGCCTCTTTTATGCTCTCTGCAGGGTAGTTGCTCTCTGCACCATATGAGTGACAGTAGGTTTTCTACGAAAGGGAAAGTTGTAGGGAATCAGCATTGTCTTTACTGCAGAGAGGAATATGGACATTTCTTCAGTCTGCAGAGTGACATGGCAATCCTATTTGGTTCACATACGCATTTCACCTCCCTGGCTTCTAGTGCTTCATCAACTTATATACAACCAGAGAGATGCAACTTTTTTCTCACCAGTTTGTCAGTGTGCTTTTGGGGAATGTAAGAGGCATTGCTTCATCCTTGTTTCAGCTGTGAATATCTTCTTAGGTCTTCCCAAAGGATTTGATGATCTGTTTGTTCATTAAATAGCTTAATTTAGCAGTAGGGCTAGCAATAGCACTATGTAATATTAAACCCCTTCAATTTCCCATCTTTTAATTTTCTTTTCATATGCAAATACCTCATTTATGTCCTTCCCCAAGCCTGGAAACTCTGAAAAATCCACCATTTCTCCAAAGATTAGTGTGATGTTGGAGAAACACTCAAATCTTCCCACGAAGCAGAAAGTGAGTACCAGATGCCAACAAGTGAGCTTTGAAAACTGGATTCTTAAAAGCTACTTTTCCTGCTGTCAGTGCTGATGCTTATTAGTAGCAAGTTATCCCACTCCAAATCACATTTAACTGAAGCTGTACAGCCTCAACATGAAGGCAAGATTATTCTTCACTCCAGTCATGGTTAGTGGACTTAATGTTGACCAGATGGACTTTGTTGCAAAATGGTAGTCTCTGAAATGCTGTTAAGTAAGCTTTCCAGTTAAAGTATTTTAAATAGAAGTGTGAGATAACTGGAGGAAGCTCAGACCCCATGGAGTTACTGGCAAAGGCTTGACACAGAACTAGTAATAGATCATCTCTGCCAAAGCCAATTAAATATTAGAATGGGAGAAAGAAGTGGAACAGCAAAGAGGTCTGATAAAGACAGAAAACCAGATTTTACTTGAAAGCTTGAATTCCTAGATGGAAGAATCCCCTGGAGGTTTTGGTTTTTTTTAAGCCTATGCTGAAATTAGATGGACTTGAAAAAATTAACAGAACTTGGACTATTGCTGCCCTTCCTCCTCTGGTCCTCTTTCCTCTTCTAATTCTGTACTTCAGCACTGCTATTTTAGGGAAGTTGGTGTCCTGCCCTTGCTAGTCCTCTTGAACTTCTCACTGCCTGGACACACTCTTCCCATGGCAGCATTTTCTGTATGCGGCTTTGGAGATAACTGCAGCATTCCTTGGTTTTCCTCATGTTCTCTTATTGTCCTCCTATCACCTCCTCTAGCTAAAGTCATCCAGTCACTTTGGGCCTTATGCACCCCTGCAGGTGTTACTGTATTTCATACATTTATGCCTTTTGTACTGTAGTTCTGCTTCACACACGGCTACATCACTGTGGGGAGTTCTTGTGCAGGGGCTCTGGTCCTGTTCTGTAGCTGAGAAGCTTCCAGCTGGGCCCAGTGCTCAACAAGGGCCTCCAAGGCAGCTGTAGCTCTTGCTGCAGGACACCCCAGCAGCCCCTGGCCCACCCTGCATTCGAAACCTGAAGTTGCATTCCTGCCAGCCATCAGGCTGAGCTATGGGCTAACACAGTGATAAAGTACTGGTCTTGAGCCATTTGAGAGGTCTCTCCCAACAGCTTCAGTTGCAGCTCGCTCTGCAATACCACTGGAGATTTGCCAACCCTGCCCAGTCTCTCCCAATAGCTCATGTGTTCCCATGAGTGGTTTCCTCTTCCTCCATCATGACCCTCTGGTGTTGTCCTCAACTGTGCTCTGCAGTGATCTGATCGCTCTGCTGGTAGGGTGAGACATCTACAGAAGACTACTGCTGCTTTTGATGGAACAGCTGCTCTCCACTTCGTTACAAAGGTGTCCAGACCTCGTGTATTGGGTATAAATGGCAAAGTGCAGGCAGCAGGGGAGCTGTAGGCGCAGCCTTTGTGGGGAAAGTCAGGGGTTGCTCCATGCCAGACACAGCCCATTCCAGTCAGCTCCAATGGACCCATCACAGGACACATCTGAGCCCCTCATGGTGGCACCTAGGGGAAACATGTTTAAGAAAGGAATGACAGACAGAGAGGAGGAGGGAATGAAAAGAGTGAAAAACAACATAGGAAACACCAAGGCCAAAGAAAGAGGAGGAGATGCTCTACGGGGGAGCAGATATTCCCTTCAGCCCCAGGAGGACCCATGCTGCAGTAGAGGAAAAGAATGAGAAGGAAGAAGGGGCTTCCAGTGCCTCACCAAAGGAAATGAGTGCAACTTGTGGTGATAATAAGGAGGGGAGAAATGGTGCTTGTAGTGAACTTGAACCTGGGAAAGGCAGGAAAAGTGTCTTCTCTAAGTGTGTAAATGTTTGTTTCTTCTTTTTCTTGTTTCTCACTACCTGAATCAGTAAGGATCTATTCTAATTGACAATATATTAATTTCCTCAATTCAGGTCTGTTTTGCCTGTGACAGTAACTGGTGAGCAACCTTCATCTTGATCCACAAGCTTTCCCTTTCAAGATTTTCCTCTTTTCTCTCCTTGTCCTGCTGGGGGGAGTGGTGGAAGTAAGGGATTGAGCAGCTGGGTGGGAGACTGGCTGCTAGTGAGGGTCAACACAACCACACCTTGTTTCCCTCACTTTGATTCATTTGTTGAAAGACCGTTCTGATGATTTCAATTGGCTTCAACACAGCAATGACATTCCTTTATCTTTTGCAGGCAAATTAAAATCTCTCTGAAGGAAGGGAATGCAGAGACATTCAATGAAGGTGGTCAGGAGACAGAAAATTAATGTGCACGGAAGGTTTGTCCTTACATTTCTGAAGCAAAGATGATGACCTGGAATATTATTAAGAACCATGTGACATTAGTCAGGGGTAGAAAATAAACATTTTCCAGTGTGTTCCATATCAGCATGATTGTGATGCTGACTCTTGTATTACTTATTTGTTTAACGCTACACCTTGAGGCTCAAATTAGAGTAAGATTCCACCGAAGTATGTATGGTACAAATAACTAAGCAGTCTTGGGCCTAAAGATCTTATAATCAAACCCAGTTCTTCAGTGTGTGATCTAATGAATAAGTGAAACACTGCACTGAACTGACAGCCCTGAAGCTGCGTGTCTTGGCACACTATGATCTCAGTACTGCTACTCTCTCAACTTCTGTTCATCAAAGATAACTCAAGAGGTGTCCGAGCTATCATAAAATCAAATGCTGCTGTGGTTTATTCCCAATCCTGTCAGATTTCTGGTCCAAAGTACATCTTCTGCCTCATTTCTGATTTTGATCCACCTGAAAGGCATAAAATACATCAGGGGAGAAATGTGATTGAGAACTTTTGTAAAATGTCGTTAGCCCCAAGGCATTGCTTACCAGAAGGTTGCAGGAGCTCTTAGCTCTTTTGCAGCGCTCTCTACTTTCTTGCTTCTTTTCACAATTTTAAGAGTTCAAGAAAGAACTGGGTTAGAGTCTACGTTGGGACTAGGGCCAAAGGATTAATTGGAAGTTAAGAGGGGACGGGGGCAGAATTAACTGCTAGGCGGGGGACAGGATGACGATAGACCTCTCCACATTTTCCAGACCACTTTAAACACCAGTCCCTAGCCACAAAGTTGTTGGCTCCATTCATCTCTACATATGTGTAACGCATGTATGAGTAAAGGCACTTCAGTGAGCTCCAGCTTGCTGAGTTCCTGAGGACTACTCCTGTGTTATGGATGGGATTGTCTTCCATTATCCCTCTCAACCTCTTGGGAAATGAGAATGTGCCATGCAGCCCTGTCTCAGTTGTCAGAAGTAAAGTTTCCTAACTTGGATCTCTTAGACCATACTGCTAAGGACCATTCAGGAGTGCTTTCCTTCTCAGTGTGAAGTTGCAGCTTAGACAATTAGTCAATTGTCTTTTTATTTTTTGACTCTTGACACAATGACCATGAGTTGTATGGGATTTCCATTAGGAGTCACTTCAAACAGACGGGCAGGGAAGAAAGACATTCTCTTTTATGGATATAGCTGCCCTGCTCATATATCCTTGCAGAAGGAGAAATGGAGATCATTGGTTCAGTTCCTACTTTCCCCACAATTTGCAGAGTTTGTTTCATGCTCATCTCCATTCCTTCGGTGTTTGGATTGTTTGCTTGTGTGATATAACCTGAGAAAGATGTCTTGGGTGGAAGCCACAAGCGAGTAAAACATAAAATTCTTGTCCCCATTTTTCACGTTTTCCCAGAATTTAACAGAAACGGTAAACTTTAATGCACAGTACATACGAAGGGGATGGAATGTAGCATCTTGTAGTGAGTAGAGCACATGTGGTACTGTGTGGCCTACCACTCATTAATGTGAAAGCAAAGAAGAATCATGAAATGTCATAAATGCAGTGATGTATATCAGTCTAAAAAACATGTGAAAGGCCACCTTCTACTGCTGTGGTCAGAACAGTGCACGCAACCAAATGCTGTAGCGCGGCAGTCAGTTTCTGTTTTGTTGTATTCTTGCCTTTGTGGCATTTTGAGACAAATAATATGTAGAGAGTGCTTATCTTATGCTGGTAGCTTTGACTTGAATCATACTTGGTTTACTTCTAAAATGAAAAATATTATTGAGATATTTGTCACAGATGATAAAACCAAGTTTTTGTGAATACGTTCCAGCCTTGCCAAATTGTTAATGAAAATTTACCAGCCCCCACGCAAAATCGACTGTCTCAGACAGTTACTGTGATTAATACCATACACATCTACCAAACTTAAAAACAAAGGAAAAAAGAAGTACTTTCTGTACTTCCATAAGCAAGTAAAATTTCGCAAACTGGCTCTATGCACTCAAAGTTCTGTAAACTGATGAGAACCCTCAATCCAGTTTGCAGTTCTGTCTCCATGTTAACTGAAATACATATGCATGTATATATGTGTGCATATACACACACATGCACAGTCACTTATAGCCCATGTCTCTAGTATGCTACTGAGAAGGATAACCTGAATTAATAATGCTGGAGACACAGGTCATACCATTATGCCCATTTAATGTGTTAATTTTGAAGAAGTATTGAGCAACTGGACAAGGAATATATTAAGAGACTTAGACCCTTTCATTTCTGGATTACTGAATCTAATCTGATGCAATGGTAAATACCCCATAACTTCTATTTGGTGATACATCTGTAACAGAGCCGTGGTTTTAGTCTCATGCCGAGGGAGCAAGCAACGACTATTGCCAATTCCAGCACAGAGCCTGAGAACTTGAACAGGTACAGAGATTTACTAAACCTTATTGTTCTAAATGAAGACTCACTTCAGAAAGCTTGCACTCCTACTGCCTTTTTATTTTGTTCTTGAGAAATATTCTCTCTCAAGTTGCTGATCTACATCTATGTGAGCTCAGCGGTTGTAAAGGGGTAGAAAGTTTTATTTAACAATTCTAATACCTCTCCTTTTAGATAACTGTTATTCCTTGTTTATTTTAACTATGTACACTTTGGGAATTTCGAAGTCTGTAGCAGAGCAACAGTTCTCTGTGGAGTTTGCTACTACAGACAATAAAACCAACTCTTTTTCCAGAAACCTGCAAACCTAGAAACAATTCTAGGTAAATTTATGCTTTAGTGGCATTCAAAATACACAATCCAATCACATTCATTCAGACTTCCTTCTGTTGTTTACTCCAAAGTAATGCAACATATTGAGACCATTTTGGAATTTTTTAAAGGCATCACTTGGATTTTTAAATATTTATGCTTAGATGTTAGTAGTGTGCATTTCACTTTTCTCTCATCAGACTTGGCATGTTTATTAAAACATTTTATAATCTTTGAGGGTGCAGTCCTGATGTTGCTCACGCAAATACTGCTGGTATCAAGACAAGCTGTGCCTATGCAACTCCGGAAGGGGCTTTATACATGCTGCTTTGACTTCAGTCCTGCTACTGCATGGCACAAAGTATCAGACTAAGATGAATTCCTGAAAATATGTAGCACTGGATTATGTTATTAAGGTACACACACATTTACAAGAGTGGTAGCGGCCATTTAAAACAGGGCAAAATGCTTTCTCATTTGTGTTCATAAAATGCTGGTTTTGCCATTGCCTCTGTACTCCTCATGTTCTCTTTTGAGGTGCTCTTTCTTGAAGTACTATTAACAGCGTATGGTCTTAAAACTCTAAGCAAGTTGTGAATTCGTTTGTCCCTTCCAAAGTATGGAAATCGAGTATTTAATCATCAGGCATTGAGATCAATGAATGCAGAGAGGTACTTTGCAGACACAGGAATAGACCAGGTTCAGCAGACCTAGTTTCTATTTACTGGTTCACTTATTATACAGTACTGGGTGGCCAAGGCCAGACTGGTTTGTGACACACCTTCTACATCTTTTACATGAGAAGAATCAGTGTGACTTGCTTTGCAAATAACATTGACTTAAAGAGAAACCTGCATTAATAAAGTCTGCAGATAAAAGCACCAACAAACTGGGTATTTTCATAAATGAAGGGTGCTCAGTTTCCTGCTGAATACTGGAAAATGGCAGGTGTCCCTTCATTGCTCCTTCTGCGCCTTGAGCCTTGTGCAGTATTACAGACCTGGGGACATTTTCTATCCTGTACCACTCATACGCTTGTGAAATCGACAGCCTCAGTCCCACCCAGTGCAATTGCTCTAGTCAGAACTACTTACTTAAGCTCATGTACGTGTAAAAAATGATTGAAAAGAGACCAGATGTTTCGAACTCGGAAAAGAAAATCCCTAAATTATTTATGTTTCTAATGTTAAGACTGGGCCATACTGATCGCTGTGCAGCTGTATGCTGCCAATGGAGCTGCTGTAATCCAGCTTGAATTTAACCTGTTTAAACTGTCCGATTAGATTCAATGGAAGATTTTTGTTACTGCCTTTTATAGAAATGCTTTTAGTCAGCCACTGTGAATCATGTCTGAATACACCTAAAATGGCGTTAACCGCTATTTATTTTTTAAGCTTATGGAACATTGCTGGGTTTAATACATGCAGTAGCTGCTGTAAAAATGTTAGGGAAAGACAGGTTTGAACAAAATTTTAGATCTGGATCTGTGCTCACAGTTCAAACCCACCTCTAATGGCCTGATCTGGAGCACACCCAGGATTTCAGAGAGTTATAATTCACATCTGTGTTTCTAACTCCTTCATGCATGATAGTTTGAATGTGCACTTTTGGAACAGGTCCATGTCTAACAGGCTAAATTGTAGTTCCCAAATCAGAAGCCACATGGTATTGCCATATAGTTTTTCATTTTCCCTCTTATGACATAGCCTTCAAATAAGGTTCTGCCAGTCCAGCACATTGGATTAATACAAAATACCAAAGTCTACATTTTCTACCTAGCTTCTAATGAACTCACACATTTTGATTTCTACCAGTGATTTGAGAAGCATTTGCACAATGGCCACTCCACCAAATAACAATCAGAGTGCTGGAGCAGACTGGAATGATGCAGGATCCACCAAGCTGTCCCACTATGGCAAGGGTAGTCAACACACAGATTCTCTTATTTTTAAGATTCTTTGAGCCAAGCTAATTTATATGTCTAGCACAGGCTGCGTTTACTTGGATTTCCCTCTATTTCTCTACTAACTGAAATATTTTAGTTTCATGGTAACATATGTGAAAGCGTTGACAACAGCATTGCTTATTCCACATGTTAATTATGTATTTGTTCAGACTGTGCATTTCTCATGTTAAGACTTCATTTCATGTCAAAGGAAAAGCTGAAATGTAGTAAGTGGATTTGTGCTTTTAATTTTAGATTAAAATTATAGATTTTTTTTTCCTCTAAAACAATCTTGTACATGATTCCTCTGTACCATATGCATCTGAAAATCTGGTGTTGGCAAGAAATTTAAAAAGAAAGTAATACTCACTTCTCAGAAAAGGATTTTTGAACAAAGCAGAGCAATTGTGCCATTAATGAGAAAGTTAAATGAAACAAATGACAAGGCAGACAAGAAAAAACACAGCATCACACTCAAAGAATGCACAGGCACACAATAGCTTATGCAATATTCCCCATCTGTCAGAGTCAGTAAATACAGATATTTCATTGGAAATATTCATTACGATCAGCCATGGTGCCTATGGCTCAGTAAATGTAATCAACAAGCTTACAGCACTCTTAGTAGTTTTCACCTGTAGGCAACTACATTAATTTCACCCCAGCTGTAAGACCCAACTGATCAGTACTGGTTTTGTAAACCCCATACCACGACTGGTTTGAATACTACTCATTCCTGAAAAAGGTACTTTGGGAATCGAGTCTATCACATCTCTGGAGTGTATATGTGTATGTGCAGGCATTTACATGCCTATAAAATCTGCACTTCATGGACTTGTGTGTGTTTCTGTGCAGATATAACTCTATATATATTATACACATATATGCATAAAATTACCTTGTTTGGTAAACTATTTTACTGTCATAATCACATAGGGCTTAATTTTGTTGTATATAATCTTTTTCCTATTCCAACTATTTTCTTATGTATACTTTTTTTAAAGAAAGGCCTTTGTGTTTCATTGAAATGTTTGTATTTGTGCTCTCTTGCATTTGAGAGGATGCAGCCATTACACTTGCTTTGTTGAGGATTATGGCTCTTTCCAGAGGTTTGCATGGCTGCTGGAAAGAGAAAATAATGCATTTTTTGGCAGTTCTTTTCCCTCTAGAAATTATATACAAGAAAAAAATTAAACTTCTCTGCGTTTTTTCTCCCAATGAGAAAGTAATTAACAGCATGTGTTGGGCCATTCACGAAAGACTACGATAAATGATCTACTATTTTCAAGCTAATGAATGGAATGTTTGCTCTAAAAATGGAAAGTGTATGATTGTGTTCACCTTCCAGTTATGACCTTTCAGTTCAAAGATCATCTTAACTCTTGGCTGCCTGATCCTGAAATTTGCTGAACGTATAGAAACTTGTTCTCTTAATTCAGATCTCCAGAGGTGCTTCAGCACTTGGCAGTAGTAGGCCTTCAGAAACACTGGGAAAGCAAGGCTTTGTCCCTGCAGCTCCACGCAAAATTAGGTTAAAAAAAATGAAAGCAAAACAAAATCAAAACTCAAGGCTTGCCAAGGTAATGTAGTACTAATCACAGATTATATTCCAAGACAATAGTTAAGCATTGGAAACAAACTGCCCAGAGAGCTTTTGATATCCTTATTGTCATCAGAGGGGTTCTAAAACCAGATAAGATACACCCATCTGCCAGGAATGTATTTTGACACTCATACCGGGGCAGGGGAGCGAACAGACAGACTCTTGAGGGACTTACTTTTTCTGATTCCATATTCAGATTGTTCTGAATGCAAAAGCTTAGCCTTTGCTAAGGAATCTTATGAGAGTCAAGGGCCGTGACACTTCATTTGCTCTGCACCCGAAACTCCCACTGAAGCCAATTATTCAATCTAATTTAACAAAGACCACAGCTTCTCTGGCTGTGCAATTGTTGGTAACCATCAACAAACTGATTCATCTACAATTGGGCCAAACGTTACAAAATCTGTTTCTGAGTTCTTGTTTGTACCCCCATCATAAGATTACACCAAAATTAAAGCATGCAGTACTTGAACTAACTTCAAAGGCTGAGCTTGCACTTCTAGCGAGTTCAGCCTTTTTATTGGTTCATGTTTTCCATTTGGCTTCAACATCCTGTTCCTTACTGATGCCCTTCTAGAGTTTCATTTACAAATATTACGTCCCCGGTTAGTGAGCCATGCTAATTAATACTGTGGTGGAGGCTATGGATTATAGTAATCTCATGCCTCCTGCTAGGAAAAACGCAATTTTTCCAGACATTTACATGTAATGCCGTATTGAACATGGCCAAATTTGTGTTAGGAAAATGAACTCATTTAATCAAAATATATTCAACCAAGGCTCCTTATGCTCTTATCTATTGCCAGTTTTGTTAATCATGAAGCCCAAAAATTTCAATGCAGTAGAAATCTGAGAGCCACAATTTCCTAATTAGATTATTTCAAACAAAACACTAAAGTTAAAACAGGCTGGTTTAAATATATATATTTTTAAAAGTTTATGCCAATAACAAGTTTGCTAAAAAAACACGAACAGATGATTTGACTACTTTCTGGAAGCCTCACATGTCTGACTGTGCCTCACCTTTCAAACCAGGGGCCACAGTCTGACACGGATTTTAGCTCCACTGGAGACTCTGGAGTCAGAAACTCCCGTAACTGGAACTTCAAGTGTTGCCTAAGTTACACTTGTAAATTGATAGCTGCAGTACCATCAAATATGAAATAAAAGCTATGGAGCCTTTACACAATGTAGCAATCCTAAGTCAATAGGTTCCTCCAACACCAAAATAAACAAAAGCAATGGCATTTTTGAGGAAGAGGGGATATCTTTTATTAGACTTGGTGATGTAATTGGAAACAATGGACAAGCTTCCAGGCTCACAATTCATTTACCAGGTCAAGAAATACATCATCCCTGGGGTACTTGTTATTTTATTTGTTTTTAATTCTGTTCATGTACTCTCATTTCACAAATGGACACAATTTGGTTGACATGACTGCAGTATGATGATACAAGTCACAACAAACCTGAAAGAGACAACCCCCCCCCCCCTTAGACTCTCATTTCAGACCCAGAAAACTTGTCAACATCTCCTAACGCTCACCATGTCATCACCTCAACACAAATGAAAACAGACGAAAACGAGAGGTTTACAAACCTATGAGAAAAGGTCTAAAAACTTGGTACAGGAAATAATTGCAAAGTGGCACTTTACACATAACCTGGGCCAGTTTTTTTTGTCAGAATGAGCTGCATTGGGTGAATTGAATAAGAAGCGCAGACGTCTATAGGTTAAATCCTATACTGTCACTCTCTCAGGCTGCAGTCCCTACCTGAGCAAGGCCTCTTCTCTCCTCTCCATGCAGCTTCTTTCTCTGAGGTGAGCACACTGAGCCAGGACCTGCTCAGAGCAAGCATGTTGAACCTAACCAAGAAAGGGGCTAAAGACAGTGCCTTGAGGAGAGTGAGTCCTACCTTCTATTTGAAAGAGACTTTCCCACTTCACAGCCACTGTTTTAGACACACAGGTAGGTTGGTCTGTCATTTTCTGTGAGAATTAATTTCTTGAACAAAACTGTAGCTGTACAAACAGCAGCAGTTGGCCACTTTCTGCTATCCTGGAGGTCAGATGATCACTGGTCACATCAAGGAAAAATAGAAGCTAACAGAAGTTCTGGTCTAAACCCTGTGAAGGTATGAAGAACATTCCTTGCTCCAATGGCTTTGGACTGCTGAAGGGCACCCACAAATCTGCTGTTCAGACTTATTGTAATGCATTCATGACCGAGGAGGAGAGTACCGGTGAATGTACCGGGTGCTTGCATGTACATGCTCACCAGGATTGCTGGACAAGACATGCAGACATTTTCTGCCATACAATCATTTGCATAGGATAGATGATGTTTGGAGCTAGAAAGTTTCACCTTGTGTGAAACTAAACCATGCCACAGCACATCCTCTGAACTGTGCTTTGAAAAGAGCAGGAGAAACGCAGCCTTCTGTCCTTGCGTTACAGTCCTTGCTTTCGTTTTCAAAAGGAGGAGTTCTGCTCCTGCGCGATTCTTACCCTGGCCACTTGCTGGAGCTGACCCAGGCTAGGAGAGCTCTGGCCTACATCTGATTGGCTGTCAGTTGCTGAGCTGGGAGTATAGGACTGAATTACATGTAACAAGTCAATGTGTTGACGGGTTACACTGCAGACTGGAGTATTTGCCTGTAAAGGTGGTTTAACTCCAAAGATTCCTGGAAAAAACAGGATGAGGAATGAAAAAACTTTATCACATGAGGTACCTCTACGCAAATATAGAGTGGTAAAGGAAAAGTATAACAACATTGCCTTTGATGATTCTGTTTCCAATGCAGAAAGGCTACATAATGCTTTAAACCACAAAAGATAGAATAATCATAGAATCATAGAATAGTTAGGGTTGGAAAGGACCTTAAGATCACCTAGTTCCAACCCTCCTGCCACAGGCAGGGACACCTCCCAATAAACCATGTCACCCAAGGCTTCATCCAACCTGGCCTTGAACACTGCCAGGGATGGAGCATTCACAACTTGTTTAAAAATCCAATTTATCTAAACAAGGTTTTCCCGCTGCTAAAATAATCAGTGTAAATTTGTTTCAGATAAGCCCTCCGAACATGGAGGACTTCAGAGTGAGAACAATACAAACTATATCCCAGAAAAGAAAGTGGGTGTCACATGAAAATGTCTCAGCTGTGGAACCTGGTGTGTTTTCTAGCTCTTGGGCCTGAATACACACATTAGCCATGTCTTTACTGCAAATTGGGAACTTGAGAAATAGCTGTCTCTCCTTAACAATATAATTCCTGATGTACCAAACACAGGATCATTCACATAATTATATCACTATTTGATGTGTATAAAAATACCAAAATCTGTCTCTTTATAAGTTCAACAAACTTAAAAAATTAGGGTTTTTTTTTGTTTGTTTGTTGTTTTTTTTTTAAAAGATTTTTCTATTTCAGAAGCATTGTAAAATCAGCAAAGGCTTGTGAAATCCCCGTCTGCTCCATTTATTCTGATCTGAACTCTTGCCTTTTTCTTTAATTTTTTTTTTCCTCCTTTGTTTATAATGAACTTTTGGAAGTATAAAAATATTTTTCTTCCCCCTACTAATTTTGACTTTTTCCACTTAGGAATCATTGATTCACCCTCATTTTTTGTACAGCTGTCATTCCAATTCTGTTAAATAACTTATTGTGCCACAATATCTTTGCTTGTTCCACAGCACCACTGATTGATGTCGACAAAGCCATGGCAGAAAAGTGTTTGATTAGTTAATTTCTGGCACAGAACTGGGAGAAGGAGCACAAATGTATGTGCTTTCATATGTGGCACATAGCATTGTTTGATTTTTCTTTTTCTTCTGTGACAGAGAGGTAGATTTTATAATAAACGAAACTATTTAGGAATGCATCTGGCTCAGGGGATTGCTGATGTCCCATGTGATCTTTTTCCAGTAGATTGGTTCTAATTTGATCCAGATTATGATTATCTAAAGACTTTTTGTGGCATATGCAAAATCACTTGATTGTCACAGTCCTGTTCCTAGTTGGCTCCTGTCCACACCACAGAAAGTACAGTCCTAAGTATCACAGCTGGCACTCTTTGTGGAAAAAACAAGGATCCACTGCCTGAGTTTTCTCTCACTAAAGTCAGAGGTAAATTTTATTTTAAATTTCAATGAAGTGCAAGCAAGAAATGATTTAGCATTGATGCCTTCCTGCGCTCCTCAAAAGATGATCCCTTTCCAGGATACCGTGAAGAAGTATCAACTGTTGCTGGTGCTGCAGTATTTTGGAGATGAAAAAAGGACTGCAGATTCTATCTAGTTTGGTAACCGTGGCACCTTTTGAGCAAACAGTCCTAATATTCATGTCCAAAAAGCAACTGGAGCAGCTGCCAGAAACCCCAGGAACTGGATGGACTGGGAAGGAAATAACTGCTGTTGCTGTATTGTATGCCTCGGTGTTTATTTGCTTTGATGCATTTGGATGCACAAGGTCTGCCCAGGTCCAAAACCACATTCAGATCTATAATTCCTTCAGAAACTGGAGTGATAGGAGCAACTTTGAGCACTGACTTCATGGAGCTGATTATCCCTTCCTTCCTTTCACGTCTCTTCCTTCCAATGTACTCTCCATCCTTTTTTTATCCCTTATGTGCACCGTCCTGAACTGCCCTTTATACGGAACAACAAGGAGTTCGCTGTATATTCCACAGCAGTGACATCAAAGAATAATAACAATTAGCACTTCATTTAGCATCTTAACTATAACACAAAGATGCCTAGCCAGCACTATCTCAGGCACATCTTTCCTATGTATGTGACCAGTTTTCACATACACAGAAAAGAATTCAATGACCTGGCCAGTCATGAAGTAAGTTACTGAAAATAGCAATCAAGATTTTTTTATTTGCAGACCTAGGTCCATCCACCAACATACTCTTTCTCACCAAGACCGGCATTTATGGGAAAATTCCTCATCTATAATTTGTAATGATAGTAACCATGAAACCTGCTATGCTTTTATTCCAGTTGATTTCATATCCTCTTTTTCTGACACTGTGAAATACGAGCGCAAGTGGAGTGCAGATTTTAAGATCCCCTAGACAACTCTCCCTGCTATTTCTTTCCTAGTCTCTCTGAATGACTGCACAAGCACTCCTCAGGAACAGCAGTATGCTTGTGGACCCAGATATTTCCCTTAGACGCCCACAGTCAAGTTACAGATCTATCTTGCCATTCCTTCTGCAGGACATCATTAACATTTGTCTTTTTGTGTTAATCCACATGGGAAGAATACTTGGACAGACATTCTTCATTTTGGTCTCAACTATTGTAACAAACTTCATTTTGAGGAACGTTGTCCAAATTGCATCTATTCAGACTGCTGTAGCAAAGAACACTCTCCTAGCTCGTAGTTGTGGCTGTATGATTTCTCTCTGCAGTTTTCTAGTGACATTTTCCTCCTCTTCAATCCCATCAAAGGAAAAGAAACTTTAGTTTTGAAGGCCCATCTCCTCTGTCATTTGATGTCAGGATCTGCTGGCTTTGGCAAGGGAGTGCAAGGCTTGAATTAATATCTTGCTGTGCAGGTGGGGCTTCAGTTTCTTCAAGGCAAGAATTAGTAGCAGTTAGTGTAAATCCCACAGAGACTCCCCAGGAATAAAACTGACAATACCACATTCAGGTTGTGATCACGCGGAGTCCATGGGCAAAGCACATATGTGCCTCATTTCCGAGAAAGGTACAAAAGCCCTTTAGGGTATCTAGAAAGGTTTACTAATTGCTTAATCTGTTTCTAGGCTGGGCCAACCCTTCTTAGCAAACTCTATAAAAGATTATTATTTCATGCACTCTGGTATTCCCGCTGTTTGGGTTTGATAGCCGCGCTGGAGATCTGGAAAAGCGACCGATGTGTGCGGGAAGGGCTGAAGGCACCGATTTGTGTGGGAAATGGCTGGGGCAGTGGGCACATAGCATTATGAGGGCTCTTGGCGGGCCTGAGGCCTGGGACCCGGCTTGGCCCAGCAGGTTTCGCCGAGGAGCTCCATGGCGCTCCCTCAGCTCGGCACCACGGCGGGGTGCAGCCCGACCCGAGCGCTCCGTGGGCGCAGGCACGCCCCCGGCGGTGGCTCACAGCTGGCAGCGCTTCCGCGCGGGCCGCAGCGCTCTCTCCCACGCCGGGCAGACCGTGCACTGCCGGGTTTGGGCCTATCCGCTCGCCGTACCCCGTCGCTGCCTCATGCGCATGCGGGGTAGTGGGGCCGCAGAGGGTGCCCGGCCGGCGGGGCGGAAGGACGTTGGTGGGGCTGCGCTGAGGTGAGGTCGCGCTCGCGCTTCCTCTTCGTGCCGCCGGGTCCCCTGCCCCCATTACCCCACCACAGCCCAGCGCCCGCCGCCGCCCTCCCCACGTCCGCCGCCCGCCCCGCAACCCGTGACCTCTGCGCGTCCCTGAGGGTGCGGGAACAGGCCCTGCGGCCTCTTCCTCCGGTAACGGCGGCGCGGCCGGAGAGGGGCCTCTCTGGGATGTTTCCTATGAAGTGTGAGAGAAGGGTGGGCAGCACCAAGGGGTTTGGGGACAGCTGGGCCGTCTCCCGGGTTTCACTGCCGCTCTGTGGGCCTGTCAGCGCAGAGGGCAGCACCCTGCGGGCAGCCACAGCTGACTGAACCTTGCTTCAGGCCATGCGGGGTTTTAGTAAAATCTTACCGAATAGAAAAACATCCTTTAATGCAATAAGGGTTGCAGTTACTTAAAAGAAACCCAAAACCACTACACAGACTCGGGAGTTCAAGAGGCATGTGCTTTTCCTTAGAAATGAATAAAATGCCATCAACGTGATGAATGTCATCTGATGTAAACACCAGGATAGCAAGCCTGAAATGATAGATCTTGCAGGAAGAGAACGATTTAATATGAACAGTGAAAGCCAGTCTTGATCTGATGAGTAAAAAACGTACATAGATTAATGTCATAAATAGATTGACCTTGAATATCATCCCTTAAGCAGTCTCATTGAAAAGTCTGATAAGAGCGCTGTTGCTTGTGCTGGGAGAGTAATTGTTACACCCTACAAAAAGCACAATCTTTCTAGAGCAGAGCTACAGAAAATTATTTAAGTAGAGCTTATTGTCCCGTAATGCCTTTTTTTTTTTTCTTTTTTCCTTTTAGGAAATACAATCACCATGTCGTCTGCACTGTTACCTAAGCCACAAATGCGGCGCCTTCTGGCCAGGCGGATGAAGCTTCACCTATTTGGGGCATTTTTTGTATCTTTGGGATGTGCGGCTTTATACAAGGTGGGCTCTGCAGTCATTCAGTTATAAGTGGGACTCATTAAAGTGCTTTAAGAATTCATAATATTTCTTTGTTGAGGTTTGGTTGAGCTGTTCATCAGAAAGCTTTAGTAATATATTTTTGTAAGCACGTTTCCAGAACATAAATAAACTTTCTAATCTTCTTTTGAAGAAATTATATGACTAATGTGATGTTTTGAGCTGTGTGATCAAGATCACGCAATTCATGACAACCTTGAGTCTCCTTGTCCTGGACTACTCTTAATCATGCACATTAACTCTAGATTGTCTGTGTCTCGCCCTGTCACAGTATCTGAGACTTGAGGGTGTTGTCAGATTCTTATTTCTAGGCTGACTTCAGAAAACTTGCTCAGAAGCAATTTGGAAAACCCATCCTTGATGCTGAGGCTGTCACTGTGGGGAAGGCTGATGTGGTCATTTTATCCTTTCTTTTGAAGTGTTGTGGAAATGGAGCATTTCCAAAAAGACCCCACCCTCTTATAGATTGCTTTTCATGGTCCTTAAGAGACTTGTGGTAAAGATAAGAGTGGTAGTTGTTCTTGTGTGTCTTTAACAACTGATTCTTGGGCCTCATACACACAGCAAGCAGCACAGTTAAGAGTTAGTGTGGAAGAATCAGATCTTGGTTTGCTTGTTGAACTCATGCATATGTGATTTACACCATTTGGGTACTCAGGAAGCTATTGATAAAAGTGACTAGAAATTAAGTTGATTTCAGGTTGTTCGTCACAAAAATATCCCGATCTACCTACACTTCTCAGAGATCAGCAAACATCTCAGAAATAAGTTTGCACAGTTAAAGGTCAACATCTACTGAAGACCTGTGTTAAGAGGTAGGCAAGCTTGGTTTTGGTCAGACTTACAATATTTTTTTTTAATAGTTAATAAAACATAGAAGATTTTGTACCTTCTTTGGCACTCCCACATTAATACAGTAGTAAGGCAGCAGACCATATTTAGAATTGAGTAAGTTGGATCTCAGTAGTGATTTAGTTTGTTACGTGTTAAGATACTGTTGAACAAACCCACCTTGGACTTTCCTTCACATGTCTGGGGGCTTTTGGAGCATATCTGTGTGCTTCATGTGAATGAGTATCCAAGGAATCAGGACTGTGTCTTTCTGTGTTGGTGAGCTGTATAAGTGGCTTGGAGGTATTGTAAAATTTTACCAACTTCTGTAGCTGTCCTACAGTGTAGCTCAAATGTAATTGTTCAGGACACCTTTTTATCTGGAGTTAGAGTTCTGCAACTGCCCGCAGGCATACAACTTGCCATAATGGCATGTTTTATATACAAAAATATTGACAAGGAGGGTACTGGACACTTGAGTGTCAATATAGGTGGAGTGTTTCTGGATCTTAAAAGTATAATGTGCTATCTTGTAACGGACTTTCTTTTTAAGGTTTTACTTCAGATAGTTGTTTTCCTGACCAGTGGTCAGGTAGACTGAACTGTGGATTTGAACAGAAACAAAGTAATATTTTACTAATTTGAGATAAAGGCTTTTAAGACCAGTGTCCACTGATACAAATCATAGTCCTAATAGAAAAAAAGTCCTGGTTGTAAACCTTGGCAAGGTTTGATTTTCTGTGTGTCACTTTCCAGTTTGGAGTTGCTGAGCCTAGAAAACGAGCTTATGCAGAGTTCTACAAAAACTATGATCCTATGAAGGACTTTGAAGCCATGAGAAGAGCCGGTGTGTTTGAGTCTGCACCACCCAAATGATGGCATCCTGCATTTACAGGTAGTAAGCTACTTTGCAGTAGAACAAGAGTAAGTTAGGTTCAGTGAAACATCTTGCTTTCATTTGGAGGTTCTTCCCTTTTGATCAAATAGAAGGGTGCTCCTAAAGAAATAGGGTATGAATTGCACTTGAGATACCTCTGGGTAATAAAAATACGAAGAAATACGGGAGCTGGGGAGAGGAGTAAGGGCAAAATACAAAGCTCCTGAATACCTTTTGGATAATTTGTTTAACTTCTGTGATACAGGAGACTTGTAAAGAGTGATGCCAGGCCTTTCACTCCTCATGCAGCCAGGGAAAGGAGACTTGCCTAATACCACCCTTACGTTGCTGCTGTCACACCTTGAACTGCTTAGCTTTAGGCTATCTATATGTACTACTTGGGTAATTGGGGTAGCACAGTGAATGAGATGGAGAGTCTTGTGTGTCTCTCATAGCATGCATCTGAATGTAAGGAACAAAGGCAGGTTCCACATATCCTTTTGCCTTTTGAAGTTGGTGATAGGGGGAAGATAACTAGTCCTGAGAGGAAATGTTATTTAAATACACACACACACACACATATAAAAATTGCAGTGGCAAAATTGCAATGGCGCACAGCTCTGTGCAGTAATATTCAGATTTTTGCCATCTTGGGTGACGGTTTAGTGTGAGGTGTCCCTGCCCATGGCAGGGGGGTTGGAACTTGATGATCTTAAGGTCCTTTCCAACCCTAACTATTCTGTGATTCTATGATTCTGTGAATTAAGGTTGAATAGAGCTGTGTTCACAATACTGTTTTCCTAGCACTTAACGCTGCCTTTTGTTTGAAGACTATCAGAATTTGTCCTTGCTTAGTCTTCATAACGCCAGGAAAAAAGTCCTGATTTCAACCTAGTTGTAGTTATTAATAACCACACTCAATAAACTGCACGAGCTCATGGTGTGACAACTCAATAAAGAATTCCTCCCCTTTTCTTGTCCAGATTTCTTACATTGAATTCTCTGCTTCTCTTAAAATTACTTCTAACTAATCTAGGATGATAGCTTTTTCATTCTTTTGGAATGTTTTCATATTGTGATCATTACGTGATAATCTGTGGCTCTAATTATCCCGGCCAGCTGGATTTTCTCAGCCTGTTTGCATAAAGCAACAAGATTGAATAAACGATTTGTACTCAACACTATTAATATTAAATTCTGTTGTGTGACAAGCTAGAACTATCTGATTTCTGAATAACACCATAACATAAAAAAAGCAGAGGTCTTCTGAAAAGTTTAGAAGTTAGAAAAAAGAAAAAACCTCTGTGACAGTCCCTTTGGTTTGGGATTTTGGTTGTTTTGTTTTTTTTTTTTTTTTGGTGAGAGGGAAACTTCTGCCCTTCAGCTATGACTGCAACAAAAATAATGAAACGCAACATTTGCCTGGTTTTATTTTTGTTAATTCTGCTTCTGGTTTGGTCCCATTGCTAATATATAGGCACTTCTAAACTTTCTTAGACACTGGAATTGCATTCTTTAGTCAGGTGGCCTTCATCAGAGTGTTCTGAAAGGCCATCTGGTGGTAAAATCATTTGAAACAAACACTGTCAACAAGGATGCATGTTGAATATTTAATTGGAATCATG
Organism: Amazona ochrocephala; assembly: GCA_039720435.1. NCBI lineage: Eukaryota > Metazoa > Chordata > Aves > Psittaciformes > Psittacidae > Amazona > Amazona ochrocephala. The sequence goes on from CM077876.1 coordinate 22,798,939, forward strand.
AGCAGGACTTTTTTCAGTGCAAATAGAGCTTTGCTCTCTATTAGCTGATGTTTGCAGCTTAAAAAAAATTGCATGTTGTGAGCACCTGTTAAAATTAAATGTTTCCTAAATGTTTCTTCCATTCCTTAATTACACCACCTCAGAAGAAAATGTGAAAGACAAGGCTTTATATGGGATTTTGTTTGAATTGCTGATGGTTCTTATTCCTTAACCTGTTTATATCATAACTGATACTTTTCACTTCTTTACAGTGGAAAGAGTTGTTTTTTTTTTTTTTTTTTTTTTTTTTTTTTTTTTTTTTTGTTTGTTTGTTTTGTTTTTTTTAATGTATGTGGATGAATACTTGATTAGGAGAAGGGAAAAGCAATACCAGTGTTTCAGATATTCTGGAAAGACAGTGAAAAAGACAAGTACACAGAACAAATGGAGGACATTTTCATTTGCCTCAGTAGTTTAAATTTTCGTTACAGAGATTGTATTTGGAGGTTGAATTTGATGCTTTTTTGCTGTACTGTACTTACCCAGGGGTGTAGTGGTTATGCATGCTCTACATCTCCCATTTTACTGGAATGTATTCTATATGTGGCAGTAAATACAGTGTTTTAACCTCATTGAATACTGACTCTGGAATTAGCACTTAGCCCCAAAACAAAGGAAAAGGAGTGGAGTTCCTTAGCATGGAGTTTGTTCCTGCTGGGCATGCAGGCAACTTGGTACCTATGGGTGAATTGGCATGGACTTTGTGTGGGGATATTGCTAATGAGTACAAGTATAAATTTGAGGAGCATCCTACCTCTAAAGTATGCTCAGTAACAGAAGAAAGGGGCAAGCTAAGAGTTTGGGGCTAACCCCCACTTGCATGACTTGTCATGGAGCACAGCTGGTCTTGGGTTGTGCTCAGTAATGTGGAGAAGCAATTTGAATTTGGTTTTCTTCCTTCCTTGGTAGGTTGCCTACACCACTTGTTTCCTTTCTGGCTTCTATCTGAAAGCTACATTCCTTTCTCTTTCAGGCCCTTAGCAAGATTGATTCAGTTATCGGTGCAGCATGTATAGTGGATCTGACATGCTGTGCAGTATTGTTCCAGCTCTTGATTTGTTCCATGTTTCACTTCTGTTTGCCACATGAAGGGTGTGTGAATCTTAACCCGTAAGGAAATAACAGGGGGAATTCCTTTAGACGAAACCACCACATAAACATTTCTCTCTTGCTTTGCATTCATACATGCTAATAATGTTTACTTAGAGCATGAAGTTTGTCCAACTTAACTTAGTATTTTTTTTATCTTGCAGATCACCGTCAGTCTAAGGAGATGTGATGACCGAACCTTATTTGTTCACTGAATTGTAAAGTGTAGTGCACTTCACTGCATGGCACACTCTAATGTAACTCAAATAAAATACATCACAGTGGCATTAGTTGTCTTCATTAATGTTGAAATGCTTAACTGCTCAGATGCTGGGAGGAGTGGTGGAAAGTCTTTGTAAATTGCTCAAGGTGACTAAGTCTTGTTTTCTTTTCCCCAGGAACTGTTTGCTTCTGGTTTGGCCAGACTCCATTTTTGATAATAAAGTGTATCATCTTAAGCAGTTACAGCTAGGTTGTCCTAGGTGCTGATGGGAATGTGCAAGAGGATAGTTGTTATGGGAAGGGGAGGCTGGATTTCTGGAAGGGTTTGGCCTCTGGCTCCACAGGGTTGAATTGGCCTTGAGATGAAAGTCTTTGGAGAGGAATTCTGGAAGTGCATTGGCCAGCTCTTTCTGTTGTCATCACTGTGCTGGCATCGTTGCAGCAGCCAACTGCTATTATCAAGAGTTAAAAACTGTGCAAATGCCTACTCTTACACGTGGTATGCTACTCTGGTGGGAAAATGACTTTAAACTGCAGGTATCTGATGTACAGGGAAGGGGAAAGATAAATATTTTAGGGAATTACGGTAATGAATATCTTTGCGTGCTGCTTCTAGACATGTATCATTTCCTTTTTAAGTGTAGTTTTGATCTCTGCTACATTCTGTGTAGCGCAAGACCTGATGATCTGTGTTCCTGCCACGATACCTGTCACGTGGAACATGCTTTGTGCATTGCCTATTGTTGAGGTTGATGATGGATAGTACTGGGACTGTAGCTCTTGATTGCCGAGTGTGAGTTCTGAGAGAGGAGTTGGAGCTGATAGTGTGAAGGGAGGGAAGGCTTTGTATGGAGCAGCATGACAAATTAGGTCATCTGTGTTGTATTTGAAGGTCTTCAGTTCAAATCCTGTTTGGACTAACTCATTATTTTAAATGGATCATTAACTACTTAACACTTAATAGGTATCAATGAGCAACATTTGGACTAATGAAAGCATGTAGGTAATGTGTTTGATTGAGAGCACTATTACAGAGCAATGTGGGATTTGTAAATTCTCCATACAGGCAGTGCTTCCTCCAAGCAAAGAAAGAATTTGACATTAGCGGTGCAGGGGAAACCATCCTGTAATCAAAATACCCCTGCTCCTATAAATGTAAACCAGAGCTTAACAATAGCAAATGATACCCATTTATCTTCACAATGTACAGTATAAACATTGCGTGCCATTGAATACTGACTAGCATTTTCTCAGGCTTGTCTGCATTTTTAAACAGACGGGGTCTTCAGTCATACTGACAGCTTCTGAAGCAAAGAAACTTGCTACTGCCAGGTGTGCCAGCTAGCAGACCTGCCTTCCCTTGCAGCTCTACCCTCTCTACTCTTTCCCATTGCTGTGAATTAATTTAAAGTCTGAGTTTCTTCTAAACTGTTATAGCAAACAGCAGTTATTGTCATCGTCTTGTTCCTTCAATTACCAGCACGTGCTGATTTAAAGAAATGAGAGCTTTTTGTGACTGACAATGGCTTTGACCCTACAGAAGAGCTGTCTCTAGCTAAATCTGTTCAAGCATGACAAGGACAGGTGAGCTTCAACCTTTATGTCTGTGCTTTGAGAGTCTGCAGGGTAGAACTGTTGCTTTCTGTGTGTATGGATGGGTGTAAAACAAGTGCTTCCTTTCAGCAGGCAATGCTAAAAACAAAAAAAGACACATTTGAAGTTGTGAGCTCTCCAGGTCTAAAGAGCATTTTGAGAGCAGGCATGTTGTAAGAGTACACATTGGAGTGCTTTAGCCACCAAGTGCAGGCAGCTGCTCTTAGGACAACTTTGTTTTCATAGTTCACACAGCCCACCCGTAGGAGAGGCTCATTTATATGCCATCTCCACACATGTTTCCATAGATGTGGTCGGAAGGGGGAGAAGGAACCTGCCTAACACAGTAAAGATGCTAGCTTAATTCACTGAGTGTAATTCATGGAGTGTAATTTAAGCAAGTGTTTATTTCAGGAGAATATAATTCAGGAATAACACAAATGTATCTTGAACAATGGCTTCAGTCTTCAGTCTACCAACTTTTAGAAATTAAACTGCTGCTTTCCCGCCTTTTTTTTAACAGGTGCGCGTGCATTTTCTTGGCTGGTCTGTGTACTATGTAAATAATGAACAGATGATTAGACTAATTCACGTAGTAACTACAGTGCTGTTTTGATTCAGCCACAAAAGCAGAAAACTTTTCAGCACTCTTTTTTTGGCAAGCTAATCGTCAGTTTTCGTTTACCATGTATTGCCAGGATCTACTGCATTTTTTAGGACATGATGAAGCCTAGTGACCACTGGAATCTAATGGGGCCTTACATGAAGCTTGTGTGTCTGTCCTGTTCTACACAATGACCTGTTCATTCCCTGTAACCAAATGACCAAATAGCTCACAAACCAGTATTACAGGAATAGCTTTATTATCTCTAAACAATCTCATTATATTACAGTTTGTCCACCAATTTGCAAAATTAGAAGTATTAAACTATTTCCATAAAATATTCAGGAATTAAGCATGTGTGCATATATACATATACATTTTTTAAATAGTGTTATTTCAACAATGACTAAGTTATTAAATCACTGTATGAAATGTTGATAATGGATGGGCTTATTTCACAGTCAGAAAAGGGCAATGCAGATCCCAGGCTTCAGTATTTTCGGTACACAAGAGACATGGCTTTTACAAATACCCTTTAACAAAACAGAACTCATGAGAAAAACATTGCAGTTACTACATTCTTATTCACTGTGCATTTGGTCATATCAATATGCATAGAAGTTATTAACTATAAAGTATATGCATCTGCTTCAAATGATGATCAGATTTTATTCCAGTTCTTGTCTCCAATTCTGGCCATGTTCAGGAATCCCCATACAAAATTCATGTCCATAAGTACATAGAAAAGAGGAGAAAAGTAATACACATAGTTGAACACCAAGTAAGCTTTTGGGTTTTAAAACTGCTGTAATCATATTTGGTTTATAAAGTAATCAATCTGCCCAGAAAGAGTCTTTTCTTGTCTGTTACAAACTATAAAACATCTGAAAAAATAAAACACACACTTACTTAGAAAGCTCTTTCATCTTGATGTATTTAACATATATTCATAACTGCATTGTGATGGCATCATGAACTGTTAATAGAACTGGTGCCTGTGGGTCCATACTTTTCAGTCAGTCAACTTGAAAAAAAAATCTCACTTTGCTTAGCACACATTTGAAAGGTCATGTTTCTAAATATTCCTGGTTTTATCTGTTCGAAGATGATAACATAAAATGAATCAGGGCTCAAGTGTGCTAGTAGTTGATCAGAAGTAAGCAAGACCCAGCAAGGCTATATTTACCACCTGCACATCTATGTTACATTGAACTTATAGGTTTTTGGTAGATTTTTAAGGAGACTAAGCTCTGTCTCTTTAAGTTTTGAACTGCATGTTACTGGCTTAGAGCTAATGACCAGACAATGCACGATGTCATATATACATTGAAAGTCCTGAACATTTGACAGTGGATAAAATAAAGTTTCTGTATACAGAGAGTTTTAAAAAGAAATTCATGTTGTAGTTCATGTTTTGGTCTCCAAACCACACAAAGGCACTAGTTTACATTAAGGACTAATGTCCTGCAAAACTTCAGTCAGATAAAGGAAGCCATTTTAAGGTTAAAGTGGTGCTATAACACAGCTGTCACTACTAACTTACTTAAACCAGCCACACTGGGGTTTTCAGATTTAGTGGGGGAAAATGTTTTACCTCAGGATGTACATGTTGGTGGGGGTGCATGTGTGTGGGGGAAAGGCTCAGCCTTGAGCAAGTTTTTACAGCCCAGTTATAAACCTTGTTTATAACAGAAACTGCCTACCCTAAAATATGATATAAAGGGTACTGATACACATTCTGTGTGTGTGGCAAAACTGCATGCACGCAGTTTTTCCTTGTTCTCTGAGTTTTGGCTATTGAAAGGAAAAAGGATTTTGATCGAGCTACAGTCCAAGGCTGTTCCTTTTCCCTTTAATCATCTGCTATAACACTTTCCCCTTCCAGCACTAGTATTTTGGCTAAGGAGCAGGAATGTTGTCAAGATTAGAAAAAGCTATTGGTTTTTGTTATCATCTCCTACCTCCTCAAAAATTGTATGCAACTCTGTGATGTAGGTTACTGCAGAGAAAGCATTATTTTCAAAACAGTAAGACATTACTATACTCACCACAAATTATTACCAATTAAATCCTTTCCTCAAGGCTTTATTTTTCACCATGGTGAATTTGCTAATGAATACTTGGGCAAAATTTGGATCAACTACATATTGGTATGTTTTCATTGTAGTTTGAAGATGTTCAGTAGCCATGGTCTGCAATGCTGGCACTGTCGAGGTGCTGGGAGTGAGGTGATATGCTGTCTTTGTGATGTACTCCACAAGGCGGTTGTATTGTTGTTCTGATAGTCTCTCTCTAGCTCCATCTGCCTGAAATTCAAATGTAATATTAAATAGTAATATACAGATAATATAAAATAGTTACTGAGTAATTGACAGTAGCTGAACTTGGTAGTAAGAGCAGTAACTTCCACATTACTTTCTGTAGTTAAAAATCTTCGTCCCCGGGATCTTTCTTATAATGGTCTAATGGATGTTTTGATCAAATGTTCTCCCATAGTTTAGTGCTTGGTGGATTAGTCCTCTCTTTTACTGTTTTGGACACTTCTGAGAAGCTCTAACTCTGCCACAGAAAATTTAAGCAGTATCTTTTGACAATTTCAGGGATGGACACCTTGGTCAAAAGCAGATCTTTGCAAAAGATCAACTCTAATTTTAGACAGGAAAAGCGTCTGAACCCCTTTTAGAAAGATGTCAGTAGCTCTCAGCAGTGCTTATCAGACAGCAATTCTAATTAGCAAAAATATTTTCTCACAAAGTCCGTTTACAGACAGCCCATAGATATATCTGGGCAGTTCGGTTTAAGACTTTAACTTGATTAAAAATAAAGACTAGAAGCTACTTTCCAGACTAACGTTCTATGATGGGATATATCCATCTGTTTCTGGTAACCAAAAAAGCCATCCTGGGTCAGAGGACCCACAAAATATCTTTTTTTTTTTTTAACAAAAGGGTTTTACTAAAGACGCTTTGAGGGTGTCATTTCTGGAGAAGTCAAGGTGTTTGCAAACGGCCTTTTCCACCACCATGAACTTGCAGGATTCCTCTGAAGAAATCCCTACTTGCAGGCTGAAATAGAGGTTCAAGGTTCTAGCAAGAGGGATGAAAATAAGCTACCTCTAGTGGAAACAATACAAGAAAACAAATACTGTCAACAGAAAGGTGGCTTCTACCATATATACTCCAGATAAATTATTAGATGAAAATCCACAGGCAAACCCGGCTTTGGAAGATCAATCTGCTGTGCCCTTTTTGGAGAAGAAATTGGAGATGACTACGACCAGCTTAAGAATGGAAGGCATGCAGGCAGGCATCACGCTAGTTGCATAGTTTCAAATAAATGTATTTCAGAAATACCACCGTGGATGCCACAGAGGTTTCACTAGCAAAGTCATCCAGAATAGAAGTTACTTCCAAAATACGACAGTGAGCAAAAAGGCAGAAGCTATCCTAGGGCTAGGCTTTGATGCTTCCTCATTGACACTTGCACAACTGCTACCAGTTTCATTTCTGAAGGGTTTAAAATGTCTTTGTCACATGTCATGGTAAGGATTCAAAGACTGCTATCATCTTCTGACTGTTTTTCAGGGAGTTTTACACATGCCTCACTAGATGCGGTGGCATTTTCAAACAGTGCCGTTGGATTCAATTTAACATCCATGATCCATATCTTGTCACATCTCTGGACTGCAAGGCTCATTTTAAACAAGCCATTGCTTATTTGAAGAAAGAGTTAATATGACTGATTGACAGGCAGTGACGGATGTCACATCCACATCAAAACAGGCCCCTCTTTTGTTTTTTACTGTGCCTTTGGAGATACATTTGCTGCTCAGCAAGTAGAAACACTTCTGTTCTCAATCATTGCCACAAAAATGCTAAAGGTAGCAGGCTCATGAACAAGCTCAGAAGCTCAAGGTTGGAGCCCATGCCTAGAAAGAGCAGAAATGATGAAACAGGCAGAGGAGAGTGTGGTTTCTATGAATGACCTTAAAGGGAGGCAAAAACAGTGGAGAATGATGTCTGAGCCATATAGAATCACAGAATAGTTTCGGTTGGAAACAACCATAAGATCATCCAGTTCTAACCCCCTGCCATGGGCAGGGATGCCTCACTCTAGACCATGTCGTGCAAGACTCCATCCAGCCTGGCCTTGAACACTGCCAGGGATGGAGCATTCAAAACTTCTTTGGGCAACCTGTTCCAGTTCCTCACCACCCTCACAATAAAGAACTTCCTTATATCCAACCTGAACTTCCCTTGTCTACATTTGAACCCATTACTTCTGGTCCTATCACTACAATCACTGATGAAGAGTCCCTCTCCAGCATCCTTGTAGGCCCCCTCATCTTCAGTTTGGTGGCACAGAAAAAGTATCTCAGCAGTCACTCTGTTTTACCAGTTGAAGGAGAGAAACATGCTGAAGTCCCACCTACATCATAAGTATTTTTTAAGTTATGGGGGTCCACAAGTTTTCCTGATTTCTACTTCAGGACAGGTAAGCCCAGGAAAGTTGGGTTATAATCCGACCAAAAGACCCAAGTTAGTTATTAAAGGAGATGGAAAGAGTGCTGGTATCCCACACACCTGCTCTTGTGAACCCATTCTTCATTCATCCCCAGGCTATATCCCACAAATACAGCATAATGATTCAGAAGGAAATACTAACTGCTCTTGGATGGTCTTCCAAAGTAACTAGGACCCTATCTGCTTCCAGATGACTGCAACTGTGCTTCTCCAGATAGTTTCAGTTTACTTTATATTGTCAAGACAACAACACAAACTTGGAATTGTTGTTATTCTACATTTTTTCCTAAATGGGACTTAACATTGTCACTAAGTGCCTTAGCACACTACTCTGAACACTTTTAATAGCCAGAGCATTCAATGAATCATAACTGAATCAAGAGTTGCTTAAAGCACCTGCAAGAGGAATATTAAAGGTACCATATGATGTCATGCTATAAGGCCATACTTTCAGGTTAAGAACTCCAGGATTTTTCCAAAATTCTTCCCATTACAGCTTATAAAGAATAAACCTTCAGCAATTCTAACTCTACAGTAGCTACAGCACCTTCACTGTGCAGTTCAGATGTGTGTGGCACCGGTGGGCTGCTCTGTGCACACTGACTCTGGTTCTTTAGGGTTTTTTTTCACTGCTTTAAAAACTCCAGACTGGTTTTCAGCTCCAACCATGATAACATGTAGCATTACCATGAAAACCCTCCTGCAGATTATCACAAAGAAATTCTGGAGTATCTGAAATTTCAGGGGCCTTCATTTTTTTTTGTCGTCTTGACATTGTGAGCTGTACCAAGAGCAGCTGGAAGAACAGGCCTTTTGAGTGTGATATCTGTCTGGAAGCAAGCAGTGTCTCAATTACTCTGGAAGATAATCCAAGTACAATTAATGCTTCCCTTTCAATAACAATGTTGTCAGTGCCAGAGTTTTCAAGATTCCATCCAGGCTATTCTTAGCCAGATGGATTAAGTTATATATTGTGGAAGCGAACAAGCCATCAGGCAAACCTGTTGCTGAACAAGTCAAAATATGCTCTATAACATCTCTGGTGATTACAGCTGTAGAATAACTCATGTTTTGTTTCCTAATAGTTCCAAGAAACTGAGGAGAAGGAAGGGAAGAAACTGGTTTCGGCAGAGCTGAAACAAAACTTTTGGTGATTATCGTTGTGAGCAGAAAGGCAAAAAGGTGGATTTTTATAATGTTAAAACTAAATGGTTCAATCTTTGACTAAATTAGTCAGAAAAATAGACACAAGTTACATTTAGTAACATTACCTCCATTTTGCTAAACTTACCATAATATTTTGGTTGACCTGACTGGGCATTTTCCAGCTAAAAATTCTGGCCATCTTCGCTAATATAATTATGTACAGATGTGCCTGCACTTCAGCTGATGGCAGCCTCAATGCAACAGGATGGCCACCATTAATAGTTCGGGATCATGTCCGTTTAGGTGTAGGTCTCCAGCTCTGAGGCTGCTCACTGCAAGTCACAGCTTGCTGCTCCTAAGGCTCCTTTTCCTAATCATGTTCTAAGGACTTTTAGAAGCTCTTGTTGGGAAACTCCTGCCAGCACCAGTGCTGCACACAACACTGCAAGCGCCACAGAAAGGAAGCTACTAAATATGACATTTCCCAATCCACTGAGAAAAACCCCCACTATAATAAACTTTATATAAAAGAATATTAGTTTAAGTAATTAGCAAAACTTTAGGAAGCTTTTGGAATCTTTTATTGTGTAGCTGCCTTAGCATAAAGAAATTTGAACTTTCTTATTGTTTGCCTTACTTTCAACTGCTCCTCTTTATAGCACATCTCTACATTTTCACACAAATTTCAGCATCAGCATTTGCAGTCTGAAGGAATATTTTGGTGTTTTGTAGAGCCACACTCAGCTTTTGCTGTCTTGCCACCACTGACTTTGCACAACTGGGACACAGGCACTCTTCACTGCTTGTGAGATGTCATACATTTCCACTGCACTTCCAAGAGACTGTGTCAGCAAAAGAGATTGTGTGCTGAAGCTGGGTGGCTCAAAGCTTACAGCTCCCGGCGCTGCTACCCTGCTGGAGTAGGACTCCCATGTTTCAATCCAGAACTTCAGAAAAAAACATGTATTTGGTCCAGGGCCTCCAAAGCAGGTTCCACTCACTGTGTGTACTAGCACGTGTAAATGGGAATGCTGGGCTCTGAACACGCCATGTATGGTTGCACTCTGCATGTACTGGAGCCACTTACCCAGAAGTCCTGTACATTCCCAGCTGCAGCAGCAGTGGGACTAGAATTAAGCTCCCTGTCCCTCACCTTCCCCTCTCCCTTTTGGGCAAGCAGCCCTAACCTCAGAGCAGTAGCTTACTCCTCACCTCCTGGACAAACAAAGACAAGAGCCATCACACTACTAAAAAACCTGGGCTAGTGCTAAAGTTAGGGTTACAATGGGTTGAGTGCCTCAAATGCCTTAGGGAGAACAAACTATATTCCTCTTCCCTCCAGGACAGTAGCTCTGGACTGAGCAGGATAGTTTGGATTCAGTCTGATTTGTGCCTCCGGCAACCACTCAGCACTCAGGGATAAAAGCTGAGCTTTGCCCACCTGCATTAAAATTTAAGTAATGCCTCATGTAGCTTTGTGGTGAGACAAGGCAACTTCAACAGCACTCTGTGAGACTGAGGTTAGTGGAAAGACAATACATGCAAATAGACAATTCGCCACTAAAAAAAACTTTCACGGAAAAATCTAAGCACTGTCATGACACAGATGAATCCTTGCTGTGTTGGAATTGATGGCAAAACTCTTCAGTACACTTCAGTGAAGTTAGGATTTTACTGAAGGTGCTGAAGCCTCCCCTACCTTTTGGCACACCCCATACTTCATGGGGTTTGCATGTTCTTTTCTTATATTTGAAACAGAGAAATTAAGCAGTCTACGAACTACCTGACATAGATTTAGAAAAACAATAACTGGGATATGTGTGTTTATTTTTGAAATGATCTCTCATATGATTCCACTTGAGAATTTAACACAATAAACATTGTTCTCCAGAAGTGTAAAAATATAACATTCTTCTACCATTAAAAGAAGATAATTCATCCAAAACCTCAGTATTCAAATGGCTTAGAGATCTTTCAATATGAAGATGAAGGATTTACGCTCTTACTGGCAAACTCGGTGCATCCAAATTCAGCAGAAGAACTGATCCGTTTTAAAGTTAGCATCTGCAGAAGGAAGATCTAAGCAAGTAAGTACAGTCAGCAGCCAAGCAAGACCACTGCACTGGAAGAAGCAAGATAAGAATCATGCTGAAAGGAGCTGTTAGATGTCACAGAAGAATAAAAGGAACTGTTCTCACTGTGACTCTGTAGGCACAGGCAGCCTGTAACTTGCCAAACAATAAACAGCTCCTGCACATGTAGTTGTGAGAACCTCTTCAGGAAACAGGTGGTGCTTACCAAGAACCCAGACTTCCTCTATTGCTGTCACAGATATGAAATGTCATGATCAGTAAGGACAGAATGAAAAGACAAGTCCCTTTCATCCGAAGTTGACTGAAGTCAACTATGAGATGCACGCAAGCAGCAGGGCTACTGGTTTGGCACTGAGACCTCTGGCCTCCTGACCCAAAGGCACTGCTAAAAGCCTCGTCACTGGTGTAACTTTATCTTCAGAAAAAAAAAAATCATACTCAAATCTTTACCTCCAATTCAGAAGGCACTCTCTGTTGTTTCAGCTGCACCTTCAGCACGTCTTTTTGCTGATCATCTTCCAGACAATCTATTTCAGTCACGGGGAATGCCTGCTGCTGTGTGTCTTCACTGATGCTGACCACAAAGAGTACCTCTGAGGTGAGCAGCAAGCAGCCTTCATGCTGCTGGCCTGATCCACTCACAATCATGACGTCTAAGGCCATATGGACCTCTGGCCTTCCCAGAGATTGCAGCATTTTCCTGCATTATCAAGGGGAGGGTGGAGGGGGAGGAGAGAAGAAGGAGAAGAAGAAGAAGAAGAAGAAGGAGGAGGAGGAGAAGAGGAAGAAGAAGAAGAAGAAGAAGAAGAAGAAGAGGAAGAAGAAAAAAAGAATAGTGTTATGTATTGGCTCCTCCAGGACTTCTTTTGAACACTTCAGCCTGTAGCTATCACCTCAAACGTTAAGCCAGGGAATATTTTTCAAATCTCCATTACTGAAAGATGTAAGACTTAAGATTTAGAGAATGAATGTGAAACTGTTACTTATCAAAACTCCTTAATCTTTCACTGCAAAATTGGCCTACTAACTGTGCTAGGTCAGCCTATTTCCCATCCTAATAGAAAAATTACCCTGAGAAGCGGCTTACAAATTCAGCGCAGAAAATAAAGCTATCTTCACTAACAGCTGTTTCTGGAGATGTGCAGTATTTTTCTTGGGCTCAGCTCAATGATAAATAAGTAAGAACTCACTGAATGCCATTAAATAAAGATCAGCTCTGTAGTTCCAAAGCTGGAAGCAGGTCAGCAGCCCATCATTTGCAGATTGGGTTTCTATGCACTACCTTTGTGTTTAATGTTCCTAAACAAACTGCCATAACTCAGCCTTTCCTAGAGAAGCAGCCTGTTAGCTTGACCGCAGGCCAGAACCTATTAATAAACAATGTGGATGTAAAAATGAGCAAGTGTCTAAATAATTTTACCAGACATATTTGACGTGGCTATTTGGAGCCTGCTCAACACGTTGATCATCTGGATGAGAGCGCTGCTTGGGAAGCTGAGAAAGTCCAGCTCCATGCAAAATACCTGTGGTAAGAGAATGTAAGTTTTTTAGTGGTTGTTTTCTACAAAACAGTTACGTGCTGCAGTGATGTCATCTGTTTAAAGCAGTTCATTAAATAGTGCAGATCCAAAATGATGTCACATCTTTGGAAGCTGTAGTCAAGATAATTCATTAAATATTACAACACAAGAGTTGTGCACTTAACCCCAGTAATCTTGCATTAGCAAGAAACAAAAAAACCCCACTGCGTGTTCTAAAAACCAGCCATACACTTGCAATCAAGAAAAACACAAAGCTCCTGAGAGCCATCATTTCAGAGTAGGATTGGACACATCACTTAGCATTTATGTAGAAAACATCAAGACCTTTGTTAACTTTCCTGCTTAATATTAAAATACTTCCATATATGTGTCACGATTGGTACAAATCAGAAGGCAAGTTTGCCTAGATACTGTACCTAAATGTTCAGTTACTTAATCCAGCTATTAAACACAGATCCGTATGTATTTATGAGATCTCCCGGGGCATCTGGTTTATTGTGAATTCTTCTTAATGCCAGCACAGAACAGAGACTACAGGCAGCAGTTAAACAGGTTTCTAAACAGACTATCCAAAGCTGAAGACGATATGGTATGTATGCTTTCAGATAGCCTGAGAGCTCTTAAAGATGAGGTACGGTCATCAGAAAGAACGAGTGGGTTGCAAAAAAACCCCACAAATTAAGTTGTTTTAAAAATTTCTACAAGGCAGACAGGAAGTAGGTTACGAAGCGAGCACTGCAGTGAGACAGCTCAGGGCAAAGTTACTCTTTAAAGGAAGATGTTTTCTTTTGTCTAATTAAGCATTACATGGAAGCAAAAGGCATTTTTGCATAAGGGTGTCAATAACTCAGATTCCTTTTTACACAATGGATAATAATTTAAACAAAACATCAGTGCTGAAAAAAAAAAACTCTAATTTTTAGCACACATGTTGATGGTAATACTTAAAAGCAGTATCCCAGTTGTAACAGTTGGCTTACCGAGGTTCTCAGCATTATGTGCGTGAAAATGTTATTTACAGATGGAGAAAGAGAGAACATGTGTTTATTTCTGTGTGGTCCCCCACCCCTCGGTCTCCCCCAAGAGGCACGGTCCCATTTCCAATCCAGTTGTGGGTAAGAGTTACTTGAACTCTGTGTGTTTTCCTCTCACGCACCGTCAGCTATTACTGATACAGTTTTTATGTTTTTTCCTGGCTAACTCTTTTTGTCACATGCTCATGGAAAACATGATGTCTTGTATATCATATCTGCATGAAAAGTGTCCTTCTACTGTCACAATTTCTTGATAAAGGATGCAGCAGAAGTAAATCTAGAAAGAATAACGCTGAAGGCAGCAAAACTAACACACAGGCAGCCAGCAACAGACTGAAGTTTCTGATTTTACTGATATGGGTTTTACACCTATGGGATGCATAATTCAAGAGAATGGTTATTATTTACACTCATCAAACAAGATAAATTTAATTTGAAAGAACTGTAATAATTGTTTCATTATTTCTTTAAATAGATTGCCTGAAGGAATGAGTTCTGCATGTGATGGGAAGCATGGAAACAATATCCTGAACTTAAACCTTGGGAGAGCTACTCATATGCTAATCAACATCACAAACATAAATACTGCCAGCAATTAAAGGCTTAAATCTTTAAGATTTATCCTGTGTAATTAGTGAAGCAAAATTATTGACACGTTGTTCTTGTATCAACAGGTCTCCCTGCTTTTCTTTCCTGACACACCCTGGCCCCTTTCAAATATCCAGACCAACAACTTTGATTTATGGATACTGGAAATAAATAAATTTGTGTCTTTTCATATTTTATTTTTATCTTTTACAGTTTTTGGTCATTCAGAAGTATTCACATCAATTCGAAAGGATTCATCACTGCTGCCACAAAGTGCTCAGCCTAGCTGGAAAACCCACCTCCGGTTGTTAAAAGGTTACTCGTGCCTCCAAAATCAGGACTGTCTTCTTACAACTCTGCAGTTTAAAGGGGATGCTCCCACTACATGACTCACTTCTTTCTCCCAGGAACATAACTATCTCTTTGCGTATAGATAGCACAACTCTTTCCTTGCTATAACAAAGCAATCTCAAAATAACACTCTAATTGGGTATAGCGTTGCTCTAATACTTTTATGTCAAAAGCTCTTTTGTAAGCACATATGTTTCTGTAACTAATTCTACTGTATTCCAAGAATTACTTCATGCTTTCTGCATTCTGTGTTGCTGTGGCTGTACAACGCTGATCAGTAACACAAGAGAGAAGCACAACAGGATGGCTTTTAAGAAAACCAGCACAACATTTATAACTATTCAGCAGTGGCATTTTTAACCTTTCTCTAAGTCACACAGCTACTAAACCAGGTAAGAAAGACACAGCAGGTTGTGCCTGAAAAGCATTTCAGAATTCAAATGGAGATGTTGGAAACAGAGAAACTCACCGTAACCTGTCTGGGAGACGAGCTCAGCTGCTCCTCCGATGGGCTTTGTGAAGACCCCCATGATTCCTTTCCCCACACCCGAGATGACCCCTCTGGCTTTATGCCCAGCTGAAGCTTGAGCCTCAGACACTCGCTGAAAATTCTGCATCGGCTGATCCACGATCCCAGCAATTGCACCTGAAAAAACAAGAGTCCCAGCAATTAGTGAAGATTAATATCCCAGAAGAAGAAGAAATCTTACTGCTGGACGTGAATGTTGCTTGGATTACAGACTGTACCCCACCCTTCTCATTACAGCTATTTAGCATGCAACCAATTAGCTGAACACTACCTTAGCTGCAGTTTAAGATAAATCTCAACTTCCTCTTTATTTTAAAACACACCTTACTTTTCAAACATTCAGGTCACTGAACCTGACAGTGCGTTTTCATCTTCCAACTACTTTCGCTAACTCCTTTTGCTGAGTTAGTTTAATTTAGCTCATTTTGCGTAGCAATTCTGAAAATGCTGGGCTGGGAATAAAGTCCACCAGTTTGAGAAGACCGAAACTGCTATGGGAATGAGATTTTCATGTAAGCCTGAGATTGACTTCATGAGAATAAAAACTGCCTGTATTCAATACATCATTTTTATATCCTCTTCCACTGCCAGAAATGTTCATAAGCTAATGCAACTTTTGATATATTACTAAGATTTGCAGAATTAGACTTTGAGACTTTTTGTTACCATTTTGTGGAAATGATCATATTTTACTTTAATGTGCACGGGTCAAACTTTTACAAGTGACATAGTGACCTTCCCAGCTTTTAGTATCAACAGAGAACTCCAGCTCAAATCTTCCTAAATGTAAACAGGTATGTGAGGTGGTACATTTCTTTGATCTTGAGTTTACGCGAGCCACTTAACCACAGACATGTCTCTAGTTATTGCAATTTTGATAGATAAGCTATTTGGAAATTGCTAAGAGTACAAGGACTGGACAAAGTGACACCAGTTAGGAAACAGTCTGCCTGATCCAAGGTTCTCTGCTCAGTGAAACACAAGTTTGCAGGCTCCTTGGTACCTTCGGCTGCAAATATCAAGATAAAACAATTATTTAAGAAGTAGGACCCAGTGTCACCTCGGTAACGAGGCATTTTTACTGCAACCGAGACATCTTTGAAGATTCTGCTTTGTATGTAGAAACAAATCCAGGCATAATTCCAGAGATTCGGACAACCACAGCTGAGGTATTTGGCCCCATGTGTTTACCAGCGTGAAATGCACTAGTCAGCTAGCTGCTAACCAGTTTTCAGATGGTTTTAGTTACTGTTACTGGATAAACGGAGAAGTTGCTGACTTTGAACAACAAGAACTAATATGATACTTGGACACTGGCATCCTGTCCAAGAAAAAAAAAGAGACAAGGATGAGAAGCAGCACACATTCCCCTAAATCCTTGTCCCTGAGATACTATCTACCAGCAATTCAAGAAAGTTGCATTCCCTATAGATGCCTCCCTCTCCTCTTAGAGAGATTGCTTCCAACTTCACGTGTATCCTTTACTGATAAATGTATACTATTTCCCAAGAAAATGTTGGTCTATTTTTAACGTGACACCCAGCTTTTACTGAGCTCCCTCACTGAAGCTGAGTGTGCAGCTGAACATTCACCCTCTGTACCACAAAGGCCATGAAGCTTCCTCAATGCCATGCCATGGAAACGATACAATTTTCAATTCAATTCTGTTTCATTAGTACTCACCAGCTGCTCCTCCTGCTTGACTAAAATAATACCCCAACATGGCACTACACAATTGCGATTGTTCATCCAGTCTTTTCTTTTGTACAATTGTGATACATTTGAAGACATAAAACAATACTTGGTGTTTCTGCTAAGTTACAGTATTACGTTACCCTGTGACCTCCGTCACCCTATCTATTGAGGTCATCCACAGCAACTGCACTTTCAGAACAGAAGTTATTGCCTTATTAAATGTAATCCACCTAAGTCCTAGCTCTAGTAAATTATTTACTGCGATACACTTGAGCAATGTTATAAGGTAATAATAAATAAGAGCCTACTCCAAAGGACCTGTGGTATGCCCCAGGCACTTCTCAGCTGGAATCAGGCCCAGAAGACAAGGAAACAGAATGGAAACTACTGTGACTGTGTTATACAACATTATTTACATAGTATCACGAATAATATATAGCTTAATTAACCAGTTGTTTAGCACTTCCACACTTTCTGCTAGTCTGCCATTTTATGCATGCTCTGAACTCATCTGTGAAGCCATTGCCCTTTTGTACCTCAAATCCTTTTGCAAGTCGTGTCTTTCCACCTGCAAAAAACATAGCCAACAATGTTTCTCCCTGCTTACCCTTTTTAATCTCTTATCTTGAACTGCAAATCAATGACAACTCATTCATGTGCTGTTGTCATGCCCATAATAATCACATAATAAACTATAACTTTACTCTTTCATGCAAGAGTGGCTGGCCCTACCACCCTCGCACGGGGGGCCGGATCTGCGCAGCTCCTTTCCTGGGTGCATCATGTGTGGGAAAAGGACAGAAAAAAAACATAAAAAGGTTGAAGGCTGAGCAACCTCAAAACCTGACAGCAGTGAGAAAATGATGAGATGCACGTGAGGTTCACTGCATCTCCTAGCACCTGGAACTGTGTAAAGCAGATGTTCCCTGGGTCCATGTGGCTTCTTTCTTGCGAACACAATGTTAGTGGTAGCAGCACCATGGTGGATGGGCTTACCACAGAAGGTCTCTCCCCTGAGATTTCAGTAGGATATCAGGGAAGCATAACCTGGAAACAGCTTATGGTGTCCTACTTCTGTCCCTCTCCGTTCTCTGTAATGTCCTTTGCCCTTTATTATTTTTTAAATGAAACCATTCTCTATTTTTATTTTCATTCCTACCCTAGGCATTTAATTTTATATGCATGTCCACATATGTACACACAGATTATATATGTATAAAGAAAACCTCAATAAAATTAAACACCAAAGCAACAAAACAAAACCATATTCCTCCATTACTGGACAAAGAAGTTCCAGCAACACCATAACATCTGCTAAACATCAGATGGGGTGCAATCAGGTTAATACATGTTGCTCAGTAAGCATAACAAGATACTTTGATAACTACAAAATTCAGATAGTTCAGAATATATCACCGTATTACTTCAAGAAGAATTTGATTACGGGCAGCAACTGGTTTGCACGCAGACTGACAGTCTTTGGTAAATGTAGCACAGCTTTCAGAACTCAGCAAAGATTGGGTTGCTTGTGACAAACTCTTTCAGATCAAGAACTAATTGGGAAAATTCCCCCACCAGCAGAAGGAACTGGCCATGCGCTGCCACGAGGCTGGAAGGTAGCCAAGCTGAAACCATTTTGCTCCCTTTTCTTTTCTCTGCTGTCCTTCAGGATTGCCACAAGTGTTTCACGCTGAAAACACAGCTGAAGCCTAGTCTCATCACAGCAAACATCACATAAAAATACAGCTAAAGGGAAAGAGCACCTGTTGGTGTGCATTAATATATTTGCAGAATTAGTGTGTGGAATAGCACACACCTTCAGGATTAGCACGGACTCTTAGTATTTTGCTTGTAGACAGGCAAAAGTGGAGTGGCTCTGATTCAGTGATAGCTGCACAGCCAGAACAACCACCACCCGTAGTATCAAAAATTTGAACTATTGAAACCCAGGCCTTACCTTCTCTAGCAGCACAGTTACACTGTGTCAGTCACTATTACTATCAGTTCACTTTCCCCAAAAGCAGGCATGAGTAACTGAAACGTTGAGCACTTTTGCTATTGTGAAAAATGACTTTTCTAATAGTTGTCAGCTTTTTGGTTACTCTGAAATGCTCAGCTTGCTAAAGGGAGCTACTTTAATACGATATTTTTCACCAGGACAAGTAGTTGAAAACAAAGCTTGTAAGTTTCCATCTTTTCTTTTATATAGTTATAAATTATTATTTTAAAGCCTGACCCCAGCACGCAAAATACAAAAACCAGCTCCTTCGTGGGGAGTGCCAATGATCTTAGTATTTTACATACAATTCCACTGCATTTTTGTCTAATCATATGAAAGAAAAAACACACCTATCCATAAGCTTTTGCTTATTTTCATGCATAAACATTACTAAAGTGATCCAGAAGTCTCCCTCAAACTAGAAAAGAAGACAACAACCAGCCAAAGATAACAATCAAATCAAACAACACCCTGACAGTGCTTGAGTCATTTAAAATGAGACAGGACAAAGCACTTAAGAATGTACCACAGGGAACAACTTGCACTGAGGAGGAGACAAGAGTACATGATTTTGGCCCTCATTCAGCAAAGCACTTAAGCATGTGCTTAAGTGAATCAAGGCCACCATGAGCCAGATTTTCAGAAAAATCAGAAATGCAACTTTTCCTTCTGCATAGATACCACAACGTGTCGGTGAACTGAGGGCTCTTACATGCCTGTGCCTAGGCACAAAATCTGCATTTGCAGTTCTTAAAGCTGCTTGCCTGAGTCAGATGGCTTTTACAAACATGACAGTCCTGCCACTATCCCAGAAATCTTTTTCATGTCTCAATTATTGCCATTAGAAAGTCACAGAAATTGTGGCTTCAAAAGGTCTCGCTCCCTGTGTTCCTGTGCTCATCTGAACTCTTCATGATTGTGAAGGAAAATAAGATAGCAGTTTCGTTTTGTTACGTATGAAGAACATGGAAGTATTTTTACAGTAAGCATCTTCATGTTTTCTCTGAACATGCTGGTAAAAGAAACCAGCACGGTGATACCTCCCCTCCAACTATGACTGGCTTTTGGGGGAAAGCCACAACATTCTTTAAACTAAATGGTCAGGGCAGAAACAGTGTTCTGATGTGGGTGTAAAAACTGAAATGCAGGTCTATTCATAATTTAGGTCTCGACACAATTTACATGGACACTGCTGTGCGTACAAAGAAAACATGCCTTTCAAAACACCCAGTTTAAATAATTATGCCTGATACAAATTCAGTGGAATATTTCCAGCTATTCCCCCTTAGTGAGAGGTCCCACTCTTGTCAAGTCCAGCTACACGGTATCAGTAGCTATTAATCTGAGTGCTGCATTGCCTTCACTGCTAAGAACAGAGGAATTTAGCAGGCAGGAATCTCGTAATGGCAGGAGTAAGAACAAGATTCTAGCTTGCAGAGGAGCACTGTTTTGAGTGCTACTATGAGCTCAAAGCTTCTACCATGAAGTCTGATTTTCCAGGAACTCAGGGACACTGAAATTCTAACTCTTTTTTTCTGCTTTTGTTTTTAACTCGGGCACACTCCAGCAGCAACGGAAGCCTTGCGCGCAGGGAGGCACAGGCGCGGTGTATTTGTGCTTGCATGGTACGCGTTCCCGGCTCTTCCGAACAGCAGAAACTCTGCTTTGCTGCAGCCAAAGTGACAAAGTTTTGCTCTGCAGGCTGCACAGCCGATGCTTTTAGTTCCGAAGAGCTCTGGTGTGTCACTGAAGTGGACAACCACCATGTTACCTCGCTGTTTTATTAACAATTGAGCCAAGATCACCAAACCATTTCATCAGCAGATATACACCAGGCTGACACAGTGCTTCTAAATGTATAATCTTTCATCCAGCTACTCAACCTGACTGCCCTTAGCCCAATAAAACAAGAAGGAAAAATAAAACCTTCTCCAAAGTGCCTTTGATTTGCAATACCAGTAACAGCTTACTATTGGGAAAGCAGCTACTAACATGAAATTTCTCCTTTATACACATTTCTCCCAGGACACTTGCTTGCTGCTTTGCAGGCATTATCAAATGACGGTGCTTCACATCATCTAATGTTATTGCTCAAAATAATTTCCAGTAACTTAACCCAAACTTGTAACATTTTTACCACTTCCTCTTCAGGGCTTTCAGGGTTGCGGTTGCAAATTTAGGCGCTGTGTACACTAGTGAAGGTTAGGAAAGAGCACAAATCCTTTCAAGCTTCAGCCCTCCTAACCTTTTGCACTGTACAGCTTTTGGTCACTTTGATCTCGAAGGGATTCATACTCTTTAATACGTACTGAGGAACTCTGCCAAACAATACAGTTCTGCATTCCTCTGCTGTGTGACAAGTAGAAGGAACCTAGAAAATACGGCCCCTTACTGCAAAACTTCTGAGATTTGTTCCAGTGCGGGGTAGTTTTCGAATTTTTAGGTATTACTTTGACAAGGCCAGAGCAATCTTCACATGTAACTAACCAAACCCCTTGGCTGCTCAGCAAATGCAATTACACTGAATCAGGATAATCCAAGTCCTTTTGTAAATGCAGAATTCCTCATCAAAGCTCACTTAACATCTGCACTAAGTTCAAGTGGTTTTCAAAGAAAACCAAGAATCCCCGATATCTACAGTGCAGCAAAACCAAGCAGGTTTTGAAGGCATTCCTATAACTCACTAGAAAGTAAACATCAGCATGATGACGTCTTTGTGCTTAGTTACAAGTCACCCTGCCCTGTGCAGAATTATTCGTTTCTTCTCAGAGATGCATTATGTACCAATGAAAATATTTCACAAATAGAGTGCAAACTTACTCTATTAAATTCTGCAATTATTTTATCAGCAAAAAACATACACACAATTCGCTACATATAATTCACTTGATAAAAAGAAACAGTATCTCATATAAATGCCATGAGGCTATTTCACAAGAAAACACCAAAATAAACAGAATTTGCAATTATAACTCACATGTTGAAAAGGCTGGTGAGAAGATCAGAAAACAGTATCATCACTCAACTTGATATTTAATAGTACATTACCTAGAAGGCTAATGCCTAAACGAGAGAGCCCCTGCCTCAGTCCTTCTCCCAGGCTCTCTGGAAGCTGCCTTCTCCATTCTTCTTGTCTGTTGTAATGCTCCTCATCCAGTGACAGCCTATCCATATTCCGAGCAAGACTTGTTGCCAGATTGGTAATTGACGTCAGTGTACCTAAATACATGGAGATATACATTTGGGTCTGGATCAAAATGCTTTAATTTAAAACACGGAGGCGTTCAATGCCTCACTGCAATACTGAGCTTATGAGAACAGCAAGTCAGCTGAAAAGTCACCCATGTGTAACATGCTTTACTATTTGTTAAGCATCGCCACACTGCTTCTACGGTCTACGTCACGCCTTTTACATTAGCCTGCACCAGGTTTGCCTGTCCGGCGGGAACAGCAGCACACCCAAACATCACTTCCCAGCTCCCAAACTTCTGTAGGGCTGACCCAAAGGGAGGGGGGGGTGTGTGTGACGGAAAGGTAAACAACCGTTTACAGGAGGAGCCAGGGAGGAGGTGTCCTGAGGGAGCCCCCCGGGAGGCGCACCAGGGTCCCGCTGGGGTCTCTGCGGGCGGCAGAACCACGCGATGGCACTGTTTGTACAGACTTCGAAACACAAAAGCTGCTCCTGCTCTCAGGCCAGCCCAGCCCCGCTGTCAAAACCCATCCACGCACTTACACAGCTATGACAACTGTATCTACTCTCTCTTTTTTTAAAGGAACAATAAATATGATGAGGCGACAGAGTGTAGAATTTCTGATGGTTAGCAGAAGTACAGAACACCTTCCATATTTCTGCAGTTATCACATGAAATACCGGCTGAGCCAATCTCCATTTCCCACTGGGAGGTTTAAAATTCTGAAGTTCCTGAAATGTTCTTACGCACTGTAGTTAAGCGGTGATCTGTTTAATACATACGATGTTATATGTGAGCTTTGTTACCCTCCCATCACTTTGCCGCAGTCTAGCAAGCCAAACAAAGCTGCAAGCAATATTGTTTAAAACTTTAACACATCCTTTAACAACGCCTGACAACAAAGCAGTAGTTGGAGCAACAAAGTGAAAGCTCTACCTTTGGAAATATGTTTTACAAATGATGTCGTTCCTCTGGAAACTCCACTGACAAATGCTCCTGGGCCTCTGGTCAGCCCTTCATAGGGGAGCCTAAAGAAATCGGCTATGCCATTCCCTATGCTTCTCACCAGGCTAGCCGGGCTCCCAAGAATTTCCAATGATCCGACAACCCAGCCTGCATGGAAAAAACAAGGCATATGTTATGGACGCAAAAACTGCAGAAGTAGCAGTTGTGAAAAGGTTACTCCTTAATTATCTTTTCACACTAGTATTCATCGCACTCTGACCTTCCTTTGAGCAAAACACAGGAAATAACTCATCCACTGTGAATTCAGAAATTGCAATCTTTCATACTTCGTAAATCAAAGAAATCCTTTTGGCAAACTCACAAATAGCTTTAGAACGACTTCCTTCCAGGAGCTTCCCGTATTTCTGCTAAAAGTGTGCTAGGGAGGCGGATGCTAGAGCCTCACAGCAACGGAGGGATGGGACTGCAAGTTCAGATCACCAGGTCAGTTTTAGACACTATAAGGGAGCCTGGTGATCTCACATCCCTATGTGATAGAATTGTGACAGGGAGTTTACAGTGATACAATGTACTGCTTTACGGGAGGGTGCAGGTCAATTGCTTGATGGAGTGTTAGGAAAGGGGATGCAGATTTTTGACAAGTGCTTAAGAAGTTATTTTAAATCCACCCCAACCCTTCTAAGCTGATCATTTTCTTTCAGAGGGCAGTGAAAGCCAGACAAATGTCTTTTGCTCAGTACAGTTGTGTAAACAGCAATGACATCTACACGCTGATTAGGTTACTCATAGGGGAGTATTCCTTATACATATCCCAGGAGAGGAATCTGCAGATCTGGTTTCCTATATAAATGCAGGGTTGCCAGCAGCTTGCTGGATGGCCAAGTGCTCAGCAATCTGTTGCTGGAAAGCTGTTTGCAGGTCTTGTCTTTCTCAGGCTGGTTGGCAGCAGATTTATTAGGGAAATAGTGCTGCATAACTTCTCTTTTTTTTCAGCCCTGAGAGAACGATTCAGAAATGGCAATAAACCTTAAATGGGAACTGCCTGGTCTTTGAGCCCTGGTACCATGAATTCCAGCTGGCACTGCCAGAATGACACTGGGTGTGACAGGGCTGAGACACTGAAAGATGGACAGACCGTCCTTCTGCTCTCCCGCTGAGGGCCCTTGGTCTGCGCTGCCCTCCTCATTTCCATCTCAATACTGCAAACTCCTGCTATCCAGATGCTTTTCTTGTTTTCTATTAGCCCCTCCCAATCACTCCCGTGGAAGGCTGAATCATGAAACTGAACAGAAGAGAAAATGTTACTCATATGCAATGAATTAATCTCATACTATCATCCTAAGCTCCTGGAAAATCTATTATTCTTGTGGAATCTGTCCCACATTTCAGCCCTGGCAGGTTGAGAACTCCAGCATCCGTAGCATAAAAAGCGGGAATCACAGTAGACATAAGGGAGAGGGTGGGATGGACTATGAGAGCAAAAACCAAGTACTACTGGCAATGCAACAAGGAAGGCAGCAACAAGCACTGCAGCCCCGCAGTGCCTGCCCTGGAAAGGAGCATCCCCTGGCAGTCCCTCCCTGCTGGGACAGGGGAAGCCAGTGCTCAGGCTGGGCTTGTACTCCGTCCCTGTAGTATTTTTAACAAATTATCTGTGCCACTGTGTGAAGTGCTGAAAAGCCGGAGGGGTGGGGAGGTGTGTGCAGATGGAATAGATGTTCTTTCTCCTTGCTCAGATCAATAATGTTACAATGATCCCCTACAGATTACGTTGTTTGGGTTTTTTTCCTCTAAATATTCTCACCATTCGTTGTCCTGAGGTGGTGCAATGGAAAGGGGCTGAATGACACCATGGCTTAGTGCCTTGCTGCTCTCCAACACTCCCAGCAGACACTGCCAGGCTGGAACATGGGAGACTCCAACTCCACTCACCTCTTTGACCAGCCAGTGTGTTCAGGAATGAAAACCACACTAAATGCATGAATGAAACCAGGTAAACACAAAGCTGAGGGGTTGCCTGGTATCCTGGGGGTGAGCTGTGACAGTCTGGCCCTGGCTGGTGGGCTGTCAGTTTTGGGAAGCCCTGGAAAGAGCATGCTCTCCCTTGGAGTGCACATGGGAGGAACGTGCAACCTGCAGCAAGTGTGGCCCTGCTTGGCCAACACTCAGAGCAAACCAAACAACTTCTCACTGCCAGCATGGACCACCCAATCCAAGGAGGAAGACGTGGGAGTGAGTAAGGAATAGGAGAGTAATGAATCAGAAATAGTCCCTCCATTCAGAAGTGCTGTGCTGCATTATACTTTGCAGAAATATAGTACCATGTCAGGTTACCATTTCCCAAAGTATGCTTAGTAATTACGTCCACTAGTATGACTATATTAGCAGAGACCCACTACATTTTCTTTATAGGCAACTATAGGGTTAGATCTGGCTGATACAAGTGATATTTTTAAATAGAATTTTATTAACTTTTAAACAGAAGCCAACCAAACTAGAAAAGGATGGGAGATTTCCATTGCAAGCTTTGCTAATTTGAGACAAGCAATGCTAATCAGCATATCTGAGCAAAGCTCTCCAGCCCTACTCACTGCTTACAAGACATATATTCTAGCCACTCCTTTGCAACATACGGGGGGCAGCATGACACACCCCTTTTAGCAAGCTGAGGGGTCAATCCTGCCTTCTCCGATAGGGCAGCAATGATCCTTCACACAGCTAAGGGCAAAATGAGACTATAACCTGTTTTGGAGCATAAGGCACAGCTGTTTGGGAATGCCATTTGTGCAGATGCTACAGTGATTAATGCACTGGACAGGGGTTAGCAGAAGGGGGTCAAACAACCCGTCATTTTGCAGACTAATGTAGCTAAAATGCAGGAGAGCAAGGTCCTTTTCCACAAGAGACCAATCCAAGAAGTGTAACTCACCTGATGGTGAGGGAAGGTCTCAGGGTTTGCAGACCATATAAGGTTTTTGCTTATTTTTTTCCTTCTTTTTAACTTTGTTGACACGGCCTTCTGACAAGTGTCACAAACTCTTCAAAATATAGCATCTTCTTTGCCCGAGCAAACACTAATCAATATCATTCACCATTTAAATAATGGTAACCCCTTTCAAAAAATACATTTTAGTTTTAGTGCTTTGAGTGTGCCTAAATATATGCTTATGTATTTTCCTGAAGAGAAGTTCCACTGAAGCAAACCTTACTTCCTAATATTTAAACCTGCTTGCTTTCAGCTGTATCATGAGCCCAAAGCAATGGGTGGCCCTTGCACTGCACCCTGCAAGGGTAGCACAGGAGGTAAGACCAAGAACAGGCTCAGGAATCCCTAACTCTCATATGTGCCTCACCTGGGATGTTGCAGATGAAAAGCCTGTATAACCCCAATTTCCTGTTGCAGTCTATCACCACTTGTATCACCACTCCTAGGCAGTTGTGGGGAGAAACATTCACACTGGGCCACAGTTTCACTCTTAATTAGCAAGAAACTGCATCTCCTCTTTTGTATTATGGGATTTGACTGTAAAACAAATCCAAATAAGTAGTAAAAAGAAAAACCTGCGTATTTTTGCAAGCAAAATAATGCAAGAAAATAACGAATCAGTGCACACTGTTCTGGTGCAAAACTGTGAGAAAGACCAGATCAACATCTCACTATTTCTATTTATAAATACCTGAAATGCATTTGTACAATTCTGGAAATTGTGCACAGAAATCAGGTCACAGCTATGCTTCCAGCACACCAGGATTCCAGCAATTCGCACCGTTAGTATTGCAGGAAAATAAATCCCATGTTTCAGTGTGGATTACATTACTTACATGTGATCATGGAGGAGCTTCCTCCTGCCACAGGTAAAAATTCTATTCCAGACTAAGACATGTCAGAGACCAAATTTCATAATTTCTAAATTAATATTTATGGGAAACAGAATGTACCTGCCAACCTAATAGACTAATCGCTCACTATTGATCCTCTATGGGAAAAAGTTAGCAACAGCAAACTTCATAGCTCTTGGATCAAAGGACAACAAACATCTGTGTGCCAGTTTACCATGAAGGCTGTATGAAGAAAGACAGATTCCTAATCATAAACTGCAACCAAAAGGGGTTTTAACAACAAAAAAACATCCAGGGCTATAATTTACTTCTGAATGCAGAGCAACATGCTGAATAATTTGATTAAATGCAGTTTTGGGGAGTTTATGTGAGGAATGTGGGTTGATTCTGACTAGTGCTATAATACAAAATGACAAAACCTAAGCCTGCTAGAATACATTTTTATGCTGTGCTCAGGGTTTTGTCAAGCTTTCAGGTGGCTGGCTAATGTTTAGCACAACCTTACAAACCTTCACTGGTGTCTGCTCAGCCATTTTATTTCCCTTCTGCTGTATGGCAGAACATGAAAGGTGTCTGAAAATATCATTATCAAAGAGTGTCTGAGGAAAACAATAATGTATGGTTAACACAGAGGTTATTCAGCTTGAGAGACAGTCACAGAATACTGGTACCTAATAAAAATGTTACATGTTAAGGAGAAGTACTGACCTGCTCGGAAAAGTGCTCCAGCAGCATAATGCATGGCCAAGGCATGGACAAGTTGCCTGGCAGTGGTGAAGATGGGTCCTCGCTCAAACACAGAGAAAGAGAGAGGGGTGTGATCTGAGGCTATATACAGTTTCAGTGAAGCATGAATACTGACAAGGAGATTAACAGGTTGTATTGTTAATTTTCTTAGCTTCACTGGCTTGACTAAAGCTCTTGCATGCTCTCTCACTTGTTCAGGCAGCATCAGGGTAATATCTGAAGTATGCATGGATCGAAAACCAGTTTTGTTTTCTGGAAGATATGTATCAAATAAAGTCTTGATGTAGTAAACAAAGGTGTCTTCCACATACAGCCTAGCTGGTTTGAGCTCAAAGCTGAGGTCATTTATGTGAAACATGAAATTCTCTTCCTCAGAAAAAGCAATGCAGAGTTTTATAAAACAATTTTCTTTATAGCTTTCCAAATCTTTGTTACAAACAGTGAGGTTGCTCACTCTGGACCACTGCACAGTCTCATTTTTCTCTCCTTGGCACAGCAGGACTGCAAAATGGAAATTGGATTTGCTGTACAACTGATTGTCTAGTTGCAAGTCTTCACAATACACTTGGAGACTATGAAATTGTGGGAGGCCTTCCACGGCATCCCCCTGGAACTCCTGCGATAGGGGTCTCAGGTAGCTGGTGGCTGGGGCCATGTGGAGGAAAACGTGGTCTGCTGTGAGACGCAGAAGTTCAGATGACACTTTGTGGTTTGTAATATCATCAAATGCAGCGAGACTTAACTGACCGATGAACATTTTCAGTGATAGGGTCTGCTCTTGACTTCTAGGAAGGAAAAGAAGTTTTGTTACTTCATGTACTTTGAGCCCACCCAGCATCTTACTTTCCAGAAAGCTGTCAGAAGAGATGTTCTCTATAATACACAGGAAACTCATTGTGCAAGTCCTGTTGCTGTTAATGGGATCTGGCAGCTTCAGTCACCACTGTGGATAACATCCAGGAGGTCTTCTAAGAAATGGGACATTTCCATCTATCCTCTTTCTTTCTTATCAAAAAACGGGATAGTTTGCACAGGAACACCTCTATATACACAGTAATTTCCTAGTTATCTTTTTTTTTTTTTCCCCAGCAGATCCAGATGTTAAAGCAGACAATATTACAATTTTCTGGTAATTCACAGAGAGCCTCAGATGTTACAGTATTTTCTGAGAGACACTACTGAAGGTTATTATTATGGATAATTCATTTCACACCACATACAGTGAGTGCTCTCCAAGGAAGCCACCACAGCACTGAGAGCCTCCCTCCTCCAGTGCTAACAGCCCACTGCCGAGTTTGACTAGCAAGTGGACTATTATGTACCACTGATGACCAGTTTCTTGGGGATTAATACTTAATTACTGTGCAAATAAAAACAGTAGCAGCATTGCTGGAGGCCAGGCTTTTTGCATCTTAAAAAGAGAGAGTGTTACAACTGCACTCGAATGGAGCTGAGGTTGCAGTGTGTTACGGAAGGGAAGTCTTCTAAGAAGAGTGTTATAATGAAGTACGATTAATTACTGACTGTAAGACTATTTCTACGGCCCTTGCACTTCAAACTTCCTGCCAATTTTAGTGGGAGGTTGTACAATTACAGATGGCAGGACCTGGCTAAATAAATCTGTATAAATACGTTTTATACTGAAGAACACACTCAAAATTAATTATGAAGGGAAAATCTGTGGGTTTTTTTGTTTTGTTTTGTTTTGTTTTTAAATGAACAACATGGGACTTCTTTTTGTATCGGGCATCTATGTTTACCCTAAAGTGACATGACTTTGGTGTTAAGATTGTCCTTTTTCAACTGTGACATACAAAGCATAACATCTGGTCTAAACATATGCCACAGAGCACAGCAGTATTAAACAAAACAAACAGTTAAGCCAAAGTTTGTAAGTTAGTTAACACTTAGAAAGCCGACTGACCAGTCAACACCTTTGGCAATGCTTTTTCATCACCTTTTATGTGCTTTATGTACCTGTTGAGGTTGATCTTGACAGGTCCTGCTCTTCCTTCTGGGGCCAAGGTCATGACTATTGTTCCACACTGATGGGCAATGTCCACATAAACATAGCCAAAGCCAGTTAAGAACACAATCTAGAGAAGAGAGTTAAAAACATATGGAATGCCACTGAAATCACTATTTTTAATGTCAGAATAAGAATTAATCCTATTAGCATCTTCTGGTTGAGATTTCTTACTCAAATCATGACACTGTTCAGGAAAAACAGAAACAGATCTCAATACTTTAGAAAATAACAGCTCTAATACTTTAAGTATTTCGGTTGTATGGCAAGATGAAATTTGCACCTCATCCTTTAACTGCATAACTGAATATATTTTAATAAGAAACTTCTCCAGAAATAAGCAAGATGTGCTGCAGAGGGGGGAAGTTATATGAGAAGAGAATAAATAGGAAATCTTAATTTGCGATTTTAGATGAAGGAGAAAGGCATATTCATAAGATCTGCACAGTAACACCTCCTCTGGAAAACCAACCCTAAATTAACATTATGGTGCTATGGCCTAGCTCAGAGCTGGTTAGATGAGTGGCCGATAGCATGATGCAAAACACATGAAGACTAAAAATCAAAGTAACATTCTGGATTAATGAAGACTTGTTTAAAAACAGTGAAAACATTCTTAAGCCATCTAAACTGCCTTTGAGAGACAACATTCATAAACAAGGTGTTGCCACAAAGAAATGGCAAAAGTATTGGAAAACATAAAACATTCAAAAAGGCAGGAAAATGGGGACTTGACAACAGGTTTGTGTCTTGCTTATAGATGAGCAAACTTTCATTCTGAATAAGTTGCCCTTAGGAATAAATATTCTACTTAAAGAAATAACATATTGTTTTTGTAGCTTAATTCTACAACAGTTCTGAGCACATTTTGTGTTCTTCCACAATATAAAAGACAGGTCTTTTCAGGCTTGGAAAATTCACAGCAGTCTTTGTTAGAGCAAGCTGACTTCTATTTTGTAAGGCTACCATCAACACAACTGTTTACAAGATTGCAATGAGAGAAGATATAATTCAAAGGAATACAAACTCAAGAGATAACACAAAGATAATGGGCAAGCATAGGTAAAATAAACAGTTGTTTGCTTTGAAGAATCTGTAGTGTTGTTAACAAGTCACCGGAAAGAAAGCGCTTGGAAGTTTAGTAGATCAGCACTTAAATAGATTCTCGTTACACTACATATAACAACCTTGTAGAGATAATTAAATTTCATTTATTAAATTATGTCTTATTCTTCTGAGAATTACTATACGAGAATTCATAATTTTGATATTTCAGTTTTAAACCTTTGCTTATCTGAAAGAGATTTGCAATCCTGCATGATGGAAGCGGACAAAAAAAGGACATTGAATTTTCAATACACCCTCATTATTCTAAAAACCCCTTACTTATCTTAAACATTGGAAATTTTAATTCCAATTTCAGATGTTATTAATTTTGGTAAATTAATAACATTTTCATTTAATAGAATAAGTACCTATCTGTGACTAGGTAGAAAGAGCACAAATTACTCAAGATCCTCTAAATTCAGTTGTTTCACAATCTGAACCAAGTATGTGAAGCTATTAGCTTACTCCTTATTTACTGATATTTATAGATTCCTAAGAGAAAGATGGACTGAGAAATCCTGGGGAAATTCTCTACATGTAAACCCTAAAACTTTGTTAACAGAAGGCCACACTTCTTATTTGGAGAGTTCTTCAAGTAGACAATGATCCCCAAATGTTGTGTTAGCATCTAATTCCTTGTAGGAGCCAGATACTTATAAAGAACCCTGGTCTGGCATAACATTAATGGCTGAAACTTGAAACCTCGCATTGCTTGACTGGCTTGCTGAATGAAACTGAACTACTTGCAATATAACATAACACTCAATAATCAAGAGCATTTTGTGATTGGTCCCCAGGGAAAACATCTGAAACTAGTATTTCTTTCAAAGAGCCAAGCAGTTTATGTTGATTCCATGTAAACTAATGACTTCAAAGATGGAAAAAATTCCCATCAAAAAGAATTACTCCAGTCAAGGAAGTTTTCATTTACCTCAAAACAGGAGAAAAATAACAGAAGGAAATGAAAGGTTTTTGTTTTGTTTTGTTTTAAAAAGACATGAGTAGCTTCTGTGAAGACACAGAGGGAGAATGACAGTGATGATTCTTACAAGATGTAAAGATAAAAATCCTGTGTTAATTAAGTTACCAAATAGAAAAATAGAAGGATTTTCCTGCAACCTTCGCTAGCAGGGGATTCTTTGCCTACAGGGGCCAGAAATTTTCAGGACTGATTTTTCCAGGGAACACCAAGTTAATGAAAAAGAAGTGAAAAGATTCAGTGCTAGAAAGCCTGTATTTTTATCTAGCTATTTTTAAAAATGGCCAGTGAAGAAGGTAATCTGTATTCTGAAACTTCCACAGGACGGGGATTAGGAAACTTAAATAAACTCCCAAAACTTAAATAAAAAATAAAATTAAAAAAACAACAAAAACATGCCCAAAAAACCCAAAGCCCAAAAAAACCAACAGCACTAAGAGGAAGGAGAGCTCCCAATACTTAAGCAAAAAACCCCTAAACCCAACAGAGTTTAGTTAACCAACAGAGTATGCTTCTTGCAGAGCAACAATATACTGCGCAGGTCAGGAAGACAAACATTTATGCTGTGAAGTAGGAAATAGTTTATAATGATTTACCTGTGTTCCTTGATTGTTGATATCCACAAAATCACTCCATTCATTTACAAATTCATCATATGACACCACTTTCAGAAGAACACTGGGCAACAAATCTCTTGTTTTGCAATCTGGATAGCTGGAGACTTGATGGTAAAGTTCATGATGAACTGAACATTCAGCTGGAATCCTTCTACAATAAACTTCAAACTTCGGTGTATCTGAAATTTCATAACATATACAAGATTAGAACTTTCTAAAACCTGCATGAAATGAAAACTCAGCTATGCTTACACAAACAAGGAAGTTTCTGTCTAAAATATTACTAATACATTACTTTTCTATTGGTTAGAATTTTATATGTTTGGGGGTTTTTCCCTTTCTTTTTTAATACACTAGGATTTACATAATTAATGTTCTACTGATCATTGCATTAATGTTTTGTGTTTCACTTATGAATCTTAGGAATTTAAAATGTTCCATGGGATTGAACTGATGCCAAAAGGACTCTGCTGCCTTCTAGTTTCCTACAGCTGAGTCACCTTGATGGCTGCAACTAGGGAGACCCAAAAGTCTGGAGTCATGTAAATTCATACTTCTGACCTCATGATTAGCTCCAATAGCTTCGAGGCTTCAGTACTGTCCTGGGTTCAGCAGTAGCAGTCATTTTTTGTCCTTCTTAGTAGTTGGTGCAGTGCTGTGTTTTTGACTTTGAGCCTGGGAACAATGCTGATAACACTGATGTTTTTAGGTGCTGCTCAGTAATGTTTACTCTGACCAAGGACTTTCTGAGTCTCATGCTCTGCCAGGGAGGAGGGGAAGCCAGAAGGAAGCAGAGACAGGACACCTGACCCAAACTAACCAAAGAAGTATTCCATACCACAGCACGTCATGCCCAGTATATGAACTGGGGGCAGTTACCTGGAAGGGTTAGACCACTGCTCGGTCAGGCTGGGTATCGGTCAGTGGGTGGTGAGCGGTTGTATTCTCTTCCCTTGCTATTTCCCTTATCATTATTACTACTGGTGGTAGCAGTAGTGGTTTGTGTTATACATCCCTGGCGGTGTTCAAGGCCAGGCTGGACAGAGCCTTGGATGGCATGGTTTAGTGTGAGGTGTCCCTGCCCATGGCAGGGGGTTTGGAACTAGATGATCTTAAGGTCCTTTCCCACCCTAACTATTCTATGATTCTATGACTGTTCTTATCTCAACCCATGGGAGTTACATTCTTTCAATTCTCCTCCCCATCCCTCCAGGAGGGGGGTTAGGAAGGGGGAAGGAGTGAGAGAGTGGCTGCGTGGTTCTGAGTTATGGCCTGGCTTAAACCTCAAAAAGTATCTTCTTGAGTCTGCCACTTTCAGATGGATCTTTATGAGGGCATCAAGTTCTTGTTGTATCCAAAACACATACTGAACTCAATTTTGCATTGGAGATACAGTAAAATAATCTATACTATAACAGTGCACTGTTTCTGCAAACTACCTACCTTTGAAGTTCTCTTTTAGAAGTAACGGAACAGAGCACCTATTGTGAATAATTATACGAGGGCTAGGATCTTCTGTAAGTGTTAGGTATGTCACACCAAGATGCTCTTGGTAAGTGAGTGCTATAGCTCTAAAACAGAAGCAGATATATTTGATTATGTATGTTTTGGATGAAATCTTTACATATCATTACTCTGAACAATAAAAACATTCAAAATTAACATCTTTATGATTCTTTATAACCAAGTTCCTATTCCTAGATATTTACAAATATTTAGACAAGTACATATCTCCACTGAGAATTATACTGAAACAGAGAAATGTGTAGAAATAGCACAAAAAACAGTACTAGAGAACAAATCACTTAACAGAGACAACTCATGAGTTAAATCACGCATGTGTGTTTACAGGATGAGAGCCCTGGCCAGCAGAGATTTATATTAAATTAAAAACATGAGATTGTAGGTCCAAATTTTCAACATAAATCTTTAAAATTTTCCAGAAGATTTTGCACGCATACTTCTCTGATACACATGAAAGATATTTTTAACAAAGACATAAATCTGTAACTGACTGCTCCCCTGGAATGATCCCCAAGGCTATCGCCCCTTCAAACGTTAATCTTATGGATCATCACTACATAAATTTCTAACATGAAAATGAATTAATTTAGTTCTCCTTATTAGCTACATAAAATGTCTTCATGCATAAACACAAGTTCATTTTTTCTTGTGCAAATTTACTGGTGCTTTCTAAAAAAGTTCACCTCATGGTGATTTTAAAAATCCAGTCTGCAAATTGGATTAGGAACACGAGATTCTCTACATCCATCTCACAATCAGGAGGAAGCTTTTCCTTTGCTTCCCATTATTTTTTTTTTAAATCCAAAGTCTTTATGAGAATCTTTAGTATCCACAATGATATCTTTTAGACTACAGAGGAACAGTATGAGGGTTTGAATGATATCAAGCACTTCAGGCAAGAGAAAGATCATATTGCTAGTAATATGTACTGATGTAGCTTCTCTAATTTCAGCAGATTGTTTCTTGTTTATACCAGTATAAGGATAAATAGATTCAGATACGAGGTCTGAGAACTGAAGTTGGGCATCTGACAAGTCATCGGACTGTTACTTTAAACTAGCTGGGTGCATTTGTTTGTAAGTAGAATGCACGTTTCAATTATTTCAAGCTTTAAAATGTGGTGTTTTTTCCTTGTCTCAAAACAGTTGCATTCCTTTTTTGCTTTTCCTGTTTATCTTCTTATTATTCATACTAAAATGTATCTTTACCTTTTATAAACAAAATCTAAATTGCTGTATTGTATCATTTCATACTGTCCTTGAACACTTAAATTGTTACTCACAAATTGAAAAAAAGACAATGATCTCAAAAAAAAACCCTTTTCATGCTCTTATCTTATATGCACATAAAAAAATAGCCGTTCATACATTATAAAAATTGTACAACTTGTACACAGTCATAACATGAAACCATTTATAATAAAAGCATCAAACCCATCAAAAGATAACAATTTTTAAATTAAAATAAGGCTTGCCTCTACATATGGGGGGCATGTGTTACTCTGACTTTTGCATTAATGTCTTATGGTTTCTTCCTAGCTGAGGCTTTATAGCAACACACAAAGATTCATGACTGTTCAGCATACAGTACCTGGTACAAAATCCACTTTCACTAAATACCCCTGTGGGCACCGCCACGCTCTGTCTAGCAAACTCTTGTTTAATGACAGCTGGTAGGCTCCACAGCTCACAGCTCCCTGCGCAGCCGCCTGGACTGAAACTCAGCAGCATGCGTTTTTCAGTAAGAGGCACCCCAGAAGTTAAGGGAGTGGTGTCTGACATCAGGTCCCAGCAGGGCACAGCACTCAGCACCTCGCTGGGTGGTGCCCCAGCTGGACTGATGCTGAACATCGTACTGTCGGGTGAATGGAAGTCCTGGGAAGAAAAAAGATGGTGGCAACATGACATACCGGCTTCTATAACAGGAAGTTTACTCATGGTGACCTGGCACAGAACAGTCTCAAGTAGCTAATGACCACAACTAACTAAGGGCTGCACTAAGTCGACAGCATTAAAAGCTGCTGAGCTAAAATCTGTCTTTAGGCATACTGATGCAGTTAAATAAGCACAGTTATCTACAGCCCAGTCTACATTACCAAAAGCAATAGTTATGTCACTGTAATAAAATCATGAGGAAAAAATCCATTTATAGATACAAAGCTAAACCCAGGTTTTAGCCTTAACAGTTTTCCAGTTCCCCATCCTGTAAGACTCCCACAAAATGCTTGATGCACAAATGTAGATACTGATGTGAAGAAAAGTAATGCAGAAGGAAAACAAAACGAATAAGGAACTTTGAAAATTTGTTTACCTGCCAACTCCTCTAGCAAGTTCAACCCTGAGAATTCTTTCCACATATTTTACTATAAATGTAATCTTCAATAAATAGGTACAAATGGTTGATTAAAATATATTGACCATGAATACATTTTGGTTCCTGCAAGCTAGTCCTTAGATACACTGTGTGATTATTAGAAAACTGATATTCGCAATTTGATGCAGTTCGCTGAAATACGTAAACTTTGGGCATGTCTCTAGTCCTGCAGCTTTGTTCAGATAACTGGAATCTTCCCAAAAGAATAACAGAAAGTTTTCAGCCTGCCAGGCCAATACACCTCTTTTACACGCGAGCTCAGTAAAAATTCTGAGAACAATTTCAACAGCTACTACAGATTACGCTGCCTGTTTTACAGAAACGGCCATTAGTGCCTGAACAGATGGAGAACAGGCAGAACTAATGCTACAATGTGCAAGAATCTCCTGCTTTGCACAGATTCCTGATCCCAGTTAATTACTGGAGTTGAATTTACCCAGGATTCTGTACTTTAAATAAAGTACTTAAGCATTATTATGTCAAAAGATTTCTGTTCAAGCTCTTCTACATGCAGTTGACACCATAAAAAATCTAAACATACTGCAGATGACAAACAAAACCAGTATCCACAGTGCTTTACCTCTTCTCCTGAGTGGGTTTTGGAAATAGAAAGCTGTGGCCTATAATAGATTTGATATGGTGTACTATTGATTATTGTTGTCTTGTCTTCTATCTGTAGAATTTGTATACCTTGTCGAACCATCGAAGAAATGCAGAATTGACACAACTGTAAGATAATAAAAAAGATGATGAGGTCACACACAAAACCATAAAATATAGTGGCAGAACTGCCATTTTCTTTTTAACTGTGGAAATCCCATCTATATTCACACACTTTGTAGCTGGAGCCACATCAAATACTTTTGAAGTTGCATCTGTCAATGTTTGCCAAACAAGATAGAAAATTCATTAATTATTTTCCAGGAAATATTGTATTATCTTGATGAGTTGGGTAGAACGCTTTTGGCTATCTAATTCTTTAAATTATACTTCATACATTGTTTATACTCTCATTAATATAATTAGGGAGGCACTTTCACACTGCATACACTCGACTGCTTTCATTCTCTATTTGACTTAGTTTTTAAATGATAAAATTATAAATCATGATAACTTTCTTCTAACCTTTTGATGACCTGGAAAAGCACCAAGTTTTATCTCAGCTTCAACAAAACCTTCTTCGTCCAATGTTACTACTTCCCCATTATCGGCATCCTTCCATTTTGGGGAGGTCACATTATGAACCAGTTTAATTGCTACTGATTTGTGCACAGTATTAGTGTTTGCCCAGTATATTCCAACCTGAAAAGCTTCCTGCAAGTGAAAAATGACCAATTATTACTTGTTGGCAATTTGATACTAGAGTTAAATGCAGTTTCCAGTATTAAGTCAACCTCATTTTTTCCCTTTCTCCCTCCTAAAGAATCTTCTTTGTTTATAATTCACCCTATCTCATTATCCCATCTTTCTTGGTAGCATATGAAATACGAAATGACTCAATCTAAACCGCTCCCAAACCAAACATTCCTTCCAGGTGGTCAGCTTTGCTACTGTGCTCAATCCACTTCCCAGGGGATGGTCAGCACAGCAGGGGCCAAAGGCTTTATTTGGCCTTTACAGCTATTTACTTGGGCTGCTACATTATGCCCACATTGCAGATTCATTGGCTGAATTGAGAGGGAGTAGGCTGCTTAATCAGATGTCTCGCAGGTCTTCTTTCTGCAGTAAAAATTTTTAACTATGCATCTTTAAGACATGTTGTTCTTCAAACACTGCTAGTATGTTGTGCTACCCACTTGGTGAGTCAGCATGGGAAATTCCTACTGTTATTTCCACTCATCATATGACTAACAGTGACTGGAAAGTGGGAATCATCTGCATTAATAACCATTCTTCAGAATCAGAAGGTTTAGCAGAACTATGCCTGTTAACATCAATGGCAAAGTTACCTCAAAGTTGGGAGGTATAATTATTTTCCCAGTAGGTACTTGAAGAACAATCTTCTCTCCTTCAAACAGCCAGAGGTCCCACTTGGACTGATTGATAAGCAAAGCCCAGGGCAGAAGTTCAATCAGCAGAGTTTTAACACACGGTTTCCACACCGACAACTTTACCCGCATTGGGCTATCCCACTGGGAGAGTTGCTCATTGCTATTCCAAAACAAACAAACAAACAAATATAGTCAAAGGAATAATGAATTCAAGATTACAAATTAAAAGCTGTCATTGTCAGAAATTTGCAAGGCTTTCCTGGTTCTGAAATAGAAAAACAATCTCTTCTTATCATTCTGGAACATACCCAGATGCTGTCAGGCTGATCTAGCTATGTGCAGGCTACAAAGACATATTTTTAACTGCATAAGCTCAACCTAATTTGGTCAATTAAAGAAATACCTTAATAGAATTGTCATTATCCTTCAGAATTAAACCTGTAACTTTTAGAGCCATAAAATCACATTTCCATGGGGTTTTTTCAGCAACTCCCTGTTTCTTTACTGAAAAAAACTGCTGAATAAACAACAGCCTCTAGAGTTGCAGTAAAGAAAGTGCATTCACAAGAAAAAGATCAATTTTTTTTTAATCCTTGCTGCTGTTCACAATGTAATCAAGGGCAGCCCCTAGGCTGACTTCAATTTTTTCCTACTCACAACAGATTCTGCAGCTTACATACAGGAATCATGCAATTACTGAAAACATGTTCAATGTTGATCACATATAGTCTTCTTGAATGTGATTTAAGTTTATTAGAACAGGCAATGCAATAACAATGAATACAAAGAATTACCTTTCTGATTCCTTCCTATTATATGGCCATGTAGGCTGGGGAGGATTAGTGGTGCCATAGAACTCGGTTAGTATTTGGTTGACATTGCCACCTGCATGGGATTTAGTTGCTATCTGTTTAATTAGCGTGGTTGAAATAGGGACTGCGCACTCTGACGGATCATCTTCCTCCCTGTCATTGAAAACAGATTCAGTCACTTACACAAGGCTAAGGATTAGTAGCATGAACATTTTCTTTAATGAAGCTTTCCAAGCTTACTCTGCAGTAGGAACACTCAAGGTAATCACAGATGAATCAAGTTACAATGTCTAACAACTTCCTGAACATTAACTGACACACATGAATTTGTTATGACACTGTAATGACCTTTGTGTCTGAGACCCTAGAAACTCTTCAGTATTGCCCCAAAAATATTTCAAGATCATTTAGGAATTTATTTTTCAAAACAAAAAACCGTGGACTGCTTAAGCAAACAAATACTAATGTGCTTAGGATAGCTATATCAAATTTAGTATGTTCTGCCATATAATTTCAGGCCAGATATGCTTATTCTGTTCTATCTCCTCTGCATATGCTATGCTCTCAGAAAAAATGCACCAGAAGTTACAGTGTAAATTATTCCTTCTTTGCCATACAAACGAACCATTTTCAAGGAAAGTGAGTATTTTACCTGGCTTGAAATGTCAGGTGGTGTGTAAGATCAGGTTCTATATTTTGCAGTGCTTTCTCCTGTCCTTTCCCTGGAATCACTTGTGTTTCATTCAGTCCCAGACTTCTTTTCTCTAAATGTATGATAATTGGGTCTGGAAGATGGCTCCTTACAATGAAAAGAGGGCTGAAAACAATCTACAAAAAGAAAACAATATACCAATTCAAGGCTAATTTTATTCCAGTATTACAGCTGTTGAAACAAGCTATTAATAAATCTTTCAAGTAGGTCATTCTGCCCTTGATTTATTCTACGACATGTAAGGCATAAACGTTTAGATTTCAGAGACATTAAGTGTACTTACTAGTCGTTGCTGCGCATTAGAATTGGGCTCTAAAGTCAAAATGGTGCACCACACATATGTAATTGAACTCTTCGAAGATGGTACCTGTATACAGAGAGATCAGCAGCATTACCCTAAAATTATTTCAGGATGATAATGTTCAACATTTTATCATACTAAGTGGAAATCAAAATGCTAAGTCCCCAGCTTTCTCAAACATTTTTAATGCTATATTCCATATACTTATTTCTAGTCATACCTGAATGACAGCGCTGTGTTCTGTATGTTTAGAACTTAGACATACATCTCGAGACCAGTCTTCATCTCCTGTAGCTTTCACACTCAGCTCAGTGAGCTCGTTATTTTCTAGGACATATGAAGGCAACTTCTGCTTGGCTGCAAGGCAGTTGATGTGTTCTTTTACTACAGCCTGTCCATCCTGGCTAATGTAATGCTGAACCACTTTCAGTTCAATACTTTCGGAAAGGTAACTACAGACAGTCTGCCTTCCACAGATTAGGATCTAAAAAACACAAAAATATGCAGCTCATATATAACAACTGTGAAAAAGCAAGGTCAAAATGGAATTATAGAGTGAAAACCTGTACAAGAATAATCTCCCTGTTTTAGGTTTTCCCAAGCACTGCTGAAGGCAATGAATGGTAAAACATTATTTTTGTTGGCCAAACGTATGTGCAATTTCATAGAAACCTAGGCATTAAAATGCCTGAAATATTGCTAACGCAGTATCCGGGCTTGAAAGAAACATGTAACGTATCCACTTTCGTTCCCACTGAACTCAGCAGTACTGCCCAAGGCTGAAATAGCTCTGGATTGGATTTTAAGAGTACCGTGATGGTCTCTGAATGCTGAGCCCTTTCTGAGCAGACAGAGTGAAAGGTTTCTACTGACACCTCACTTTCCCAGCACAATCCAGTGTTCCAGACCTTTCAGTATGTTTCCTGCTTTAATGCTTATAATTCCATTAAATGGCTGTACCCTATTTCTGTATTTAAGTGCACCCACCTAGGAAATTACCAAATTAGACTCAGAGTTGTTGCTGTCCATGATACATAAATTGCTTATCATAGAATATATAGCTGACTTTTTCTATATATGAACTTCTATATGAAGGAACAGCATTCCACGTGTATCCCTGTGTAACCATCTTCATTTGCTTTTCATTAATGAGGGTGCACAGTCTAGCTACAATCCACCAAGCAAAGTCTCAGCAGGGCTTTCAGTAACACCAGGCACTGTTCTCATCTGAGAAGGTGTATTTCTGTTGCACATTAGGTGCTCTGCCATATCCATGAGCTGAACATGTTACAACCGCCACATCCTCTGGCTTCTGCCAATGCAGGCTTCTGGACTGTGGTGTTATTAAAGATCTCTTTACAAAGACAGCATGTGAAAAACCTCCTACTTTCAAATGTTAATTGGGTCATTACTTCTTTCTCCTTTAACAAAACTGTCAAAACTTACAAACCATGCAAAGAGATGCTTACTAGAACATGTAAAATACATGGTAGTAATTGAACTTTTAAATACTAATATACATAAGAAAGTAAAGAAAAACTTGTAAAATCTCCCCAGAATGCCCCCAGAAGACTGTTCTAGTTAGTGTGGGGTGTTTTTTTTTTTCAGATCCCAGTAGGAGAGAATAAATAACAAGGTGACTAATTCGTGAGTTACCCATGTTATTTTTTCCAAACTAGATCAAATACTTACTTGCTTTTGCACTCCACTGAGCTGCTGAACTTTGATAATAAGTGATGCTGTCCGGCCCTTGTACTGAATGGTACGAATAAAGGTCCCTGTATTGTCCACACTGAATGGTTCAGACCACCGCCAGTTTCCCCAGCCTTCAATACAGATGTGTAACAGCTGGAAAGAAAGTAATTACTGCTTCAATACATAACTGGGGGGGGGGGGGGGAAGCCTTGCAGTAGGCTAGGAATTCCCATGACAGAAAAATATTCTTGGCTTTAAAACTCAGCAATGCTAAGCACACCAGTTTGCTGAATGATCCACTCATTCTGTGATTCTGTGATTTCAGATGCAAGCAGAAGAATCAAAAATACCGTAAGATATCATCATGCATGTCTAGAAATTACCTGCTTTAACAGTGTATTTGGGATGGTAAAAATCCAGCACACAACTGCTTAGGAAAAAAACCAGTATGTAGACTAGAGAGATAAAACAGGAAATAAGAGGTTTTCTTTAGTGCCCTTGAAATTGTTCTAGAAATCCACCCTCTTAATTATCAGCAAGGTGATATGAAATGCAGGTCCAGGCCAAATTTTTGGCCTTCAGAATAGGACAGAAAATTACAAATACTCTTCCCTTCAAAATAAAGATGAAAATCTGTATGCCTACGTGTATAGCTCACACATAAATGTGCGTTAAATGTAGAACTTAGTATATTGCTGAGAGATGAGAAATATTTCATTTCTTACATGAATGTGGTGGCAAGTTCAAGCTTGACTGCATGAGAAGAAATTTAACTGCATAATTATACTCCCTGTGTGATTTATTCCGGAAAAGGAGTGGCTTTTTTCCAGTTTAACTTAAATCACTTCCAGAGCAATACAGTCTTTCATCATTTGAAGAGCCTTTCATCCATTTACCCACCATACGCACTTACCTCTATCCCATGGAGATTCTTTAAGCCAGAGTAGTGAAAATTGGTACTGTTCCATGTAGGTCAATGAAGTTACATAAATTTACACCAGCTGAAGATCTGGCTATTTAGCTCTGTACAGATCTTTTGTGGCTGTGCAAACTTAAGGATGTGAGTTACATATAAGAGATCAAAGCAATAAGCATTCTGGGTAAAATTTATTCTTTGCAGAGGGCCAGCAGAGAGCCTAAGCATCACTTAAGTCCTTTAAAACAGTTATATAAAGGCCTTGTGGGAATTCTCTCTTGAGGGTTGAATTTCACTCTGATTTTGGACATCTGTCATTAATTAATTTAAGTAATTGAGACCAGGATCAGGCCCAAATTATTTACACTAGCAAAAATTAAAACTTGTAAATATTATGTTCTCACATGATTTGTTTCTAGAAAGAGATAGCACTGGCCATGGGTCTGGCCAGACGGACTTACTGAAGGGCTGGATGTTGGGTTTTTTCATTGTTTTAAGAAACAACCAGCAACAACTTTCAAAGACAATACAACTCAGTAGACTGTTTGCAATTTGTGGTATCCTCAGCACAAGTTACACACAGAACAATAACATCCATTCAGTGGGTGGCTTTTGAATTTGCAAGAGTGATGACTGTTGCATTCAGACTCAAATTAGTTTTATGCTGGAAGCACAAAGGCTAATATGCACCAGTGTGAACATG
The DNA here is from genome assembly GCA_039720435.1 of Amazona ochrocephala. NCBI lineage: Eukaryota > Metazoa > Chordata > Aves > Psittaciformes > Psittacidae > Amazona > Amazona ochrocephala. The sequence continues at coordinate 22,842,485 of CM077876.1, forward strand.
GGTATGTATCTGGATGTGCACATGCCTGGGCAGAGCTTTATATTCCAGAATACACTGAGGGAAGCTATGCACTAGGACACTCAAAGTCGTAAACAAACATGTCGCTTTGATTCGTAAGTATTAGTTACAGAAAAGGAAAAACAAAACAAAACAAAAAAGTCCAACTGCAGTGGCTAGAATTAGTTCAGTTTCTTACAGAGGCAGCTGGGAATAAATCTCATCACATATGAAAACTAAGAGAAACAAGAAAACTGTTTACTTTGGAGAGACTGGTAGCTGGAAATGACTGCCAAATAATAAGAAAAGGTACTAAAGCTATAAGGCACACAAAATATGGTGTGTTCCAAAGACAGATGTCATATAAATGCCATAATTGATGTTTAGTAATTTTATGTAGCTCCAACATTAGGATGTCTCCCACCCTGTATAAACAGCTTTGCTCACGCGCTGAATGCTCCCAAGGAACACGCTGTCAGCTTTGTCTGAGCAGTCATTAGAACGCAAATGTTGCCCTACTAATTTTCTTTGTAACATAATGATTAGTCTGCATTTAACTTCATGGTTCAGAAAGCGAAACAGAAAAGATACACACATTGGTAAATGCTACATACAAAGGGAACAGCCTTTGTAAGTTAAAGGTATCCAATATACTTGTATTAGTGTCATAACAATGTAAGAATTGGGTACTGCATAAGTTTACTTCTGAGCCAAGAAACTGCATTCCATGAAAATGCAAAGGGATCTCTGGGCAAATCAGTCATTTAAATGTGAGATTTCTGGAAAACATGCCTAGAAGTAATTAGCAAATGACACTAAGCGATACAGAGATATATGGCAGGAAATAAAAATTGAAGCAATTTTAGAAAATTAAGTAATCAGGTTTAACATTATTTTAGCAGAAGATATCGTAATAGATGGTGTTAGATACTCAACAAGGCAGAGCTCTAAACCTGACCAAATACTACAGATTCACAGTAATTGCCATGAAACTCGCTTTCATTTATCACACTTTAAGTAAATTCTAAGTATTTATTAGATACTCTGCTTAGAGAAAGTTCAACAAGTATAGCTAAGTATGGTACATATATTAGGAGAAAAGAGAAGTCGTTACATAAAGTTACACAAAATATTCAGTGGACTTCAAAAGCATTCTAACAAATATAATCCAGTGATTAGTGGCAATTTATAGTCTAGAGAGAATTTAAAACAGACTACCTATTGTATATGTGAAAATAGGTACCCATTTGTGTAACCATTTGATTTCTGCATTTTCTTTCAGGAAAATGGATCAACAGATAACACAGAGTTTTTTGTTTTGACTTGATTTTGAGGGGTTTGGATTTTTAAATCTGAGCCATTATAGATTTCTGTTTCAAGAAGGAAAGAAATTATCTTCAGGGAGGCAGACTAAGATGAAGCTGCTCCTATTGGAGCAAATGTCTAGAAAAGCTGTATTCTTTATAACATCTCTTTACAGAATGTTTCTATGTACTCCTCAAAATTTGCTTAAGTTTTCAGCTAGATGTGTGAGTGAATGATAAGATCTGAGTAAATAAGGCTAAGTGTCATATGACAAGGCATGAAGACTAAAATAGGGGATTAAAAATGAGACTAAGAAGGGAGTCTGTCCAGAAAAGGCAGCATTTTCCAGCTGTGTAAGTAATTTAAAGCTTGTGGCCTCAAAATGCTTAGTGATACAAATTTGATTTCTACTTTGCTTGTAGATCCACCAGTTAGCTTAGTTTCACTGTAGTTAGATTACATCTGTCTTCTAAGTGAAACTAGAAAATGCTTTTGGGGAAGAATAAGGGTTATTACTCTCAATTCTGAGAGACTGTGGTTAATGGTGTGGAAGCAGTAATTTTTTCTAAGAGATATAAGACAGTAAAATAAAAGCTGTGATGATACAGAAACATGGAGGAAATGGAGACCTGGAGATGGTAGCTGAATTCTAAGACTTGAAGGTAAAGCAAGTTTTAATTGAAAAATTAAAGGACAAGGATGATCAGTATTGTTTGGTTGTATTTTCAGGATACAAGGAGGCTCTTGGCCATGAATATGATATGCCATAATAAAATCAATTAGGTTTTGGGAAAACAGTGATTGAAATGTTCATTCTATACGTTGTCAGATGCAATGACCACCAATTCAGTTTGAATTTCAGTTTGGCTTCATTTTCTCATGGCCCTGGGAGATCTGACCAGTTCTACATCACTGGGCCTTGTAAGACAGAAGGGCAGTACAGAGCATGGGAGAAAGCAATTTCCATCATCCCATGCTGGCTAGTAGCAAAAAATGTCACACTTGGTAGATAAAACTCTGAGCCTTGGGGTGTCCTGGAGATGTGAGCCTCAACACAACCTGCAAAGCTGGCCTGAACCTCATGGGTAAACCTAGCTCTACACATTGTGGAAAAGAGTCTTTTGATTAAGGAACAGTAACCAAATTATAAGAGTTCATGTGATTCATGGATAATACCAATCCTTATCTGCTCCAGATATTATCTAGAAAGTCGATTACATGTAACATAGTACAACCATTGATTTTGGACGCAGGACTCCAAAGGAAAGCAACAATACATTTCTCACTACTTGAAAAGTGTAAACCAGCATAAACCAGCTTTATTTGTTTGGTTTCTTTTTTTCCTGATGTTGTTCTGTAAATGACCTGTGGAGGATTATATAAAGTACAAGAAGTTGTGCAACAATTTGTAAGATCCCTAAACAATAAGACAGGAAAATATCCCAATATAAAAGTCACGGTTTCTAAGTTCACAGTTTCCACGGAGTACTGTATATCATCTTACACTTTATATACCCAATACCTGAAAAAATGTCAGCTTTGAGATAAATAACACTGAGTTATGATCCTGCTGGACATGCAACATATATGAAATTTGGCACTATTTAAAATAAGAGAAAAAACAACTTTAAATGGGTTTCAGTGAAGGTATTACTAATATACCAACCACTACTAATATCTATTCAAGAATTTATAAGTCTGCATTTAGAAGAACAGAAAAGCAAATGATAAGAGATATTCTCCCCCAAATTCTATGGAAGTAGCAATAAAGTAGCAGAGAGCTGTTTCAGGCATGTTTACCTACTTTGATACGAAATAAAACTGTAATGTTTATAACCAGTAATTTGGCCACATTCTCACTGAAGTCATTGCCCAAATCAACATAGGAACTGATTTTCACCCACTACGCTTCCTGACTGTTTCAAGTCAAAGATGGTGAAAAGTGAAAATGGGCATCATAACCTTGGAGAAAGGCTCTGGAGAAAGGTCGGGAGCTGCTACTTTAAATGCAGACTTCTGTGCAACATCATGTTTTGCATAGGAAGTAAAATAATGAATTTAGATCCATTATTCTTTGCTTTTTCAGAGGACTCTGCTGAAGTTTGAGCGTGGAGAAAATAACTAGTAATAACTAGCATGTTATAGAAGATTTTTGCTGTTTATTCACAAGGAAATGATCTCTGCTGAATATGTTCAGGGGACTCCCATGTGAATAGCTGGGTTTTACATTTGCTGTGATCCCCAGTGGGACCCTCTGACTGCCTACTGTCTTGCAAGACAGAATTCCTTAACTCTGAGTAAATTGCTAGGAAGGTCTGATCTCTTCTAACTTCAGAGTTTCACCCTACGTATCATATGCTCCAGTTCTCCTAAAAAGCACAGCTGTCTTGGAGACAAACATGACTTTTGACATAACTGGGGCCCATCCCACAAAGCAACTTGAAGATCAAGATAAGGAGTGCAGACTGGATCCAATAATAACGTAGGAGCCAGTGTTGACTGTAAGGCACAGGAGTGATGTAGCTTCTCTTCCCTTTTAATGATATCTAACAGACCTCTAACTTTCATTAAAATCTGCAAAACGAACTCAGAAGGTCTGGCAACTTTTGCTAGAATTGCTTATAGCCTTAAATATCATCAGTTTTGGACTTACCCCAGCTCTGACAGGGACTATATAGTTGGGGGTGTCTTATCCCTAAGGAAGGAAAAAAGCTCATGAAATCTGAGGAAAACGTGGGGGATGGAGCGGAGTAGAAGAGTGAGCATTGGACCTCAGACTTACTACTGAAATATTAGCCAAACTAGCGAGACCTGCAGGAATCAGAGTGAAAGCTAAAAGGGAAAGGTTAGATTCCCTGAAATGTAGAATATCCGGGCTGTGAAAAAAATGAAGGAAGGAAGGAGCTTTAAGTTAAGCTAAACAGTTGGAGGGACACCATCAATAGCTGATAAATCCAAATCCTTGGTGTGCTATAGCTAATTTTGTAACACGGAAAACACTTTTTAATTACAGACTATTGTAGCTTCATTAATATTAATTCTAATGTAAATAAAGCATTATATAGAATATAACTATGTGCTACTACAAAAATAACTTATTTTAGGTACATATCTTCATGTTAAATAATTCAAATGGGCAATTACTGCATCTCTCAGTATGCTTAATTAGCAAAAGAAAAATGGAGAATTTTCTTGATGTGAATGTAAAAGAAATACAATCCTTTTAAAACTATTTATTTTCATTTAACTGAACTGCCTTGCCATACTAGAAAAACATTTTGCAGAGGTTAAATAAAGTATTTCATGGCAACCGCTGCTTCTTAGTGCCTGTGTAACAAGAAACATGAGCCAGCTGAAGTTCTGCAAGTTGGTTTTCTTTCCCAGTAAGAGAATGTGGTATCTAAGACCTTGTCCTAACTCATTTTATCCCCAAGAGTAAGTCAAGTAAGTCAAGTATGAACTAATGCCTGGAGGGAAGTCCCTGACTCCAGAAGTATGGATTATTTCACATTTATCTTACAATCTGCTCTCAGAGTTCTTAAAATTCACTAACTTGGCAAGTCAGGAATTATCATGAGAAATGAAATAATTTCATAACTATGAAGTCATCTAGCATTCCATGAATATGACACTTGGAGGGTTTGCCCATGCTTGGGCATTATTCTGACCTTTGGATAACAAGCTGTTAGATAGTCTTGCATGGAAACAATTAGAAAAGTGCCATAGCATAACAGGGACAACCTGATGTCTTAATTGAGTCTTTGTTTTCATTTCAAGGATTTGTATTAATCACTGAAAAAAATTACATGACAATATTTAAACAAACATTTCATATGATCGAAAATGACAAAGGATTGTGCTGTTTAGATGAACTGCCATTCAGAAACATGCTAAATTTAGTGATTCATATTTAGCATTAACCAAGTGAACAAACCTTACAAATGGATGCCAAGATTCCCTGACCTTTGTAAAGAAAATTCGCCTCTATCTCAATAGTGTGTGGAAAGCCTTATATTTTTCAGTGAAATTACCTCAGTGCTACTTTTTTGTCTCTGAATTCCCCATCAAGAGATGGCTGCTAAAAAACATTTTAAGAGCAGAAATATTTTTGAAATGATTCCAAAGGCTTGGACAAGGGAGTTACAGCCCCTCTACTAGAAGAGCCTGCTGGCCAACAATGTGGTTGAGTCAGGAGGAGTGAGCTGTTAGATTTGCCATCTCCTGGGACATGGGAATCCAACAGGACACTCCTGACTGTTTATGAGCCCAGTTGTTCCCTGAATCTGATCAGAGCAAAACAGAACTGGGAAACCCTTTGACATCACCAACTTTTAGCTGAGGAATGAATATCTGAAAAATGAATCTTAAGTTCCTACTGTCACCTCACCCACGCCCTAATGTGTGATTTGGTTTAACACTGGACTTCTCCACCTTTCATCCTGCACTTTTATTTTTCATTTAATAACAGACTTACATAGCAGCCATGAAGACAGAATATTTTACACTGCTCAAGTCTGTGACTGAAAGGACAAGCTAAAGATCAATGTTTAAATATTAAAGTTCTGCAGGTGTTAGATGGCTAATGCCATATGTCGTGCTAGTGGTCTTTGGCAGCTCGGCTGGAACTGACAGGAAGTATCAGTAACAAGCTGCAATTTTAACTCTTCTACTTTTCACTCTGCTTGAGATAACCTTCATTTTCAAAACTCTTTAGAGTTTGCATCATTATCGGAAATACACCGTTATTAGAAATACACCATAATCAGAACTACATCATTAGTAGAACTACCTAGAATGACGGTCAAAAGTAGGATTTTCCCAACTGAACAATTTTATATAAGTAACCAGAAAATGGATACGAAAAATTGTTACGGGACATCACAGGCATTTTGTTTGTATGAGAAAACATACGTCCTTTTTGAAAACGTGACAAGGGACATGCAGTACTCCAGTGTCTGTAAGTCTCCAAAGGTCCCCCCTCTGTGCACTGACACCAGCGCACACCATTTATAACAACTCCTCTATCCCTGGGGTGAGATGGTCCTTTATTAGGCTGCTTCCCCTTAACTAAGCCTTTGACTTCAGTGTCAACTGCAACTGTTTACTCTGTCTGAATTTGCTCTGCACAGATTACTGCATTTATGTAAAATTCAGTAGTTTTGCACATCACCAACTGACATATGAAAGAAAAACACAGTAAATTTGCCATCTCTGCTTCTCAAAGAAACTTGAAACTTGTCAGCAGAGAAAGTGGGCACAGGTCCTGTTCAGAATTACCAGCCGAATTTCACCTTTTTCACAAGCTAAGGCTGGTATTTTCCAGGGCCCTGGAGGAGTTAGGAACATACATCCACTACACTTCTCCCATGAGCTATAAAAGTTTTAGCAACTGTGTAGTGCAGGACTACTGCTCATCAAATAGGGTGGCACAGGTCTCTAGTCCCCCACTCAGCAGGAGAAGGGTATATATTAAAAAGAGAGAAGAAATGGCTTTGTTGTCTCATAAATGCTTATTTTTAGATTGACATTCTTGCCCTGTCTTGAGTCAAGATGAAAAATCCATTTTTCACCACCATTCACGAAAACCAACAAAATGGTTTCATTGAAATATTTCCTGATGATAATCTTAAAATATTTTACTTCAGTTTCAGTGTTTATCCTTAAAAAAACACTCAAGCAACAGAAATGGCATTATTTAAACTTTGTAAGTGGGGTGTTTCTGACAATTTAAAATCTTTTCTAATGCAAGCACATGCTGAGTTGAGAGACTTGTCCAGTTTGACCCTGTTCTGCAAACAATTTCAGTGAACAGATGCTTCTGGTAAAAACAACTCGTTAAAAAAAATTCCCCAAACCTCTAATGTACATCACAGAAAACAGACACTGATCACTTAGTTATAAAAACCTGGCAAGCGATCTTCCTTTGCTTTTTTTCAGAAGCTTCAGTTTCCACAACCGCTCAGTTTTACAAACAGCGGTCTTGCACATCCAGTCCTACCCTCGAGTAACTTTTAAACACTTCTGGCTTCCCTCACTCTTTGTTTACCTTTTCTCTCTGATGCAGCCCCGGCATTTGACTCCAGAAGGAACCAGAGCTTTAGAGATAGCTGAGATCATAGAGAAAGCCATAAAGCCAACCGGCCAGCTTCAGCAACTGCTGCATTCAAAGGGCTGTTTCTGACATACCTGTGGGGACTTGTGAGAGCGCCAGCTGTACTGGTGACTGTGGAGACTAGCCAGCAAAATATTTTCGTCAGTATCCACCTGGCCAAACCGCAGTGTCTCTTGTGTGTCATTACAGATCACAAAATGGCTGAAGACCAACTCCTCTGCCTCAGGGCATTGGTTCTGAAAGGAAAGGGATATGAAAGCCAGTGAGCATCAGATTAATTGCAAGACATTTGGCAGCTGTCTGCCCAGTGGCAAATGTTACAACACAGAAATGCTTCAAGATCTCTTGCCATAACTTTGGTCTCATAGTACTCTACTCTCTGAAAAAAAAAAAAGGTGTTTGGGTTGACAAAATATATGCTAAGACTTAACATATTTTACTCTATGTTTCTGTAATCATAGAATCATAGAATAATAGAATAGTTAGGGTTGGAAAGGACCTTAAGACCATCTAGTTCCAACCCCCCTGCCATGGGCAGGGACACCTCCCACAAAACCATGCCACCCAAGGCTCTATCCAACCCCACCTTGAACACCACCAGGGATGAAGCATTCACAACTTCCCTGGGCAGCACATTCCAGGGCCTCACCACCCTTACAGTAAAGAATTTCTTCCTCACATCCAATCTAAACTTCCCCTGTTTAAGTTTGAACCCGTTACCCCTTGTCCTATCACTACAGTCCCTAATGAAGAGTCCCTCCCCAGCATCTTTATAGCCTCCTTCAGATATTGGAAGGTTGCTATGAGGTCTCCACGCAGCCTTCTCTTCTCCAGGCTGAACAGCCCCAACTTTCTCAGCCTATCTTCATACGGGAGGTGCTCCAGCCCCTCATCATCCTCGTGGCCCTCCTCTGGACTTGTTCCAACAGTTCCATGTCCTTTTTATGTTGAGGACACCAGAACCGCACACAATACTCCAAGTGAGGTCTCGCGAGAGCAGAGTAGAGGGGCAGGATCACCTCCCTCGACCTGCTGGTCACACTCCTTTTGATGCAGCCCAGGATACAGTTGGCTTTCTGGGCTGCAAGCGCACACTGAAGCCAGCTCATGTTCATTTTCTCATAGACCAACACCCCCAAGTCCTTCTCCGCAGGGCTGCTCTGAATCTCCTCCCTGCCCAACCTGTAGCTGTGCCTGGGATTGCTCCAACCCAGCTGTAGGACCTTGCACTTGGCATGGTTAAACTTCATCAGGTTGGCATCAGCCCACCTCACAAGCGTGTCAAGGTCCCTCTGGATGGCATTCCTTCCCTCCAACGTATCAATCGAACCACACAGCTTGGTGTCATCGGCAAACTTGCTGAGGGCACACTCAATCCTACTGTCCATGTCACTCACAAAGATGTTGAACATGACTGGGCTCAGCACTGATCCCCGAGGGACACCACTCGTTACTCGTCTCCAGGTGGACACTGAGCCATTGAGCACAACTCTTTGCATGCGGCCATCCAGCCAGTTCTTTATCCACCGAGTGGTCCACCTATCAAATTGATGTCTCTCCAACTTAGAGACAAGGATGTCATGTGAGACAGTGTCAAACACTTTGCACAAGTCCAGGTAGAAGACATCAACTGCTCTGCCCCTGTCCATCAGTTCCGTAGCCTCATCATAGAAGCCACCACTACAATAAAAACTTGATTCCCTAACTTATGTAAACTTTTGTAACTTATGTAAAAGACTTCAACGAAATTAAATTCAGTGGGAAATGACAGATCACATAGGGCAGATAGGGCACTGCAGGCTGAACAGCATGAAGAGGTTTCTCCATGCTGACAACTGATCTCTCAGGCCAACAGGCTGCACTTCCTCTTCCCCAGCTGCTGCTTCAACTTTGAGATGCTGTGGTAGGTCAGGAGCAGAAGACACTCTCTCTCCTGATACCACAACACTCTAAAAAAAGGAAAAAGAAAAAGCAGCTCCACAAGGCTAGTCTGAAAATGCACCATGCAATTCAACAGTCTAATAGGAAAACCAAAAAACTATTACAGGTTTTAAAGCATTTTATATTCTGCAATACTTTTTCTCCTGCTTGCAACATCCTGCCATCCCTCTCTTTCTGTTTTTCATCTGGCTGCTTGTCACTGCGTTGACACAATGAGATTACACAATAGTCATAAAAATTACCAGAGCTACAGCTCTTCCACCCCTGAAGGCATGAACTATAATCCCCTATACAGGAGAGGTCAAAGTGTGACTGACAATTTGATTTGGAAATCATCTCTCATATATTTCTGTCCTAGTCATTACTGGGCTGGCACCTTCCACTTTCAAGCAACTATCTAGCAACCATAAAAATTACTCCAAGAAGGCAACATTTGGATAGTCTTCATGCAATTTAATGGGTAGAACACAAAGAACTCTTAATCTTCTGCTTTTTGTTACCTCTTTTTGACCCATCTTTCCTAGCACATACTTTTGACAATGCTTTATTGTTGGCTGGTTCCCTTCTCTCCACAATATAGCCCCGCTGCTCTTTTCTCATCTCTTGCTTCCCATGACGTTTTCTCCAACTTATGGGCCCTCCATGGTCTTTGAGAGCTGATTCTGTTTCCCTCCTTGTTCTCTCAGTGGACATTTTAAACAGGCAAAATGAAGCTAGCACCTCCTCTGTCTATGATCATATGGGTCTCTAGTTCTTTGATACCAATGTGCCTGGAAGCTTGCAGAAATTCAGAGATCGAGCAAGAGAGAGAGAGGAATTTTTCCTCATAGATCCCTATGGATCATTAGTTATCCATGAAAAACTGTTTCGTACACTGCTTGTAGCACACTGCTGGCTGACACACGTGGAACAGATTTTCTCAAAAGTGAAGTGTGCAAGGTATTTTAGCTTGAATGCACGTTCACAACTGTTATTAACTTTAGAAGAACCTAAGGTGCAGGCAGGTTGCGACTCCTTTTGTGACTGGATGTCAGAATGGTTGGCTGGGAGCATTTGTGCAAAAAACCTATTCACCCTAGCAGATTAAAGCATATGAATATTTACATTAAAGCTTCTCTTCAAATCTCATGAATTTTTCTGCATAAGATCAGATATCTTTTGTGAAACAAGACTCAGGCAAGCATAATCAAAATCTCACTTTTTCAAGCCAGTAAAACTCATTACAGAGCAATATGTCTCTATCACATTCAGTAGCAGATCTGGGTATGCTAAAGGCTGATATTCACAGTGCCACTTCAGAGTGCAGAATTTATTTTGGCATTTTCTAGTGGCAGATCTATGACTGTCTACTGTCAAGCTGCCATACCCACATACTCATAGGTCTACCACATGTATAATATATATATTTCCCTGTTACAGCTTTGCAAAATGTTCTTTTTTAAAAGGGAGGATTTACTATCCACAGAGCTCAACATGTTGTTATAGTCAAACCTATTTATAACCCCAGGGGAATTGAAGAAATTGTTGGTTATTTTTTTTTACTCCAATGTATTTTCTTGCTGATTACACAGAGACTGGAAGAACAATATCAGAAGATTATCAGTTCCCTTCTTTTTACCTGACTAACTAACTTAGTTTCAAGTAAGTTAACACAAACTGTAGGTTCTTGCATTTTCCAGAGGGAAAAGAGAATCGAGCAAGTTTTTGGCATGTACAGAACTCCTAAATTGTACTGGGGGAATGTTATCCCATCAGGAATTATAAATAGACTTGCACACATTTTGGTGCTTATAAATGACTGCCATTAATCATTAGTCTTAAATCCTAGATTTGCTACTAGAATCTACTGCTTTTAACAGCAACGTTTCCCAAAGTAAACCAAAAGAGGTATTTTAATCTCAAATTATAACAGTTCCAATGTTTTAATCAAGGAAACACCAACACATGAGGGACACGGACAGCGTCAAGTGAGTCCAGAGGAGGCCACAAATCTGCTCAAATAGCTGAAGCACCTCTTCTATGAAGACAGGCTCAGGGAGCTGGGCTTGATCAGTCTGCAGAAAAGTAGGCTCAGGGGAGACATAATAGCAATCTTCCAGTACTTAAAGGGGACCTACAAGAAATCTGGAGAGGGACTTTTTACAATGGCATGTAGGGATAGGACAAGGGGGAATGGCTTTAAACTGGCAGAAGGTAGATTAAGATTAGACATTAGGAAGAAATTCTTCACTATGAGGGTGGTGAGACATTGGCACAGGTTGCCCAGAGAAGCTGTGGCTGCCCTATTCCTGGCAGTGTTCAAGGCCAGGTCAGACAGGGCTTTGAGCAACCTGGCCTAGTGGGAGGTGTCCCTGCCCGTAGCAGTGGAATTGGAACAAGATGATCTTTAAGGCCCCTTCCACCCCTAACCATTCTATGATACGATTCTGTGAATAAGGCATTGTTCCATGCTGCCAGGCTTAAGAGAGAGCTACTGATGCCTCAAGTCTTGATAATAACAGCTGATTAAAGGATCATCAAGGAAGTCTGGGAATACTTTAGCTCAGTATGGCAACTACACACTGTACAGGCAAGGTTCTAGGTAACTTTTCTTCCTATTGCAGTAAATGAAGGGGATTTTTGCCAGACAGTACCTCCCAAGCTTCTTGGTGACTCAGGAGCTACAGAAGTTCCCTGAACCCATCACAAGTAATTGGATCCCAAATTTGCTGCGAAAGTCTGACAGTAGAAGCTTCTAGGGTAAGCAGAAAGGAACAACAACAAAAAAAAAAATTAAAGGAAAAAAAATAGCAAAGGATGGAATGAGGAACTTTTGATTGACTGTCCTGGGTTCAGCAGCAGCAGTCATTTTTCTCCTCCTTAGTAGGTGGTGCAGTGCTGTGTTTTTGACTTTCGGCCTGGGAACAACACTGATAACACCGATGTTTTCAGTTACTGCTTAGAATGTTTTGGTTTGACCAAGGTCTTTCTGAGTCTCATGCTCTGCCAGGGAGGAGGGGAAGCCGGGTGGAAGCAGAGACAGGACACGTGACCCAAACTAGCCAAAGAGGTATTCCATACCACAGCACATGATGTCCAGGATGGAAAAACTAAGGGCAGGGACCCGGAAGGTGGGGGTGCAATGCGTGGTCGGGCTTGGTACTGGGTGGTGAGCAGTTGTATTCTCTTCCCTGGTATTTCCTTGGTCATTATTATAATTGGTGGTAGCAGTAGTGATTTGTGTTATACTTTAGTTACTAAACTGTTCTTATCTCAACCTGTGGGAGTTGCATTCTTTCAATTCTCCTCCCCATCCCCCCAGGAGCGGGGCAAGAAAGAGGGGGGAGTGAGTGAGCGAACTGGGTGAGTCTGAGAGGCTTAAACCATGACATTGATAAAGAGAGAGTGAAGAGAAATTAGACATAATAAAACCAAACAGAACTGGGCCATTTGTGTGGCAATGATGCTGAAGGGCTGAATGATGACTCCAGGAGCTGAAAACACCTAAGTTTTGATTAGGAAAAAATTCTCTCTCTGAATTAAAACAGCAAATCGAAAGAATCAGCAATAGATCAACAACCTGAATCAGATACAGATTAGGGTCGGTTCCTGGGGGACGATTTCCTTCCCCTCTTAAGATCATTTTTCATCTGTTCTTTTCTCTCAGAGAGGCTGGGAAAGTGTTTCTCCTTTATTGGGCTTTCAAATAATTTGTGAATTCTGTTCTGAGAGGGGGAAAAGCATCCCACATAATACTAGTCACCAGGCTTTCCCTGGTGCAGGACTTTCTGCTCACATTGCCCTGGGCTCAGCAGTAGCAGTCATTTTTCTCCTTCTTAGTAGCTGGTGCAGTGCTGTGTTTTTGACTTTCAGCCTGGGAACAGCGCTGATAACACCGATGCTTTTAGTTGTTGCCCAGTAATGTTTACTCTGACCAAGGACTTTCCGAGTCTCATGCTCTGCCAGGGAGGAGGGAAAGCCAGGAGGAAGGAGAGGCAGGACACGTGACCCAAACTAGCCAAAGGGTTATTCCATACCACAGCACATCATGCCCAGTATACAAACTGGGGGCAGTCACCTGGAAGGGCTAGTTTGCTGCTTGGGTCAGGATGGGTATCGGCGGGCGGGTGGTGAGCGGTTGTATTCTCTTCCCTTGTTATTTCCCTTATCATTATTATAATTGGTGGTAGCAGCAGTGGTTTGTGTTATACCTTAGTTACTGGACTGTTCTCATCTCAACCCGTGGGAGTTACATTCTTTTGATTCTCCCCCCCATCCCTCCGGGAGAGGGGGGGAAAAAGGGGGGAGGGGGAGTGAGCGAGTGGCTCGGTGGTTCTGGGTTGCCGACTGGGCTTAAACCATGACACACATCTCAACTCAGCTATTTCACAGCATTTCTGGATCTGGAAAAAACCACACCACTATAAAAGCCTAGGCATCTTTATATGCACAAAGTTATTTTCTGTGTGCTTCACTAGCTACTGAAGACCTATGCAAGCCTTTTCTCTCTCTCCAACGCATACACACATTCTCTCTCTCTAGCACCTAGTAATGTTTTTTGAATCGAAGGTTTTACAGTTTCTAGCAATTTCTCATCTCCTTCAAAACTCTGACAGAAGAGAACGTTTTCCTTCTGTTTGTTTAAAACTTCAATCTTATGGCAGTATCCTGATGTTCCCAGCTAGAAAGTTACACTGAAGCTACATGCAAATCTTCTGTACCTTTTTCCTTTGTTCTTTGTGCTTATGGTAAAAATATGGGGAAACTACTGTGATCACAAATGTCATTTTGACTGATCCCAGCTCATTAAGAAAACTTACGCAACCACCAACAGAAAGGTTAACCACCACATATACCTCAAGGAAAAGAAGTTCTAATGGTTTAAAACAGGTTTAAAAGAGGAGCTTTTATAACTTCAGAGGGGCTTGGGAAAACATTTGCTATGTGAGATCACAGAGATTTTTTCCCTGGGAATGCTCACTTAGAACTGTACCTGGGGAGCTGTTTTCTCACCTGACCCTGTGTATCTAGATACCACAGGACACTACTGCTATAAAATAACTTGTGAAGGCTTAAATGACCAAACAAATGGGAAAAAACCAACAGACCCTCAGGTATACTCACAGGAGACACACATTTTCTATCTCACTAGATGCTCTGCATGTTATTATTAAATAATAAAATTAAATGTAAAAAAATCCCGATGCTCCCTGCCCAGTTATTTGATTACCAAAACAATTACTTTAGCTTTGCATTTAGATGTACATTAGTCTGTTTCTGCTAGTAGTTAAACAGGGATTTCAGATTAGACAGTGAAATATGTCAAAAGGGGAAACTGCCTTTAAAAAGTGCTAATCCTCTCAGATTTTCAGCATGTGACTTAGAAGTATAAAGCAAGTTGTATGCCTGGTGTTTTTTACGCTTAATCTACTTTCAAAATGTTCATAATTACTTAAACCACAACAAAAAAATCCATCCACGTCTAAGAAACAAAGACACTGACAGAGGCTTCTGGTAATCCCAAACTCTTGACCTAAAGGTGCAGGGTCAAATTGCTTCATGCTTCATCTGTCTGTCCACTGAGTACAACACTACTTATTTCAGATATTAATCCAGTAAAAAATATGTGGAGAATTCAAACAACCTTTCCTGCTTATTAAATTCATGCTTCTAGTTGGCCGCATTTATATTGTACTTTGTGTGAACAGCAAACATCAAATAATGCTTATCATTGGGAAATTCATTCCCTCCTGGTGCAGTGCGTGGCCCCCCTGGATCCGGAGGTAAAGCCACATAGAAAACATCTTGGTAATAACTAATTTAATAAGCTGTTTTGAACTCACTTGTGTGTTAACTGTTCCCTAATTTCAAAGTAATGCAAGTTTTTAATCTTGAATAGTCAGGGCTAGATACCGACCACATCAGAACATGGTGGCAAGTACCCTTGACATGAGAGGAAACGAGAAAATTACAGCAACGATTACAGAAGTATATCCTCCTGTGGCTCATGTTAACATTGCCAAATCCATGTATAAATCAGTACCAACTATTCATAGAATGTACCTGTCAGCAATATACTATGCGACATATGGCTCTACTTAATCAAATATACAATTCCATTTTTTCAAATCAGAATATTCCTTCAAGGCACAGAGTAGTCAGTCAGTCATTCACACTCTGATGTGGTTTAAAACATTTAAATATTTATGCACCATATTTTATTTATATGTATAGCTATGTCTGAGAGAACTTTTTTTTTTTCCATCCTAAGAGGAAACTGACCTTTCTGAAGGCCATTTTGCAGTAGTTGCCACACATGTCTTAGATGAGGGACTAGTACTAAGTCAGAAATATTTTGGGTTTAAACAGCCTATCAACGACTCTCTTCTACTTTCTATGTTTGTTTTTTATTAAAGGCATTGTTCAAAATATGACAAAAACCAGAAATTGGAGCTACAAAGATTTTTGTTCACATTGATATTTGAGCCAGCTGTAAAGATCTAAATCACACTAGATCTTGTTTTATGAATGTCCTTTTGCAACAAGAAAACCATGGAATGCCATTAAAAAAGAATTTTTTGATATAAAACACATGTTCTATCCTTTTTGGGGGGCTTTGTTATTGTAGTGCCATGATAGGTAATTAATTCCCAGGCTCCACACAGGTTTTCAGGCAGATGAAGAGAATGATTTGATTTCAAGGCTACAGTGGAATAAGGGAATTACAGGCCTTCGTGGGGTCATTGAAGAAGTACGGTTCCTTATGCTGGGCCTGGCTTCAGCCATTAATGCTGCTTGCACAGAGTGTAATGTGAAACTAGTGCTGAACTTCAATAAGGATAGAAGTAGTAGCTGGAAACAATATGCTCTACCACTCAGAGTGAGATGTGCTTACATACCATGCACCATTCACCTTTTCATAAATTAGTGGAACATTGTGCATTTCAAGACCAAGATCCTGATTATTTTGATACAAATCCATGTAGTTTCACCAAAACTCAAGCAGTTCTGGCTACAGTTACCTTTACATATAGCATTCATTGCCTCCTAATTTTCATTTCTATGATGGAATGAATGTTTATTACCAAAAAGCACTTTTAAATTAAAGCTTTTACACCTTGGCATAATTTTAATGAATGCAGTTGGTATTCTAATTTTATATGAAATTAATCGCAATAGCTAGATTTGTTCTTATTGTTTTTGCCTACCTGCTGCCAAGCTTGAATTGCTGTATTCAGAGAATGAAGTGCATACTGGCCAAAGTTGATGAAAACGGGGTCCACCGTTATTGTGCAGTCCAAGAAGCTTCCTACTGTACTGCTGGAAATAGCAATCTGCCCCCAGATTTTGAAAGGTTTCACAACACTCTGCATAGTCACGTTTCGGCACTCCAGAAGTTTACAGTCAGCTTGAGTTGAAAACTGGATCTCCTGGAACACTGACTCATCGCTCCACTGACGAAGATATACATGAGGCTCAACAAAGGAAATTATCATGTATTCTAGTTCAGACGGCATGTTCTTATCAGATGAAAATGGCTGAAGAAACTTTGGTGGTGCTGAAAAGTAAAAGAACAAAAAAGATCAGAGCATCACCACTGAAACATTCTGCATGGTTTTGTAAATTGTGTTTTAACTGCTTGTACATATGATGAAAAGAAGTAAAATTCATAAGAGTCAACTTTTCCGAAATCTGAAATTAATCCTGTTCACATTGTTAGATGTAAAATAGAGCTGTAATTAATAGCAGCTGCAAACAAAAAGAATCTGCAAACCAAAATCTTTTTATCATAAATAGACTAGCCACCCAAACTGCTTTATCAGCACACTGCAGAATACTTCAGATTGTCACCTATTCAGAGTGGAGACCACATTTCTGTGAGAATTTTTGCTGTAGTAGATACATGTGATAGCATGTTTTACATACAATAAAAAGTAGCAACATAATATTTGCTGACACATGACTGCAGGCTCGCAGGCCTCAAAATGAAAATGGTCTTTGCTGCAGCTAGAGTTCCAAGACCAGAAACCCACTGAGATGCTACATATTACCCCATAATGCTAGAAATTAAACAAAACAATATCCTGAAAGTAAAGTATGAGAAATATACATAAAAAAACTATTTTACCATGTCCATTGAAGTCTCAGTCCTGCAAAGTGATGAGCACTGTGTCAGCAGATACTGTAAAGCACATATAACACTTCTGCAGCATTAAGCATACGAACAGTTCCATTGATGTTATTATTCGTGTTGCTAGAAGTACTCACATGCTTAAGATCAGAATATGCTCAAGCGCTCTACAGATTTGGAACCAAAACACTCATCACTTTCCAGGATCAAGACCTATTATTCTACAAATGCATAATGGATACAGTAAGTTTTGTGCTCCCTTTGTGTATAACATAACACAACAGAGCCCCAAAACTTAAAACCTATAACAAGAACAACAGCAACATCAGCATAAACTCAGTTGCTGCTGAAAAATGAAACAGCTGGGTTTGATTTTAATCTGATTTTTGCCTTTTCCAGTACATGTAATTTTAAAGACCGAGCATCTGGAATTGGAGTGAAATAGTGAGGGAGATTATGTACTGATATAGGTAGCCTATAGACAAGAAATTATTTGCTAGACATTGAGTGTCAGTCTTGGTATGATTTGATAATGCATATATTATAATACTTGCAGAAACACAAAAACTACTTATGGAGAAAGCTGTCCCTGTCAAAATTATCCAAGATATTTGCTCATCTTCCACAGAAAGTATTTCTGGCATCTGAAAATCAGACAATAATCTAAAGATCTCTTGGAATGTATTTGCCATTAATGCAATGACAGCACTGAACAAAACCAGATGTAGCTCCAAAAGTGATCATAACTGAAATAATACTTAAATCTGCAGTTCTCAGAGCCTTTCCAAGGAATTCTTACTATAAGAGGGTTTCAAAATCTTCAAATATTTTAATAGTACTGCTAATATGCTGGAAAATTTAAAAGATCAAATTCATTCATTAAGATGGCTCGAAACTGAACTGGCACCTGCTGTCACTGATCAGACTACGGAAAACAACAGCTTCTACAGTTACCCATTCCGGAGGGAGGAAGGGGACTGATCGGGCAGCCCCACTGCATACCCTATGTACCTATATACCCTTTCTCAATGCACCAAAGTCATCCATTTTATCCTCAAGTCTGCACCACCAGTGGCTGCTGGTGATAATTTATTGCAAGAATGCCTGTTTGAATGAGGAAATGTGGACTACCGGCAGCAGAAGAGTGATTAAGCAGCATGTGTGAACTATATATTTTAATTATTCTGTGTAAAGGAATACATACCTGTGCCTAGTTGATCAAGATGATGGCAGAGGTGGACTTCCACACAGGTAAATTGGATCAACACACTTAGTGATGGCACAAAC
Organism: Amazona ochrocephala; assembly: GCA_039720435.1. NCBI lineage: Eukaryota > Metazoa > Chordata > Aves > Psittaciformes > Psittacidae > Amazona > Amazona ochrocephala. The sequence continues at coordinate 22,861,237 of CM077876.1, forward strand.
CAAGGAGTAAAACAGGAGTCAACCCTGGTACAGGCTGCTAATGCTGTGGGAGTCACAAGCTGGTCGCATGCACTTTGTGAGCCAGATTCACTTTCTGAGCTGTGGAAGGCACGTAACAAAACAGCAGTTCAGTAATTCCAGGATTTTATCACCTTACAGCAGAACTTGGCCATGTGCTGTGCTGGTTTTCCGACACAGCCAACGTCATAGTTTTCTAATTGCTAATGTCAGTGTATGTGCTTTTTCCCAAGCAGAACACAGCAGACAAGTTTGCAATCCAACATTGCTTTTATCATGCTGCACTTTCAATTTACAAACTGTAACTGCAGAAGCAAAGTGTACTTACAGAAAATAAAACCAAAACATACCAGGTATCTTTAATTGCTGATATAGTGGAACACAGTACATTACTCTTACTAAAGCTGTAAGAATGAGCTGAAAGTTAATCTGGTCAAAGAAACATTTCTTTCATTTTAAGGAAACCAACTCACAACCATCAAACTACTTCTATGCATAAACCCTGCCCCCTTAAGCTTTCTTTCCTTTGTCCTTCTCACTCTATAGAGTCATCATTTAAAAAACATCTCCAAGTATCGTAAGCTCATCCTGGAGCCTTTTACTAGCACCTATTACAACATATTAACTATACATTTAAAATGCCATCCTGCTGATTTTTTTTTTCCATAGCTGTGCTCCTGACACCATGAATTTCCAAGCGTTATCTTTCAGTCTCCTGAGAGACACTAACACTACATCGCAATTCTACAGGTTGCTAAGACACCACTGAAGTACAAATAAACTTTCTAATTTAAGCCAAATCTACCCTTAATGTTCCTTATACCAGCTCCCTTTGCAGTTTGGCATTAAAGAGTTTTAGTTTGATTCAAGAAAGCTAAGGTCATATCCTCAGTCAAATAATGATTTTATTTTAAAAATAAAATGTAATGAAGGACTAACTAAGGCCAACTTACTATTTTTGTCAGAAAGCGATTAGCTTTTACAAAGCACTTTGAATAAACATTTTAAAGACATTTTAAATGTAAACACAAGTTTAAATTGGTTTTCAAAGCAACGTCTTATGCCTTTAGGACCAAAGTTTTCATAATTCCATGCACGTCAATACAAAATTATGTACAAACATAGTAGATACTCAAGATGTTCAGCTGCAAATGCATGAAATTCCATGGATAAGTAAATTTATCACTATTATTTTGTGTTATGGTAGCCAGCTAGCATGGTATTCATTTATGGAGCTCAAGTCCAATTTCAGATTTGTGGACATAAATGAAAATACTTGTGTAACAGTAAAACGTAATTAAAATTAGCTCGTTATCAAAGAATCAAGACAAGACATCAAGAATGGATTAGGTTTGTGAAGGATGAAAGACAGATAACTTAATCAGATTTTAGGCTGAGAAAGTTGGGGCTGTTCAGCATGGAGAAGAGAAGGCTGTGTGGAGACCTCAGAGCAGCCTTCCAGTATCTGAAGGGGGCCTATAAGGATGCTGGTGAGGGACTCTTCATTAGGGACTGGAGTGATAGGGGTAACGGGTTCAAACTTAAAGAGGGGAAGTTTGAGTTGGATATGAGGAAGTCGTTCTTTACTATAAGGGTGGTGAGGCACTGGAATGGGCTGTCTAGGGAAGTTGTGAATGCTCCATTGCTGGCAGTGCTCAAGGCCGGGTTGGACATAGCCTTGGATGGCATGGTTTAGTGTGTGGTGTCCCTGTCCATGGCAGGGGGGTTGGAACTTGATGATCTTAAGGTCCTTTCCAACCCTAACTATTCTATGATTCTATGATTCTATGATTTTCACTTGCTTTCCTGTGCTTCTTTACCTCTTCAAATTGCCCGTTCACATTTCAAAAAAGGTGTTGTAGGTTTTAAGAACTGGCACATTAGGAAATAAAATTATTCTTTGTGTTTACATGATAAAACATCTATGGGAGCAGAGTAGGGTCAAAGAAATAGGATGCTTTGCTTTGCTCTGCCATGGATACTCCTTAGATTGTTTGGAACCAAAACATGGAAGCAAATCCAAAAGCCGCCAAAATTTGTATGCTGATTTAGACCATTAAACACTTCTGAATCTGTGAAACTGGTTAGTTCTCTTAGAATAACTCTTAATATTTCAATTATTGTTGCTCCTTGCATTTTGATTAGAAACAGAAGTTCAGGGACACACAGAATTAAAACAGAAAAAGGGAAGAGAGGTGCAAACAAATGTTAAACTACGAGGAACTTTTTTTATTTTTAATCACGTTTTAATACTTTCAGTTAATACTTAATTTGCACAAACAGCTACAATACTATCTGCAATAACAAAGAAGGACATTTATTTCTAAAATTTGAGGTTTATTCTAAAATTATAAATTTCTTTTCCTTAGAAGCCTATTCCTCGAGTCACCTATCAGTGACTCAGCATTTTAATTTCCTTAAAGATGTTTTTTTGGAGATGGATCTTTTTCATAAAATAAAAGCCCAAACAAAATCTCTAAATACTTACTTAGTCGAATTTTATATACCTGGTTTTTATTTATCAAGCCTTTTACTATGATAGGACCTTTTCATTTCTCATTGTCCTGGGCTCAGCAGTAGCAGTCATTTTTCTCCTTCTTGGTAGCTGGTGCAGCGCTGTGTTTTTGATTTTGGGCCTGGGAACAGAGCTGATAACACCAGTGTTTTCAGTTACTGCTTGGTGATGTTTAGGCTGGCCAAGGACTTTGCGAGTCTCATGCTCTGCCAGGGAGGAGGGGAAGCCGGGGAGGAAGGAGAGACAGGACACCTGACCCAGACTGACCAAAGAGATTATTCCATACCACAGCACGTCATGTCCAGGATGTAAAGACGGAGAGCAGAGACCTGGAAGGGTGGTGAGGGTGCAGGGTGGGATGCACTGGTGGGGGTGCACTGCGTGGTCGGGCTTGATATTGGATGGTGAGAAATTGTATTCTTTTCCCTTGTATTTTCTCTTGTCATTATTATTATTGGTGGTAGCAGTAGTGATTTGTGTTACACCTTAGTTACTAAACTGTGCTTATCTCAACCTGTGGGAGTTGCATTCTTTCGATTCTCCTTCCCATCCCTCCAGGAGCGCAGGGAAGAAAGAGTGGGGAGTGAGTGAGAGAGCGGCTGTGTGCGTTTATCGCTTAAACCACGACACTCATTCATAACCATAATGATTACAGGGCAACATAACATGCCTGATGCAGGAGGAAATGTGGCTGGAGCTTCGCACCAGGGAAATAATTTAAAGCATTTAGCCATACTTTGCTCCGACCTTTTCTGCCCCACAAGCAGCAAACCAAGAAGAGGTAATATTCTGGAAGTTAAAATGACTGGAACAGTAAGATTCAAAGTGACTCACGGACAATCACTATAGAAACGAAGAAGGCCCACCACTAAAACGATTTCCTAACAAACTTCAGAGTTCAACGATATGCTTAAAAAAAACAATCAGAGTGAAACAGCAAATGAGGATGGGACAATGTTGCTCCCTAGGACAGAATTGGCCTTGCATCCTCTCCCATGCAAAGGAGGGACAAATTCTGGCAGCGGAGGACTGAGAAAAGCAGGACAATGTGGGATAAGCTATGTTTTAGAAGGGAAAATCACTCTTCAGAGACAAGACCACCTTCTAGAAATCATTTAAAAAGAAATGCAATGAGGATTCTTTCATCACTGTTTTCCTATCTGCTCAGACTTTGTTCAAGTATTATCTGTGAAGGAGTCCATTTGATTTTTACTCAACCAGAAACGATATCAAGAATTATGAATATATAGCCCCTATGTCATTATGAAAATAAAAATATAGTAACAGTATAAACCAGTTACAGTACAAAATATACTGAAAGCAGCATTTAAATTACTATAGTATTGATTTAAAATAGAACTGTAATAAGAGATCACAATATCATAGAATCATAGAATCATAGAATAGTAAGGGTTGGAAAGGACCTCAAGATCATCGAGTTCCAATGCCCCTGCCTTGGGCAGGGACACCTCCCACTAAACCATGCCATCCAAGGCTATGTCCAACACCACCTTGAACGCCACCAGGGATGAAGCATCCACAACCTCCCTGGGCAACCCATTCCAGGGCCCCACCACCCTCACAGTAAAGAATTTCTTCCTCATATCCAATCTAAACTTCCCCTGTTTAAGTTTAAACCCATTACCCCTTGTCCTCTCACCACAGCCCCTAATGAAGAGTCCCTCCCCAGCATCCCTATAGGCCCCCTTCAGGTATTGGAAGGCTGCTATGAGGTCTCCACGCAGCCTTCTCTTCTCCAGGCTGAACAGCCCCAACTTTCTCAGCCTATCTTCATATGGGAGGTGCTCCAGTCCCCTCATCATCCTCGTGGCCCTCCTCTGCACTTGTTCTAACAGTTCCATGTCCTTTTTATGTTGAGGACACCAGAACTGCACACAATACTCCAAGTGAGGTCTCACGAGAGCAGAGTAAAGGGGCAGGAGCACCTCCCTCGACCTGCTGGTCACACTCCTTTTGATGCAGCCCAGGATACGGTTGGCTTTCTGGGCTGCAAGCACACACTGCCGGTTCATGTTCATTTTTTCATCAACCCACACCCCCAAGTCCTTCTCTGCAGGGCTGCTCTGAATCTCCTCCCCGCCCAACCTGTAGCTGTGCCTGGCATTGCTCCAACCCAGGTATAGGACTTTGCACTTAGCATGGTTAAACTTCATTAGGTTGGCATCAGCCCACCTCACAAGCGTGTCAAGGTCCCTCTGGATGGCATTCCTTCCCTCCCATGTATCAACCGAACCACACAGCCTGGTGTCATCGGCAAACTTGCTGAGGGCGCACTCAATCCCACTGTCCATGTCACCCACAAAGATGTTGAACAAGACCGGTCCCAACACTGATCCCTGGGGGACACCACTCGTTACTGGTCTCCAGCTGGACACTGAGCCACTGAGCACTACTCTTTGCGTGCGGCCATCCAGCCAGTTCTTTATCCATCGAGTGGTCCACCTATCAAATTGATGTCTCTCCAACTTAGAGAGAAGGATGTCATGTGAGACAGTGTCAAAGGCTTTACACAAGTCCAGGTAGATGACATCAACTGCTCTGCCCCTGTCCATCAGTTCCATAGCCCCTTCATAGAAGGTCACCAGATTGGTCAGGCAGGATTTCCCCTTAGTGAAGCCATGCTGGCTGTCACCAACCACCTTGTTGGTTTTCATGTGCCTCAGCATGCCTTCCAGGAGAATCTGCTCCAAGATTTTGCCAGGCACAGAGGTGAGACTGACTGGTCTGTAATTCCCTGGGTCATCCATTTTCCCCTTCTTAAAAATGGGGGTTATATTTCCCTTTTTCCAGTCATCAGGAACTTCACCTGACTGCCATGATTTTTCAAATATGATGGACAGTGGCTTAGCAACTTCATTTGCCAGCTCCTTCAGGACCTGCGGATGGATTGCATCTGGTCCCATGGACTTGTATACATTCAGGTTCCTAAGATGGTCCCGAACCACATCCTCCCCCACAGTGGGCCCAGGGTCCCCACCCTCACCGTCCCCGCGTCTGCCTTCCAAGACTTGGGTGGTGTGGTCAGAGCATTTGCCGGTAAAGACTGAGGCAAAGAAGTCATTAAGAACCTCAGCCTTCTCCAAATCCAGGGTAGCCAGTTCTCCCGATAGCTTCTGGAGAGGGCCCACGGTGCCCCTAACCTGTCTTTTATTGGCAATGTACCTATAAAATCCCTTCCTGTTATCCTTAACATCCCTAGCCAAGTTTAATTCTAAGTGGGCCTTAGCTTTCCTAACCTGGTCCCTAGCTTCCCGCACAACATCCCTGTATTCTTCCCAGGCCGCCTGACCTTGCTTCCACCTTTTATAAGCCTCTTTTTTCCTTTGAATTTTGCTCAGCAGCTCCTTATCCATCCAAGGAGGTCTCCTGGCCCTCCTGCTGAACTTCCTTCTAGTTGGGATGCATCGCTCCTGAGCTTGCAGCAGGTGAGCCTTGAATATCAACCAACAGTCTTGGGCCCCCCTGCCCTCTAGGGCTGTATCCCAGGGAACCTTACTGAGCAGGTTCCTGAAGAGGCCAAAGTCTGCTCTCTTGAAGTCCAGGGCAGTGAGCTTGCTGCACGCTCTTCTCACTGTCCTGAGGATCTCAAACTCGACCATCTCATGATCGCTGCAATCAAGGCTGCCCTGGAGCGTCACATTCCCAACCAGCCCTTCCCTGTTGGTGAGGATGAGGTCAAGCATGGCACCTCTCCTTGTCGGCTCCTCTATTACTTGCAGAAGGAAGTTGTCTTCCACGCAATCGAGGAACCTTCTGGATTGCTTGTGCCGGGCCGTACCATCCCTCCAACAGATATCAGGGTGGTTGAAGTCTCCCATGAGAACAAGGGCCTGCAAGCGTGAGGCTGCTCCTATCTGCCTATGGAGCGCTTCGTCCAGCAAGTCCCCTTGGTCAGGCGGTCTGTAACAGATCCCCACAATAACATCACCCATTGCTGTTCTCCCTTTAACCCTGACCCACAAACTCTCTGTCGACTGCTCACCTGTCCCCAGACAGAGTTCCATACTCTCTAGCCTATCCCTAACATAAATACCAACTCCCCCTCCCTGTCTGCTGGGCCTGTCTTTCCTAAAGAGCCGGTAACCTTCCATTCCAACACAACAGTCATAGGTGCCATCCCACCATGTTTCTGTGATGCCTATGATATCATACCCCTGTAGACGTGCACACATCTCTAATTCCTCTTGTTTGCTCCCCATACTACGGGCATTTGTGTAGAGGCATTTGAGCCGAGATCCAGTTGAAGCTGGCTCATTGGCTGGAGCAGCTGGAATATCTCTACATTGCTCCGAATGTTTACTGTAGGTGCTGCCAACCGACTGGGTGTGTTGGGATGGAATGATGCCCCCCTCCCCCAACACATCTAGTTTAAAGCATCCTTGACCAGCCTGGCAAGCCTCCTACCAAATCCACTCTTCCCCTTCTTTGTCAGACCAGCTCCACCAGCCCCCAGGAGATCTGGCCTACTATATTGAGTCCCATGGTCAAGGTACCCAAACCCCTGACTATAGCACCACCCTTCTAACCATTTGTTAACCTGCCCAATCCTCCTAGCCTTTTCAAGGTCCTGCCCTGTATCCTGGAGAATTGACGAAAAGACAATCTGAGCTCCAGAGCCCCTAACCACCTCTCCCAGAGCTCTGTAGTCCTTCTTTATGGTATCCGGGCTACTGCTATCTATATCGTAGCACCCACATGTATTACCAGGAGTGCGTAATAGTCAGTGGGACCGACTAGAGCAGGCAGCTTCTCAGCCACATCCCTGATCCGAGCCCCTGGTAGGCAACACACCTCCCTTGAGCCTGGGTCAGGCCGGCAGATGGGTGCCTCTGTGCCCTTCAGAGTAGAGTCCCCGACTACTACGGTCCACTGCTTTTTCCTGGCAGCACCAGCAGTGACCTTCTTTACCAGTGCACCAGCTGGTTGCGCCTGGTGGGAGCACTGTTGCTCATCAGCCCCCTGCAGGATAGCAAAGCGGTTCTGGGTGGGGACAACAGATGTAGGAGGAAGCCCCTTGCTTTTAATTACCCTCTTCCTCCTTTTTTTGTTGTTTTTTTCTGTTACTGTTACCCAGCAAATGAGCAGTTTTTAAAGAGGACGGCAGTCCTTACAATCACTACCGTGACCCTTCGATTTTAAATTAAATCCCATTTAAACTTTTTGCCTAGTAGACTTCCGTCAGGCCTTTAGCACTGCTACTTTATCCTTTTACCTCGCATAGAGCACAGAAACCAAAGACACAGCCCTTCCTCACATGCTGTGCACAAACAGAAAATAAAGCAGCGTTACGGAAAACCCAGGTAACTTTCTATTAAGTCTTGGTGACCAACAGCAGGAGCATTAACATCATAGTTAGATCTGACTGTGAAATCTAAATCTGTGCATGGAATGAATACAGTATATAAAAAAATTCCAACATTCTCTTGGCTGCTTTGGAGCTACAAAATGACCTGTCAACTATCCACAATTTTTCAGCTGGGGAGAAAAGGAATATCAGCTTCTACTGCTTTGTGTTTGGCACAAACACATGCTGAGAGATGGGTGTAGCAAAATCAGAGGAAATTCTAAACAAAAGTGACCTGACTTTAATACTAGAAATTTCTTTTTGTCCTTTTTTTTTTTTTTTTTAATCTATGAAACAAAACTTTCAACATAGAAAATACCTCCATTCAAAGTAATCATATATTATAAAGTATGATAGCTTCACATCAAGCAAAACAGTTCAATTTAAATGTATGGCAACTGGGAACAATGATTTAACACTGACCTGCATTATTCTTGTTATTTTAAGAGTGGAATATTTAAACCAAAACTGCCATTTGTGATGAAACCGCAACATGGGAAAATATCCACTGGGAAGAAGAAAGAGACCACTTAACTCATTTAATTTATGACTCAACTGCTGGTCTGAACCCAAATTGTTAGAGGTCAAAATCCAGTACATCAGTTACTTTGAATAAAAGCTAAAACAATTAGCAAGAAACATGATCATGATTCCTCACTTTAATTTTTAAAAAGTAGCAATTTAAGGCTTATTTAAATGTTTTTGTACTTGTTTCACGGTTTGTATCTTAAGGCATTTTCAATTACTATTTCAAATTAGTATGTCAGTAATTATAAAAATACTGTTTACATTACACTGGAGATGCACAAGTATATAAAACATCTTGTAATGTAAGCCACTTAAACAAAGAATGATAAACTCCTCCCAACCAAACTAAGGAGGAGCGTTAGTGTCTCACCAACCAAACGGAGCTTTAAATTAAAGTAATTTTGATTATAATTTGCTAGTACTGAAACACAAAAATGCAACCTCTGAGAATATTTTATAATAATTTCCTTTTAATTCCCTGTTTTAAGGTCTTCCATAAACAGTAATTTATGCCATATATGATTCCTTCAAGAGACACTATGCTGAATCCCCAAGGGAATGCTAAAGTATTTTATTTAGATCTTACTTCAGATTTGTTCATTCATTGAATAAACATTGATAAATGTTCATTCAAACCTTATACATTCACTGAATAATGAACGGTCTGCAAAATTCTTAAAAATAAACAATATATACATAAAAATTATGTCCTTAACCAGACAGCTCCTTGGTTTTTATACTTCTAATTAGTTCCTGATTAAACTCAGAAAAAGCGTGCATACCACAAGATTTGGATCATGACATCTTTGCATATTCTTATATTCATTATTGGTTGACATACCTCAGCCTGCCAGCTACTGCTGAACATATCAGCTGGATCTACATCTTCTCACAAACCTCGTTGTTTTCCTGTCACATGAGCCACAGAAGTTTCATACTTTATAACTGGTGCTAGGAATCAGTAATAAAGTACTTAAAACACAAGGGACCAGCACTCTGCTATTAATAATTAGCATATCATAGAGGTTGCCACAAAAAAAAAAACAAACCTCTGCAGAATTTGAAGGCAAAAATATCCTTGAGGAGCAGCTTCGTGCATATGGTAGCTGTTAGTCTGACCCAAAATGCAAGATCAAACTGAGAAAATAAACTTCAACAAATCTAAGCATTTTTGTATTTTACAATTAATAGTGAATTAAATTTGCTAATCAATCACACAATTACAGCACGTAATTAATGTAATTAAACACCATGAATGTCCAGGATAACAAAGATTCTCTCACTTGCAGATCCCTCAGTCTTGAAGTTCCCTAGTCTAACACTTGGCACTAGCTTTGAGCATGGCTCCCTGTGGCCCTTCTCACAAGTCTGTACCATCTCATGTTAAATGTCTGTTTTAGGAACAAGCCTAGCATTGAAATTTACCATGACATGGGGTAGTCTCTCCCAAAACCAAAAAAGTTTGGCATTTTTGGCCAAGTAGAATCCAGAATACATTTTAGGGCTCCTGGTCACAAGAAAATACCCAAACTGTTAGAGGTACGTTTGTTTGATGAAGCCAAAGTTTCAGCAAAGTTACTGCCAGCAGAGATTCCCTATATGCTACTAGGCATCTAGAAAAGTTGGCTTTCTCTACAAGTCCATGTCATCTGTCACCACCTCCTAACAAGGCTTTCCTTTAATAGAACATGATGATCCTTTGGGGCTTAACTGTTACCTTAAACTTGTTTTGTAGCTGTAACTATATGCATTTCAGTGTTTGTGAAGAGTCTCAAAATCTCCAGGTCAGTGACATGTGAGTGGTATGATCTTCTTGAAGACACAGCCAAGTGTCTTCAAGAAAGCAACAGTGTGCCTCAAGCACCGTACGTCAAAGCTTCATCTCTGAGGCTTTTCTGACCTGTTAAGTTTCTCTGAGAAGAATCACTTTAGGCTGGCCACAGAATCACAGAACGGCTTGGGTTGGAAGTGACCTTAAATATCATCTAGTTCCAAGCCCCCTGCCATGGACAGGGACATCTTTCTGAACAATTTCAATTCATTAGATTATTGGATCTCCCTGAATGAAACACTGCATGCAGTGATGAACCCTATTTGAGCAGTAAACACAATTAAACTGCCAAAATTTTGATGAAAAAAAATCTACTAAATTTCACTACTTCATTTTCAGTTCCCACCGAGTTCACATTTCTGTGGTGTTAAGCTGACCAGGAAGGCAATTTTGCCAAGGTCCCACATTCAGAGGAATTAACCTTGTCTAAAACACTTAACTTCTCAATGATGAAACTGCATTCTTTCACAATTAACATCAAGAAATCATTTCCAACCTGATACTATTAATGGAAACCAGATGTTCAATTTTCTTCATTGATTTCATTAGCCATGTTCATATTTCCTGATTTCTCTGATTTCTGCAGCGTCACATAACATATATGTTGGATGCTGCACACTCATTCAAGCATGTGTTCATACACAGGCAGCAACAATCAGCAAATACCAATGATCCAACAGGGTCATTCTGGGTTTTCTGCTCTAGCTATACAATATTAAGAAGATCTTTGTACTCATTTCTTCTCACTTTACATATTAACCAAAACTGGATGAATGCAAACAGAGTATTTATCATTGTACATTGTTCCCAGCTGTAAATATAATGAAATGGATCCCAGTGTTTGGAAATACTGATTAATTTTCTTTTTCTTTTTTTTTTTTTTTTTACTGTTAGCATTACAAGCAAGCTTTGTAAATAACAATGTAATGCTCTTGAAGTACTCAAGTTTTGTTTAATATATTTAAAATAGTCACTTGGCTTATTCTACTCATTGACTTGCACTGAGAACAAATTAAAGGTGATGTATGGGGAGCACATGGAAGAAAAATGTTTACTACATTATACAATGGATTGTGCCTCACCCTTCTTTTGTTAACTAGCTAATTTTACTGCCTTGTGCAGCTAAGATGTTTCAGTATATGGCCTGTTTGTCTTCATTCAACAGTAATCCTTGTATTCAGAAAATGGATGAATGTTAATGCTGCCAGGCTGCCTATAAATCTAAGAGAGCTCTTTTTGTGCATAATCCATGCCCTTGCATGAAGATGAACTACAAGTCTGGGGGTCATTTAAGACCAGCTACTCTTACCGCACATGAAAACAATATCTTATTTCCTAAGTCTCTTTAAAAAGATCTCTCAAGAGTGTAGCATCAGATTTCTGTTTTTCTCTCCTCCTTTAAAATTACCTTTGGTCATCAGCCACATTCTGACTGCTATTCAGGACAATCCTCCACAGGTCGGAGGCTATGAGCTCTTTCTGATCATTCACAAGGTTGATACTTGGTAGCTGTAGTTCACAGACTTTGCTTTCTGACAGACTGAATTCCCGGAATGCAACAAATGATTTCTGAAGCTCATCCCAATACTCCAAGCTGCAAGGAATCTGTGATAAAAGGGAGAAGGCATAGTTACTTTATTCTTTATCACAAATATAATGGTATTTACTGTACACACTAAAAGTGGTTTTCAGTTTATTTAGTAAACTAAATAAAAGCTGTCATACAGAAAATCAGAATTTTAACCACTACTCAGTTTCTGTGCTATCTTTACTTAAAAAGTTTTTACAACATCATTGCAGTATAAAGCTTCAAACTTTCTCTTGCCAGGCACAGAAATAGGTACTTGTTCCACAGTAACAAATAAGCAAGACAATTCAACTGTTTGTTACTTACATTTTGCAGCTAAAAAATTAATCAGATGTGATCACATTATGGTATCAAGGCAAACTATTTTGAGAACCCAAACCCAATAAATACATAGTAGCTTTGGTTTAATTACATCCCTTATTTTTAAATCTGTATATAAGCCCCCTGAATTATTTCTGGATGTATCACTGGACCTGGAGAGAATGTTATTAGAGACATTTCCAAAGACAGTAGACAGTTTTCATAAAAGCATAAATTTTAAAAGATTGTGTCTTAGGCCTCCTTTTTTCTTCTTTTTTTTTTTTATTTTCTTATAATAGCATGAAAATGAATGAAAGTATGAATTTTAAACAAATGCAAACTCAGTGAGATATGACATTTTAGAATTAAGATACAGAAATCCAGTTATGGCATTTGCACATGCTCAAGAAATAATAAAAGTCAAGTTGACATAAAGCAAATAGTAAAAAAAACTGCTACTACTTTTTTGTATCCCTATGTGTCTGTGTATAAACGTACATATCTAAATAACCAGGAAAGAAAGTAAGAATGTGGTACGGTTGCTAGAAAATCTCAGCACAGTTAGAAGAAAGAGCTCTGTAAGTATTCTTCCTTGCTACTCAGTAAGGACTATAAACCACTTGAAGGTGACACCAGGCTGATTAATTGGCAGGAATAAAGGTTAAGAAGGAAAATTCAGGGAGCTCAGCGGTTCAAGCTGGAGAGGGCAAGAGAACATATATAATCACCAAAGAATTCTGGAGGAATTAACATATGGAACCACAGAGCCTGAAACATGGATTTTTACTACATGCGTCAAGTCACAATGATACCTGAAGACTGCAAAAAGCAACCACAGTCACTAATATTTTTTTAGTTCAGGATGGAGGAAAACCAGCTAAAACAAAAGTGCCTGATAACTGTCTGCAAAACTCTGATGCCAGTAACGTATATAACAGAGAGGAGCATAGCAGTATCAATCAGGAGTGCTGATTAAATTTCAAAGACTACAGTCTGAGAAAAAGGAATTATTTTAACATCAAAAAGCACACATTGTACACATAAAGATAGCAACACATCTGTTTATAAGCTGCATATTCAATTGGAAATGGTGAAGATACGCAAATGTCGGCTGAAAAATTATGAGGCATTATGACAATGCCTGGAAAAAACAAATGCCATTCTCAGACATGTCACGTGAGATACTTTCAAAAGCAAGGGCAAACAAGAATTAACTTGTATAAGACACCAGTGGGGCCTCATCTGGGATATGACACACATTTTCAATTCTTCATGTTAAAAGTGTATTAAGTCACACTGGGATCTGTGCAGAATTGAGGACCAAATGAAGGAAAACAAATGGAACATGATTTTTCTACCCAGAAACCTCAGGAGAGAAACAGTTAATGGCAGAAAAACTCTGCAGAAATACGGATCAAAACAGAGTTGCCCTATGAATAAAGTGTAAGGCTAGAAAGCCAAAAAGAAACAGACAGGGAGGTTCAAGGACAGCCTTTGTGCCTGTGACAGCTGCTTTTAAAAGCTTGACCTGATAATAATCTGAAGACAGTAATAATCACTGGAAGGAGGCTGGGCTTGATGACCCAGAAAACATCCTTCTTGGTTCTGTTAACTAAGAGAAGCATGCTAACTCTACAACAGTGCTGTGCAGCAATATGAAATATTATTGTGTTTGTAGTCTTTTTTGCTCTTTGTGTCACTATAGTTTTAGATTTCAATACTTCTCAGTATTGAATTATTTTAATGTTTAATGCCTGTGGACAAACACTCAAGACCACAATACCACAGCAATGCTCCTACCCTTCAATTACAGATGTATCCAAGGAATTCCCTATGTTAACTATGAACACAAAAACAGCAACTTCCATCATTTGCTATCTTTCAGACTACATTGTGAAGTTATTCACACTCACATACTTATTTTTTAAACCTCTACAGCCTACATTTGATTTTATTTAAAATATTGCAGTACTTGGCATATTTCCTATCTGAATAATTTCTTACAAAAGGTTGCAGGCTTTCATGGTTGTACAGGTATTTCTACATATAGCAGTGTGTATTTCTGAGTATTTTTAAATCTCAGCCCTTAAAATACCTCGAGATTCTTTTGGAATCTGATTCAATATATTTGAATAGCTGGTTTGGTCTTGTGCCTCCTATTGCCTATCAACACCCAAGTTATCTTATCCTGTTAATGAGTAACACGTGCACAACAGAAGTCCCATGAAGCTATCCTATTATTTAGGATATTTATTTCTTTTAAATTACACCTCAAACAAAGCTTCCTTTGTTTTAACATGCAAGTCTCCCTAATGTGAATTTCACAAAATTGGATTAGAATGGCAAGTAGTGGACACTGAATAAGAGACTAAGCAAGGTGATGAATTCTATTCCCACTAAGATTAATGATCTGGAAGAACAAGTTAAAGAGCACAATAAAGGAATTTTGTAAGTAGCACTACAATAGGAAAAACATAAAACTATCAGTAAGGCCATTCATCTCTCTTTATATATACACATATGCATATACATATGTATGTGCATGTATATATATATTTTTTTCTTTTCCCTAAGAAAAGTAGGTACTTCAATATTCCTGCCACTTAGGAGCTTCAGGATAACCTCTTAAGTGAATTATGAAGAATTTGGAAAGGCATAGGAATGACCGCTGGACTCAGCAGTATGAATAGCCAGAAAGACCATATCACCTAACAGTTACAGCAGGCTGCTAAGCATGTTGAAAACATTATTCCTCTTTATTTTTGCTCACAAATTTTGTCCTGTGTTGTAATATGTCCAGAAATCTACCAGAGCAAGAGACAGCATGTTTTGAGATGCCGTCTGCACATTAGAAGTAAAAGGTCAAAGACACGCTTTATGTGATTGCCTATACAAAATACAGCTCATGCTTTCGGACTGTCTAAACTACAAGCTTTCTAGTTTGAAGCTTGCAAAAGACTTACTTGACTTAGTGTCTTTGATTCCTACATATCTAGCTTTATTTGTTCTACAGGGTTTATTACTAATGCCTGATCTGGATAAGTTTAAGGAAAGATGGTAGCTCTGGGCAACATTAGCTGCCAAAAATAATAGTTGTGAAAGCCTGGAAATGGGTTATAATGCCAGAACTGAGTCATAGGCAGTGGGAATAAGTGAATTAGCTGCAACAAAAAATTCCCCACATGTAGAATTAAATATGGTGCTTTTACCTTTAAATAGTTTAATAAAACCTAAGCTATAATTCAGACAATTGTTATCTGTTAGAAAATGTGAGCGCTAGCACTGCCCCTATAAAACTGAACACTAACAAAGCACAGCTAACCACAAACTTCTCTGCCAAAAAACAAGCATGTTTCTTCAACAGACACTTCTCCATAGCTTTTTATTTTCTTCTCTAGTTCTCAAAGACAGTTTATATCACAAGGATTTTATTCACCTGTAAAACGCAGACAGAACCATCACTGTACAGTCCCTGTCATGTGTGCATAAAACTGTTATTTAACTCGGATTTAACCAAGGATCTCATAGTTTAATTTTGCAAGAAAACCCTACACTATGACAGAAATGTTTGTTCAGAAGGATGATTATGGCAACAGAGAGCATAACAGGAGTCAAATGCTTTTTTTTTTCAGCAGCATTAACAGAGAACAGAAGCAGAAGTGAAAAGCTGCATGAAAACAGCCTGAACACTACGTACTTATAACAAAAACTGTTAATAAAATAAATACATTTAAAGCAAAGCAGGGGTTTTGAAAGTTCCTCCTTAGACATGGGAGATCTGATAATTGCGTGGCACTGCTCTGATGAAGAATGGAAATGGTGTATTAACAAATTCTGATAGGAAGGAAAGCAGTTTCTTCCAAGTGACAGTTTCAGTCCCGCCTCTTGCGAATACAGGACACAAAGAAGCCACTCAGCTGAAAGAGTTGCCTTGGAGCAGAAATCTTTGGAATTAAGAGTGTGCGGATTCCTGTTTCCTATGAATTTCTTGTTTTGTCTTCTTTTAAGGAAAAAAGTTTCATATACACTACATTAACACAGACATTATGAGAATCATGTTTGTGAACACACATCAACTCTCTACAAATAGAAACTATCTCAACCTGAGCAGAGCTGAAACCTTTATCATATCCATTTCACAAAAAAAGAAAAAACCTAAACCAAAAAGAAAGTCAACAATGCTCTTAAAAACCTGCATCCCTCAAGAAATGTCCCATGTTTGTCAACCTATTAGCAAGTCATTGTTAATAATCAACTGAAGCATGACCATTAATGCACTGCAATGTGATAGAGCCTTTTTTTTCTTATTCTTCATATAATGTTTACATATTACCTGTACCAGAATCAGTTAAGTCCTTTTCAGAAACCAAGGGTCAAGAAATGCTATAGAACCTGTTAATGCTATGTTACATATCAATATTTTTATACATGTGTTGTACACGCTATTGACCACATGGATACCCCTTGTTCCCTCATAAAGTTATGTGTAATAATAAAACACAATGGGAGACAAATGCCTGTTGATCCATATATCTGCTTTTTAAAGGCTTTCATAATCACAACATGCTTCTAGATTTTCCCATGTCCTGATGCTATCCTCCCAGCTTTAGAATACTTTGCTAATTTGGATTTTAAAAGCTTTGGGTACACACCACTTAGCACTAGGTATGTTTCCATAGCTAAGCTCTCTAGCTGAGCTGAGGGCCAACACCAGTGCACTTCCACAAGATGCTATGTTACCGCAAATGATCAATACCTATTATTCACTATACATATTGTCATAATGCTAACAGATCTCAGATAGAGACATCACTGCCATTTGCGACAGAAATAATTAAAATACCTCAGTTTCTCAGCTAATCGCATCTTTTCCACAGACATCTTTTTTGTCTCTAGGAAAAAGCTACAGCCATCTGCCTACTGCTTTGAGGTTGCTGAATGACTGCTATATAAAAGTATTATTGCTTTGTTACTTAAATACTGGAGCATAAAATTTTTAAATCAATATGAAAATGGATTTTTAGCTATACATTTGTAGATCTCTTAGGCTGCAAAGTACATCTTGTCCAACTGAGAAAGAAAGATATTAACAGCTGGGTTGCAGAATGTGCTTAATGTTGTTTTCAGTGATGCTTCCTTTTGATTCATATTTTTCCTACAAAATAAGCTTTCACAGAATAAATGTTCATTTCTTGAATCTCAGTCCCACAGATCGTGGGCGCTTCCTCTTGGAAATGAAGTTATTCTTGTTCCAGAAACAACTACTGTACAAGAAAACGCACACAGAAGACAGGAAGCACGTGTGTGTTTTATCTCCTCCAAGCAGGGCCACCTAAGTGAATGAGAGGCAGAATACAGTACAAACTAGCACTTTGTGTAAGACACCAACCCATGCTGAGATTTTAACTCCAACTTCCTGAGCATGAGTAAACTGATTGCTCTGTCATAAAGCTATTCTGTTATTAGGATATTTTTCTGGTTTAGGGCCAACTGCCTTAAAAATACAATTCTCCCCTTAGGTGAACAGTAGTAGTAGGAAATAAAAAGCTTTATCCAGATTTTTATAAGGGAAAAAATTCTGGCAATAACTACCAAGAACTTTACTTTCAAATTTGGTTTGGAAGTATTAGTTATATAAAATAGCAAAAGAAATATATTTTCCTGTAGAAAAATACATTACAGAGAAATGAAAAAGAAAATTAATATTAAATAGAATAAAACCTCTTTAATATGCCTGTTCACACAACACACACAGTCCAATCTGACCAGCGGAACAACATTTTGGACAACTGTACAATACTTTAACATCCACACTCCTGTTTATCTTACGTGATTGACACTGCGAAATCGTGCTACAAACCGAACTGCCTGTTGGATAACATTTTTTTAGCCTTCCTCAGGGCTAAGATTGTATCATATCAGTGTGGAAAACAGCCTCTCCTGGCAGAGCTACAGACCACCAATTTTCCCTTTTCATGAAGGTCCAAATAAAATAACAAAAAAAAAAGATGCAGTGGTTTACAGTGAGGTAAAAATTCAGCCGAGTATTAGTAGTATTAAGATTAGCAGTAGTAGTAGCATTAAAAACATTCTCGCGGTACAAAGAATTTGCTGTCCCCCCAGCTCAATCCCCTTTGTGTTTTTATGATGGCTTTCTGTACATTGAAACCATTTTGACTTGTCACATACTTGTATATTTTGGGCAGTTAAAAGTTATTCCACTATGGCTCACTCTCAATTTTCAACACTCATGAATAATCAGACACCACAACTATAAAAGTGCTTAAAAATTATTCCATGTCATTTCTTCACTGAATTTGTTTGACTTCTCTTTGAATTTGATTAAGAAATTTTGTCCTAAAGCTAGAATGTTTAACTTATAAATAATCACTAAGATCGAATATGCAATACCTGCTTAATTTAATTTTTCCCTATTCATACTGAGGTCTTTAGCTGAATAATGAAAATAACTACTATTTTGCTTCCTGAGTAATAGCATCCACCTTGGCTCTTTCAACTCCATTTAACAAACTTATTTATGGTCCTATTAGCATATTTATTTCATTTTATTCAAATTTACATCTACACTGCAGTTTAAAAAATAAATATTAAATACTTATAATAAATGTGTGTAATAGATGTGAAAGAAAACTCCTGTCTTCTGAGGGAAACTGTTCTTTAAAAATACATATTTGCCTTTTAGCTGACTTTGGAAAAAACCTTCTATACATCTTCAACTAATAGACGCTATAAAAAACCCTTTGTAATATTGGAACCAGTTGAGAAACCACAAGCATTCAAATGCAGGAAATCATGATTTTATAACGTTTTAATGTGATCTACTCTTGGGAAACAAAGTTAACCAAGCCCTATTCCTACACAGGAAATATTCCACTGTACAGTTGTAATACATTGTGGTGAGGGGTACAGCTGCAATTTTTTCACCTGTAATGCCCCACTGGTATTGTGGCTTACTGAATTGCATCAAGATTGCCTTCCTGTCCGGAAAGCCCTCTAAGTACAAACAAGACTCTAAGCCCAAGTTTTATTTTCCCTTGGTATCAGAATATGGTAATTTAAGAGCCCTGAGAAATGCTTTTTAACCTTTTAGAAGAAATATGTAACATTCTTTTATTAGGAATTATGTTCTTTGCCTTTTTAAAACAACATGTGACCAACTTATCAATTTATCAGGCTAGCAGGTTCAGAGCAAATGCAGGTGTGTATAGTAATGTAATCTGTCACAGATACTGGCTTTTTTCAGTATGGAAAAATTACTCTAAACACACTAAAAGCTTTTGTTAAGAAAGCACAGAACAGCGCTATGCTGTAATTGAGACTTCTGCAGGACATTTTAAACAGGAAAATGATACACTACTAGGTGTCAAGCCCATTTTTTTTTACTAACTGTCATTCATCTTGAGACTGAGTTTACGTGAAGATCACTTGCTTTTCTAATAGAAAAAGCAACAGTATTTAATTTAATTTATTAGTGTCAACGTATTGTTGCAAGTATTGAGAAACAATAGCATACAGAGAGATCTTTCTTACATTATGGACTTACCTACTCCTTGCAATACTCCTTATTTTCTTTTTCTGATACAGGAACAATCAGACACAGTTTTCTAAAGGCTTTTCATTTTCTAAGCTTCAGTATTTATTAATAATGCAAGCACTATGCTGTTCATATGTTGTCACCTCTGGGATTGAAGGTAGCAGTCTATTAGTATATAAAGTATGGCACAATTTTCAGATACAGGCTATTTTGACCACATATTCTCACCACAGTAAAGCCTGATTCCTACAAGAAATGTCACAAAATCAGCGTACAGCAGGAAGGACTTGGGTTTGCAAAGTTTCATAAATCAGAGTTACAAAATCTGAAAAACTACAGAGCACGAGGAGAGTGTAAATCTGTCATTAAGATAATCTGATGGTTTCGTCAGCCCTCTGGCACCCGGCAGAATTTTCACTGGCTCAGTAACCCCAAAGGGTAAATTTCAGTGTGATGCACAGGCAAATTATGCACAACTTCCATTAACATTCCCAACAAGTTACGCTTAACTCCCTGCAGACTGCACAGAAACTGTAGGCCAAATGATATAGTCTCATCTTGATGCAGTGAACACTAAGATCACACAGCAAAGTAATTAAGATTATACACACAAAATACAGTAACAAAATAGTAAAGTCTGAGATAATCCTACTCTCGGGCAAGGAAGTTCACAAATAATGTTTAAAGCTGGAATTTCTAAAGCGAACGGGCTCTGTTTCACCATCTGCTCAAGACTTACTGTATAATACTGCAACTCTTTTAGCCCCTACTTCCTTCCTTGCAAGAAAATGAAGACAATGCTTATCATTAATAGTCAGAGTCTTAACTTTGGGAAACGTGCAAAACTCTACACAGCATCACAAAACTTGCTAGCATCAGGCTACAAGCCCTCTTATACAGACCAGTTGTTTACAGGATGACCTGCATCCATTTTGGATGGATGTAAACACTGTTTCTACTGACAGGAAAGCAGTTTCCTACATTATAGTTACAGGCATCTGTCACAGTTCTAGTTTATCATCAGATATGCTCACTAATTACACTGTACCGTTTCAAGCTTGTTGCAACTCTTCACACAATAGAGCGCTCATAGAAACTCCATATGCAGTCTATGTATAGTAGGAGTAGGACTAGTACAGTCATTTTTAATAACATCAAAAAGTAGAATTAACAAGAAATTGAAGTTTTGAAAAGCAGAATCCTAGTCAAAACACCAAATTTGCCTTCTGAGTAATCCACAACAGCCCGACAAACTATTTCACCATCCATCTAAAAAATCTGATTATTTGAAGACATATACTGAACTGTGTGGAAGCAGAGCTAAAAATTTGCAAACCGAAAGGTTTATTGATAAGCACGGTTGAACTTTACGGCTTATTATCTAATAATACTATGAACTTAAATCAGTAACCTGTCACACACAAATCATCTGGATTTCCAAAATAGTTGTTGCTTTGGGAATGTAAGAAATAAATCAAACATGAATAAAATTTGTGGTTTCCCAAAAAGCTTTTTTCCCAGACTCTCAAATGCCCAGCTGAACACTGTAGCCCCAACAGGGAATGAAAAGTAAAAAGGAAGCACAGCCAGCCAAAAATGAGGTATTCTCTGTTAAAAGGAAAAATGAATGTCTTTGACATTGATCATAATTCTTTTCCTGTTGACTGTCATGTCAAATTCTTCCTGGAATAATGACTTACAGTAGGTCTAATGTCAGTCATTCTTAAGCTCATGCTTCCTTAAGCCACTGTTTAAACAACCACAAGGTGTTAGAAAATGACTGTTTATTGGCTGACAGCATTGAAAAAATGAGATTCCAGACTGCAGAGCTTGTCAATGCTTTATTTAAATAACCTAAGCATGTAAGGCAATGCAACAGACAATTCTCTGAATCCACATTTTTTGAAGCTGGAAATATTTTATGTTCTCTTACAAGGGATTTCACCATCTCAGCAAATGCTCTCAGTGAATTTTACCAGAGTGGTTTTATTTACGTAGTCTTTCCTCATTAAATCTCAGTTAAGCCCTTGCAGCCTCAGAACTACACTTACTGACCTGATTTGCTCCATCAGACCTTGAAATTTGGTTAATTTAATCACCACTTTTCTAAACCAGAAGTGCTCTGTTTATTAGGACACTATATAAAGAAGAAAGACCTCAGCACATATTCATCTTTTCATTAGCTGTTATAATACTGACTACGCTTGCATCCAATAGGAATTCTAGCAGGTACACAAGGGAAACATCCTCAAATACAAAAAACTTGTCAGGGTTATAGTTCAGCAGATATTTTAACTTCCTATGGAGAAATGAACAAATGTCATAGATTATCTTCCTTTTGTCTTGTAAGCTTTAAGAGCTTGCATCTTTCACTGGTTGACAATCCAGAAGAAAGAATTTTAAGTCTCTGTTGGTGATGCAGCTTAAATAAATCAGAGAGCTCAGAATTTGGAGCATTATATATTATATGATCACTTTGATTAGACAAATCTGCTTTTCTCCACCTTTTAAATCCATAACCACTTGTGTAAATGTTCTTGTGAGAATACATAGCTTTTTTTGAGATATGGAGCAGTGCCAGCAATATCCTTTATTGGAAAGATACCTCTACAATGGGTGGCAATCACTAAGCATCTCTGTAAAAAGTTCACGAGCCAAAAACAAGCCTTCAGCTGCACAGAAAATCATTTGCATGTTCTGTTCACCCTCCTGCACAGAAAAGCAGAATAATTCCCTGACGGTGTAGAAATTGCTTTCCTATTTTGCTGAGGTCTCTCCCCTGCCAACCCAAACCTGTAAACCTCATTCTTGGTAAAGATAAATGACATAAATACGTGGCCCAGATGAAATGAGAAAAGTAAACCAACATAGCCTAATCAGAAATGAAAACAAATGTAAATCTGAGATTCTCAGACGGCAGGAAGACACAGGAAGAAACTAAGTGCATAATGTAAGTACAGTTTTAAGCCCCATGGCAAAGATACGCAACAGCACTTTCTTTGAGCTTAAACGTCTAAATATAGCCAACTCCATATTGTATCTGTACAATTTTAAAGTCACTATATACCAGAAAAAACAAATTTTGCTTGAAAGCTATTACGAGGCTTCAAAGTCCTCAGGGGAAGACATTTTATGCACAGATTCATAAGAACGAGAATTATGACCACCAAGAGATTCCATTAACTGCTATGGAACAAGGACATCATAGAGCAAATAACAGACCTTTTGCACAATTTTTGCTATATAAACTACCTGCATAAGAGAGTGTCCTAAATGTAACACTACCTTTTGGAGCAAGAACAGTAGAATTTGTCTCCCTGGTTTCGTGTGCATAATTTCTGTAAGTACATAATAAAATAGGCTTTTAAACTTGCTAATCCACGTATCTTCAACCCAAGACATTCTCTTACCAGTAATCTACTGGAATCATGTAAAAGTTTCACCTCTTGTAACTGAGAAAGTCTCAGAGAGCATCCCTTTTCATGTACCAATATAAATCTTCAATATTTTAATTAATGGCATTGATATTTCATCTTGCTTATTACCTTTTGAACTAAGTTTTTGAATTTTTTTCCAGGTTTGTATTTTCCTCTGCTTCTATGGTGTGAATATGATTCTCACATCAACACCGTTCCACCCTTTGCCCTTGAGGATTTGGGTGGTAATGGATTAACCTGGTTTACATTGACATTAGATGGAGTCAGCACTGGGATTACCTTCACTCTTATGAAAGGTGTGCTGTCTTAAGTGAAGCTATCAGTGGAACATGCTTTTTCTTCTTGATGTATTTTAAAAATAATCTTAGCAGCAGTCAAGATCAAATGGGTATGCCTTTACCAAAATTTGAGTTCCTGTTTGAAGGTCTTTCTTCTCTGTAGATGCCCCTTATGCAAAGGGTACACCAGTGGTGGCTTAGAGCAGTGTTAATCACATAACTTGGACAAAATGCAGCCTACTTACTTTTTCTTCTGGTAAGAACATGAAACTACTGCTCTTGTGTGTATAGTCCTTCACCTCACAATGATCTTTACTAAGATATTTAGCTGCATTTAGAGCTTTCCAAACACCAACCAAAAAAATCTCACAACTTGGAACACAGGCAGCCATTAATAGAAATAAAAAAGAAAACTGATAGAACAGACAACAGTTGATAGTTTTGATCAAGGAACTAGAAAGATGTTCAGTTTAAAAGACTGAGGAATATCCTACATCAATACCACATCTCTTTCTTGATACAGAACTCAGTATTAACTTTTTTTCCCAGTTAGCTACATAAGGTTGCACCCACAAGCACAGTGGCAAAATGTTTTCTGCTTTACTTAATTGATTTTGTGTTCTGAAAATAAAGCCTGGGTATGTCCTTCATTACTAAGAACTTGTGAATATTACCACATAAACTTTGAGAAGGTATATTCAGAACAGATCTTGGCAGCGATGTAGCAGGAGGTACCAGGGAAGTCTAAAGATGTTTTCAAGAATGATAAATCACAGAGAGCCAAAGAACATTTGCACCATGTGCAAATGGGACAATGAGGGAAGAAAAATTAAATAGAATGGGGTTGCATTGTCTGGTAAACAGGAAGAACAACAAGTTCAGATACTCAATCTCCCAAAAGAAACACAATCCTGATGCAGTTTCTTGCAAGTGCCTTTAGGATTCTCTCTCACTTCCTTTAAAAAAATAGATCAAACTTCTATTTCAAATCACTAAAGAAAACGCAACATGCTGTGCCATGGCAGAAACATCGGTTTCTTTTTTCCCTTCACAAATAAAAGCAACAATGTTGGGATTGTAAAATAGTACTACAAACAATCAGTGAAACCACTCACCTTTGCAACAACACGAGTAAAAGGACAAGAATAAGCTCTTGAGACAATCTAGAGATAGCAGCAAGGTAAGGTTAAGAGAAATATATTTTACATCAACTCTTATAATCTGAAGCTGTTCACTTCTCCTTTGGCTACAGCAGATGACCGCAACTTCAGTATCTAGAGAAATTCTCTTTATGGTGATGCTTTTGCAATTTTCAGGAACTTAAATAGCCATCAAAGCAAAGAAACTTCTAAAACCTACCCATGAATAAAATTATATGCCTAAAGTTTAACAAAGATAGAAAGCTTGATGAAATGTCACAGCAACTTACTCAAAAAGAAAGAACATGTAACTTGCAAACTTTTAATTCAGGACAAACTACAGAAGTGCACCTTTGCCTGTGTCTATGCAAAGTAAAAGATTGAGGGAAAGTGGTAACACAGCTGGTGACATTATGGGTCCTCTTAGCATTTGAAAGTATACATAATCCCGGGAAAGTTTTAAAATGTATTTTTAATGTACTTCATTATCATTGTATTTAAATTCAGAACCTTTTTTCAAAACAGTTGAAGTTTTGGCTTGCAGATGTTCATCTAATGTTTCATGTCACAAAGTGAATAAAAGTGTTGTCTTTTTTCTCTTTATATTTAGTGAATTTTCCATATGCGCTAACTACGCAGTATATTAAGAAACAGACATATATCCATATGGGGGAAAAGGGGAGCTGACAAAAGACCTCCTGAATAAAAGAATCTAAAGACTGTGATGAGCATTTAGTAAATGTAGTTTACCCAAAGAATTTGAAAATCAACTCTATATTACTTATTCCATCCATCTATGTTAGACTACTAGAAGAATGCATACTGTCCAAGTTTAAAATGGCTGTTTATACACACTGTGCAGAGCTGCTCTGTGTAGGTGCATGGCCATTTCCGGAAAATATGATAAATCACCACCTAGAGCTAGGCAACAGTTACTGCCATAATTAATGGCCCACTACCAAAATATGGATCCTCTTGCAGGCCTTTCTGCACTGCGTGCCCAAAATCACAGTTTTTTAACAGATGCCCTCTAATTTGGCTGATATCCTTCATCTCTTCCTTGTAACTAAAAGTCCAAGCTAGTAAAATAAGACTAAGAATTAATCAATCACAAAAGTGACAGACCTTAAGAAGAAAGTGTGCCACAGTAAAAAGCATTATGGAGAGAAGGTATACAGGAACGCTCGACCACAAACCTAAAACAAGACTAATGGAAACAGTTCTCTGTGGTCAATGTATAAGATTAAATTCAAATCTGAACAATTACATGAAGACCAGTAGAAGCTGACAGAACGTGAACACTGATAGCTGAGTGCTTCCCACTTTCTATCTTACTGTCCAAGGCAATCGCAGGAGAAATGAAAAATGACTACAACCGCCTTCTCTTCTCTAGACTGTAGCATGGAAGTACAACGCAGCAGGACGGGTATGCTACTAGAAATCCAGCTGTGTATGCCCACTTGAAGACCCAACATTCCTCCTGTACAGGGTCATACTATTACACAAGCACGTACATTATGTGCATAATGTCTGTTATCTATAAGGAAAGCGTAATGTAATTATACCAAAAATTTGATGTGCTGTGCTCTGAAAATACCATACTGAAAGAAGGTAAATTGCTGGCTTTCATAGCAACCTAATAGGGTCATCAAGACAGCATACCATAACACAATTTTGATCTTTGATTCAAACCTCATGCCAAGTGGTGCTGATTTTTTTCCATTTAATTTTAATTTTCATATAACTAAAAGGAGCTGACATTTGACTGTCTAGAGGGCAAAGAAATTGGCAGGACACTTACATGATCTCACTAACTGTATGCGCATGGTAATAACATTATACCATTTATCTGAGGAAGATTATCCTACTTATCCATAACTCAAAGCATATTGGTGCATAATTCGATTTTAAAAGCAATTTTTAATGTTATAGCAATAATGAAATATAATTCAAGATTTCTGAACAAATAGGAAGAACTGGGAGATACTTATTTCCCTTGACTCACAACACTCTTCTAACAGGCAGACTGAAATAAAAATGAAGCGACAGACCACATTTGTAATACAAAAAGGAATCTGAGATTTAACAAAATTAAAATTGAGCTAAAATCAAAATAGCTATGCAAGGAGTAAGTGAATTTATAAAGATGAATTACACTAGACAGGAGAGAATGTAGCTACCTGACAGTGTATTTTGGAAAGCAAAAATTCTCAGAGTTACAGATAAATGTAATTGTGAGTTATGGTCTATTTTTGGGGCGTAGAGTCACACAGCTGCAGCATTCAGCTCATCTCTGAAAGCCAGTTCCATGATCTCATACAGTCAAACTGAAGCCCACTTCAACCCTCTCAAAGCAAAATGAGAGAAAACAGATCGTTGCTTTCTACCCCACAGATCTTACTAGAAGAAGGACAGCCACCTGTCACCGTGGAGACATGAGAGGAGGGCTGGATTGGAGATTTAAGTTCAGTGATTGCAATGAGTCCTGGCAATTTCAGACCAGGTCATTCCTCAAATCAAATGAAGTCTTTAAAGACTGATGGATGAAATCACAGGAAGCCAGAATAAAAACTCTATGCGCTTGCAAACCAAAAGTGATAGATTTGGCTATAGCTTATTATGCCATGGAAGAACGTTACAGGTAAGTGATTAAAATGTTTGCGCAAGTAGTTTTAAAACCAAAGATGTAGTCAAGCTGTAGAATTTACCTCCTAGTGATTTTACAGAGCTCTCCAGGTTTGTTTTGTGCTCATTTTTAACAATCCCACGTTTGAAAACTTCACTTTACAGCAGTAATGTTTTCTTTTGTCAATAGAAGTAGAAAACTCTCATTACCCACCTGAAGAACATCTCCAAGGTCAGCAGTGCTAATATCTGGGTCTTCAGTGGTATTAAAAGGAACAGGGTTAATTCTTACAAGAGTGAGCACTCTGGGTTCTGGATATCTCCACAACATCATCCCTGGACTATCCTCAGTTTCACTGTAAAACACAACTTCGTAGGCACCAGGCAGTTTTTGTGCTTCTGTAAAATGAAAGAAAGCTATAATCGGTTATATAATTTCTAGATAGAAGCATTCTGGTTTATGAGACCAAAGTAGTTGAAAATAAACCCCTCAGGATCAAAAGGAGAGAAAATAAAAAAGCAATTTCCCCGACTTTTAAAAGATTACAGCTTAATGGAAAGAAATCAAAAAAGTATTTTCTTTTCAATTCTAGCAGATGTCTTTTCAACTGCTTTTCCAAAAGCCATAAAGTTGTTTGCTGTAAGAGGCAAATAATCTTTAATAGATTACTACTGCATTTACTTTATAATAAAAAAAGAAAGAAAAATAACACAAGAGTGATAATTTTCTTCTTACCTGCATCTTGTATATACTGGAACAGGCCAGTTCTCAGATCATCTGAGGTATGCTCAGGTTTTGAGGCCTGACTCCTTTCCGTAGAAAAACAAGTGGGGTGTGTAGGCTTAGGTATCAGTTTTTCTACACTGCCCTTTTTAGTAAGGTACTGCCACAGAAGCTCCTGGAGAAGAACTAAACAGTTCAAATGCTCCTGACCCCAGAAAACCTAAAAAAAAAAAAAAAAAAGAAAAGAGAAGAATAGAAAAGAAAAAGCTAAAACAATTACATACAAATATTTGGTCATTTTTGACAAAAAACAACTTCCCCAAAACAATAGAAACTTTATATGGCTTTCAGACTGCCCTACCTATACCTGAATTGCTTGCAAGTATCCTTAGTATGAAAATAAAGCACAGGAACAACAAAAAATCTCTACAAAACCATCTGGCAAATTTGCCCTTTTCATCAATCAAAGGAAAGTATTAATTATTACCACTTGCGACTGATACTGATGCTGCCTTGAAGAGCACAGATCTTAAAAGTCATATGCAAGAACTTACAGCTGAGTGCAGTACATAATGCTAGGACTGGTCACAAGTTTTGCAGCTTAAGATACAACACAAAAGCCTTAAAGATGCAAACTTTAAGCTGTTCAACGAGCTCATTTGTCCAAAAGTGGAATTCTGGAATGCATTAAAAACCAAGTGAACTGGCAAGAAGATGACTAGAATGACATACAAAAGATCATCTAAACCACAAATACTGAGTATATACAACATATGAATGGGATGTGCTGTAAGTTCTTACAATGAGGTTTAAAAGTGTGAAGTTCCGAAGTTTAAACCAGAAATTTACAAAAATATTTAATAAAAACTGGCATTTAAAGTCCAGAGGGTTCATACACTTTACAGCAACATAATCAGGCAAGTAGACATCCCTCTCTCCCAGCTTTGAGAAGCAGCACTGCTTTTCTGAAATCAAACTCCTATTTGAGAGAATCACATTAACAGAGGCTAGTCCCTTAGTCGTCATGTGCAGGAGTGGGCCCAGAAGCAACAGGGAAGACAAGGAAGCAACTAAGAATTAATAAAGAAATAAGAATTAGAACCAGTGTGGGATCAAATAAAAATAATCAGACAGTAACTTAGAAGTCCATGGTATGGGTAGCAGTAAAGAAAACAGGTTAGGTGTGCACATAAAGAGCAGTGCAAATATTCAAATATGAAAAACAATTCAGAAGATGCCTAAAGGGAGTGTAATACATCTGTCATGAAGGAAGCGTTTCCTTCCCCTGCATACAAATGTAAGACCACGGAACAAAGACTCTCGAAACAGAGCTAAACAGCCAGTCCTGACCTAAACACTCCTGGGCTACCAGGGCACGAATTTAGTGCATCAACTGCATTTTCTGAGTGCGTCCAAGATCAGGGTCCCACCCTTAGTTGAGCACCACCTCAAAGGAGCCCCATATCACTTAAGCTGATCACAGGGGTTTTAGTCCCCAGTTGACAGAGGATGGAGGAACACTTTTTCTCTCCCACTTCTGTTAATTTTATTTTTAGGCAGCTGGAACTCCAGAGCATGGAACTCCTACCACAACATTCACAGATGAGGCACCGATTTCACGTAACTTCTCTAGGCTGGGCTGCAGTACAAATTTACAGTGGTAGAAAACGAGGTCGCAGTTAGAGCTGTTAATATCATTAGCCATAAATAAATTAATTTGAAACAGAATTGCTGATGCTTTTGTCAGCATTCTCAAATTTATTCTGCCAGACCAAATACTTAAAAGTTTTCTTCAAAAGCTAATTACCCCAGGGTATGCTCTAATAATAAATGGCTATCTCAGATTTATAGATATTTTTCTGGCCCTTGTCAAACCCCCAAATTTTGCGATAAAACTCCCCAAAACTTTAACAAGTAGATCTAGTCAGACAAGTACCTGTAAATAACAAATAAAAAAGAAGCAGAGAAACAAACTGACTTTAAAGCTACAGTTTTTAAAAATGTGCATTATTAAATTATCCCTATTCCCAGGGCTGTGGTTTTAGGAACTTTTAATGCCAACTCTGGGAAAAGACCTAATGACGCAACTAAATGTCAAAATTTCCTTTCTGTCTTTTATATGCTTGATTTATATATTTATTTTTAAACACTTGGTGTGTATAAATATTACAATAAAAATAATTAAAATAAGACATATCTTAAAACCCACTTGTTTAAGCCTCACAGAATCTATTTTTCATTTCAAGAACTCCCATGCTTCTTGGACTGATTTCAAGTTATGGGCACTTCCAAAAAGGAGAAGATAGCATGGAAAACTGAATATTAATTGCTACAAACAACAGCTTATAATTACTCCCCTGAGAAATTGGTGTAAGTTTAAAAAGAAAGGATATGCATTTCTTAAAGCTATCCCAAAGTATTGCAGATGCATAGCTCATGGACAAACACACACATAATAGAACAGGGTCCTAGATATTAAGTGTTAGTAATTTGATCCGGTAGCTTAGAGGGAACACACGCATACAGCTACAATACATGACTTAAGCCGTATTAAAAAGAACCAAACCCAAAACATTGTACACAATTTTTCAATCAACAGTTTTAGGTGAACGAACAGATACTTATTTTAAAAGGTTAAATAAACCCCACCCGAAGCAAACAAGCAAACCCCACCAAGCCAATGAACTGCTGTAGCCTGCAATTTACTTATGAATATTTCATGAAATTTATTTATAAAATCTCAATCATCCAAAGCCAGTCCAGTTCAATAGCAGAACCATAAGCAGCTTATACAGACCTGCAGCAGTCCTCCTCTCAGATCGATGTGTATTTTTGGAATAGACTGCTCGGGACCAGGATCACCACTGTGTTTACACCACTTGGCTTCCACATTAACCGAGCAGCAAAAAGGGCCCACCAGAGACCTAGCTCTTTCTTTGAAACTTGTTTTAAGTAGGAAATCTTTAATGTCAAGGACGAAAGATGATCCATGGATTCCTAAAAAGAGAGAGAGAGACAATTAATCCTGCTCGTAGTTATTCTTCCAACATTCATGCGTTTATTTCCTGAATGCACTTTACCATGAGCCAGGGAATCTCTGCCCACAAGAAATCATGCGCACAAATAGTCCCACTGACTTCCATGGAAATTGTTCGGTGGGCAACTGCTCTCCTCTCCAAGTGAGGGCATCACAGTTGGGCCACAGGACTTGTGATTTTATAAATTTTATTGTGTTTTTTTTAGCTTGTGTCTTCCAATCCTATTAAGCATACTTTATATGCAGTTACGAAGCAGGTATGTCTCATGCTCATTCCTTACGTAGAGCTATTTGCCAAAACATCATGACTTCTTACATGTGTGAGTATTACAAGGTTTATGAGAAGAGACATTTTTCATTAAACTATGATTTTTTTAAAGAATATATTAAGAACAAGAACAGCTGCTTCACTTGATTATATTTTAAACTGTTAGGAAATACCTGTTTTGAATGATTCTCTCTGCTTTTGTTCAGGTTAGTTATTCTAAAATATTGCCTTGCTAGACTTTAGAGAGCTGAGCAGGAGAATAAGGGTAATGTCTGAATTCAAATAATTCAAAATAATTACTGCAACTCAAAATCTATAATGTGTGTTTACAAAAAAACCCAACATTTAATCTAAACTTTTTACATCATAATCACCTGTACTTTCCATAGCTTTATAAAACATAAAAATGATAAAGGCATGTTAGGTTTCGGACAGAACTTATGTACTCTCATTAGATACAAATATTTTAGGAAAGAAACACTATCTAGAAATGTCAGATCTCTTGTGAATTTAACTTACTGCAAATCACCGTTCAAGAAACCAAAACATACTTAATATATCTGTATTTCTTTTGTGCATTTACATGAGAAGTATTACATCAAGTTTGGGTTAACTTTTTTGTTTTCTGGTGCTCGTACTTGGACTCAAGACTGAATATTGAATGTCACCATACTTTATAATGCCCACAGCTTATTTTTCTAATGAAACAGGACTATTCACAAAAGGCAAATGATTAAAACACATCTAAGGCTTACATACAGATTTTTCAAGGTACAGTTCCATTTCATATTTTCACACTTTTTCTGCTAGAAAAATCCCACAGAAACACAACTCATTGTTTTGAATACATGCAGTAAAACTCCTACAAATCTCTCCTGGAATCCAGAAGTTACAGGAGTTAACGCTTTCATAATACCAAGAAATATTTCGTGACAAAATATATTGGATTTTTCTCTTTTTTCTTTTCTTCTTTTCTTTTCTTTTCTTTTCTTTTCTTTTCTTTTCTTTTCTTTTCTTTTCTTTTCTTTTCTTTTCTTTTCTTTTCTTTTCTTTTCTTTTCTTTTCTTTTCTTTTTTCTTTTCTTTTTTCTTTTTTCTTTTTCTTTTCTTTTTTCTTTTTTCTTTTCTTAAGCCAGCATCCACTAGGAAGTTGATGCAACAGTCCCTATAGCGATCATGGCACTGAATTGCACCCAGCCTGAGTAGGAACCACAAAAAAGAATCTCTCCCTTGAGCAGTTTAGAGTTCAGTATGAAAGATCAAGGGCTTGAGCAAAACTTCATCTTATGACGACCAACAGGACTGGGGTCAATGATTAGGAAAGGGGTTTTAGCTCTGGGCTATTTAGGTTGGCTTCTGAACCCCTGGGTCTGGTCTCATGCGAAACAGGTTTATACCACAAAATCTGTTCAGTCTTTTTTTGACACTGAACTTCAGCGATAATCAAGAAAACGTAACATCAGCATCCCCTGACACCTCTCCTTTTGGAGTTCAGATTTGATTCTGTAAACTGTGAAGAACCTTCACATACAGTCTTAAACTGAAAAAGAAAGGGGTGTTTTTAAGGGAGGGCTCACCTTCACCCTGCTATGCTCAGTGCAGCTATTTCAAGAGGCAGTACAATATTTGGAAAAAATTTTTTGTTATATACTCTACACAGAATTTTGATTTTAAAGAGGAGAAATTCTCAGTAACTATTGCACAATTCTGCAACATACAGAAACGTTCTATAGTTTTATCGGAATACGTGCCAAGTTACAGAAATAACAAAAGGGAAAAAGGAATGCCAGAATACAAGTGGTTTTATTTATGTTTTCTTTCACTGGGATTACACTTGGAAGGATTATACTTTGCAGTCTTTTTCTGTTGTCATCTCCGCTCCACAAAGTACAAAGAAAACACAATATCCAGTGGCTTAGAAACAAAACTGAGCACATAATACTGCTGGTTCCAAATCAGCAGTGCCTTTCTCAAATGCTATGCAAACAATGACAAATGCAGACACAATTAAAAATAAGGAAGCATTGGTAAATTTTAAATAAATAAGGTATTACAAGACACACGATGGATTGTGACATACAAATATCATGAAAAGTTTGGAGATTCAGTAAGAGCTTCTTTCTTTTTCTTGTTGCAACCCAGATTGCTCTTGTATAGGCAAGAATCACACCACCATTCTAGAAAGAAGCTTGTTTTAAGATTGCTAAATGCCATACTAACATTGAAAGTATATACTCAGTGAAGTTGCTTTCCTATGACTAAAGCAACCCCCTCAGAAAGCGAAAGATGCAAAATAATTCTCTGATGGTTTCCCTCCCACACATTATTTTCAGTCTCCTTTTCTGCATCTCTCACAAACTTCTATTGTAGAATTCTAACTTCAGTTTAAACAGATTAAATCAAAGTCTCCATTTGAAATGAACTTGAGATGGTAACATACAGAAGTAATGTATCTTCATAAACGATTGCTGTCATATGTGAAAGTTAACTTGTTCTGTTTGGATTACTGTTCACAAGCACCAATGCACTTGCCAGTACGTGCAATAATTTACTTCAAGGAACAAACAGTTTCATGACTTTCAAAATACTCCTCCAAGAGACTAATAAATACGAAGCACTTGCTTTGGACAGTGTTTAAAAAATGCTGCCAGCCCTCTGTTGTCAGCCTCCACCCAGACCCACAACAGCACCACAGTGTGCTGCTACGCTGAGTAAAATGCAATTGACACCAGGCTTCTGCATGTCATTGGAAGAATTTATGATGACATATGGGCAAAAGGAATATCCAGGTATTTTAACTGGCTGGAAATAATGTAGGAGGGTTTGGAAAAAAGTATTTGCTTGGTAATGTCAAGAAATTGACTTGATCGGAAATTAAAGATGTATATCATTACAACAGAATAGTGAAGAAAATTCACTAAAAGAAAACATTGCTTTGATATTCTAACATCTTTTTTTTAGGCAGTAGATACTTGATTTATGCTAACACTTCCAAAGGCATCTCATAGAATATGAGTACCCTAATAGAGTTATAAATATAGTTGTGTTAGGGTTTATATATAACTATAATAGTGCTCACCAATAACAGGAGGCTCCATGTTTGTTAAACTGCCCTGTGTGTGAACAAATTCATTTGTGTGTATTAAAGAAAAAGAGCTGATCCATGTTAATACATGCAGCAAATATATTAAAACAACCCTTGCCTTACAGTAACAATCACTCAGTGTTTAGGCAAAACAGGTGTTAAGTAAGAGTTCTGCCACTTTTCTTGGTTCGTAGACAAAGGGACAGACAATGTTTTGACGTTATGGACTTTCTGTTTTCAAAAACATTTTAATACTGATATGTGAACCAACTCCAAATGAAACAAGTAGAAATGCAGCTGGAGTTTTTCCTCTTCTATTATGCTCTGTGCATTTGTGCTTCCTTAGCTGCCAATCCTGTTTGGTTCATTGCATTATCACCTAATACAACACAGAGCATGACTGTAATTGGGAAGCTTCAGTATGGGAAAAGAGTTTCAAGAAAATGGAAACACATACAATAAATATGGCAAATGGTGCTGGACTAGAGCCGAGCTATCTTTTTAAAAGTCTCTTGAAGCTATTAGCTTTGCTACAAATGGCAATGCTAGGAAGAAAACTGTTTTTCTGAGTTTGGGGCAGCTCGGAAGCAAGCCTGCATCCCAGAGCACAGAGCCTGCAAGCTGTTTCACACTGGGCAAGACGCACACAAGTGATGTGGTCTGCATTGACTGCAGCAGCTGGGAGACTGTGTTCCCACCCAAAAGATTGCTGTGCACATGGAAGTCCAGGCTCTCCCATGGGCCCTTCATACCTGGGTGGCAGAGATACAATCTGGCTGCTGAAGGTATATTAGCAAGTGGTTTTCCTTACTACCTTCTGCTTTAATGTCACATATTACTAAGGTGATAATCTGCAATTCTTGCTTCTGAGCATTCACTCTTATCTGCAACTTCAGTAGCTGAAGTTGCCAAAGATACTAAGCTTTGAATATATAAATATGCTATTATATCTAATATATTGATGCATTTATCTACACGATTTTGTTTCCTTAGGAGGAAATTTCAGATACATCCAGTAATGAGCATTTATACTTAAGCTACACTGCTCTGTCGACAGGTATCCTCTATGAAGCAGTGTCTGAGAAGAAAGGGTAACAAAGCCACAAAAATAATTACAGGAGAAATACTGCAGTTAATTTAAGAGTCAGCCAATTTATTCAAGTCTGGAAACAGTAGTAGCAAACAAATGGTGAGATGTAGTAAAGGACAATTTTCCAGGAGAGGTTTAGTTAACAATCTACTGACCACACTGGATTTCTCATTAGTGTTGAGCTGAATCTCATGATAGTTCATTCTCCCCACGAGAACAATATTTACACATTACCAATTAACTATTCTTTAGTGAAAGAGTTTTTCAGCATTACATAGCGACACATATGGACTCTGTAAAAACATGAGATGTGTAACACACGGTAAACAGAAAGTAATGATCTTAAACAGGCCAAACCCTTGAATTCGTCACTAATAAATGTCCCCATGCATTCAGCAGTCCTGGCTGCTGGAAGCCTGTTTTCTTCAAATACTTCAAACACTAAAATCCAGGAACATTTATTATTTTAATCCATTACAGGCAGTGCTTGATTTAACTTTATTGGTTGTGGTGGTGGTAGTAGTTATAGTGGGGGTAAAGCTATGTTCTTTTACACATAATTTCAAAAGGGCTTAATTATATTTTATAGCCCAGGCCAGGAATCCTGCTTGTTTTGTGTCTAACAAGGTTCAAATGGAGTTCAGGTCAGTGATGAATCAGAACAGCAGTCAAAGATTGTTATCTGTTTGAAATGAGCTCATCTCCCTTAAAGAGTAACTGGCAGGTACATCATGTTCATTACTGCATACTAAATAGCTGAAAAATCTCTATTCACTGTTGATTTGGCAATTTTGGATTTTGCAATGCCTGGTCAGAGAGGGCATTATTAGACTTAAAATCTTAAGGGATCTTCATTTTTGGTCAAGGCCATCTTTGGTATACAAGAATCTAGAATATATTTGTAAAGGTCTCAATTGCCCTCTTATACTCTGATTATTAAATAAACAAAAATACATAATGGAAAACAACAAATATTGTGTTCACCTTGCATCCACGAGTCCAGCTTTCAAAACTGAGTGCTATACTGACATGAGTAACACTTGTTTCTTGCATCATAAACGTTTTATTTTTAGATTATCAGCAGTTTTCGGAGAAGTGACTGAACAGTCTTACTCCTGTGTCACAGATGGGCATGGAGAGGTTTTTAAATTGAAAAAAAAAAACAAGTCTATGTATTTTCATACCTCTGTTTCAGATGGCTGGTCGAAAACTTTGTTTTATTTTCAGGAGATAGCTGGCACCTAAAACTGTCACTGATTTATACAGTTGTAGATACACTGCACTACTAAAAGATCAGACACTGAATGGATGCACGGTAAATGAAGCATTACAAAATAGTGGGTGCCACTCAAAACGTAGCCCTGTATAATTGCCACAAGGTTGAATGAAAATTACAGCTTTGGCGTCTTGCTTCTCTGCTCTATGCTTGATTCACTGGATTTCAACTGCTTTAATGAAGTAAATGGCCCATGAACTAGAGGGTAACTTTTCTTTATAAATAAACCATCCTGATGATCATGCCCGACAGCACCTGAGCTGTTTGAGCCTCTATAACCCAGCGAATTATGCTTGTGGAAGACTAAGGCTTGACAGATATACCCAGGCCACACAAACTGAACAGGTTTCCTTGCAATCTTGGGATGTGGTTCCCTAGGATTAAGG
The DNA here is from genome assembly GCA_039720435.1 of Amazona ochrocephala. Taxonomy (NCBI): domain Eukaryota; kingdom Metazoa; phylum Chordata; class Aves; order Psittaciformes; family Psittacidae; genus Amazona; species Amazona ochrocephala. The sequence goes on from CM077876.1 coordinate 22,898,281, forward strand.
CTAGTCCAGGTCCAGGTTCCGATGTTCCTATCTTCTCCCCCCTTCAATCCTTCCTTTCACACCCTCCTTTACATATTTCTCTGAATCCTCTTTTGTGCTGCCATGGTCATTAAAATGTACCTGTCCAGAAAGCCAGCTGAAGGAAACAATCTTGCTGGAAAGCTTTCTTTCCTGCTGAGTTAGTTTTCAGATCAGTGACCTGACTCAACTCAATAAACAGCTGCCCAAGGAACAGAGCTACCACAAGGCAGTGTGGAAATGTGCAGCCACAGTAACCTGAACCTCCTATGGAACTGCACCTTTTGTTTGGGCAGCAAGGTGGTGATCTCACCCCATAAAAACATTCTTGTCATAGAAAAAGAAGAAACGTTGTCAGTATGTCAACAATTTTAAACAGCTTAAGGAACAGGTCCTTCTTAAAATGAGGCAGTAATGCCTAATATCTGTGTTCTCTACCTCAAGCTCCAAGATACAGATTGAACTGGAGGAAATGCACAGAAATCATTAAATGTATAAAGAAAACATTCAGCTTTCACTGTTATCTGTATCTCCTCATGGATGTAAATATTCTATAGACTTGACTGTACCCACGAAAATGCTGTATCGCCTACTACTGCCACATATAGCACTGGGATCCACATAACAAAAGAAATCCCAATCTCAAAAAAATATGCAATTGCTTTCACAATAAAAGCTGAAGAGATTAAAAAACAACTGTATTTGTTCTGAATCAAATTCACTTGGAGTCTACTTTTTAAAGCCAAGCTATTTAAACTGTAAATGCAGTTCTACAAAATTAGCGCATACTGCCTTGATTCAACAACCTACAACTAACACTTTTTTTCTTTTTTTCCCTCAAGTTAAGGTACTAGTTCATCAGTAGCAATCCTGAACCCTGTTACAAAGTACCAGTAGGGAATCTGACCAGGATTAATAGTGGTACTCAGTCCTGGGATTAGGTGGTGTCTTGTTTCATGGATTTTAGGCCATCTGTTCTTCTCTCCTACATTATACTCCTGCAGAACTATAAACGCACCTCCACCTCAGGGACCATAGAAAGGAATTAGAATTCTTCTGCTTTTCATTATCACAAGATTCAGTAACTCATTTCATTGTCAGGATAATCCCCTTTTACTCTTTCTTTTGTGCTTGCAGGGTATGCCAAAATGACAAATAAAATCCCAGATGTTAGAGGCTTGATGAGGTCTCCACCTTTTCTTGAGTGTTGGGTTTAAGCTACTTGGGACATGGTGTCAAATCTGACAGGACCTTCATGCCCACACCCAATATTCATTAAGGTTTGTTACTGATTTGTATAGCTGTCTACAAGCTGCACTTCCACCTCAGTCCTCAGTGGCCATTTAAATATTTAGTTTGTCCTCTGGCTTTTACTGACAAAGAATTAATTTCCTATTGTTCAAGTGTTGGAAAGAGTTTATATTTCTTTCTAAAAGTAACAAATGTCTTCTGGGTGCTGTAAATGGCTTGTTACTGCTGCATATTATTTTAGGTAGTCATATCTAATTTAATGTTTTATTTCCCCATGGGCTAGCTTGCATATCTGCAGCATCCAAAGGCTATGAAAACGCCTTAGCAGAGTTTTCTCAAGAGAGTCAGTTAACTCCAAAATGAAGCTTGGTCTTTGCTCTACACTAATTAATAGCTTAATTTAATTTTTTGTATTTCTGTAAAAGTATCTTAAGTATGTAATTTCTTTCATGTTTAGTAAAAATACTTGCCATTATCATACGCTCAACTAGTGTTTATTTTTTCCCCTTATTTATATGCTAAAGTAATCATCTCTGAGTACGGGACAAAGAGCTGGGGAATTCCGTCGATGATCTTTGGAATATTTTATGTTCGTAACTCTCTCAGTTCAGATACTGAACAGCAAGACTCCCCTCCTGTGTCCAGCCAGAGCAAAATAAGGCCCCACTGAGAGGCTACAGGCTTCTTGCTGCCTTTCACTTTGGGGAAAGTACAGTCCTCAACCGCTCTCATTTATCTGCTCTTTTGGCAGGTAGGTAGTGCTAATTTCAACACCAAATCTAAATTAACCAAAACCTACATATTTACAATTGCTTTCTACTTCCTCATATTGATTGCTAAAAATTATTTCAACTTTAATGGCATGTGACTGTTCTGGAGTGAGCTACATATCTCAAGTGAGATACCAAGCAATCTCAACTCTGACTGGGTACATGGAACACAAGGGATCTAGCCACTTTGTAGGAGATGCCACATACTTCATAGGACAAAAATAACTAAACCAGGTCTAACAATAGTTCTTGAACTTGGGGTTTTTGGCAGCAGTACAAATAAGCTGCCAAAAATGAGCTAAATGTCTGTTATTTGCTTGTACAAAATGGATACAAGTTTTAATTCGCAACTTTAAACCACAAAGTATAAAATGACTACAGATAAATATTCTATTTAACATCAGTATGACTTAAAGTGCTGCCCTTAAGATTATCGGAAAAACAATACAGGTAGCCTCTTATAAAAATTAATAATATTTTTTTTAAGTGGACTTTGCTTTGTTTTTTTGCCAATACACTGCATCACATTCCACAATAGTATTACTTTACTAAAACCAAAATACTTGGGATTTCACCATAAGCACAGAGGAGAACATAAGTATTCTAGCAGAAATAGTAACCATGATGTTATAAGTAACTATTGTATTAAAACATGAAAAATGTCCAAAAAATGAAGTCCCTTGACACACTAAAGGTTTAGGGTTGTATAACAGTGCAGCAGGATATGCAGAAATTGAGGTGCTTTAATTTGATCCAACTGCAATGCAAGTGTTCAACACTTACAGTTTATTTTGTTGAGAGTGAAATAATTCAACTAATTAGTCCCTCAGTTTTTCAGAAGCTACATCATTTCACTTTCATAATAAATTAAGAGGAAAAATTAAGACAGAACGCCTTGAGATTCCACGATTAAACCAGGAGAGTCTAGAGGGGAAACTGATAATTATATATAAAAAAGTTACATGGCAAGCTTCCTTCTTAATTTCAGCTAAAAAAATCAAAGCATTACACAGGGTCACGCACTTCTGTTTTCCCCCTATAAGGGAGGAAAAGCCGACAATACATTCTTGCGAGTTTTTTTTCTAAATAATTCCTAGCAAATAGGATTCCTTACAAACCAACCTCATCTCGTACACTAAAACTCATCTGGAAAGGGGTCGTTTACACTGTTTATAAAATACTGCCACATAAAATGTGTAAAAAAACATATTTCACTAAAAATAGCTTGCGTAAGTAAGGGATTAGAGTAGTTTCTACTGCTATAATTGTTCCTTTGTAGTTTTTTCCAAGATGTTTTTGAACAGTGTTTTTAACTATGTTTATTAAAGTCAGCACATCAAAAAGGATCAAAGAGAAAGCTAGTGAGAACCAAAGAAACCCCAAGCGTATTGTGTTGTCTCACTGGGGAGTTATGCAGATTCAAGTAAACAAGTGCAAATTGTTGAGGTTTTAATGAAAATTTTCTACAATTATTGTATCTGAAGTCATTCTATATAATAACATCTGTACAGCAGATGGCCATACTGTACAAAAGGCAAGCAATGCTCCTTTTTCTTCCTCTGTTTTAACAGTACATCTGAGATGACTACTTTTGTCATTGTGCTTAGTTTGGTTCAGCAAATAATTCGTAAAATGCAGCTGCTGCAGATGGTCACAATAGTTATTTGACTGTAAAATCAAAGACACAGTGAAGTATTTGCGTATTAGTTTCATTCTATAAAAAAAAAAGCTGACATTAACCCTGTTCAGCTCAAAAGGTATATCTATAAAACCTTTTGTAAAAAGAAAAATAGTGAAGAACTGCTATACTTAAATACTCCCTGCTCCCAAGACACAGCTACTGTACTTGTTTAATTGAGTTACCTTGCATAATTTCTTTGCAATAATGAAATAAATCTTGTTAGTAACTGTGGTATTCTTCTAATGTATTTTTAACACAAGATTATAATACCATTTTCCCCGACTGAGTAATTTATCTTCTTCCCTGAAGTTATAATTTCCACTTTGGTTTCTATCAGCACTTCAATTTCAAATTAATAGTTTTAAATAAAAATACGACAAAAAAAAAATTGAAAGATTTTTCCACTGTTTCAGTCAGTTTTGTGAAAGTGTCTTGCAGTTCTTGACACTTAAACAATTTACTGCTCCACCATAATAACATACAAAACCTCATGCACATGTATTTCTTTTCATAAAGCAAAGATAAGGCAACTTCAACTGGAAAAATGTGAAAAAAGTCTGTTGATGTCTAATTATTGCCTCATTATAAGTTATTCATATAGAATGACTGATTTCCATTTTCGTTAGATTCAGCATCAGTATTGCTTTACTTAATAATGCTTGCCAGACTGCAAATATACTGAAGATTCATGTATAGCTTGTGACATGAAAAATAAAACTGGCTTCCTCAGACTGCCAGAAGAATTAAAAAGCAGAATTTCGTAGAGGAATATTTCTGAGGCTTAACGTGCAAGACAAGGTATGTCCTCCTCCTGGGAGGATGAAAAACTCCAGGGTAAGTGATATACACTGCTGAGTTTGCCAAATTGCTTTATAGTACAGTGACGGAAGAGGCTTGGCTTTGCTATATCGAAGCTTGCTGTGGACACCACAATGTACCATGGGACAGATAATGGTATAAATGATAGAGGGGAAGTTATAGAAGGAAAGAGGATTATTACACAGAAAGAAAACTAGAACTATTTAAAGGACATTAGAAAGGCCTTTTACTCAGTTGCATTGCTTTCTATGCTAGATTGCGATCCGATTGGAAAAGCGTGGGAACGCAGGCACTGTTCCTGCCTGCGCTGCCGTTTGTTTATGGATAAATTGAGAGTTTCAGGCTCCAGCACATTCACAGGCTTTCATGTTCTACAAAACTTAAATTTTTCATTTTTAACTTTTAAAACAATAAAGAAGCACTAAAACTTGCTGGCCTGAGGAGAAATATTTCTGATGAAAAAGAAATAAATCACCACCTTCCTTGGCTTAAAACTTGTTCCTCTCAGCTACAGACCATTTTACCTCGCAAACTGTTCTCCCAACTACCTACATCTGGCTCATCTCCACATCATGTAAATGTACCATCTTATTAATTTTATTAAAAGACTAATAAAAGATTTTACAAAGACACAAAAAATGTCTTCATTTTAAATGAGTCTCTGGTATCCTGTTAGTTGTACCCAAGGTGTAAAGTTTCCTTGCAGTTCTGCAGTAATGAGGCCAGAGCGCCCATTTTCCCTGGGTGATTCTCAGCTGTGCAGAGGAAGCATGTAAAAATTGAAAAGTTCATAAACCTGAAGAAGAATAACAGTATGACCCACTATTTACATAGAAGCATATCTCAGGGCTCTGAACAATTATTTTCGTAAGCAGGAATATAGAGTCCTATCAAGAAAATGTAATTGTAGAGTGAAAACTGTCAAAATGTTGCCCTTTGAAGTACGTGCTGAATTATCAGAATACCAGAATAGTGGTACTTATAACCACTATTCCAGCCAGAATTCCATCAATAAATTAGTAATTACAAGCTGGGGGACATTAACTACAAAATTAAGCACTCCTGGGTGCTGCCTTACTGAAAGGAAAACTCAGGTAACGGAGTCAATCAGGGATTTGTTACTTTCTATTGTGGATTTATGATGTTAGCTAGAGGAGTTCCTCTCAAAGCCCCACAGTTTAAAACGGTTACTAGGCCACCACTTGAACAAATCAGCAGCACTTGCAGCTTTCAAAAACTCTTACCTGCAGTTTTATGTCCACTTTTAATATTCAGGCTCCCTCTGAGGTTTGACACGGAGAGTAACAAACAAGGTTTACAGGGATGTGGGATGGCTTCCATCAAAACAACCATTTGAACAGTGTGAATAGAAATTTTCTGGAAACAGGAAAGGGCCTGCCATAACTTTTCTTGTATTGAAGCCTTCTGCACAGTGTGGGTGTGTGCTGCAGGTAGCACATCCCTTGTACCGGGGTTTCTGGTTATTGAAGCGGCATTCTCGTCTGGAATAATGCCAGCTGCCGGATCGGCCTCCTTCCTGGGCTCATCATCATTTGTGGTTTTGATTTTCTTCAAAAACTGGTTTATTTGATCAAGTCTGGCAAAACTGAGATTTGCTTTCAAAGGTTTTGATATGTCCACATTTATGTCAGCTGTAGGAGAGAGTTGAAGAAAGAAATATGAAAGGCTATAGTGCAATTATTCAAGCAATGTAAAAATATAAGTCATTTAGTTGGGATAACATTATTTCTACCGAGTTTCATGAAAAGAGCTGAATGTTAAAACATAATGAAACTATTTTTTTAATAAATCTGAATTAAAACATCATGAAAAATACTACAAGCAATTTTCACTAAACACAGTTTTAAAGGAAGAAACATATCACAATGTGGATCTTATTTCTTTGCTTCTACCCAGGGATCACCACAGCTATCTGAAAGACACACACTTTATTTGAGCGTGTAGGAGGGTAAATACATTAGTCCTTTTGTGTCAGAATGAAAATATACTTCACATTCTCTTGAGTTTTGCATCCAGCAAAACTATTTGACTAAACTCCAAAGCCAACAGCAAACATTTTAAACACATTTCAATGAATGAATATCATGTATATTCTGTTGTTTTCTACACAGCTAACATGCAGTGTTCGTCAATGCATTTTCAAGATGAAATGTGAAAAAAAAGTCAAATATAAAAGCCAATGTATGTTGAGATTTCTTTGTTTTCCAGGGAGATTGGAACAACCTGATATTTTCAAAATGTTTTTTGTCTCCTTAGTAAAGGATTTTAGTACTTCCCAGACTGTTAAAAGTCTCACAGAATTTTTAGAAATCATAACTAATATGAACAACATTGACAAAAGTGACATTTTAGTAGTTGAGATGTTGCAATTACCAAGATCATTTCACAGATGGGAAGCAGGATTTTATAATGGTTGAAACTCCCTTCTGTGCTAGCTACCTTTTTATCAGTACATTACACTTCATTACAGAAATCCAGCTTCAACTTAGCTTTTAAAAGTCTTCATTTCGAATTCAGCCAGCAATGAGACAGCTACCCCGGGCAGGGGGAAAAGTTTTGCTTTTCACTTTCCTGTTTCATTCCCACTGCCCCACCTCCGAAACCCACAATGATTAAAATTCTGTGTATATATCTAAGCTAGATTAAATGTTCAGAGAAAACAGCACTACTTAGTTTCAAGTTTCATTATAGATGTATTTAAGAAACACTGTTTGTTCAAGGTTTTGCACAGATTAATGAGTATTTCACCAAAGTCAGGACCTAGTTTCAAGTTGTCCAGGATCACAATCTACCCTTAATGTAGATGCAAACTGATGAGCTCAATTCTCCCACTCTTTAGGTAAATTACAAGTTTTTAAAACAATCGTAGGGCTGCAGGAGCAGAGTTTCAGAGCTGTTCTTAAGCGCAGGTTTATAATTCAGAGAGTTCCAGGAACAGGACAAAGCACTTTTCTGATGCCCCAAATAACTGTGGGGTTCTAAATTTCTGCTAGATTCTTTGGTATCTTAACAGATAAGTCTCTGAATTATAAACTAGCATTTTTTCTACAATGGTAAGTGCAACTTATTAATGGCCATATAAGATTTATTACAGCTGCATTAAAAAAAACCCAGCAATCTTAAAAAAGAAGTCTGTAGTACTCCACAAGCCACAGTTAACTGAAATTTAAGACTGAAAATCTATTTTAATTGAAACTTAGGATTTTAATTAACGGTTTTCTGAAAATGCTTTCTCTTGTGTTAAAGTCTTCCACGTTGAACTAGAAACTGTGGCAAAACACGTTAATGCATGGGCCTAGCAAAAAAGCAAACATCAAAGATAGGATGCTGAACATTACAAGAAAAGAGATCTTTAGGCATCTAAAATACACACCTGATCAACTTAGGAGATTTTTCAAAATGCTTATGTACTGATATTTTTAATTAAAACCAAGGGAAGAGAAATGTCATAACACTTCTGAAAATCTCTCCACCCTTCTTGGCAGTAAAGAATACCCTGAGTCTTCCCTGCCTTTTTGCACAGATCATTGGTTCTCTACTCCCTTTGAGTGGAGAAAGGAGACACAAAGAAATTGGACACCCACATGACATTATGATATTATTTAATTATGACACTCAAATGGAAAGTGGTGTTATTCTAATTAAATGTTTAAAAAATAAACAAACAGATAACCCAACAAACAAATAAGCAGCATCTTTAAAATGACCCAAGTTTGAAATCCAAACTGCAGTAGGATTTGGGTTTCTGAACCATTTATGCACTTTCAAAATAAATCCTTTATCAACTTAATTTTGTCAACTAGTGACGTAATAATAATACAGGAGTAAACCAGATGTTCTTGGCTTTGCTACAGAATTAAGTTTGTAAATAAAGGAAAAGGACCCTTATTGTTTGGTGTGACATCTTTCACATCTAACTGCTTTGTCAAAGGCACATATTATTGCAAACACTTTCTTATGGTAGTACGGCTCAGAAAAGGAAAGAACAACAAAATCCCTGATTCTAAACCCCAAAGTGCGTAGATGTAAGTTGACAGAACAGATGCCAAGCTAAAGCTATAGAGTAAACTGGTTGAGAAAGATTTAAAAGGAGATGAATATGAGAGCAGCAGTTCCCTCTTGGGCTTCCTCAGGACAGGGCAGAGAAGACCCAGGGCTCTGGGGAAGCTCACCAGTGGGACATGCATATGGCACCTCCCATCCTGACCTGTGGTTTATCACTGCTGTTAGTCACTTGTTTTCATAAACAAGAGAGCAATAAAAAAACGAACACTAGGACCCCAGAGAAATGCACATGAGTCCCCTGTTCTCTGTTTGGAAGCTGTATATGCCACACAGAAAAATGCTGTCATGACTGATAACTTGACAAAGATTTGTATTAAGTTGTTACTATTATCTAGTGCATCAGCCTTGACTGAAGGCAGTGGCAGCCACATGGATAATTGCAGAAAATGTAATTCTGGAACAGTCAATGCAAGTATTTTAACTACCTCATAGTGACGTAGGTTATTTTCACACCTGGGGAAAGATTATATAAGGACATTCTTTGGCATTTTAAGCAAAACGTTCAAAAAAATAAAAATCCAATTGAGCAATCAACACCTTTCTACGTTTTGTACTGCTTTACACTTACAGCTATAAGAGAACATTTAACATTTCTTCTAAGAAAACATATTTAATGGACAGAAGCAGTTAAAACTGATGAAATGTGAAGAGCTACTTATAGCAGTTGATGAAGATAGATGTTAGGCAGCTTCTCCAGTCACTCAAAATGGACTAAAAGGAGATGTTATGATGTAAAGGGTCACTTAGATGCAGCTGGAATAAAATTTCCAGGCTGCAAAATCCAAGGGTACCAGCCTTTTTAGATGATTTTAAGCACCTTGGGAAGCACATCACGCAACACTGGAAAGATTCTGTACCAGTAGGAAAACACAGGTTCCCATAATTCAAACAAGTCTTTGAGTCGTCCAAAATTACATGAGAACCGGGACAGGGCAAAAGGTAGCTCAAAGCTGCCTTTAACTCCTCAATCACATCAGTCTCTTCTTTGCCTACTAGTGACTAGCTACCACAATTACAGCCCAATGCTTTCTTTAGATTTAAGACATAATATATAATAGCAGTAACTTCCCCCTTTCCACGCCAATCCCCCCCCATGTTATCTATTTCCAGCAAATAAATAGTAAAGAAATTACTGTGTTTGTAAATAGATTGCATTCAAGTGAGTCATTTCTGGTTATGTTTAAATCAGACCGGACTAGATGATATCAAAGGTCTTTTTGTTGTTTTGTTTTTTTTTAATTACAGTCTAGCATTTGAATGTAGATTTTGACTTGTTCTTGCTTTCATTTTCTTCACTACAACTCTTCAGATTATCCAGTAAATCCATGTCTGTCAATTATTAGTTTCTAATTACCCTTCGCAACTTTCTGAACAGCTACTAGGAAACAGAATGATGAAATAACTATTGAGTTAAAAGGAGATTAAATAAATATAAATAAATTACACTTATTATATGCTCCCACCACACCAGGAGATGACTTAACAGTGAAAGGAAAAGAATCACGTTGCAATAATGAAATCAGAGAGGGAATTCAGGTCCCAGAGGTGATTCTATGGAGTTTATGTTAATGTACACCTTGTGGGGGACCAAAAAATACACTGGAATAGTTTCCTGAAAACCGTTTCCAGCTATTTTCTCATTTTAAAAGTTCCAACTTCACTTGACCCATTAGTCATCATATTACTTACATTTATTATGTATTTTGAAATCTATTACAAAAAACCCAATGGATTCAATATGGCCTGTTTGAACAAAATCATAACATCTATAAAAGAAAACCTATGAGCAGCACTCTGAAATTTCTGTCTGAAACAATTTCTTTCTTTGTCATTTTATTACTTAGAGCTGCAGATAAAGAATTTCAGGGTTATGAGTATTTTACCCTTGTTCTCCATAACATTCAGATTTGCACTGTGAAGATATAATTTTATTCTGTGAACTTGAGGTAAATGATATTACTCAAAAGGCCTTTTTGTTTGGTGGGCTAAGAATGAATAAGCAACACAAAAATAACAGAGCTCCTAGCAAGTTGCATTAGGTCAATCCCAGCTCTTACTGAAGTCAGTGATCTTATTCTAATATATCCCATAAGTTAATGTACACCAGGTAACTATTTCTATGACTAATAAACTACCATAGTATACTCTTAATTTGAAAAAAACAGAAACTCCATTAAAATTATTTATAAGCTTTATTTATAAAACTGGGATATTTCTACAGATTATGAGAAATGTTAAACTGTGAGAGAGAAAAATATGGCATTTTCCAAGAATTTGTTCACTTCTCATACCCCTCATTCTCCAGTAGATCTTTTATTTCTTACAGCTAACATAGAAAAGCCCAGGTCTGTCTTCCTCAAGTTGGACATGGGACTTGCTCTCTCCTACCCCAAGAAGACTGTAAAATATTAAAATTCTTAATAAACTGTAGTGCTATAGAAAAAACTACTATTTGCCCTAAACTCTTAGAAGGATTGAATTTCCTAATCTGAAACAGTAGAAGAGCAGACAACAGGCATGAAACATTTTACCACCAGTAACATTCTTTCCCTGGGAGCCACCCATCCTCATGTAGAGGGTTTAAACAGAGGAAATCTGAGGAAGGTAAAGGTAATCTTGAGCCCTGATTCTGATTTGGAGTCAGGGTGGCCCCTCAGTAACAGGGAAATGGCTGAATTGCAAAAATTAAATTTATAAAAATAGGAAAGAGAGAGCCATGTAAAGAAAAGACTTGCTGTACTGTTCTCAATTGTCCCTCGTCAGGCATCAAAAGAAAAACAAATTAAAAGAAATTGAAAAGCAAGAAGAATCCAAACGAATTGTTTTTATCCTCTAATTCATCATTCCCCATTTGGACCAAGGGAAAAGAAGGAAGAAACTTGAGACAAGGCTTCAGAGGCCATCTGCAGTCCATCTTGTATTCTGCTTCTGTGAGACAGATGCCAATTAGTCTGGGAGAGGCTGGTAGTTACTACTCAGTATTTCTACCTACTGTTGTCTGTGTGCTGCAGCCCCAAGGAAGCAGCTCTCTAATGCCAATATGGCAAACTAAAGCCTTCAGGGAGCTTAATCAACTTGAGCCGTGAGAGATGTTCTCAGCAGTAACAACTCCTACTTCCATGATCTAGTACGTCATCTACATTATGTGAAGGTGACACTGAAACATTAACAGCTCTAGATAGCCACTGGCTGGCTTGAGAGTTTGGACAAGGCTCAGAGTGATGTTGCTCTATTAATTTTTTTAAGTGGTTGCAACTGAACCAAAACAAATTGTTTTAGGTCGAGAAGACCAAAAATACCATTAATAAATGATGGAGGGTTACCGCTATTCACAGGATGTTGACTGAAATTAAGCAACTGTGCAACTACCAAATACAATACAGAAGTGTGTTAAGGATTGTGGATTGTTAAGTGTGTGGTGAGGCCAAAAACCGTACTATGAAATGAATACCCTAGCTAAGGGCAATGCTAATTCTCAGAAAGTCAGGGAAGTTGAAGCACACTACAGTGAGAAAAAATAAATTGCTCCAGGTCATGGAGCATGTTTATGGAAATTAACCCATAAGTACTAACTCTCTATTGTCTGCTTAGCTGCCAAATAACACATCTGTATTAAGACATACACGGGGGGGGGGGGGGGGGGGGGGGGAGGAGAGAATTTCAGAAAACTGAGCAAATGCTTGAAATAAGTTTTAAAAGAATGCCAATACACTGAAAATATGCCAATAAAATATTTTCCAACTTATCCATGTGGCTTTGGTGTGCAGATTTCATTTCTAGTACTTAGAAACTAAATTTAAAGTAACTGTTGCAGACACTGATTTTAGAAAGGTACATTAATAACACTGATACTACAGACAACAGATGTGTCAAAACCGAGGCAATACCTACAGGCTGGTACACCTGTTTGGAATATTTCTCTTTGCCCTCTTAATCAAATAAATATCACTTCATGGCTACAGTGTCAGCGCTTTAAAAACTTGTTTGTAAAAGAGCAAAGGGAAAAAAAAAACCTACTGGAAAGCTCAAAAGTTTTGCAAATGACCCAGAGTTAATTAGAAAAGTCTGCACCCTGGCCAGTCCCCCTTCTCACGTGTCAGCTCTCATTAAATCAAAAAATTCTCATTTCAAAGTTAACAAACACCATGGTTAACAAAACTGTTAAACTGGGATCAAGTGGGCACATTCCTAGATTTATATATGATGTCATGCTAAGCAGCCCACAGCTGAACTTGCAAGTAGTATGAATGATTTTTCAATATATTAAGTATCTGATCTAATGCTAATTTTCTCTCTATAGGCTAACTGTGCTGGGAACAGGTGGCCCTGCTTTCAATTACGGAGGGCTAACATGCCAGTGTGAGGCCTGGATTAGTTCACCTTCTCACAGGGAATTTGCCTCGGTTGGGAATGGATTTATTATGGCTTCACACATGGAACGGAGCTCATGTCAGCTGAGGGCAGTGATACATCATATGATTCAAATTAACCTGCTGTGGACTGTTCCGCAGGGCTGATACTGTGTATTAAAATGACGACATTTTTAAAACAGCTTGAAAGAAACCAGGATTGCTGAAGTGCAATGGTTCCAATTTGTTCCAACTAATCTATCACCTGCTGGAGATATTATTATAGTGGGTTTCTAGTAGCTGCTATTTTCCAGGTTTCTCCAAACCACTGACCTTGCTAATGGATACAGTTGTTGCCTCTGCAAACAGGGGGGAGAAAAGCTGGAGAGAGAGGGGGTGCCATGGTGCAGTTTTGTTTGCCGCTTTTTATGCACAACCCTAGATCCAGCACTGTGCCCCCCCATGGTGTCCAAACGCTGCCACAGAGGGACTGCCAGGAAAGAGCAATTCCCTGGGCCCCCCTAGTTCTCACTTTATCTTTCAGTGGGGCACAGCACTGTTTACTTTGCCTGGATAGTTTCTTCTGCAGAAATTATTTCGAAAGGTGAAGTACCAAGGACTGCAGTTATTTCACACCACGCAGTCTTCCCAAGAAACTACTGGGGGGAGAGGACTTTGGCATAAACCACCTATATTTTGTGTGTGTAAGTATTTCAAGGCAATTTGTATGAAGCTGTACTACATGAACATGTTCTGTATCATTTGCATGCACAAAGAACACATCAAAAAGACAGCTTTTATAGCCAAGAAGCATAGTTGATTAAAAAAATAAATCCAACGAAAGGACTAGAGGGCAAAGTGGACAAATTTTCAAAGCCTATTAAAACAAGATGGTCGTATTTATTCCTCACCTAATGAATAATATCTAATGCTGAAGCAATAAATAGCTCACTTACGTATTCGACAAGGATTAGATGTACAATCCAGTAAGAGACTGAATATAAAAGAGGGTCATGTAAACTGATGTAGATGGAATTTTAAAAATTTTAAATAATTAGTTACTGTAGAAAGAGAAAGAATAGTCCTTTAATACACTGCGGGGTTAAAGTTGAGGTCTGTTCCCACAGGCTTGATGATGAATGCTTATTTCTCCTAGGATCCTATTACCTTAAATCTGGAAGAAATATCATTTTTCTGTAGTTGCCAAAAATGTACAAAATAATCAACTCATGTGGCAAGAAGTGCATTAACGTATCCTGTTATTCTCATTTAATTAGTGGTTTCCAAGTTTTGCTACTAGCTGTAGTTTTTTGATCTCCAAGCTAATACAGACTGACAACCTGGTTTCCTGTGTGGTGAAACCACACGATTTTTCTACGGAACACTATTTACTTATTTACTTCAGCTAACTATTTACAAGGAGTACTGGTTTTATCTAACACAGCAAACACTGGGAACCAGTTTCTTTCAACTGCTTGCATGGTAGTTTGCACCATAAAACATAGGCATGATTGACTGCTGTATTTGGAATTTAACCTCAGCACAGCGACAATGTATTTTGTTAGAAAAATGACATTAAAATTAAACCCCAAACTTTGCACTTTTAAAAGACATACAGAAAACTATTATTATTCCAACTGCTACATCCAGATTTTTGTCTGCCTAGGCACAGCTGTCATCACATGTACTGACTTTTCAGAACAGCAGATCAGCTGTACCCAACAGGTAGCACCTACTGGTGCATCCACTGCATTTTAATAATTTACTTTCCACAGTTATAAAACACACATGCATGAACAACTATGAAAACACATAGTATGTCCTTAGAAAATATGCAGTTAGCAGCAGCATGATTTGCCAACTGTTCACCAAAAAGGAGTAGACCTTTGAGTCCTGCAACATAAGCATAATCCATCAGTGCCTTTATTTACTCGATTTATTAACTGTGATGTCTCCCATCACAACTGTCATTTGTCTGATGACCTTACAAGAGCTCTCAGGAGTTCTGCTGAGGTTCTTGTCCTCAATAAACAACAGCCAGCTTAGTTAGGCTCTGGCGAAGCAGACACTTTCTCCAGGCCTGTTGACGGCCAAGCTACCTCACCATGGAAGAAGTTGTGGTTAGAGGACTTCTTCCCCCCAAGGAGAGTTAGTAACTTATTTTCCAGTAGCCTGCTGAGGAGCTGTCAAGCTTTCATAACTCTTTGCATGTGCTGTTCTGACGCAATCACATGCAGAAAGCGCCTATCATTACTCATCCAGTGAAACCTCCAGCCCCCAAGGAATGCTTCTTGGTAAAGGTTAGTTTATTTGAAGAGGATCTCATAGTGGTAACAGCTGAGTTCAGAAAAATCTGCAAAGGAATGCAGAGCTGTTTTGCTATATTACAGCAGCGAAACACCTCATAAAAATTCAGGCTAATTACTATTGAATCCCGTGTAATCATTGTTCCAATTAGCAGCAAAAAGCTGATTAAAAAAAAAAAAAACAAACATGCATTTTGGCTAAGAAGAGATCCTAAAGGAAATCTCTGAAGTTTTATCTGCTTTGTGAGAAAAACTAGCCCGAAGTTTATGATGCGTTAATTTATGGTTTTTCAGTTTTCTATTTAGCCAAATATTATGGAGGGGAGAGAATTAACACCGATTCAAGATCTGACTGAATTGCTGAGAAGGGGGTAGACACTTAGGCTACCTGTGAATACATACTTTGCAAGCTGGTACAACTTTCAAGTTTGCTAGTTTAGTTAGAAGTCTGTCTTACTGACAGGACAGCATCAGAGAAACATCTTCAACTGTGTAATAAATTAAATATACAGGCTGAGCCAAGAAATTATAGTGAGAATCTTGAGGAAAGGGGAATGCACAGCTGAAGGATCTGGGAAAATGGGAATCTGACAGATATGGGGAGAGAAGACAGAAGAACTGGGGGAGAGGAGGGAAAAGGAAAGATGGACAAAAGAAAACCAATCTAGCAGCAGTGTCCAAAAGGCCACTGACAGTAGTTGTCTCTACCTCTCTTGTGCTGGTTATGATTAGAATGAAAATATACTATTATTATCAATAAATTTTTCAGTTCTAATGATAGTAGGTCTTAAGGTTCAAAGTCATATTAATGAAGCCAAATAAGGATCAATATAACAAAAGCTCTGCATTATCAGGTGGTTATAAATCTTCTCTTACATGATGCATTTAAGACAGCACAGAAAAAACAAAAAAGGGGCAATGATGAGGTTGTTCATGTACTTTATTCTTTCCTCAAGACTCCTGCCTGCCTGCATGCAAGAAATGGATTTTCAATTACTTAACCACAGTATTTATGGTCAGCGGTTAAGTATGTATCATTCTATGACTCTTCAATTTGATGTTCTGGGGTCTGATATGCAGAAGTGATACTGCTGCATCCATGAACAGCATGAACTGTACTTCCAACATCTAAATTTCTGTATTTTTAAGTACCTTGGAAAACTAAACTGTGTGTTTTAAATTGGTGACCTTAATATAAAAAGAAACTCTTTAATTTCCCTATGCCTCAGTTGCCTTCTGTGAAATGGCAAGAGCATGCTATTCTACCACCCATGGGAGGGTTGTGCAGATAAATTAGTATTTCTGCAGTGCTTAGATCCTAAAGTAGTAGGCAACACAGAGGAAAAAAGAAATTCTGTTCTAGAGCTGGGTTTAGATAGTGTGCTGTAAGACTGTATGAAAAGGTCAGCGAATGAAAAGGAAAACCCAGTACTGAAGAGCTGCTCACTAAGTGACTGATGATAATTCACACTGCGTAATGAGTGAAGTAAGAAAGGGGAAAAAACTTACAGAACTCAACAAATCATAACAAATACAACAAGAGAAATGAATGATGATGGCACAGATAAATGTAAATGTATTTTCTAACTTTCAGTACAACCATATATTATTCAACACAACCATATAATTCAATATAAGTCACACTATTTAAAGTAAATACTAATAAACCTTCACACTACACCACGTAATATTGTGTGTGAAAGAAACACAGTATCACTATTTTTAAAATTTCACTGTGCCAGCACTTTAGATGACAGGAATTCGCAATGCCAGGTATCTGAAGAGCCTCAGTGAACGTGGCTTATAAAAATCTTCAGAAACATTTTAAAAGTCAGCTTTTACAATAAACATAACTGTAACACAATTCCAGCTGTCCCAGGGCTAGAAGCAGGTAGGCTTAATTCCTTTGGAAAGTCCTCAACATCTGTGAGGAGTAAAATTTGTAATTTCACCCTTGGAAAAAAATAACTAATTAGAGCTTAAACCTATGACTGGTCCCAGACTGATCATTCCCCAATTCTGGCTGCAATTCAGGGCAATTGCTGGAAGAAAATTTCACATTCATTAGCAAAGAGTAAATTTTTCTGATGATCTGATATGCGTGTCTATATGTGCAAATCTACAAAGAGAATACATTAGAAAATGGAGGTTAAAGTGCAACATTTACCTGGTCCATTAAGGAAGTCTTTAATTTGCGCAGTGATAAGAGGTGGAGGAATACCACTTTTAGCATCTGCCTCTCCTGCTACTGTCTGCAACCATATCTGGCAATAATCCAGAGCTTCTGGTAGAGTCTTCCCAGGATCTACAGATGATAATGATTGTAAGACATTAATGATATTCCAGGAAGATAATATATAACAAAATTCTACATACAAATTGATTAAACAAAAGTAAAAAGTTTAAAATATAACACAGTAAACACTACTCCTAATATGACTGTTACAAATAGCATTTGTGCCTACAGACAGATGCATGTGTATAACAATGCATGCATACACAGGCAAAAGGGCAAAGCTGTAATTGCACAAAATGCAGAAAAAAACCACAAAAATATCAAGTAAAATATGAGTAAGAGACATCAGTTACCGCAAGATGACTTAAAATAGTACACAATTTTAGCTTTGATTATGATGACACTTAAGCAGTCCTTACAAGAGAAATCGTACTCAAAACCTCCTACTTCAAGATTGTGTTTTCATAGCCAGGCAGAAAAAATAATTATGGAAAGATAAATTATAAAGGCTAAAAGACCGGAATGCTACCAGATTATCAGGAATAGAGTATAATGACAATGTAGTTATATCATTCTCTTTGGAGTTTCACTCAATAGCTAGCCAGTAGCTATTCTTGCATACCACCTTGAATTATATTCCTTTGATCAGTCTGTAATATGACAACATAATAGTACATAAATAATTTCCTCCAAGTGTTATTCTTGCCTTCATTTTTCACTTACTGCAAATGGCAAAAACAGTAGTGTAAAAAGGCTTTTTCATCTTTAGCAACTCATAACCTTCATTATAACAGTTCTCAATTCTGGCACTATAGGTCTTAATTCTAAATAATCAATTATTCTATATTATTCTGTATTATTCAGGCTGCTATGTTAAATACTGAATGTCTGCCTCATCCTTAACTAAGGAGGTTTTCTTGATGTTATTCTCTCCCACTTACAGTTAATTAAAACCTGCTATAATTGCCGTGTTTGAGTTTTACCGAGTGGATTCCTTTCAATAACAGTACTTACATATCCACCATTATAGTCAACATATGGTATTGTAGTATCACAATCATATGTGGACAGGGTATATAAAGTCAGCTTTGGAATTTGTAGTTTTTGACATTATCATGTGATTCATATAAAACTTGGCACATATGAACCCTTATGTGATTTCAAAGAACCTACTGAAACCAATTGATCATGACTTCAGATCTATGGAAAAGATCAAAAGTTAGCACATTCTTCTGTTTTTATTTGATCAATTTTCAGGCAATGACTTTACAGCAGTATTTGTACTGCATGGCATATACATTACAGCCTTTCCTTCCCTTTATTCCTGCTATACATTTATAAAGTCAGCTCCTAAAGGTTATTTAAGAGCTGTCACTGCATATAGCAGATTTGTATATCTTCCATGTGAATTTCTACATCTTTATGGTTCTTAGCCCTTCCCTTTAATTACATTAACCAGAATGGTGTGGCACACTCCCTTTTCTATAGTAAATGCTTTAGGGAATATCTTGTTTCCTGTGTCTGGAGTTTGTCTAGTATACTGAAACTAATAGTAATAAAAAATCTTTACCACCAAAGCACACAACTTCTCCAAAATATAGTTCTGTAGTTGTTCTGAACAGGATGTTATCTCTGACTTGGATCTATACTTATATATATATATATATATAGGTATAGAGCTATATATAAGATCTGGTAGCTCATCAGGAATAACATGCTAATGTTTTTCAGAATACATAGTGTAAAGCATTGTAAAAATTACTGAACATTGTGCAATAAATATAACTGAATCAATTATCTCTAAGTTATTGTTCCTTCAGAAGTACTAGTATAAACATTTATGTGCACCAATATGGAGCAAAATATTGCAATATGCCATTATTTTGTCTCATTTCTGAAAGATATAATCACATACTGTACACAGCAACCTAGATCATCCACTGGCTTTTCAGAAAATCCAGTAAATATATTCAAACATTTCTTCTGAAGAATACAGTTACAGGCATTCCTATTATCCTAAGATGTGTTTATGTTATAAAATACCTAATTGTTATTTCAAAGTTGGAGCTGTTTCAAGATGAAAATATCTCTGATGAAAAGAAATTACATAGCAGAAAATCCTTGCATGACATAATACATTAGCTATACAAACACAGCCCTCAGGGTACTGAGAATGGCAGCATATAAGCACAGAATCAAAAAACCTACAGGAACCATGGGGCTGTCAGGAGATTATTTTGCTCTGTCAGGTCTCCAAGGAGTGCAGCACCATCACCTCTACATTACCTGGGGCACTGAGTCCAACAAAATATATTACTTTTAACCCAGCACTGGCCTTTCTGATTTCAAGCATTTCTTTCTTTTTTTTTTTTAACTTCATATTCTGAAACTGAGCTAATTCTGGAAGCAGGATAGTTGCTTTGACATGATTTGTATTCAGAAGTAATGCTTCCAAAGGGCCAGGCAAAGAACTAGTTCGAGTGCTTCTAAGCCCGTGGCATATGGTTAATTTGGAACCTGGGTTAACAGAGTTGACTGTACATCCAAATATGCCAGATATGAATCAATAAGTAAGTTTTTATATGATGAAAAGAAAGCTAAAATACAGAGGTTTCAACCCTGACTGTGATGGTGTACACCTCAAAAGCTTGAGGCAAGTTCCAAACAGAACTTATAAAATATATCTGGATAAGACAAATTCATTTACACCAAAGGTCAAAAGACTGAAATATGTACACCTTGATTAAAATAGCTTCCAAAGTCGAGAACAGCATATGCATTTTCATAGGATTAAGGATCAGAAAAGGAAGAAAACAGTAACAATCAATCAATCAATCCCTATGCCAAGGGAATCTCCAGAGAAGCATTTGAATGAGACAGAGAAAATTCATACTGAAAAGTGAGGAATTCCTGATGGGGAAAGCTGTTAGGAAAAGGACTCTTCTCCCTCAAGGAAATGATGGAAACATTCAGAATGTTTAAAAATACACTTGACAGAACACTATAAAATATACAATAGGGAACAATTATGCATCAGCAGGGAACCGGTCTGAATAATGTATTATAATAGGTCATTTCGATTTCCATTTTCTATGATTCTCCCAAAAATCAACACTTACACTTGCAGTTATTTGTATAAAGAAAATGCTGGAGAAAACCCAAGGGATGCATATGTAAGTAAAAGGAGAGGCTAGAATTACTCCACAGCAAGCCAAGAGAGAGAAAAGAAAGGCTTGAGAAGTCAAGAGTGGTGAAGACGGCCAGAAATTCTATCCTCTGCACCATGTGAAAAACTTGTCTGTGGCAGCAAAAGAAAAATGGTGAGACAACTATCACAGATTGCAACCAAGACTGTAACTTAGAATCTGCAAGACTGAGAAGCTGAGGCCTTCAATATGTGCACATTTCCACCCCCTTTTTTCCCCTAGAAAAAAGTTTATTATCGAATCCATCTAAAATCCAAAACTTTTTCAGTCTTGCTAACATCCAGACCCCAGCTCCAAACTTCACAGTTTATAAAGTATCTCCCTAAACTTGATTTGAATTTGCAAGATTTTGATTTCAGCTGCTATCCCCTCATTCATATATTAACATCAGAAAGCAAAACACAAACCTCTGAATTAAAAGGGGAGTTAGAGGAAGGGAAAGGAGGAAGGCAGGATAAATTTCACATTCTGCAGCTTTGCATTCTCCAGAATGTAGTTTTGTTCCAGTTTGTAGCTAAGAGCCAGGGTAGCTCAGGGGGAATAGCTCCTGGGAGGCTTTCATAGAGGGGGCCCAGCAATCCATAGCATCCCTGCAGCCAGGCAGGGGACAGGGCTACTGAGTGTGTGCGCAGGACGGCAACTTGGACTGTTCAGCTGGAACTTAACCCAGACCAAATGAGCTGCAACATGCTTTCATTTCAATGGGTGAATCATATTTTGGTCTACAATCTATTTTAAAAGCCAGTATGATGCTGCAATCATCTCTGCATTTCAAACTCCAAAGTGGAACGTTTGGTCGTGTTTTAAAAATGGTTTCCATTGGAATTTAAAGAACACAAGTGGGAAAACATTTCTATGAGTGTACTTGCAAGTGCTGTGTCAGGAAGTTCAAAAATGAGCTCTTACAGTAACCTGAGGAATGTACTTTCCCAGGCCAGCTTGTCTTTATGGGTGGGGGCTGTACCTCTCCATGGCCATGGATACAGATGTACTGGACGATAAATATACATGGAGGGGAACAGGTGACACTCCAGCAGAACTCCCTCAATGCTATGCTAGGAAATAGCCTTAAACCCTCTCTCTGCCTTGTAGGAAGCACAGGCTGTCTGAGAGACAGCCTGACTGAATCAGACTTCCTGCCAGAGCCAGCCTGAGTTGCTCTCCATGCAGCCTGGGCCTTCCATTAGATCAGAGGTTACATGTGGTCTTAGCTACTGCATCTGCTCTTCATGGACCTCCTGCCATCAAAGGCGTGGGTGTAAAGTAAAATAAAATAAAATAAAATAAAATCAAGATTCATTCTGGATGGCCTCACAATGCTTGTTTTTTGCAAACGCTTCACTGGCGGATGTTGAAGAAATTCCATGCATAGCAGTTATTTACTGAGAAATTTCTCTCCCTTAAAACAACCAAGCACCACAATGTCCTCTTTGAAAGTAAACAAACAAACAAATAGAAAAAAGATTTTTCAAGAAAGCCCAGAGCACAATGGTCAGGAAATGAGGCAATTTTGTATCTGGATTACATTACCTGAAACAAAGCAAATAAAGATTTAAAACAATATTTATAAAAGTGGCTTATGAGATTACATTAAAAACAATTGCACCCACTTTTATTTAAGTGGAAATGACCAATGCTCTGTTTGCAAAAACTAACAGTTAGCAGATGCCTTTTTGTTAAATATAGGATGAGCACTGATTAAAAAAAAAAGGTTGGTTTATAGTATCTTGCAGGCTATATATACAGAATCTTACAAGTAAACTCAGGGAGCAACTAGTCTTCTTAATAGTGCTTATTAAGCAGTTAATATTTATTGCATTAATTTATTTACTCTGATTTGAAGTTCCTATAGCTGGCAGTAGCATAATTGCAATCAAGCTCTGCAATTACAAAAATAATTTAAAACCACAACTGAAGCAGTTTAGCACAACCATAATAAACTTGAGCTAACATTTTAATAACCTAAAAAGTCTTCTCCTCCTCCTCCTCCCGACTTGCAAGTGGACTTGGTTGGAGAGAAGAACTGAGGAAATTGAAAGCACAACTTTCAGGCCTTTAGCTCCAAGGCAGACAAGTTCTCCCACATACAGACACTGGCCTGATGGAAATGAGCTGCTACTGCTAATTAACACACTAACAATACTTTTAAATAGCCTATTTCCTCTTATTTTATTCTTTTCATTTCTTGCATGCTTCAGAGAGTAAAATAACACAGCTAGTGACAGAGGGGATAAGATCTTTGAATGTAGTTTGGTGTTTTGGCCCCTGTGCAATACTCAAAACCAGTGACAGCTTAATGTGCAAGATCCTGAATTTTAAACTCTATTAATTTGGAATCTTTCAAAAATAAGAACAAACCTGGCAGTGTACAAGGTCAGGTTGGACAAAGCCTTGGGTGACATGATCCAGTCTGAGGCGTCCCTGCCCACGGCACGGGGGTTGGAACTGTATGACCTTAAGATCCTTTCCAACCCAAACCATTCCATGATTCTATGACCCAAATAAAATACATGTGGCTTTGTAACAGTATTAAAAACTTCATTCCTATACATATCCAAAGCAGTAAACCATCATAAGGCAGTAAGTTTAATCTTGTCATCAGCCCAGGATTAACAAGTTTTATCCTCACACTACCTGTTAGGATCATTTCTGAATTCTATTCTTCGTTGACTTACAGCTGATCAATATAGTTCTTAGAAATACACTAATGGGAGGTGAGGGATGGAAAACAACTACATTCAGACTATTACCAACATTTTTCTTTTTTACCCTAGAGGTTTTCTTTTTGGAACCAACATCCATCAAAAAATAAGACCCTCCTAATTCCACAACAGAATTCTGTATTTGCTTCTGCCTTGCAATATTTGAGAGTTGTTTCAAAACTGTTTTTTTTGTCTTTTAGAAAAACTTGAAGAAATTATAGCACATATTTCATAAGACCTGAATCTACTGCTGTTAAACTAAC
This sequence comes from Amazona ochrocephala, assembly GCA_039720435.1. Taxonomy (NCBI): domain Eukaryota; kingdom Metazoa; phylum Chordata; class Aves; order Psittaciformes; family Psittacidae; genus Amazona; species Amazona ochrocephala. The sequence continues at coordinate 22,921,968 of CM077876.1, forward strand.
AGCAGCCAAGTCTTCAGAATTACACAACAAAACTGATTGAAAAGAAATTTAAATGCATTTAAACATTCCTAAAATATTTGTATGCAGTGTATATGGTGTGTGTATATATATATACACAAAGAATGATGATTTGAAATGGCAGAGCTTTCATTAGCATGTTTTGGATGTAATTACATATTTCATATATAGCTTAACCATATTAGTATAAGTAATGAGAAACTACCCCCACAGGAGTACCAATAAAACTTTATAACAAACATCATGTATTTTCTTTTTGCCCATAGAAATCTCAATTTTTTTAGGTTATTATGAAATTTGCAATCTTCTCATATGCCCTGCACTCATTTTCTCATCTTCTGCACTGCTGCTGTGCTGGTGCCTAACTCCGTCATGTGATGTAATGCACACAATGTTCTCATCAGGCCTGCTTGCCTAGTCCCACTGTTTAAATGTCTGTTGTTTGCTTTTTGGTTTTGGGGTGGATTTTTTATTATTTTTTTTTCCAGTAGGAATACACTCCATCACTTTTTGTAATGCAGTTTAAATCCATCTTTTATGTTTACCTTGTGTCCTCCTTCCCATCCTACTTCAGGATTACAGAGATAGCTGCATGCATACATACAGACAGAAGAAAAGCAGTCTTCTGAGAGGTTAATGGGAAATATTCTTTAGCAATGTTTGCTGTAAATTAAATGTCATTTATGCCCTCTTCCCACCCTCCAGACCTTGATATATAGCGAAATACAAGAACGTAATGTACAAAGGCAGAGAAGCCTATTTCTTTCAAATAAACTTTATAGTGTTTCGGATTTGGATGACACATCTCTCTCTGATAAAACTTTCAGCAAGTAGACACAACATCAAGACAAATTGGTGTGACTGATAACGTTGACTGCAGCAATGCAGAAAATGCCATGCAGAGCTTCTGATGCTGTATTATAAGGTATGCAATATATAGAATGTGCATATACATGTTATATACATATGTTATATGTATGTATACATATATATAAACACATAGTTCATGACTATTTTCCTTCAAATAGGCGTGCTAGAAATGAAAATTAGACATTTACAAAACTAAGATGCTTCTACAGTGGTATGACATTAATCCCAAACAATGCAATTACAGGCACAGCATGTCTTCCTAAACAAGAGACAGTAAAAACTTTATACCACTACTTTGCTGTGTGAATTGGCGTGTGACTTGAAGTGTGGACTAGTTTTATTATCTTATTAATGCATTTAGCATAGCGTTTTTAGGCACTAATACTTTGGTACCCACCTCTCAAACTCTTCTGAAAAGAGCCCTAATGCTTCAGCAGCAAGCATAGAGTTCTGTCTGATACACAAACAAGGTGATTACTACTTCTCAGAAAGGCAGCAGGATGAGACCAGAACTTCTGCCTTCACATAATGTCTGACACCTGCCTCCATACGCTTTGACCCTTGCCTGACAGGGAGACAAAAAGCCAAAAAAAAAAGGGCAAAACCCATGTACGGCTAATTTTTAGTCCTGCAAGAAGACTCCTTTCGGTTTCACTTTAACTGCTGCTGACCTAGGAGCCCTCTGGTTGAATGTTCCTACTATCTTTATAATTTAAACTTCTGCCACGCTTATGCGCTCTCTGATCCACTTTCAGTTTGTAGGATGACTATATTTCAGCCTGTTTTCTAGAACTGTTCCCAAAAACATGATGGTGAAAGATTTCCTTGTAAGAGCAGAATGGAGAGAACTTTGCTCAGTGCACTGGTAATTGTGGTGGCAGCTTGTACAAGAACACACTTCAATGCCTCAGACATGAGAAATTAAGAAGTCCAGTGGCATCTTTCCAAAACACAAAGTTAATGAAGTTGTGATCTTTAACTTACAACTACTCCCAATTTTCCTTCAAGCTTTGCTTTGTTAATTCTTTTAATTGTTACAATGTCCACCTTTTATATGGTATTTAACAAGTATATGCGGGAATCTGGAGTAAATCAAATTCATGACAGCTGCGCTTCTTTTAAGACAGGATGGCAACAGCAAAAATAAAAATGCAAGAATGAGAAAAGAAAATGTAGTAGAGAATGAATCTTCACCCTATTTTAAGTATCTTCTCTCTGGCTGTCTAATCTTCCTCACTGTTAGATCCCTCTTAGAAGTTCCTCTGTAATTTGGATTTCTAAGAAAAGATAAGATCTATTAAAACCAGCAGTTTAGTTTTTTGCATAAGGACATTATTTTAATGCCAATTTAGACAAAATAAAATATGATTCAGCAAAGATTCGGTGTAGCTGCACAAAAAAATGCATATTACTTTTCACAACTAGTGTTATGAATTCTGGCAAGGGAAAACTAGCAGTGGTTTTCACCTACATGTATCATTCAATCCCCCCCCTAATTTTCTGGCTGTGTGTTCAGCAGATCTCTGTATCCTCATTTACACTTTCTGGGGCTAACACACTCTAATGATGTATCTCATTTAATTCTTATACCCAGTATTGGCTACCAGACAGATGAACTGCAATAATTTGATTTCTCTCCTCAGCAGTACAGGTAAGACAGAAAAAGAAAACTTCAGAATATTTTCTACTGAACAGTTATTCTGATATTTCTTATTATAAGCTTTGCACATATGCATTCATTAAGAGAATGAAATTCTTGCAAAACACTATTACTCAGCTGAATGAGAACATAAAATATGTGACATCATTAGATACCATTTGGAAGATCACTATAATTTTCTTACAGTTTATGATCAAAACACCAGGTGCTTCTACAATGTTTATCTTTAAATTCTATCAGTAGGTTAGTATAGGAAAATATTGTGACATTCAGTCATTAAAAAATGCTGTTTATGAAATCACCTTGGCTTACAACTCTTTCTTACAAAACACTGAGAAGTTAGAGTAATGCAATAATACCTGCCGTAATCTGGTAATGAGAAAGTAATATTGAGGAACAGGAAGAATTGGTTGCTAAGAGGTTAGATCTTAATTTCAAACATTTCACACACTTAAACTTGCTTCAGCTGTGTGGTATAATCTTAAAAATACATATATTTACTGAATGATTTTCAAAGACATCTTAAAAGTCTCCCAGCTGTTTTCTACCACTCTAGTTAGTGTCGAGATGTGCAGTCATTTTGGTAGTTGTAACCGGGAGTGAAAGTTAAATGCTCTTACCTGTGGACTTGTAGTCTGAGGCTACTCCTTTAAGACCAGCATCGAACACTGATATTTCTACCTTTTGCTTTCTGTGGTGGCAGCTCAGTAGCACAGAGGGCTGTGAAATGACGAGGTAGAGAAATGGCTGTAGCTCTATGTCCCCAGCTCCTCTCCGACCAGGCTGCCGAACAATAGTTATCCCCAGGGCTTGTCGAGCAGACGATCTTGTAGAAGCATGTAAACTTTCCAGTGACAAAAGACCTGTTTTTCTCCCAGCAGGCAGGGGAACATTACTGTTCAAAAGATCATCTGCTGTGATGGAGGAAATGGATGGCTGACTAGGTTTCTTGGTATCATGGTTGTCACCTGAGCCCGCTTCTGGAAGGTTCAAGGAGCTTTTGCTTATTTTCTCACCATCTTTCTGATCTTGTACTGATTTTGGTTTAGGTAAGGCAGTGCATGAGTAAGTCATCAAGGAGATTCGACTTGCTGTAACAAAAATGTCAAAAGGAATGAAATTGAGGTTCTTCACAATGGAAGACTGGTGGGAAGGACGGGCAATGCGGTGCTGGCTGGTACCACTGTGCTGCTCGATCTGAATGATTCTGATCTTAACACTGTCACTACCAATCCCACTGTCCTGTGCCCCACTATAACGGGACAAGGTCTCAACTGTTCCTCCATCAGACACATCCATTTTTTTCTGCTCTTGTTTGGAAACCTGCAAAGGAAAATATTATATTAACTTAGGATACCCATATCCCAATTATTTCCATTTCAGTGGCAGCAAACAATCGCTATATAAACATGATGTCAAAAAGAGAATTAAAAAAAAAATCTGCCAAGTTAACTTTAACACAGTAATCACTCATGAAAACACAGCAGGTGTCCGTTCCAACGAAATGATGACTCACAACAGACAAAGTGTCAAAAGAACATATGAAGGGAAAAAAAAAAGGGTAATGATTTCTAGGCTTAAATGACTCTTTCTTATTCTTCAATTTAAAATCTTTCTTCAAAGAAACTACAAGAAATGTATGGATTAATATTAACCAATATCTCTGTGAAATAATGCTTAGTAAGTAAAAAGCCTAGTCAGAATTGTTTTTCAGTTTAAAGCACTGATGTTCAAAAAGTCCTCTTTGGCGCTAAAATACTTTACCATGACTAGATGAAATAGAATGTAATACTAATCTACTGCAAAAATCACAAAAAGCCTAATAGGAAACTGTAAGCTGAAATGTATAAATGTTATGTTGCAGAAAAAATATTTTTCTTAAGAGTCAAGGAAATGATAGCTGCCTTAGATAAAACACCAAAGTTAAAGGAAACATCAGCATTATCTACAGATTGGCCCTGTGATGGGGTAAGAGCTCTTAGTTTACCAAGGATCACCAAGGCTACATATGGTCTTGGCTGTGACGTTCACGAGGTTTCACACGAGAAATCACTGCATATTGAAATATTTCAAAAGGAAAAGACACCAGGGATAAACAGGAAAAAGAAAGTTACTTCTATTACAGAAAATGCAAGAGTGAAGCAAAAAGTTGCAAGTCTGTGTCCAGGGACTAATACCCCCCAGGCCAAGAACCTGAGATAGTTAAGAAAGTGCTTCAGAAATAAAACACTTTCAAGTAGTGCTTGTGAAACAAGTAGAAATCCTACAGAGAACTTGGGGACAAGATGGAAAGCATATGATAAAATATTTGGACCTCTCTGTAGAAATTCAATAATAATAATAAAAAAAATTGTGTTCCCAAGTCCTCAGAGTCATATGGAGTTTAGAGTAATGCATTCACCCTGTATAGCTTCCACAGCAAAACTAACACTTTTATCTGCGCTGCCCAGAAGCGTTTCTGCTCTGCTCCATAGAAGAGTTAACAGAAGAAATGCCCAACTTGGATTCGTGATCCATCCAGCCCAGTACATCGATTCTAACAGCACTAGGAGGCTCTGTCAAGAGAGACCATGGACCCTAGCCACTTCCTGCAATCTGCTCCTCTCCTCCTCCCAGGCATCCACAGCTGTTGCATTTAGGATGCCAATGGTACACGCCTGTGTAGTTGTTTTAGTAACTATTTCTGGACTTCTTCTCCATGAATTCATCCGCTTTTTCAACATGTTGACCGTGCCTGGGCTCCTCAAACTTCTGGGAAAGCAAGTTCCATTTTTCTTTCTTTTTTTCCTTTGCTTTAAACCAATCTCTGACTAGTGTCATAGCATTTCCCTGATCTTCTGCAGCACATGATTTGAATATTCAGGTCCACATTCAGCTTTATCATTGTTACTAAGACTTTGTAAACCTTTATCATAGCTTGTCTCAGCCTCCTCCTCTCCAGAAAGGGAAATCCCAGACTTTTGAGTTTCTCTTCGACCTTTGATCATTTTAGATTCCCTTCTCTACTTCTGTAACTCCATTATGCACTTCTTGAGTACTCTACACAGTACTCAAAGCAGAGGGATCACTATGGTTTTATACAGCAGTAAAATGATGCCTTCTGTCTTGTTCTCAATCTCCATCCTGATGTCCAATATTTTGTTGGTTTTCTTTGGCTGCCACTGAACATTAACTCAATGATTTCATTTCTTTGCTCCAAGACCTACTTCTATAGCTTCTTTCTACCTTCTCCATCCCATTGAATCTCTGAAAAGGGAGATAGAAACTAGGGAAACCCATGCCTTAACATCCCCTTGAAAAATACAGCAATGAATTACAAGTACTTATGTAATTAATCAGCAACTTAACTACAGAAATGAAGGGCAGTGAATTAGTGAATTTCTTCAAACTTTGGTCTTTAGGCAGCAATATTAATAGATTCCATGTATACTGCAGAAATTGGGTTGTGGGAGAGCTGAGGAAAAGCAATTTTTTAAAGGTTCCTCTATATTGTGCTTTACGAAACAAAGGAAGCAACCCCCTCTCCTTTCCCTTAAATGAATGAACATACTAGAAAAAAAGTATTACAGAGGAAATCCTTAAACAGAACCATTAACTAGCTGAGATTTTCTTTGAGAAGGTTTTTTGCCAGCTCTGGTTACAATCTTTTCAGATTCACTCTTGTACATATTTTTCAAATAACTAATAAAATTCCTTGCGGCTGATTTCTATGGCAGACTCCTATCACTGACTTGTAAATGTGATACCACTTTTAATGCAGCCTCTGTAAAAATAACTAGAGACCATTTTAATGAATTACTATACTGTGAGCCAAGAAATTCTGATTCCTCCTGATTCCTTAGGAAAGTTCGGCTACTTACACCTCACGCTCTCTCTCTGGTAAACTATGAAGTGCTTTGCCCATATCCTGCACTGATGGAACTTTCAAAAATGATATAGATGGTTTTATATCACTGATGAATTAAGGGCAAGCAGAAGGCAGAAAGGATGGAGCTGTGAAACAATCTGCTCTATCATTTCATGGAAATGCTGCCTGAAATGAAGTAGAGGGCATATGCTGCTAAACCCAGCAATTTTTAATTGCTCCATAGGCATCAGTTCAGTCTGATGTAAAATCTTTTTAGAAAGTATGGTACTGTAGTGAATGACCCTCTTATGGGTACTACATGTTATTCTCTTGTTCTCTATGCAGCAGAAATTTGCACAGCCACCTGACATTTAGGTTATGCTTGTCTTGGCTAGAGGGATTGAAAATAAAATGTCGTCCACTAAATGACAATCTTCCAGGGAGAAAAACATTGCACGTGTATGACTGGCTACAGGGAGAAAGCACAGGACTTCTGGTTTCTGAATAGATCCTCTTTCCTCATACTTAAACAGATTTGACTTGAAGCCTAGCTCTTTTCTTCTGCCTCTTTTTGTAATCAGGTATTCATTACATGCGCTGGTCTATGTAAAGCACCTCAAAGAAGGTTAGAAAGTAGCTCAGCCTTCATCCCCATTCAGACTGTAGTTTCTCTGTGAAGACTACTGCAAGGGTGCTAATTGGTCCCAACTGCCGAGTTTCCTGTTATGCGGACATTTGACTACAGAAACTTTACTGAGACCCCAAATCAATTCATGCAGGTCATCGAACAGCAGTAACGTTTGCTCACTACTAAGCAGTATGGAATATGAACCAGTGCCTGAAAGGTGAAAGACACCATATCCTATTTCGGATTTCCATGCCACCTGGTTCCACAATGAAACTTTGACTTATATATGTTCTTACCACATATATTATAAAAGTTGGAACAAGTGAGTAATGATTTGAAAGACAGCTTTATATAACACAACTTGGTACAAAATAAAGGTGCAGAAGTACCACTATATCTTCTTGCATCAATTTCAGCTCTAGAAGCATCAAGCCTTCCAACCAAATATCACAGTTTACCTGAAAATACACATAGTAATAAATTTGGGAATCATTTAGGTATTCCTCTGAAGATTACACTCCCAGTATAATCTAAAAAGATTCTTTGCTTTATTATGGAATAAACGGGCCAACACTTAAAAATGTCAAGAACAGCAATATCAGCTTGCTGTTAGCAAATGTAATGGTAACATTTATCATTGGGCTGTATTATATCAGTTCTCTTAGTCTTTACATAACCCATTTAAAACGAACAATAAAAGTTTTCTTTAATTAGCTACTGGTGTGCATTAACATGATCATGATTAAACCATAAAAACCAACTGTACATTACTCTGGACCCCTATACCATGTGTTTTAAATTATTTTAGTTGAAAATGTACTTTGAGTCCCTTTTAAAAGTTCGACCTTATGCTTTCAGAGAATTAAATGCATATTACTGTAGTGGAGAAGATAATGTTTCAGACCTCCAGGCATATATTAAACGCACTGGCAGCACATTAGACAAAATGCTTTACTTATTAGATACTTCCTATTCTAAACAGTGTCATCAAAGGCTAAAAACAAAATCCATATAAAAGCTGCACAATGCTTCCACACAGAACCTGTGCCAAAATCCCTGTACTTTCCAACTAATGAGGAAAGGATGTGTACTCTTAACATATGAATGTAAGATTTTCCAAGCATTCACTTTAGGAAACAGGGCTATTGATTCCACATGGCCTATGTTAAATGAAACTGTATTGGTAAAATAACCTTTAAGATATTTGGCATGATAACTATAATTAAACAGCATTCAAAGGAATAAAACAAAAGGGAATTTGGTTCCACAATGGCTAATTAAAATAAAATGAAAAAACACAGCATGTCATCTATCAAGATAAATCGTTATTGTTTAAGAACTATTTAAATACTGTTAAAATATACTTTTAGATAAAATCTGAAAGGACTGGAAAAATATTTGTGGCTTAAAAATGGATAGTTTGGTGAAGAAAAAAGTATAGGACGCTGAAATTTTATGCTGAGATAATAGCTTTAAAGCTTTGAGCACAACCAGATGGTACTTAAATCAGAGGAATTCTACAGTTTCACTGTCAGAATGAGCTGCAATATGGAAAGGTTTTCAATAGCTAGAAAAAACATGTCAAGATGATAGTTCACTTCTTAGATGACTTCAGTGCATTTTCTTGTCCTTTCACAGTTGTATATCCTATCAATACTAGACACCATAGAAAAGGTGTTGAAAGCTACACTAGTAGCTAGGGAACTGTGGCTAATTCTTCCTTTTCATGTGTTGAGAAAGGTAACTTTACTAGTTTAACCCCTTGAGTTCAATAGGGTGTACAACACATATCTATATAGTGAAAGGGCATGGAAATAGCATGTCCTGTAGAACAGAGATAAATAAATACATCATAAAATCGGGGGTAAAGAAATAGATTTGCTTTCCAAAATTGGCAAGCAGTCCTAGCTGAGGAGACTTCAGTCTTAACCAGGCAACTCTTATTATTTTCCACTCTTGATAAAAGTATTTAGATGGCAGAGACATGTCTTCAAAGTTTTCATTCCATAAAGAGAGGCAAGTAAAACCATGAAGGCAAACACAACCTAATGATTTAGAACAATAATTAACACATTTTCCAAACCCGAGAGGTGATTTACAACAACAGGCAATGTTTTTTTCCCTTATATTTTAACTTTTTTAATCTCTCAAGAGTTTTCAATAATAACAAGTGTAAGCATGTGCAAATTTCACTATAAATGTTTCTATTGGTTCTAGTTTCTTTTTCTGATACTTCACAGGATGATTACTTAATTAATAGAATAACTGTAAGCAACATAACCTTTGGAACTGTAACTGCTCTAGATAAAAAGCATCTGCATCTGCATAATTTTTCCAGCTTCTCATATTAATTATGGTTATATAATGACACTATTGAAGTAAAATTTCCATCCTTGTGCATAGCTATTCCTCAACTCTGATCACAACCCTTCAGCCAGTCATGAGATCATTCTTCACATTGCATAAATTACAGGAAGAGTCACAAGTGTGAAACCACAGAATCAAAGTGCCAATCAAATCTGCTCTATCACTGTGGCATGTGACCTAGTTTCATTTCTTTTGCTAAAAAGTAGTAATATTTTTACAGAAATAAAAATCTTGACTACTGCACAAACTCAGCTACAGAAAAGGAATATTTTCCTCTCTGCAGCACTGTTACAGAAAGGAACATATTTTCTATCTTTTCTACCTTTGTTCTAAGAACTCAATCTACTCCATCTGAATGAGTCTCCAACAGTTCAGAAATTTACTTGACGTACCATTGTTAGCCAAGGAACCTTTTATTTTTTGGTTAACCAAAGTTTGCTACATTGTTCTACTGAACACTTCAACTAAAACACTTCAGCTAAAACTAAACCATATTTTTTTTGCATATGTCCTACATTACTTGCTCTAATTCTGACAATTATAAAAATAATTTTGTAAATTGACATATTAATCTCAGATAGAAAATACGACAAACATACAAGCATACCAGACTGTTAAATTATGTCTTACAGTCTAATAAAATTCCTCTTTAAAGTTTGAAATTAAAACTTCAGCCCTACAATTTAATCTAGACAGACTTATTTCTACTTTTATCAATCCAACTGCAGAAACATGAATCCAAAGCTGTCCTCCAAAAAGGGAACTATTAAATCAAGCCAAAATGAGGCAACAAAAATATCAGAGATGTCTGAAATAGTGCTTTTCATACAACAGTCAAATGTTTGTGGGTTTCTTCCATCAAGGAACTTCCTTTTTAACAAAAATTTGCTGCAAAAGAAATGATCCAAATTTGAAGTGCAATGGTGTATAGGAGCTCCCAAATCTACAGATATTATTCTGTCAGGAATTCAATTTTAGTTTTGATAGTAATTCAGGAATTATGTGAAAGATGTGATGGCAAGGAGCAATACAAACTCAGCTTCTTTGTGCAATATTTCTCCAACTCTTCACAAGCAGAGTAAGAGGCTATATTCTGTTAAAACACTGATCCAAATATTCATAAATCAAAGCTGTGCTAAACGTTCCAATTGTAACGTGTATATGCAAATGCTAAACCCTTTCTAATGCCAACAGAATTATTTTTTTAATCTTAATACAAACCATGTGTTTGTTTTGCTACTCCATTAAAGGCCAGTAAGAAACTTTTGTGTTCAAAAGAAGCACTTTCAGTTTAAAAAGACTGGCCTGAAAGCTGGCTGAGTACTTTGCCCAACAGCAATTTTTTGTTAATATTTTTACTAGAAGTAATAGCTTTTTTGTGTTGTTTTTCAAATTTAATTTCAGAATTTTAAGTTCATATTTTTGCTTTTATATGAAAAAATCTGGATTAAAAAAAGCACACATTTACTTCAGACAAGGTGAAGGTTTGTTCACTTTAGCACTTTTTTTCTGGTTAAAGCCAAGAAACAGTGGTTTTCCATGGGAGCCTACTTGCACATTTCACTTGTACACTTTAAAAAGCAGCAGCTGAAGCTTCAGCTTGATTTTGCATAACATTCTCTATCATTTCTGTGTTAAGGTTTCAGCACAAGACTTCAGTCCTTGCAGAAGGCTGAATTAATTCTCATTCACTGGTGTGCCTAAGTACATTGAGAAAACCAAAAAACCAACAAAAACCATTCAAGGACTTACATTTTTAAGTCATTAAGGCTGTGGTTTCACAACAGAAAGCTTGCCCTCAAACACTAGACAGACTAATTACCTAATTCAGTGCCCAGGTCGGCTGCATAAACAAGTTTGGCATTGAAACTGGCATGTCACAGCCCATGGTGGGATTATTGTAAGTGACCAGTTCTGGGAAACCACAGAGCTACTACTGGGTAGCATCTATCACACTAATGGGCTTAGGTGCACAAACCCCTGGAACCTACACATTGATGTTTGCTTGATCAGACGTCCCACCATGCATCAAAAACTTTCTCACTTGATGAATATTTTTAAAGAACTCACTGAACAATTCTTAGATACAACAGTTTAAATAATTTAATAATATTAAATATGGAAATATCAGATGATTCACTGTTCTGACATCCGGAGGCGAGAAATTCAAGAAAGTTATTTACTACCATTAGAGTAAATAGAATAGTCTCCCATTGACTAATATTCAGTGTTCAGTAAAATAAATGAAAATATGTAGAAGTACATGCCAAATATCCTGGCAGAGATTCAAAGTAGGATTCAACAAAGCCCCAGAATGCAAATTTAGGCATCATTTTTAGGACAGAATGAATGAATGTATGAACAACGAAGAGTCATTTTTGTAATGCAGTAAAGTAACTTGGTGCTTGACTTTCAAAATACAGAATCTACCTACAACCTCTTAACTGAATTAGTGTACAGTTAAATTAACTATCCCCAAAATCAAATTCTACAATCTTTTCCTTAGAATATATTATAGCTTTTATCTGTTTAGAGCATCTTAAAGGCAATTAAACTAACTAAATCCACAGCAGACTAAAAGATGCCATGTACAAATACTGCCCAACTAAAAAAAGGTCCTTCTACAATATTTCCAGTAATATTAAGTCAGATTGAGTCAGATAATATGACAGAAGCAGAAAAATCCACAGCACAGGAGTCTCCAGCGAGAAATGTCCAGCTGCTCACAGATGACTGCTCACTGAAATGTGTGCTGGTATCTCAAGTGCCTCAGGTTTTAAAGCTCCCAGATGTAGGGAAAATTATCTTTTCTGCCTTATTGCATTTTTTTTATATTGTTATATTTCACCTGTATCAAGCCAAATAAAGTTGTATCTAACCTAATATTTGAGTAAATCACGTTTTAATTTGACAAGAGTATCTTATAACAAGACTACATGAGGAAGTAAAGCACATGAAGTAACATGTGAACTAAAGACTAGGAAATTAAGAATTTCAGAATATGTGTTTTTGGTAACAAGCTCATCACAAAATATCCCCACTTTCAGCAAGTTGTTTGTCACAGCCTTGGTGTGCAATTCCATGCCAGACTGAACTTGTGTCTCCTCATTTGTGCCTTGTATGACTGTGTAAAACAGCCAGTTCAGGGTCTTGAAACATCCAAAAAATAATCCCAGGAAAAAACAACCAAGCCACAAAAAAATCAAAACAAAAACCTGAGAAAAAATATACTTGTTTTTTTGGCCTGTTCCATTTCCTGCACTGGCTCATTGTACAAAGTGGAAAAGGAAAAGGACAGATTGTGGCAGCCCAGCTTGGATTAGCTTAATGAGGCTCAAAACTGCATCCCAAATCATGCCCTCTGAACTCATTTAAAAATAACTAAATACAGAAAAGAACTGTGGTATTGGAGCAGGAACAAAAGGTCAGAAACAGGACCTTTGTAAGCCCACTTCAGGCACAGATGACACGGAGCTGCATCTTCAGGCTCTTCTGAGTGATCAAACCTAGCAGTGTTCCAACTTCCTTAGCCCCTCAGTGCTAGGAGGCTGCTTCAAAGCACCCAGCACTCAAACCATGCTGAGATTTGACTTTATACCTTATTGGAAAATCAATGAGGAGTTGTTATGAAACACATCCGGCAAAGGTCTGCCATTTTCAAAGCTTGTAACTGCAGCACCAAGATTTCATTGGAGCCATCTCACTGTGGGCTGATAATATTAAAGACAATTAGAGGGCCTAGATAAAGTGACAAGTTTTCTTCTTAATGAAAGACATTCTTGGCCTTTACATGCTTCTATACAGCATTATTAAGGAACATTATATTAAAGATGCAAAAAGACTGCAGGTATTACTGAATATTATTTACATATACTGCAGTATTTTTCGGAAAAATGTTTTTCCAGTTTTTGGGCCATGGAGCTCCTGCTGGTTCACGAACAATTGCTGCTTTTCCCTGCTTTTCCCCTTACTTGTTAAATGTTACTGACATACTTCCTCAATATTATTCTAAGTACAATGTTTTTAAAACTATGCAACTGCTACAGTAGCCATGCAGAAAATACACACTGCTGTAAAAAGAAATGCACACAGCATCAGAACATTATGTCTGTGCTCCACACTTCCAAATATTTGTGAGGTGCTGCCTTAAAGCTCATGTTCCAAATAGCTTCCAATTCAGCTACACAGACTGTGCAATGTAGTCCTTTTGCACACCATTTAAAAAATGGTTCTCATTCCTAGTACTGAAAAAATAACCATTGAAAAGCCAGCTCAGGATGGTCCATCTTCTGGAACATCCATACAGGCAAACATTGGACAGAACTGCTTCATCTATTTACAGGTGGTAAAACGATGCAATTTGAAATGATTACACTTCAGTGTACTGCTATAGATTTTTTTATCAAAAACAATCTTTGAGGAAGTATCAGCATTTTCTGTTTGTCTCTAAAGCATTTTTACAATACCAAACCTGTAGTGCATGCAGTGGTATGACAAAGCTATGAACAACTTTTAATCATATCTTCAATCTACAGGAAAATAAAAGGGAGAAGCATAAAAGTAATGAATGGAACAAAACCCACACTCCACCTAAGGGACCAATGTTCCACTTGAATTATTACATAAAATACTGACAAATTTTAACTGTTTAGCGTGATGATCATTTTTATATACACATATATAGTCATGAAGACACATATATAGAAAAAAAAATTGTTTTGTTTTTTTTTTTTTAATAAATTTTCAATTTTATGGCACATACTGGAAAATTCCAAGTCTGTCAGAATGCAGCACATAAGAATCTGGGAAACTTGCAGCTGAATTCAGGTTCAGCTAGCTGATAAATTCATAAAGCCTTGTTCAAATAGCCAGGATGCATAAGTTAGCTACGCTAACTTTCTGACTTCGATTATTTTGGTAGCTGGGCCATACTGATCCTGGGCGTAAATTCATTGACTACACTGGACGTCATGGTGGACATATCTGAACAAAGACTCAATGAGGCACCCGGCCCAGACCTGCCCACTGATTACTTTAGACAAGCACCAAGGATCCAATAGGCACTTTCAATGTGTAATCAACATTCATCTGGGGAAAAGGCCTTACTGCCAGATAGACTGAATTGTATGAAAACCAGGGATGTTTTCAAAAGCACATAGTTAGGTGCTCATCTCCCACTGAGAAAAATAAGAGTTTGACAGATTATTTATTTATTTGTGATTCTGAATCTCTCCTACTCTTTCCTGTCCATGTTTTGAAAAGTAAAGAATCAGCAAAAGCAGCTGATCCATGGAGACCAGATCACATATTCTACTGGAAAAGCAACAAAAGACATATAAATTACTGCAAGTAGACAGCCGAACTACTGCAAACGCACAGATCTATCCTTGTAGCTGTGTGAAGAAAAAATGCCTGACTTCCTAGAATACTGTCTTAACTCACCATTTTTCAGACAAATATGAATTCCATGAAACCTGTAGGCAGTATCCCTATTAGTAAAGCTAACACTTCCAATTATATGGATTCTCTATTTTAACCAATGTTTCAATAATTTGAAATAGTTTTCCCTGTTAATTTCTGAGAATACTCTACTAAGACACTATTTTGCTTTGATGGAGAAAGTTAAAATTAGTGGAAATCTTTACTTAGGAGAAGTCAAGAATGAAGCTTTCAGTCTTGATTCATGCAATGAGTCACAGGCAATTTGGGGGGAAAGTACAGTCTAACTGAAATGAAAATAGTTGGAAATACAGCCTGGAAACTTTCACTGAGGAAAATAATTGCTAACATGTGAGGTTATTAAGCAAACCCATTAAGCATAGCAGAAACACCAAAGTCACATACTAAGTATAAACAACTGAGAGCTCTACAATGTGTTCCATCTAGATAGGTACTGGTGGCCGATTATCCGCAGAAGTAAGTTCAGGGTAATTGGAAATGGATGCAAACCTGAATTTGATTCAGTAAATGTTATCAGCATCATGTGCATGACTCATATCAGTGTCTTATCACAATCATAATCTATGATTTCACCGTTTGATATAGCAACCAGTAACTAAATCAGAGTGAAGTTAGCTCTAAAAATTGAAGTATTGTTCTAATCTTTAATCTCTTCCATATTTGTCATAAACACTCTGCAGTGTAAATCAGTGTGACAACTACCTCTACTATCTAAATGGAAATAGAAACACTACTGGATTTTATCATACTTATCAAAGTCAGAGATCCTATGCATGTACTTTGTGGCCTTGTCACCAAAGAGTGACACTCTACTAAAATTTCATTCACTGTAATTTTACCATATTGGTTTTTGTGCTAGACGGCAGAATACATCAAACATTAGAAATAAATGGAGTTAGGCTTTATTGTCTTTCCAATCTGAACACTGTGTGTCCAAGAAGAAACACTATGACATTCTCTACCCCATTCTAGGAAAATCCAGCTCAACATTCAACTGTTCAAAGCAAGTGAAAACTTATTATTACCGAGACAAGTGACCTTCCCTGCAAGCAGGACATAGAACAAAAATAAATTGTTGGGATTCAAAGAGGCTTAGAAGCCCACATAATTCCAGAAATTAATGTGGCTGATCAAGGTGAGGATATTAATCTCTAAGAATTATTGTCTATTTTTGGAAACCTCAACTGAAGTGTAAAGTACAAACTATACACTTCCATTCAAAATACCTAGTTCAAATTCAGCCATCTCTAAATTTTTGCATTATGATTGTGGATACAACTTGGGCAGCATTGCAGGGATAAATGAAACTCTCCAAAGCAATCTAAAATGTCAGAAGAAGTGCTTAAATTTGAAACCTAAAACTAAATTGTGCACTTTTACAAATTCCAGATTAACACACACTTCAAAGTATTTGTCATGAGTGCTTGTGCCTCTGTGTCATCCACATACATGCATATGCCCTTTTGAGTAATCCTCTTGTGTTTTGTCTTCATATCTGCAAAATGGACCCTTTTCCTCCAAGCTTCCCATATTAGTGTGAATTTACTTCAGTCCCTGAATCCCAAAGATTCCTGCTTTGAAAAGTCTTAGTAAAATCACAGCTATTTTCTCAATACAAGAACTGCATCTACGGTTCTCATGAAAATGTTTGCTCATAGGAAGTATCAAAAAGTACTGCAAAGCGCTTCAAAAAGATATCTCCCTGCTGTTTTTGGCAACAAAATCAAATGATGAGACAAAGCTTACTAACAATGGAAATATGGTAAGGCAATGACTTAAGATACTGGCAAGGACTTTATTTTGATAGTGGCCTTGAACTAACCAAGGATCACTTTATTTTCAGGAAAATATCTGACCAGTGGCTTTGAGGGAATCAGAGGACCGGTAAAACTAGCAGGAAAAGGATGCAAGAGTTATTCAGCTATTCCAGCTAAGGGTTTTTATTGGCATCATCAGGAAGTTACACTTTTGGCACTATCTCTGACACTATCAAGCTACAAGTTTAGGCTTAAAACTGAACCAAATAGCTCAATGGTATAAATTATCAGAAGACAATTAATGTGATTTATATTTAAAAAATCAGCTATTCCACAATTTTTAAGTACTACATTAAAAGCAAGACTCAACAGAAAAAAAATAATGCCCAAACCACCAGATAACCCAAAATAGATTATTTGTCCAAAGCAATACAGATAGTCTATTTACCTTTATGTGAACTACTAACAGGTCAACTTGTCAAAGAAATGAAGACAGCTTGGCTCAATGGAAATTGTAAAGCAAGGATCTAATGCAATGAATTTACATCTACTGTTAAGAAAAATGGGAAACACTTTTGTGCCTTCCCAAGAAAGGGAGCAATCCTCACTATGTTTTTCTCAATTGAAATAAAAACTTATTTCAGATTCACCAGCATCAGAAACTCTCCTCATGCAGCATGTACATTATTTACAGGTTTTCAAGATTAGTTTCTCCTTGGCCTATGACTTTCATTCAAGTGTGAATACTTCATAAGTGGTACAATTCCAGTACTGCTATAATAGTGTCCCACCTACATAAGCATCTACTTTATTGCATGCTATTAGACTTCAGCAAGCTGAAATTAATTTTGACTTACTGCACAACATCAAAAAACAAGGAAAAAGCCAAGAGGGCAATATTTTTTTCTAAGTCAAGGTAAAGAAAACATTTGTTAGAGATCAAGATATTTGGACTTTAATTGTATTACAATCTTTGTCATGAAGAACTCTCATGCAATTTGTAGGATTCAACCTAGTAAGTCACACTCACACATCTTCCTTTCACATTTCAAGGTTTCAGGCCTTTAACATGAAGACAAATAGGAAATGTAGGTCACTTACAATTAAGCGTTGCTGTTCAGCCTGGAGAAGAGAAGGCTGCGTGGAGACCTCATAGCAGCCTTCCAATATCTGAAGGGGGCCTACAGGGATGCGGGGGAGGGACTCTTCATTAGGGACTGTAGTGACAGGACAAGGGGTAACGGGTTCAAACTTAAACGGGGGAAGTTTAGATTGGATATGAGGAAGAAATTCTTTACTGTAAGGGTGGTGAGGCACTGGAATGGGCTGACCAAGGAAGTTGTGAATGCTCCATCGCTGGTGGTGTTCAAGGCCGGGTTGGACAGAGCCTTGGATGACATGGTTTAGTGTGAGGTGTCCCTGCCCACGGCAGAGGGATTGGAACTTGATGATCTCAAGGTCCTTTCCAACCTATTCTATGATTCTATGATTTTGCAAAGGTAAAACTATGCTGAAGAACACAGATTTGCAAATTTAGATGAGAGTGATTCAGATGCCATTCTTTTACTAAGGCCTAATGAATAAAGAATTCTAATCACAGATTGGATTTTTTTTCTTTTTGTTTAGAAATTAGAAAAATTACTAAACTATAATGTGGCTATAGCTAATCCTGCTCAGCATACAACTGACAGTAAATGGCCCAAGCATACTATTGCAGCTCAGGCAAATTAATTTGAGAGAAAACAGCAAACATCACTTAACTATGTCCAATAAAATAACCTGACCTCTTGAATATCTCTGCATGCATTTGATTTTATACACATATAAACCTGTTCTCTTTAATGTTTAAACTCACTACTGATAAAATCTACTAATGAGTAGTCTTCTCATTCTTCAAACAGTATGAAAAGCTCTTGAATTTCTGCTAGAACATGCAGATGAGTTTTTGAGAAAATATCTGTACTTGTTCCCTGCCCAAACCTCTGACATGATCTACAGGATGTATCATTCTATTAAGCAGTCTCAGATGCTCCAGCAGTACCTGAATCCGAAAACAGACAACAGCTGGCCAGAAAGATGGAAAAAGTAGGAAGGTAGCTAATATCCTTAATAGCAGTACACTCTAAAAAATTATGCTTCATCGCTTAAGAGACTGTGGGGTACTAAAGTGAAGTTCTGGACTTAAAAAAATAACATCTTTATCGCTAAATGACCACCCGGTCCCTGCAAGCCACACAAGTGGCTAATGCCTACTATTGAATAACATCTTTCCCTCAGTGGCAACACTTGCTTTAGTTTCTCACCACCCATTTACTGATCTTGACAAATACAAATAATAATTAACCCCGAGACTTCAGTCTGTTTTTAATTTGGCTGAGAAGACAAAATATTACATATTATTTGAGGAAGACTGACATGTACAGTGATCACATTAGCTTTATTTACTTCTAAAAATAGGTTGAATTGCATGAAAAAGACTGTTTTTCATGAAGAAATGCCAGAAAAAAGTGAGGATCCTTCCCGCAAAGAAAACAGGGAAGTTCAACATCAAAACTGCTCACTGCTCACTGACTACAACTTCTATTACCTCTTTACTGGCTTCAACTATCCTTTCCCCTTTTATTTCCCAGTTTCCCCTTTAAGAAAAAATCCTCCATATTATTTCACTCTAAAATGAAGAGAATTATAGAATCCATGTGCTTACAATTACTGTCAGGAAATAAGTTTTCTGCACTACCAAGCAGGTGATGTTCCATGCAGGGAAGAAACGGTAACCAGTGCTGTCTAATGGAAATGTTGCCACAGCATCAAACTCTACTGTATACAAGTGTTAGATGACTTAAAGGAGAAGATTAGTCAAGATCAAAGAATGCAGAACCCTCATTCATACATCGTGTGACCTAGCACTCAAACTTTCGTCTCCTCATCAGACGATTAAGCAAATCATCACTATGACACATTCAACATCCACAGTGTGAGAAAGTCCAAGCACGTGTTCTCTCACACTTCTGTTTAGGGTGATTCTGAGCCACCGTGTTGTCTTTATTGATTTTGTCCTGCCTACGTTTCAACAACCAACTATATTTGTTATTTATTGCAAAACAATAATTCTTATATACGATTTCTCATTTTCTAATCCCTTCTTGCAAAAATGAACCAATATGTGTTCTTGCACATGTTCAATAATTTAAAGAATAGTTTGAAATTTGGGCCTATTTAATAACAGTATTTGTATTACCTTTGTAATTAATATTTCTGATTTTTTGTTTAACACATTATTCAAAATGGCAAAGTTTTAAACTAACTTTACACACCATTTAGTTATTAAAACCATTTTATTTTGGTAAAAAGGTACAACAGTATTTAATTTAATGATAATAAAAATAATACCCACAAGTTATGTTCAAAATATTCCTAGGTAGAATATGTAGTAAAGAGATTGGACAGAACAGTTATCTCTTTTGGACTACTCCACTAAATGTATTATGAGACAGAAGAAATGTAATTCATTGAGCAGAGATGAGAAGGTATGGTTCAGATGATCAAATAGTGTAGGCTAAGGAGGGTAGTAGGAGATGTGCTGAACCCCAACTTGCACTTAAAACTCACGTAAAAATTGTTCTATCTCATGAGGCTCCATTTTAAAAAAAGCTCAGAAAAATACCAAAAGAGAAAAGAAAAAAAAACACCCAAACCCACAAACACTGAGAAATTAATTACTGTTAATGAGAACATAGAGGAAAATCAACACTTTGGGTTTTTTTGTTTGTTTCTTTCTTATTAAAAGTTTTTTATTTTGCTGTTTCATTTTTTTTTCCAGAAAACAACAACAGTCCCTATGAGGTGTTTTCCCATTAGCTACGTTCCAGCTTGGCAGTTTCATTACACTTTAAGAAAGTAGGAAGTCTTTAAACACTATTGATATGAAGCTCCACAGTATTCTGATGAAATCCTTGTATGTTTCCTTTCATTACCAATACAAAATATACTTTGATGTTGGTGCAATATTCTTTGGAGTGTCCACAAAAGGAAGATTTGGAAGCATGCCTATAATTCACAAACTTCTTTGCCAGTTATTATTACAGGCAAACTCCTCCCCAGGTATATTTAATGTGTAATCTTTATATGCAAGAACATCTTACCACCTTAATTTAAGTGGTCACAGAAAGTGTAAAGGAAAATGTCAGAGAAATTGGTCCTGAATCATGCACATTGTTTAAATGACTATGAGCTACAACTTCCAATTTTCTTCCACATAGTTTGCGTGCTTGTGGACATCAAAGACTAGTAGGATAAAATGGTTAATAGCAAAAAAGGAAATACACTTTGAATCTATAATTTCAAGATTTGTTTTACTATTCTAAGAATTCCTTACCTTGTAAGTTTAATATCTATCTTATTTCATATGTTCAGTTGATCGTTTCTAACTATGTAAATCAGAAATGCTTATTAAACAGACACTCCATTGTAAAATTTTTCTTAGCTTTGTATCTCAAAGAAAGACCATAATCCGTATTTTTTTGATATTATATATGCAGAGTCTGAGCATAAAGATCTCTTCAGTACAGCCATTTGAGTCGCAAGAATCAGTTTAGAACATTCGTGGGTTTTTTTCCTAGTAATTCTAGAACAGAAGCTAAAGATCACACATATTAACAGTAAACCATATTTTCTTTTGCTTTCTAGTTCTTCATTTTCCTTTTTCACATTCTAAGGACATTACTTAGATTGATAGGAAACGTCATTTCTCCTTAGCAAAACTTTGTGAGCTTTTAGGTTATGAAGTGATTTGCTTTTAAAAATTCATGTGGGGTGTACAAGGAATAGTCTGGATTTAAAGAATACAGAAGTGGCCTCGCTATACAAGAAAGGAAGCACAAGACATCTAATGCAGGCGACACAAATCAGAACTGCTTTGCAGATCTAGTTGTGGCGTATGCTTAGAAACTACAGCTTTCTGCAATCCTTCTCATCTGAGAAAATGTTTCTCTGGAAATAGTCCATTATTTCCAAAGGCATAAAATAAATGCAGTGAGAATTACCAAGCCTAATTTTAAGCTAACCCTTTGACAAGATGCTTGAGAACCTCTGTTAAACTGCTTCAAATCCAAATAATCCAAATTTTGTTGCCTTCTCTTTACCTTGCTTCTTAGTGCTGTTATCTTAAATTTTACACTTTGAAACCTAATTTGAAGTTTTATAATATCTCATGCTTTTAAACACACAATTATTACAGAAAAAAAAAATGGAAGTTACGTTTACCGATTACCTCACTTGGAGTATTGTGTGCAGTTCTGGTGTCCTCAACATAAAAAGGACATGGAACTGTTAGAACAAGTGCAGAGGAGGGCCACGAGGATGATCAGGGGACTGGAGCACCTCTCGTATGAAGATAGGCTGAGAAAATTGGGGCTGTTCAGCCTGGAGAAGAGAAGGCTGCGTGGAGACCTCATAGCAGCCTTCCAATACCTGAAGGGGGCCTATAGGGATGCTGGGGAGGGACTCTTCATTAGGGACTGTGGTGAGAGGACAAGGGGTAATGGGTTTAAACTTAAACAGGGGAGGTTTAGATGGGATCTGAGGAAGAAATTCTTTACTGTGAGGGTGGTGGGGCCCTGGAATGGGCTGCCCAGGGAGGTTGTGAATGCTTCATCCCTGGCGGTGTTCAAGGTGGTGTTGGACATAGCCTTGGATGGCATGGTTTAGTGGGAGGTGTCCCTGGCCATGTCAGGGGGGTTGGAACTCGATGATCTTGAGGTTTTTTCCAACCCTTACTATTCTAAATAAATAAATAAATAAATAAATTCTTAATGCAAAAACGCAGGCAACACATCTCAGGAGATAATTGCTTACAATTTTATTAATTATACATATTAACCAGCCGTTATAAATTGTGATTCTCCAATTACTGTAGTGCTAGCTCGCCAGAAAGCGCCTCACAACCCAGGATATCAAAGATACAGTACTACATGCTGCGCAATCTGCTATTCCCTGAAATAAAAATTCAAAGCTTTAAAACATGGGGCAAAACTGAGCAGATATGCAAGAACTGATCAATAACTGTGCAGACTAAGAAAAATATGAAATTCTCTGAGAAGTATTTTACTAGTTCACATTTCAATACCTACCATTTCTGGGACATTACTTTTACCATATACTAAGTTGGCTCTGCTTCTAGTCATTGCAACAAATTTCAAATGCATAATGATAAAAGTCTTTAAAGCCTTAGGAAGCTATCTTCACACAACATTACCTGTTTTATGTGCCAACACAGTTTCAGACATCAAGACATACCTAAAGTCATCTGATCTATATAAAATACAGAAACAAAGACCCTCTAACACTGATTACCTTAGACCTGAGTAACTAAAAGACAGAAGATAAACAGCTTCTTCAAAAGAACCTTGTAAATGAGGATGCCAACTTCTCAAAGTTTCAACATACTAAAAATACTTCCAATTACAGAAGCTTTCCATAAGGATACTAACCAGTCAACACAACATCTGTGCAACACGTGCATCTGCCACTTCACACTTTGGCTGTCTGGCTTCTTAAGTAGTATTATCTGGAACTTATTTTACCAGTTTTCTGATTATTTCCGAACAAAATAAAAAATGGAAAATAAATTTATGTTTCTTTTAAACAAAAAATATGGTACTATTTGATTATTTTTTTCATTCTCCACAGAAGTAATACATTGATAACCCTGACTAAAGTTTAATTAAATTAAGCTGTTGAACTACCATCGGCAAGAAAGACTGCTATAAACTCCATTAACTATCATTCCTTCAAATTTTATGTGTGATATAACTGTAATAACACTTTTGAAAACACCTCCTGCTGATCATGTTCTTTATTTTACAGTGAAGTTACAGCAACAACAGAGGGTTGACGAGATTGCCATAAACAGAAATAAACTACAAGGGAACATAAAAATGGTCCCACTGGGTCAGACCAAAGGTCCTTCTAAACTGCTGTTCTCTGACAGCAGCCGTAAGCGGATGCTTAGGGAAAAAGTATAAATAAAACAAGCATATACTTCAGCATACTGTTCCAGACTTCCAGAGCCAGCATATTACAGGGTATTACAGATTATCAGAAATGCCTTCTTAAGCCTAATATGCAGCAATAGAGAATGGCTTATATCTTCTGCAGCTACTACTGCAATATCTCCAATATGACAAATCAGCACACAGTTTGATTCTACCAGGCTAGGAAGGAGTCAGCTGTTACAAATGAGTTTTCTCTGCCTTCTCCCTTTTGGAGGCCTTTCATAGAATCATAGAATAGTTAGGGTTGGAAAGGACCTCAAGATCATCGAGTTCCAACCCCCCTGCCATGGGCAGGGACACCTCCCACTAAACCATGTCATCCAAGGCTATGTCCAACACCACCTTGAACGCCGCCAGGGATGAAGCATTCACAACTTCCCTGGGCAACCCATTCCAGGGCCTCACCACTCTCACAGTAAAGAATTTCTTCCTCATATCCAATCTAAACTTCCCCTGTTTAAGTTTGAACCCATTACCCCTTGTCCTCTCACCACAGTCCCTAATGAAGAGTCCATCCCCAGCATCCCTATAGGCCCCCTTCAGGTATTGGAAGGCTGCTATGAGGTCTCCACGCAGCCTTCTCTTCTCCAGGCTGAACAGCCCCAATTTTCTCAGCCTATCTTCATACGAGAGGTGCTCCAGTCCCCTGATCATCCTCGTGGCCCTCCTCTGCACTTGTTCTAACAGTTCCATGTCCTTTTTATGTTGAGGACACCAGAACTGCACACAATACTCCAAGTGAGGTCCCAATCAGTTTGCTGTAATTAGCATGTTGCCTACTACTGAAGCATTTGCTGATTTTGTTTAGGTACAGCAAATTGGAGCTGTACTTCCCCCAGCCTTTCCCATTATTGGGATAATTACAAGTAACAATCTGTAAGATATACAATTTTTACATTAGTTAAGACTCCAAAAATGATTTTTGTGGTAAAAGAATAAAATGCCAAGGTTGAAACAACTTTTGCTTCTCCCCTTTCTTCTTCCCTCCTTTCCCACCCCAAGCTCTCCATATTAACATCATTTATTCATTTATTCAGGAAGCTGGGTGTCTTTGCAATTTATCAGAACATGGGAGTTAGCCTTATGGAACACGTCACATCTGCTGGTGGGGTTTACCCAAAGTGACTGGCCAAGAGACAGGTCTAGAAGAAAAATGTCAACTGAGAGGCTGATGAACATCGTTGAGACCAGTGCCTGGGCAGCCTAGACAGAGTGATCAGAAGTCAAATATCTGAAAGCAGGTATTACAAAACCAGAAAACATTAGCCAGCAGGTTGTGCCTTGAACTTCTGAGAGAAAACAAAGCTCTGTCCACAGGAGGTTTTCTCCCTTTTTGCTCAACGTTGCCCGCAGGTGACTGACAGCTTGTGTCCATTGGCTTTGTCTGCAAATTGTGCTTGAAATAGTTATGAATAAAAATTGTGCTCGAAACAGTTATGAATAAAAATTCCAACCAGACACTTCAGTCCCAGGTCATTCGCTGTGTGACTTTACAAGTACCTCTGACTCCATCCTTTATCAGCTCAATCATTAAATGCAGTTCTTCCTCAACTTTAACAAGAATATTTTTTTTCATATGTTTTGGGAGGAAGAAAAAACTTTTTAAGCATAAAATTTGTCCAGGAGCTATTGTATTCTGATGGCTAGCAACACATCAATACAATAAGAGCAAATACACTGAAGAATTCTGGAAGTTTTCTTCATTGCTCAGGCAGAAATGACAGAATGCCAGAAAGGAACAGGGAGGTCTGAAAGCGATCTAAAACAGGGACAATTTTTTGGTTTCTACATATACTATGAGCAAATATTTCCGTATTTGCAACAACTGATTGTTGAGTGCTGAGTTCCTCGCTGCAATTAAAAACTTGTAAATAAAAAACGAATGATGGATGCAGCAAAAGATGATGATTTGGCTATGATTCTTTCAAGAAATAGCTTAGTTTGGTTTTATTAGTCTATTAGCTACCTATCTGAATTTCAGATTATATGGGATAGACATGGCCTTGCAGCATACTGAAGCATGTATTTGGGCCAACAAAAAATAAGCAAGACTACGTAACCTGAAAAATAGGGATGGAGGGGATAGGTGACAGAAAATGGGTGAACGCTTTAGATGACATCCTCTGGAAAATACCTCAGATGTCTAACTAGCCTTGAATTTTAAAAGCAAGTTTCTTACATTCACTAGTATAACTGATCACTCTCCTTGAGCCATAATCCTCACAGAGATTTTGCGAAGAAAAAGTAAGAATTCGGAAGTACCCTTTAAGTTCTTCAGGGAAGATACAAAATAACTGTGTTTTGTATTCCTAAGTACCTCCAATCTAGATAGTTATTAGCCAGGAACATTATTTAGGGTACCTTTAAGCAAAACTATTATTTGTGTATAAACTAATGTTTTCCAAAAAATCTAGCCTTACTCTGAAGCTTATGGAGGCATACTTTGTACAAAAAAATAGTTGGTAATGACCTCAATGGCCATATTTGATGGAGGAGTGTAAGATGCACTGACTTTCAGCAAGATGCATTATTCATGAATGCCTACATGGACATCAGCAGACCAAGATGAGTGTTGGTTTGTATTTAATTTCTTTTTCAAAGAGGAGTTCTTCCGTTTTCCACTTCTAAATGCTGACAGGACAAATAAACGCTTTCTTGCCAAAAATCTCCAGGTGGTAAGTGATGGACATCAGGAAATGGATCTGCCAGACTAAGAAAGAAACTCCCTGAGAATTCACCTGTTCTATCACTGATCAGCAGTAAAACTAGTTATCAGTTATACTGGAAAGATTATTATCAGAATATTAAAAATTCTTTCAAGAATGAGGAAATGTGGTTCTTTTATTAACATTGCACCTATAATCTAAGGTGCATCACTGAACAAAATCATGACATTAACTTCACTCATATAGTTGCGTTCCTTTTCCTAGCACTCCTGTTTCTGTTCTCCATGTGCAGGTATTATATGTCCTTCTTGTAACAATTTGGCATGTATTAATTTTGAAAAAATGAATAATTATGAAAAGGCAGCAACATTCTTTGCCCCTCAGGTAATTTATCAGACACCACATGTGTGTCCCTCCTCTAAACCTGTCAAGCAGATCAAAGCAATATTCTTTGCAATAATAGACTATACTTTATGAAGAAGTCAGTACAATAGGTCTACTGTACATCAAAGATGAATTTATAAAAGAGTATAAAGCTAGGGCTTATAATAAGTAAAAACACAGCACTGGAGACCTGGCATGAAACTCTTTATAGAATATTAAAACACTTAAAAAAAAGATTTACCCATAAATCATCACTTCTTTATTATTTTTGTCCACACTAATCTTTACAACATTGCCCTATAAACCACCAAATACAGTCCATTTGGAAATCACACCTTTAGTTTAAACAAGGGGTTGCTACTTTAATGACTGCCTGTATTTATGCAACCAATTCATAAAACAGAGAACGATAACGTATTTTACTTTTGAGGCAGAAGACAATTATTTAATCCTTCTACTTACCAAAAACTTCCAGTGAAATCAAGCTTCCTAACTAAGATTGATTATGTTTATAGTTTTTCAACAAACCTCAGGATTTATCTACTCAAATATTTGGAGGAGAGTGAAGGTTTTTCACATCTTAAATGCTGCTTTTTTTATTCCATTTTCCCCATTCCTCTCTTTCAATACACAGCAAAAACCAGAAAAGTTCCAATGAGATTCAAAGCAAGTATATATCAAGTGTATTTTCTCTTCATTATTCCAGCTATAAGCAATACTATATAAAAATATAGT